>LR990046.1:1262500-2512500 GCA_905147135.1 Blastobasis lacticolella
TCTTCATACTAATTTCGACGTAAACGCAAACGCGATAGTAAAGTAAAATCGAAGCGGAACTCACACTAGGCCCTCTGATGGAAAGTGGTCACCACTGCCTATAGACATTAGCAACACCAAGAGTATCGCTAATGCGTTGCCCACCTCTATAACACGAACTCGGTTTGTCGAACTTGTGTTTTTGCAAGCTTGTTTTTAGTTTTACATGTCTCCTTATAATAATATATTGGCGTTAATGACTTTTTTGTGTTTTGTGTGTGGTAAACAAGTTATACGTTTGGTTTATCTTGGTGGCCCGAATATGGCGCCCGATTCATGCTATATTTTGCTATATTTTGAGAATCGGTAATCTTTAATTTGGTTGTGCCTCTAAATGGGGTTTAAAAGGCGATTCTGAAAAAGTTTTTGAAATTGGATTATACTTCAGAGTTTATCGAATACAAACATAAATTGGTTTTCTTTTACTAATCCTATAACCTTGCGCACGACGGCCTGGGGTCCGCTTTGACCATGATCCAGGATTTGGCAGATTAGATAATTATAGTGGAGAGACTGCCTTCTGACCTGCGTGACGTGTTACACATTCAGTCGCCTGAATGTGCACGTTTTAACACAATTTTTTCCTCATCGTAAGAGCATTGGTTATAGTGGACGGTGTACACAGCAAATATTGGCAAAAAACCGCAAATCGATGTACAGGATAGCGGTTTGGTATACGAGTACTTTAGGTTTAAACAATCATTTTGACCGGTAGTTCCTAAAAATATTCCCAGGGGGGGAGCAGTAATATCGATATTAATTTTTTATATGGGATTTGAATTTTTTTTTCTCAGATTCCTATCGTGTTTGGTATCAAATGAAAGGGCATCATGAGCCGGTTCTAAAAATATACTACACCAATACCATTCGGCCACCTGTTTTCTAAAAATCCACGAAATATTTTCAAAACATACCAAGTTTGGACTCCTCCAGGTAGGAGACGGATTAGTAAATTTTTGTATAACATACGCCAAATGTCTCTAAATATACCCATATCCAACGACAAAAAGGCGATTTAAAAAATATTTTAATTTACTAATTTTAAAATATTTTTTTCTTTATTAAAAAGTTGAGATTTAGTATTTTTTTAAACTTATCGAACTCTACTGTACTGTACTATTATTATTGTGTTTTATGCTATTATCTATGTAAAATAATGCTCTTACGGTTTCTATCTCCCCCTCCCCCTTTCCTCTCTCCCTCCGCACTCCTCACTCTGCACCTAAGCGAATTTGATTTCCTCTCAGGTGCAGGAAAATCCTCTCAGGTGCAGGAAGAGAAGGGGGGGTGGGGGGGAAACGTATTAATATCAATTTAACATAGATTGACAATAGTAAAGTGCAGTACAGTTCGATATGATTAAAAAAAAACTAAATCTCAACTTTTTAATAAAGAAAAAAATATTTTAAAATTAGTAAATTAAAATATTTTTTAAATCGCCTTTTTGTCTTTGGATATGGGCATATTAAGAGTCATTTGGCGTATATTTTATAAAAATTTACTAATCCGTCTCCTACCTGGAGGAGTCCAAACTTGGTATGTTTTGAAAATATTTCTTGGATTTTAAGAAAACAGGTGGCTGAAAGTTATTGGTGTAGTATATTTTTAGAACCGGCTTATGATGCCCTTTCATTTGATACCAAACACGATAGGATTCCGAAAAAAAAAATTTCGATTCCCATATTAAAAATTAATGTCAATATTACTGCCCCCCCCCTGGGAATATTTTTAGGAACTACCGGTCAAAATGATTGTTTTAACCTAAAGTACCCGTGTACCAAACGGCTATCCTGTACATCGATTTGCGGTTTTTTTTTACGTAGCTCGACCACTATTAGTGTTCAGCTAATGTACATAACTCAGAAAAGAGTCATTGGTGCGTGGCGGCAATGAGGTTCGAACCCGGTACCTCGGGGTACGAGTCGGACCCCTTAACCATTACACCATCGACGCTCTCATAACCACATCTTCAGAATAATGGTATAAAAAATTTCCCTCCTCTCTGGCGCCCAACATGGTCCAAGAACAGAAAAATGACTAAACATTTTCTGTGAACTGACTTGTTCTATTTGGTTCAGCAAATTATGTATTAAAATGGATAATGTATGTAGTATTCGTTGAAATTCACATTCTATATATTTCTTGTATAATTCAAGACATTTATACACAATATACGTAGCGTGATTAATACGGCAAGTCGTGATTTTGGGCATTGTTTGTTCACCAAATAAGACAAGTCAGAATAAACAGATCATACCTATAATATTGTATTTTTAACCCCCAACGAAAAAGAGGGATCTCTGGCTCTATGTATGAGGCGCAGGAGTAAATTTCAAAGCCAAATTAGTTAAAGCGTTTTCAATTAAATAGCAAAGAGCAACAGTAAAGAAGAATAGGACAATACTGTTCACAAAGGACCAAATTTACATTCCTTTAAAAAATTTGAAATTTTCCGACGGCCTGACCGTTGCTCATTCGCTAATTTGACTTTTAAATCTGTCGTTTTCCCGTTCGGCGTTTGTTTCGTCAAAATGTATTGCTCGGTCTCCATCACTACATATTACAAAGCAAAGTCCTACACCGCATCTGTCAGTCTGTCTGTTCGCGATAAACTCAAAAACTACAAATTTTTTATCAAGCGAAAACGAAGCAAGTGAAAACCAAGTTTTCACCAATAGACAGAGTGATTCACGAGGAAGGTTTAGGTGTATAATTTGTTAAGTCTCGTGCGCAGCCGGGGTGGGTCGCTAGTTGCCAAATAAAATTTGCTTATTGGTATCTATGTTGTAGGCAGTAGGTAGTAGGCAGAGCTACGACCTCGTTGTCAGGAAATGGGTCCCAGCATTTTATTTTGTATAATTACCCTTACTAATGTGGAGAAGGTTCAAGTTCAGAAGTGGAGTTTTAATCATCAGACGCTGAGTGAATAATGTGTAAAAAACAGAAGTCTGTTTTAATTAGATGTAGCAAAGACCTATTTTGCTTTGTGGTTATGTGTATGGTTAGTTATATCATGTCGTATTTAACCGTTGGATGTGCCTGGGGCAAATAAAGCTATGTAGGCAAAATCATAATATTTTCTTGATTTTAGGGGACTGGATGTTTTCTCGTAGAGTTTGTACGTAGCGTTTTCGAGTGATAACGGATCGCTCGTGATCTTGTTAACAAAATTTATGTCCTCAGTACTCATCTAAACAAGTATCCCTGCAGGATCTCAGACCCACAGGATCGTTAACGATGTTTTGCACGGAGTCGTGCGGAAACATTAAGGATCTCTCCACGAAAAAACGGGGGCTAAAACATGTTTATGCGTCGCTATAACGAGACAAACACTCGACCTACCACTCGTGCCCCGCAATATAACAAGTAATCGCGGATCTGCGTAATATGGGCCGTATACAAATGTTTAGACAAGAGTCAGGATGAAAAGCGAAACCTCTGGGCTGAATACAGCCGTGCCCTCTCCTCACCATTTTCACGCAAATTAAAAGACACGGTCCATAGACAAGATTTTCCCGCGCGCGCTAAAACACCATTCAACGTCGTCGCAATTCACTGAGTGAAACGAAACGCCCGGAGGCATTAATTAGTGCAGAAAACTCGCGTACAGCCGTTCCTTTTTTAAAACTGAAGTCTTTACAAGGTCTCGCCTTTGTAAGCTCGTTTGTGTTCGCTTTAAAGTGTCAAGACGTAGCGCCATGCGGTGCTTCACTTGTTATTTTCCATTTCACTACCTTCTAATCTTCTAGTCTTAGTACTGCGACCTAGACGATCATAATAACGAGTGCCTATTTAATTTGCAGTTGCTGTGCCAGTTGAAGAACAGGAAGCAGATAGAGATACTCCACGCCATATGAGCCAGAACATAGAACCTTCCGACGCAGAGGACGACATTTCCGTCGGAGACAATAGAAGTGAAACCTCGACACCGAACAAAACTTACGAAAACGAAGATAACCACAGAAAAGTCTCAGATGAAACGGAACGCGCTTCACCGGAGTACGGTTCGAATAATCGAATACCGAATTCCAATTTCAATTCTCCATTTAAAGAAGATGAAAATGAATTTGAAAATCGAAGCGAGGAACGGTTGAAACTGTACGACAGTGGCATATTTCATCTGTACAGACCTGAGCAAAACAGTGGCAAAGAAGATGCCGCTGAGACTGGTTCGGCGTTTACGCAAATGGGATCGCTGTCAGATAGCATATACGGCCGGTCAATGGATTTGACGAAGGGCTCATTCCAGTCCCAGTTGCTGGCTGGATTTGCATCTGTCATGGCTGGCAGTTCACAGAGAGATTCCAGAGAGTCCGGTGAGTTATAAGATACTTATAACCCTCTTTCCTTTCACATGATAATTTTTACAAGGACATTGATCGTTGTATCTGTGTGTCTGTTTGTAGTATCGTAGCACCCGGACGAATGGATGGATTTAGATGGCATTATCTTGATTGAGAACCAGTTTAATGTAGATTATTCTTAGCTGTGTTTCATTAAAGTTTGTTCTACTTAGATTGGAAAATATTTTTCCGGCAACTGTCGGTTATTGTCGTATTCATCTGTTACCAGACCGGCAGCCAACCAACCGACCGAGCAGTGTTCCGACCGGCGGCCGTAAGCCGCGCCGGCGCCGCACAGCGTTCACTCATGCGCAGCTCGCTTACCTGGAGCGCAAGTTTCGTTGCCAGAAGTACCTCAGTGTAGCTGACCGCGGGGACGTGGCTGAGGCGCTCAGCCTGAGCGAGACGCAAGTCAAGACTTGGTATCAGAATCGACGGTGAGTACTAGCAACTAGGGTTTTGTAGTGAGATGGATGATGTGTGATAATAATGTTCATGTACATTATGGTCTTCTTTAAGAGGAGAGATCTTTTGACATGTATTACAATACCTTTCCCTTGTCGTGTGAGAGTCATGCTTGACGTGTAGGATATTTTATAGCAGATTGAGTTGTTTAAAGGAACTACTATTTTGTATTGGTGACATTACTTATCGATAGTTGAGTAAAGTAGTAACAGTGAAATTTGGAGCACGTTAAGCGCCAAGGAACCAGTTATAATCGTATTACAATTACATAACCGGTGATAATACAATTTTTAATTTTTTAAATGTTTTGCAGTGATAAGCGGGCAGACAGTCCTCCTGATTGTAAGCGGTAACCCATAACATCTACGATTAATGCATTTATATAGCAGACAACAAGAACCGCAGGTGATTTCTCACTGTGAAGACCCAACAATGCAAGCGTTGTTGCTTGGCGGCAGAAATAGTTAAACCGGTGGTAATCACCCAGGCGGACTCCTCAGGCTCGATCAACTCCTACCACCTAATTGACGTTTATGAGATTTAGACATTGTTTTACAAAAGTTAGATGAAAATAGTGTCAATTTAAAACTTAAAATTAAAAAATATTTTTTGCTTTGGCGCCCAACATGGGACTGCTTAACACTGAGTAGAATGAATTAACATAGTAGTTTTAACTTGTGACTCCTCACAATTGATTGACTTGAATGAATATGGTAATAAAATACGATTTTTTTAGCTTTGGCGCCCTGCAAGGGACTGCTAAAACAGAGTTGAGTGAATTAACATAGTGGTCTTTACTTGTAATGTCTCATAATTGGCTGACTTAAGTAAGAATAGTCTAGATTAAAAAAAACTGGCTTTGGTGCCCACAATGAGACTGCTAAAATGGAGTTGGAAGAATTAATATAGGTAGTTGTCTTTATTCGTTATATCTCATAATTGGCCGAGTCAAGTGAGAATGGTGTTAATCTATATTAATTTTATAAAGAGAAAAGATTTGTATTTATGTTTGAAATGAATGAACTCGAAAACTACGGGACTGATTAAAAAATATCTTTCACTAATGCGAAGCTATGTTATAACCGAGTAACGTAGGCTACTTTTTACCCCGAAAAAATAATATAATCGCGCGGGCGTAATGTTTACAGAGATCCTAGCTGTATGTGGGAGAAAACCACTTAAACGGTTAGTTTAAAAAAATGCTTTGGCACCCAACATGGGACTCCTAAAACTATGTTGACTGAGTTACTATGGTGATATTTACTTCTAACGTCTCATATTTGCTGATGGATGCTAAGCAATTTTTGTAAGCTGTGAGACATTCGAAAACACGTAGTCAATGAAAATACATGTATCTCTTTTCCACATTGTAGGACGAAATGGAAGCGTCAGAACCAACTGCGGCTAGAGCAACTGCGCGCGCAGGCGGCAAGCAGCGAGCGCGAGTTGAGTGCGCGCGCGCTGCCACTGGCCTGCGCTCTGCTGCCGCCTTACCCCACCTACATGCACTGCCATTTGTGAACTGCCAAGTGCTACCTCCACTGACAATTAAATAGTAAATAACTTTGTAGGTACTGTAGAATACTTTTACATTAATAAGTGAACTAAGTTCTGAGCTTATTCTAACCCGCCACACCAAGTTGTGACTTAGCTCTTATTAGTGCATAATAATGAAAATATCAACGTCTATTTTTAATGTTTTTAATACAACAGCAAAATACACAAAGGGGAACATGTCTAATACATAAAATTATTGTTTGCAGTAAAAATCAAGATTCACATTACACTTACGATTTTAAACATCCAAATCCATATTTTTGTTATCATTTAAATATTATTTATATTATTCATTGTATTAGAATATTTTGAGAAGAGAACACTATACAGGGTGATTCAAGAGACGTGAGCAGGACTAACACTACATACACAGTAAATATTAGTTGGTCGATTACCATCGTAATTTAGTTTAAAGAGCACACCTTTTCATTTATTTTTACTTTCTGTTAATTAAAAGTTTAAGTCACCCTACACTGACTTATTGATAAAGATACCCAATATCTTTAACTGTAATAACAGCCCTTTATAAGAAAAGTAAATTGTCACTTTTGGCAACATTTGTTGATATTGTTGAATTCTACAAAAATCTTCGTGAAAAGCATGCCTGCAGCATATCCTTATTCCAACATTGAAAGATGCGACATGATAAGGTTTTACTGCCAGATCAATAACACAAACAAAGCAAAGGACTTATTCCATGAGCGTTATCCGAATTTGCCAGTGCCAACCCAAGGATTAATACTCCGGATGGTTCAAAATTTACGTGACTATGGGCAGTTCACACTGCCCACTCACGCTCAAGCATGAGGTGGACTGCATCGTGATTTAGAAAGGTTAGACAGACGGATACTAAATTATTTTGCTCGGGACCCGCGGCGGAGTACTCGGAAAGCTTCCAGGCGATACTATGTGTCTCAGTCATACGTTTGGCGGCTATTAGCTGCTACGGGGCTTCATCCGTATCACTATCAACCGGTTCAAGATATTTCGCCAGATGATTTCGCCTTACGAAGGCGGTTTTGTTAGTGGCTTTTGGATAATGAGCAAACTAACATTCGTAGCCCTGATCTAACTCCACTCGATTTTTTTCTTTGGGGTGATATCAAAAAACATGTTTACAAACGCGAAAGTACCACCGTGCTGGAACTACGGCAGTGAATTATAACAGCTTTTGACACGGTCAAAGCAAACAATTTTGGTCTACAGAGACTAAATAATCATCATAGGCGACGGGCGGAGTTGTGTTTACAAGACGGCTCACATTTTGAGCAACTTTTAAAATATCAATAATTATTTTAAATTACGTAAAGTTATTTCCTTATTTCACTTGAAAGAAGTTTGTTTTAATTTTGTTTCAACGTTTTATTTAGTTTTATTGTAAAATTAAAATGTTTACCATGCAATTAACATACGTTTTTTTTATTTTAAATAATGTTGCACTAGGTACTAATTACACTTGAGGAAGATACGATGTTTCGAAAGTAAGTAGACTTCAGGTGACATACGACATTTTAAAAGTAACTAGATCGACGTGTTATCTGCTGACTCAATCAGTATCGGAATCAATTTGAATTTTATTTGACGTTGACTAGACAAAGCGATGAGAATCGGTACTTGACAGAAGTATTCTAATTGTAGAGTGACCATGCTAGTCGTGTTAAATTAAAAACTTAGTTTTTTTACACTTAAAAAATACGTTAATCACACCAATACCAGTATGAGGGAGTAGATTATGGTTCATTGAATCCATAGGGTTGATCCTGCTCACGTCTCCTGAATCAACCTGTATATAAAATAAAAAAACACTATCTTGGGGTCCCGGTTGTGATCTTGCGTGCGCGGGCCCGGTTTCTGCCCTGATCGCGTTGTGTATAATATATACCTGGTTGATTAATTAATTAAGATAGCTCTCACAATAAAACACCATTTACCTTTTGTTCAGAATTAGATACATTTACATTATCTACATTAATTTGTTGTTGGAAAATTGATGTCAAATGTAGTGGATATACTAATCTAAGGTCATGTGAATTTATAATGTAAATAGGCACTATTCTAGGAAAACGTGTACATAAAAGCATTTGCGTTGCTAACCTATAAAATATACAAACATCTTCTAAGTAGATATAATTGTGATTGTATCGTTAGAGCTAGAGTGCAATACGTAGAGGTTATAATAAACATTGTAAATTGCTTGCTTGTTTTCAATCACGTCCCATTTTGATTTAGTGACGGCGCGGTGAGTGTTTCAATTTGAGTGAAATTATGGTAATGTCGGGCGCCATTTTGAATTGGCAGCCGACACTCGCCATTTTGCATCTGTAAGCCGCTGTGGCGCGGCAACTGCTGCAGCGGCTGATTTTGTCCACGTCGTTTTCTGGAAATGTAATTAATATGAATTAGCCGTGTGGTGACCGGTAGAGTAGAATAGCACCAACTTCTTACACTCGTGGGTGTCGTACAAGGCGACTAACGTTTATTATTATTATTATTAATCATTTATTTCAGACCATACAAATATTATTTTTAACAGTCCATATTATGTTGTTAGTTAAATTACTTATAATATATTGTTAAAATCATTACATAATTAAACATTCAATTCACAAAACTCATAAAATCATCACAATATCATAATAAAAAATTAATTCAAAATTCACAGGCAAATTAGAGGCAAAATATCTAGTCTCCATAAACTGGAAAATGGGCAGCAGCGTTTTTCATTGTTATGTTTGCAACACTGCGATCTCCAACCCGCCTGCCAAGCGTGGAGATTATGGCAATAACCTCCCCTTTTGCGGGAGAGGCCCAAAGTCCTGTAGTGGACTGTTATGGGCTGTGATTATGAATTAATATGCATAATTTATGTGTAGTAAATAACGACGAAAGTCTTAAAAACTAATTTATTATAATTAGGCTTTATTTAAAATTTTTACTCGGCCTTTGTTATGATTACATACATGAAAGATAAACTTGAAAAGTGATTTCTTTTATTAAACAAAAAAAGAAAAAGTACTTTTCCAACGCATGTATAAAATAGGCACATTTAATGTAGCTCTGCAGCTGACTGTACATAAACATTATTATGATAGGTATTGTTTCAAAACTGTTATAAATATCGTTAATTACCGAGTTTGTAACAAGATACATTGTCTCGTGCCAATTAAAACTATACTTCAAACTATAATTCAAAGAAATCCCATTGTGGGTTAAGCCCGCCTTTGCAATGTATTTTATATCACTTTTGTTATATAGTTCTAAGGTATTGCAAAAAGAGTTTACATACATACATACATACATACTTCACATAACAATCCAAAAGCGGCTACTTTTCGGAAGTTTAACCCTTCAGCACTGCGAGCGCTTCGAGGACACGACGTTACGACTGGGCCACTTAACCGCTCGGAGTTCTGTCGCGTCACCACCAATTTGCAGTAACGATATGCTAATCTCGCTCTTTCAGAAATGGTGATTACGCGCGTCTTTATTTCAGATTTGCGTAACGAACCCAAATTAAAGGGGTCGCGACCAATCGGCCTGTTTTGATGCGAGAGGGGCGAGGGGCGGAGGGCAGTAATAATACCGGGAAGTTATTTGTGGTTGTTGATGAATGTTTTACTGGATTGTGTGTTACCAATAGGGATTTAGGGGTATTAAAATAATATAGGTATGCTTGGATATTTATGCTTATGCTTTGAATGTGCTTGGGCAATTCACACAGCGCTATAGATGGCTAGAGCTTTGAAAGTAAGTAAAGCTTGTGTTATATATTTATGTATTTTTTAAACTTATTAAAAATAAACGTCCAGTACAGTAATTAAAATTCATAATTTCCGTTTCTGATTGGCCGGAAATCGAACCCGGTGCGGCTGCGTGGCCTGGTTGACATATATATTAACCAACTGAACCAATCACGTCGTCGAAAATGTTTAAAATAGTAATGGACTACATATATCCATAGACAAGATATTCTATATTATAGACTAATGCCCGATTTCATCATCGTAAAAATTTATGAATGCGAAAGTTTGTAGTGATTTTTGGGTGGATGTTTATTACTCTTTTACGTGAAAACTACTGTAGGGATTTTGATGAGGCACTGATGTAGCTTATAGTCCAGATTAACACTTCAGTTATAATTTATCCCGATATTCATTGTGGTGTACCCGGGAACGAGTCATAATGGCCGAATTCTACGAATAGTTATAGTCATAGTCAATCCCTAAGTTTGGACCAATATGAGGAGTCTCCTTTATAAAGAGACAATATTAGAATTGTTGTATTTTCGGATTTTTGTTTGTAACATATAAACTAAAAAAGTAGCTACACATTATTCCCGAATGACATAGGCTAGTTTTTATTTCGGAAAAATAATAGGTTTCCGCGGGAAAGTTGAACGTTTACAGAGATCAGAAATGCGAGCGGGTAAAATCCGCTGGGAACGGTTTGTGAATAATAAAGTTGATATTATAGCAAATTATATGTCATTACCATTAATTTCAGCTTCCAGAGTAGGTACGGTTGGAGCTTCCTTTAGCTACTTGGTGACGAAATCCAAAAGGATTATCATGTACGTGGCCACGGCGCGGCCGCCCTGCAAGCAAAGGAATCTGAAAATCCACGACCTCATTCCACCTGCCCCTTTCCGCCCTCGGGGGACGCGATCCGGGCGAACGTTGAATGAATGAATGTATTTATTTGTGGTACTCAGGTAAACATTTTTGGAGTACAATACAATATAAAGGTTCCGCTGCGATCTGGCTTTCGGCGTACAAAATGAAGCAGTGGGATAATTTAAAAAAAAAACAATAAAATTTCTCGTTAACTATGCTTAATAAAAGAATCAATAAACTCAAAATATAACTAATGTCACAGAATATATACAGGTACGTAATGTCAGGAAATTAAAATTAAGTAAATGATGTCATGCATGGCGAAATTCTGAATTAGATACATAAATGTCAATTCATGAATATGAATACAAATTTAAATTTAAAACAATTCATATAAGATTTCAAAAAATAATTAAATAATTTAAATTTACGATATTAAAACAAAAATACATAATAGCTAATGAATATCAACACCCGGCCAATACAATACCTAGTCAATAAATTATGTTCCTCTACGTTTCATCCATATGTTGTGGATCTTTTAGTATTCTCACGATCCACTTTAGTTCAACCTTTGTAACGCGTACGGCTAGGAATGGAGCGCGTTGCCTGCGAGTGTGTTCCCTGATCATTATAATCTAGACGCCTTCAAGGCTAAAGTAAATATGGGCTATTTCTAGATAGGCATACCTACTTCATCTTCGGCCGGATCGTCACTTATTACCATATATAATAGTCAAATGCCTGGCTACACAAAGTATAAAAAAATACGTGTGGAACTCGGGGACTGCCGCGGTAAAGCTATTGCATAGCATTTTTTATCAACTTATGCAATTATAATTATTTATTTATTTTATTCATGCACTATTTTTTTCTTTGATATTAATTCACAACTAGTCGCGTTCTCGAACTCAATCGTGGACGCGGCCAAAAAGCACGCTGTCTCACCTAGCATTGTGTCTAAAGAGATAGAATCAGTTATGAGCAGTTAGCAGCTAGTCTACACGCATACGTCTAGTCGCACGCACCAAAACTTGAGTAATTCACGGGTGCGAATGCCGAAAGCACGAATAACGATTGCGCGAAGACGATTTCCCGAAAGCTTGAATGCGCGATGGTTCATTTGTGCGAAAAATCAATTCCGCGAAAGCTTCAAAGAGCGAACGTTCAGTTGTGCGACAATTCCATTGCGCGATTGCTTAAAAGCGCTACGAATTATCTGCTGCGCGAAGTAAAAGTATTAATATGAATAACCACTTTTTATAGCAGTTTTTAATCTGTTTTGTGGAATCTATTTCTTTAATATTAAAGGTTTCGCTTGCACACAGTTCGAATCTTTGTAAACATGATGCGATGGTTCGCGCATTCAAGCTTTCGGGCAATCGTTATTCGTGCTTTCGGCATTCGCACCCGTGTATTATTCCCCACAAAAACACCGTGCCGAAGTCTGCCGAACTGAAACGACGTTAGACGATGCACGGCTTTGAACGCCGCACCACTGTGCTGGTCGGAGTGGGGGGTGTTAGGTTTTTTTCGTTACGAAATTTCTTGATTCCCGAAAGCCCGCGATAAAAGCTATGCAATAGCTTAAAAATGTTAAGAAAGTTCTAGACTTTTCTCTGTTTATTTTAGACTAGAATAGTACACTAGTCATCATCTTTAACCATGTCCTTATTCCACTAGGTGGGTTCGACACAATACATCCCTTTTGAACACTTAAGGCAAGGTATTGCGCTTATTACATTTGGCTAAATTCAGTCGTCTTAATTCAGAAGCAAAAAGACTGAGAGCAAAGCAAAAGTATTGCTCATAGAATAAGGTCCATTTTTGTATCACTTATTTTATGTTACGCGTGAAATGAAATGAATGGGATAAGCCGGCAAATGATGATGATGATATTATGTTATGCGTCGCTCCGCTTTCCAAAAGGCGTGAGACAAAAATGGACTTTATTTAATTTCTTTTTATTATTTCAGTGAAGATTTTTGGCTAGAAAATGTCGGATTCCAGATGTCACAGAGCGAGAATATGCCCCTGAATTCGCACCGCGAGTAGCAGCGCTTGGTTGAGCTCCAAGACGTCGCACGCCGTGAAGCGCGGCACCTGCGTCAGCGCCTGCGCCGACAGCTTCAGCGCCTGCAACGCACATACCGCCACTATACATTTTTTATACCATTAAGGCGGCAAACAAGCGTGCGGCTTGCCTGATGGTAAGCAGTCACCGCAGCCTATGGACGTTTGCAATACCAGAGGCATCACCAACGCGTTGCCGACCCGTAAAACCCTAAAATAATCATCTTGGCGTTAAAATAATCATCAACCGGGAGGTTGTGCTCTCGAGAACGTGGGCCCGGGGTCCGCCTTGGCCATGATCCAAGATTTGGCGATCAGGTAATTATAGTGGAGCAACTACCGTCTGACCTCCGTGACCCTGCTACCAGGGAAACCTGAGCCTGAATGTACAGGTTTCATCACGATGTTTTCCCTCACCGCAAGAGCATCGGTTAGCATTCAACCAAAGTACATAACCCAGAAAAAAGTAATTGATACAATGCCGCATCTACTGAAATAAATATACCTAAATCGATTTGGAATTGTGTGACACTCTCTGCCAAGAAAAAGACCTCACTCACGGCCGGAGATAGGCATAGCCTTGTTTCTTAAAGGTTAAATGTCGTAATAGTCTGGAAACACCATAGCCGTACATTATCTATTGTAACTTTGTTTGGTTATCCTAATAAATGAAATAAAATAAAATTGCGTGGTCAAACGAGGCAGGTAGTTTCGTGTAAATGTTACGGTGGTTGACCGCCACTTATACGTGGTGTTGCTGATGCTCATAGGCAGCGGTGACCACTTTCCATGAGGTGGCCCGCTTGCCTGTTTGTCTGCCGTATTATGTAATACAGGTGGCACCGATGGAATTTCACCGTGCGACCTCTCCTCGCCTCTTTGCCGTGTGGTGTCCGGTAGAGTAGAATAGCACCAACCCCTTACACTCGTGGGTGTCGTACAAGGCGACTAACATTTAGAGGCAAAAGTCTCCGTAAACTGGAAAATGGGCAGCAGCGTTTTTCATTGTTATATTAGCAACACTGCGATCTCCAACCCGCCTGCCAAGCGTGGAGATTATGGCAATGGCCTCCCCTTTTGTGGGAGAGGCCCAAAGTCCTGCAGTGGACTGTTATGGGCTGTGATGACGACCTCTCCTCGCAGAGCCAGATTGTCAAGCCGGCAGGCCAGACTATCGTGATGCACTCAAGTGCAAGAAGTTGATACTGAGGGGCATAACTTGAGCTTTATAGAGATGAAGGCGATGTGCCGGGGTGAAACACTGCTAAGCCTTACCTAGGACACCTAGCTTTCTTGATGCCAACTTGACCATATACTCCCAATGACCACGAAACTGGGCGTCACATAATTTGTCCAACTAGCAAAGCAGACTTGATCACATGATTGAGGTAGTTACCCAGTTGAGTTTGCTCCTAAATAGATGGCATCGGGTTTAACGTAAGGTCGGCAGCCTTTACTTTCCTTAACACTTGTTCCAAGTTGCGCAAATGATCCTCAAAACCGCGACCAATATTAATGACATCATCCAAATAGACCAGGCAGGCATCTTGCACTCATCCTGCCGTACATATATGAGTCTTTCGAAAGTGGCAGACGTGTTGCACAGTCCGAAAGGCTTAAAATTGAAATTACATAGTCCTTTTCCTGTTGGAAACGCTGTCTCATCCTTATTCTTTGGATGTATGCCAATAGCCAAACTTAAGATTTTGGTTGAGAACTGAGGTGGCGGTATCCGATGTGTCGTCGATACGAGGCTAGGGATAGCTGTCCTTTTATGTGTTTCCATTTAGTCGGCGGTAGTCCACGAAAAATCGTGTGCTGCCATATTTTTCTTGACTAAGACGACTGGTTATATGACTTTATTGCTTCTCATGCAATGTGATAAAATATGTGATAAGTTTACAAAATCCGACTATGTAATAATTTTTGTAGGTTGTAACGAATTGAACCCCCTAAAATTTCAATCAATCATATATCAATATTTACATTTACTTTCGCACACTAATGTATTAGTACCAGAAATTAACTTATGTAAAGCCTTAAATGTTAAGAAAATGAATGAGTTGCTACATATTATATGTTCTCATTTTCGTCATACACACTTTGTACCACTATATAACTTCCATGAGTGCGTAGAACTCAAATTACGTATTAGCCGATTTATGGTAAGAGAAATACTACGCTTAAATTATAAGTATGAATATGACAAGTATATAACTAGGTGCTCGTTTCGCGCAATTCTTGAAAACAATGGAATAAGTAACAGTTTAAAAAATAACAATAAGAAACTCGTGCAGAAACCCATAACCTCTTATTATACAAGAAATTTCAAATTTCCAATCCACTCAAAACCCCGAAATGATTCAAACAAACAGACAGAGTGCCCACAAACTCCTATCACTATAAATAACTCACCTTCAATATCTGGCGAACCCGCAACACAGCAGTTTTTTCGAGAACAAAGTGCATGATAAATTTAATATCCTTCATATAAACATTCAGGGGTTAAAGTCAGTGAGAAATAATAAATAAATAGAAATAATCTCTTGCCGATTATGCTCTGAGAATATCTACGGTTTTCTTTGCATCCATTAAGAAGTTCGGTAATAGCAGAACTATTCTTAGCGTATCCTTCAACAGTACACACCTATTCGGCTCGTTCTTACTAGCCGATGGAAACTTCACCTCTACTTGAGCCTGTACTCCTGCAGGTACTAGATATAATTTTATTCAGGTAAGTAAGTTACTTGTTGGCCGTGTGGTGTCCGGCAGAGTAGAATAGCACCAACCCCTTACGCTCATGGGTGTCGTATAAGGCGACTAATGTTTTCGAGGCAAAAGATCAAGAGTCTCCGTAGTCTGGAAAATGGGCAGCAGCATTTTCCATTGTTATATTCAAACACTGCGATCTCCAACCCGCCTGCCAAGCGTGGAGATTATGGCAATAACCTCCCCTTTCGTGGGAGAGGCCCTAAGTCCTGCAGTGGATTGTTACGGGCTGTGATGATGAAGTTACTTTCCTAGTGGTTCCTCAAAGTGTGAAGTGTCAAGTATCTCCCCATTACCACACTTCAAAATTCCATCAGTGACATCGATTTTGCAGTTATGTTTCTTCATGAAGTCTAGGCCCAAGATGCAGTTGTCCATAATTTCAGCCACGATGATCTTTTGAATGTACGCTGACACGCGTACATACATCGTGTCTGACATCCCCGCCTAGGACGGGTATTGGCTGGCCGGAGGCAGGAAGACGCTGGCAGCCAAAGTTCGTGATTCGTCCTGTAACAGCGTTCACCAAGTCCCGCTTGACTATTGTCCTGACCTAGAGGCTCCTGTACCAATCGTCATCTTGCAGTTTGCTTTTAGTTTTACTTGCATCCAAGCATACTCTTGTGGGATGAAACATGTCAAACTAGTCACGAATTCGCTATAATTGAAGAATTTGTGGTTTACAAGTGAAATTATTGGCTGTGTGGTATTCGGCAAAGTAGAATAGCAACAACCCGTTACACTTGTGGTTGTCGTACAAGGCGACTAATGTTGCAAAAGATCTAGAGTCTCCGTAAGTTGAAACGTACAATACTGCGTTCTCCAACCCCTGCCAAGCGTGGAGATTATGGCAATAACCTTCCCTTTCGTGGGAGAGGCCTTAAGTCCTGCAGTGGACTGTTATGGGCAGTGATGATGAAGTGACACTATGGATGAATATATCTCCAACGCAAGACGCACTTTAACATGTAAAAAGAGCGGCATACCTGGCCCAAATTTGGACCTACTGCCTACTGTCTGTAAGTTTCTGCGTTATGTGTGTTATTACACTGCTGCCAGTATTATTTCATATTGTAATCATTGCTGTTGGTTTTCCTTAAGTAAATAAAATAAAATAAAATAAAGGCCTCGAAGTACTGGATCCATGCAGTTGGGGATGGCAAAATAATAACAATGGTTATGGAAGACACTACCTGGTACTAGCGTTAATTGCAAAGAACTGTCTTGCAAGTGCAAAGAGCGGTGCACAAAATGTCTGTGCGTGAAATACTAACTAAACCCAGCACTTCTTACGTAAGCAAGGATAAATCCGAACTATACTTAATGTAATATAATACGTTGATTGTTATATATAAATTAATAATAAGTTTGTTTTACATATACATTACTTAAACTCATTGCTTTTTTTATTTTTAGTCATAAATTCACGCGATTTACGTAAATTAAAACAATCGTATGGCGCTTCAAGTGGTGCCCGTTGCTAGGAAAAAATTACAATATCTCGCTTATTTATTAACCGATTGGGATTATAAAAATAGTTTTGTATAGCTTTATAATGTGCATTTATTTCTACTCTAAAGTTATAGATTAAGTTGTAAAAAAATAAAATCGGATTTATTTTTTTGCAAAATTTTCATATTAACTTGAATATCTCTAAATACTATAATTTTTAGAAGTTGAATGTATGAACAATATTGTAGCACATTTTATTTTGCTTTATTTGATGCCCCACACATACTTCTAAGTATAATACAGTCTGTTTTAAAGGCAGATTTCAAAACGCGGCGGCGGCCATCTGGCTGACGTCACCGCTGGAGAACCAAGCACTTTAGAGATTGTCTCCCGGCTGTTTTTTATTCAGAATAATATACTTAACAACATACTAAAAGATGGTGCTGGTTTCCGGAAGTAAACCTTTTTCAGTTAAGGGAAGGGACTACCATACGTTGTGAGCTACTCAGTACCTGTGAGATGCGGCGCTCTAGGCGCCCCGTGATCAATAAAACTGAGGTATCTAAGTTCAGCACTCTTTTTTGCAGGACATGAGACGTCTCCAGTCTTGTAGCTTGCTGGTTTTTCATATCGTAAACACGTGGCGCATTCAACAGCTTCGGCAGCCTTGGGACATTATTTTATGGTGTGACCTGAATTCCAGCAATGCCCACAGGTAGGGCTCGTCTCTCAGCAGTATTTAGCGGAATTACCATATTGCTGGCAGTTGTAACACCTGGTCCAGAGTGTGCAGTCCTGGGACAAGATGACCAATTGATAAAAACTCGGTTGTGCTCCATAATCATTTTTCTGAGCTCTGGAGTCAGTTCTAAAACCAAATTGCAATCGGGCGCGTCCTTACGTCCTGATTTATGGCTTAATTTGATTGAGCTATAGAATATATCTTTAACCAAGCTCGGCTGTCTATCCATGATGTTCTGATCAAACAAAGACTGGATAACCGTTAAATTTGTGGGTACACCGAATAAAATTATTCTGGGTTTCTTTTTAGACGTCTCCTCCAACTTAAGGCCTGAAGTGATTAAAGTCTGTGACTTTTTCAGTTTTTCCTCTTTCCTATCCGTGCTGATATTTACACCTCCATTTCTCGTCTTCCTCAAACCACGAACGTGAAGTTTAAATTCTTCAGGCTTGACCAAATTTTGCACAAGCTTTTTAGTATCGTTGCTGGATGTTTCCCTTTTCAACTAGTATATCGCGATGCTGCTAGTGCTGGAGGGGCGAACAGCAGAGTTACTACTCGTCCTAACCATATCAGCGAAGGATGGTTTCGATGGTGCTTTCGGTGCTGATACTAAACTTAGTTTAAGGTCATGAATTGGCTCATTGGTGTCTCTTTGCTCACTCAGGCTTTTAATTGATGTTAGGCCTAAAATATACTTCTGTATTAGGGATTGATCACGAACTGCCAGCTGAGAAACTCTGCCCATAACGTTTTTGCTGATAGAGCTTATTTTTAATTTTTGTTCTGAATTAAGCTTACCCTCGCTGGATATCACACAGATCTCGTTGAGGCACTGTTCTATATTTAGCCAGCAAGATATATCGGCGGTAGAGACAGCTTCACTGGCCGAGGTCGAGCGCGCAGCAGGAGGCTCCGAAAGAGTCGGGCCAGGGTCCGCTTGATGCCGTTCAGGAGGAGGGCTACGTAGAACCCTCATACTCCTATTAAATAGACTATCCATTTTCAACTCAACAAAGTTACAAACATATGTTGCAGAGTTTATTCAGTATGTTCTACACTCCACTTGTTCACTTGTTTGCAAACGTGCTGACACAGGTTGGCCCCGATTTTCACTTTTTATTGTTCAATAATTTTATAATAATACGGATGATTCAAACGAGACGTCTGTCAGCGTCCGAATCGTTCTGCATGTCAAATAGTAATGCGACTGCCATCTTAGTGTTCAAATGTAAGGGGTTCGAAACCGCTACCATTATGCCATTACGAAAGGCCACCGACGCTTACACCATCACTGCAGTCCATGAATCAATTTTAACAAATCCAGGAAGTCCTACGGGAGTTAGACACCCATTAAAATACGGGATGCGTGTTCATTAGCTGCGTTTATTCAGATTCATTTAACCTTCATTGATGTGCAATTAAGAAAGTTCGCAGCGGCTATGCGACGAGCTTTTCTGTAGGTTGGAGCGAAACATACCTTTATACGCACCTACCAACACTGCAGAGAGTGGGCCTCTGGCTCCAGGCAATGCTATCAAAAAACATCTTCACTTTGCTCGACCGTACCACGTTCAGAATTGCTACGGCACAACGTCAAGGCACTCCCTGCAATGCTCCAACTGTCTCTGTAGCGATCCTGTGACCGTCGCGGCAACCATGGTTTATCGTGCAGCAGGAGTGTCAGTCATATTCCACGTCACGTGGACATTAACGATGTCACCAGTCGGGTATTTGCCTCCATTGGCGCACCCGCGGTGATGTAACACAACGGGTTAGACCACGATGTAGGTAAAAGACCCGATTGAATGACACTCACACCTAATAAACTGGGACGGCCTCTCCAGGAAGCTACGTGCATCGACACCCTTGCATAGTCCCATCTTCCAGCCACCGCGTGTCAAGCAAAACTACTCAAAACGCCCATCGGCGCAAATATGCATGTCTAGGTGACGACTACATATTTGCGCCTCTTGACGTGGAAACCCTTAGGCCGTGGGGACCAGGCGCATATTTCTTATACCGGTAACTAGCCAAGGGCCTGGTTGATAATAGTAATAACGAGACTCTACTTGGGTCGTAAAAGCCTCGCTATCAGCCAGCGGCCAGCCTTCTGGGCTCTTTTTCGCAATCAGTGGACCTGTGACAATGTTTTTACCTAGTTCAGTAGCAAGATAATAATATTATTTTTTAACTTTAATAGGTAGTTTTAATATATTATTATTAGCCCCCCCCCCCCCCCCCCCCCCCCCTTACCTCCTCCGCTACTGCCCGCGCAGGCGCGTTGTTCACAATCTCGTGGGCGATCACAGCCGTCCGTCGTGCCTGATAATAAAAAAAATTCACTTACTCAAAATACTCACTCAGCAACAAACTAGCAAACATTTAGTTTAAGTTAGAGTTTTAGGCTCGCTTAACCGAGTCCTCTAATTAATTAATCAAATGTTTTAACTTACCAATGCAACGGTGTTGTCGTTTATTATCACTATGGGTATGATAACCACGAGGCAGTAACCGATGCGGATGAAGAAATACGCCATCAAGTACAAGTTCCATGTCGAGCTGAAAAACACCTCGGTCAAGAAGAACACGTGAAGGACTATTGTGAAGAGGTTGAAGAGCATAACAGCCAATAACACCAGGCCAAACAAGCTGTTCAACTTGCGGGAGGCGTTGTATGCCATAGCATAAAGTTGGGCACATATTGAAATCTTCTCACAAATAACTTGGTCCCTGTCAGTTCTGTTCTCTGATACTGTCATTACTATCGCCACACTCGTCAAGGGAAGGCCTGTCTGACTTGTCAACTGATTTTTTATATCAAGCAACACTTTATTTATGTGTTTATAAATTTCAGTCCAAAAGTAAGTCATAATCCAGTTATGCAACGACGTTACGTAAGTAATAGAGTCAACAATGAGTATATAACCTACTATTTCTGGCTTGAGATTCATAAAAAATATAGAAAATATTAAGCGAAACAATGAGATAGAAACATGTGTTACAGTCGATATCCACTGGGCAATTACATACGGTTTATATTGAAAAGAATATCCCAACTTTTCCCGCAATTTATCAGCTTCAAGACCCATTTCTATAAACGAAGAGTCCCCACTTAACTCTAGGGATATCTTCCACCCATAAAAAAAGCTAACAGCCAATGTGAGCAATCGCTCAAAGAAGTCGCCTCTATTTTTTAGTTTCGTGTCGCAGAAGCTCCTCATGATGCTTTGGTCCTCGGCAAATCCCTGATAGATGCAATAGAGTAGTAAGACGATTCCAAGTAAGAAGAAACTTGCACCGAAAGGGTGGAAATTTACGGACACGCGATCATTGGGGCTGATTTTGGTGACGAGGATAGCTGATCCTGAAATGCAGCGGCAGAAAACACTGAGCTGCACCATACGGGCTAGACCCACAGACGTTTCATCAAAAGCCATTCTTAAAAGGAAGTCAATAATTTCCATAATTACTGGAATCAGCGCACAAAGTTGCACGCGTCTGTTGGCGACACAGAACCATTGACTGCCAAGACTCACTGCCTAATGTAATACATTATAGTACTACATAGATCTTATCAAACGTTTCACAGGAACACATCATTTAGTGGAGTAGAATTAACCGAAAATGGGGCTTGAGGTGGAACTAATTGCGTCACAAATGATTATTGCGGCAAATGGTAGGTAATACGCTGCTAATCAACATTTTAAAATATACACCTGTACCTTTGGAGTTCTTGGTGTTAGGGGGCTCGAAAGGTCTTATTTTTCGTTTTCTAATTAAAGTCTCTCTAGTTTGCAATGCCCTGACAGGTGCTATCAGAATTCATGTCACATGTACTACCTTGTATTGTTCGATATATTTTCAACTCAACAACTACTAAACGGATTTTAATGCGGTTATCGCCAATATACACAGTGATTCACGAGGAAGGTTTAGGTGTATAATTTGTTAAGATCGCGGGTCGCTGATTTCTAAAGTAAATTGATTGGTCTAATTTGATGATAAGATTGAAGAACTAATGGGTCGCTAGTTACAATGAAAACCTAAATGTGTATTGAGTGAGATACGATATTATAATTTCTTGTAATGGAGTGGGGAAGTTTAAATTTCCAAAGTAATATTTTGACTACGCCGTAGTTATTTCAATTTGAGTTGTGTTTTTATCATTACCTAACATTATCATTATTTGATTGTAGATATGTACTCTGTTGAATCCTATTTGTTATATTGTCCCACAACAAACGTAACAGTTTATTTATAGAATAACTTTATTTTGTCGCCTGTATGTCCGCCTGTCTCGCTCTGTTTGTATCTGTTTGTACAGACCATTGATTTATGATATAAGTCTTTGGTTCAGACACACCTCATCATTATGATTATCATTTTAGCGCAATCCCGGAATAAGCCATGGTCCACTTTCCCACTTTTCTTCCTACACTTAGCTTGGTTTTCAGCATCGTTACTTCTTAAATCATTCCATTCCGACTCCGACTCATTGATTTCAATGTGGATCAGTCACAATTTTTGTTTAGTGACTTTTCCATTAGCATAAAATTTATATCTTTTTTGAAAATTTCCGCGCAGTCATATCATGACTGTGTAATGAATTTTCACGTAGAACACTGTTATTTTGGCGTCTCTGATGAAGTTTTTCCTATTATATTGTATAACTTAGGTATTTCAAAACGCATTTCATTCACTGGGTTTCATTGCTATGAAAATGGGTTCAGATATTATCAACAAACCTATAAAATTCTACCATAATTACGACTGATCGTCATTTAATTACTTCTTGGGCCTCCCGCCCTTCCTTTTCCCTGATATCGACTGATCCATTGACATCCGCGTGGAGTCTATCCAGACTTCAAACACCAACTCGAGTTATGGAACAGCAAACAGAAAAGGACATTTCTAGAAATTTCATTAGGACTGGTGAATGGGTGACTCGATTGAAAGAGTGCGTAAAGAGTACCTATATAATAAAACTCGTTGGCGAGAGAGATATCGCGAATAACATTGAAGAGGCTCGACTGCGCTGATTGGCCAAGTGTTTGGCGATTCCAATGAATTTGGTTCAACTTCAAGTTATAAAGTCGCGAAGATCGATTTTTTTTTTACATAATAAAATGTAGCTAATTTATTTCGCCATCTGGATGCGGAAGGTACATTACTGGCCTTTGTGGGGATCTCTGGGGAGCCTATGCCCAGCAGTGGGCGTCTTCCGGCTGATATTTATTACGTAAGGAAGCACGCAGGAAAGTGGACACTGTCGTCGTGGATTCAGTAATCGGTCATAACATAGTAATCAGTTTATTTTATTTATTTAAGGTACACCAACAGTACAAACAAATAGTTCAAAATACTATAGAACGTACATTGTTGTCATCTGTAATAAAGGAAGCGGATGCGGAGGTCCGAACGCGTTTATCCTGATTGTTATTTTTCCTTACAGATTATTTTCTTCCCGAAACTTGCATACTCAGCGTTATGACGGTAGCCATCTTACTAATAAAGAAGTACACGGCGTGTGTAAAAACTTATCTGCACTACTAGTATAAGTGCGCTTCGCGCGCGATACGTGAAAACGGCGTGACATAGATACAGCTATCTATTTCATCTTAGTATTGAGAGAAGGAAAAAAAGGCCACTCGCTCGAGAAGTGGCGCGGGCACACGCGTGCTAGCCGTACTGGCCCAATGGCGGCGCCGAAATTAGTATTTCCATCTTTCCAATTAGTTCCAGTTTTGGTCACCTTTGGCTCAGATAGTTTTTGCAAATGTCAAAGGTATTTTTATATAAGCCTTGTATAGTTATACACTCGATAAACGAATGTTCAACGCTTGACCAACATATGTACAATTTTTATTAGTAAGACGGCAAGTATAAAATAAAGTCGCTTGCCGCGTTTGTCTGTCTGACTAGCTGTCAGACAGACTTCGTGGGTCTAGCTCCACTCATGAAGTGCAGTGCACTGCGCGGCGCACCGCACGGTGCCACGTCACGGTGACAACAAAAAAAACGGTGGTGTTATTCTGGTTTTTCAAGTTAGGCAACGGAAATGGAAATAGATTTCTATGACAGATTAGCTTTTGCCCACATGACCATTTTAAATGCCCTCCTCATTGTATGAATGCTAGTCCTACGGGGAGGACAAGATGAGTCTCTGGTTCTACCTACCCGATTATGATTTTGAGTTGGACCTAAAGCTACCGAACTGTGAAAACGGAATCAAAATCCGTTCAGCGGTTTTATCGTGAAAAGAGCACAAGCAGACGGATAGATTATCAGATAAAAAATCTCGGTCCCTAGACTGTTTTTTCTGCAATAGCTTCGATATACAGACAAGGCTACTGTACAATTTTATTTATAATACAATATAGATGCATATTATAATTGAAGAGAACCCAACATGGATCCCATTATGGATCCCACGGTAAACTTGAATGCCACAGAGCTTCGATCTGCACGCTTGTGAAACCGTAAGGGCCTCAAGAACGACACAACTCGGTGAATTTACTGAAACAAAAAGCGGGATGTTTATTTGAGCACCACTTCGCTTCGCAGCCAATCTCATCAACACCAAAACAAAACAAATACAAATTAAATTAATATTGTTATCGATTGTTCCGCGACCAATGTAGACGCGTTCCGATGTAAAATGAATAAATTGAAGTCCAATTCCATAGTATGGCTACTTGTTATGATAGTAAGAACTACCGAATCAATTGATGACGACAGTGATCATCAAACTTTAGGGATAAATTCGGCAAGACGACTAGTGAATGAAGATCACTTTGATCCATATGAAATATCCAATGATGAAAAATGGCACATTAAACACCTTAAACCTACAGATTTTGAGCCGACCGACGAGGCTGCAAAGCTTCTTGGGTGCAAAGAAGATACTTTCGACGAGAAAGTTCGTAAATACAGAAGGAATTTAAAGAACGACCCGTCTTTGATAGATTTTGTTTCTGCAGATCCTTTGCCGTTCAATGAGGCAGATCTTCTGAAGGATAAGTGTATACCAATACAGGAACCCGCTGCAAAAAAAGTGCAGAAATCTAATGACAAGCTAGAAGCTGGTAACACAGCAACGAACAAGACTGCAGATGAAATAGCTAGTACTAACAATTCAACGATCACAAACACAAAGAAGAAGAAAAAGAAAACGCATAGAAAAGAAAAGCTGGAAATTAAAGACACAGCTACTACTGCGGAGCTTGTTGCTGAGAAGCCTGTTAACAAAAATTGGTTGAGAAATGAGACGCTCGAGTCGGGCAGGCGCGGTACTGAGTACCTGTTCAGTTCTATAGAGTACTATGATGATGTAATTGAATTCAATCCGGTAATTTGTCCCAATGATGTGGAGGAGGTACACTTGGAACAAGAGGTGATACGCAACTACGAAGTGGAGTGCGAAATTATAATAAGGTGGTTCAGTTTAATGTAATACGCGCCGAAAGACTACGAGTACAAAATGATGGAGTCAAGCAAATTAATAATACAAGCCGTGCGGCTCTACTTTGTATTTGTTAAATTAAATTTTAGAGATTAACTTATAGTAATTTTTTATTTTACTTTCCTTGCTGTACAATAACGATCTGCTGATAACCTGTATCTTTGGGTACGCAGATGCTTTTCAAAATTTCAAGTGTAAGTTCAAGTTTAAGTTTTGTACAGATATGTTTGTGGCATAGTAGACAAACACACGACCTGAGTGGTTCAGTGGTCAACATGCCGGTCTGCCACGCAAGAGGTCCCGGGTTCGATTCCCGGCCGGGCAGAAATTGAAATGATGAATTTTAATTTCTGTTACGGGTCTGGGTGTTCTATGTATAATAAGTATGTATTTAAAAGTATATAAGTAGTTTATCAGTTATCTAGCACCCATAACACAAGCTTTGCTTAGTTTGGGGCTAGATGGCGCTGTGTGAATTTGTCCACGATTATTTATTTATTATTATCACATTCTAAATATAGCAGCTTAATTTTATAATTTTCCGCTTAAAATGTGACGTAAATAGTAGCTGAAATTTTTTTTTATACTACTATATACTATACTACGCTGTGACAACCGATTCCTCTTAATGTCAAGAGGTAACTGTTGCCCCTAACATCTACGATTCTTGCAGTTAAGTTGCAGGCAACAAAAATAAAATACAGAACCACAGGTGCCATGACACTGAGGACTAAGATGAATTATGATTATCCAAAAAACCGCAACACAACAATGCAAACATTGTTGCTTGGCGGCAGAAATAGATAACTT
Organism: Blastobasis lacticolella; assembly: GCA_905147135.1. Classification (NCBI taxonomy): domain Eukaryota; kingdom Metazoa; phylum Arthropoda; class Insecta; order Lepidoptera; family Blastobasidae; genus Blastobasis; species Blastobasis lacticolella. Next base: position 1,288,829 of record LR990046.1, read on the forward strand.
CTCCTACCGCCTGATACGACTATTTGTGTCTGCTTACAACATTGCTGCTCAGTAATGCTTGGCCCTCTGTTAGCAGTCCCAATAATTCACCTTATTCGCGAGCATTGTGCATTTCATTGTAAGTCCATGCAGATACTTCACTAAATACCTTACAGATGGCTCTGGTTTGCAAACTCTACAGCTCTAACTAGAGCAGTGGTACGGGAAGTAGATCACAGATGGCGCTTGGAAAAATCCGTAGAGGCTTAGAGAAGGGAAATTTTCTGTGGTTTAACTAGCGATTTAATCTTGCTTCGCATGGATGCAAATTTTTGGCACCATGGGACAATATTGCAATTTTAATAGAGAATTTAATTATTGAAAATATCTCTTCCACGAACTTTGTAGGTACATTGAATACATGCTCCATCATCGGCTGCATCGTCACTTACCACCAGATGACACAGCGATCTAATGCCTGGCTAATTTATCTATATAAAATAGAATCTGCCAAATAAACTGAATTAAATTTGTAAAAAAATCATTTTGTCGAAAAACAGAATCTGCTCGAGCCTATACCGAACCGACTAGAAAACATTTTAAATAATCAAAACATGAAATAATTCAACGCATGATAATGTAGGTGAAATAATTTTTGAAATTGTTGAATTAATCGATTAGAATTTTGAGTTCATCCATTACAAATACAAATAAAATAATAAATCTCTTCTCTTTACATTAACTTGGTAACATTCCAATGTTTTGTGAATCAATTGATTAACTGAATCGTTCTTTTGGTGCTGTGTATTTTTACAACATACATTGTATTTTTAGAATGCTTATAAGGTGTTTGCACGGCGTGTGAATTTGGGGAACGAGGTCTATCCACTGTCAACAGTGGAGGGGCATTTGTCTGTTTGTTGCCAGAGCAATGCGATATAGGTAAATCTGTCAGCCATTTCGATCCGATCTTTTACTCGGATAGCTCTTTCAGGTTGACAAAAAGTGATTTCCTACCAGAATCCTTAAGTAAAATGCACTATATAATGCAATGGGAATGTGTTTGCAAGCACCATAGAACGCGGCACGAACACTGGCAATCGCATTAGCCGAACAATTTGGCGGTCGAATGCCTGCCTTGTCTGTTATAAAAATAAAAAATTCAAAAAGTTATGACCAAACCATTTCTTTTCGGAATCTCGTCGTGTGGAGTATCAAATGAAAGGGCGTCATGAGTCGGTTTCAAAAATATATTAAGTGCACAATTACCTTTCAGCTACTTGTTTATTTAAAAAGTATTTTCAAAGCTTAGGTACCAAGTTCGGTTCAGGCAGAAAACGGTTATTTTGTGAAACACGCGCCAAATGACTTGGCGTAATCCTCATATTTAATTCTACTTTAATTCCATTATTTTTCACCTACAACAACTTTGAGAATTTCTGACTATAATAGAAAAAGTTTATTTGGAACTCCATACACATACAACTTATCACCTATTTAGTTAACTAGCGCGGTATATAACACGCAACAACAAATTAAAAAAACAGCAGTATATCAAATAATATCCTTAAACAAGTTGTTGAATCATCCATAAAGTCCACTTGGGGCTGCAAGGCTAGCACTAGTGTGCTCTGGAGCGCGATAGGTAAGAAAAGGCGCGACATAGATGCTGCTATCTCTTTCGTTTCACTTAGTCTGTGAACGATCCACGCAAACACGCGCAGGGACGCCGCGGCACGCGCTGCCACGTTCACTTGCCACGTGACGGTACCAGGCGCCCAGAAATGTGCAAGAGTAATCTCCGGAGAGGGTGAGCCACGCGGTCTCCCCGAGTTTTGGCGCGGCGTGGCATCTCTGCAGTTACTGGCAGTGAATGAGCCTGCGTTTTGGTTTACCCGTCCGCATGTAGGTGTCGTTGCAGGTTAGTCGCAGTGTTATGAACGGTAGCAGCCCCACAAGCAAGCCGTTCTAATTTGGATATGTTCTTACGTTTTTTACGTGTAATATTCGTAATAATCACTACAGATGTATGAAATATATATTACCTAATTATATAGTTAGAAGGAAGCAAATAGGAAGATGTACCGTCCAACTGGCACGCACACATCATTAACAAGGTCATCATAGCTATAATTCCTTTCGAGCCTAGTCCTAATAAATCAGTGGGCAAAAAGCACTTAACTGGGCCAGACTTTTCATTCTTAGCATTAAGTGTACAATCCTCTCCGTACATTTTGTTCCTTCGAGCCGAATATTGTCATGCGGCAAACCATCCTGACTCCTGACGTTAGAATTAACTGTCAATCTTAATGTATTGCTAACTTCTAAAATATCGTGGAAACAAATGTAAGCCTAGGTGTAAAAATAAACTAATGAGAAGCAATATCTGCATCAGTTTCGCGACAAAAACGACTGTTGGTTGAGCAGCCCATCTAACACTCATAAAACTCTGTGAACAGTCAACTATCCTGAGGTGCCACTTAAATGACTTGAAGTATGTTTAAAATAATTTAATTCCAGTAGAGATTTAATTAATGTTTAATTCGAGAATTTTATACATACCTTTTTAATTTAGTTCTGTACTTTGGTTGGATGGTTGTTTGATGTTTGAATGTTTGTTATTACTTCGTGCGAAAACTACTGATTGGAATTTGATTAAATTGTTCAGTAACTAAGCTTATAATATGACCCAGAACAGCACAACTATAATTTATACAGAAATTCAAGTGATTGCCTGGATCGTAATAAGCGAATATCACCTAAGTCTAGTAAGGTGTAGTAAGGGAGCAAACGCTAGTAAATATTGATATACAGGCCTACCCACGTTTAGATCACTTCTGCATCACAACTGCCTACATCCCACTTCAGTCCGGGCGGTAACGGCGCGCTGCGTCACGACATATTGTGCCGTTGTGCTACCAGGACAACATAAAGCCTAAGAATAAAGATAACGGCTTTTCGGGACAGCGATTTGGCGGCTGGCCTCAGCATGGATACTAGCACGACTCAATTGTTCGCAAATGTATTATTGACTAGGGACCAGCCCCGGCTTCGTACCTTAACAAATTATATATCTAAATCTTCCTTATGAATCACTATATCTATTGGTCAAAGCGCACGAAAATCCGTACCGTAGTTTTTAAGTTTATAGATAGATAGACGCAGGGTGGGACTTTGTTTTATAATATGTATTTATCCTTAACACAAATACGTTCGCGTGGTTTCAATTATATGAACTACAACTACCCCTACCGCTACCTTCCCGCTAATCTGCCACCTTCACCGCCTACGCCTCGCTACGGCCCGCTACGTCACTCCCACTCCAATGCTACGTTACCGCTACGCCCCCCATATGCTATAGACACAATATTTCATAACAAAAAATAAAACAATTTTCGACTGATTATTTGAGACGCACTTCGTATGATACGAGTACATACAAGAGTGCTTTATATAAATAAAATAATCGTTTATGTCCCGGTTGTGCTCTCGCACACGAGGGCCTGACATCCGCCTTGACCATGACCCAGGATTTGACAGATCAGATAATTACAGTGGAGCGACTGCCATCTGGCCAGCGTGACTTCCCTGGTAGCAGGCCAGGGGAAACTGACCAGATTGCATCATGGTTACATGGTTATGTTATAAATGCAATATATGCATAATTCAAAGCATTTAAACTTGCAAATGCAATGATAGTATTTACGGACATCTACATTTCCGAGGACCAAGTGTCATCGATTCGAACTATCGGGGAAAAACTGGCTATCAAGTTGAAAATGAAAAAAGATTTTTGTTCGGTCTGCTCTTAACAGTGTCAAAATAGTCCAATGATCAATAATAATTTCGTTCTTTCCTCTATACTCTTTAAGTACAACTCAAGAGCATGACTACCTTAAAAATCATATTCCTGTGCAGTAATTAAAAGTAAATATAAGTATTTACCTTAGGGGTCAATACGAGTTCTTTGGATCTTAGGAACTGCTATTTCCCCTCTCTTTTAGCATACTCATTCTGGCAAAAAATGCACCAAATACCCTGTACGTTGATGTAGCTGCAAAAGAAAATTATCTTAAAGTGGTAATGCACGCTACTCGACACCCTAAAATCAGCAGCAGTAGCAGGTCTAACAGAAAACCAGCGCTCCGCTTGACGCAGAGTTGGTTCTCTTTCAAATACGCTTCACCACAGACCACAACACAACTAACCTGAGATACGCAACGGAACTGTGGGCTGTGTAACCCTTTTGGTGAGGCAGGTCATTTTCTTGTAAAGTCATTTTCTGGTTTGGTCATCTTTTAATACTGCGATAGCTTTTTCAAGTACTTCCTCTTACAAGTACTTATTATAACATAGGGGGGGGGGGGGTCCAGTTGTATTGGAATTCGCGATACGGAATTTAAACAATGCCACTGAGAATAGATAAACTGTAGGTAGGTTACTTTGATTTTTTTCTAATATAATTTTGATTATGATTTTATTTACATTTTTTCATAATTATTTAATTTTTTTGCGCCTAATTATCGTGTCGTGGTGTCTATGTGCAATAAATGTTTTCTTTTTTCTTCATTCTTTCTTATATGTTTCGTATTCTATGTATATATATCTTTAATGATTATTATTTCTTTTTTTTGCTGTTTAGTTTCTGCTTTCCCTATTTTATCATTTAACATTATTGCAGTGTTGTTATTCGAGAATAAATGTTATTCTATTCTATTCTAAAATTACTTCCTCGTCAGTTACAGGTACCTATGACCCATAAACCTTGATTTCACTAGTACAACGGCAAGTGTAAGGCTTCCTAATGCCTCGCAACAACGCCTGTAGTCCCCGACAATCCCGACTTACAAGATTTGTGGCAGCGACAGGAGTTCGTGAAGAAAAAGCGGCACTAAGTAATTTTCTTACGCGTCTAATCGTATACCGGTTTTTATGATTTAGTTGTTTTGGCTGCAATTTTATAAATAGATTTTAAATTCAATGTAGAATGTAGAGAGTCTACGAGCGCATACTCGTGTAGTAAATAGTCCAATAGTACATAGCCAAATGACTTTAAAAATCATCTTGGCGGGGAATGTGCCGGTTGTGCTCTCGCGCACGAGGACCCGGGGTCCGCATTAGCCATGATCCAGGATTTGACAGATCGGGTAGGTAATTACAGTAGAGCGACTGCAATCTGATCTCCAAAACCCTGCTACAAAGGGAACCTGTTATAAATGGCGTAAGAGGATGCTCTTACGCAATTTATAACAGGTTCCGAGTTCAGGTAACCGATGGGTTAGCCGAATGACTTAATTTGCACAAACTTCCGATTTTCAAATTAAAACCACATCTGTTCAACGGTTAAGGTGTGATATCTTCATAGACTGTCAAACATTACTAATAATATACCTACTTTGAATGTGCTTCATGAAATTCGATAAAAATATTGACAACAACTTATTTCTGAAGGCCACCATTTACAGACATCTTAGCTGGTGCGTAAAAAGTGACTCAATTAAAGATATCAGTTAATTAATTCAGAGCAGAATCTTAAGGCGGCTTGCCCCAAATTCTTAATTGCATTTCATTCAACATGACGTCAAACGGCATTCGAATTTGGTGCAAGCCGGGCTAAGTATATGATGTTTTAATTAACGGATATCTTAAGAACCTGTGTGGCAACATTAATTAAGATTTTAAAGTACGTCTTTCAGTTGAGGCTTGAAGATTTCCTCTATTCAATAGAGGACGTTATTCGCTCTTTCTGACGTCGGTCGTAGTCTCGGCGGTCACGCGGTGACGTCACGTGTAAAAGGGCATCGAGTACCAGGCTCATAGAAGCCGCCAAGAGTTCACTGCGCCATCCCGTCCGACCAATTCCACCCTAAAGCTGAGCACCAAGACCTAGTTTCCAATGACACGCTACAGGAGAATCCAGGACGAATACGACTACAACTGAATTGCAGCCTAAATGCATAAGAGCTTATTGTACATTTTCGGCTGCCACAGCATTTCAACACCACTGCGGATGTATGGATCTCCCTTTTGAGCAACGAGACCGAACTTTTATAATCTCCCTTATGTCGATGGACTTAAAGCACAAATCACGTTGCAACTAGCTTCATATAAGCTCAAACAGCATAGGGAATATTTATTGCACACTCCGGGCTCGGGGATACTGGAGTGTGACAAGGACATCCTACAGGATCGCCCCTACATTAGAAAGGGACGGAATCCCGGCTGTATGATTAACGATCTCACTGAGCGTGGCAAGTAATTATCGAAATCAGTGGAGAATTTTTCTTATAGGCTAATTGTTTTTGGGAATTTGAAAAGTTTTCAAAAATTGGAACAATTTGTTCGACTTTATTTAATTAGGCTGATCAGGGATGTTTATTGGGTGTTTTATTTCGACTGCTTAGCAAAGAGAAAGTGGGTAGGAATTTACTAGGTATCTGATTTCAAAATATCAAATTATGCCTCATACATTCATGTAGAGTATCAGTATTAAACTTTTTATTTAGTAGAAATCGATATAAGCGCAGATGAAAGTGTTATTTATTCTGTGTATAATGTATAAGTATACCTCTTTGACTTATTTGCAGGGTATCGGTAGCCTAATAGTTAAGGGGTCCGACTCGTAGTCCGGGGTACCGGGTTCGTATCACAGTACCGGCTTGTACGAATTAGTCTTTTTTGAGTGATGCTTATTAGTTGAATACTAACCGACGCTCATACGATGATGAAAAACATCGTGATGAAACCTGCACATTTAATCGACTGAATGTGTAACCATGATCCAATCTAATCAGGTTCCCCTGTTTACAGGGTCTCGGAGGTCAGATGGCAGTCGAGCGACTTTAACTACTTTATCCGCCATATCCTCGATCATGGTCAAGGCTGACCCCGGGCCCTCATGCAACTTTTTGTACGGAACACTCTTAATTTTTAACATTTTTTATATTTTCCAAAGGTCGGTCCAAAGATATTTCCTTATGACATACAGCGGAGGCTTAGTAACAGGGTTATTTTTCCCCCTTCGGGTAAGGAACCCTAATAACCCTCTTAGTCATATTTTTACAAATATCGATGTAGAAGTAAATTTCCATTGACGATAACATTAATCAATAATGATACTGATATCTTAATTTTATCATATGATAAGATTAATTTATCTAAAAAAATGTCGGCGTGCAATGTTATAAATACTGACAACGGCCGTAGACGTGTTGATAATTAGTTAGAGTAAACCAGTGTTGGGTGAAAGATGAGTTTCAAGGCCAAAGTGGTGATCGTGACTGGAGCCAGTTCCGGCATCGGGGCGGCCGCAGCTGTGAGGTTCGCAGCGGAGGGAGCGCGCGTGGTGCTCATCGGCAGAAAAGAGGCGAAGCTCAAGACAGTCGAGCAAGAATGCCTTGCGAAAGGCGGAGAAACCCTCGCCATCGTCGCCGACGTCTCCATCGACGATGACGCTCGAAGGATCATCCAGCAAACCCTAGAAAAGTTCTCCGAAATCAACGTCCTAGTCAACAACGCCGGAGTCGGCGGCGCCGGCAGCATCACGACGGACAACATAATGGAAGAGTTCGACAAGGTCATGTCGATCAACCTCCGAGGGGCTGTCCACCTCACCCACCTGGCCGTGCCGCATCTCATCAGATCGAAAGGCAATATCGTGAACGTGTCCAGCGTTGCAGGAATCGGTATAGTGGCTACAGACTGCTTCATCTACAACACTTCCAAGGCTGGGCTGGATCACTTCACGAGAAGCATCGCTTTTGAGCTGGCTTCGAAAGGTGTTCGCGTGAACTCTGTGAATCCTGGCCCAGTTAAAACAGATATAGTCGAAAATTATATGCTTGATAAATTGAAAAAAGTTTCTCAGGAATGGATAGATATTACCTGGAACAAGATGAAGGATACTCCACTTAGCAGAATAAGTGATTCAGACGAGATTGCTGACCTGATTCTCTTCCTGGCCAGTGATAGGGCTCGCGGCATCACCGGCTCTTGTGTTGTCTCCGATAACGGGATGTTGTTAAAAGGTTCACCGTGAAGTATCTATGTGAAAGTGTATGTTGTTATTTTATAAGTAGTTTATCAGTTATCTAACACCCGTAACACAAGCTTTGCTTACTTTGGAGCTAGATTGTGAGGAATTTGCTATAATTGATAAGGGTTGCCCAAGGACAGCGTAATTGAAGAGTACACACTCATTAATGATGCATGTGAATATAATTCGATTTTATTTCCATTAAGAACAAGATTATTTAGTACCAAGTAAACAATTTCTGCAGATGTATACACTCAGCACATATTGTATTCCGTTTGCGTTGTTTATGCGTACTTACTTTGTATTTTACTTACAGTTCATCAGCAAATGGGACTATTACACCTTTGTTGGAAGATCATTTCTAATTATGAAAAATAATGTAATACTTTACAATGGGCCCAAGGGCTGATCCCTGTGGTATACCAATATTAGCCTTACCCGCTCTCAACTTTACTTTCTTCCTATTAAGACTGATTTAAAATGCCAGACATTTTTTAAGAAGTTGAAATCTTTAGTAGTGGTCAATGTATGCTAAAATATGTTTCTCACCTAAACTCTGTGAATTCTGAATTTGTATATATTTAGCAAAACTTCCAAGAGCCGTTTCAGATTTTATGGCGCTTCCTTACATGTCTAATTAGAAAAGTATTAATAATAAAAAAATAATAAAATTTCGTATTAATGAAGTACATTATTTGTCAAATTAAATATTCTAATTGTAATACGTTCGTTTTTAAATTATTACAAGACACCTGTACCTTGATACCTATTACAGTAGATCGTCGACATATTATCGTAACTATCTCAATCAATCAATCAATCAAATAATTTATTTGTGAAACACAGGTACAGTTAGTACATAATACGCACGAGGGCCTGGGATCTCCCCCTGGGAACTTTCTGGGTGCAATCTGTACATTTAGAGCATGGATGGAGGAGGTCTGGAGTTCTTAAGATACCTTACTGAACCAAAATGCCATTTACTTCAACAGCGAGAAAGTTTGCGTCCGAATTTCGATTTCACAAACAGGTCCGCTTTTTTGCAAGTGTTTTTATATATTGTCTTTGCACAGAATCAACCCAAATGTACAATCAGAGGTATACAGTAGACCCATAATTTTGTGAAATATTACATTCGTCATTCGGTGTATAAAGGTCAAACATTGGACATCCCCGAGGCGTCCTTATTTAGATCAGTTTATTTTGTTTGTCATTTCGCATCCCCTGAGGGGAGGTTTGTCGCATTCGCTCTCGTCAAACGCCTAATTTCTGTGCCGTGTTAATGGCATATTGACTTTAAGGGCTCCTCAAAGGCAGTGCCAGCAAAAACGTAATAATATCGTCCTCGCGAAAGTTGGTTGCAGATATGTGCTGGCTCATCAATAAAATATGTATATATACGTGTTTAACTTAAGAGAGAAAAAAGTGGAACATTAGAAGTATAATACAATATTTTGTTTAATGTCCAAATGTTTATGGATGCATGCTTCTGTGTTCATGTCTGGTTACCACTCAATTTGAAACAGTCAGGGGAACGTCTAAAGAGGCCATATTAGCGTTTCATATTATGATTATATTAGAGTGCCACAAACTTATCTAATCCGGGATTATCTAAGAATCCGGGTGTCAAAACGACATTTTGAATTGTCATAACAATGTCAACATCGGCGACGCTGTAGATAAGTTTGTATCAACTTAACAAAAGTCACAATATGAAACGCTAATGTGGTCTTTTTAGGCACTCACAAGACAAGACTACACGTGATAAACCAAAACAGTTGTAAAATAATTCAAAATTAGAATGGGCGTGACGCATTCATAAACAAAATATACAATTCTCACCATCCACGAAGATGCCAAGGAGACCTCGCAAACCAAGGAGATTTCACTCCACTCACTTTTCTTGACTTTGTAATATCTCATCCCCTTCGCTCGTTGGTCGGTTGTTATTAAATTTTTTACACTCATTAGCTGGCTGCAGGTGGATTTAATAACATGGCTGCCTGGATTTCCCGCCATTTCTGTTTTGACCGACGTCTCGTAGGAATGCGATGCAGCATCAACAGGTATGTATCGAGTATTCGAATTATGAAAAAGAGTGAAATACGGTAAAACATCTTAGCGTAATATCCCGGTGTGTTCTGGCGCGTAGGAGCCCGGGGTCCGCCTTGACTTTTTCCAGGATTTAGAAGATCAGGTAATTACAGTTTAGACACAGCCATTTTACCTCCATGACACTGCTAACAGGGGAACCTGGCCAGATTGGATAATGGTCACATATTTGAAATTGTTATTTTATTTTCTTAGAGGTCCTCAGCAGCACGGGCATAGCCTCAGTGCAGCAGGAGGTGTTGGCTACATGGGATGATGCGAGAATGTCTATAGCTTCCTACACCAGCGTTCCCCCACGTTTCCAAACAATGGGCGTCTCGGTTGGGTAACACATAATTTTGAAAATCGCTTTCTATTTAGTGGGTACTTCTAGCATTTTCTGAGACAGTCACATGTTAGTACGATTGTCCATAAGACACGTAGATACGTCTTCTGTTAATGAATAATTATTATATTATTGTTCTGTTTTTGTATTAATTTTTAAAGTACTTATTTTATGCAACAACAATTTTTTATATATTTTATCTTTTTTATCTTTATTGTGTAGCCTGGCTACATCCCTGTGTCCTGTATTTGCCACAACCGGCATGAAAAGCGGATACGTCCAAAATGTAAATTCCGTATTCTGACACTTGATAACATACGAGAACTGGAGTCCAAGCTCTAACAAAGCATTCTAAATAGTTACGTCGTTGTTATGAAACTCTGAATTATGTTCAGGACATACCATTAAAACGAAGCCAAACGTGTTTGTTCATGTATGTTATTATAAAATTAGTATTTGCTTGGTGTTTAATTGCCTATTAATCACTATCTCTACTCTGCATCAACTCGAGGGGTTACCTGGAAGAGACCGCTTGATAAGGCCGCCTTTTGCTGTTATGTTTGTGTGTTACATGTATTTTTTTTTATATTAGAGAAGCAAACGAAAAAAAATTGCAAAAAAATCATTCATTCATTCATAATCTTAATCCGTGAACAAAGGAAACAAAGTGCGTCATTGCGAAAGCTCCAAATATAATTATGATTTATAATACTTTTTATACTTTCATTTTTATCTAGAAAAAAGTCTTGCTTTTATCTATAAACAGTCTTGCAACCAACAAATTTGCAGACAAAGACTAAAAAAATTAAAAGTTTTGACTTTACATAGAGATAAATTGTATAGTACAAAACTACGTATTAAGTTCCTATCCCATATTTAAACAGTACAAATTAATGTCGCTTACCGTGTCTATATCTATTTCTGCTAAGTCCTGCTAAACTACGAGGCGGTTTTGAGGCGGGCAACGCATTGGTGACTCCCCTGGTGTTGCTGATGTCCATAGGCGGCGGTGACCACTTTCCATCAGGTGGCCCGCATGCCTGTTTGTCTGCCGGATAACAAAAAAAAAAAAAAAAACTACGCAACGGTTTTAGATGCGGTTTTCACCATCAGTTAAAGAATTTCTTTCCAAAGGTTTATATGTATAATATATCCATATTTTAATAAAGAAAAGACGTGAAAACCCGTGCGGAGACGGTGCGGGTCGCTAGTATATAATCACAACAGTTCAATGCAGGTAGGCGGCAAAGACTGCATCTGCACTTAACATCAGTTGAGATGGCAGTCAAAGTCAAATAAAAATACCAGATAGCACTTTTTTTTCTAACGCTGCGTTGGCGTTGGTCCGATTAAAATAAATAAATTGTAATAATGTAGTTTGAGGTGTAATAAATCGTATTAAAATTACTCTGAATATTCCCTGATTAGTTATGACCAATAAATAGTTTTCATCCTCTTCCGTAGAGGTGGTAAATGCATGTTTTATACTCGATTTTCCACTCATTCAAAACCATTAGGTATTGCCTATGTTGAGAATTTAACCTTTATTAAAAAATGACTTAATTTCACTCCAATGCACATTGGCTAGTTCGGTTCGTACGAATCTTTGTCGCACGCGTGCGAGTAAATATGAAGCCGAAACTAGCCGATGTTGTTGTAAAATAATACCTTTACTATAAATATTCTGCAGTGGCGATTCCGGGTGTATAGTCTTGGGTTGGCAAGGATATGACACTTTAAAAAAAAAAACTTCTTGCTGAACAACAAATTATCAAATTTTTTGCCAAACGGTCTCACCGAGAAAGGTTACTGCAAAATATTCTACTAAAGATTTCTTTGTACCAATTTTTTCATTAGAACTATCTTGATTCTGGATATAATTTATTTTAAAATTAATTAACATATTAATTAAATAATTTTGTGACATGTTTAATTGTGTTTAATATTTGATGTTTGTAAGTGAATTGACATTTTAGTCAATTGAATCGGATTTATTAACTTGGTGTTATTTTATTAATTATTATTAATTATATTTTATTTGATTTGACATTTATCTATATTTGATAAAAAAAATTGTATTCATTTTCACAATGAATGTAATGGACATTTTAATTTATTTGTTTGACATTCATAAGTGCTAGTGTTTAGCCTAATCTGAATAAATTATTTTGACTTTGACTTGACTTTGACTTTGAAGTCGAACACATAACCCAAATACCTAATCCAATTCATCCACACAATCACAATTTAAAAGAGAACCTTGCTAGAAAAAATGCTTTATTTGCTCTTTTCAAAGCGCCCACTAGCCGCATAAAACGAGCGCTGAGTCGGTGCGCGTGGTGCGGACGCCAGAAATGGAATTTGGTGGCGCCGGCCGCACACGCCAAACGCAAGACCCGAAAAGAAACGCGCGTCGTGCCGATACCTGTAAATTCAAATTGAATGTACCTAAAGGTTACTAAATAACTTACTTTAAATAGTCTTTTAATGTAATACGGCAGACATACAGCTAAGCGAGCTACCTAGTGGAAAGTGGTCACCGTCGCCTACGGACATCAGCAACACTAACGTGCCACCAGCGTGTAAACTTTAAGAAGTAATTTACAACTAATTTAGCAACTGTTCAATTTTGGAGAAATGGCCTCCGTGACTGGCCATGAACCGATATTCTGTGATAATACATACTACCACGGTGGTTACAGAGGCTAAATCTAAAATATCTTACCACATTTTTGTATATAATTTCTCTTAATTTCCAGGATTTCGCGTACGCCACCGCATCGCTAAGTCTTCCCACGTACAGCGGCTGTAGCTAATTAACGTCTGAGGCTACTGATCACTCTAATAATATAAATTATCACTCCTTTGTCCCTAATATGGAACAGTGTTGCCAGGTATTTCGTCCAACAACTTTATTATATTGATCTAGCTTCCGAGCGCGCCTACGCCCGAATTACATTTTATTACATTTGGATTTATACATTTGATAGTGATAGCTAGGATTGAAAGAGGTATTCTGAGATGGGTTGTACATGTAGAGGCGATGGATGAAGAACGGCTAACGAAAGGTATATATCGTGCGAATGTGAATCGAAGGCTCGGTAGAGGGCGCCCGAGATGAACATAAATCGTATAAAACCTACAAAGATACATCTATTTATTTGCACATTTTAACATTTAACATCCCGCAGTGCTGGAACCCAACGGTTTATCCCGCGATGATGGGAAAAGACCCGACGGAATGACACTCACGCCCTGGAAACTGGGACGGCCCTTGGTCTGGGATGCTACGTGCATCGATACCCTCGCGTCGTCCCATCTTCCAGCCACTGCGTGTCAGGCAGGGGCCGGTGCCGCCTCTGCTGAAAACGCGAAACGGCGCAAATACGCATGTCTCAGTGGCGACTACATATTTGCGCCATTTGGCGTGGAAACTCTGGGGCCGTGGGGACCAGGCGCACATTCCCTATATAGGGAACTAGCCAAGCGCCTGGTCGACATTAGTAAGGACCAGAAGGCTGGCCTCTATTTGGGACAGCGTATAAGCCTCGCTATCCAGCGGGGCAACGCGGCCAGCCTTCTGGGGACTTTTCTGTATTCAGGGGACTTGGGGCAAATTTTTTACCTGTTTAAGTAATTTTAAGGTTTTTATTTATATGTAGTTTTAGTATATAATTATAAATTGTATAATTGTAAATTGTAATTTAAATTGTAAATCAATGTCCAATCCATTTTAACATTTTATTGCACACAGTAAAATACATAGAGAAACATACATATAGACGACACAACAGGCACTACTTATTTTTAAAAGAAATTTCTTCCAGCAAGCCTACAGAAGAGAGATGCGATAAGTAAAGCAGATCGACGTAGATGCGCGATATAGATGTATATTTATATGGATGAATGTATGTGCGTAAGATATAGTAGCTCAAAAATTATTGGGCCGATTTTCGCACGAAAGAGAATTTTTGCGAGAAAGAGAACAACATCCATACAACTATTCACTATTCAAACTGGCATTTATATGTCCTCTCTACTTTACTCTGCCTTTAGCATCCTCGCTACGTAAACCGTTGGCTTCCGCATCCTTCCCAACGATCCCTTGGTACCATGTGCGTGTCTTATCTGCGTCTCAATTCGAACGGTTTTCAATTTTGATTTTCGGCATATAAAATTCGATATTTTCGATGAATTGATTGATGGTTCATGATGATTTTTCCTGTTTTTGAACCGTATTCTTTCGGTGTTGCCAATGTTGGCAAAATTTGAAAATCGTTCTAATCGAGGAAAGCGATTCAAAAATAAAGCCCTGACCTTAGTATCATTTTAGAGCATTTTAGAGCTTTGTATGCTATACGCTATTGCTGTGAAGAAAAACCAAAATATCGCGGTGAAAATATCCTAAAAGCATTAATATAATTACCTATATTCGCATAATCTGCTAACTTGCTACAGCACAGCAACATATTCATCATAATTTGAATTAATTCAAATCGCCGTTTGTAGGTAACAAGAAAATATACATCAAAAAAATTTTTTTTTGTAGTCGATTTAAGGCTTGTTATTTTTACCTAGTTTTAACTTTCCTTTTTATTGGCATATGTAATCATGATTCTTTTCGCAAGTACCCTTCACTGTAATTCGATTATTTTCGGAGATAAAAAGTAGCCTATCTCAATAGATCTCAATCTATCTAAGGAGATAGCAAGGGCTAAATTTCACCCAAATCCGTACAGCGGTTACACTTAAAAAACGTAACAGAAAGTCCGAGTTACTTCCCCTTTACAACATTTTTACTACCATACAGATTTGATGTAACGCGGTCACAAGCCCATTCAAACTCAGGCCATTCAGTGAGGTGCTCCGTGGAACTAGTTTTACACCCGTCTCCCATTCAGGTCGGCAGCCGTCCGGTTCCATCACAATTATTATCGTAAACTGACAGATACACTACGCATGGGAGCTATTTCTGTGGCTGCCTATAGTGTTTAACACCGTGGCTAAAAATACCACGAACCACGTAATGACATCAGGGCCAGAAGGGTATCGGGAAATACTCGGTTATTGGTTCTACTCGATGACTTTCAATATGTTAAAACGAAAATTCATCTAGAGATGACCATAGAGAAATAGAATTCGCATAAACACGTCCCAGATTTAAAGCTCATACAGACGTATGCGATTTTTGTGCGATTTGTCCCAAAAGTTTGTGCAGTTTTGGTTTCTACACAGGAAGCTTATTTTATTATTTCTAAACAAATCCGCGTAGTAACCGCGTCGTGTACGCGCCAACGTGGACTGTACGTTTTCTGACCGGTTTCTACGCGGTGACTATGCGGTTATGACGCGTATGCGTTTACTGTACGGCTTTGTTGCTAGTAATAGACTGAAGTATATGAGCAAGCAAGTCACCAGGGCCTCGAGTACGGTAATTTACTTTGCTCGATTGAATTGTAATAGCGGCTCAACGGCAGTTGTAATTGTAGCAGAATACCAAAAAGGCGTAAAACTGCCATTGAACTGTGATTGCGATCCGCTTACAATTCATTGAGGCCCTGATGGTTAGTGATCACCGCCGCCCGTGCAAACCCGTAACATCAGGAGACTTGCGAATGCGTACCGTTCTCAACAAGCTTGACTTTGCCTATGTAGTTACCAAAGTTACAATTGCTTCTCCAACTGGGTGTTTCAAGCGAGCGTGGTGAGCATCATAGCTAGTTGTACTGTCTCTGTTCCGGGCATAGATTTTATATTAGAACAATTTGCTTCGTAAACGCACCGTTATACAATGTCAAATTTAAAGAGCGGCAAATGTTTTATTCTCTAAGTATGAGAATGAGTGTGGCCTATAATTTCCGAAAAGCAGTTTTTCTTGGCGTTGTTTTCCCATTGAGTCCACATAAATAATTTTATTAAGCAAAATAATAAATAAAAGGTTTATTTTCTCTTCACATAGGCTCTTAAAATATACAAAAATAACTCTTATATAACAATTTTACAAAATAAGTATAACCTGCGTGAGAGACTGGTGTCTGCACTAGGTTATAAATACCAGTTTTACAGATCACCAGGCCCCCAGCCCATTGGAATGTGACCAAGCAGAAGTAATGATTCGTATCAAGATTCAACAATAGAAAATCTAAATAATAAACGAAAAATCAGTCTCTACTTCTTCCAACGTTTTCTACTCAATGCTGAGTAAAGATATGACTCTTCCATACTTCTCCATCTTTAACGGTTTTGGGCATTCCGCAACCAGGAATTTCAAACTAAGCAGTAGGTACACAAGGTTAGCTCGATGATATGCAATTGTGTAGGATAAGGTCACTACACACTACTTCAACTATTTCTTTTTTCTCATATTATTGAAGTGGCAAAACAAGATGGCCGCCTGAAAATTTGTCACTTAGAGGACTAAGATGAAATGCCTCATGCCTGTAATTGCGCTGGCTACATTATCCTTCAAACCGGAACACGACAATGCGAGCATTGTTCCTTGGCGGCAGAAATAGATAAAGCGGATGAGTACCAACTCATCCAGGCGGAATCCTCAGGCTTGACAGAGGCTTGATAAAATCTCAAAATCTTTAATTTTATTTAAATAAACTCTTCAGTGTAATATTTGCAAGTGTGTAAATTATTTACTCCCGCTGCTGTAGAAGGTTTTACAAAGTAAATTTTAAATTAAAGATATTTTTTCAATTGAAATTTTCTTCTAGGATCAATTTATTGACTTGCCAAAGTTATGACTTCCATGCAATGATTATTAATTCGCCCACGCCACGCGAGTTTCAAAAATCGAACCATGTTTATTTCCAAAAGTTAATTCAAACTGCTTTGAACTGGTACGTGTTACGAGGTCGTTAAAGAGGTTGAATGTAAAATTCGGTCTCTTTATTATTAATGGCTGGCTGGCTCACGTCTCGCGAGACAGGAATGCATGTGCAATTTCCTAACTAGACTTCTAAAACGCCATGTAAAGTTCCCTCGCACTCTAAATGGTCCATAATTTCAACGATCTAATACAGGACCCAGTAGTAAATTGTATTGTAGGTAAAGAAAAGTAGTGTTTAGTTGGCAAAAAATATCGAGTCATAATGAGACGACTAAATCGAATTTATAGTAATTATCAAATAAATCACGGTGAAAATAATGTCACCTAGTAAATACATTAAGTATTATGATAGTGTATGTTTTCGTGCATAACAATCTTCGATTCAATCTTCGCTAAGTCACGTTGCCAATTACTTGTAAAAGGCCCTAAAAATAACACAAAAGAATATTAACTACGCCCGCGGATACGATGCCCGCTATTTCGAATTGTGTCGCGAGAGATTTTAGGGCCAATTATAAATAGCCCGGCCCACTAAGTATTATGATTCGAAATTCGAATCAGCGAAGAAAAACTGGCCGAACGGAAAAAAATCACGCGCGACATTTCGCGCCTGCTTCCAGTCCGAGCCGTAACTTTTCCCGCGTTGGTCGACATCGTGACGCGTCTAATCAGAGTGTCGACAGACGAGCGCCTGTAATTCTAAAAAAATGTTTGCTCGAGTATAATGACGATTAAAATAAAAATTGTTATGTACAAAAACAACTTAGTGATACGTTTCAAACAATGCCAGTGTGTGGTTGCTCGCGCCTGAATGGTGTAACGTTTTGGCGCGAAAGCCAAGCGTCGTTTCGGCGTTTGACAGATGAGCTTCCCGCTCTTTGCCTTCAGGTGCGTTCAAGTAACCCCTATTGATAACATTAATGGTGTGAGATGAATGCCTTGTCTTGTTTCCTTACATTTACGTACTCTATCTATACCTTCCAAAGTTTTTATTACGATTCTAGGCAAGGAAAGTGGGTGAAACAAGGTGCAATGTCGTAACCGATCTTCAAAAACAAATTTTACCGATTTCATTAACAATATATCAACTGTTGAAAGCCGTTTTACAAACCAGAATCGTGTCATTACTGGTAAAATGCCGCGTTGACCTAGTTCATCGAGCAACACGTAAATTATTGGTTCTTTAGTTTAACATGGAACATCGGAGTTTATATCTTATTTCCGATGTTGAGTAATTTTATGTGTTTTAGCAACAAATGGCATTATGTGATAAGTGGGTCGCGGAGTAGCCAGGATTTTCAGTTGGGAAAAGGTGAAAAACATGGGTTTCGCGTCAGATATGATTAGCTAGCGCGCAGGGGCGCACGTGGTCGCCGTATCGGTCAAAACAAGTGATTCTATTTTAGTTTGACGTTTTGAAATGTGTCTCCGTGGCCGGTGTTATGACAAATCGCCTTTCGGATAAATCGTTTGTCCGCCATGAAGTTTTTTAGAACATTTTGCGTTTGTTTCGGAACAGAGAATGCGGCCCGGTGAACACGTAAGTTTCCTGTTAAAAAAGAGATAACTAATAATTTTATGGTTTTCTGATATGTTATAGTGAATAGTCAATTTGGACTGGATACTTATTCATTTAATTCAGTTTAAAGGGTGCACACCACCTTAAAACAACTTCAACGATTTTATACTCACTCTAAAATCCGTGTATGTGTAAGTATGATTTCGTACAATACAAAATTGTGCCTAATAAACGGATAGTTGACATTAGTGGATTTAAAATCTTGATGTTGATCATCAGTGACACTTTATCTACGTAAAATGAAGTCAACGCGGGTACGGTGCGAAATCAAGATTAATTTAAGTTTCAAATTGTTCGTCTGCCGCTGAAGTTGGCTCAGATGAGCCAATTTGAAACTTAATCCGGGATTAATAACTCTTGACCTGACATACTTCGCGGAGAAAGTGATAAAGAGAGATATTTGATGTGGAATTAGCTTGATTAATCGTCAGCTTGTGTATTCATTAATAAATGATCGTTTTCATACAATTATTTGCGTTTACAACTCCATTATCTGTCTTTTAATTAAATAGATATGATCTTCAAAGTCTTGTACAAATGAAATTACGTTGTCTATTGTCTTGTCGAATTGTCTTTAATATAATTTTAAAGGGAATTCAAGGCATAAATGATTGGGAAAAGGAAAGAAAGAAAATTTAATTTATTTTATTTAATATGTTCTGAAAACCAAGCTCAGTGCCTATAGTTTAAAGAAATCTATTTAAAATATGTTAGACTAAAATATCTGTAGATAATATAGGATCCTCTTCAATTAATTTTCAAGCAGCTAAAGAAAAAGTGGCTAAAAAGGTTAAATAGAAAAGAACGTATTGTAACCAAGCAGCAGCAAATCTCCTTCGTCAAACACAAATATCAAATTAAATACGTTACGGCTTTACGTTTCATATTATCAACAATGCAACTGTTCATCACTCATTCATAACGGGACAGTTTTAAATCTTATTTCAAAATAGTAATTTAGGTACGTAAATAAACAGCCAGTCTTTTCAAATAAGAAAACGGACCACCCAAAAATAAAACAATAAAACCAGCCAGTATCATTTATTTATAAATTATTCAAGTAGGTAGATACCAAGGAGTCTATTGTCTAATATTCCTTTCTAAGCTACATGCCAGTACCCGAACCTAGAAGCCCTAAGAGTTGGTCATCTTGAGCGTTCGGTATTCGGTAGTTTTTACAACCGGGCAGCGGGCGGGCTAACGAGGTGCCACGTCGCATCATTACTTCCATTAGTGTTTTTATTGCTGTTTGAATTTGTTTAATTATAGCACATTACTGGTTATTGACCGGTACGCGTAACAGGGTAACTCTTACCGATGCTCTTACGTTGAGGGAAACTATCGTGAGGAAACCGGCACTTTCAGACGATTGAATGTGTAACCATGGTTCCATCTGGTCAGATTTCCAAACAGGTCAAGGACGTCAGATGGCACTCGCTCCGCTGTAATCACCTGATCTGCCAATTCCTGGATCATGGTCCATGTGGTGTCGATTATGATTAATTATATCCTTTTTTTTCAATTAGACCAGCCAGCCGCCATCTCTGGTGGTAACTGACATGCCTGTCTAGGAACAGTTTACTTACTCTAGCCTTGCAGGCGTCTAGACACTTTCTAGACACCTTCGACCGGCAATAACAGTCCACTGCTGGACTTGAGCTTAAGAATCCTCCACATAGGCGGAGAGTGTTACCATAATCTCTACGTTGAGAATACTCAACGCAAAACCATACCGACAGAAAAAGTTGGATAACCTATGACCAAGTTTACATATACTCAAATATTATGTAAACTATCGAACCAATTTTAATGAAACAAAGCTAGAGAACATCTTGATTAAACTGGCTTTAACATTGATAACACCGCATCCAAATCAGTCCACACAGCTACGACGCCACAGACAGACACTCAGATCGACAGATACACACGTCAAACTTGTAACACCTCTCCATTTTCGTCGGGGGTTAAAAATATGCTACAATGCATTGATGAGGTACCTATTCAGGATATTAATTTGTAATATGTGGGGTTTAACTTTGTGTATTAAGCCGTATTAAGTAGACAAGCACGGGTGAGGGATTATGGGATCGATTATGAAATGGTATTTTCAATTTACCACATAATTTGGAATGAATCGCTTTCGAGATTAATCTACTATTATCTAAATAGATAAATAAATATCTACGTTCGCCTGTCTGTTCATAACATGAACATCTAGGTCATTTTAAATTGTTCATATTACTAGAAAATATTAAAACGTTGCAGTTACACAAGATAAAAAATTTGAAAAGCTGTTAGCAATATTTTTATAGTGTCCTCATTTAAGGCAATTTCATGTCGTTACGTAACTTCCAAATCAAACTTGAACACGTCAAAGAATATACCCATTTAGTAGCCGGCTATGGTACCTGATCTGCTAAATCCTGGATCATGGTAAAGGTGGACCTTGGGCCCTGGTGCGCGAGGGACATTAACGCCAAGATGATTATTTTTTAAAAGCCGGCTATAGAAGGGGAAATTAATTTCCCATTAAGCCTCGCTCGCTACGAATTATAGCTACATAACGTAATGACAGGATAACGCCGGGAAACCCCCTACAAAGTATACATATATCCACTCAAATATTTCTAAAACTACTGAGCAGATTTTATTGATTCAAAACCTGTTTAAAAATTGATCATGTTTTCTGACAAATTCAACTTCGAAATTCATCGTAACATTTCACAGGTCCAAAATAGAATTCAATGTTGAATAATCTCGATTAAACAGGCTTTCGAATGACGAAAACATCGCCTGTCTGTTCAAGAGCTATAATGCCTAGACAGATACATATATAATCAGATGCCGTCAAGGCTAGAGTGAATAGGCTGTTCCAAGACGGGCATGCTTCATCTTCGGCCGCATCGTCACTTACCAACAGGTGAGATGGCGGTCAAATGCCTGTCTTGTCATAATAAAAAAGAAAAACATCCATTCACAGACCCGCAGACACACCCTCTTTTTTCGTCGATAGCTAAAAATGGGACGAATCACTAAGAAATGTAGCAAAAGGTTTGACTACTACTTTTATGTGTCAGTAGAATATCACCCGTGGGGATGCTGATAGATATCGATCTCTTGTTTTATTATATTTTAGTCAGACGCCGAGCCCTTCGGTTGCTGATATAAATTACAGTTCAGCCCTTCAGCGGGATAACGCTAAGGGGGTCATCCCGATAACACGGGCTACGACGCCCGGCCCGTGACGCACTGACAAACAGCCCGTTTCCCCCGCGTCTTTTATGGGCGCCGCTTCCGAACGCACCCTTCAAATTACGCGAAAACTCCTTGCAAATCTCGTATTTTGCGGGATTACGGTACACTGTTAGCTTGTCGTCGAGTTATTGCGAACATGACTGCCTGTATCGGCCGTATTGGCGTTGTTGCGTTGGAATTACGAGCGTAGCAAAGGCGTCGGATAAGTGTCAACGCACCCAAGCAGTGTGAATGTACGAGTAAATAATTCATCGGAGGCTTCATCAGTGGAGTGGAGGGGGCCATCTATATAGTACACAGGCTTTCTCGGAGCTCTCGTTTCCGTCGCGTGCTTTATGCGCCTCCCCTAGTGCCCTGCAGATATGTCTCGCGGGGATGGCTCGCAAATCTCGTATTTTCCCAGATTACACCCCACCCCCCTGCTTGGTTGCGCACGGTAGGTTAATAAGTAAGTGATCATCTTGGCAATGTGGCAGTTGTGTTCTCGCGCGCGTGCCTTGCCCATGATCCAAGATTTGGTATGTAATTACAGTCGATTGACTGTTGAGCTATTTGATTTGCTATTTGAGTTTCGCGGCCCTGTTAACAGGGGAAAATGAACAGGTTTGATCATGGTTACACATTAAATCGCCTGAATGTGTAGGTTTTATCACGATATTTTCCCTTACCGTAAGAGCGTCGGTTAGTTTTCAACTAATGGACCTATATAACACAAAAAAGAGTGATTGGTCCATGGTGGCACTGGGTTTTCAACCCTGTAGGTTTCTCGTTCTCTCTCGTTTTCTCGCTCTTGGTTAATAAGTAGAATACCCTTGACCAGATCTCTACATATCAGATACAGCAGTAGTTCTCTAGTGGACTTGAGTGAGCGTCACATTAGTAGAGAATCACTAAATCAATACTTTCAGCAATGATTTTCGGCCGGTTACAAACCGGACAGACAACGCGTACGCTTCATGCTCGCTTAGTCACCGCGTAGCAACCGGACAGAAAACGTGCAGTCTACCCTATTTACATAAATGTGCGGGTGCGTGCGACACGGTGACGGTGCGGTGACGATGCGGGCGCAGCGCGTTGGTTTAAAAAGAATAAAATGAGCTTTCTAACATTAGTATAGAAACCAAAATTGCGTAAAGATTTGGGACATATCTTGCAGAAATCGTGTAGGTATGGGCTGTTGGCAAGTGTCGACTTCATCGAAACGAATTATTTCTAATCGCCCATGGAAGCCCTATTAGCTTGCATTCGGCTATTACGGTAATAGGACTTAATATCATATCATTATACCTATATCCATCATCCATCAACGGTCTATAATCGTCCTATTTCACTGTTGCTGTAGAGGCTTCGTTTGACTAAAGGTTCAGTTGCGAGCATCGCGACAGTGCCGCGTGGCGCCGGCGACTATCGCGACGCTTCGCTAATACCCTCGGGAGGTGTAGGCTACCTTTAAAGTGGACCAATGATATCCGCCAACAAGCAGGAATTAATTGGCTGCAGGTGGCTGGCAACAGGTTGGTGTGGAAGAGAGGAGGCCAACGTTCGAAGACGGACACATTATAAACTAATATTATGACTTTTTTTAATGAGAACTTATGTATTTACTATTATAAAAAAGGCATAAAAGGCAAAAACATAAGCATCAAAAATAAAAAAAGTCGCCCATACCGCTGGAATTGTGTCCAGAAAGCTGGCAGCGTTGCCTCGTTGAATACCAATGCCTATTCTCTTTCCGAGATACGAGCCAGCTCTCTGGACACCTGTGGTATGGTGATTTTATTATACACAGAAGCCGCGCAAGGGACTCTCACTTAGTCCTATTTTGTACCTAAAATTGGGACTTAATTTATAAATTTCCCGTTCAGTAGCCGGCTATCAAAATGGAATATTACCAGGATTTTTTTAACTTCGTGCTGTTTTAACATCAGCTAGAATAAGGAAAGAAAAGTCTCGTTACGTACAACGGTAGAAAGAACCGTAGAACGTTCTCGATACTGGAACTCTCTTTTCCAAGTAGATATGAAATTAAACTTAAAAATTATTCTCGTTTGGAAGCCGGTTACAAGAGGGGAAATTAATTAGCGTAGCTAGCTACGAATTTTAGTACTAAATGTAATGAGAGGACGGCTCCGGCGGCAGTGCCGTCGCGCGTTATTGCCGCCATGTTTGGAATAGAACCTTTTCTTACCGCTGTATTAGCCGTTATTCCACCATTGAATATGAGGATGGATATTCTCCTTCATACATTATAGGCGTGAATGTCCGTGAGCACCGATGAAGGAGTGGATTGATCGATGCGTGCTGTTGAACCGAAACCATTGTAATACAACTTTTCAAAGTGCAAATTGTTTAAGACTTGTGCCTACTCGTATCATTGCTACAATTTACGCGTTAGAAGCAGCGGACATAAGCTAGCATGCCATACCATTCTTCACCTCCCACAATATAACATGTCGACTAATATCGATGGTCAAAACAGCCAATGTTCTTTTATTTTAAAAAGCTTTTATTTAATTGGCCCGTTGCGTATTCCATTTGCGTTATTTAACCATTTCCCGTTTTTTTTTTACTAATTGACTAGCCAGGCATTAGACCGTCACCTCACGTGGTAAGTGACGATGCGGCCGATGATGGAGCATGCCTGTCTAGGAACATGCCTGCCTAGCTGACCTGACAACTGACCTGATGATGGAGACGAAAGGTGGCATAGGAACTCCTAATCCACGCATTATAAACCCACCGAGTTTGGGCTTGTTTGATTAGTCTTGACTAGTACTGTAAATCGTTGTAGAAAGCGTGTAATAAAAGCAAGTCATGAATAAATATTTTTCGTTTCAGAACTCGTTTTGCATTTTAGGAACTCAACTGAATTGAACTTATTTTTATTTAGATCCTATCTCCAGATTTGTAGAGGCGAATATTTGAAATTGCTCAAACGAAAATTCCTCCGCTAGGAAGCTATACTATTCCCTGGTGACAAACGCTACTTTTACTGCGGGATCCTGACATTTTGCTAGACACCGCAGGCACCGCAGCCCCGGAGTCAGTGCGGCAAATATGTTTAGTTCACATTATCAGTATTTACATTGTGATTGCGCATAATTGCAGTTGTGATATCATCATGTCTCTTGTCCTCCGACCAAATAAGAAAAAAAGACAGAATCCTGCGAACAACGTTCTGACGCACGCAAAACTAAGCCTTGCCGTATACACGGTCACACGCACATATTGACAACCAAACTACCCTTTTCGATTGACAACTAAACTGAGCCTTGGCAGTTGGCAGTGCGCCGTCATTATTTGTTATTTGTTCTGAGCTCTTGTTTTTTTAGTAGTACAGTAGCCAAACAGACAAGAGAGCCTGATGGAAAGTCGTCACCGCCGCCTTTGGTCTTCAACAACAGGGGGTCACCAGTGCGTTGCCTGCCCCTAATGTGACCTCTAATACATATGTTGAAGGATTCAAGGATTGTCTGCTGTTAATTTTCACTATATTTAAATACCAGTTAACCGTAGGAAATATCAAAATATCGTTTTTTGATGCACAATACGGTATTTGGGAAACCTGTGTGCTAATCTAGGTACCATTTCAGAATATACATTTTTACAACAATAAATCCTACCTGAACAACTTGAAATCTTATTTTAAACTAGAGATCTACGTTATTTTCATTTTTTCTCTCCACGAAGGCTTCATGATCCTCGGTCCTTTGCACTTTGGAGTATCGTCTCGTAAAATATATCCTCAGCGTATTCGGGGCTCACTCGCCACGTTTTTTTAGCATTTTAAAACAACGTAATCCGATAGTTAATGGTATGTTAGAGCCTGTGGCGTAAGCTTGGTTAATTGTGCCTGTTTATACTGGGATTGGAGCGTTTTGTTTTGGTTAAAAACGGAGAAAAAAAGAATATTTTGTTTTAAGGAAGAGATGTGATCATCGCCTACCGTGGACACCTGTAACAGCATAGTCATCTAATGATAAGGTAATCCTTGGCGCTCATGTCCGGGATTTCCTCACGCCCGGGGTCCACCTTGGCCATGATTCAGGATTTGGCAGATCAGCTAATTACAGTGGAGCGACTGGCATCTGGCCTCCGTCACTCTGTGAACAGGGGAACAATATAAATATTAGTAGTTTGTTATTGTATTTTGACATATCCATTGATTTTGTTATTGACATTGTTGTAGTTATTTTTGTTATAGACATTTAATCTTAAATAATAAATTTCTTATTTGTATTTTTGACATTTGATTGTGTAATTTACCAATATTGACATATATTTCATTTATTATTTATTGAATATTTTACCTCCTGGGTAATTTATTAATTAGAGGAAATTCTTATCTATATTTTATATAAAACTACGGACTATTAATTTATTTTTTGACATTTATACATTTTTAAATATGTTTTACAATTATGTAATTTTCTATAATATTGTATTCATTTTGACGATCTCTTTTATAGATATATGATGATAAATGTAATATTATTATGTAAACTGTAGAAGAGTAATAAATAAAACTAAATCTAAAGCTAAATCTATTCAAGAATGTTAAACGCTTTTAAAGGTATGTAGGTATGTTCTGGGTTTCCTACAGCATACCTTTGTAGACGAGTAGCCAGATATTTCGATGCACTTTCATGCATCATTGTCACGGGTCGATCTCCCACAACGTGAACAAAGGTACGCGGTAAGAAACCCGGAATATACCTTTAAAATGTGTGTGATAATAACCCCGTTAGTTTAAAACATCAAGTTAAACGATATAGCAATCTCTATCCCATTTCTTTAAACGCAAAGCACATAAGGCATAAGCTACAAACCCCAGCAATGACTTACGGTGCCCAGCCCACTGTCGAGTCGATTTATTGGATGGTCATTCCGAAATATATGGTTTTGGGCTAACCGCTAACGTAATTTTACAAAAGAGTAACTTTTCCATTTTTTAGATCATTCTGTATACTGATGATTATGTTGAATCGTTGAGCATCGGTGGCCGAGCGGTTAGAGTATACGACTCGTAAGCCAGAGGTCCCGGGTTCGAATACCGCTCCGGCCAATGACTGTTTTCTGAGTTATGTACATTAGTTGAATACTAACCGATGCTCTTACGGTGAGGGAAAACATCGTGATGAAACCTTCGGCGATTGGATGTGTAACCATGATCCAACCTCGTCAGGTTCCCCTGATAGCAGGGTCATGGGGGTCAGATGGCAGTCGCTCCACTGTAATTACCTGACTTGCCAAATCCTGGATCATGGTCAAGGCGGACCCCGGGCCCTCGTGCGCGAGAGCACAACCGGGACATTAACGCCAAGATGATTATATGTTAAATCACGTATAAGTTTTTCTTCAGTTCTATAAGTATACAATCCTATAAGCAAAGTTGATACAGGCTATTATAAAGCTAAATTGGCATCTCTATTATCAGGATTATAGTTTCATCATGTATTAACATTACAACAGGAGCTGTGTGAGATAGACTTTGGGGCTGACTATTATTGTAAGAGCAATGGTGATATTTGCCAGGCAGTACTTAAGTAATCATTTAATGCACTATTTGGAAACTACTTTTTAGAAATCGTAAATGTATCATAGTTGTTTACAATTTAGATTTAGATTAATTTATTAATCAATGAAAATTACAATATACTACACAATTCATACAAGCAATTCAAAGAGATTTCGTCATAATATAAATAATAATAATAAAAATGTAATAAATGAGTAATTACATTAATAATAGGAAATTGTCAAAAGACAAATGAAAATAAAATAATAAATAATACTATTTATTGTGCACAATAAATGTGAAATAAATAAATAAAATAAATAAATAAAAATATTTAGAATAATAAAAAAAAAATATTTTTTTAATATACATGTCAATAGATATTTTAGTCTAAGTATGTATACAAATATCTGAGTAGTAGAATCTCTATTTGGTCGCTATGGGTTCGCTCAAAAGAAATAATGACAGTAAAGTAGTTTTTAATTTTTATCATACACTACGAGTAAGTCATTCTCATATATCATTTTTGGACTTGGTGCCAGCTAGCACAGTAATGTTTGTCAGGGGAGGAGGTAAAATCTTTGGTGGAGGGGGAAGGTTGAATTCCAAAAACAATTATAGGTAATTTACTCGTATTGTATGATAAAAAGCTTACTTTTAATTTTTAGGTTTTATCGATTCTTAGCTTTTTTATCAAAATCGGTTTAGTAGTTTACGAAATATCTTGAGTTATACTTTGTCGAGTATCACGAGTTCAGTCACATTTTCGCTAACAAAATCTAAAAATAGCTCCGAGACTAAGTGCAATCCGATGCATCATCAGACTTTTTTCTTTAAAAACAGTTGTCGCTACAGTTAGCGAAAAACGGATAGACAGCCTACCTGATGGACACAGAAAAGAGCAAAAGGTTAAAATCGTAGTAAAACTATATTTGTAATACCAACTCGTATCTACGGATAGGATAATTGTTACCTATCCAATTACTGCAAGGGTAATTTTAATTTTCACGTCTCCAGCACGAAAAAAGGCGCGCTTGCTGCGTGGAAACTCGCAGGAAAAACGCATTTTATTCACTTAAGAGGAAAAGTGGTTTGAATTTCGAACACTAAGGTATGAGATTGAATTAAAGATAAAAAATGTAAACAAATGGGTTGCTACTATAAAAAAAACCCAAATGGTGGATTATTTAAAATCATTAAAATATTGATTAAAATTATTACATTCAAAATGAAATAAAATAATATGAATATTTTACTGAATTAATAATAATTAAATTAAACTTATGATTTTTTGTTACATATTTGTACTGTTTCAATAAAATATGGGTAGTTTTCATTTATGCCACTGGTAATGGTAAGAAGTTCTAAATCTTTGGTTCGTTGTTACAGTACATTATTGCAAAGGCTTGGAAAGTAAGGGATTGACCGACGCCGATACATATTCAATTAATTTCTCAAATAATGAATCTTTGAATTTTGAATTGCCATTTTGAATCTTATACATAAAATAATATAAGATTCACAATGGCGGCTACTTCTTTCTAATATTGGACTTTTCTAACTAGTGTTCTTGGACTAATCGTTTCCGAGTTTCTTATTACGTTTTAATCGATTGAATAAATGGGGGTAAATCGAATTGTTCCGTTTTCAAAAGTTTATCAGCCATTGCAAAGCACACTGTAAAGTGTGAATGATGCATAACTTCTTCTGGATAGTCTCTTTGACATTGACAGTTGTGTGTTTGCATTTTTTATCTTTAATTTCATCTCCAACTATACATACTCTGTGATGGAAAAAATGATCTAGGCGATGGTACGTTCAGAACCTCATTCGGGTCTAGTAATGAGGAGATTTCGAGTAGGTATTGTCAATTGGTTTCAAAAAGCATCAGTAGATGGCGCTCCTACAATTTTGGTAATTTTTTACCAAAAGGTTCGACTAAATGTATTTTAATACAAACCTTTCATATTTGTATTGCGTCCATTCTTGATCCTAGTGTCCATGAAATGAATTGACTCAGTCAAATTGATGTTTGTTTCCAATATTATCCAATACAACGTACCCAGTGTTTATATTCCCTTTGCTAAGAACATTTTTCAAGCGATTATGAATTACCAAAATTGTAGGAGCGCCATCTAGTGAGTGGTTAAGAATGCTTTAGATACCTATTGGAAAACTCCTCATTATATCCATGAATTAAATTTTGTACCATGTCGATTGTATATTCGTATATTATTTATTGAAATTTATGACACTATTGCATTTTTATGTCGTATTTTAAATATTTAAAATAGATACTGGTGAACTTTATAATATTGCTTACTTAAAAATTTCACAAAAATGTGAAGCAGTGCAGTCTCCGAACGCAACATCTAATTAAAACATTAACTTTTAAAACATAATGCGAAAAGAGGTTTTACAACTTTTGTTATCTGTTATGACGGAAATCAGAAGAGGTGAAAACTTTTTTGTTTAGCGAGAGCAAATATTTTTATGACTCGTGATTTTAAATCACTCTCTGTTCTCGCTACGTTCGTTGTTCAATTCTACTACTTCGCTAGACTGAGATTTTTTTTTTTAATTCTGAAATGTTTATTTTGTAACTTTTTTGTAAGATGCTCTCTTTGCTTGCGCTTGCTCTCTTGTATAACAAATAACTATTCTGCGGCTCTGACTGTCGGTCTAATATTCTAACTATTGCGATATCATAGTTAAGCACTAATATACCGTCAACTTATCCAATATGTATTATTACGAAACGCACATCATGATAAAAATTGCTGGATCAATTTTATAAATAGCTATTGCACGCATTTACTTCCTTTTCTGTAATTATTTTTAAATAAGTATTCTATGGGAAATGTTTATTCCCACCTCCGTAACCTGCGTTCCATCCCTTCCCCGCGAGAATTTCTAAAAATCGCATAACTTCATCTCTACTGCTCACAATAAACCTTAATATAAAACTGTTGTACACACTCCATTTATTACACAAAGAGAAGCCTGGACTACCACAGACTGCTTTAGAGCACAAATAAATCGCCACACATTTTTAGACCGTAATTTTCTTGTGACAACTGTTCAGCGCGCTCCATCCACAGACGGGAAGCAGTAGACAGTTCTAAACTGCGAACTAGCATCGTTGAATTTGTATTGTAGTTGCGAGGCTGGTCGGGAAGATGTGGACTCATGCTTCATATCACTAGTTCTGTCTGCAAATGTATTGTTTCGTTACAGGATGAGTCGGCGTATTCGTGGGCTGCGGCGCTGAATGTGGTGAGTTAATCTGTGTTAGTGTTAGCTGTTTAATACGTGATTTTTTTTATTTAAAGCTTTATGTACATTACAGTACAATGGCGGGCTTAAAGGTACGTAAACTTTTCTACTAAACAATCTGAGAGCAAATAACGAGAATTACAAGGCGGGGCAACACAAAAGGACAGAAAATAGACTAAAAGTAACATTAAATTTAAATCTAATACATTTAATCAATTTATGTAACAAGACAGATATAAATTAAATAATACTATATAATTATGTACATAAATACTGACCTAACATAATACTAATTTAAATTAACAATATCAAACATTCATAGACCAACATTTGTAGATAGTATAACGGAAGTGAGAGAGAGAGAGAGAGTAAGAGAGAACAAAAAAGTGAACACGACGAGAAACACAACATAATAAGCTGGCAATAACATGGCAAACTCGAAAACACTACAGTTACTGCCCAAACACTTCAAAGTTGCTATTCGTTTGTCAAAAACAAAGTACTATATTCAATCATAACCTAACCGATAGAAAAAGACGGATAACCTCGACCAAGACTAAACACAGGAACACACACACAAACACACACACACACTCACACACACACACTCACACACACATACAGAGAGAGAATCTTATATTATATTTTAGAGAGAGAAGTTTATATTTAGTTTTAGTTTTAATTTTGATTGTTGATTTTTTTTCTATTAATATAATTATTTATTAATCATAAAGCAATTTAAATACATGTCACGTTAAAACAATGTCAAAAATACAACTGTCAACATAAACTAATTCACAATCATGCTTCGTCCAAAATGAGGGTAACTAATAAACGTTTTTTCTATTTGTATTTTATATGGTGTACTGGCTATATTAATTATCAAAATTATAAATTGCAGTTTTGTAATTGGCATTACAACTTAATAATGTAACCTTTTTGAATAGTAATTGATATGCTGTAAAACTGTAAAACAAATAAATAAAAGTTTACATATACTTTAATGTTTTCTACTATACAACTGATTTTAATAAAACAAACTTTCATTATTGAAACTGTCTTTCAATTAATGAAAATCGCATTGAAATCCGTCCACCCGTTCGGGAGCTACGACGCCACAGACAGACACACATCTACACAAAGACACAGATACTCAGTTACACATGTCAAACTTATAACCTCTTTTCTCATGAGGGTTAATAAATAGAAGCTGTTCATCGCTCCTTATAGAGATTCACCTCCCAATGGGCTTCCTTGCCGTTCGAGTTAATGCCGTCTGTATATCCAAAGGAATACAGTTTGTTATTGTTGTGTACAAATAAAAACGCCAATAGCGTGTGAATAAGCTTTAGAAAAGGACTTAGTTTCCAGGCCATTAAATACTACAAAAAAAGCTGTATTAGTTGAAAACTGGGTCACTTAAACAATTGCATAAATAATTGTACCTATATTTTTCACTGCGCTCGGACTTTATTTGTTGCTTATACATATATAGAGTCCGTTTTTACAAAAATACAATGTGTAACCATTATCCAATCTGGTCAGGTTCCCCTGGTAGTAAGGTGACAGACGAGCAAACAGCCCACGTGATGGTAAGCGGTAACTATCGCCAATCATCATCATAGCCTGTAACAGTCCACTGCAGTACTTAGGGCCTCTCCCACGAAATGAGAGGTTATTGCCATAATCTCCACGCTTGGCAGGCGGGTTGGAGATCGCAGTGTTTAAATATAACAATGGAAACTGCTGCTGCCCATTTTCCAGACTACGGAGGCTCTTTATCTTTTGCCTCGAAAACATTAGTCGCCTTGTACGACACCCATGAGTGTAAGGGGTTGGTGCTATTCTACTCTGCCGGACACCACACGGCCAACTATCACCAATAATGCGCTTCAATCAAATAAATTCATGCGCTTGAGTGTCATGACACAAAAATGTGAAACTTCGCTTATTAACACACATCGGAAAATAGTAACACGGCCAATTTCAGACTTATATTAACATGCTAAGGTTCGCTGCACATGTTATCGTGTTTATGACCACGGTTATTATTGTTTTTACCTCAATATTTCAGGTAGGTGCAAAACCTACTCATGGCCATAACGAAATATTGAGGTAAAAACAATACTAACTGTGTTTGTGTTTTTGTTGCATCAAACCCTGATAACTGGAAGACATTACGGGAAGTAAGACAGAGAGAAACTAGACACGAAAATTATGAATTTGTTATATCAGCCCACTGCTTACAAAGATATATATAAGAGGAATATTGGCCACATGTGTGTAGCTCTATTTAACCATCTTCCTGAAGACTTGTAGTTGTTGACTGGGAACTCATTCAAATCTAAATTGACTGCTTGGTTGCTCCACCATTCTTTCTATAGTGTAAAAGAGTACCTAGAATTTAAAGTTTGAACGGTAAATTATTTAGATTCCCAATGTTTGCACACTTGCATGCAAGTTGAATACTTACCACTGTATTAATTTTAAGAACTGTATCATCAACTACTGTATTCTTGCAAATAAACTATTTGATTGATTTGATTGATTGGTTAATAAACCCGATACCATGTGCGATGAAAGTGTAATGAATAACTACGAAAGTCTTAAAGCCTATAACATTGCTAAATATTCAGTTTACTCCACATACTTACAGCCCAACGCATTTCCTACTCCCATAGAGGGCTCTCATAAAACAGAAGGGGTACAAGAACACGCGAATATAAGCAATTGTGTTGTGATATAAGTTTTTGTCAACATGTCTCTCACAATCGTCCAGTGTTACGTAAAAACCAGTATCATATTGTATGGAACGCCGCTCGGTGTATATGAGATGCATGAGTGGGCAATAAACGAAATAACTGAATGTGTAGTTACGTTCTTTATGAATTGTTTTGTATTTGTATCGTCAGACGTACACGATTTCTGCGCGGTCCCGGTTCATACAATTTTGGTTGTATAATAATGTCAGAAAGCTTATTTTCCGGCACGACTCCGTTGGCTTGGCGTCGTACAACTACCCTTCACTAACTCTACACCTACCCTATACCTAACAACCCTTTTTTTTCCTTTCATACCTTGTTCTAAAAATTACAAATCCAACAAAAAATATTCTCTGCCTCATGAAGTACGTGATAGTTCCTTTATCACGATGTTTAAGAAGCGCGTTAAGAAGCATTATCTCTCTCTATCTGTCTAATATTGTGTATGTATTGTATATATGTATCTATATATGTATATATTTTGTTAGGTATATGGTATATATGTAGAAATTTATCGATAGTATAGTCTATTTTTAATAATTAAATATTTATGTATTGTGCACGTCTTAAACTGCTTCCAGTCATCACGTTCTCTTTGCTGTAAGCCTGCTGGAAGAAATTTCTTTTTAGATATAAGTAGTGCCTTTTGTGTCATGTATATATTTACCATTTTTGTGTGCAATAAACTATTAAATAAATAAATTAAATAAATAAATAATTAGTTAAATAACTGCAGTCGTTCTGATATTATGCCCGAAAATGCAACATTTTTATACTTTGGGTATTGTTGCAATTTTTATAGGGATCTCTAATTTTTATGAATACTATACCTAATCTTTATTTCCTGCCTATAAACCTTTCTCTTGAATCACTCTATATATTTTATAAATCGTATTAAAATTCGTGGCGGAGGACAACGAGGGGAAGCGACTTCGTTTTATACTACATATATAGATTTGGTCTGACATTACAATGACAAAAGTTGATGCGTTTTATCTCGAAAGATGAGTAAGGACAATAATACTTTTATTTTAACTTCGCCGCGAATTTCTCATTTGAGCGACAGATAAGGGAATAAGATATATTAAGTTGGGCTCATTTATTATACTCACTGGCTGTCTTTTAGAGTAGGTAAATATTTTATATTTTTAAATTGTACAGTAATTATAACTCCGAGAGGCATAATATGTCGACCGACTTGCGATTAATGCTATGTATTAATATATAAATCAGTCATATCGTACATTTATATGGCGTGACATGTGTCAAAATTCCACGGAATTAAAACACGGCTGTGTTGCCGGGATGAGTGACCGATAACCAAAGTTAAGCAAGGATGGGTGACCGGGTACAAGATTAGTGAAGGTTTTGTGCTTTGAAAGCACTAGTCGAAATTAATGTTGATAACAAATAAAATTATAAATTAGAACGCACTTCAATTAAACAGAGATCGAATCAGAACTTGAGTCGAATTTCAGCTGAGTAAAAAACATTCTTTTATAAGATGGCTACTTGAGTCATGATCTAAACTTAAAACTAGTTTCGCGTGATTAGAGTTCAAACTCCCCTTGAGATACGGGCCTGAGTCCTCATAATAACGTTTCGAATACGGGTCGTCCTCACAGTAACGTTTCTTATATTGATATAACACTGCACGGAACACTCTTCCCCGTATCCATTCCCAAACAAAACGCTCCACGAATCACCACCCGAACCGGTTTACACCAGCTAGATAACCCTGTAGCGGCGCATTATCTCATTTTTACACCTTCTTAAAAACGCGTTGGGCGCACGAAATCTGCGAGCAATCCCGCTTGCAGCGCGGGCGGTAATTCCGTGATATAGGGTGTCCGGAATTTTATCTTCGCCATTCCGCGGGCCTGTTAATCGTCCCACTGGGCCGGCGAGGCCTACTCAGCAC
This sequence comes from Blastobasis lacticolella, assembly GCA_905147135.1. Classification (NCBI taxonomy): domain Eukaryota; kingdom Metazoa; phylum Arthropoda; class Insecta; order Lepidoptera; family Blastobasidae; genus Blastobasis; species Blastobasis lacticolella. The sequence continues at coordinate 1,324,429 of LR990046.1, forward strand.
GCATAAATCGTTGGGGCTTATTTGTTGGGAAAAATAGCGGTATCTAGGCGGGGAATTGAGACGTATGGCCGGTTATTGGGTGAAGGGTTAAAGAGTTTTCGGTGGTTCGGGTGGCTGTGGCTATTTTTGAGTTTAGTTTGTAGTCGTGAGTCCTGACGGAAGACTGTAAAAATCGATAAAATATCCATGCTGACTATATTCTGGTATTTTTTTTTGTACAATGTCCCTGAATAACCTAACTGTAAAACGGTCGAAGATAAAAACGCAACAACAACTACCCCTGTTTTCGAGAAAGTTACTTTAAAATTACATCACTTTAAAAAAAAAAAATCTGAAATTTTTTCGAAAAATGGAGTAGATATAATCTGTACAAACTGACTTGTCCTTTTTGGTTCAGGAAATTATGTATTTAAACGGATAATGTGTAGCAGTATTCGTTGAAATTAACATTCTATGTATTACTTGTATAATTCAAGACATTTTTACACAATATACGTAGCGTGATTAATACAGCAAGTCGTGATTTTGAGCATTGTTTGTTTACCAAATAAGACAAGTCAGTTTAACAGATCATAGGTACTTCAGTACGTTTTAATTTTTGAACGTGATATACATTTAGGTTATTCAGGGTCACTGTGCTTACATTCTCATATTTTAAGGGCGGCTTGCACCAAATTCTTAAACGCATTTAAGCAGATACTTAAAAAAAACTTTCACACAGCTTGGCTAAAGGTAATTTTTCTTTAATTCACTTCAACGTCTCACAAACGATATATCATCCGTACGTCCTCCGCATATGCAAATGTCCCCAATATTTTCGACCGCGTCCCAGCGAACCCTTGCATCGATCCGCAGTCTTCATTACGGAGCTGGCGCTGCCGGAATATTATTTAATAGCAATTTGCGGGACACTTAGCCCTAAATAGGGGGCAGATAAGGCTATGACGGGACGCGCGTCGTGGGGACACGGAGTTAGTTAGGACGTGGAAGGGTTAAGAAATGTTTTTGGTTTCAGTATGGGCTATACGGATAAATTAGAGGCAAATGATTCTGTATGTTGTAAGGCGAAATATCCCTATCATCCAAACCTATCATATATATACCCATATCAAACAAAGTAAATCCTACTTTTTCATTGCTTTGTTTTATATTATTAACATGTATCATACGCTCAATTGGATACTAAAGGCCAATTGCACAAACATACATTTTAAACGTCAAACTATAATGATTGAATGAATAATCTTCGTCTTGCTCTTCTTCCTCTTCTTATCGAGTCCATGGACTAAACTTTGAAATTCTCGTGTTAGGTCCATCGTGATGAAAGGATCGTGATCGTCAAACCCTTGAAAGAATGGAAATATAATCTGTCCAGACTGACTTGTCCTGTTTGGTTAAGGAAATTATGTATTTAAATGCATAATGTGCAGCAATATTCGTTAAAATTTACATTCTATGTGTTTCTTGTATAATTCAAGACATCTATACACAATGTACGTAGCGTGATAGATACGGCAAGTCGTGATTTTGGGCATTGTTTGTTCACTAAATAAGACAAGTCAGTTTAAACAGATCACAAGTAGTTACACAAAATTTGTATATAAACGCACCACCTTATTAAAATTTCAAAACAGCAGATGTGTGACGCAGATTTGACGTTTAGACATTGCGTCGCTCACACACGTCGAACGCTACGACTTTCACAACAAACATTTTTTGTTCAATTTTACGTCAGACAAACATTCAAACGCGCCACCTGACGCCAAGATTTCCAAGTAAACCACCACACTGCCTCTTCCCCCAACCCCCAGCTCGTTGTACACACATCAGCCGGCCGGCGGAAAGGCCAAGCCCTGATGGAACGGCAAACGAGCGCCGCCAAGCGACGCGGTAATTATTCGGCTACGCACTTATTACGGTGTTCTTGGGCCGCTGCGACGATCGCCGGAACGACCCACGCTCACGCACAGGGTTAACTAGGGAGGGGGAGCCGATTTAGTCCGTATGTGGTGGTGGCGGTGACCGCTTTCCGTCAGGTGGTGCGTTTGGGTGTTTGTCGACCGTATAACTAAAATAAATAAAAATGTATAGATGTCGGCGGTAATTACAATTACATACAGTTTGTGGTCTGTAAAAGAAATAAATTAAAATATATACATCCTATAATTAATCAGTAATACTTTCAATTTAAGAGAATAAAAAAAAAATTACCTAAAATTTTTTTCTAACTAAATTTATTATGTTTAAGCACTTTGAAGCATTGGAATCAGACCAAGGTCGTCGTATAAATTAATATGTTTTATCTAGGAAGTGCTTTAGTAATTAGCTATCAAAGATCCAAACTTAGTACAAATTTAAATAAAATAATTTATTTTCTATTGTTATTGGAATCCATCTTAAAATTATGCGAGCAGTAATCGATCCGATAAACAGATTGGAACGAGTCGTTGCGATCCATTACAACTCGATTAGTCGATTTTATACCATTCTCGGCGCATCCCTAGTGAAGGGTATGTTTGTATGTGGATTTACGGTGTGCCTCGCTGACTAGGGGTTGACGGGTTGGAGAAATCTCATAAAATGGTGGATTCATGATTTAATAACATTTTGACAGGCTTAGAATCCCTGAAAGACACAGGCAAGGTGTCGTGATAGGATTGAGACACAGACAATAGTTGGTTTGACGTTGAATGAAAAGAAAACTGAATTAATAAATTGAATAAAATGATATAAAACTTTTTATCGCCAAACAGATTACGTTTAACTGCTTCTGGAATTTTTAAGCTCGTTATACTAGATTAGCAGACGAATAAATTAACTAAATATATCGTTAAAGTAGGAGTAAATGTAAGCATTGGAAAGAGGAGACCTTATAGTAAATTCCTTATCAAGTAAGAAACAACTAAAACCTAATCTGACCTCCGTGACACTGCTACCAGGGGAACCTGCCCAGTTTGTACCATGGTCACACATTCAGTCGCCAGATGTGCCGTTTCATCACGATGTTTTCCCGCACCGTAATAGCATCAGTTGGCATTCAACTAATGTATAATCCGCGAAAAAAGAGGCTTGTCAAATGGCAGTGGACGAGATATCGCGCAGGTAATCGTATACAGCGCAAGTCGAACCACGTGACCCGCCAAGGCTCTTCTTATTTGACACTAGCTATTCCTAACTCTAAAAAAAGTCATTAGTACATGGCCGCAGTGGGATCCGAACCCGGTACCTCTCGCTTATATCTCGAATACCTCAACCACTCAGCTACAGACGCTCCTGTTTTTTCAATATTACTAGTACTCGAACAACCAAAATACATGATCACTCCACAAAACAGCTTGCCTCAATCGCCTTATATCGCAGACCCAACACACCTGAGAGTCAGCGCCTACTGCAGCTAGAGTACGCATGTTTTATTGGCCAACATGGATTTATCGATCGTAAACCATGTGGCGTGTGCTTTTGATGTAACTATCCGGTGTGGCCATAAAACGGTGATTAAGATTTAGGTAAGAATAAGGATAAATGTCGGTGCTAGTTCAAAAAAGTAGCAGTTAATATGGTGTCCTAGATAGTTTTATTGGTAAATAACTAAACTACAGTCAAGAATGATATACAGGCCTTCTAATGGATAAGCGGTATCCTAAATATTAGCTATATCTATACATAGTATAAAACAATGCCGCTTCCCGACGTTTGTCCATGTGTATCTATGTATGTATGTAGCTATGTACGCTTAGATCTTTTAAACTACGCAACGGATTTTAATGCGGTTTTCAGTAATGAATAGAGTGATTCTAGAGAAAGGTTTATAAGCAAGAAAATAGTGTAGGTAGGGCTTAAGTAGGTGTACATGGACAAAGTCGCGCCGGGTTCATTAGTCTAGAAGTCTTTTAATTATTGTGTAACCAAATTAGTTTCAGAATAGAACTGCACGTGCCTTGTTGAGTAAAACCTATCGCTTTCAAGTATAGTAGCAGAATAAAATTATTTTCAGACGGCTGCGGAAATATTTTACTTTTAAAATTACTACACAGAACATTCCGATAAAAATGTATCTTCGTAGATATTTCAATTTTTAAAATGTGCAATTTGCGCAAGTTAAAATATACCTTAATTATCACACGAATAGTAGCGGTAGAAAAAATAAAATAATAGAAAAGCAGCTACAAAGATAATATGTTACGGATTAACTCGGATTGTCTGTTGTCAGTGGAAATGGAGCGACGTTGAGCAGCAGAATATTCAGCAATTGGAAATTCACAGAGTTCCAATAGGGATATGACTAATTTCAATACAAATTTGACAGCTGCGGAATTCCACAGATCTCCAATTACATGGACATCCCATTAATTAGCTTAATTTTCTCGAATGGCGATACCTCTGGTGTTACAAATGTCTAAAGACAGCGGGGACAACTTGCCATGAGGTAGCCCACTTGCTTTTTTCACTACCGTAGCACATAAAAAATATTTTTTTATTTCTTTTCATTTTGTACAGGAAACCTAAAATATTAATACTGGCACAATATTTTAAGCTATACGTCGTAACAATTTGCAAAATACATTTACCATACATCGTTTTAAGCAAAATTTTGTATTAATAAATAAGTCATTGTCTTCAGCAAGCCAAGGTAATGTAGCAAGCAGTTTAGTGAACCGTTAGAGATTGCACCTTGCACTTTTAATGGTTCGTCGTGAGTCAACTTGTAAGTAGTCTAGTGCTATAGCTGTAGCCCAAACTTCACTGGCTAGGATACTATAAAAAATGCGTTATAATTTTTCTTACGGATATTATACTTGACATTGACATTAACCTTGACTGCGACTTATTTATATAGAATTAGATAGAGCTCCCAAGCCTTCTGCTTGCGCTTTCTTTTGTGGGTTACCTGTGTTTATTTTCCTTTATAAGTTTGAACTTACAAATACAGCAATTATCGAAATTTCATGTAAATCTTAAAATCAATATAACGGTTACGTCTACGGCTCCCGCCAACCTAAAAAAGTCGGGCTCTAAAAAGTACAAAAGAAGAAAATAATCTTCAAATGATATCGGGGTGTTAATAATGTAACCGTGCCCGCGAGTGCCTCTGAACGACTATAGGGTCTACAAAAGCCAAGGCAATATGGAATGCGAGAACGGTTATCGATGCGATTGCGTTACTGGCCTTTGAGATTGACATTCCATCAGGTGGCCTGCTTACCTGAGCCTCAAATCCGCAAATTTACTAATGACGGGATTGAATCGTAATTGGATTGCAATCGCAGCTCAATGGCCGTTTGACACGTTTTAGTGTTCTGCTACTGTCACTGATGACTCAATGAAATGTAATTTCATCGCAATGGCCTTAAAGAATGCCGCAGCTAAGCAATACTCTTTTAAATAGTGTTGTTTTTGCCGGTGAGTAAGGTTTCCTAGGGTGGGGATTTGGGGAACCGAGGCTTTGGCAGTGGAGGGGCATTTGTCTTTTTGCTGCCAGAGCAACGTGTTATAGAGGTGGGCAACGCATTGGCGATACTATTGGTGTTGCTAATGTCTATAGGCAGTGGTGACAACTTTCCAGCAGGTGGCCCGCTTGCCTGTTTTCCTACTGAAATAATAATAAAAAAACTATTGAATTGTAAATCGCAGCTCAATAGCAGTTTTATGCGTTTTTTGTATCCTGCTACATTTAAAACTGCCGTTGAGCTGCTATTGCGATCCAATTACAATTGAAATATTTTTGTGAAGCCAAATAATAATGAATTAAATCACTTTTTGTACACTAGTTCCACTTTATTATACAATTTTATTAAATTGCAACCGGTTTCGAATTACTCATCTTCAGGCAATTACAAATTAGTAAATAATAATGTCTTTGTCTATGTGTAAAAACGCCAACTATATTAGCGGTTTCGACGCCCAGCTTATCTATCCGACATGAAATACCAAAGTGACGATCTAGGTAATAAAATCGCCTGTCTCGAGGCCGCACCCCAAATGCGAGTAATGTAGGCGCACGCGCATCGCATTGTGAGCGATTTACGACCCAGACTATGGGTTATGGCTATTTTTATCAAAACAACCGTTTGTTCCCACATAAAATATCCATTTGATCTGCTGTCAAACCGGGGCTTGCCCAATTTCTAGTGTAATTATTTACTTTATTTATTTTTTATATTATAATTTGATATATTTTTTTGTTAATGACGCACCTGGAGGGGGAAACGGAAGCTGGACCAGATGTGTTTATTACGTTTTTATTATCTAAGTTAGTTACGTTTATTAAAGATGATAGTGTTTCAGACTCGAATAGAGTGTCAGAGTATAATATGTTTTTATCTTAATACGGCGCGCAAACAGGTAGGACCACCTGCTGGAAAGTGGTCACCGCGCGCCGACAAAAGACGTATAGGTAATGTGCTTATTACATTTGGCTAAAATCAGTCGTCTAAATTTTGCAAAAAGCGTAATGTAAATCTACTATATAAAAATAAGTCGGGTTTTCCTTCCTGACGCTATAACTCCAGAACGCACGAACCGATTTCCACGGTTTTGCATTCGTTGGAAAGGTCTCGGGCTCCGTAAGGTTTATAGCAAAGAAAATTCTGGAAAATTTTGAAAAAAAAAGCGGGAAAATCGTGTAGGGTAGGTGTAGGGTAGGTGTAAGGTAGGTGTAGGGTAGGTGTAGGGTAGGTGTAGGGTAGGTGTAGGGTAGGTGTAGGCTAGGTGTAGGGTAGATGTAGGGTAGGTGTAAGGTAGGTGTAGGTGTAGGGTTAGAACGCTACGCGAACGAAGTCGCGCCGGGTCCACTAGTTTTTGTATAACTTATATTATGTCGCACGTCGCACCGCTTGTCAAAAGGTGTGATATAAAAATGGACCTTATTTTATAAGCAATACATGCCACCATAACTTGCTCTTACGTTTTCTACTGAATTTAGACGACTAAATTAAGCCAAATAGTAAGCGTATAAGCAACACCAGGGACACATTATTTTACGATTAGAGCTCATACAGACTTACACAATTTTTGCACGATTCGTAAACTATTGAACTTTCATACATTTGGCTAAGGAATGGTGTAGCATCTGTTTCCATGGCAGCTTGTTAACTAGTACACTATGAATATCAATGCATCTATTTGTGCTGGCAAGCGGTAATGGATGCGGTATTGTGTTTCGAGAAATATAGTAGTTTCGGACATGTGAAATTATCATGTTTATTATAGAATATTCAATCTTGTGCGTTAATGTACTGGTTGTGACCTCGGGCGCGAGGGCCCGGGGTCCGCCTTGACCATGATCCAGGATTAAGCAGATCAGGTACCTACGGTACACTGAGGCGACTGCCATCTGGGTATTATTAGGTAATAGTCCCTACCAGATGGGATCATGGTTACACATTCTGTCGCCTGAATGTGCAGGTTTCATCACGATGTTTTCCTCACCGTAAGAGAATTGAAGAAACCAGTCATTGATAGTATATGGCTGCAATGGGGTTTGAACCCGGTACGTCGCGGTACGAGTCGGACCCTTTAACCATTAGGCTCCTTATAATTATTATCTGAATTATTTGCGCTACGCGAATGCGCCATGTTGGTGGATGTCATTAGAGTTCTCTATAAAGAAAGATAAAAGTTCATAAGAAAACTACACGAGCTAGCAGTTTCGCAACGCGCCAGACTCTTTGACATTTGGGTTTGCACTGAATGAGCAGTTTTCCAATAGGTATCTAAAGCATTCCTAACCACTCACTAGATGGCGCCCCGACAATTTTGGTAATTAATAATCGCTTGAAATAGGTTCTTAGCAAACAGGATATAAACACTGGGTACGTTGTATTGGATAATATTGTATTTGTCAATAGTTTTCAATTATTTTAGAGGTTTTAATAATAATGGAACATAGTGCTAACTTCTATAAATATTTCTTTTTACACTTCGTTCAACCTTTAACAGTTATGTTTATATTAATAAACATTTTATTTTTAAGTTTAGTATTAGTTGGTTGCATGAAATCACTGCCATAATCATACAGATTTATAAAAAATACCAAAATTGTAGAAGCGTCATCTATTGATGCTTTTTGAAACCAACTATCTATACCTACTGGAAAACTCCTCACAAATGTCAAACGTTGAAAACTTTTTACCAGAAGTGTCAATAGGGCTATGTTATTCGGCGTATGTGATGGCACTATAATCTACCTAATGCTGATTCATGTTCAAGGCACCCCGGGCCCTCGCGCACTAAAACACAACCGAGACATTAACGCCAAGATGACTACAGTACATCCTTTACTTAATATGAGTACATACAGTTTTCGACGACCTGAGTGGTTCAGTGGTCAACATGCGGTCTGCCACGCAAGAGGTCCCGGGTTCGATTCCCGGCCGGGCAGAAATTTAAATGATGAATTTTAATTTCTGTTACGGGTCTGGGTGTTCTATGTATAATAAGTATGTATTTAAAAAAAGTATATCAGTTAGCTAGCACCCATAGTACAAGCTTTGCTTAGTTTGGGGCTAGATGGCGCTGTGTGAATTTGTCCACGATTATTATTATTTTTATTAAGTACTTTATAAAGACTTACATAAATCTATCAGGCCCCTTTCACAGCCTTAAAGATTTTCCTTCGCAAATAGTCTGAAGCAGTACACAGTACTATGTGAATCGGGCCGACTAAACGTAGCGTGACCGCAGAGCGTTTGCCACACCAAATTTTCCGCGAAACGATCGGAAATAGGACATAGTAAAATGACTTCGCCAAATGGGAAAAGGTCGGGGTAATGTACCTATTCCTCTATGGCTAGTTTGCTCGCTGTATTTTTAGCTATTTTGTAGGCAGTTTTGTATTAAGTACGGACCCGAGAAAATAGATGAGGTTTTCCGATAACTTCCTGCCGCGTACTAAAATCTGTCCAAACGGACTTGTCTTATTTGGTTATGGGAATTTTTAATTTTAATGGATAATTTGCATTGGTATTCGTTGGAATTCACATTCTATGTGATTCTTATATGATTCAAGACATCTATACACAGTGTATAGTGGTTGATCGGCGGCAAGTCGTGATTTTGGGTATTGTTTGTTCACCAAATAAGACAAGTCATTTTAAACAGATCATACAAGTTTTAAGACCCGACGATAAAAAGAGGAGTGTTACCCGTGCGTTACCCATGCGTATCTGTTGCTCTGTGGCGGTGTGTGACTGTCTTTGATCTGTTTAAACTGACATGTCTTATTTGGTGAACAAACAATGCCCAAAAACACGACATGCCGTATCAATCACGCTACGTACATTGTGTATAGATGTCGAGAGTTATACAAGAAACACATAGAATGTAAATTTCAACGAATACTGCTGCACATTATCCGTTGAAATACATAATTTCCTTAACCAAATATGGCAAGTCAGTCTGGACAGATTATACGAGTATAGCATCGTAATTCCCAAACGGATTTACCGATTTGCCTGCGGTCTCTTTTTTGAAATCCAGTTAAAATCGGGACCCAGATTTCATTCAGGTCTTAGCTTTATTTTATTAAAATTTATTAAGCAATTCAGAAAAAACTAATAAAAAAATTGAAATTGAAATATTTGTGAATATGTAAGGCCAGTAGTCCTAGCACAAGTTGCTCTCGCGCGCGATAAGCGAGAAAAAGCGCGACATAGTTATTGCTATCTCTTTCTTCTTAGTATTGAGAGAAAGAGACAAACGCTCTCTCACGGCGCGGGCTTTGTCGCGGACACACTTGTGCTAGGGCCACTGGTCGGGGATTATCCAACTTTTTCTTTAAAATAGAAGGACATCCCCGTAGCGGTATTCTCGAGCCATTGTATATTGGGGTTTTCAAGAAACAAGGCTTGTCCTGTCTCGAAAGCCCGGCGACACATTCGCGATCCCACTAGTGTTGCGGAACTTGCGGATGTTTCACTTACTCGTGGGCCTCGAGTCTCCTAATTTTCTAATGACTCGATCGAATTTAAATTGAATCGTAATTGAAGGTCATCGAATACAAGAATACCAAAAATGCGTAAAACTGTCATTGAGCTGTGATTGCAATGCAATTACAATTTGATCGAACCGTTAGTAAATAAGTGGCCCAGGTGTCCCGCTTACTTTTTTGCTTCCCTCTATTAAAAAAAGGCAAAAAGTAAGAAAAGCAAATATTCTAAAATGTTGTCTATCTCTGTGCAAAGAATGACACTGATCTTCTTCTGATCGTGGGTACTTGAAAGGAGGTTAATTAAAATAAATATGTTACTAGCCAGCGCCAATCATTAACCACATGGTCATTTAGCTACCAATATGTAAGATGGTAGACAAAAGCCTCTCCTTCGTCAACTGGGTCTTCAGTTCTTCCATAATGCACGCGCCTACATACATAGTATATGGATCAAAAGCCGCAAAACCTATATTAAAACTATTAATGTCACGTGGTCAGCTAACTTCCACCTAAGTTATGTTTCTCTATAGCTACAATAAAAGCCTCAATATATCTATCTAACCGCAAAACATTGCGTTTCTATTCAAGTCAATATCCAGTTTAAATTTATACAATATCACATTCATCATACATTTTATGTCAGCGTCGACACATATCTTTAAAACCAATGATAAGTCAGGTATAAAACAAATAAAACGCAACAGTCAGGGTTGTTTATTATTGACGATGCCCAACCACGTTGAAGGACAGGTCTCTTTGAAAGCTGGGCTGGAGTGAGACAGGTGTATGTCTAGCAGCTCCGCCACTGGCAGGAGGTGGGAGGCGATGCTCTTCAGCATTTCTATGACCTGTGGGCCGACCATCTGAGGCTTCGTTGACAGGATATTGAGCGCCTTGGATCTGATTGCGAAGTTTACCGTGGCTCGGAGGTGGTACTGGAAGAGAGAGATTAGACTGTTGAGGATGATGTAGATTATCTTACGTTACCGAGTATAAGAAAAGTTCCTCTTTGCAGCGACAGTAGACGTTTAGGAGACCCAAAAAATGTTGGTCCGTCCGTGCATCTGGCACAAAATGAATGACACTGATGAAGATGATCGTGACTCATACAATCCTATATAAACTGCAAATAGATTTTTTTTTGTGAAGTGCAGGTACGAATACATGGGTAATCAGACATTTTAAAATACTAATATGGTCCTCAATACCTGTATTAACAAAGCCACTGCCAAATGGACCGGTTTGATCTCCATGATCTTCAGCTTCCGCAGCAATAGCTTGGGCGTTAAGTCCTCAACTTTTCCGATCTGAGCTAGGATCCTAGGTGCCTGAAATGTGTAATTTATCTGTGCTGTAATATTAATTTGCTTAATATAGTGTATGTTATGGTTCTGTAAATATTTAGTTTGTACCTAAATAAGTAATAATTATATGTAGTGTTAGTAAATAAGTCGTAATGTGTGTCGTAACACCTGCGGTCACGAAATTATTTTAACTTGTCTTTTTTGTATTTCAAGTGTTTTTTTATGTTACCCGGCAGACAAACAGGCAAGCGGGCCACCTGATGGAAAGTGGTCACCGCCACCTATGGACATCAGCAACACCAGGGGAGTCACCAAGTTACACGTATATGGAAAATAGCAATTGTAATTTTTCGTAAAACTCCATCGCTTGTAGTCTTTTTATTGTCTACGTATAGACGGTACATCTGATCGAAAGCGGCCACCATCTGCAAACCAAGGGGAACTGGGATGCCATAGGGGTGCCCATTGATGTACATGTAGTCTAGGCATGGCTAGTACCTGAATGCCAATAAATCTAAACACGACACCAACATATATAATCAAAGTTAATTTTATTCGATAATAATTAATAAGATGGACCAGTAAACGACAGGTAAAGAATGCCGATCCGCTCGAGTCATTACGGAGCCTATCAGTTGTCGTTCTGTTTAATGTGCTTCGAGCCAAAGCTAACGAGCCTTTAAAATTAACTTTTGTAATTTAAGTTCTGAGCAGAATGCTCTCCAATATTTATCAAGCAATTGACAAAATATAATTGAAGCTGACAAAATTATCTTGTATATGCTACGACTACTTCTAATATCGAGATATAGCCGTTGTTATCTATATTTCTCTTATATAGATAACAACGGCTATATACCTTCCCTCCCTATTTTCTATATTTTTTTAATCATTAATTCCTCTTCAATCAGTATCGGGGCGTCAATGTCCTGGAGCCCCGTTTTTGAACCGCTTGCCTCGAATCAAACAGTTTTCAATTTTGATTTTCGGGTTGAAATATTCAATATTTTGATGCATGACGCTGATTTTACCTATTTTCGAAACATTAGTGTTCAGTGCTGCCAATGAGTTTAAAAATAATATTGAACTTTTCATACCGAAAATTAGAATTGAAAACCGTAAAACACTGCTCTATTTGTTTCTCGAAGAATCCTTACGAATGTAAGCCAAATACTGTAATCTGATTAGCATTCTAGTTCAAGGTAAAACTTTTCCAGTCAACTGGGTTCTACCACTTAAATCATCCAACTTGGTAATCCACCTGTTATTACAGGTAATGTGTGAAGATGGTATTAACAGGTGGATTACCTCTTATAGCTATATCTTATTTGCATTAAAATTGATAATTTTTATACGAAGCCTGGCATATACCTATCATTCAGTCAAATAAAAAAAAATCGATTTCAGCGGCCACTCATGAAGCACTTCCAATCGACGTAATTGAATGCTTTTGGACTTTTTGAATGCTTTTGATTTTCCACATGACGCAGTGTGTCACCACCATCTCAGTGGTTGGACATGATCTTTAAATTCATTTAAGCTGTGTGCTCATTTGTAAAAATGCTGTCTCTACAGTTTTGAGACTCCATGGCGCTTCGACTCGTCACGAGGAAACCGCGCGCGGTTACTTAGTGGCAGACCCATTTATAATGAATCCATTGCGGGCCTAGTATGATTCGCGCGTGTCGGACGGATTGAAATGCCAGCGATGGATATAGACTAGACCTTTCAAACCATTGACAGCAAGCGGTTAATTGAACAAAAGAATGTGCAAATTTTGAAATATTTTTTACTGTTACTAGAAACACTATATTCGAATATATTCGGCGATACTTTTAGTATAGTTATACGTAAAAGTACATACTTGTAAAAATAAATTGTAGTCGTGACTGTAAATCCTGAGATCTAAGCGATTAAAACTAATTTCTAAAGGGTATTCCTTGATTTTCTTTTGCAATACAAAAAACTTGGTATATAAAAAATTTCGATTAATTTCAGAAATTCACAAAATGACAATCATGATGACAGGATTTTCCTTGTATCCACGACATAATGTTCATTGTCTGTTATGCGGTCGCGCATTGCAAAAAATGGACACAATGAAATCATGATATCTGTTAAAATGGGCTGTTTAGGTTTCGACGACTATAATGGGGATTTTTCGATAAATAAGTAAATTTTTATTACAAAATTGTTCTTAGGCATTTCTTTTCTGGTTTGAGGAATAAATACTTGGTACTGGTGGTAATATTGGTCCAATAAACAAGAGAGGACTTACCGTGAACATGATGTCATACAGTCTGGCGCACGCATGGTACACCTGTATATCCGCCATGTCGTCATGCATGTCCTTGCTCTCCACCGACATGTAGAATCTGTGTGCTGTATCTATACGGCGGCTTGCGCTTGTGTTCTTTGGAAGGTCTTTTGCTATGTCTATCAGCTTCATGATGAGTGCTGAGTAGATCCTTCGGCTTATGGCATCTGTTCGTCTTGAGCGGTAGTTGTCTACTTCCCTGGAAGCGTTGAGGATTAGATTGAGGGGGATTAGGGGGGATACATACATATGTACATATTGACATCGCTGATGCGGATGCGAGAGGAAACTTACGACGCGAGGTTGCCGAAGACCGGGCGATGTGGAGAAGAATGGGTAGGAAAGCGGACCCTGGCGAAGGCCTTGAAATGCGCTAGAACGTTGATGATGATTACATACATTTGTACATATGTCGCAGCCAAATGGTTAAATTAGCCGGTTAATTAAACGGCTAGCTATTTAAGCAGTTATTTAATTGAAAATTTGCCAAATTCATGAACTTTGAAAGTAAAGTCAAATTAACGATATTGCCTCGAGTTTACGCAGCTCTTCCATTCATTGTCATAATGCTAACCTAAACTAACCGAATAGAAACCTCATGCAAACTATTATTATACTTTGAAGTTATTGTGAGTAGGTTAGCATTAGAACAATGTGTGGAAGAGCTGCGTAAACTCAAGGCAATATCGTTCTTTCAACATCACTTTAAAATCTTATGAAACTGGCAAATTTTCAACAAAATAATTGCTCAAAAAGCTAGCCGTTTAGTTATCCGGCTAATTTAACCATCCGGGTGCGACACATACACAATCACGCGCGTATTCCATAGGGGCAGGCAGGGACTATCGAGTGCCACAAGCTACGATCCTGACAAACCTCGCTTGCCTCTTCCGCGTTCATACATCTTCTCATTCTTATGATTATGACATTTTCTAATTTAAAATGGAAACATGATTCAGTGCATGTGTCGTGTATAATCTGTTCAAACTGACTTGTCCTGTTTGGTTTGGGAAATTATGTATTTAAATGGATAATGTGCAGCAGTATTCGTTGGAATTCACATTCTATGTATATCTTGTATAATTCAAGACATTTATACACAATATACGTAGCGTGATTGATACGGCAAGTCGTGATTTTGGGAATTGTTTGTTCACCAAATAAGACAAGTCAGAATAAACAGATCATATGTGACAATGTGCTTATTTATGTAAAATTGTTACATGAATAATAAAATATCTGGATTGTAGATTTTATAGGTCGCAGTTAGATACTGCTTTTCATCGAGTTGGCTATCTGGACCTTAAGTCAGCTTATGATGATAAGTGAATCTCGATTGCATCTCAGTAGGAAGTTTGCCAAGTTTTCGGTATTCTGCTACTAACTTATGACCTATGTTTTCCAATAAAACTCCATTGAACTGTCATTGGACTATTTTATAGTCCAATTGTAACTCGATTGTGGACTAAAACGCACGGCAGTCTCTTGGTATTCCTCTGAGAGTCAATCACGATTCATTACGACTCTATAATTTTTGCAGAATACCCAATTCATCTCAATCGTAATGGAGTTGCAATAGGCTCAATTGAATGTGAATAGCATGTGAGTTCAATTAAATTAGCAGACTAGTTCCCCGTGTTATTTTCTATTTTATTAAAGGACGGCAAGTGATGCTGAATATTCCTTTTACCTTTTTACTATATACTTGATGACCAGCGACATGGTGCGGTTCAGGTACACCTGGTTCTCCTTCTTCAGATCGAAGACCAGTTCGTCCTCGAAGTTTGTGTCCTGCAGCGCGTCTACGATCGCCTTCGCCAGCCGCCGATTCTCCGGCGAGATTAGGTCCTAGATGGACATTTATTAATTTTTATTACACATTTTATCGAGTTTGTTACCACGGTGATAGCTTGACCGCGACAGAGGTGACCTATCATTTGTGGCGTTAGTTCTGGGTTTTATGTAGCAACACCGGAAGGATGTAGTATTCTGTGACAGAATTCGAATGTCGCTAATAATAAGACATGGATTAGAAGGTGCGTGACGAAAAAAGAAACTAACATGTCCCTATAGTGAAATTAGAAAAATTGACGTTTCGGAAAAATACCTCCTTCATGGAAGTATGATTCTTGTCCAATATGTCAACATTTGACGTAGCAGACATTGGCACCTGAGGTAGACAGTATAAACCGACTAATTTTAAATGGTGTACAATAACGAAGGCGGCTTATTAAGGCTATAGACTACTCGATAGCGTCAAGTTATATTTCCTCTATATAGTTTATTATTGCCAGTAAATTTAATTTAATATGCTCATTTTTCCGCAGTGCGTCAAAGTAACCTGAAGTCGTGGCTGTCTACTCGTGACCATGACAAACAATACTTTGGTAAAAACAATACTACCCGTGTTAATAAACTCAATAATATGTGTAGTGAATAACCACGATAGTCTTAAAACCTATGTTTATTAGTTGTATCTATTATTAACGAATATTTTTTACAAGTGGTAAAACTAGGATAAACATGAGTCTGAGACTGTAATCTATTTCTGCAGCCAAGCAATAATGCTTGCATCGCTGTGTTCCAGTTTGAAGGACATATTCCTTATACCACAGTAGTGCAATTACAGGCAATTCATTTAAACCGCTCAAAATAGGACAGGGAGGACATTTCTTATAAACCGCCTAGCGCTGTCGCACTTTTAGATAAGACATCCCGCTTCCTTTTTTGAAATCCATTAAAAATAAATAAAATAACATTATTCATTAATTATCAACACCTACCGATGCGTGCTAGAAGAAACAAATTAAAATTGAATAAATTATTATTTAAAAATGTTGAAATGAGGAATACAAAATAAGCTATATTAGGCATCATCATCTTGGTCGTGTGGTATCCGGCAGAGTAGAGTAGCACCAACCCCTTACGCTCATGGGTGTCGTACAAGGCGACTAATGTTTTCGAGGCAAAAGATCAAAAGTCTCCGTAGTCTGGAAAATGGGCAGCAGCATTTTCCATTGTTATATTTAAACACTGCGATCTCCAACCCGCCTGCCAAGCGTGGAGATTATGGCAATAACCTCCCCTTTCGTGGGAGAGGCCCTAAGTCCTGCAGTGGACTGTTACGGGCTGTGATGATGAGGCATCAATAGTCTACTCCATGGGGATGTGGCAGGCGACTGAATTTGTTCTCGTTGCGAGTTTGACTAGACTCAAAGCCTCAAAGCACGGTCACTAGCCGTTATTGGTTATGCAAGCATGCTGCCATTTATTTATTTATCGTATGGCTTTTAAGTTAATACTGCTACTTAAATTTAAATGCCGCCATTGATAATTGATATTGAACCTACTATCAATATGGCGCCGCGATATTGAACTTTTGACCACAGACTAATTATTATATCAAAATCTTTGTCTTTGATGAATCCTTATCCTTACATATCATAAAATGAAGTCGTTTTCTGCGTCTGTCTGTCACGCAACGGATTTCCACTTTTTTCGTGTATCACTATTACTTAGAGAATATCTATATTTTAATAGAGACACCCTCCGATAAAACCGAAGCCGGAACGGATCACTAACTAACTTTGATTTCTTTGAGATCTGCTGTGTACAAGCATTAGGAAAAAGACGTGTAACTAAAATTATTTTTCGCCTTGAAAATCAGGGATTGATATGACATAAGATAAAGATGAAAGAGGCATGACAGGCAGAAAAACCTGAGCACCAAGTCTACCAGAACAATACGTGATCAACAGGCGCAAGGACAGGAAACCCAATAAGTACTAGCATTGTGCCAAGAGATTTTACATCGACCACTGCATAGTTGAAGTTGACAGCCAACGACCACCCTGATAAGTTATCAACAGCACTTTACTCAGAATTTCAACGCATACGTAACAAGTTGCGGACTCCCTCTATTGTGTTGTCGGGTAAAGTTTTTGCATTTACGTTCCCCCTTTCGTCTGATACGATTTCCATATCAAATAGGTACATGGGAAATGTATTTTACACTCCTCACAGTGTTGGCTTAGAGATCGAGGTGTTATGTTAATTCTGAATAGTGCATTGTGTGTCAAAGGCTGAAGGGTATCGTGGCACTTTTCATTCTAGCACTCTAGTTGTTAGTGGTTAATTTTTTATGATTGTTTCTGACTTTTATGTAACACAATTTCAGTAAGTACCCAATACCCAATTTGTGGCGCAGGTGGACTTTTTATTGTAAACACATTTTTGCCCGCTACTTCGCCCATTTAAAATTCAATTGTTATTAGAGATTAAACTACTATACGTCCATTTCCAGGTTGCCATCTACCTCCTTGACAAATTTTATCCAAATCTGTACAGCGGTTTAGGCGTCAAAATGTAATACCTAGAGTGACTGAAAGCAAACCATGATCATTACTTTATTGACATAGACATAGACATTGTTTATTTTGACATCACAATACTCATATTGCGACGATTTATGCCATTATAGTCACGAATAAATTTCCATACACAATTCCCCTTCTACAATTTAGTACCGGAAAACCGCCGTATAGCAACTAGCTAACCAGCTACACGAAGGCAAACTACGTGGATCGAAATTTGTATTGCCAAGTTCTCGAGTTCTAGTGAGAATTGTCAGTGAGGAATCGCCGGCGATAGCAGCCCGCGGAATGGCGGGAAGCACGCTAATCCAGAGCGCCTACCGTACTTCCCTGTGGTACTCCCTGTCGCGAATCTACGAAACACTGCGCTACTCATTGTTCTAGTACCATAAAAAAAGATATAAGGGTAAAGAAGGTTTAAGATTTATTATCATAGGTTAAGGTATAAATTTAATTGTTTGTAATGTGTTTTAGGGTTATTTTGGATTAGGGTTGCTTTATTGGAATTGAAAGGGTTCAGAACAGAAATTTGGGGAACACCTACAGTAATTGTTTTGACGACGGCTTTAGTGACGGTGTACATGTCAACGCTTAGGGCTCAACCTGTGACCTCAGAGCCCACCAGATTACCTCCCGAAGGGACACTGTCAAGGTCATCTGTAATTTGTTGTTATAATTGGTGCATCTTCAACACTGCAACGAGCTCGCTACTTGTTATGTGTGCCCTATAATACCGTTGGCGAAACTAATTTGACCAATTCGCTAGGGACCATGCGACTGGTTGAACCCGGTTTGGACTCTTTATTTCACTTTATTTGCACTCAGTTATTAATTGTGGGCAGGCAAATAACTAACATTTTTACTATTTGTACTTAATTTTTTACATTTGCTGTATATCATTCTGATATGAGTTATGTTGCATGAAATAAATGAATTTGAAAAAAGTGAAACTCTGTCAAAGGCGATGTTAGAAGAAGCAAAAGAGGATCAAGAAAAAAAATCAAAATATTTGAAAAGTAATTTTTAAGCTCTCCTCATAATACTCACATAACCCCCACTTATAACCCCGAGCTTAAATACCTACACTTTTTGTAATTGTATGGATTCCGTTCACGAATATGTCATTCAATTTTGTCGTGACCCGATATATAGGGCTTTGGTAGAATTGGGACAAACGTAAGTAATGTCTCTCAGTGTGAGGGTATCTTAGTAGTTCCTAGCAGTTAGCTACCGAGCCCTGAGTCACAGGAAAGGAGTCATCCGTCTTGCCGCCTAGCTGCAAGCCGGGAATATCTGCTACAGCATTCATTTGCAAGGAAAATGCTCCAGGACAAATCCGCTTGGAGGCGCGCCAGATCGTAAACCGTTGCATTTTTAAGTTGCGCTTAAGTTGTAAGAAGACTTAGACAAATTTACGCCAGAGTTTTTAATATTAATCTGTGTTAAGCAAGTTGTAGAGCTATAAAAGCAGCTGAACGGGCGAGTAGCTAACAATACCAATAAACAAAACATAATTACAGCTAACACAAACAGAATAGAAGCGGAGAACAGTTGGGTTAATAAAAAAGAGAAAACACGCACGCAAGCTAATACCGGCAACGTTGTAAATGTACAGTTTAAAATAAATACACACCAACATTTCCCCTTTTTAAGGATTCTATTGTAGTCTATTCGAAATGCCGATATTTTTTGTAGCAAAAAAGGTACGAAGTAAGCGAGAAAGGTCCGTATTCCCCTTGTTAGCGTTCAGCACAAAAGGGGACCGAATGTGCGCTGAAACAAAACAATTACTACGTACCTTTGGCACATTCGCAGCGGCCATACTAAGAGCGCACAGCACGAGGCAGGCGCGGAAAGCACCCATTCCGAGCTACAATATTCACTTTTAACTGCCTATACTCATTTTATTTTAACACTAAAACGTATCTTTTCGTACAGAGGGAATACAAAACGAACGCCGGGAATCCGGCCACAGGCTTCTGGTTAAAAATGTATGTAAGCAACGTGCAACGTCACGCCGAAAAACTTCAAGAGCGCCCGTCGGCGTATGTGCTAGCTCACATTAAAAAGGCAAATAAAAATTGACCAGTTTATTCTGGAATAATACGATTGTTATTCCGCGACCGTGATTCGTCGCTACCTCGAGGTTTTATTTCAGCTCTGTCAAAATATTTATCGTGCTCATAAAAAAGTAGGTACCTAGTTTTTGTGCCATGAATTTCCTGAATGGGCTATTCTTGTTCGGTGGAAACTGTGAACTTGTGTCGCGCCAACGCCTGCGTCTGCCATTAGTTCTGCTAAGATAATGAAGACGAATGAGTATAATGAATTAAATGAGAGAGCAGGGCTATTCACTTACATTAGATATTGGATTAGTGTTAATGCGCTTAATGGATGAAGGTTGATTCACGAGTGCGTATTCACTTGTGGTTACCGAAACAGGAGAAGTCTTTGATGATTTTCGTAGGGCTTCATGCACATAACACGTGCGTCTTTTTATATTGTGTTCCATTTAGGTTTTAGAATGTGGAAATCGCGTGCACAGAAGAGGTTACGCAAGCCTTCTTATGGCCCTCTGCCGCCATATTGTGTCAACGGTTAAAATTATAACTATGGCCGTCCATAACGGCCCAAAAGCGGTTCTCAGCGTAATTAGCCGCGAAATTTAAACGGTATAATGCGGGCAAGCAGAGGACCCTTGCATTTGCATAACGAAGGCCCGCCCTTAGCAGCGATGACACTTTTCATGGGAAAAAAATATTTTTTTTTTAACTCTCGCGTCCGAATCCTTTCCGGCGAGTTCACACGCGCTAAAAGGTGAAATAATCCAATTTAGCTATCCAGTTACGCTGGGCCAGCTGGATTGCTGAGTATTCCGTTTTACCTGACACTTCACCCCGCTGCAAAACGCTGACCGTCGGGTGGCTATTTAAATTGAGACATGGAATGAATCTTGCAGTCAATAGTTTTATCTTTGTTACTGATATTATTTGACGTCTAATGATGATAATAATGTAACTTTTTAATATGTAGTATTTTCGTATTCGTATTTATTTTTACTTTCTTCTTATTATTTATTACTTGCTTTCTTAAGGTCTTTGTAAATAATATTTGTCTATAAATAAAAAAAATTATTGCTTCAAGTAAACACCAATTGGTGCTGACGATTTTTGTTGTTAAACCAAATTTTATATTAGACTAGCCAGGATTTTGACCGGTATCTCACGTAATGGCAAGTGACAATGCGGCCGAGGGTGGTGCATGCCTGTCTAGGTACAGCCTATTCACTCTAGCCTGTAAGGCATCCAGATTATAATGATCAGGGAACACACACGCAGGCAATGCGTATCATTTCTTACCCGTTGTAGATGCCTAATAATAAAATAAAATAACATTAGTTAACCACCTGACCATACCATGATAATCCTTTTATCAATTTCAATATAGACTGGTCAGCAAATTCTTTGTGTAATTGTACAACACAAACCTAACCAAATTAAGCAAGACTTACTTCATCGCGAACATTCTGCCACGACATCATATAAATACCACTTAGTATGTAACGTCCACATTTAATGGTGTTCCTAAGGATATATATCTGAATATAAAGAAAAATATTAAAGTCGGTGTAATATCTTCCATTGTTATGTTAACTTTATGCCACGGTTAACATTTGAGTCGGCAGTTTATTACTTGCCTAACCGGAGGGGAATACTTTTTCTTGCATTACATTTTTCAATTAAACATATTGAAACGTTGTGAGACCCTGGTTAGCAATAATAGTGTGATACCGAATAGCTACTAACATGTATTAACCAAAATACGAAAATGGCTATAGTATTAATTGTATCAAAGATAAACAACCGATCAAGTCTGAGTTAGTTCGAAATGTATAGAAATTCTTGAATCTCATGCTGCACTATTAAACATGTTATTAAGACAATCAAATTATTATTTGTGGAACCTTTCGTAATCAACGTTATTATTTATTATACGTAAATAATAATATAAACCTGTTCCGGTTGTGCTCTCGCACGCGAGGGCCTAAGATCCACCTTGACCATGATCCAGGATTTTGGCAGATCAGGTGGCCGTGGCCCTGTTGACAGGGGCACCTGACCAGCTTGGTTCATGGTTATCTATTCAGTCGCCAGCAGGTGCCCACACCGTAAGAGCATCGGTTAGTGATCAACTAATGTACATAACTCATAAAAGAGTCATTGATACATGACGGCAGTGAGATTCGAACCCGAGACCTCTCGCTTACGAGTCGGACCCTCAACCACTAGGCTACCGATGCTCTTGGAAGATTTATATTTTTATTACATACATATTATAAAAGAGAAAACCCGCGAACAACTATGCTAACTCAGGGCGAGTCGGTAGTTTTAATAAAAACCGAACCTTACACAAGAATATTCATACACAAAAAAAATGCATCAAAAATCCAATCCCACATCGCGCCAGGTCCTATTTGCATAACATAGGGGGTTGCAGAATTCAGCTCTTGTCAATTGCCAATAACTCTATGGCTTTATTCTGCTCGTAAAATATGGATTGCGACACTTTCCACGATTGTACACGAATGCGTAAGAATATAATGTTCATATTTACATCGCGACAATATTTATAAAGGCTATTTTGTGAAGCTTGCCTCTTTTTGCCTCCTTAAGGCGGCTGGATAGCATTATGCGCGGTAACTGAAGCCGCTAAGCCCTTTTCATATCTCGAATAGGTTTAGTGCAATGTGCAATTAAAGTTTATTCGAAGTAGACGCTCTCTGACGTTCGCTTCTGGAGTTTTGTAACAAAAAAGAAAGTTTCACGAACTTTATTTAAGTAACGAAGATAATGTTGGGTATGACAGAAGAATAATGAAAGTTGAATAGTGTGATGAGAGTTCGTTGCAGCTGAAGGGTGGTGTGGTGTGACTACTTACGATAGAAAAACGAATTTGTATAGATTAGAATTTGATAGAAAAATGTATTTGGAGGTACCTACCTACGTACTACTTTGTTTAGACTTTTGGTAAAAAGGTTTTAACTTGTTAAGTATATGACGGCCTGAGTGGTTCAGTTGGTTAACATGCCGGTCGGCACGCAGAGGTCCTGGGTTCGATTCCCGGTCAACCAGATATTTGAATTATGAATTTTAATTTCTGTTACGGGTCTGGGTGTATGTATAATAAATATGTATGTAAAAAAAGTATATAAGTAGTTTATCAGTTATCTTACACCCATAACACAAGCTTTGCTTACTTCGGGGTTAGGTGGCGCTGTGTGAATTTGTCCAAGCATGTTTATTTTATTATATGAAAATTTACATTTTCACCTTACAAAGTTTTGTACAATACGTATTCATTATTATTTCTCACCTTAACAGCTCTTTGAAGTGTTATTTGTAGTAATATTTTATTGTCAGAGTGAGAGTAAAGCACGTAGTTACAGACAGCTCAGTCTATCCAGGAAGTCATAGTAAAATTTCTAACCACTCAGGAACGGGAAACGGCTCCAG
Organism: Blastobasis lacticolella; assembly: GCA_905147135.1. Lineage (NCBI taxonomy): Eukaryota > Metazoa > Arthropoda > Insecta > Lepidoptera > Blastobasidae > Blastobasis > Blastobasis lacticolella. Next base: position 1,347,864 of record LR990046.1, read on the forward strand.
GAGATATATGCACGGTGTATGGATGTCCGGCAGTCGGTACTAAAACATTCGGCCGTGTCGTTCATTGTGCTATTTCGCTTCACACATAGCCCTAAGCGATAAGCGAGCGAGACAAAAGAACAGCGTTCCAATTTCAATTCATGCTTCACACTGGCTGTTACGTTTTGTGTACATCTGAAAAAAAAGGAAAACAAATAACAAAAACAAAAGAATATGCGATGCGAATGGATTTTGTTTCAGGGGTATTTCATTGCTTTAGTTACATCGATCGTAGACTGGTTTAACGAATTTTTAGGTTAGGTTTTGGGTACTCATTTAGAATTTCACAATCGCAACGAGCTCTACACTCTTTAGGTGTCTCCTAATGCCGTTGGCAAAGCGAGGTTATCAAGGTCTTCCGCTGGGGTCTCTGATACTAGTTAAACATCGGCAGGAACACAATACTAGATATCTATATGTAAAAAAGTAAAGTTTGTCTGCGGAATTCTGTATGGAGAGGTATGGAATTCCCCAGTCGAGCGGCTCCAGTTCGAATGGGATACCGGGATGGGGCGCGTCGGTTGCCGAGTGATTAAGGTATCCGACTCGTTAGCGAGAGGTAGCGGGTTCGAGTCACACTGCGGTTATGTGCCAATGAGACTTTTCTGCGTTGTGTACATTAGTAGAATGCTTACGGTCAGGGAAAATATCGTGTTGAAACCTGCACATTCAGGCGATTGAATGTGTAACCTTCATAACAGGGCCACGGAGATCAGATGGCAGTCGCTCCACGGCAATTATTTGATCAGTCAAATCCTGGATCATGGTCAAGACGGACCCCGGAACCCCGCGTGCGCGAGAGCAAAACCGGGCCACTAACGCCAAAAACCCCGCTTAGCCCTACCTCATAAATAACTCTTCAAACTTTCCACTAACTGCCTAACTGCAACCAAAGAAACACGCCAACACCTAATGTCCATTTTGAACACTGTAAAAGTACGTTAAATTGATAAAACGATCGCCGAGGGAGTCCGGCGTGCCGCCGAAGCCCCAAGGGTTGCTCCTTAATAGTAATAAAATGAACCGAAGAATCACCGATAAGGGTTTTATAACGAAAATAATTTCCTATCGGCAAGCAACGCAAGCAGCCTACCTACCTAGCGGAATGTCGCCACCATATACCTAGTTAGGCGACGGCAGATATTTCGAGAAGCATTTTCTTTTTTTCCGAACATATCTTTTGGAATTTTGTATTTCTTCACTTCACTTCTGTGGAATTGCATTGGCTTTCAACTTGGCAAGAAATTGTGTACTTCAATATTACTTTGACACATTGTAATGTAAGTAAATTGGAAATTGAATCGAGCAAAGATAATTTTTAGGGTTAAGTTGTTATGTTAGCTTAACTTAACGTTAAGTATTTATCTATTGTAATTTTATCAGTGGAAGTCTATAATTAGCTATGTAATACTATTATTATTTTTTATTATTACAACTGTAGTTGGCTGCAAATAAAATAAATAATCTAATTGCACTTAGGGACACAATTATTACTCGGAATTACGTGGAACAAAATCTACGATTTCTTCAAATTACTCAGATAGCAAAATCTAGTATTTCTTAAAGTAAGTACCTCGGCATCATGTCCGTCGAACTCGTTAAATCGAGGGTCTATTGACAAGAAAAGTCTAGTCAGGCGTATTTGAACTTGAGAAAATAAAATGGAAGTCCTGGAACGATACCTTCTGTACGTTTAGGGGACTCAGATGGATTCAGGCAGCAAAGTATTCAATCTAAAACTCTGCAGGGTTCTGCAATGTGTACGAAGTAATATTTTTGGGTTGACTTGTGAGTAATTTACAACCGAAATTGGAAACTGATTTGGCGTCGTTGGTGTGAAACAATTCGTAATAAAAATTGTATTTCAATCAATCACATATCACATAACCGGACCGACAGAAAAAGACGAATAACCTCCGACCAAATTTACTTCAACTCAAATATTTTGTAAACTAGAAAACCAATTTTAATGAATCATCTCGATTAAACTCGCTTTCAAATAGAGCAAACCGCATCCAAATCGGTCGATCCGTTCGGAAGCTACGATGCTACAGACAGATACACAAGATCATAGATACACGGATACACAAACCAAACTTTTGTCACCACCCTTCTTTTGTCGTCGAGGTTTAAAAATTATGGCTCGTGTATCGTCATTGATTTCTAGACGATTATTTCTTACAATCTCATAGGATGGCTGTAAATGTCTGTCCAATTAATTGATAAATAAAATTCATCACAGCCCGGAAGACGCAGCTAGTCCGCTACTGGATAGACCCACGATATCAGGCCACCCATTAGCAAGGCAAGATGGACCTTTACGGAGTTTTATGGCGGAGCTCTTTGTCCAGAAAGAAAAGTCTTCCGGCTGATGATAATAATATTATAGTGATTTAACCCCTGTGAAGTAAGTTTGTAATGGGGGCGACACTTTCTTTGTCATAGTCAACGAATTCTATAAGAATTATTGAATTCGTTGATTACGTTGACTTATTAAGAAGTATCAAGTTTATCGACTTTGGATAACGGTCTGAAAAGAAACTGTATCTAACAGTTGTAAACATTTTGTAACTGTTAATACAAATAAAAAGAGAAAATAAACTGTTTGTAACACTTGCAATAGTGTTTTAAAAAGCTTGAGTCCAAGACTTTATATTTCAGGACTCGACTCTTAATCACATGTCTCGACTCATTATGACATTATCTACTGCTCGATGTATGTATGAGCGCATCAAATTTCCGAATAGACTCAAGATCGAGATCAGTGTGGATACAGAACTAACTTAACTGAGTTGAGTAAGTTAGTTCTGTTACTAACTAACTTAAATGTGTTAAACTGTAGTATAATTTGCTGTGGTGTCTTATGTTAGGCTTGCAGTACTCGAGAGACTGAGTAGTGATAGCTTCGAATCAAGCTTTTGAACTAGATTTTGTATTAAACTCTGAAGACTCGCGCTCGACTCGGCTCTAGACTCGTGAGAGTTTAGGTCTAAGTCCAGCAAAATTTAGTCAAGTTTATTTCAGACACCCGGTCTCGAGTTTTTTACAACACTTGCAAACACCTGTGGGGGAGGAACTTTTAGCTAGACAGTATGTTCCCCGTATATTTGTTTTTCTTTTTGACTAAATGTTGTGTTTTGCTGTTGATCCATGGTATCGGAGTTCCCAAAGATATGTTTATTGAAAGTTATTTTTACCGATTCTTATCTTTGTTTTTTAATTTGAAAGTTTTGAAGTTGAAGTGGCAATAATGAAAGGAGATGTATGAAAAGAGTTGTGGATATATGCGAGGCTAGGGAGTTGTGTCAGGACAGAGCTGAGTGGCGGTCCATAGTCTGTGCCTACCCCACATGTGTTTGAAAGGGGAGTAATACACGGATGCGAATGCCGAAAGCACGAATAACGATTGCGCGAAGACGATTGCCCGAAAGCTTGAGTTTAAAGGGTTTGAAAGTTTAGTATGACACACGGGAGCTACCACGTGACTTACCAGGAACCATGGGTAATCAGTCAAAGAGACAATATAGAACAAAACTTACAGCTTAATTGAGCAAATTGGTTGCAGTACCTACCACAATATCGGCTACGTTCTGCTAGCAGTTCCGCGATGCCGCACTCTCGTTTGTCAGCTTCAATTATATCTTGACAGCTGTCCTTTGGAAAGACTCGTCATCACTGGTTTGGTCATCACTCGGCCAGCGTCGAGTGGGGCCCGACTCGTAAGCGACAGGTTCCAGGTTCGAATCCCAGTGCCGTCTTGTACCAATAACTCTTTTCTGAGTTAGGTACATTAGTTGATCACTAAGCGATGCTCATACGATGAAGGAAAACATCGTGATGAAACCTGCACATTCAGGCGACTGAATGAGTAACCATTATCCAATCTGGTCAGGTTCCTCAGTTAACAGAGTCACGGAGATCAGATGGCAGTCGCTCCACTGTAATTACCTGACCTGCCAAATCCTGACATTAAAGCTAAGATGATAATTTTCTTTTATTACTGTACTATTAAGTCACTCTGCTTCATTAAGTCAGAGTTAGTTGGACACTGGGACTCTTAAGAGAGACGCTACCGCCTCACTTACTGTACACTTACTTATTTGGATTTCAGTAAGCCAGGTTTAAGTTTTCAACATCAGTCTGTACTTATAATTATTCATGACAGTCCGTTGATGTCTTTGATTGAATAAGAACATCCTTTGGTGGTATGAATGGACTTAGAGCACCTAAAAATTTTGATGTAGCCAACTGTTTTTAAAGTTTTAGAACCCTCAAAATGTATGAGTCAATAGACCCCTCATACTGCCAAGATATCGGCCACGGACCCGCGGCCTTGCATTTGCCGGTGTTTGACAAAACGTATTCGATTTCCGAACGTACACCCCCGAAATATTTACGCCCACCCTCGTCCAGCGCGAAAGGTTTTATGGCGAGAGGTTTTCGGCGGAGGAATTTTTAAACGTATAACAGAGTATGCGTTGTCTACTATAGTTTTTGTATAATATTGGCCTGTGAAAAACAAGCTTTCTGTCTTGAGTATAGAAACAGAAATTGCTTAAACATTTGGGACAAGTCGCACGTACGTCTGTATGGGCAAAAGCTCGAGAAATAAGAGCACTTTTTGTTGTCGTAAGTCATATAGCGTCGATGGCCGGGCGGTTGAGTATTCGACTCGTAAGCGAGAGGTACCGGGTTCGAATCTCGCTGCGGCCATGTACCAATGACTATTTTGCGAGTTATATACATTAGTTGAATTCTAACCGATGCTCTTACGGTGAGGGAAAACATCGTGATGAAACCTGCAAATTCAGGCAACTAAATTTGTAACCATGATCCAATCTGGTCAGGTTCCCCTCGTAGCAGGGACACGGAGGTCAGATGGTAGTCGCTCAATTGTAATTATCTGATCGCCAAATGCTGGATCATAGTCAAGGCGGACCCCGGGCCCTCGTCCTCGAGAGCAAAACCGGGACATTAACGCTAAGATGACTATTATTTTATTATAAGGCATAGACATAATGTTTATTTTTCAATTTCTACAATCTAAATCAACAAAATATTTCTTAACTTAAGTTAGTTAAACATTGTAGTGTCATGACAAACTAGAGCTCAGCTCAGCTTATGCTGTAGATCACAGCGCTGATTTTCAGTTAAGCCCTACATATTTAGTGCGTGCATTACTCGCCAAGTGGTCAGACAGGTGACGTAGTGCCGTTTATTGTTCCCATAATCTTATGTGGCGGTGTCCTTAATAATATACCAAAGGAATTACGTAGAAAAACTGTATGTGTGTGCTATGTACAGTGCTTAAATATCTATTGGGAGTTAAATGGCTTTGGAGAGCGTTGCCTCCATGCGAAGCCGAAACTAGACGATGTGTAGTATTTATAGCTGTAAGCAAGTACTAAAACAGGAATTAATCATTCCCAAAACTTTCATTTAATAGCAATATACCAACACTTCACCCACATAAAACGGGTAGCGCTACAGAAATGCGGAAAAACGGTCCGCAGTGCTTTATTTATCCGGCTCGATCGCTGCAATGAAACCGGTTCAATTTCCGACGGTTCACCGACGCGTTCGCGACGCCGACTCGAATATCACTACATTGAAAAGTTTATTTGTGTCGCTTCTCAACGTGTCGATAAAAACTTAAAAACCCCGGCTGTTACTAAAGAAACTACAAAACAAGTATAGTCTGTTACTTTTAGCAGTTCACATTTTAGCCGAAATTAAAAATAGATATCGGCAACTTCATTCTCTTGATGACAGATGACATGATGTGTCAAGGGTGACCGATATATACTACTTTAAACGTACTTGATACTTGATTTAATAAAGCTATCGCGCGTTATTTTCCCGTTTTAAAAAAGCCTTTTTATAAAAAGCAAATTTTTGTAGTGGTTTATACCACTACATTATAGACCTATAATAGGTATATAATGCATATATTAGTAATTGGACAGGCTGGACCCCGTTTTTGTGAACCTTATGGGCAATACACACTCCGGTGCTCCATGAGGAACTGCGTCTTTGGCAGTGGCGGTAGCATTTGAATATTTGTAGCTAGAGCAACGCGTACCGTGGTTTTGGAGGTGACCACTTTCCATCAGGTGGCCCGTACCCATTATTATAATAAGTTCTCAAATGAAAATCATTTTTTCATAACAAGCTTTTATCACGAGGTATCGTAGGTACTCAGGACAATTCCAAAGAGCCCAAACACGATGGGGTTGTCTTGTTGCGTTCATCACCACCTTCCAACTCCATTATCAGGCCAGCTCCACGTCACCATATTAATGCACTGTCATCCAAGTTACATAAATATACAAAATTTCAGCTGAATTGAACGCCGGGAAGTATGTCAAATTAAGCTCGGAAGATTTTACCCGAGCATACAAAGTATAACCCACGTCATGAAAGAAGAGACTTGTCAATTGGCAGTGGAGGGGATTTCGCGCAGGTAATCGTTTACAGCGCAATTCGAACCACGTGACCCGCCAAGTCTCTTCTTATTTGACACTAGTTGTACAAACATTGCAAATTAAATTAAAGCTTGTAAAAAATGCGCTGACATTTTATCCTTGACATTACCTCGATTGTAATTATGTTGTGTAGTCGAGTCAAGGACTTTGGTGTGTGGTCACTTATAGCCATTACAGTCACATAACAGTCCACTGCTGGACTTGACCCACCTCATTAGTGGAGGGCATTGTCAGAATCTCCACGATGGGCTGGCGGGTTGGAGGATACATTGTTAATTTTTTTTATTATATATCAGACAAGAGCCTCATCTGTTGGTAAGTGACGATCCGGCTGAAGATGAAGCATGCCCGTCTAGGAACAGCCCATTCACTCTAGCCTTGAAGGCATCCAGATTATATTGATCAGGGTCACACTCGCAGGTAACGCGTTCCACTCCTTAGCCGTACGCGTAAAGATCGAGCCAAAGCGGTTCGTGCTAAAATACTTAACAAAATACACTGCTGCCCATTTTACTATCTACAACAAATCGACTATCGACAAATCAATGAATTAAAGTTACATAGTATTAATACAATGACTGTCCAGTGTAATGATACACGATGTCCAGAAATTAGTGTTTAAAAATATTGCAATGCATTTTAGGGTAAACTACCCCAGTTTTGACACCCGCCAACCATGTGAAAGGCAGTCAGTAAGTTCTGCAATAAGAGCGGCCGTCTAAAAATGCGCCGGCGGGAAATGTCTGCGAAATTGTGCCTTTCTGTGGCTTGTGAAATTTCATTTAAGGGAACAGAATGGCACTTTTAATACGTTTTCACACAAGGGTAGTTCTTTTGTAAGAATAAATGTTTAGGTACTTCAAATAATAATAATTAAAGAATACAGTTATTATTGTATTTTACGGAAGTAACTAATTTTTTAACATATCTTCATATCGATAGCTCATAAGGCGCTGTCCTAATTATCAACTGTCGTGTGACCATGGTCCGACGATGTTCACACGACCATTGTTAATTAGGACAGCGCCTAACAGTCTACTGCTGGACTTGGGCCTCCTCCACATTGGTGGAGGGTATTGCTATAATCTCCACACTTGGAGAATATGCTGCTGTTCCATTTCTGGTTACGGAGTCAATAGATGGTCTGTCTCTATGACATTAGTTACATTTTACGACACTCGTAAGACTCATGCTACACTGCCGAAAACCTGACTGCTAATAGCTAAGTCTTTTTTTTAACAATTTCACACAGCGCCATCTAGACCCAAAGTAAACAAAGCTTGTGTTATGGGTTTAATATAACTGATCAACTTTTTTTAAATACATACTTATTATAAGTCAGACAGTCAGACCCGTAACAGAAAAAAAATTAATCATTTCAATATCAGCTCGGCCGGGAATCGAACCCTGGACCTCTGCCTGGCAGACCGACGATGTTAACCAACTGAACCACTACGATTGACAGTTTTTTATTAAATTGCCTACTGGCCTAATGGCTACTATGGTTAAAAATGTTTTGGTAAATAGTTTAAACTCCTTTCGTGCAAGAAAATATGACAGAAAAATTCGTGCTAAACAACTCACGACAAACTCTCGGACAGTTTCACAGCGCTTTCTGGAGTGCGACATGGCGCACTCGAGAAAGCGAAGTGAAAAGAACGTAACTTTTGAATTTTTACCTAGTGCTCGACCGAAGTTCGTATTCGATCCAAATCATATTCCGCCCATCACTATACTATTAATGCAATACTTGCCACTGATGAAATTGCAGTGCAAAAATTCTACAATTGATTTCCATGCACCAAAGCAAACAATGCGCTCATATTCGAGTATGCTGTTCATACCCTGATATAATGTTGATGAAGTGAACGGGGCTTAAGGCGCTGTGTGCCGTGCGATTCCCAGTCTAATGAACTGATCCCTTTATCTGTGCTCGCCCGATGACAGCCGAGGATCTTGCTGTCACATCTGGGCACGTTTACCCTACTACGTAAGATACGACTTGTGGTCCACCGCTCTGGTAATTCAGTTTTGGGTTTTTGCTTTCCAGTTTTTGTGTAAATATTAGGTAATTACATAATTACTTTTTATCTAAGTGCCTACCTACTTAAGTTTATGAAGTAGTTTTGGTATACCTAGGTATTTAGTGATATATTCATAAAATTGATTGATCTAAGGAACTGTAATATATCGAACGCGTTCCAGCTCTGCCTGGCATTGTCGAGCACGGTTCGGTCGTGGTTGGCGTGGGATACGTTTATCTACGGCCATAGGGCGGTCAGCGTGTCACTGTGTGTTTCCTTCCTACTTTCCTACCCCCCTCCTTTTTGACGATTGAAAGAGATATTTAATTTCCTAATCAATAAATAAATTTTGAATTTTGAATTTTGTTCTTTATGCACTTGTCAATCGTGTATTAGCGGCCAATTCCACAGTTTGTGCCTAATAAACTTTCCATTGACACAGTAAAAAGTTTAAGCCGTCCATGTCTAGGTACCGGCACATTAACGTTGCCAAAAAACATTTGCCGAACCAATATTTCAATCAAGTTAACGGTTGCGTTTCTGCAGTTGTGACAGGTGCGACAGAGATGGCGCTAGGGGCGGGGCGTCGCGTCTAGGCGCTGGGGCGGCAGTCGCTTGCCGACCGCCCGATGGGCAAGACGTCCGGAGGCCGGCCCGACGCAGGAGTACGCGCGCAGAGGATCAGTACTAGAAGGTAGGGCGTGATATGCTGCCGCTACCATCTTCTCCTGGCTTCTGCCAGGCTCTGCTTTTCTGCACTGCCTTTTCTCTCTTTTTAAGCGTGTGGAAAGCTAATTACTAATATGGGGAGGTACCCTGACTTTGGCTTGGGTTGTTTCGGGGCTAACAGGGTACAAAATGTCCCTGCCCAGCGCCCCTATATCATCCCAGAAACTTCAACGTTTCACTCCCGGCGTGCGATGTATCAGTTTGTGGGCGATCTAACTATACTATAGTGATACCCTTGGAATTGCAAGCCTCCATAAACTATGGTAACTGTGGCGGGCTGTACGCTCGTTTGCGACTATAGTGGTATAAAAACATCATTTTAGACATTGTAGACAAAATGAAATCAGTATGTTTGTTTCGTATTTCCAACTTCATTTTGTGCGCATACGGTTGAAATTGGCATAGCAAAATAAAATCACAGTGGACGGTAACGAGTAGCGAAGTCACTAAGCGACTTCGACCTCTAGGCTTTTATCAAGGCTCAAAGCACTAAAGGGCCCAGTCTTATTTTATTCACAGTTTGAAAAGAGATTAATTAAGGTAATCCTAATTCAATAAATACTTTTTTCATTTTTATTTTTATTTTCACAACTATATATTTACTACACACGGACCACATCCGATAGATTTAATTTTATTATGAATTTGGATTGGAATTTTTAGCAAGCACAGCAAGAGAAAATTTATACAAAAATAATTAACAGGCCAAATTCTAGCAATCAGTTTATTTTCTTATTTTCGAATTATTTTACTCGAGTCTCAATGCGGCTATGTACAAATGACTATGTTCTGAGTTATGTAATACTAATGTAATTATTTGATCTGCCAAAGCCGTGTGGTGACCGGTAGAGTAGAATAGCACCAACCCCTTACACTCGTGGGTGTCGTACAAGGCGACTAACGTTTAGAGGCAAAATATCTAGTCTCCATAAACTGGAAAATGGGCAGCAGCGTTTTTCATTGTTATGTTTGCAACACTGCGATCTCCAACCCGCCTGCCAAGCGTGGAGATTATGGCAATAACCTCCCCTTTTGCGGGAGAGGCCCAAAGTCCTGTAGTGGACTGTTATGGGCTGTGATGATGTGATGATGATCTGCCAAATTCTGCATCATGGTGAAGACGGACCCCGGGCCCTTGAGCGTGAGAGTACAACAGGGACATTAACGCCAAGATGATTATTATAATTTGGACTAAATCCAATAAACAAATTAATTAACAAAACCAGGACAACGATCATCACGAGACTCGGAAGTGAGCAACCGTCTAAGAAGAAGAAATTGATATTAAATTGAGTTACTCCATTAGGTTAGGTACGCCGTACGATTGAAGCAAATTGGATGTTCTGCAAAAACTGTCGGAATAGAATCGTAATTGAATCTCAATAGCTATTGGTGTTGCCTTCTAAATTCTCCCAAGAGACTACCGTTTTAGTCCATAATCGAGTTACAATTGTAACATTGCTCTGCTTGGCATTGTCGGGCACTGACCGGCTCTATCTGGTATTCTCTTTTGTCGTTGTGTGTTTCCTTCCTATTTTCCTACTCACTCTTCTTTGACGATTGAATGAGATATTTAATGTCCTACTCAATAACGAAAATTTGAACACGAAGAGCAGACTAGAGCAATTGTCCATTGGCAGTGCAATGAAATGCCCATAAATTCAAGTAAGTAGCAAATACCAAAAACGTGTCAAACTTCTATTGAGATTTAATTAAGCAATCAGTAAATTAGCAGGACTTGGGGCCCTGTCTTGCACAGGTACCCCAATTTAGGGGTCAACCCCCAGGTCAGTAGTAGTCGTGGTTAGTAGTATTCTCATTTTACTCACTTCGTCGCTAGCTCACAAGTCCTGATGGTAGCCATGAATCATTCATCACCCACCAGGACCATGTTCCGGATCGAAGTCTGAAGAACCCATAAAATAGTATTTGGCACTACTTTAAAATGTAAATAAATAACCGTGGACAAACTCACACAACGGCATCTAGCCCCAATGTAGCTAAGCTTGTACTATGGGTGCTAGATAACTGATAAACTACTTATATACTTTTAAATACATACTTATTAAACATAGAACACCCAGACCCGTAACAGAAATTAAAATTCATCATTTCAATTTCTGCCCGGCCGGGAATCGAACCCGGGACCTCTTGCGTGGCAGACCGGCATGTTGACCACTGAACCACTCAGGTCGTCAAATAAGTTACCATAATGGTAGCCGGCTACAGAAGGGGAAATTTGTAAGCCCTTGCAAAAGCATGAGTTACCTAATATTTAAACACAAAGCACCGATTTTTGTGGTAATTTAGGTAGAAAAATATTTAAAAAATTTGCTGTTACCGTCACAAATATTACTATTACTCTTTTGGACAAAAACCCATAATATATAGTGAATAAATACTTTATGAGCAAATGTGTTGAAAAATACATAAATCCATAGTTGAATTACACTACCGAGAAAGGCCATTAATAAGTGATCCTAACTGTATGTATGTTCATTCAATCTAACACCTTTTACTTATCACATGTTATAACAAATGATCGACTCGATTATCACGATAGATCATATGCAACTGAAAAATAAACACAGTTTCTAGATCAAGGTGGGCCGTGGCGGCAATTGTTTACGTTTAAAGCCAATTCACTACCATGAACTGGATCACGCTATTTTTATATCGCAACCACAATAGATGCTACACCGTTGATGTGGCATTTTATAAACATTAAGTTTACGCGTCGGTTAGAATTTATAGGTGAACGGATAGACGGCTATTTAGCGAAGACCAATTTCGTGGAAAGATTTATAACGGTTGAGCACTTGCCAGACTGCAACAATACGCTACCAGCTTCAATCAATTATAAACGAATGTATGCAAAGTAACCGATATCCAATTCTTTCTTGTAATCGTAAATATGCACAGTCGTATTTAGAATCGTTAAAGTGAAGCCAGCACGAGTTGCCATTCGGCAGACATTTGACCGAATTCCCGATTTACTCACTGATTCACCAATTATCACGCAGACAAAGAGATTTTCAAACAACCGGCCGCAGTTGTTCGGTCGTCAATCTCCCGTCTTTGCCACGTGGGAAGCGTTGGACAGCGCGGGCCATATGTATTTGTTTGACATCTCCCTTTAAACTCTAAAGAACGCGGTGAAATTTTATTTATTGCAGTTATTACATTTATTTTTGCACCAAACGCCTTTCATGTGAGTTCGAGACGGTACGACTTGTGAAGGAAAACTGAAGGTGTTCTCCAAGGGTAAATGTTTGGTCCACTTGTTTTTTTGTTGTGCGATTTTACTGACATTAATATCTGACCCCATTAATGTCAATGATATTTATGACTGTTTAATGATTCATTAAACGTGATCTTGGACTAGCGGTAAAGGTACTAAATAGTACATTTATCAACGTTAGCTAACCGATTTGGATTCCTTCCAATATTTGTTAGAATTATTTCACGTAAATTAACCTAGCCGCAGTTCAGACTGGCGATATGTATTGCGATTTGATTTACCGACCTAATTTATAAGTTTGCTTAACATTTCATTTACGGATAACGTTTTCGGTTCTGTGTCTAGCGTTGTGCGTGATTGATTTTGCATCGTAAATAAATGTCCCATTAACTTTGCTCTCTGATGATAAATCATCATTGCTCTATAGTACTCATACCATCGGGGAGCTTGTTACATGTCTGAATATATCATTATTAATTTTAATGCTACTAAAATCCTAACGAATGTGAGTGTGTATGTTTGTATTTCGAGAGTTGTCTTTTGACACAAATTGGTATAGGGACCTAGGCCATCTTTCATTTATTCTCAGCGAGCGAGGACACCAACCTACCTATTTGAGAAAAACAAAGTGTTACCTTTGTTTAGTGTTTGCCTTGTTTCTGCAACAAGTCCTCGACAACAAAGTGTTCCCAGGCCAATGTTGCAATTTGAGCCTATCCATGTACATTCACACCCCATACGTGTATATGAATTTAACCTCCGACCCCAGAAGAAAGGTATCATAGGGTTTGGAGTGTGTATCGGACGGACGGATTCCGAAGCGTTTTTTAGATTATTTAAATGGTTCTTAGCTTTGTCGGGAGTTTTCCGACATATGACCAGAAAATAAATTTGTACATGGTAACTATTGTTTACTTCATTGATCCCACGTGAACGCCACCAACCAAAATCTTAATCTCGTATGTGCAAGTGTTCCAAGACAATAGAAATTGTTCGGAACCGTGACTCACGGGTCACGCACAGGTAACGTGAGTTAAGAACTGTTAACGAACAACATTGACCTGATGAAGAAGAAAGCTTTATTGTACAACACTAGTGTTAAACTAAGGCCCGGCGCTCAGCGAGAGGACGGAATGGCATTTTTTGGGGACGAGTAAATGCAACTTATGTGAATGGCAATAAAGTTGAAAATCCACTGACAATAAGGGAGGGTACGGAATATATTATGTTATGGGCACTACTAACTTTAAATTTATAATTAAAATAAGTATGCATATTCACTATTTTAACTAGAAAGTAGATTCTGTAATCGGATTTTTCATTTCGAAGCTATGAAAAATTTCCATAATTGAACTGAAATGTTTAATTAATTGCACCAACAAATTGATAAAAAAATTACTAACACAATGAGTCTGGTCACTTGTTACAAATTATACCATTCAAAACGGCACCAAACTATCGGCACAAATCACAAAAACATTAGAAAAAAAAATTGTTTTACAATTAGTTTTTTTTGTACATATTTTCCTCCTACTCACCCGCTAAAAATAACGCACCAAAGATTCAATCAAAACCACAATTTCTTTCACCGCCGCCTGCACTTCACGAGTCTGTTAACACCAATATGCCCGAATCTTTACTGTTGGTATAAAAAAATACTTCGTTTTCCCTAAAGTTGTTCGGCGATCAGAGCACGTGGCATGTCGAGCTGGGTCGATCGTGGGTTACGTTTGTCTGAGTGTTCGTCGAGCTAATTGTGGTTATATTTATACATCAGCTGTTTCTTTCGGTAAGTTGAAGGACCTTGTAATGTGTTCGCAGCATTAGAGTTTGAGCTTATGATCTTGTTTGTTTTTACTTCTTTTTTTGTTTTTGTATACCTGGATTTGTTTGTATCACTGGTGTTTGAACTACTTGGGATAGGGCTGTGTTTCCGTGGAATATTGACTTTTATATTCCTTTTTATATTTTTGCGATTAACGGCCGGAGTAGCAGTTTCGTTTGAGGAATTTGGGGGTTTGGAAACTTCGTGTTTAGCCGTGGGCGCGGTTTATTTTACTGGGAAGAAACATGTTAAGAAAAAACAGTAACATTTTAATAGATTTTGTTTACTAAGGTGGCAAACTGTCGAAATAGCCGGTGGACGATTATTAAGGAATATATTAAGGTACGCGATTTCTGCGTGTATTGTCCCAAATGCGCAATTTTGGGGTCTGTACTATTTTATAATTATTATTTTGGCGTGAATGTCCCGGTTGTTCTCTTGCGCGTAAGAACCCGGTTATCGCCTTAACCATGATCAGTAGCCGTATTCACAATGGCTCGGAAATCGGATTCGGAAACGGAATCGACAAAGAACCCCGCAAAAGTTCTTAGGAAAATGTGGTTTCAGTTAATTTTGATACAATTTTCATGTGTTATAAAGAGTAGAGTTTCCGTGGAATTTATTGGGGTTCTGAATAACAGCTTTCAAATCGATCGACACTGATTCCCCGCTCACGAATTTCGTGTCGAATCGTTCGGAAACAGTTTCGAATCATTGTGAATACGGCTACTAGAATTTGGAAGATCATGCATAATTACAGTGGAGCGACTACCATCCTATTCGTGACACTCTTAACAGGAGAACCTGACCAGATTTGATCATTATTGATCATAGTTACACATTTAGTCACCTGAATGTGCAGGTGTTCTAATGTACATAACTTATCATGGCTAGCTCACTCGCGCCGCGAGAGAGCATTTGTTTCCTTCTCTCTATTCTAGGGTGAAAGAGATAGCAATATCTATGTCGCGCCTGAGAGCACACTTGTGCAGAAAAGCTTCATTAGTACAAGACGGCCCAGATGTTCGAGCCCGGTTCCCTTAGGTTACAAGTAGGTCCCTTAGGTTCCCTTAGGTACGGCTCTTAACTATTAGGTCACGGACGCTTTTAATTTTGAGCACACTAAAATTTCCGCATTTCTGGCCACTCATAAACGTTTGAATTTTGAATATTACATTTTTTATTGTACTGTTGATATGGGAGTGCTACAAGGCTGTGTTTTGGGACCATTCCTGTTTTTAACGTACATCAATGCCTTAGCCGGCCGGTTGGTGATGTGGGACTCGCTATGAAAACTGAAGCGCCTACAAACTAAACACCATATTGGGGATGCCAATAGTCTGGACGGGCTTTCTTTTGGAAGCGACACTGCCCTTTTTTTATTATTTTGCGCCCACTGTAACGGGAAGTGCACCCTCCGGGCTAACGGGGGAGGGGCGCGGAGAACTCTCATGAGTACCAGCACTTTCGGCTGGCTGGTTATGTAAACTCGTTACTCAAGAAACCTAAGCGCCTACCAGCGGGGCTATTGGCTAACTCAGTTGACAACTGTATTTGACACTAGATAATTCTACACCACGTCATCTACGTTGAAAACTGGCAATAGCGTCTACCAAATTAAAGTAGTGTCAGATTTTTTTATGTCAAATTCAGTTGTCCACTGAGATAGCCGATAGGCCCTCAGCTCAACTCCGCCTTGGGACTGCCTGTAGCCTGAAATGCTTTTCAGGCTTCATTTATTTATTTATTTAACATTTTATTGCACACAGTAAAATACATAGAGAAACATCATACAT
This sequence comes from Blastobasis lacticolella, assembly GCA_905147135.1. Lineage (NCBI taxonomy): Eukaryota > Metazoa > Arthropoda > Insecta > Lepidoptera > Blastobasidae > Blastobasis > Blastobasis lacticolella. Next base: position 1,364,003 of record LR990046.1, read on the forward strand.
ATAGACGACACAACAGGCACTACTTATTTCTAAAAGAAATTTCTTCCAGCAGGCTTACAGAAGAGAGATGAGATAAGTAAAGCAGATCGACGTGCGCGATATAGAATCGTCATCGGATACGACACCCCATGGGGATGGGGTGGTGTCGCATAATTCTCTACTGTCTTACATAAAGTGCATCCTCATCATGATATCGCGATCTAATTGACCCACAGCGACATCTAATTCAAGACTGGTGAATTTCCTTGAACGTAATGCACTGTTTTCCAATAACCAATTTGGTTTTAGAGCTGGAAGGAGTACTGAAAATGCTGTGTCTGAGTTGACAGACTTCTTGAGGACTCAAATAGATTTAAAACATAAATGTATAGGAGTTTTTCTTGATCTGGCGAAAGCTTTTGACACCGTCTCGATACCGATTCTTGTGCAAAAACTTGAACGCAATGGTATTCGTGGTAAAGCTCTGGATATCTATCAGGATTTTCTCACTGAACGTTCTCAGCAAGTCAAAATTGGGAACTATGTAAGTTCTGCTGCTGCTGTGACCTTTGGAGTCCCACAGGGTAGTATACTAGGTCCAAGTCTCTTCTTGTTATATATCAATGACTTATGTGAAATAACTGTGCAAAATGGGAGTATATTCACGTACGCCGACGATACAGCAATCATTTTTTATGGAGAGACTTGGAATGATGTTGTTAAATATGCTGAAGTGGGACTTTATATGGTATCCAGCTGGTTAAAATCTAACTTACTCACCCTTAATCATTCAAAGACTGTATATTTGCAATTCACAGTAAGTTCATCTAAACCTAAGTTTACAGATCTGAAATTGCATTGCTGTGATTTTCCTAACAACAACAGTTGCTCGTGTCTGGCTATTAAGAGGATATCTACAATCAAGTATCTTGGTGTATTATTGGATGACCAGTTGCGCTGGAAATCACATATAGAGCTTGTTGCATCCCGACTCAGGAAAACCATGTGGATATTCAAAAAGCTAAGACACGTAGCGGAATTTAAACTGCTTCGGACGATATATTACGCATTAGTCTAGTCAATACTTGGGTATTGTATAAGAGTGTGGGGTGGGGCATGTAAAACCTTTATGATACATTTAGAAAGAGCACAACGTTCGCTTTTAAAAGTTATGACCTTTAGTCCGTTTAGATTTCCAACAAAGTCGTTGTATGAAAATGTCGGTGTAATGACTGTTAGGCAATTGTATATTCTGCAGCTAGTCTGCATGCAGCACACTCTAACCTCATTTGATAGAGATGGTTATGGTAGGAAGCGAACAATAAGAGACGTCTGTCCCCCAATTATTTGTACAACCGCTTCAGCTAGACGTCAACAAGGTCCCATGGCTGTATTTATATACAACAAGATTAATAGAGCTCTAAATATCCACCCACTTACAGTTCGCGAAGTGAAAAGTACACTTAAGAAATGGTTACCATCCAATGACTACAACCAGACTGAAGCATTGCTTCTTTAGTATTAGCATTCACATACACAGGCACATACACACCCACACCTACACCTACATCCAAACACACACACACACACAAACACACACACACATACCTATCCACATACACACCCACACCTGCACACACACACAAGTGTAGCATATTGAAATGTATGACAGTGTTAATTGCAAAAAAGCTTTATTAACTTATATTTGTTTCAAAGTAACTTAGTTCATAAACCATTACTTTTCTTTTTCTTTTTCTCCCGTAACACAGGTCTGTACCTAGCTCGGGATTCAGTGTTTACTAATGTGTGCAACCATTATGGAAATAAATGTCTATTTTATTATTTATTTATTTTTATTATTTATTATCTAGCGTGAAGTGAGATACTCACCTCAGGCCGTTTACATTTGAAAACCCTCATTGTCCTGATTGTCCCCAGGGATTCCGGCGTCGCGTGGGGCCGGCGGCCGCGCGGAGTAGCGGCGCGCGCGGCGAGCGCCGCGGCGGGCGCCAGCGGCGCGTGGCGGCGGCGCGAGCGCGGCGCACAGCCACGCAGGCCCATGGAGATCCTCACCAGCATCTACGCGCTGCTCTCGGGCGGGGTGAGTAGCCATGGTCACCGCTTAGGGCGCGTGGCGGCGGCGCGAGCGCGGCGCACAGCCACGCAGGCCCATGGAGATCCTCACCAGCATCTACGCGCTGCTCTCGGGCGGGGTGAGTAGCCATGGTTACCGCTTAGGGCGCGTGGCGGCGGCGCGAGCGCGGCGCCCAGCCACGCAGGCCCATGGCATCTCCGCGCTGCTCTCGGGCGGGGTGAGTAGCCATGGTTACCGCTTAGGGCGCGTGGCGGCGGCGCGAGCGCGGCGCACAGCCACGCAGGCCCATGGAGATCTCAGGATCTCCATGGGCTGCGGGTCAGCCAGCATCTACGCGCTGCTCTCGGGCGGGGTGAGTAGATATTACATGCGAACTAGAAGCGACTTTAATTATACACTGTAAGGATTAGTATCATCTGTCTAGGTGCCTTCTAGATCAGCCCTGTCGCAGTGTCGTATGTAGCCTTTACAACAATTCAAAAAAGATCTTGGACCACTTATGCCGACTAAACGGATTCCTTATTTTTAACCGTCGCCCACACCGAGTAGTGTAAGCGGGGCCAGCCTTTGATATATCTGTAGACATGCTTTTTGAAGAATTGTTTACCTATACACGTTGGCGGTAAATAATACATTTCGGTTGTCTCGGTGTCTAAAGCATCCTCTCGTAGGTATGAAGCCAAATTCTTAACCCCGACTACGACTAGTGTACTACGCTGGCTCTACTACCTAAAAATATCTTAGATCTTCGCCAACGACTACATAAGGCGCCCATTTAACTGACTCTTAAAGGACCATTTATACGTCACTGCTTGCAAACCGGACAGAAAACACGCACACGTCGTGCCCGGACACAAAAGTGCCTATTGGCGCGCATACGACGCGGTGCGACACGATTGCTGCGCAATGACTATGCGAGCGCTGCGCGTTAGTTTACAAATAATAAAACAAGCTGTCTGTCATTAGTATGGAAACCAAAATTGACTGGACATTTGGGGCAAATCGTGAAAAATTTATATTTCGCCATGTGGTTTCAGTGTAGAATAATAAGTAAAAATTACAATCTTGGCGTTGTTATTTTGTGTAATGTAAAATGTATTTCGGTGAAACATACAACGCCAAGATGGCCAACGATCAAAATGTCGATAGCAGCGCACGCGGTGCAGGCCAACCTGTCTTCGTGTTGCACTCGGGCTGGGTGAAATACGTCTTAGTTTCATTATTGAAAAAAATCCCAACAAAAACTGGACTAAAGAAATAATCAATTTACTAGGGGCAATTCTCGTGCTGTGAGATCTCGAATCTGACATTCACCGTACGAATTGTCGACTATCCCATACAAACAAGCAAGTTAGAATCACTGGCTAACCGAAGGGACTTTGGCTCCCTGTGTGTGTTCTACCGGCTGTACAATGGGGAGTGTTCCGAGGAATTTTTCGATCTGGTGCCAACAGCACAATTCCGCCATCGCACCACCCGCCGTGGGCTGGGTACTCATCCCCACTACGTAGACCCTCTGTTGGTCACCACGCGAAGGTTTGAAAGAACGTTTCTCGCTCGTACGATTCGGATGTGGAATGAGCTCCCAGCCACAGTGTTTCTTTTGGACTATGCCACGGGATCGTTCAAGAGGTATATTAGAGGTCTCTTCAGAGGCGGACAACGCATTGGTGACTCCCCTGGTGTTGCTGATGTCCATAGGCGGCGATGACCACTTTCCATCAGGTGGCCCGCATGCCTGTTTGTCTGCCGGATAACATTAAAAAAAAATAGCACAAATTTGTCGTCAAAAACGTCACCGAAATCGGTCTTCGACATTATAAACTAGTCGGAAGGTAGTTGAGAAAATGTTTTTGGCTGCAATTGATATTTCAGTGTAATAATTAACGGAGATTTGTGATTAAGAATGTCGAATTTGAGATATCACCGCGCGAGAACAGGCTTTCAATATTTCAACACACTACAATCCAATGCTTCAAACGCCCCGAAGCACTGCAAAGCAATATCTTGCTTACATTTTACGACCAACGCGGCAACGGGCCCATACTAGGTATATTGAAAAAAGGAGCTAGCCGTTCCTCGGTGCCACCGTCACCTGTCCCGAATATAACTGCGTATTCGTTCCCAAATTCCTTTCCGAACGTCATGCATATATTCATGGCGGATTGCGAACCCAATACACTTCGCCCTGTCTTACGGGGGGTAATCTTGCTAACGGGGGTCTCGATTGCTTTAATCTGGTGTTGATGGTAGTAGCAATGGGTGTCTCTACTTACATCCCATACAGACGTAGAGCTCGTCTAATCTAAAATGACGCGCCCCACTATCGCATTGCCGCACACAAGCAAGTTTAAAATATGGACGCAAAACATATACAAATGCCGTTGTAATTGGTCATTCAGTTGGCGGTGAGATTCAAACGTAGGAGCACGCGTCGTTCATTGGCTCCCACACAGATGAAGTGTCGTTATCAATATTTGCACTCACACATCGAAATCAACTAACTAAGTAGTGGGGCGCGTCATTTTAGACTAGACGAGCTCTACACAATTTGTCTTTGTCTGAATGTTTATGCAATTTTGTTTTCTATACTAATAACAGAATTTATTTCTTTATTTGTAAACAAACGTGCAGCGTAATAGTCTCCCACAGTAATCGTGTCGTGTGCGCGCTAATAGGGTAGGCTAAGCGTTCTCTGTCCGGTTTTTACGCGGTAACTATGCGGCCACCACGGGTACGCGGTTTGTAAGCGTCGACGTATAAACTGGGCTAAGGGCGCCATCGAATAATGCATTGCCAATCTGTACGTCTTGAAAAGGGTTGCCACCCGTACTATAATATATAGTATCCTACTATATTTTAGACAATTGTACTATATATTATAGAAAAATAATATAGTACAAAAAATACTATATTTTAATCGATAATACAACTGTCGGAGGGGTAGGAATGCTACGATCCTGAGTCTCTTGCTCATTCCACATTCTCAACCTTTTCAAATCGTCGGTTTAAGAAATTATTTACCTGACCTTTCTTTAAAATATCTACCGTTTGAAAATATTTCCTAATTAATATAAAATGTGTACTATATTTTTACCGAAATTTCTCAAACGTACTATATATTTTTGCTAAAACGTACTATAAAATATAAGTACTATTTTTATCCATGAAAAAGTTAGCATGCCTACTCTTGAAACATCTCATGCATTCCGTGTCATCATTATCATCAAAGGCCTTTTAACATCTTCAGATGATTTCAACAGCGGCACTGTGCGAATGCGAATAGTACGGGCTAGAAGTGTTTCTTCGAATAGTCCAGAGGGCATATTCTCGCGCTGTGACATCCCGAATTGGACATGTTTTCTAGCCACATATCTCTTTTAAAAATATCACTAAAATCTCTGAAATACCTTGTTTTTTTGTACCTTATTGTCGTGTCGTGGTGTCTACGTGTAAAAAATGTCTTCTTTCTTTCTTTCTTTCTTTCTTTCTGAATAGCCAAGAAACTCATTAATATTCATATTCATATTCATTTATTCATAGTATTAAATATACATCGTCATTTCATTTTACTAATTAATAGAATATAATTAACTAAACTAGTTAATTACAATATTGGATATACCATAGAACAATAGTCAAAATATTATTATAATTATAAATTAATTAATTTCTAGTAAATTCATTGTCAACGGTCTTCCAAAATCATTTAATGTTGAAGATCGTTATTAGTGAGATTGTAAATATAGATTTTCGTTTGCGTTTTGAAACCTAATATTTAATGCTTCAATTTCTATGACAATTATCAACTCCGCATTTCTTCTTGTGTTCCTTTCGAAACCTGTCATCCACTGTTATTTAGTCAGGTTCTAATTTCATTGTTCCTTGTCATGTCCACCTTGGCCCGGTTTCAAACCCTGCCCCTCTGACACGCTTTTGGTGTGGCGCTGAGTATATTTTTTACTTTTTGGATGTCATGTCGTTGTAACTCAGCAGACTCTTTGTGAATTTATAAGAATAGGTATTGCTCGACCACTGTTAGGCGTGGCATACACAGAAGCGACAAGGGCGGGTAAATGTCTTCATCAATTGATATTTATTTAAGGCTAGTGTCCCCCGAGAGTGCTCCAGCGCGCTCCATACAAAAGTAGTTTGATATTATTTTCAATATTACGCTATCAAAGTGATCCAGGAAACAATATCTAATATTGTACTTTGTCAGAATTTAGTTAAAGTATGTTGTTTCAATGGTGGCCGTGTGGTGTCCGGCAGAGTAGAATAGCACCAACCTCTTACACTCATGGGTGTCGTACAAGGCGACTAATGTTTTCGAGGCAAAAGATCAAGAGTCTCCGTAGTCTGGAAAATGGTCAGCAGCATTTTCTATTGTTATATTTAAACACTGCGATCTCCAACCCGCCTGCCAAGCGTGGAGATTATGGCAATAACCTCCCCTTTCGTGGGAGAGGCCCTAAGTCCTGCAGTGGACTGTTACGGGCTGTGATGATGATGTTGTTTCAAAGTTGCACGGGATTTAAAATTAGAATGGAAATCTATCATTATCGTAATTGAAAACCAATGAGTCATTCAGGGCTCCATGGAAAGTACTCCCACAACATATCCATATTCTTCAAGAAGGGGTGAAAATGCTTTAAGGGTCGGCAACATATGCACGGCGCATCGCAGAAATACACACATATCCACACACATACCGTGTCCATAACTCAAAAATGTCGTACATGGCGGCAGGGGTTCGAACTCCGTGCTCTCACTCAGTCAGGCCCGCTTGCCATAACCCACTGATGCTCCTACCCTACGTCGCCAAATCTAACCTACTTCACCCTCAGCAGCAAGGCGTGAACCCGAAGATCGACTCGTTGGCGTTCCGGCTGCACTGCGGCGCGACCACCGCTGCACTCCTCGCCGCCAGCGCGGCGCTCACCACCAGACACCTCGTCGGGAATCCGATCGACTGTATACATACCAGGTGAGGGCCTACTGCATATATATACACGACCGTATCCCACAGGTGTAGGCAGAGCATTATCATCTTAACAGCCGAAAGGCGCCCCATTGCAGGGCATATGCCTCCCCCAGGGTTCTCCACAAAGGCCAGTCCTGCGTCTTCCGCATTCAGTTGGACCTAATATTATAGTAGCCCTAAATAAAGCGGCCATAGTCTATTCACTAGATTCTAGTGAAGTAAGCCACAGCGATGTCGGTGACTGGATAAGTTCATTTCAATTCAATTCAAAAATCATTTATTCAGATTAGGTTTCGAGGAAACACTTCTGAACGTCACAACATAACAGTAAAAACACTTAAATGTAGATCTTAAATACTAATTTCTACATACAAATTTAAATATAATAATAATCCATGTCAATAAAATTAAAAATGATAATAATTATCATAACAATAATTCATAATCACACAATAATAATGTCAATATAAAAATAATATTTGTAATAAATAATGTCAGAATTTATCTTCATCATATTAATATACATAATAATAATAAAAATGTCAAAAACTTACAATATTAATAAATTATTTCATAGCCATGGATTTTTGTCATTAATATAGTCTTTTACACAATAATATGCTTTATTTAAAAGTCTACTTTTAATAAAGTTTTTAAACTTGTCGAAGGGAAGCTTCTGAATATCTTTAGAAACTTTGTTGAGAAACAACACACGGTTCCCCACCCAGGATGACTGCACTCTCTGCAATCTAAAGCGGTCAGTATTCAGGTTCGCTTACGTTAAGGCTAGTCCAACTTCAGCACCATAACGAGGTCAATACTCGTTAGCTTTTCTGCCTAATACTGCGACACCAGATTGATCAAGACCGCTGGAGACAGCTAGTTGAACAGTCTCGGCACCTGTTTGGAACCGATTTAACCCAAATATCGACCTCGTGGCGTACCTGCTGCGCTGCAGGCGCTCACCGTCAGATACCAGGGCGGGAATCCGATCGACTGTATATCTACCAGGTATGTCTACCTGCTACTAGATAAAGCCTTAATGGCTTTAAGTCCGCCAATTGTATTACTGTGCAATAAAGTTTTAAATAAATAAATAAATAATATTTCGTAAGTCGCTACACTCTTGACAGAGTGGTCGTGATCGTCGGTTGAGGACTGGCAGCACGTTTCACTATCCAATCTTTTCGAACTGCTGCTTTTCAAGTACACTCATAGAGAGTACCATTAACGGCATTTTCACTTGGTCGCTATATAATCCGAAGATCTACCCATTGGCGGCATTTCAGCTGCCCGGCGCTCTCCACCAGCTTTTAGCACTTCGATAAGTGCCCTTTAGTTTTTTCATACAGACTGGCCCAGCAGAGGGTTACTGACCCTTTATTGGGGTGGGAGGTTAAAAGTTACAGAATTTTTAATATTCTCGTTATCTGTGTGAAAATCCTAGTCTGCATACAGAACATAATGTTTAAACCATCGCGGTCCTTATCACATATTTTAAAAGTGTGTTCCGGGTATCTGCATACCGAATTTCCGCTTTCTACGACTTCAGGAAGTGTTCTAGAGGTTGTGATGAGAAGCCAGTGAGTGAGTCAGTCAGTGTCAAAATCGACTTATTTCAGGTGCTACAATATCCAAAATAGTTAGCCAAATGCTAGACAAATGAGAGGTAGGGTATAGCGTGGTATGCCATTCGAATTGGGGCTGCTCGACTGAGCAAGTACCTTTCTCACCAAATAATATCGCAGCCAAACAAGCTATACATAGTACAAAACAAAGCCTCTTCCCGCCGTCTGTTCCTATGTGTCTATATACTTAGATCTTTTAAAATACGTAACGGATTTTAATACGGTTTTCAACAATAGAGAGAGTGACTGAAGAGAAAGATTTTTAAGCAAATAAAAAGGATAGAAATAGAAGGATAGAGGAGAAAAGTACGTGTACGCGAACGAAGTCGCGCCCAGTCTACTAGTACTATCATCAAAAAAGTTCAAGTTTATTCAGTAAGAACTTACGAGAAGGTACATTTTTTTACATAAACTGCCAAACTACATTTTAGTTTTGTTGGCAGCACATGCATAACTCCAATTTAACTTCTTAACATTACATTACATAACATGCCCATGGACGCGCTATTAACATTTTACTCTTAACTAGAAGATACAACACAAGTCTGTTATCCAGGTGTAACTATTCTTAGTAATAGGCATGACTCATTTGATAAACAGATTTAGATGAGATTTTGCATGGAGGTAGTTTAGGGTTAAGATATAGGCTACTTTTCGTGGGAATCCGCAACGAGATAGCGGGCAAAAACTAGTATTTTCTAACCCCCGTCGCTGACGAGGGGTGATGTCTGTCTGTAGTATTATAACTCCTCAACGGCCTAACCGATTCTTTCTTTGACTTTGACTGTTTTTTCTAACAACTTTTGGCCAGTCGTCCATTTGATGAAACATACATTTGGATTATAAACTTTGCTATATAAAACATTTTGTCTTTCAAATTTTGTTATTTCATTTGTTGATCTTTTAATAAAGTTTTGATTATGTTACCGCCGGATTTGAATCCGAAAAAAAAATATCGTGTTGTAGACATTAATTGAATACTAGTATTTAATTTTAATGAAGTATTATTGATGATTGATTATATTGTTTATTACTGACTTTCAATAAGTGTATTCTGAAAATATTTATATTGAATAAAAATTATTTGAATTGAAAGAATTGAATACAGATATAGCTAATCATTGTTATTGGCGATCGAACAGCTGAAATCTAATTTAAATTGATTAAGCGTATATAGTAAAACTATGGGGTTGTTGGATTGGTTAGCTCGACAATTACATTCAACTTATATTTAACCATTATTTCGTTTTCAACACTGAATCGCAGATAAAATAATATGACCGGATCAAGAATCAGGATTTTGATATAGTAACGCCACCTAGCGCCTTTTTCAGGCAAAGGGTGGGAAAACTGCGTGGAAATTGACTGACAGCGCCACCATTAATTATCGCGTAGCTCGGCCCTAGCTGTGGGCAGTGGGTTAAATAGTACTGAAGGGATCGGATAGATGGCGCTATCAAAGCTTGTCTATTGGGAAAAGTTTGTAAAATTGTTCGGAAAACGCAATGACTTCTACATAATGGACCCGTTCATGGACCAAAGGGAATAGCTACATGTCATTGGAGCGTAAACTGCAATTGCGCTCCAACTATGTCTCAGTGACGTTTTGGCCACGTATACGAATGGTCGTTACTTTACAATCTAAGAATGCCGAGTTGCGTAGGAAACACATGCACTAATTCCAATAAACAGTAACCAAAACCAAGAATGGAGTATCTTTTTTCCGTAAAGTATAAGAAATATCATGTATTACTTGTAAAACTTATATTTTTAGCATTTCCAATAAAAATTTAAGTATTTATTGCTACATCATTAACCGGCCATGATTAGTTGGTATGTTCATTCAAATTCAATGCACGCCATCTGCTTATTTTTTATTTGGCAGTCTTACATATATGCGCACGATGTGACTTTGCACCAGCGGCATAATGCCGTTGATTTTGTTTTCGCGGAAGTAATATTATTATAAATAAAAATAGATAACAGATGAGTATACAAATTAATCAATAACAATAATATTGTTATATAATGTAGCTTCGTTGAAGAATTCTACAACAACAAAAGTGGTATAATTTTAAAGTAGATAAAATGATAAATTTGAAGGTTGGAATTGAAGGTTGGATTTGTAATTGACGAATCCCAATTATTACTGTTTAGAAATTTATATTTAAGGCGTTACGTTACAACAAATTTGTAAGCTTTTACAATGTTATATCTGGCGCCTTGGCGAGATTGATGACTGACGTCTATTTCAGTGCTAAAAACCGGTGGCCAAAACTGGAACTAAGTGTTGCCATATTGAAATAATATGTTATTGCCAACAACAGCGACGCTGTCACCGGGTCAAATAAGTTTGTGGCACAAGAGACTGCGCTATTATATTTAATATGGTATGGTTTATTTATACTTATACAGGGTGTCAAAAGACTGCTAGCATTAATTGAAATCTCATATTCTAGCCACGAAACTGAACAACTTTCCCCAAGAAACATACCCGCGGAAATGCCTTCATAATTTCGCTACCTAAAATAAATAATTAATTGCGACGCGCAATGTGGGCAGTTTCATGGGTAGAATATGGGGTTTCAATTAATGCTAGCGGTCTTTTTACACCCTGTATATCCATGAATCCATCGATGCATTACACATGGCCATTAAATGCAGGTAGAACAGAAAATATACTTAATTCTGTGATATGTTTAGTACAGCATAACTCTGAACGAACTAAAATTTGGCAGTTAGCGCCTTACTTACTTTTGTTCAGCTCGAAAATAGCTATCCAACGACGTATTACACATAGCTATTGGAATGGTTACCACTGTCCATACATATTCTTGTACGCGTTAACAATGTTATATCTGGCGGCTTGACAAGATTGTTGACAAACCCATTCGACCCGGTGGACAAAACCGAAACTATGTGTTGCCGTTTTGAAATGTAATGTCAATGCCAATAACAGCGACGCTGTCACCCGGTCAGACATGTTTGTGGCACTGTAGACAGCGCAGTTTTATTTACTATGGTAACCGTCAGAGTTATTTGTTCGCTCAACCGGTTCCAGGGTATTTATTTCTATGGGAAAACGTGTTATTTTTGCACAGTTGATTGAATACTGTACAACTCTGTACAACAAAAATGATAAACAAGGAGACAAATAACTTTGAATAGCAGAAACGCAACTGCGACACGAATATTTCGTAATACAAAATTATGTGTTTTTTACTGTGAGACGGCGTCAATTGTACAGTAAGCTGCAGAGTGAATGGACCCCCCTCATCATCACAGGCCATAAACAGTCTACTGCAGGACTAAGGGCCTCTCCCACGAAAGGGGAGGTTATTGCCGTAATCTCCACGCTTGGCAGGCGGGTTGGAGATCCCAGTATTATAAATATAACAATGGAAAACGCTGCTGCCCATTTTCCAGCCTACGGAGACTTAGATTTATTCCTCTAAACATTAGTCGCCTTGTACGACATCCACGAGTGTAAGGGATTGGTGCTACTCTACTCTGCCGGACACCACACGGCCATAAATGAAATTTGGATCTTTGCAGCTGACTATACCATCAGGGCGGACTACGCTTGCAACATTACTTGAGTTAACAGCAAATAAAAAAATTAGTAATTCTTCGTTTTCAGATGTTTTCCTATAATTATGCCATAGATCGCTCCATCAGTCTACATGGACCATATTATTGAGGCATACTATTCGAGACATTCACTTTGTCTTGAACCTATTTTTTGTCAATGTAAACAAACCACTAATCGCACAGTAAAAATGTAGGGAGATACAGAAACATCATTTCTAACCATCCAAAACCAGTATAAAAGGAGCTAACAACGCATTGCGGGACCCCTATAGAGACGCTGAGACCGCTAGGATGATTATGTGTCATCCAACACCTCCTAACCCCTTCCCTCTCCACAGAGACATACCGGAGGACGTGCTGAACACGTACTGCTGGATCCATTCCACGTTCACGGTGGCAGGCGAGGCTGGCGCCTACCCCGGGGTGCGGGGGGCGGGGACCGCGCCACGACGCTACGCCAAGTACTACCAGTGGGTGGCGTTTACGCTCTTCTTTCAGGTGAGTTTAGTAATGTAGTCGATTTTGAACCTTATTGTAACGCGATAGTGGTGAGGGCATATTTCTGTTAGCATATACGATACGCTGATAGAGTTCATTCTTGTTTATGCCTAGGCCTTATTTTGGTAATTATTAAAGCGAAAATCGAACGCCAGTCAACGGTGGTGGCGAGCAGTTCTTCTTTCAGGTGAGTTTAGAACGGTAAGTTTAGAAAACTTTCGAATTTGGACCTCATTATGTTCGAAGAAAGAGAGAAAATCAAATGGGTATTTATGTGTTTGCTGGATTCACTGGAATCCACTTGTGTTTGGTTTTATAGTAATGGGTGGTGTTCACTTCATACTCTTCCTTCAGGTGAGTTTAGAAAAGTAAGCAATTTTGGACCTTATTGTAGATGACACTGCGTTGGAATTGGAACGCGCTTACGGTGATGACGTTACAGCATATTTTCACCGCGTCTTAGGTCCTTCAAGGCAACAGAACAGAAGTAGCATAAAATGAAATGAAAAAAAATGAAATTATTTATTGGTAACACATGTTACAAGTCGGTAAGAAATTATAAAAATTCTTTTGAGATTAACGATAATACATTAGGTTAGACTTTACGTTAGCATCATTCATCGTATGAAACAATGTAAAGTTAAAATTATATAATATCCATAATAAGAGTCGTAGAAGAAAGGATATTTCACGATTATCATAGTGAAGAAAACGAGCGAGTGTAGACCTTATTCTGTTAGTGGTGTCGAGAGCCAGTTTCACAGCTGGTGGCGCTTACGCTCTTCTTTCAGGTGGACTTAAGAGTGTGAGTTTTGAAGGAGAAAGTGAGAACAGTGAACAGCGTTCGGAAGTGACGGGTATTCGACTCGGTCTTATGCAGTTGATACTAATCCTTATGCTGTATTAAATAAAGTCGCTATTGCAAGGGTGCAGGGGACGTGGTTGGAAGTCCGACCAAGGTCCAAAAGCGACTATATTTTGTACATGGTAAGGATTAATATCGACTGAAACTGTTGGTTGGTCGGCTCCAACCAAATCGAAGCATGTGTTTTAGTTTAAGGTACCTCCAAGTCAGGGAAATAGAGATTTCTCGATAATTTTGAGTAAGTATATCTATACTAATATTGAAAAGCGAAAATATTTGATTGTTTATTTTTAATAAAACTCAAAAATAACTTAACCGATTATAAAATTCTTCTATAAAAAGCAACTTTATCAGAGACTTTATTATAGTTTTTCCCGAAATCCAATGTGATTCCGAATTTTACGCCGACGAAATTACGGGCAAAAAAGTTAGTTCTTAATAAGTTACTTCTGCAGTGACTATCAGTTTAGAAATATAGAGTGACAACTGTCGAAAACTATATTAACTATTATTAAATAGTATTAATATCCTAGTTCGTATCATTTATATTACTTCGGACAGTCGAATGTGAGTAAAAGTGTAGCAAATGGTTATGGCCCAAGTTTAGATCCTATTTTACGAGCTTTTATTTAACTTGTAGGTATATATTGGCATCTTGCAAGTTGAATTTTGAAGTTTTTTTATTTAATTTTTTTTTCTAATTTGACCCACTTGACCCACTTCCCGGCGTTCAATTGTACGTAACTTGGATGACAGTGCATTAACATGGTATCATAGAGCTGGTCTGATGGTGGAGTCGGAAGGTGGTTATAGAAACTCCATCGTGTTGAGCCGATAAAAGCTTGTTTTTAAAAATATTTTGCATTTATGAACTTATTTTTTATTTGGGTAATATTACTATCTCGCATTGGCCGTGTGGTGACCGGCAGAGTAGAATAGCACCAACCCCTTACACTCATGTGTGTCGTACAAGGCGAGTAATGTTTTCGAGGCAAAAGATCAAGAGTCTCCGTAGTCTGGAAAATGGGCAGCAGCATTTTCCACAGTTATATTTAAACACTGCGATCTCCAACCCGCCTGCCAAGCGTGGAGATTATGGCAATAACCTCCCCTTTCGTGGGAGAGGCCCTAAGTCCTGCAGTGGACTATTACGGGCTGTGATAATGATTCGACGTGGAGTGTAATTATTGAAATAACTGAACAGATTTCCACGTGCAACTGATTTTCTGAACTGTATAAACTGCACTATTGTAGTTTATTCTAATTACTGTCGTTGTTTGTTTTAATCACGAAAATTGGAAACAGTTTGTACTGTTTGTATTTTCACTAAACCTGGGAATTTTCCGGGAAATAAAGTAAATGTTCGAAAAACATTAATATATTATATTTTTGTGGATTTACCACTGCCGTCTATGTAATTAATTTGTGACTATTACATTGTAATAGTTTGATATTAGCGTCGGTGGCCTATTGGTAAAGGGGTCCGACTCTAAGCGAGAAGTTCCGGGTTCGAACACCAGCCGTAGTTTTACTGTTAGAATAGTATTATGTTTATGAAGTATATTAACGCCTATTGAGTTTTAAATTAAATAAATTCAATTCAATGCGAGTACCACAGTTACCCTAATTTTAGGGTTCCATAGTACTTTAGCCGAGCGCGCCCCGCGAATTTCTCTTTTGGAAAATCTTTAATTGCATATTAATTTAAACATCAAGGGAAGGTAATTTTATGCATAATATATTATTTAATCCATTATCTAATGTTTGTTAAATGAGTTTTAATTTAGATTGAAAAAATAAATGTGGAAGAGTCTTTACTGGACAAAATCAATTAGTTTTCCACCATTACGTACCTTTTATATTTGTAAGGACAAAAAGAATCAGTTAAAAAGATGCTATATATTAACGGATTCATCTTGACCATTATACAACGCTTCTGTCATATAAAAGACTTGTGACTTGATTTAAAAACTGTTAAAGCATTTTTAATAAATAAATAATCGTGGAAAAATTCACACACAGCGCCATCTAACCCCAAAGAAAGCAAAGCTTGTGTTATGTAATCTTTATAAACATATCCTGAAAAGTCGACTATAGAAGACAACTACTCTTATACTTATAGTGTGCTTATAACCACTTATGTACCATATAAAGCTTGACCAGCCACAGAGGTAACCTGTCAATGGTGGCGCTAGTTCTGCGTTTTATGTAGCAACACCGGAAGGATGTAGTATTCTGTGACAGAATTTGAAAGTCGCAAACAATGGGACATGGATAAGAAGGAACGTGACGGAAAAAGAAACGAAATTTTTCCGATTGTGAAATTAGAATAATGACGTTTCGAAAAAAGACCTAGCGCCCTCCTTCATGGAATTATGATTCTGTCAAATGTGTCAACATTTGACGTAGTAGGCGTTGACACGTAAGTTAGACAGGATAAATTAACTAATTTTAAATGGTGTACAACAATTAAGGCGGCTAATTGAGGTGATAGAATACTCAATAGCGTCGAGTTATATTTTGTCTATATAGTTTATTATTGCCAGTAAAATAAATTTAGTGTGCTCTCTTTTCCACAATGTGTCAAAGTAACCTGCCGGTCGAGCCATCTTTGACAGCTCCGCTTGCGTGATGCGTGTATTGTATAAAATTGACAGGTCGAAGTTCGACTATTTCTACCAACATCTACATTGACTCTGATTGTGTAGGATCATCCACCAATCCGCCTCCTTTGTACACCGAAAGTACGTGAATTGTCTATGGACCAAGAATTTCTACCACAAACAGCTTATGTCAGATAACGTTAGCTTATGTCAAATCCCATACATTTTTTCTACCACAAACGATTGTAGATTAACGAAACCTCTTGGCTAAGGCCGCTGAAGTCGTGGTACCCCTATACTATAGTAGCCTTTAGAGCCAAAATATCCTAAAACTGTTGTATTTATAAATTTTCGTCACTGCTAAAACACAATAAATATAACGATTTTTAGGGAAACTTTATAGCGTTAATTTTTTTTATTTTTATTTGTGTATTGGGTATTTATTTTTCTCCCAAAAAAGCTTACAAAGACATTAAAAATATCAAATAGTTGATTGGGAGACAGGAGTCCAAACTAGGTTAACCTGTGTTATGGATCTCCTGGAATAATTGAGTGCATAATAGTGACTTTAACACTGCTATACAATAAAAATCCTCTTTACTGACTTTTTTTAGCTTGTTTTGTTTTGACTCAGACGGTTGTGTAAAATGTTTATGTAAACCTTCATATCAATACCGAACAGAACATATTGGCGGTTTAAGCCTCTAGAACCAAAAGGCATCGCCAAACGCTTTTATGCGACGGGCGCTAAGCCTAAGTTATTGAACCTTTTTGCTAGTTCATCCACGATGACTGTAGCCAAGGTTCCAATGGATGTGTACTCATATCTATTTGCAACTACGAGGTCGTCCAACCCGAGTTAGATCATTCAAGAGATATATTTAAATGTCTTTTTTTTAGGCCACGAATTGGTGATGTCTCTGGTGTTGCGGTGGTGACCACTTTCCGTTTCAGTAGCAGTAGGAACTTAAAAGCCATACGATAAATGAATAAATAAATCAGGTGACCCGCGTTTGTCAGCCGTACATTATATAAAAATTAGCTATATTGTTAGCAATTAAACACAAATTCGGCGGTGACCACTTCCCATCAGGTGGACCGCGTGTTTGTCAGCCGTATAACATACAAACGTAAATAAAACACAAATTTGACAAATTCGGCGGTGACCACTTTCCATCAGGTGGCCCGCGTGTTCGTACAACATAGAAAACTCGCTACGTAGTTAGCAATTAAACACACATTCGTACGTACAGCACTCGCCATGGCATGACAATTCGCTATGGAATAAAATAAAAAGCCCAACCACGAATTGGGCGAGCCATGCACAGTGCAATGCTGAATTTACATATTTATTGGAAACACCGTGATGGGCCGCGTGATCCCAACATGAAACAATAATGGCCGACCGGAATAAAGGTTGAAAAATGGAAAATGAGGTTGTTCACCGAGTCTTGCAATCGCGTAGGAAATAGCAATACTTGGGTTATCATTTTGTTGGTTTGTTAATGTTTAACAGCCTTCTACCACAGGCTTTTAGCTTAAAAGGAGGCTCCAACGACAGTAGATTTAAGGTAAAAAAATTGTGAAAGAAATCGATATTTTAATTATTTTTTTTTAACCGAAAGTTATTTGCTACAATCCCGCTTCAATGCATTCAAGCAAACATGCAAGGTCTTAATTAGGTTAATGTAATATGAAGTATTTTTAATATTATTTTAAACAACGGAATACTTTTATTATAACAAAACCTAAATATAAAAAGTCAATATTAAAATATCTATAGGAAGTTTTGAGAAATATAAAGACACGTCCGTGAAATCGCTGATAATCTGCAAGAGTGCGTTCTTCGTTCGAGAATATAAGTTTACATAATGTGATATTTGTACGCCCAAAATTGAAATAACATAGAGATACTACAAATATTATAAAACTTTTATGTATTGTACGCCTGTTACCTAAGTTATAAATAATGTATGGCCACGCCAAGCTTACCACCAAAGACGGAAAAACCGAGCGAATGCAGCAAGGAGAAGTAGAAAGGGCCCTCGCCCTCCACGCCCATCATGATGATGATGATTTTTTTATGCCACTTAGTGACAAACGAGCAGACAGCCCACCTGATTGTAAGTGGTAACTGACGCCCATAACATCAACAATTCATACATTTAGGTTGCAGGTAACAAAAATGCAGAACCGTAGCTGCGTTGTCACTTTGAGGAAGGAAGTTGAAATGCCTCATGCCTGTAATTTCGCTGGCTACCTTATCCTTCAAACTGGAACATAACAATGCAAGCATTGTTGCTTGGCGGTAGAAATAGATACAGCGGTGGTACTCACCCAGTACTCCTCAGGCTTGACAGAGTCCCGCCACCCGATAAACTATACAAAGCGACATAGGACTCCATATTTCCACATACTCATCTCCCCATAGCAACAGAATGCCCCACCGTCACCTTACTTAATCACATTAGGTGTGTGAGCAAAACAAAACTCCATCGGGCGATCCCATTATGTCATCGTTACATGGATCGGATCCAAAACGGGGAATAATGTAGATCAATTGCCACTATAGCGAATTAGCGGACCGCAAGTTATGAGGTTAATACTGGTTGGAAGCCGTGGGTTTGCTTGTATCCGTATATAAAAAAATAAAAAAATAAATTTTCGTGGACAAATTCACACAGCGCCATCTAGCCCCAAACTAAGCAAAGCTTGTGCTATGGGTGCTAGATAACTGATATACTACTTAAATACTTTTAAATACATATTTATTATACATAGAACACCCAGACCCGTAACAGAAATTAAAATTTATCATTTCAATTTCTGCCCGGCCGGGAATCGAACCCGGGACCTCTTGCGTGGCAAACCGGCATGTTGACCATTTAACCACTCAGGTCGTCAGTATATAGTATATGATTAGGACGTTAATTTTTGAATTTGTTTTATTTTTTTGGTTGCATAAATTTTTTCAACAACACTGATTTTGATAAAACTGCAGGTCCATATTTAATTTCAAGCAATGTTTTGAAATAATATTTGAGGAGTTCGGTTGTTACACCACTTTATCAAAATATCCATTGAGCTGTTGTAACTGTAATTGTTACAATAATTAAAATAGATATGCTTGGACAATTCACAATGCACTTCACACTACTTACATACTTTTAAATACCTTCGTATCATACACATAAGACCAAGACCCGTAACAAATAAAAATCCACCATGTCAATTTCTGCTCGGCCGGGAATCCCACCCGGGACCACTGCTTGGCAGACCGGTCAACCAACTGCACCACTCAGGTCGACAAATTATTTAATTAAACAGGATTTATGTACAAAGTTAGAATATTGATATAAAAAATACAAACTGCCCTTTGTGCACAATTTCCCCTGAAATAGAAAAGTATCATGCGTAAATGTTATGGGCGACAGTTACCACATACCATCAGGCGGTCTAATTGCTCAACACCGCCAATAAAAAAAAAAAAAAAAAAAAAAAAAAATTCATTTCAAAACCGTACTAAGCTTAGACAATTTGCAACAAACAAACACACTAACCCCAACACTAACACCAATAAATATTACTCTCAAATAACCAGTAATAGCCAGTTATAGTGCGGTCATCGTGAAGTAGCGGATTGGCTCAATACTTGATTGGCCTCTCTATTATCTGTCACGCTACCACTGCACTGCGGCCGGACAGCATTGGCTACGAACGTAGCACGTAGAGGGTTCAGCGTAGAGCCTCTACGGCGTAGGCAGTTATTTTAGTTTAGACTACGAGTATGGATTTAGGTTTTATGGTTGTGTGAATTGGATTTAAGTTGTGGGAATTATTTTACCAATGGAGATTATGGCAATAATCTCCCCTTTCGTGGGAGAGGCCCTAAGTCCTGCAGTGGACTGTTTTGAGCTGTGATGATGATACAACATGCAATATCCCACGTCTTTAATTACAATTCAATTAAATGAAGTTAAAGTTATTATACCGTTGTTTATGTTAGGTTTTGACTGTAAATTTTCTTATATATCTGCGCAAGTTTCTACTTAGGTATGGCGTACCTGTCATTGCATTTGCTGGGGATAGTTCTTCTTGACTGTCTGTCTAATTTAGTTCAATTTTCAGATGCGAGCAAACTTATCTTGTCTTGAAGCTTGTAAATAACAAGTTGATAGTTTGATACCTATCTGTGGAGACCTTTATAATAATTGGCCTTCATTTCTTACATGAATAACTATTGTATTACAAAGCTGTTGGTATTTCTAAAATTTTAAGTCTTAATTTCACATTGAAAATTTCACGTTCAATCATCACAGGCGGGACTGTAGCAGAGTCAATAAATAAGCGATAAAACGCAAAAGGATTGTGTGCGGACCGACGAGGCTTCCGCCCGATTGCTTTACGAGCCCTGCCCTCCGGTTTTGCTTGAGAGACTTGCACCATTTCCATGTGGGTGACGACATTTGTGCCTGCAATTGTGTGCTGGACTAAATCGCCTATTTAATACAATAGTAGCACAATAGCGGGCTACTTGCTAAGACGTATTACTCTGTTTATGAATGTTTTTTGTACAAATAACTATAATGGCCGTGTGGTGTCCGGCAGAGTACAATAGCACCAACCCCTTACGCTCATGGGTATCGTAAAAGGCGACTAATGTTTTCGAGGCATAAGATCAAGAGTCTCCGTAGTCTGGAAAATGGGCAGCAGCATTTTTCATTGTTATATTTAAACACTGCGATCTCCAACCCACCTGCCAAGCGTGGAGATTGTGGCAATAACCTCCCCTTTCGTAGGAGAGGCCCTAAGTCCTGCAGTGGACTGTTACGGGCTGTGATGATGAACTATAATGAAGTACGTAATATTTTAAGGTTAAAATTGATCGCAAAATTGCAATTGTATTTAATACTTTTCATATACGAAAGTATTCAGTATTTTTGGGATGTGATGACTATTTAACACCGTTGTTGTACCAATATTTATTGAAAATAAATATATCTTTTCATATCGTTCTTCGTTGACATTTTAATGTAATATGGACTACTTCGTCTGAAATAAATGAAGTTTAACTTTGTTAATATCTTATCCTAACTCAAAATTATGAACTTTTGATGTTGCCATGTGGTCTGTACTATAAAATCGGAAAGTATAAGTATTTTGTATAAGTATAAGTAGGAAAATAGTTATACTGCCAATTTCAGAAGTATGTCAACTTGTTTGATTCTGTTTCCTCTACAGTACAAGGGTATATGTGCATTACCACTTCAAGAAAATTTTGCTTAGCAGCTACAGCAACATACAGGGTATTTGGTGCATCTTCAGCCAAAAGCAGTTTGCTAAATGAAAGGGGCATTAGCTCTACCTTAGGCCTATAGAACTCATCTTGGACCCCCAGGGCATTTTTTTCATATATTAATAAAATATAATTATTAAATGCTATAAAAACCTTTTAGGATTCTTAAGGTGGTCGTGTATTGTACATTGCTCCCAGCCACAGTGTTTCCTTTGGACTATGACATGGGATCGTTCAAGAGGTATATTAGAGGTCTCTTTAGAG
This sequence comes from Blastobasis lacticolella, assembly GCA_905147135.1. Taxonomy (NCBI): domain Eukaryota; kingdom Metazoa; phylum Arthropoda; class Insecta; order Lepidoptera; family Blastobasidae; genus Blastobasis; species Blastobasis lacticolella. Next base: position 1,385,806 of record LR990046.1, read on the forward strand.
GCGGGCAACGCATTGGTGACTCCCCTGGTGTTGCTGATGTCCATAGGCGGCGGTGACCATTTTCCATTAGGTGGCCCGCATGCCTGTTTGCCTGCCGGATAACAAAAAAAAATTATTCATACTCGAAACCACGGTCTTCCATAGGTACATAATATAAAACAAAGTCGCTTCCCGCCGTCTGTCCCTATGTATTACGCATCGGATTTAATACGGTTTCCAACTATAATTAGTAATTGAAGAGGAAAGTTTGTAAGCAAGAAAAAAGGAGATGTACGCAAACGAAGTCACGCCTGGTTCACTAGTATATAATATTACTATCTCTCTATCCATTGTTGGAAACTGCATTAAAATCCGTTACGTAGGTTAAAAGATCTTAGCGAATAAAGATGGAGACGGCGGGAAGCGACTTCGGTTTATATTATGTAAAGATTCTGACTCGAAACAGTTTAACGCAGATTCTTAATGTTTAGTTTTAGTGTAGAGTTTAGTATTGCATAATATTATCACAACCCGGTCTCAACGAGTTATCATCAGTTCAATAAATATAATTGCAGCTATTTCCGCAGCCATGATATGGAATTGGCCAATTTGTGGCTGGTTTTATGGCTGTGCCGCTCTGAATCTATCATCCCGATGAAATTATAAATGTGAGAGTTTGTGAAGATGTTTGTGTGTTTGTTTCCCAATCCGGCGTCAACGGATGAACGTGATACGATTAAATTTTCTGTGTCGATAGCTTTGAGCGTTGGTTAGGAAGTGTGATAGATTTTTGCGAACATAGTCGCGGGCGGGAATTAGTCTTACATAAAATAAGTTTATATGCTAAAGTTTGTAAGGATTGTTGTTTGTTACTCCTTCACGTCAAAACGACTGACCGGCTTTTGATGAAATAGTGCCATATGGTAGCTAGTAGCCAACCTAGTGTTCTTTAAATTAGTAGTTCACCTTTGTTACTGTGGCAGGTAGACCTTAACGACGTCGTGCATTGTAAAAATGCAAGTTTCTGAGCCAATGGGTGAGTCACTCAGTTCCCACATTGCTGCCTTTGCGATGCCAAAACCATTTTATTATTTTAACAGCGCAAACTAATTCTATGGTGTCTTCTAAGGTCCTTTTGGTAACTCAAAGGTCCAATCAGATCAACTTGGTAGAAGATTTAAATTAAGCGCTCAGTTTTTTAGCTATTAAGCAAATATCTTGAAATGATATGGACAATTTGACAGCGACTAATTCGACATCTGTCAGGTTATACAGAATGATTTCAAATTGATAATACCAAGGGATAACCGTGTGTATGTGCTCGTAATAATGAACACCTTTTGCACCAATTCTGATGTCGCGAAAAAGAGAATATTTAAAACGAATTCTGCCAAAATCTATGAAACAGCTTTTTTGCAATTTCAGAGCTGGTGCCATAGTAAAACTTGTTTGTTATCACATTCGGTACCTCTCGGTACAAAATCGAAAACTAATTCTGCCAAAATCTATGAAAAACCTAATTATTTTTAGGAATCATCAATTAAAAATCTCCGAGCATCAAAACTTGGTAGCAAACACATTAGTTCCCACTTCCCCCCCGAAAACCGGAGCACCCAGCCAGCCGCTGATCTCACTCCAGGTGGTTGCGGCGCATCTGCCGAAACTGGAACTGTGTTAATGCGCGCGCGCCGGCCACTGCAGCCTGGGCTGACAGATGGCGACAGCGCGGGGGGGCAAGACAGGAGATATAGGCTTCTTATATATGGGTGCTGAAGCTTAGGGGCTTAGCTGGAACCCTGTGTACGTCTGTGCACCTGAAATCGATGACAACATCATAATTTGCCTGCCCTTTTCCCATTCATTTGGGGCCGACCCAATACTGTGGCTACCCCTGTTCGCTGTCATATCCACGCTCACCTCTCAGACGATGACATCGTATCGGCAATAAATTAAATTAAATTTAAATAATCATTTATTTCGCACCACAATCCATATTTATGTTAGGAACAATGGTTTTGTTAGAACACTATGTTAGTAAAGTTAAGTAAACAATTTAAATTTTCCATGACAAGTCAATAAAGTCAATAATAAACGACCTACCTTATTATTTTAATCTAATTAATTTTAATTCTGAGGATTATTTTTGAAACTGTATAAAACATATATCAGACCAATACTGGAATACTGCTTTCTTGTATGGAACCCATATTTGAAAAAAGACATCAGCCTGTTGGAGCGAGTACAGAGAAGAGCTACAAAAATGGTAGTAGGGATTGGAAGTAAAACCTACGAGGAACGCTTACAGGAACTTGGACTATCAACACTGGAAAGACGTAGACAACGTGGTGATCTGATAGAAACATATAAGATACTATATGGACATTATGATGTGAAGGGACTAGAAACCATCTACAACTTAAATAATAACAAAAACCTCAGAGGCCATACACTGAAATTATCAAGATCACAGGGAACCAGTAACCCCAGACACAACTTTTTGCCAAATAGGGTTGTCAGTGCATGGAATGAATTGCCGGAATCAGTGATCAGTGCTCCATCAGTGAACTGTTTTAAAAATAGACTGGATAGACATTACAAGAACTAAATATTGTGATATACACGCATCAGCTTACAGCTGCTAGTGTATAATAAATAATAATAATAATAATAATAATAATTTCCTTAGCTACAATGTCAAATCGATTGCACAACGCATTGACGGCATAATAGGTGTCATCATGATAGTAAGGACAAAAAAATAATATCTATGTACCGTTGACAGCATGTAATTTTCACATCCTATTCAATTCAATTCATTTATTTTGATAAACATAAATTTATACGTCAAATGTCATTAAATTATTTTGATTTATAATAGATTACAAAATGATTAAGGAAAAAAATGTGCGAAAAAATAAAAGGAAAGAAAGATATTTATTATATTATGTTCTTAACTGTATAATCTGAATGATCATCAACGTGTCAGTATAGAAGAAAACAAACTTCATAGAAAAAAAGGCAGGGAAACTCGATGAACATCTCTTTAGACAGGTTATATTTCTAATGTATTGGAGCCACTTTATTAACCCTCGACGAAAAAGACGGGTATTATAAGTTTAACGTGTATATCTGTGGATCTGTGTATACCTCCATCTGTGGAGGGGTGTATCTGTCTGTGACATCGTTGCTCCCGAACGGATGGACCGATTTCGATGCAGTTTACTTTATTTGAAAGCCAGTTTAATCGAGATGTTTTTTAGCTTTTTTGAATTAAAATTGGTTCAGTAGTTTAGAAAATATATCCTCGCGCCCATTATCAACATATATTTTTATATAGAACGCCGAACACTACTACTAAACTTCTTAGGATTACCCGCTAGACAAACTTGAAGATTTCCTGAAAGTATCATAAACATCGGTCCTGCCGTTATGAAGTCCGTAGTGAAAATATCGCAAATAGTTTTATTTTCATTAAGTTTATTATGATAATTCGACCGCTACCAAACTTCATAGGATCAGCCCATAGAGTGATGTGAAGATTCCCTGAAAATTTTATCAAACCGGTCCGTTGATTTCTTCATCATTTCAAGGCGCCGAAAAGAAGTTTTTGTTGGTGGTTTTACTTTATAGCTATCGCCGCGTAAAAGTGCTCAATTTTTATGCCGCTAAAAATTCTGTCCGGCACCCCTTCCTGTAAAAGAATACTTTAGTTTTCGCATCTAAAAGCAGCAACCGCTCCCTACCCTACCTTGCACCACCACTTTACGAGCGAGAAGCTCACCTGTGGACGCGTGACGCGAAAGCTCCGATGTGGGGCGTCGCGCCGTGTTTTGTCACGCCGACGCTATTCCCGCCGCGCTGTTGCTACAGTCGAGTACTTGCCGTTTTCCGGTCAAACTCAATGTATCGCGATTCCAATATGTACGTATGGCGTTACTGCGACGTGTGCTGCTGTCAAAATGAAGCCCTGTCATTGGCTGGAATAGATTTGTCATTTTACAGTGGTTATTTTAGTCCAATAGCACGACAGTATTTTGACAATAGACCTTACAGAAGTATTGGAAGTTTTAAGAGAGCAACCACCGAGTACCTGGGGCGGTTTTGAGGTCTCCTGTTGGTCGGGCGACGTCCGTCGTATGACCATGATCGCACGATTATTGCCATAGGTATAGGACAGCGCCTTAAGGTGCGCAACTCATTAATTATATCCTTGGTTTTGCTAATGTCAAAAATGACTATTTTCCATTAGACATTAAAACAAAAACGGTTTTAACAAAGACGTGTAAAAGATATCAGGGCTTCGATTCTGGTACGGAAATCATCTCAGTTGCAGTAACATTACAATTGCATCGCATGTAAAACGTGTGATTGTCATTCAAATGACAGATATTGAGATGCAACTTCCATGTGATTGTTATTCAAATGACAGATGTTGAGTTGCAACTTTCATGAATTCGAACTTTCCCAAAATTCGTTTTCTGGTACTTTAGTTGCATTATGGCTGTTGGTACTCCAATAAATAAATAAATTACTAAGTAGCATATTCTCTTCAGTCATCAGTTCTTAGTTGTCAAACTGCCTTCAATTCTTTCAACGAAAACGTGTCAAAGGTCGAACAATGATTTAACTGCAATTTAACTGGGATGATGCTGGGACTGACTCGATATCTCGACGTAGTTATAGTAACATCACAGTTACATTGCAACATAATAACAACTGCATTGCACACCAGAATCGGTACCCTGAAGTTATATGATCGTAAAGTCATAAACCTAGGTAGGGGCATAGTGCGGCGTGCGGCTCGCCAACAGTGTACCTACAGCGCGCCGATGGCAGGAAATTACGTTTAACACAATCTTTGCTATAATTTCATAACAGAAACAATTATGTAAAAGATTCTATTAAACACATCATTTATGAGGCTTTTACCCAGCAGTGGGATGATTCAGGCTAATAAAATAATAATTATTATGAGTGCTGAGATCATTGTTGTGCTCCCCCCTGGAAGGCCTGGGGTCCTCCTTGACCACGATCCACGATTTGGCAGATGAAGTAATTACAGTGGAACGACTGTCATCTGACCTCCGTGACTCTTACCAGATTGGATTAAATGTTCAGGTTTCATCACGGTATTGATGGTTAGTGTTCAACTAATGGAACTCAGACAAATTGATTGATCATTGATTACATTCATGGCGACATTGAGAATCAAATTCGGTACCTCTCACTTACGAGTCGGACCCGTTAACCATTGGGTCGCCGACGCTCACAAAATTCTCTCTAAGGGCCGATTTTTCAATCCTCAGATAAAGTTTGTCTGTCCAATAAAGTAATACACTGCCAAATTAAAACGAACTATGATCCTTTACAAATATGAGGTAATTATACAATTTTATTTTAGTCGCACAATAACTTATCAGACTGATATGTTTTATCTGAGGATTGAAAAATCGGCCCTTAATCAAATAATCTATTAAAACTTTATTACACTTTCACTGCACATATTATCGGGTTTGTTACCACGGTTAGTATTGTTTTTACCTCGATATTTCGACGCAGTTGCATGCGTCATGGTCACGAGTTGACTGGTGCCGCTGTGTGAAGTCGCTCCTAAGGACAGACATATCGGTCCACCCTCTTTCGGATTCGACGATTACCCTCACTTTGAAATCTCGAACCACTACCATTGTTACTCGCTTGATTCCCGCGACACACGAAACTCACTACGTCTTTACGCGAAACTGAAATCGATCTACTTTTACGATTGTATACATTTAACACTGGATTCCACGCACTGGACAGTTTAAACCCATCTTCACGATTAAAATTTTTGTATTTCGTTATTTCTATTGCCTCTCGCACTAGGCGTGGTATATAGTGACGTTCCGTCGACAGTACTTGGGGGTTATGTAACTCGATCCAATGATTCGTTTCGCTTTGAGTCAGGTGTTGTGCTATGGCCGACTTCTGTGCGTCGTTGTTCCTTACAGCTCTTATATGCTCCTTCATGCGGTCGACAATTGTTCGTTTTGTTTGACCGATGTATGAGCTGCCACAACTGCAGTTCACTTTATAGACGCCAGGAGTTTGAAGAGGTAGGCAGTCCTTAGGCGAACGAAGCAGCTCTCTTATTTTGCTAAAGGGGGTAAAAACAGTTTTTATAGAATATTTCCCTAAGAATCTACCAATTTTATCAGTTACCCCTCTCACGTATGGCAAAAACGCTGGCTGTCGCTGTGCCTCCTCCTTTCTCATTTTTGGGGTGCGTTTAGGTTTGCAGGCTACGTCAGGACATCGCTGTTACTTTAAGGAATTCTCGACCACCGCAAAAGAATATGAGTACTGAGGAATTGCGTGCTATAAAAGACCTTCGAGCTGACAAGGAAATACTCGTACTGAAAGCCGATAAGGGAAACGCAACAGTGGTGATGGATGTGGAGGAGTATGACCGGAAAATCAAGCTTTTATTAGAAGATAGTTCTACATATAAACCAGTCAACTATAATCCTACCCCTAGAGTGAAACGGCAAACGAATGCCTTAGTCGTTGAATGCAAAAACGCCATACCTGAGGACATTCAAAAACAACTTTTACGTCCGCGCAACGCACTGCCACCAAGACTCTACGGATTACCTAAGATTCACAAAAAGGATTCACCACTTCGTCCAATCGTAAGTCAGATAGATTCACCTACTTACGAATTGGCAAAGTACGTTTCCAGTATGTTGAAACCTTTGGCGGGCAAGACTACTTCCTTTTTAAAAGACTCTAGACATTTTGTGCAGGTTCTTAAAGATACGACCGTCAGTACGAGTGAGACAATGGTCAGTTTTGACGTTGAGTCTCTCTTCACAAACGTACCCATAAAGGAGTGTATTGACGTCATAAAAGGAAAACTTCACGACAATGAAATCCCGATGGAAGTAGCCAAGTTACTTGAACACTGCCTCAACACCAATTATTTTTTGTACAATGGCCAATACTACCTACAGATTGATGGTGTTGCTATGGGTAGTCCTGTTGCTCCAATTGTAGCAAATATATGGATGGAATTTATAGAAAACACCTCTATTCTGACAACACCATCAGTTGTAAAGCTATGGAAAAGGTACGTAGATGACGTTTTTTGTATAATAGAAGGAAAAGAGGAACGAGTAAAAGAATATTTGGTATTTTTAAACAATATCCATCCAAAAATGAAGTTTACTTTGGAAGTTGAAGAACAACGGAAGCTTGCGTTCTTGGATGTATTGGTGATTGCTAAAGTAGATGGAAATTTGGGTCACTCTGTCCATAGAAAAATAACACATACAGACAAGTATTTACATGCGACTTCTCACCATCACCCACGTCATCTAGATTCTGTGGTGAGATCACTGACAGACAGAGCTTACGATGTATGTGATGTCAACCATCTTTCACAAGAGCTGGAGCATGTGAGGGCTGTTCTTAGACGTAACGGGTACAGCGTGACAGCCTGCAAACCTAAACGCACCCCAAAAATGAGAAAGGAGGAGGCACAGCGACAGCCAGCGTTTTTGCCATACGTGAGAGGGGTAACTGATAAAATTGGTAGATTCTTAGGGAAATATTCTATAAAAACTGTTTTTACCCCCTTTAGCAAAATAAGAGAGCTGCTTCGTTCGCCTAAGGACTGCCTACCTCTTCAAACTCCTGGCGTCTATAAAGTGAACTGCAGTTGTGGCAGCTCATACATCGGTCAAACAAAACGAACAATTGTCGACCGCATGAAGGAGCATATAAGAGCTGTAAGGAACAACGACGCACAGAAGTCGGCCATAGCACAACACCTGACTCAAAGCGAAACGAATCATTGGATCGAGTTACATAACCCCCAAGTACTGTCGACGGAACGTCACTATATACCACGCCTAGTGCGAGAGGCAATAGAAATAACGAAATACAAAAATTTTAATCGTGAAGATGGGTTTAAACTGTCCAGTGCGTGGAATCCAGTGTTAAATGTATACAATCGTAAAAGTAGATCGATTTCAGTTTCGCGTAAAGACGTAGTGAGTTTCGTGTGTCGCGGGAATCAAGCGAGTAACAATGGTAGTGGTTCGAGATTTCAAAGTGAGGGTAATCGTCGAATCCGAAAGAGGGTGGACCGATATGTCTGTCCTTAGGAGCGACTTCACACAGCGGCACCAGTCAACTCGTGACCATGACGCATGCAACTGCGTCGAAATATCGAGGTAAAAACAATACTAACCGTGGTAACAAACCCGATAATATGTGCAGTGAAAGTGTAGTGAATAACCACGAAAGTCTTAAAACCTATAAAACTTTATTTAATGCTTAAAAATTATTTACTTTAACAACATTTAAGCAGTAGATAAATAATCTACTAAATATAGAATCTGATTTCCTCGCATCTAGCTTTTCCATGAGAAGAAAACTTTCTCAAGAAACTGCACTTACTCGCTTGGCGACTGAGTAATGTATCTCTTGAGACTGTGACCATTGCTAACTGAGACAGAATGCAACGTCCAATGGAATGCAATGTATGTTCAAGGGGTTTAGAACCGACGCGAACTAACATTTTCTACGAGAAAACTAACACTTTTGGCATAAATCATCAACCGAGAGGTCGATCCCAGTTTCTGTTATGTTACCATTTCTTATGTAATACGGCAGATAAGAGGCAAGCGTGTCACCTTATGGTGCGTGGTCACTGCCGCCTATGGACATCAGCAACGCCAGTAGGCGAATTACGTAAATCTGTTGTTAACAATTCTCTGATTTAAAAAATTGAAATTGTTATTTTGCGATTAAATATCATCGATTTCATGCGTTCAGTTGCTAACAAAGTTAAATTGCCATAAACTGAAACTATTATTTTAATCATACGTAATCGCAAAAGTAACAATTTCAATCATTGAAATCAGAGAATTGTTAACAACAGAGGCGTTACGTTAATAGCCTACAGAGCGCTACCAATGCGTTGCCCGCCTCAGAAGAGTCCTCTAATATACCATTTGAACGATCTCATGTCATAGGCCAAAGGAAACACTGGCTTTGAGCTTCCACATCAGTATCTTGCCAGCTTATTGGCTAGTATTACTTTCATTGGAAATAATGGTCAAATATTGTATCTGCATATCGTAACAGGATTTACTGAATCGAAGAGAATGTGGATCCTACGATCCTTTTCATACTACGATGCATTTATTAAATGGATATTGTGCTGCAATATGTTTACATGTCATTATTCTAAGTAAGATGCAATGCTGAATTTCCCGATCCATTCTAGGAATATTTCTAGTATTTCATTGTTGGTACTGTTTTTTTTGCATATTTTTTAATTTTATGATGTGGTATTAATGCTTCAATCTGTACATAGTATACAACAAAGTCGCTTCCCCCCGTCTGTCCCTATGTATGCTTGTATTTTTAAAGCTACGCAACCGATTTTAATGTGGTTTTCAGCAATAGATAAAGTGGTAGAAGGTTTATAAGCAAGAAAAGAAGGATAGGTGGGTTAAAGTAGGTTCAGGGTAGGTGTAGAACTCCACGCGAACGAAGTCGCACCCTTAGTGAAATAATAAAGTGTCCGCCATATACATAACTATCGAAATATTGCGAACTCCCAAAGTCTAGCGACCTCTCCGTTATTATCACAAGAAATGAAGTTATTGCGTGTGTATTTTGAATTTTTCATCGGCCCAGCTCGTGCTGTGCCTTTGTCCAAATTTGTGAATAACGACACTCCAATGCGGCGGTCTTGCATTTGTGGTCGAGTTCCTTGAAGTACTGACGCCTGCACATAATTGTGCACTTACATGCAAAATGAGGCCTACTGCTGCTGGTATTTGAAAATGTTTTTGGCGCGGACGAAACGCGTCTAGAAAATCTAGAAACAGCGTATTTACTTTTTCCTTGAAGGAGTCTATATTAAAATAATTGATATATTAATAATATTATTTTAACTGTAAATATTTTATGTGTAACTTAATAAATAACGTGGAAATAACTAAAAAAATATTATTTAAATAAGTATTTAAAATCAATTGTATGACGCGTAACTGAAACACACCTTCTTTGCCTTTAATAAGGCTAAATGACGTTAAATTCTAGAAGCAACTGAACATTATTAGTCTTCATCATCACAGCCCATAACAGTCCACTGCGGGACTTCGGGCCTCTCCCACAAAAAGGGAGGTTATTGCCATAATCTCCACGCTTGGCAGGCGAGTTGGAGCTAATTTATTATTAGCCTTACTTGGTGGTATTGACAAATCTGTGCGTTCAACCGTGTACTAGTGGACGGTATGAACATGGAAAATAAATTACCGATATGATCTCCTCTCTGTCCTAAGTTCTGACTAGGTCCAGGTTCCCAGCAGCCGATGATCAAAAAGTAATTGAATTGTTATTGAATTGCAATAGCAGCTCAACGGCAGTTTTAATTAATTTAAATTTAAATTCCTTTATTTCGCATTCCATGTGTTACTTATAGATGTTATAACAATAATAATTATAGCAGAATTCAAAACAGTCGTAAAATTGCCGTTAAGCTGCGATTTCGATTCTATTACAATTCAATAGTGTTATTAGTAAATTAGCCGGCTTGAGGATCCAGGTGAAATGGGTGTCAAATGCCTGGCCAAAGTCTGCCAAAAGTTCAATAAAATAAAAAGCTATTTCTCTGCAGCTGACAGTACTAGACAATGTATGTACTTAGCTAGATACCTATTTATAAAGCCAGTATTGCGCATTTGCGGCTGCCTTGTTCGATTAAGGTTTAGTGTTCGTTTTGGGACAATATTTACTACTTGTTAAGGAGAGGATATTGGTTTTATACGTATTGAAATATCCTTTTTTGGCATTGTTATAGCTTTATTTCTATACATAGTATAAAACAGATTTTAATGCCATTTTCATCAATAAATACAGTGATTCAAGAGCAAGGTATATAAGTAAGAAGTAATGGGTAAGTGGTACGCGAACGAAGTCGCGCCGGGTCCACGGTCCAGGTAGTTAGTTTTATACATATTGAAATATCCATTTTTGACGTTGTTAAAGCGTTACTTAAATATAAATAACTCTTTAAACAATTTCAATAGCTCCAGTCAGCAGCAATAGTATGTGTGCATCAGGGTATTATTATATCAGCCAGAAGACGCCCACTGCTGGGCATAGGCCTCCCCCAGAGGTCTCCACAAAGGCCGGTTTTATTCCTTCCGCATCCAGCTCGTACTTGCGATCTTTACGCTGCGTCTTCCGATAGTGGGTATTATGTTAGGTATTATACTTGAATTGCAAGTGTGTGAAAACCGCGGGAGAAGGCTAATTTTTTATGAAATACCGTGAAATTAAAAACGTTGAAGACGTTTATTGACGACAATTTAAAGGCCTACGCATTCACGACTCCCCGGGTATTGCGGGTACTTACCATCAGGTAATCCGCTTGCTCGTTCGCCTCCCTGCCTACGGGTGGCCGTGATCACTTTCCATCAGGTAAAACGCTTGCCCGTGTACCTCCCTCTAAAATAAAAAAATCCCTGCTAATCTTTCTTTCTATCGTAAACGTCTCTCATCACTGCCAAAACTGAAAAAAATCCGTCAAACAGCCAATGCTTAACTCGTCGCATTGCAATCTGTTGCGCTCGCACCCAGGAAAATTAAAAACTCATACCTGTCACTCTTAACCGGCTGTAACTGGATATATCCCTGTCATAACTGTCAGAGCTTCAGGCGGCTTCGCGAACGCCATCCGTCGCTCACGTGGCAAATTACCGTGCTCCTTTTTAAAGTTGGAACACTGGCTGATATAGACTTTGTGGCTGATATATATGTACAAAATAGCCGAAACTAGACGATATGCATTATATTTACCACCAAAATATCAATGAATTTTCTGATTTTTGTAAGTACCGATTCTCGTACGGTGAGGGAGAAATCATTGTGAGGAAACCTGCACAGTCAGGCGATAGAAAGTATATCCATGATATAATCTGGTCAAAAAAACACACCAGTGATTAGAAAGTGCCTCTCGGACCCTTCTCAAAGTAAACCAGCCTTCCGATTTACAAGGTTCCAATCCTTTCTTATTGCGCGCAGTACAAAACTTTTCAAAAGTACAAAGTCTTCAAAAGTTCTGAAATAGTCATGAATTAGTACGTACTCGTCAGCATTGCGTCACTCGCTGTCAGCCGCTGACGTCAATTTGACACGTCTTGACTAACAAAGGCCGGCGCCGGCGCAGGCGGTGGCTGAGAGAATAATGCACGGAAAGTATAACATGTTTTCTTTGCTTTGTAAATTAATTTCGATGTTTCGTCATTTTTCTGTCAGTTGGCGACGTTTGCTTGACGAGTTGTGACAAGTTTTTTATGTCTACGTTCTTGTATTGTGTTACAAATAATGAGTTTTGTTTTTAAAATTCTTAACCGATTTAAAATAATGTTTTATTGCAATATTTGCGAGTCGTACCTGTAGACTAAAGATGACTGCATCGTGTTACAAATAACTATCTAATTTTGGTTGTATATATTTACTTGTGGAAGTTCCTACCTAACACACAAAAAAAAAAGTTTGTTATGTGCTTTAACTTTTCTTAAAAAAATAAAGAATCTCCAAATTTAAACGGTGAAACCCGTGGTAAAAAGCTAGGTTTATCTAACTTTGATTTATAATCTGAGTAGCTTATATTTTTTGCAAGTAAAATTAGCGCCCTAGCTAGCGACAGGATACTAAAAAATGTTAATCAAGAATCAAGAACAATGACGGATGTGTGAATAGTCTATTTACCTCAGATTTATAGAATATCTATTATTCAAAAAAATCGTGCATTATACGAAAGAATATTACTCAATTAACAAAATATATATGGGTTGCTTACTCTCAACCTGGTTCTATGGGGTTGCAATGGAGACAATGTACCCTCATCAGTAATTTAATTGAGTTATATGTCAAATGAAAGCTATATCTTTCTCCTATCCAACAATATATGGTTGTCTAGGCAAAACTTAGTCCGAACGGAAATATTGGTGAACATTCATAAATTAAATTAATTTTAATTAATTCTCTGAATATTCTTGCGTATAATGTACGATTTTCATGAAAAACAGATGAGGGAACATCCGGCCGGATCTCCTACTATAAGCGGATGTCAGGCAACGACGCCTCTACCGGCCGGACATGATTTCAATTACTGTTTTCACTCACGACTACGTGTCAGTAGTCGCGCCAGTATGGGGGATCATTGGGCGATATTGTAGCGTTTTGATAGACGCACATTTCATCCTACTAGCCTATCCTACGAATTCATAACCCATAGAGAAAATATTTACTAACGTAATAGAGCAGCCATCAGAAACAAAAATATTGTACCAACCTGTCACGTGCGGGAGTGCGGGGGGAGGCTGCTAACTCATAGAATGACCGATGAAATGTTATCATTTTCTTTATTTTTGACCCTCGAATGGTTCGTACAGTTTTTAATGCACAAGATGGCGTTTTTTTGAATATCCAAGCCACTGTCAGATTGGTCCGCGTCGCGCAATGTCTCAGAACTGACTGCGGCCACTGTTGTCCATGGACCGCAAAGCGTGGTTCAAAGAAAATACTTGCGGTGTCTCCTCTATTACTTTAGTAAATATTTTCTCTATGACATAACTTAACCGACAGAAAAAGTCGCATAACATATTCTAAACTATAGAACCGATTTTAATAAAACAACTAAGAACTATTGAACTAGCTTGCAAATACAGAAAACCACATCACATCTTATATTTACTAGATAATTATAAAAAAACAAAAAAATTGTCATGTTATAAATAATCACTTTCGTCCGTGCTTCACTGTAGGGCGCACTGAAAACCAGCGCCATAGCTCCAGCCATGGCATACGCTGAGTGTGACCCCTTTGCACGTCTTCCCATGGCACGGGTAGCGATACATTATGGTTATAATGCTACTGTTTTTTTTTTTTTTTTACTATTTGAATGTACCTATCCTGTTATGGGATTATGTTTAATAAACGTCATTTATTTATTTATTTACATCAAAATCGGTCCATCCGTTCGGGAACTACGATACCATAGATAGATACACAAAGCCACAGATACACATGCCAAACTTGTAACACCCCTATTCTTTCGTTGGAGGTTAAAAATTGGAAAGTTTGTAAGTTTTGCAAATACTTTGCAAAAAGTTTAAGATTATAATGTTTTAAACTATCGCGGTTATTATTACACATTTTAAGGGTATGTTCCGGAAAGCGGGTAGATCGACTTCGGCCGCTTCATCGCTAACCAACATCGTCCGGCGCTAGCAGCTCTCTAGTCGTCCCGTGACCACGATGCATGCAACTGTGTCGAAATATCGGGCTACTCGTCAACAAAGGTACGCGGTAGGAACCCGGAACATACCCTTGAAAGGTTAAGATTATGATAAAATTTGGCAGTAATGTGGCTTATATAGCCCAGAATAACAGACGCTATAATTTACCCCGAAATTCAATTTGGTTCTCACGAGAACGGGTCTGGATCTACGCAGACGAAGTCGCGAGCAAAACCTGCATTTTATTTTAATTCTTTTTAGTAGGCTAAATTGTTTTACTTGTTAAGAATTAAACCATTTACTTCAACCACACCAATCACATAAGAGCAAACCATTTGTACGAAGCCCATAACAGCACATGGCCTTACACAATACGTCCAGAAGCCTCCCGAAATATAAACCCATTTTGTTTTATTACCAACTTAAACATAATTCATGCCGGAGTCAATATTTATCGCTCTTTTTATAGTTTGCTCAGTAACGGATATGTTTATTCGGGAAATAATGTAGCATTTGTCGGGGAAGCTCGTGCCGGCACGCGCCTGCTACTTTTGGAGCCCTTCCAACGCTTCCAGTGCATCCGAGTAGGTAGCCCGAGTTTCGCCATCGCCATCGGCGGCTGCGGTGGGCGCGGAGGCGTTGCGCGCCGGAGGGCAGACCCTGCCGGCGACGGATTTACCGCCATTTTAATTATCTCCATGCCGTACGCAAACACGGGCGCGGGCTGACCCAATAACTTCTCCATTATGATATTAATGTAGGCACCGGCGGGTGCACACGCGTCGAACTTACTATTATAAATAGAATGCACGTCGGGCAGCGCAAGCTTTTACAGCGGCTGGCGTCAGCGGCAGTCGCCGAGCGCGCGCCGCACGCCGCACGCGCCGCACGCGCCGCGCTCGCCGCCCGCACCGCGCGCACCGCGCCCGCCGCGCCCGCCGCTCGGCTCGCCAGACGTCCGCCGGTGGCCACGCGCGCTGCATGCCGCCGCAGCTAATCACCGCGTAACCGTGTTTCAAAAATAACGCGGCCAAATCGAAACCGGAGCACCGGCAAGGTTAATGAGAAAATAAAAATCGTGCATTAAATTATGTGTCTCAACTGTATGGCCGAACGCCTGGATCCCCTTTATGCCGTCGCCACGTGAGTCACCGCGTTTTTCTCCCTCGTGCTAAATAATTTACAACTTTTCCCAATTACAAATGCGATGGAGTCGAAGTAGTTTTGTGCGGACTTCAAAGGAGTTGCTAATGTGGTGCGGCGTTAGCGCAATATTCGGACACGAATCGGTACAAGGAGAACGCGAGAAAAGTTGGTAAGAAAGTTTTAGGCGTGCGAATGACGCGCCGCGACCCGCTGTGTGGTGACTTCAGGTATTCGTCTGAAATGGTAGATGCAGTATGTCTCCACAGTGTAGCTGCATTTAAAGTGTAGTACATCACACGGCTTATAATCAAATTCGTATAAATGGATTAGTAAATAAAAAAAAGTGAACAGTTGTCGAAATAAATGTCCATAACACTAATTCGCGGTCGGTAACAACTTTAAAACTTAATTTTCTTCATAGTTTACGGACTGGGCTGTTGTAACGTTATCCATTTAAGTACATATTAAGGTTACAAAGTCACCCAAACTATGCCAAGTTAACCTAATCGAATTTGTATGTGAGAACTTGAGTGTTTATTTATTACTATAAATTGACATGTTTAAGGACCATCACTTATAATCAAACGAATGAAAGCTAAGAAATATTATTTAATTACTTTATTTGAATTTATTCGGAAAACTTACAGCTACTATAATCATATGGTCAGCATAGTCATGGTTAGACAAAATCCATTTACAAGTAGTAGAGTAATTAGAAAAGTCGATTTTCATTCTTTATTGGACCATCTAAAAAGGAATCTGGTTATTAGGTAGGTAGATAGATAATTCAGGACGATTTTAGTGCCATCAATATTAAGTATTAACTCTGAAATAAATAACATGAATTTGTTTCAGTAAACATTTTCTTCTCGAAACAGAATGTGGTTCATTGAATTAAAAATTTAAGCGAAGTTCTTGTAGAATGAACGAATGAACTTGTGTTTGTGTTGTAGGTATTTATTAGAGTTATACTATGTTGTCATAACCCTATATTCATCGACCAAGATACAAATATATTTGTTTCCCTTCACACCATATTCATTCAGAGAGAGGCACATACAAAACAGAACTCTGCACCAACTTCAAAGTTTTTATACCTTCTGCAAAAGTTAGATGCGGTCTGAAAATCAGTTTTAGGCAAAAGCGAATAAACAAATAAATAAACTTATGTCTGTGTTGAGTTAGAAGTTCCATATCTTCGGTATTGACGAAGTCGCAAATCGAAACAGTAAACAAATAAGAATACAAAACTGACTTGCATTTATAATTTGCTTTAGTTATGCTCACGCGCGCGTGGGCCGCCTTGACCATGATCCAGAATTTGGCAGATTAATCAGATGGAATAACAGAGCGACTGCCAACTGCCATCTGATCTCGGTAACTTAACAGGGGAACAATTGTAGTTGGATAAGTTAATATTTCAAACAAATTGTATAGAAAGAAGTTGGATCTAAGTGCAAATGTGACTTTGTATTATGTATATATAAAAAAATCTCTCATAAAAGCATTCTTATAATAGCAGGCAACTGCGGAACCCTACACTAACGTAGCCTGCCAAGCATTGGCTGGTTATTTATCAAATAAGTAAACTGCATCAAAATTGGTCAAAGCTACAGATTTACAAGTCAAATATATACCAAACTTCTTGCATCTGGTGTTAAAAATACGATGTTGATTTATCTTCTCTCTTTAACTCGTTTCTTTTTTAGTGTCTTCAGACACAACAAGTTCTTAAATATAAAAATGTTTTCAGTGGCAAGCTTTTTTCGATCGTTATAGTACTCATCAAGACAATTCCAAAGAGCCCGAGCACGATGGGGTTATCTTATTGCGTTTATTAGTTCCTGTGACTACCTTCCGACTCCTTTATCAGTCCAGCTCCATGGCATCATATTACTGCATTGTTTTCCAAGTTACTTAGCTATACAAAATAGGCCTTTTGCCGAGGCAGGTATTTTTTTGAAAAGTCAATTTTGAAGAACGTGGCGTTCGTTCAAGTCGTTCGTTCAGTGGGTCAAATTCGAGGTACGCTATTTTCTGGTTTAGTCATCATTTTATATTGTGACAGCTTTTTCAAGTACTTGTTCTAAACCGATTCTTATGATACTAATCAGGAGTGGGTCAAATTAGGCATGCAAGATTCCAGGTCATACGTGAAGTTACATGAAAGCTTGTAAAAAGAAGAAAACCTTCGAGTGTGTTCCCTGATCAATATAATCAGGACGCCTTCAAGGCTAGAGTGAATAAGCTGTTAAAAGACAGGCATGCTCCATCTTCGTGACTTACCATCAGGTGAGATGGCGACCAATATAAAAAAAAGAAACTTGTGTTTCTAGCTGAACTATTTCGTACGAGAAAAGTAATATCTAAAGTACCTAAATGTACATATCATCTGTAAGTCCGACAGTAACCGTTTCCATTCCGATACTGTTACGTCTCAGCGGGCCGGTTGGACAGTGTTGACCCAATAACCGAGCCTCGCAAGGGTTAATACAATTTATTTATTTATTTATTCAACGCAGTATTGCACAAACGCGAAAACGTTCTGTCGGTAATGTTGTCCGTTACATTGCCTTTCATTTCGGTGAGTGAAGGGTTCTTCATAAATTATAAGTTATGACAAAAAAAATGTCGGAAATATCTACTAGATAAACCTATAAAATAACTTATTCTTATTCTTAATGTGTGTCGCAATAAATAGTTAGATTATTTATATTGTATTTTTGTACCTTTACGGCAAAACCTTCCTCGAATGTGGAAGAAAGAAATGCAATTTAAAATATTTGCCACGTGCTATTATTTCATTGCAGTATCATCAGCGTATGTTGCAGTCGTTACATTTTCCATCTGTGGTAAATCTGATGACGGTGTATCTATTACACTAAGCCTTGCGGAACACCCGCCTTTCTATCGTAAAACTTGGATGTTGGATAACCTTCCTTAACATCTAATTCTTTTTTCTGATCAACTTATTCAGTTTTCTGATGATTAATTTAGGAAACTCTCAATTTACTAAATATCACAATTAAATAGTTCATAGTAAAATCAACTAATTACTCTACCAAACGCCTTGGGTTAAATGATACCTTTTGCATGGATCACGTTATTACACAAGTTTATCTCGTGTGTAATAGCCAACTATGAGACTGTTTTTTACATTTTCCGGAAATCATGAGCTTTATGTCACTCGAAAATATTGTAACTTCCTATCCGTTGAGTTTTCTAACTATATAAGTAAGCTTTTGAAATAGTTATGCTTTCTAACGTATTATACTCACGTAGCCACAGGTACAATAACGACAGGTAAATTGAATGTATCATATTTCGTGATAAAGCATAATAAGCACCTTATCCAATAGGTCAGCTACCTCATGACCCAAACTAGGTACCTACTTAAGCCCATTTTACTACTAAACTTACACCAATATGCAGAGATCCACCAAATGCTGCATAGAAAGGTGCAGTGGGGCGCAAATGTTTGGATGCCGAATATACACTGCGACGACACCGGCTATCCGAACTTGCGGTTAGCTATTTGGCATTTCACAAGAGCGTCAGGACGTTATTCTTATGTATTTTTTATTAGCAGTTATTATCGTTGGTGTAAACATTATTAGAACATTAACTTGCTTGACAAAGTGGACCTCTATATGTTATTAGGAATGAAAGCGTTTAATGAGAAATACTGAGAAGTACATCAAGATATTTTAAAGAAACATTAAAAGTCCACTAAACTAATCAACTCGTATGAAAACTGTAATTGTTGTGGAAAAGCGAAATCATTCATTATTCGTTTGTTATCTAAACTTAATGCTTTTAGGTGTCATAGGGACTTCCTTCATTATTTATAATCAAATAACACTGTCTGTCTTACAGCTCTGTCGTCTAATGTTTCAAATAAATTCTCGGACATGAGACATTTTTTTTTTTTTTTTTTATGTTGTACGGCAGACAAACAGGCAAGCGGGCCACCTGATGGAAAGTGGTTACCGCCGCCTATGGACATCAGCAACACCAGGGGAGTCACTGATGCGTTGCCCGCCTCTGAAGAGACCTCTAATATACCTCTTGAACGATCCCATGTCATAGTCCAAAGGAAACACTGTGGCTGGGAGCTCATTCCACATCCGAATCGTACGAGCGAGAAACGTTCTTTCGAACCTTCGCGTCGTGACCAACAGATGGTCCACGTAGTGAGGATGAGTACCAAGCCCACGACGGGTGGTGCGATGGCGGAATTGTGCTGTGGGCACCAGATCGAAAAGTTCCTCGGAACACTCCCCATTGTACAGCCGATAGAACACACACAGGGAGCCAAAGTCCCTTCGGTTTGCCAGTGGTTCCAACTTGCGTGTTAGTATTATATGAGAATAACATGTGTGTATGTATTTATTGATATAATATATAAAATTAGTCATATTCATATGTATTTTATAATTATTCATTAATTGTGCGCGTCGTATCTGCATTTCTTAGCTAAACATTTCCTTTCTTTAGGCCTGCTGGAAGAAATTTCTTTTAGAAATAAGTAGTGCCTGTTGTGTCAGTTATATCTATGTTATATCTCTGTATTTCTTTATTGTGTGCAATAAATAGTTATATAAATAAATAAATAAACAACATAAAATTATGAATTAAATCACTTTTTGTACACTAGTTCCACTTTATTATACAATTTTATTAAATTGCAACCGGTTTCGAATTACTCATCATCACGCAATTCGAAACCGGTTGCAATTTCATAAAATTGTATAATAAAGTGGAACTAGTGTACAAAAAGTGATTTAATTCATAATAATGGAGTTCCATCATGAAGTGGCAACACAAAGTGTTAAATATTCAACATAAAATTGT
Organism: Blastobasis lacticolella; assembly: GCA_905147135.1. Lineage (NCBI taxonomy): Eukaryota > Metazoa > Arthropoda > Insecta > Lepidoptera > Blastobasidae > Blastobasis > Blastobasis lacticolella. Next base: position 1,406,091 of record LR990046.1, read on the forward strand.
CAATGTATAGTCTAAAAGTACATACTAACATATTATTTGCAAACAAATGTATCTGGAGTCAATCTTGACAAAATAACAAGAAAACTTCGCCACTGATTCAAAGTTGATTTAGAGCTGGGCTGAAAAAAATGGGAATATAGGAAATACGTTACTTCGTTTACGACCTTTACTTTCTGTCAACAAGAATTAGAAGAAACTCTAGCCTTTATCTTTGTCCAATATTTATTTATTTTTATTTATTTAAAAACTTTATTGCACAAATTACAGCAATTGGCGGACTTAAAGCCATTGAGGCTTTGTCTAACAGTCAACCAGCAGACCATGCAGAGAGTGATTAAGTAGGTGCTAACAGGACAACATTGACATAAGTGAAAAAAAATATAAGATTAAATTATAAAATTATATTATTAAATCTAAACTGTTATGACACCTAGGTACCTAAAAAGATTGTTACGGGGTCATCTCCTGCTAAGCGGCTACTCAAGTATTATCTATATCAGGCGAGTCTTTATCTATACTAATATTATAAAGAGGAAAGGTTTGATTTTTTGTTTGTTTGTATTGAATAGGCTTCGAAACTACTGGACCGATTTCAAAAATTCTTTCACCGTTGTGAAGCTACACTATCCCCGGGTGACATAGGCTACATACCCGTGTACCCGTAGTGGTACCCGTGCGAAGCCGGGGCGGCTGCTAGTTCATAAATATGTGTATTCCATTTCGAAAAACTCACTCTATTATAAAAAATTATTAATGATGCCCATTTCGATTTACCCTTGCTTGGTGAAATTTTGGTTCGCTCGTGTAATTATTCATATAATGACGGATATTTTAAAATATTCGTTATATAGGGGGAGTTGAATATATACTCCAATAACTTCTTAATAATATTCTTAAAACAAATATAAATAAATCAATTTTAAAATAAATATATGTTAAAAAAAAATTAAAAAATGAACCTATTTGTCAGCCTGAAGATTTACTTATACGTAATTGCGATTTCTTAAAGACATCCCTAAAGTCAGTTTACACCATGAAATCTACCCAACCATAACACCAAAGAGCACAATCTCTTTAGAAAGCTAATTGGAGCTTTTATCAAAGTTTTAATTAGGTTGGAACCGTTTTGAAGCTGATATTGATAAGGTCTTTTTGTCAAGTTTTTATTATCTGATCCCTTAGTGGGGTATTAGGGTATGACTTTATGTGTATACTGTACACTAATATTGTATACTGGTATTATTTGATTCGTCATCACAGCCCGAAACAGTCCACTGCAGAACTTAGGGCCACTCCACGAAAGGGGAGATTATTGCCATAATCTCCGCGCCTGTCCGGCGGGTTGGAGATCGCAGAGTTATGAATATATCAATGGAAATCACTGCTGCCCATTTTCCAGCCTACGGAGACTAGATCTTTATCCTCGAAAACATTAGTCGCCTTGCATGACAGCTACGAGTGTAAGGGGTTGGTGCTATTCTACTCTGCCGGGCATCACACGGCCATTTAATATTTAATTACTGTATACTAATATTGTACAGTAACCGACATTAAAAGCTGTACATCGACTAGTTTCGGCTTCGTCTTTACTGACGCACGCGTCGTCAGAGATGAAACTTTTGATTACATTCGTTTATTTTGGTCTTTTTCGATTTTTTTTCCATCGAATTTGGACTAATTTACCCTACGTACATAACGTACAAGCGTACAGGCTCTTTGTACAGCATTTGCCATGAAAGGAAACACAATCGTGTCCAAAACGACAGTTCTCATAAATACTCATATCTCATATACGAGTATAATTCCGAATAATTTACAACATAGAGCTACAGGATGACTTCAATTTAATTATACCAAAGAGTACCGTATATATGTGATCGCGATAACAATCACCTTGGCACCAAAACCAAAAATTGAAAATGAATTTTACGAAAATGTGTGAAACACCTGATTTTTTTTTGCTATTTCAGAGTTAGTGTTATAGTAAAAGTCGTATGTTATCACGATCATACGCATACGGTACCTTGGTATCATAAATTTGGAATCGCCCTGTATATATTGCTAACTGGCCATACCGTAATGAACGATAGTCCTTTGAGGAAGAGATATTGTGAATATTATAGCGCACTTTAAGAGCCTTTAATGTTTTAGGCTAAGATGGAGCTTGTGTATTCCAGAGTTCGTATAACAACAAATTGAAAGCCTAAAAATGTTTACCTGTGTAGGTAAAAAAATACTGCACGGCTGGTTTCTTGTTAAGACGTTTGATTTCAGTAAATGAACTCTTTTCAAAAACTATTAAATGGAATTAATTTGACTTTTTTCATATCCGAAAGGATTGTGATGTGGATGACCACATCACAATCCCACATCAAAAATCATCAAACATTGGTAAGTCATGAGACTTACCAATTTGTGAATAATTTTAATCCACGTTACTTTTCTTTACAACAAATTATACCAAAATTGAACTTTAAGGGAAGCGAACTCCGAGACTGTCGTGAAGATTTTTAGGAGAGGAATTAAAGTAGCAATTGCAGAAAGAACTACAGGAGACCTTTCTGAACTCTTTCTTCTACTCTTCCTTTCAAGTTTCCAATTTTTTTAAACAGGGTTTTGTCGTAGTCTGCGTAGCGAAAGTCCGTATCTCTCCGTCTGTTAATTAATAGAACACCAACTAATCGTAAAACAACACTTCCCATCTGTACCTTAATGTCTATTCCTGATTCGGTGCTGACCCCGGATCGGATCATTTACATGAATAATAAACGATCAGTTATAACAGCTGTTTGTGTAGCTTTGGCTTTAGGTACACTGAATTAATATGAACTAGATTTCAGGTTTTACATTTGTACTTACCTAAGTTTCGGAAAGAGTTGTTTTATCGTTAAAAACAATGCATCTTTCATCAATCCTAACCCCAGTGCATGAATCGTAGATGAGACAGTTACCGCTTTTGTATTGGCTTGCATTTGACTGCGTCTCACCTTTACATCTCATCACCTGCATCACCTTCGTCATCTTTGCTTTCATGAGGGTTTTCTGCTTGACATAGAGTAATACCAAAAAAAATATCAACAAAATATTTTGTTTTTTACATGCTAAGGTCACACCGCCGCAACTCCTGTTTAGCTTAGCGGCCCAAAAAGATTGAAACAAAATTTTCTATTTTTAGTTCATACCTTCCTTTGACTCAAACCATGTTGCCATCCCATCCGTGCGCCATCGGTCATTACCGTGCTTTGCAAAGCGCTGTAGAATGAACACAGATTGTACATCATTATCATCATGGTTAATCCTGCCTTCAGCCAGCTTCTCGGTCTATCTAAAACCGAAATGTTTAGGCACCTATTTTCCACGTCGCCTTTTTTTAACGTGGAGTAAATCATTTATGGATATCTACTTGCCGTCCGTGGATGGCGAGAAGATTATGTGAAATGATAGTCCTACCGACTAAAAACCATCACGTTGCACCCTCATTATCTCTTTCTCACATACCCCTGGGGCTTACGAAGATCCCCTTCGATCACCACGATCTCTCTCACGCCAAAACTGCCACGGATGCGCTCCGAAACAATTTTTCTATTTTTAGTTGAAACCTTCCTTTCACTGAAACCATGTTTACAATCCCATCGTTGCAGTGTCGGTCATTACCGTGCCTTGGAAAGCGTTAGCTTGTATTAGCACCGCTGCTGAATAATTAACCTAATACTGTTGAATTTGAACACTTAGGTTGGACTCGTGTGCTCTCTTTGTTGTCCTTTGGTAGAGGTTGATGTTGCTGCAATGGAGGTTTAAAATATTGATGATATTTAGACGCCTTGTACAGATGACAGTACCTGAACCTGTCCTCGAGGTCTAAAAAGGCCACATTAGAGTTTCACACTATGATTCATATTAGAGTTCCACAAACTTATCCGATCCGGCGGCCAATACTGAAACTAAGAGATACCATTTAGAATTGTCATATCAATGTCAACAACAGTGACACTGCAGATAAGTTTGGGGAAAATTAATTAATTAATTTATTTATTTAACAATTTATTGCACACAATATAAAGTATACAGAAATTACAAAATTAAAGACGACACAACAGGCACTACTTATTTCTAAGAACCTAATTAACCTATATTAATTTGAAGAATGTTATGAAACGCTAATGTGGCTTAAGACCATTTTCGATTTTTACTCGCATGCGATTAAAATAGAATAGTACTTAACTCGAATAAGTGCTAGACCTGGGTGATAAATAAAATAACGTCACTATGATTGGCGGCATGACAGGAAACTACTGATGACAATATACTGATGTGATTCTGTAACGTTGTTTCTTAATGAAAATTCACAATGAAAGTTGCTTTTAAACTTCCGATCACGCTGACTTTTTCACCGTGACATTAAAAGTCATCCATATTTTTGAAGTCAACAGTCCGTCCTATTCTTATGGTCTCTGGGTATTTTTTCAGATACGTGATTGATACCTACTGATACCTACTCCTTCCGATACTCTGTGCCTGCTTCAGTAAACCCGCGGAATCCAAATCGCTTCATTAACCTAATCACAGTGTGCAATAAAGAGTTTATCTATATTCTTTCCGCCAAAACGGTCCCCGCAGCCTTAAAAACAAATGAGTGCATTAGGAAAAAAAACAAAGCAAATCGAAAATGGAACGTTCTTCCTTCAAGCATCGCTCGGACACAGACCATCTATTCCGTATCAGCGCTCCGGTTGTCAATCGTCGCTCCAATCGCTCATCAATTGGCACTAAACGAGGGCCAGAAAGCGCGGGAAAGTGATAACGCGGCCATTTTGTCATTCGCGCGGTCCGCGTGGCCAAATGACGCTGTAATGTGCCCCTAAATAACCCGAGACACCGTTTTAATGATGCGCTTATGAAAAACTTTTTGTATTCACTGTAATGTATAGTCTGGGGGACCGTTAGGCCGGATAATTGTCCGGTCTGAGAAGGACCTTTGGCGGGACGACCCGCGTGTTAACCGCGACACGGTCATCGGTTTATACACTATTAAACTGAGATTGAGCAATAAAAGCGACTTACTGGATATTGTTTGTGAGCGAAATTGGATTAGGTATAGTTGCAATTTGAGGTATGATCGAGGGATTTCTATTTAGTCGTAAACCCATATAGTATGAGAGATACTCGTACATCGAGGTACCGGGTTCCTCCTACATACCGCGATCCTAATTCCGCCGTGTAACAATAATAATAATAATCGTGGACAAATTAACACAGCACCATCTAGCCCCAAACTTCATGCTTCTCTTCTTCACTTCACTTTTCTTATGCGCACTGCAAAGGACTGGAACTCTCTACCTGAGTCATTGTTCCCCGATACGTATAACCTTGGGGTCTTCAAATCAAGAGTGAATAGGTATCTTCTTGGCACGCATGCTACATCTTCGACCTCATCGTCGCTGCGTGAGTTGAGGTCAAATGCAAGCCTATTATAAATAAATAAAATATAAAAAGCCTAAGCAAAGCTTGTTGACTCTTTTCGGAGTTACGTACATTAGTTAAAAACTAACCGATGCTCTTACGGTGCGGGAAAATCATTTTTATGCTTCATTAATGATTTTAGAGAGTAGTCGTCCGTATTTTTTTTCAGGTTTCATCTGCTCTTTAGTAGACTATCCTAGTAGCCGCGTATTCTACTGGGGCTACCTTTCTATCTTTAAACGTATTACACATGATTTAAAAAGTTCATCTCAATATACACAAAAATAGCCGTGAGTCCCCACAGTAACCACGAGAACATTATCTGTACTCTGTCCGTCAATCGGTGTTTGACTCAGTGCGGGACTTTTACTGTCTACTCTGATTTACCGTATTCCGTCTGATTAGTTCAGTTTAGCGCCCCTATAGGACCGTGGATAGATAGATAAACACTTTATTGCTCATAAAATATAACAAGGAACACGTATGAGCAAAGCCGGCCTTATCGCTACAAGCGATCACTTCCAGGCAACCTTTACAGACATTGAGACAAGAATTTTACAGCAGGTAGTGTCGAGCCACAGGATACAAGAGAATGCATCTTAACACCAATAAACAGCCAAAAACATGACATAATCGCACTTATGTAGGTATACTAAATTAAAAGTAAAGTTTTACAAATCTTTCAAAGTTCAAAGTCATTTATTTGTAACACATAACATAGTTGTTATAAAGTTGGATGTTTCTGTTGTCACTTAAAGGTATTTATGGAGTTTTGACTTAAATCTAGTCAATGACTCAGACCGTCGGATCTCCCTCGGCAAATTCCACAAGCGAGTCCACCGTGCGTTCTATTTGGCGCCTTAGGGCAAGAATTTACACCTTTAGCGCCCCCTAAGGAGCTTCGTGATTCCATAATCAGTGCCTTCGCGAGATTCGGACCGTAATGTAAATCATGACTGTGATTGCGCCCAAAGGATTCAGGAGGCAGGTCGAGAGGAAATGTGTATTTCATGTATTGCTTTCTCGCACGAGGGGAAGGTAAACATGTTTTTTTTCGTAATTGGTAGCGCCAACTCGTTGCTTTGTGGAACCAATTAGGTATGTACAAGTAGGTAAAAGAAGTAAGCCAAATCAAACTATTCAATAACAATTATTCGGCCATACTTTACCTGTTGCCAATAATTAAATCTATACATAGTATAAAACAAAGTCGTTTCCCGCTGTCTGTATCTATGTACGCTTAGATCTTTTAAATCACGCAACGGATTTTAATGTGGTTTTCACATAGCGAAAATATTTACTAACGTAATAGAGCAGCCATCACAAACAAAAATATTGTACCAACCTGTCACGTGCGGGAGGTGCGGGGGGAGGCTGCTAAGTCATAGAATGACCGATGAAATGTTATCATTTTCATTATTTTTGGCCCTCGAATGGTTCGTACAGTTTTTATTGCACAAGATGGCGTTTTTTTGAATATCCAAGCCACTGTCAGATTGGTCCGCGTCGCGCAATGTCTCAGAACTGACTGCGGCCACTGTTGTCCATGGACCGCAAAGCGTGGTTCAAAGAAAATACTTGCGGTGTCTACTCTATTACTTTAGTAAATATTTTCTATATGGGTTTTCAACAACAGATATAGTGATTCAAGAGGAAGGTAAAATATAAATGCAAGAAAAAGGGAAGGAAGGGGTAAAGTACACCTACGCCAACGAAATTGCGCCGGGTCCACAAGGGATGGTGTTTTAAGTTATGTAACACCATCTCTCCTTCCCTTACTCTAATTGAAACAATCATTTCCAACTAAACTCATTCCCTGCAGACTTGACATCACTTGGTAACCAGGGTGTCCAGGCCGCTAGATCTCAAACGGAAGGAACTCAGGACAGTAGTTAGTATCCGAGCCGAACCTGCCAGACGAATCGTCGCGAATGATTCGACGCGGGCGATGCGATAGAATCGACCGATGCGCTCGCATTTTAACACTGACAGTTGTGCACGTGAGTAATTACAGTGCGACGGTGTAAAAGATATGGGAATTATTCTAACTGGGGCTTTACCATGAGCTCTTATAGCAGACCTAAACAGAACTGCCTTGCTTAGAACGAGACAGCGCTATACGTGTCACATAAGTTTGTCTCGTTCTAAGCAGGGCAGTTCTGTTTAGGTCCTGCTATAAAAGCTCATGGTAAGCCCACTGCGCGGTCGATTGTTTCCGTTTGAATAGGTGTGCGAGGCCTCGTTGACTTCGATTCGTTCGACGCGTTCGACCCGGACAAGTATGCGTTCACCTTTATCACGCCTCACTTACTTAAGGACCAAACAAGAGTCCAAGTGCGGAAAAAAAATTCAAATACACGGCTAAACCTAAACCTAAGCCCAGAGTATTCAGTACCTGCGCGTCACGGGCCGAACCGGGCCGCAGTTTATGGCTGAACTGATTTACTGGCTTCCAATCGGCCACGGCTATTTTTATTGTGTGTACCCGGCCTTACGTCTTGCCACTGTCTTGCGGGATGCAATAAACTCAGTTATAACTCTGGACAAGCCGATATGTTTATATCGAAAGGGCGGATTTAGGTTTTCTCGAAGACAAAGGTATGAATTACTACGAGATCTTATGGTGTGGGCGAACGCACTTTGTTTCTGATTTACTTTTTTTTTCTCTATGAATATTTTTTTAATGTTGTGGCGTGTGTATGGGGAGAGGTAAAAGTGTTTAACTTTACATTACGATACAACTGTAAATTGTATGAAGTTTTCAATTTTCTTTAGTTCGACTTCATCAATGTCGTCGCACTAACATGTCCGAACAAGTGGCATTAGCATTCCGATCATTTTCTAAATATTTCGCTGATAAGCAAATGCGGAAATCCGCGACTAAAATTAGCTCATGACACTTGCGTGCTTTGTAATCGGTTCAGTTAATTCAGAGATCTACAACAATTTCAAAACATGTCTGTCAATCATGACATCATCATTCATGAATCATCATCATGATACATGATCGGAATGCTTAACTTTTAGTTAAGTATGTATTAGTTTATCCAGTTTCTCTCAGTGGAAACGTACAATTGACTCAGTGCTGCCAGTGTTATTTTACGTTGTTATCATTGCTGTTGATTTTCCTTAGGGTAATAAAATATCAGAATTCACGAAATAATGATATTGTGACTTAAGAGAATGGGAACAAAAATGTTATTTATAAGTGATTACAAATAATCTTTCGGGAAAAAGGGAGCGTCGGTCGCCTAGTGGTTAAGGGGTCCGACTCGTAAGCGAGAGGACCCGGGTTCGAATCCCGCTGCCGCCATGTACCAATGACTCTTTTCTCAGTTATGGACGTATCTGTGTATGTGTTGTCCGTGTTAATCACTAACCGATGCTCTTACGGTGAGGGAAAACATCGTGATGAGACCTGCACATTCAGGCGACCGACTGAATGTGAAACTATGATCCAATCTGGTCAGGTTCCCCTGGTAGCAGTGTCTCGGAGGTCAGATGGCAGTCGCTCCACTGTAACTACCTGATCTACCAATTCCTGGATAATGGTAAAGGCGGGCGGCTTTGCGTGCGAGAGCACAATCATGACATTAACGCCTAGAAGATTTCTTTTTTTACATTTATATAAGTTTACCCTTTATGAGTTACTATAGGTATATGAACTTGATCAATTTCTTGGTAATAACACGTCATAGAGTGGCAACAAATGCGTACTAACCTAACTTTGTTGATAAAACACGAAAGTCAGAAAAAAATGTAATAAATACCGCCGTAGTATGCTATTACTCAAAAAGTCGGCCCAAACTTGTATTACTTATTGAATTGAAATGAGCCGGATGTAATGAAAATAGAAAGGACATATTTTTTTCCATTATAATAATCTTTTGTAATCCTGTTACCATGGGAATCTGATTAGGTCATGGGTCACCTGCATATTCAGGCGACTGAATGTGCAGCTTTCGTCACGATGGTTTTCCACACTGCAAGAGTTCGGTTAGTGATCATACACAGAAAACACATACGTACATAACTCGGAATAGAGTCATTAGTAAATGGCTGCAGTGGGATCGCTTACGAGTAAAATGCCGTAACCAGTAACCACTCGGCCACCGACGCTTCATATATGCATATTTTTTCTATTATCCTTTCGTATTCTGCTAATAATAAATAAATAAATAATCATTTATTTCAGAATTTACAATTCCATATCTTTTTAGATTTTACAATTCCATATCTATTTAAATTCATTACCAAAAATATAAAAATAATAACAATGTCAAATTCCATACTTATGTCAATTAACTAAAAATATAAATGTCAAATAATTTCATAAAATCATAAATTTAACCATGTCAATACATACACAATAAATCAATTAATCAGTGATAATACAATCCAATTGTATTACGCGACATGATAATGTATATTCATAACTAGACGTTTACGGCGGCTTCATCCGCGCGCAGTTCGGTTCTCTGTAAACGATCCACTTTCCCGCGGGAACCTTTTATTTTCCTGGGATAAAAAGTAGCCAATAATACTCGGGAATAATGTGAATTTTCAAAATCGGTTCAGCATATTTTGAGTTTATTTGTTACAATTAAAAATAGAAAAATACAAATATTTTATTAAAAAATTAAATAGCTTTAACGAGCTCGCGTTTCGATGATTCATTACGTTTTCGGGTTTTTTTATATAATTTTTTTAATATATAAAATGGAACGGAATAGACGCAAGAGAACTTTTTATATTATCCTTAACAAATGATTTAATAATCGCTCAAAATGTGTCATATTCAAAGACAAATGACATTATGTATCTTCACAATCAACTTGCCTGTGGCAGAGAAAAAAAACGGTGTAAACAACAAAAAACAGCAGTTTACCCATAATCATGGTCACATTTCCAAAGAAATAGTTTCCCGAAATGGACATTTATTGCTGAGGTCAACAGAACAGTTAACTTAATTATGTTCTTTAAAGGGAACTTGACTTCCAATTGTGGTCGACTATTGGTCTATTTAACGGTGATCGTAAAAAAGCGGCCAAGGGTGAGTCGGGTCGTTTTATGAGGGGTCTAGAAGCGTAAAAGCTTTTTCTTTCATTTTATACTAGATGAGTGGACTAGTATTTTAGAAATAACTCTGCAGATATTGTTCCCAAAATCTAAACTTTCTTTATCAACAGTAATTATTGGAACCAACTTATTCAATATAGTTGATTTGAAGAAGTTGAGCAACACTATGTTTGTTTAGTGACTTTTCCATTAGCTTGCTGTTAAGAAATGTTCACGATCTCTTAAACCAGAGAACACTGTGATTTTGGCATGTTTGATGACGTCATTCGACCGGGTAAACCTTACATAACAAATAATAAAGCACATATTTCTTTGCGCTTGACATTTCCTTCAAACCCATATAACTTAGGCATTTCAAAATTGACTTTAAATATTCTTTCATTGGGTTTAATTTCAATAAAAATGCGTTCAGATGTCATCGACAAACCTATAAAATTCTACCATAATATGATTGATCCTCATTATACTACGTATCTTTAGGAGTACCGGTTTATTCTCTGACGTATAGAACCATAATAATGGAATACACTATTACGCCTCTTCATTTAACTGTTGTTATTTCGAACCAAAGCTACATTCGATACATTCGTTCAAAAACTAAAAATAGCCCAGCACCCACTTCATACCCAAAAAGGATTAAAAGAAAAGGTTATAAATGAGTCGTTCATCTAGTGTCCTAATCAAATGTTTATTAGTGCTATGCCTTTTTGTAGTGTTTAGTGTAGTCTCAGAGCAATACGGGCCACCTGCGTATCTTCATGCCACTTCAAAGTGGCCCTTGACGGTGCGTTAGTAAGTTAGTAAAATGGGCGAAATCAAGCCTATTTTTGTCATGTCACTTGACAAGCTGCATGATGGTGAGTGGCAGGCATAAGATTGTAGTTAATTGATAACATGAAAGTATCAGAATGAAAGAAGTTGTCGAAGTCTTCATTTTGATGTAGGTACTTAGACAATGTTACGCTAATAAGAAAACCGGAGAATACTTTTAAAATGTTGAAAATGAAACGAACAACTCTTGAAAAGTGAACAAAGTAAAGTTGCGATCACACGTGAAGTATTTCTAGATCAGCCGTTGTTCGAGGTACGAATTTAGAATCCGCTGGCTCGGGTAATTAAACATGTGAACGACACCTGACTTCCAACTTGGTAACGAGCTATAAGGAGCCTCGGAACTGGGACAAGTTTTGAATTCTTCTTCATTATACTGAGTTGAGAATATGTATACAAACTCAACATCTAGGCGTTAATGTCCCGGTTGTGCTCTCGCGCACGAGGGCCCGGAGTTTGCTGTGACCATGATCCAGGATTTGGCAGATCAAGTTATTACAATAGATGAGAACCTGACTACTTACTACTTACTTTTTCTTTACCCTTTATCTCCTGGTTGACTGGTAGATAAGGCTATTTTAGTTTTAAGTCCGCCTTTGTACTATTTTGTGCATGAAGATTTAATAAATAAATAAATAATAAATACCATTTTGGATCACATTCAGTTGCCTGTATAACGCGATACCTTTCACATTGTGAGTCGGATACCGTTACAACTTGGCCACCGACGCTCCAATATACTATGTATAAGTACTTTCTAGCATCTTTTTCTAACCGACAAACTACTCTGTCCACTTGCTTGGCCGGTTAGTACATTTTTTTCTTAACCAACAACCGACCTAGTTTGTCGAAGTAGGACGAGACGGACCCCGGGCCCTCAGGCGCGATAGCACAGTCGTGGTAATGACTCCAATTTAATTATTTATTTATAGAAGTTATACTACCTCTGACAGAAAGTTCAGCAACATCATAATTACGTATGCTACACGAGCTAAGCACTCTAGCAGTAAATTAAGAAAAGAAAATCTCCACCATGTTTCCTCTAAAAGAATACAGCGCAAACAAACTATGTCCCTAAAACAGGGACACAACATGCACAATTCGCAGCCTAAGTAACAGACCGCGGCGATTCGCGACAAGGTTTTTATCGTCAATAATAAAGATGGCGCATAAAAACTATTAGCGGTCTCTCTGCAGAATAAAACTGTCATTACCGCCCGCCGTCGGAACGCTCCAAGCCCGCCGTCGGAACGCTCCAAGCCCGCCACTCTGTGGACGCTGCCTTATTTAATCATCCTTCTTTTTTCATTTATTATATTCGTAATTTTTTTTTTCTGCTTGTATGAAAGATAGTTCAGCGTTAAAATACAGCAATACTGTAAGAGCATCAACGCCATCAACTAAACTTTAAACTTCAAATAAACAAACGGAGAAATTTAGGCGCTGTTCTAATCGACAGCGCTCGTGCGACCATGGTCGTATGACGGACGTTGTCCAACCAACAGGAGACCTCAAAACCGTACCAATTACGCAGCGCCTTACACGTTTTTGTAATTAGTAACAAGCGACTCACCCTGGCTTCACAAGGATAGTAACCTTAAAATATTGTACACTCACTAACATTTTCACTCTCTCTCTCTATTGGTGAAAAGCGCCTAAAAATCCATTCACTAATTTTTGAGTTTTTCGTAAATATACAGACAGACGCGCGTTGGTCTTGGTTTTATGATGTGTAGTGATTCATTAAAATATTGTCTTTTTATTTTAGGCTTTCGGCTTTCGTCGGCCTTATCTCTTATCCTCAAGTCCAGCAGTGGACTGTTAGTTTAATAAATAAATAAATAAATATTCGTGGACGATTTCACACAGCGCCATCTAGCCCCAAACTAAGCAAAGCTTGTACTATGGGTGCTAAATAACTGACATACTACTTAAATACTTTTAAATACATACTTATTATACATAATATCCTATATGTTTGTGATAACCATAATATCATCTTTTTATGGGATCCATTATTACACACCCCACTCGCATGGCCAATCATTTACGAATTTTCTCAATAAAATAGAGTAGGTTTGCATGGTCTGTCTGTCTGTTAGGCTGATGACTGCATACTACTACACAGTTTACAATTACTTACATGAACAAGTAAATCCACCTTCATCACCACGCATGCACACCATACATTCATGGATATGCTCCACCTTCGACCGCACTGTCGCTTTCCGAGGTTATAATAAATTAATATGTTAACCTATGCTTAGTTTTATACATTTCACAGGCTTTAATAATCAATAGTGTTTTATTTAGAGAGAAAAAGTAATAAAATCACAATTGCCACAAAAAGCGTAATAAATTCCCCTGTTTTACTGTTAGGGAAATCCTCAAAAATATAACGATATCTATGCACAATAATGTCGTCATTACCCGGGTCCCTACCCGGCTATCCGGCTCGCAAGTTATGGAGCCAGCTTTCTCTGATTTATGCTGTTTTCCGCACTTATCCGGATTTATTCCTTCTTCATTACTGTATTGGCTACTGATTGAGATGTATCTGTTGTTTTTTTATTGTCCTTCTGTTCGTTAATGTATGGGGTTTGTTGTTTGTTTGCGTTATGTAGGATTAGCTGAAGGGCAGCGTCGGTGGCTGAGTGGTTACGGTATCCGACTCGTAAGCCAGAGGTACCGGATTCGAATCCCACTACAGCCATGTACTAATGACTCCTTTCTGAGTTCTGTACATGAGTTGAATACTAACCAATGCTTTTATGGTGAGGGAAAACATTGCGATGAAACCTACACATTTAGGTGACTGAATGTAAAACTATGATTCAATCTAGTCAGTTTCGCCTGGTAGCAGGATCACGGAAGTCAGAAGGCAGTCGATTCACTCTAATGACCTGATTTGTCAAATCCTCGATAATGGGCAAGGCGGACCATGAGCTCTCTTTAATCTAAGTCAAACTTTTGTCGTGTTGCGTTTAAATTGCAAGTATGTTTTAAAAACCTAGACAATATTTAAAATGTTTTGAAAATGAAGTATTTAACATAACAAATAACATTCCCTAAAAGGACAGGAGATGTGAGGGGTTAACCATATGACAAGATAGCCAAGAAGTAGTTTGTGGCAATTGACAGTTTCTGCCTACCCCTATGACACGGGCATGAGTATGTATGAATGTAATAACACGAAAAGAAAGCAAATCCTTCATCGTGATCGAACTCCGTTTTCCGTTTGCCGACTCGCTGTTAGCTAGGATAAGCGAAATTAAGGAAAGCCATGGAGACTCCTTCACGAGGGCCCTCGACTGCCGCCGGGCGCGCTTTAAAAATCGAACTTTAACATTCACCGCCCTACATCGGAAATAGGCTGGTTCAAGGTCCCGGAAAAGTGGACAGTTAGCTTGGATGTAGTTTACGTTGTTTTTTATGTCTAATCTAGATAAATAGATTTAGGTTTGATAGGTTAGTACAGATTTGTGTTGTCAAATGTAATAAAATATACACATAGTAAATTAAAGAATCTAAGGCCTGGATCTCTAAGGGAAGAATCGAAGGAACTCCTTTTTCGAACTCGGCTAAAAGATATCAAAATGGTGTATAGTTCCTCGCCTTACAAACGAGTAGCAAAAATATTAACTGGCCTCGTAGCATTTTCATGTCTTTGTAGTTGAATATACACGTAACAGGAAAATCCCCTTTTGTCCTAAACGACGGTAGTCATTTTCCATCAGGTGGACTATCCATCCATGTGCCTCCATAGGAAAAAAAAAAGAAGATGTTGATGATCAACAGCCTGATACAGTAATCAGTACTCTTCAGCTGAATGAGCATCCTCAAAACTAACAATGAAACCCTTGGCAATATGTCCTATGTAATATACGCTTGCCTATTGTTAGATCACAGAATTTTCGGGTCCCAGTCATTCGGGTCATTGTCGGGTCGTTCCGAGAAATATAATCAAAACGCCATGAGCCAAAAACTGATAATGTTATTTAAAACTTCCAGGAACCACAGAATTTTCATTCAGATTTTAATGAAAAATTCACACTGAAGACGCGGTGGACAGATGACAAATACTGTGTGTAATGGCCCAATTACACCCACTCGTTAGATTAACAAAAATGCGCGATAGTAAAAAGAATCCTCTTAATTCCGGAACGATTGCATTTGTGTTTAAATTAATTCGTTGGAGTGGATAGCTTCCTTTAAAGTGGCTTGATGATCGGTGCTAATAGATGTTCTTTGAAGATGTTCTATGACAAACGATAGTACGACTGTCAAGCTTCAAGCTTCAAAGATTCAAGCTTCTTGTAGATCGCGTCGACTAGTTAAATAGTTATTTAAACTTTATAACGTAATGCATAATTATACTTACCGATTATATCTTGCGTTATGCTGTCAACTCAAGTATGAATATTTGATATAATCCGCGCTTTGTATCTACAAAGCGCGGATACACACATTATACACTTTTTTCTATATAGAAAAAAGTGTATAATGTGTGTATCATGCACCAATCGAAATACTCGCAAGTTTTCATTTCACACATAAACCTTGCAAAATTCTCTTGGCAGGAACATCCTAGATTTCTTTACATTGTTTTTTACAGATAATTTAGGTAAGTCGTGACCAATATCCTAAAAATGGAAAGTACACGTTGTATTCATTTCATGTTATTATTTTTTATGTTACAGTAACACATTATTTTTTTACATTGGTTTTTACAAAGTTTAAAAAACAAACACGAATAGCTTTAATGCGCGGTAGTCAATGTAAGCCTATATGTACCCGGGTAACCACGGCCTCACGAATGTATGGAACTCGGCGACGTAGGTCAGATTCTCAGGACGACAGATTCTGAGGAGGTCAGTTTCTTATTTAGTCAGATCCGGACTACGCCAGATTCGGATCAGGTTAGACATTTGTATCGTCAAAGACACGAGTCCGGGAAAAAATAAAAATCCTTCGATTTTATATGTTTCAAATTACTAAGTGCCCTCTATGACAGCTGTCATCCGAAATGTAATTCTCGATATCTGTACTAACGTAACCACGACTTGAGATCATATAATCATGTTTACATTTACCTTATATAGACAGTAGACAGTGCAGCATGATCCACAGACTGTATAGGAATCGAGTAGGCCTTCAGACCCAAATTGTATGAATGAATAACGGAGTATAATTGGACGTGTGTCAGAGACGCGTAGCTGCCAACTCCTGTCTTCTTTTACCGTGACCATGAAATCGGTCGATGAAATGGGACACAGAGAAATTAAGACTTGTAAACATTGAGAGATTTTTGAAGATTTTATAAGTTTTTGTCTCTGACTAGCTTTGGCAGCAACTTCGTCCACGTGGACTACTTTTGTATCCTTAATATCATCAGGGGGTTTATCTGCTTCAGGGGGTTTATCTGCTTCTAATTTATACGTCACTTTAATGTAATTTTATGACATTTTAAAATTAATGAATTAATGTAATTACAGCTGACAGTACTACAATAAAAAAAAACAATTTAAATGTCAGAATCAACAAAAATCCTGTTTAAAAACACAGCGTGGCCACCCTACATGTCGCCATGGGACGGCTATAAAAACTATCGAGTTTTACTCGTCCGAACTATCCGTTCGGTGTAATTATCCTCGATGTCGGTCTTTCAAACGATTCCGACGTCTTTTGTTCTGCAACATGAATGTCGTTGATGCTTTTTTCGTTTGTTTGATAGTTTTGTGGCATCCTTTCATATTTGAAACGGTGTTTTGTCTTGTGTTTGAGGCTAAAAGTAGGTAGCAGACGGCCGAGGCGATTATTTTTACAACTGTTTCGGTGGAAACAGTAGGAACTGATCTAAGTATAATTTCAGAGCTTTGTGTTGGTCCCAGTACTTCTTGAAATAGTGCAGACAGGATAGAGTTGGACGTAGGTACAATAAATAAGATTTTAACAAGAACGAAACTCAATCTTACAAGAAGTCACTAGTCAACTAAAGTGCATCATACTTATCTGAGCCGGTGGCGAAAACTGGAACTAAGTGTCGCCATTTTGAAATGTCACTTTGTTGTCAACAGCGACGCCGTCACCGGGTCAGATAAGTTTGTGGCACTCTACTTACTAATGTTAGTTTTTATTCGGATAGCGTCATTAACCATATTTTCATCTTACTCTTGAGTCCCAGGCTTCATTATTACAATGGGGATTTTCTACATCTAGAAAATAATGGTTCGAAAGAACTCGATAAATGGCGTTAATAAGACACGATTCTCAACTTTCTAAAATATGTATTGAAATGGATTGGCAAAGGCACCATGTAGGTAAAGCCATCAGCTACTAAGGATGCAACTACACAAATCTTTATTTAAAATTAAGCAAAAATACAAAGTATGCAAAAATTGCACGTTCCAAAATCAATTATAATTCCCGCCCGGTCTATTACAATCACAATCATAATAATTTATTCAGTCATCACGGATTATTCAATAATGCTCGTATTTTCCCAATGTTCTACTTTTTCAACTATTTTACCTCACAGCTAAACCCATTTTGGATGATAAAATGACGCATGACTGCATGCTTAGTGAGGGCCTTTCAGTACTATGAATTAATTTTGTTGCTATGTTTTCCGACGTGTACTACCTAGTACTAAATAAACATTTCTCTATTGTTCTTTCTTTTAAACTTTTAATATCTTCAAAAGATATAGCTACCAAGAACACAATACTTTGCTGTTTTCGTATCAGCCAAATGTAGAGACAATAACATGACACTCGCGAGCGTGGCTTGGCAAAACGATTACCAGAATTAGGTGATTAGCCTGGTTGCGTCTCCCATACTACGACATGGCTGTACTACTGATAATGGCTTGGTATGTACAACGTTCAAATTGGAGTATGATTCTCGACCGATTACACGCCACGAGAGCTGGATTTCATGTAATTTTGGCAGGGATTTAGGAGATTTCAGGTATTTCGGAATGTACCTAACACCAGCGCATTTGCAATATGAAATCGTATTCTACTGAGCGACCTATCCAATAGGCTATAATGTGGGGTCCTACTCTTTCCAGTAATATATTTGAATGAGATTGCTAATGTACTGTCATACCAAACTTCTTCTTATCGAGTCGATGGACTAAACTCTGACTTACACTTTATTCGCAAAGTATTCGGTGACATAATGATTGTCTTTTGAACTGCAGTACCTACCTACTACAGTATCAATCGGTCACCATTGTCTAGGATGCGAAGAAACACAGTTTATCATTAAAACTACTGGCCTATTTGAGTCCCGATTTGACCGATTCATGCAGATGAATCGGTCAAATCGATACATGGATAGTTGCAGAACTATCCATGTGTTGCTCAATAGTTAACAGCTATCAAAATGGTCTACTTAAGGCACACAACTCCTGGACATTATTGCGCGCTTTATGTGCTAAAACACACTGTTACATTACATACATAACAGCTCCAAGCACGCGGATAAAACAAAAAGCAAATTAACGCCACCTATAGCAAACTCCTGGTCGCCTGTAATCCGCCGTAACCCATTCACCGGCGCTCCGCTGCGTTGCATTCGTACATAAATAAACATTTTAAGAGTGCAAGACCCACGATCAAAGCTTCTCAAATGTAGTACCGAGCTCTGAATGCAATCCGAGAGCTCATTACCGCGGATTTATATTTGGAATCCGTGGTTTATGGCGGCGGCTCTCAAACTTGGGAGCGCCGCGCCCCCTTTCATGGAGAAAGGTTGGCAATTGAACTAGCGGTGAGAAAGCATCTCAAACCGTATGATGTTTTAATTTGAATTTCTGTAGACGTGTAACCTACTCTTAATTAGGGTTTAATTAGGTTTTTAGGAAGCGGAGTAATTGGGTAACTGTATATTGGGTAAATATATAAGTTTGTTCTCTGGCACCTAAAACACAAGCTTTGCTTATTTTGGGGCTAAATAGCGCTGTGTGAATTGTCGAAATATACTTATTTATTTTATTTATTTATGTTGAAAATAATGCAAAATGTATCTCTACGTCACTTGAATTTTGTCTGTGCTAAAATCAGCCAGCGTTATTCTTCGTTTGTACAGCAAGGCCATTTCCATGAAATAGAAGACTTCAAATTTAAATTTAAATAGGTTCGGAAAAGCTGCTCTGCCTTATCTGCAGCCGAACAAATGTTCGCTTCCCGTGCATCCCCAGTTTCAGCCCCACTGCTCCCATCCAGTAACATATTAGTTCCCCCTTGTACGTTCGAAGGAGTCAACGGCATCGGATGGTATTTATTCGTAGAGAGATATGGCAACACTGGCATCTTTACGACTGTTCAAAAATACAACCATTGTGTGGATCTGTCCCACCTTTTTCAAGTGAAAAGCATTGCTATTTATAGATCCGTGTGCCTTGTAATGGGAAGATTTAGATGTTGTCGCGACCCGGGGACATTTGTCTTGGGACAGACGGCGTGTTTTGTAGAAAACGTTTATGGTGACATATAACGACTTCACTTAATGTTTACGGGGTTTTGAGATTTTTTAATGGGTCCACTGTGTGTGCGTTTGTGACTTCCATATAGGGTGTAATGGGGTGGGGGTCCTGTTCTCAATCGAGTGATGTAGCACCTCTGCCATCCGAGTTTATTTGCGGACAATTGGCGGACTTAAAGCCATTAAGGCTTTATCTTCCAGTCAACCAGTAGACAATGCCGAAAGTGAGTAAGTAGGTGCTTTATAAAGCGTGATGATAGATTGTAACTTACCTAAATACAATACTAACTACATCAATATAGAATAAACATATATTATATTATAATAAATACTATACATACATACATATATTAAAAATAAAGATAGAATAAAAGAAAGAATTTCGATGGGATTTAAGACGACTGCTAGATTAGATTTCTTCATTTCTCAAATGCTATTGCGGTTATTATACCTAGTATTTAGATCAAATTTGTGTATAATCTAGATGAACCTGGTGCTTTGATCGCGTGGTTAGCACTTGATAACTTAAAAATTTGATACTCCTTCTCGAATGGGATTAGAACTTGATTCGCCTGAAAGCTGACGCTCTCACCACTTTATCACAGGTCTCGACTCGGTATCCCAATTTTAAAAGAGGTGCTATTCACCTAGTTCAGGGAGTCTAAAAAGGCCACGTTTGTGTTTCATATAATGGTTTATATTAGACTGCCACAAACTTATCTGATCCGGTCAATACTGGAACTAAGTGACGCCATTTTGAATTGTCATGTCAATGTCAACAACAGCGACCCCGCAGAAAAGTTTGTGAAAAATTTAAATGAATTATATTATGAAACGCTATGTGGCCTTTTTGGACCGCCAGATCTACTAGGAGAGCGCAAATCCTAGTGAAAACTATAACTTTGGCCAGTCATATTTATGATTAAGTACACAATCGAATATACTGTATTAAAGTTTCACGTAACAAAAATGCAAAACCAAATTTGTTCCTAGGAGCTTAAAAACTCTTCAATGTGTTTGGCTGGTCGTAATAGCTGTATTGAACAGTCATTAGCTGAGCCTTCGAGTTATTCCCGAAGAATGCTCAAAACCCTCTTTCCGGAAGGATGGGTGGGCGGCGGAATCCACTCGCTCCATGAGAGTGAATCACTGGCGAGCTTGTAGGGGAACGATGTCGCTGTTGATACAAAATTTAGTTACAGTTGTGAGTTGATTGCAGTGTTACTTGTGAGCACGTTTATTTATAAGACCACTTGTAACCATGTAATATGTAATAAATGCTTTAAATTGAATTGAATTCTGCTGTTACAGTTAAGTGAACAGCTTTTATTGATAGGCTGTCTGATAGCATTGTAGTGCTTAAGAGACAATTCAATTTTAAGAGGAAAAGCTGCCTCTGAAGTTCTATTAAATAATGGAGGTGTCATTCAAAATCGGTCATATTTTAGCTGTATTTGAAAGATCATAAATTATATTCAAGATAACTTATCCAAAAAATTCATTGAATAGACGTACCTATGAATGTCTAATATCTACTCAGTGTGTAAAAACAACGACTCTAGACCCAGGGAGGAAAATGGGGACAACGAATACGCGAATTTGTATGTAAAAAAATTTATCTTAAACATTAGGATATTGAGTACATATTTTTACTTACTGTTATGTTTGCCTTAGATCCGTCTAGGCATAGACTAGGTTGGTACTTGGATTTCATTACACACATGTTCACTAAATGATCTTCGTGTAAAAACGAAAATTCACTAATCATTTTATTCTTGTACTCTGATATGGATATCAATATTACCCGCCCGTCTTCCTTCGCAACGTGTTCTCCCGTTGCGACATCTGCAATCCATCAGGTCGGTGTTCCCCGCAACTGACACCGGAAATGTCGGAAAAACTCCTCACGTAATTAACACAGGTTATATTTAGTGCTGTGAAACAGCGGATGATTCGGATTTTTACTGCCAAATGGTTTATATTTGGCAGCACTTGCATATCCGTTTAGCTAGGCAATAGTATTTAAGGCTCATAAGATCGGTACTACTGGTATTTTAGATCGTTATTAATATTTAAATTGTCGTTGTGGTGTGGTGAGAGCTGAAACGATCGATTGTAACTTTAAAGAGTCACTACAACGCGATCAGAAAGTGAGGTTGACCCTTTATGCCAGTTTTTTTTTTTAATACAAACAAGGCAGGCATTTGACCGCCATCTCACCTGTTGGTAAGTGACGATGCGGCCGAAGATGAAGCATGCCCGTCTTGGAACAGCCTATTCACTCTAGCCTTAAAGGCATCCAGATTATATTGATCAGGGAACACACTCGCAGGCAGATATACAGAGTGTCATATTAGCAGACCACCCTTAAGTTTGCTAATACTCCTGGCGACCGCGTCAGACCTAATGACGGGTTACGGGCGCACGCTCACTAGCTGGTGGTTCTTTGGGCGTGTGCACTTCTCGAGACCCACAAATCCTGTAATGCCTAACCTTCTCCTAAGGGCTAGAGTGAATAGGCTGTTTCTTTGTAAGACGGTCATGTTACATCTTTGGCTGCATCGTCAGTTACCATCAGGTGTTCTGGCGGCTAAGATCCAGGCTAGTTCTTACATAAAAAAACTATATACTTAGTCAAAAATCTTCAGACTTGCCTCCATTAGAGTGCTTAATCTCAAATTACTTTCCCAATTTCAAAAATGCTAACGCCACTTATAATACTCCTTCTCTACATCTTATACAAAAGGAGTTACCTATGCAAACCTTTCCTCAATTTTCCTACACAAATGCCAAATGGCAAAACTACCATAAATTCTATTAATAACCCTCATAATGTCCATGTCAGTGTGTTTGTAAGCAAGAATCGCGTTACAAAGCGCGCTTACAAGATGTCCCGATGTCTGTCTTTGAAGAGCCCATAGCAATGCCATAGCTTCATCGATCGAGGCATTTAAATGTACTTCAGTATTATTGGTATTATTGTTATATGTGAGTAGGCTTTTCAAGGCTATAAAGTTCTAGTATCACTGCGACCACTGCTGATCATGTAATAGCTTCCACCTTACTTGCAATTCAGTGCTAATTCCTATAAATTGGAGAAATTGTACGTCTGATTCATAAGAATTACGTTCAACAGACCTAGTTAACATCTTGTGGAATAACATATATTATGCCGATGCTGGTAACTGAACTGGATGAATGATACTTGCTAGACTAGGTGTGTCTTCTAAGGTCTTCCGCTGAAGGAAACACTTGACTCTCAGACCTAAAACAGTCTCGGGAGCCTATTAGCGCCGTGTAAATGTATGGTGGTATAAAGAGGTATCAGTGGCCGTATTCACAATGATTCGAAACCGTTTCCGAACGATTTGACACGATATTCGTGAGTGGCAAATCCGTGTCGAACGATTCGAAAACTGTTATTCAGAATCCCGATAGATTCCACGGAAACTCTACTCTCTATAACATATGAAAATTTCATCAAAATTAACTGAAACCACATTTTCCTAAGAACTTTTGCAAGATCCTTAGTCGATTCCGTATCCGAATCCGATTTCCGAGCCATTGTGAATACGGCAACAGAAATAGATAAGGCGGTAGTACTCACCCAGGTGGGTACCTCAGGTTTGCTTAAACGACTTCTACTGTTCAAAATCTTACAAAAACTCACATTATCATCCCAAAATCGATACCCAAAAAAGACGAAAACCTCAAAATTCCCAATAGGTCCCCGATAGCCGCTCGAAATATTTTTGATCCTTTAAAACAATACTTCGACTCCCGAATTCGAGAGCACTCGTCTTAAGCTGGATTTCGTGGCATTAAAGACGGCATTAGGAAGGTCAATTGTATTTACATACATAGTGCGAGCACGCAAGATGTTTATATTCAAAGGTATTCCACTCCAGGCCTTTCAGCTGCATTATTAACTAGATGTTTCTATGAAACGGAACTAGGGGTATTGGAGCTAATGTTTGTATGCGAAGGGAAGATATTGTCTGAATTTGTCGGCCTTTGTCATATGCGCGGAATCCTTTGGGCTTAAGGTCTTATGAGTAGTTGTAATGAGGTTAAGGAGGGATGGTCAAATTGCATTTCAATAGGTTGAGTACTGGTGGGGTTTGGATAACGTTGTTGAACTGCATTCTCGTAGGTTGAGTGTATTGTGATATGTCGTAGTCGCAATGTGGCCACATTGGTGGGACGAATTTTATGTTTTTATGTTTATAGGTAAGACATCACACTGAAACCTAATTTCAATAATTATGTTTTACTAGCGACCTGCCCAGATTTCGTACGGGGTTTCTTGGCTTCTTTACCATAATATGCATGTAATAAACATATAAACCAGTGGAAAGAAATTCTCTAAATGATAATGAAAAGCGCATCACAATCCGTTGCGTGGTTTAGATAAATTTGGATATATACAGACGAACAGACGAATGAAGCGACTTTGTTTTATACTATGTATAGATATAGAGATAAACTCCCATATTGAGTCACAAACGTTTTTTAAAACTGTCTGTTGACAAGTTTAAAAAGCGTGGTTCATTTAAATGGCATTTTATTAAGTGTTTTAACTGAGAAATAAAAAAAATTCACTAAGAGTAAAATAATTGTGTACGTATTTACACGTACACAATTATTACGTATACGTAAATCCGAATTTTTTAAGACTAAATTCGTGACTCTATAGATAGATAAGGCGTAACGTAGAGAAAGGAGAAATACCTACAGAGTTCCGATTTCATACCCAATTTAAATAAGGCTATAATAAATGCTACATACCTATGTATATACTACCTGTAGCCGGTAAGTACTATATTTTGTAATACTAAACTAGCCGATAACGAACGGATGTGGAATGAGCTCCTAGCCACAGTGTTTCCTTTGAATTATGACATGGGATCGTTAAAGAGGTAGAAGTCTTCTCAGAGGCGAGCAACGCATTGGTAGCGCCCCTGGTGTTGCTGGCGTCCATAGGCGGTGATGAGCGCATTCTATCAGGTGGCCCGCTTGCCTGATTGTCTGCCGTATTACATAAAAAAAGCTTTTGAATAACAATAAAATAATGCACCGTATTTATGCTAAAAGCAGTCCGACTAGATATCGGAAATTAGCCTAAAAAAGTTGAACTAAACATTACACAGATAAAAGTAGCACACAAACTTGTAATAACCGATTCAAAGTGGATAAGACTGAAAAAATCACAATAAAACGAGAGTGAACCAGCCATTTTGCTGAAATAAAAATAAACAATTGCCAAGGAAACTGGCCAAACAATACCCTCTTCCAGATTTCTTTGAACTTGGCTTTTGTTTACAATGATTCACTACACTGCGCCGATAGACACTGCAGATAGAGCTATAGTGTAGCACATTATATTTAAACCATGATGTTGAGTGTATTATTCACTTTTACATTTTTATATGTTACGTACTGATACACGACGTATGAATCTATTACAAGTTTTTAAAAGTTTGAGATTGTGCTTAAGGATATTGCAGTGGTGACTTTACTTGTAGTTTGGTTTTAGAACCTGTCACAAAAATTCTTTCACAGATTGAAAATCACAATTTTCCTGTGTGATAAAGAGTACTGCTAATTCCAAAAGAGGACAAAGTTCTCATTTAACTATGTTCAAAAGATGGCAAAAGTTCCAATGTGAAAATATAGAGACCATCGAATTTATTTAATTATAGTAGAACAGAGTCCTAGAACTACAACAAATTGTAACTCACCTATTTAACGTACTTATTTCGGCAGACAACGTACCAGAATAATTCTTCTTGAAGTTTCAAAATACTTGTATACTGTGGTTATACATGAACAAAAATGTATGATCGTAGATTTAAGATGCGACAGTAACCGTCGCTTTCATTCATATTTGCTGTATGGTCAATCACTATAGCGTTTAACATCGTTTTCGTTTCAAACATATACTGGCACGGACAATAAAAAGTATCAACTTTTGTTACTCGATCTACTGAAAATATATTACTTCTGAAGTTACAAGTAGTATCTGGCCACCAACATAAAAAAGAAAACCGGGGACATGGATTTCCCACCTTCCGCGTATGTAGGTTTACTATTGTGTCGAAACACGTGCTAGTAGCCGTGGCTGTACGGCAGCGAGCGCCTTCGTCTGGCCGCGCGCACGCAGAAAAACTCGGGTATTAACCTAGTTGCGATCTATTTCTGGGCCGGCGTACGCGCCGGGCGATCCCGCCATACACCATTGATTGATGGCCAAACTTATTGTGATCGGCATCGATTTTTGTTTTCGTACACGACAGCTCTGGACGATATTTGATCGATGCGTATTTTCTGAGATCACCGGCATTTTGGCGTGAATTATTGCGTAGGATACCTACTTCGTGATTTTTTGTGTCGTTTCAAAGTTAGTTTCTTAGATCGGTAAATATTTCTGCCACCAAGCGTTCCGATGTAAAGAATAATGTTGGATTTCATATTAGTCCTTACAGTGATAACGCATTTCGCAACGATCATCGTAACGTACTGTATTTTTGTCATATCGAAACGAAAGACTTGTGATGTGACTTGTAGATGTTATGGGCGATAGTTATCGCTTACCATCAGTTCGAAATGTTTTCTAACAAAATATCGATGAAAATCAAATCAAATATATAAAATTTAAAATAAGTTTTTTATTTGTAATAGAGATTCAGTGACTTTTTAATAGTTATTGGTGGCTAGGGAAAATATCGAATTTTAATGTCGAAAGCTCGAGAATCGCCCTCCAGGTGGACTACTCGTTTGTCATTGAAGAGTAGGTATCTAAGTATAATAACAAGAACCAATGACTTATTTTTCCTTTGCATCTAAACAAATCGTTTGTACCTTCCTATTCTTTTCTCCAACAAAAACAAGATAGAGGAAGGTGATAACATCATCGTGAATTTGCAATGCAACGTACTTAAGCTTACAATAACCTCCGTAGTTCAACAATTTACAGACAATCCGTGATATATAGTTGCATTTTCCGCAATAAAGCGAGGGATATGTGAATCGATTTGTCAAATCACGACCGAAGTTTGCATGTCGTGGGAAAATAAATTTGATTGGTGTGTTTTATATGCTAGATGCTGGTTTTCTCGAAGATTTTGCACCTCGTTCTACGTCTTGGTTACACCGAGTTTGAATCTAGGTATTGAACTTAATCCTTGTTTTTTTTTATAATTAGTCCTGCCAGGCATTTGATCGTCATATCAATTGGTGGCAAGTTATGATGCGGCTGAAGATGGAGCATGCCTGTCTAGAAACAGGTTATTCACTCTGGCCTTGAAGGCATCTAGGTTATAATGATCAGGAAAGATACTGGCAGGCAACGCGTTTTGTGGTTCGTGGTGGTTGTGCAGGTGGTACTATTGACTAGTTTTAAACCTCATCTGAACCCCATATGGAAAATCAGTTCGATATTAATCTATTTGAACATGACTATATACCTATGTATAATGATATGACACACATTCTACGCCCTCTAAACTACATCTGTGTCTGATATCGAAATTTCGAAATAGAATACACCGTGTTCGATCGATTTAGACTTTTTGTATTTTGTCTTTCGAATATAGAACAGTCGGGATAAGCAAACAAAGTGATATGTCTAAGCATTTTGTGACGGTTAATTTCATAACCTACACATATACTTCCATCACGCATGTTACATTGATATTTTGACGCAGTTGCATGCATCATGGTCTCGAGTAGACGAGTGGTCATGGTTGAGTCTTGTATCAATAAAACAGTCAATACTTTAACTTTCGTTTATTGTTCACTTTTATAGAATATTACAATTTACTTAAAGAAACGCAAACCGACATTCCAGACGCCTATCCGCCATCTTGTCCGTTCATCAACCATAGAGCCTAATCAAGATTCTGTTTCATAGACACATTCTATGATACTACAAGTCAGAGGGCCTATCGGCTATCTCAGTGGACAACTGAATTTGACATAAAAAAATCTGACACTACTCTAATTTGGTACTAATTTGGTAGACGCTATTGCCAGTTTTCAACGTAGATGACGTGGTGTAGAATTATCTAGTGTCAAATACAGTTGTCAACTGAGTTAGCCAATAGCCCCGCTGGTCAAAATGTCGATGTAAAAATAATACTAATCGTGGTCAGAGATTCGTTAACATGTTTGAAGAAAATGTATTGAATGACTACAAAAGTCTTAAAACCAACACTTTAACTTTACTATTTTTTTTAAATTTCTTTTTACTTATTGACTAGCCTGGAATTTGACCGTCACCTCACCTGGTGGTAAGTGACGATGCGGCCGATGATGGAGCATGCCTGTCTAGGAACAGCCTATTCATCCCTCCTCTATCGGTACCTCAATGCTGAGGACGCTACTCTCTCTACTTTACTTTACTCATTACCATTACTTTTTTTTTTTCATACGGTAGGCAAACAGGCAAGCGGGCCACCTGATGGAAAGTGGTCACCACTGCCTATAGACATTAGCAACACCAAGAGTATCGCTAATGCGTTGCCCACCTCTATAACACGTTATTACTGAATGGCGACCGATGTTTCTTGTCATGCACTTTACTAATAATTATTATGCTCTAGCAAAAGCAACACTAAATCATTCCCACACACCGTCGCGGCGCGAGCGCATCGCTTGTCATATATCACTATCGGTGATCATGATCAATGATGGATCGCACACTCGAGTGGTTTGGCGCGCGATCTTACGGCCGGTCATTTGCGCACATGCAGTAAGGTTATCTCACGTTTTGAAGTTTCCATGGCTGGAATGCATCTTTCTCGTACTATAATTAGAATTTCTTTTCATTCTTACATTGTAGACTCGCAATCTGTGAGTTGGAGCTACGTATATCGGAAAGAGTGTGTTATGTTGTCAAAATAAAAATAATCACTGCACTGGGGCTTTATTTTTTAATCGCTAGCCTTGAATCGAAAGGTATTCAATTTTGATTTTCGGCATTAAAATTTCGATATTTTGATGCATGATGCCGATGTTCCATATTTTTAATCGTACTCTTTCGAAGTTGCCAATGTTTAAATAGTAAATTTTTCAAGCCGGAAATTAAAGTTGAAAACCGTTGGGTGCTGACGAGACAGATACAGGTTAAGCAATGCTCGCTCCGGAATTGGATGAGTGACCTTATCGCTGGTCGAACTGCTCGCCACTCGTTAAGGGTGCCTCCTAATTGGCGAAGCGAAGCTGACTAAGTTCTTCTGAGGAATGTAAGACTGTTGAACAGTCTTGCAAGCTTTTAAAATTAAAAGTAATGTCTCGGGCTGGCTTAGCAAAAACCGCCATTCATCATCACAGCTCATAATTACAGTCCACTACGGGACTTGGGCCTCACCCACGAAAGGGGAGGTTATTGCCATAATCTCCACGCTTGGCTAGAGACTGCAGTATTATGAATATAGTAAAGATAGGTACATAGGAGTAAATATTATAGGGAATAATGTAATTATAGGGCATTGGATTTAAAACCATTATGATGCAGGACTTTTGTCACTATCGTATAAATGATGGATTGCACAGTCTTGATGATTGTTGCGCGATCTGACGCAGCCATCGGCGCCCGCGCAGGACGACTGCACTCGCCATTAGTGCATTGAACTGTTTCATGTTCGTTTAGTATTAATAGAGTATCGGAAACACTATTACTAGCCGCTATTAGCACTAGACGAATTAAACAGGAAGTTATTATAATTAGTGGGTGTACGTCGGAACTTTAGACGGTTGTCACAAGGAATGTGACATCTTGATAAATTTGTGACACGTACCGCAAACTTATCTGATCCGGTGACGGTGTGCTGTTGTTGACAAGAAAGTGACATTTCAAAATGGCGACACCTAGTTCCAATTTTGGCCACCGTTTCGGATACGTTGTGACACTCTAGGCACTCAGGTGTTTGCGATGACAGCTATCACAGCCAAAGGCGACACCTGTTTACGAGCTGTCCAACTTCCCCTTTATATATACTTTTAATTTAAAAAATACTCGTTATTTAATATAAAAATACAGTATTGTACATCACCCATAGCGCCCCATCATACTTTTTTTAGATTGTGCAATACAGTGAGAATACTTATAACGAGGCAAAAAGGGATATTTCTGTATGTGTGTGTGTGTTATATTGTGTACAATAAACTGTTAAATAATAAATAAATAATAATAATAATGATATCATAGAAAAAAAAATTAAAGCTCATAATCTTAATAGAAAGTCAAATAACGGTCTGTGATTGTGTATATGTATGTGTGAGTGTGAGTGTCCCCCTTCCTTCGTTCCCTCAACTCATCCGCATAGAGAATCTACATATACCGTGCCAAAAGGAAACCGATCAAGTAATCGCACTTGAGATTCAGTTGTCTATATTTAACTCCACATAATCGCGCACTCGACGCTGAATAGCGGCTGTGTGCGGTTTTCACGATAAGCGAATAAGCACACATGGTCATCTTGGCTTTAATGTCCCGGTTGTGCTCTCGCGCGGGGCCCAGGGCCCGCTTGGACCAGGATTTGGCAGATCAGGTAATTACAGTGCAGCGACTGCCATCTGACCTCCGTGACCCTGTTAATAGAGGAACCTGGACCATGGCTACACATTTAGTCGCCTGAATGTGCAGGTTTCATCACAGTATTTTCCCTCACCCTAGACGTACAATAAAAAAGAATTAATCAAAACTGGATGTTAGAAGACGTCATTAGTGAAATAACGTGCCACAAACTCTGACCAGGTGGCTAAAGCTGGAACTAAGTGTCGCTATTTTTCGGCAACAAACGTCAGTCCACAGATAAGTTGATTCATCTGATCTGCAGAGGCAGCGCCGATATGTGTGTCTTAACCCTAAAGCGGCTGTGTGCTGTTTACACAATAAATCCGTATGGGCAGAAATCAGTGCACTAGTTATTACGAGCTCTCTAATTCTAATGCTTTGGTTCCGGGATAGCGTTGTTACGACAAAGTGCATTTGTTACGACGGTACGTACCTACATTGCAAATGGCGGGGCATGGAGTCTAAGTGTTGCCTAAGTTTCCGAGAAACGTCATAAAGTGACGTTTTGCAGGACAAAATTGTTCACTGCTCCGCGCCCCGCAGTCATCTCCGAAACATTACCCTCCCACCTACGACTCGCCTACAGGCGCGATGGTACTCATCAGCTGTGTGGTCAATTATAGATCTATGGTTTCCGAACTAGCCAACTGTGCAATATTACCGCCCAAGTATCTTCAGACATAATAAATAGGATTGAAACGAATTTACGGTCTTTCCTTGAAATAATGCATCGGACTTTTAAAGCAGGCCATCCACTATATCATTATTAATAGTTTTTTAAAAGAAGTTAATAGTCACGCGTAGGTATGATTTAAACGATACTCTACTTTATTGGATTTGAGAAAATCCTCATTCCTAAACTGTAATTTATTTATTTCGAATTATAAACATTTCAACGTGTAGATCATCGCCTCCACTATTTCAGCAGTAATGAAGATTTATCTACTGTGGAGGTGTTAATTATTTACGTTTTCCAGGGTTCCGTACGCATGAAACAAAAACGGAAGACATAAAGGATTACTCGTGTGTCTGTCTGTCTGACTGTCACTCAATTTTATCCGAAACTACTAGTCCGATTAAGCCAAAATTTACACATTGTTATTTGTGTGACCTAATCGCGGAGGGGTAGGTCGAAGTGGAATCCTAGATGTTTTACAACGGAATTGTGAGGTCGTACCCCAAGTCAACAAGGGGACTCTTTTCTTAGACTCAAAGTTGGTTATTTACGATTACGGGAAGATATAATTTACGAAGTCCATCATCTTAAAATACAATGCTTAATCTAATAATATCTATATATCTAATCTAAAATTTTACTATGACGTCAAATCTATACGCCCAATGGTTTGGTTGTTAAAGGCTATTAATATATTAATATTAATATTAGATTAACGATATTTAGTCCTATAGTACGTCTGTACGCCCGCGCAGTGGTACCTACATAGTAGTGGTAGTGGACGTAAAAAATGTTGGCTCTCTGTGTGTCCTCTACCGTCTGTACAACGGGGAATGTTCCGAAGAACTGTTAAACTTGGTGCCACCGTCACTTTTCCGCCTCCGCACCCTCTGACGATGGGATAGATTTCAACCACACAATCTAGATGCCTGGCATCCAACTATCGTATGAGCATCGCGAGCGTTTTTTCTTCGCACGTGCAAGTTGTGGATTGAGCTCCCTCCCGAATTCTTTACTATGCTATAGATTCAGATTCATTTATTGCCCAAAGTAAACACAAGTACATTTATATACCTAGCAGTTAATACAGACAAAAATGTGCATTCATTTAGGGTTCGCCAATAATAATTAGCGATACAATATAATTATTTGATACATAATAATAATATTATTAATCTGTACAAAAGTACCTACAGAAATCAAAATGACAACGTAACAAATCAAAAGATTGAAAAATAAATTTAAGAATTTCATAATAAAATGATGGAAATGTCAAAATTCAAATGTCACAATAAATACTACAATAATAAAAATGTCGAAATAATAACCAATATAACATGGGGTTCTTCAAAAAACATGCCCACAGGTTCCTCAAAGGCCGGCACCGCAACCGCTCCTCTTAGATTGCAGATATTCTGGACGACGGTGGCCACTTTCCATCAGGTGGACAGTCCGTCCGTGTGCCTCCCTAGGCAACAATATTTTTTTTCTGGCTAGTTCTTTCAGCGTTTTATTCCAAAATAAATTATGTCTTTTACACTTATCTTCGGCAAAGGACAAACCACGCGTGCGACAGAAACGACGCCTACGAAGCCGGATGTGTATTATTTACCAAGGATATCTGTGCAAAAATTTGTAGGCTTTTGGTACAATTTCAATTCGAATGTCTTGGATAGCTTATGTTCTTGAAAAGTTTGGGGAACCGACAAAATCGATTGTAATGCGGGTGTCAAAGACATTTCAATACTTTTGATCCAAGGATCTCGGGATTTGTAATTTCTCGAATCAGGGATGATACCGCTTAAATAAATAAATAACTTGGAATATAATAATATTTTCTTCGAGTCTATAGCCTTTTGTCCTTACTAGAGTTTAGCTAAATTTTTTCCGGTAGAGTATAATTATTCTATACCAATAGGTTTCGTAAAAGGCGCCTTATCTAACTCCCGTATTCACAAACAATACTCGTCAAAGGAAAGAAGTCTATGCATCCTTACAGTGCTCGAACGCACTGCCTTCAACGCGGTCATTATCTTTCATTCTGACGGACGCATCGATCGCGACACAAGTATTGACAGTTGGAACCCTGTGCGTTCGCTCGCACTGGGGTTGCCAACTATACTGTTTTAAACAGTATTATACTGTTTTTCACTAAATTATACTTTTTACTGTTGATCAAAAATAAACTATACAAAATACTGTTTTCAGCATCAGTTTTTTCAGTAATGAATGCTAAGATAGAAATAGAGCATCTTATAATTTAATAAAAAATGAGCTCCTCATTTAATTTAATATCAATTATAATTGTGGTAAGGCGTATGAAGTTTTAAATAAGATTGTAAATTAGTAAGTTGTGCGAGAAGTTCTAAAAAATATGTATTGAAAACAATAAATAAATAAAATACTGTTAATTTTTCTAAAATACTGTTTAATATTCTTCACAGACCTGAATATACTTTATTTCTTGCAAAAAAAGTTGGCAACCCTAGCTCGCACTATGTGACTGTAACATTTCTGAATACAGGTAGATCTAAATCTACACATTCTTACATCCACACATTTCATACGCTCTGGCTAGGCCACACCCTGTACAGCCAACAATTGTAAATCAGCCGGTGGATCGACGAATGTTTTTATGAAAATAAGACATCGATCTCTCGAACTATAAACCCTGGCATAATACAGTTGCCGGTCGATTTATTTATACTTATTTATAAATTGACTCGCCTACCGTGTTCTAAAATAGACAGTCTGGCGATACAGTGGAAATCGCTCTGGGCCAGGGGTGGTCAGTCTTCCGTGAATCAGGGGTCACTGCAACTTTAGGGGTAAGTGTTTGCAGTTAGTTCAGTGCAGGTATGTTTGTTTTATGGTCCATGTAAGTTTCGGAGCTGGGTAATACGTTTATGTATGACTAGCCATTTTCGTATAGGTAGAAACTATAGGCACCTTCCTCTTGAATGGTGAAAAGTTGCAATTCAGTTCACGTAACTATAAAATAAGCGAATAAAATAGGTCTACACGAAGACGTCTAACTTTGTTTTAAATAATGTAGTAGATTATGTTGTAAAAGATGTGACGTACGTAAACATGGTGTAAAACAGTGATTCTTGAGATACCTTTCAGAAGTTGATGTTGCACGAAATGGCTGTAAGGTTTATAAAAATTCCCGGAATTATATTAGCTGCAGCAAACATTTTGTTACCTATATGATCTAGAAAAGCAGAACATTAACCATTTCCTTGCCAGACGTGACATGAACATCAAAACATTAATTTCTAAAAGCGATCCATCCATAAATCTCGGCCTCGTAAACTACTTAGATCTAAAGTTAGAACAAGTTTTGGCCACAATTTTATTCTACCTAATTGACCATGCCTAAACAATAAAATTGTGACCAACACTTGTCCTAATTTAAGATCAAAGTACTTTAAGACGCCGTGATTTTTGGACTTGGTCATATTTTACACAAGTGTTTGATGGGTTTTTACTTACATCACAATTTACTATCATAATAAAAAAAGCGGCCCCAAGCTCAGCCACACCTGCGTAACTCCATGTATCCCATCCATAGAAGCTACTCGACGTAAAGAAATAAACTAGACATTTGTTGAATCGATTTCCAGTACCAAATAGTTGTACACTACGCACGTTTAGTGTTAAAAAGCCAAGGTTTCCGCAAATTTCAAGGTTGGGGCCTGTGTTATTTTATTTGGGAATGCTTTCTTGTATCGTTTATTTTGCTGTCAGTGGGCCAGTTAATTTCGTAGAGACACCGATCTACGGACCAGCGGATTGTTTATTTGAGTATTCCCCTTACGTCACGCACTTTTGCTATCGCAGCGCCGACTTACGTCATAGCTACATCTTCCACAACTAATTTAATTTTAGTCTATTGTAGTGTAGTATGTTTATTGCGGCGTGGGACGGCCCCTCACGAGATGGACGGTTGACCTCGTGAAGATCCTAGGGAACCGAGAGATGCAAGAGGTGCAGAGTCGATCGGTGTGGAAGTTGTAGGCGGAGGCCCAGGTTCAGCAGGGATGTCCTGCTTCCTGCCCATTTTCTAGTCTCCCCCCACTCACACTCAGTCATTCTATTCTTACTCTTGAGAGGGTAGGTGGCGCCACCGTCACGTAACAATTTGCTCTGATGTAAACATTTATTTAAAAATATACAAAAGGCGAAAAGTGATTGAATATTGTCATAGTTTAGTTTATCACAGTGCCAAGATTGAGTGAAAGTGTTATCCCAGTATAAAAGTTATCACAAATAGTATAAAAGTGTAAATAATTAACTGGAACAATGAGATAGGGTCTCTGAATTACAAACTATTTAGAATAAGAACTTCGACTGTGTGCCAGTGAAATATATTATGTCATTCCCCAAACATATTTGTTATCAACTTACTTGTAACGCAAACTCGTATGTTTTCATTCATAAAAGTGTAATAAGTTGAACAAAGAAATCATAAAGTGCACACTACCGCCAGGATATATACATTGTTCCCACAAAATAAAAAACGAGTTGTGTTACGCCAGATATCGATTGCATTGTAAACTACATCATCTAATTCGACACAATTGTAAACGAAGAGTTAGTGCAGTGGGTGAAGCAACCGCGTTGACGCGGGCAACCCGAGTTCGATCCTGGGTAGTGACATACATCGATTTTTAATAATTTTAAATTAAATTTCTATTTGACATTCAAATTATCGCGGCGACCCGAGTTCGATCCTGAGTTGGGACATACTTAATAATTTTTTTTTTTTTTTTTTTTTTTTTTTATTGCCTTTTTTATTCTACAATATTACCTAGCCGAGAGATGGCACCGTCTAACTCCAAATGCATAAAATGTAAAAAAGAAATTGTTAATAGGTACTTCCTTAAATGCACAGGTTGTGAGAAACCATATCACATTGAATGCACAAATGTAGGAGAGAAAAGGTTTTTACTAATGTCCGAACATAAAAAGAAAAGTTGGAAATGTAGAACTTGTTTAGACAGAAAGGTTGCGGCTACTCCTCAGCAAAAACGTATAGTAGTGCCTATGACGTCAAAACCATCATCACCAGACTATGTAACACAACGTAAGGTCAATATTTCTACTGAAAATGCATTTTCATCTTTAGAATATGTAGAAGACGAATCCTCTGTTATAGAAAGATTTAATAGAAGCTGCCCCGATCTAGAGCGTTTTAATGATAGCGAACTAATTGAACAGCTAAGGAATAAGGTACTTGAGTTGGAGCAGAAACTTTTATCGACAGAAAATGAAATTGAAAATTTGACTATCGAAAATGGATCATTGAGAACAGAACTTATGAAATGTAAATGCGACATCGAAATTTTGACTAATATATGTAAGACACCTACTACTGTTGACAAAAAAAAGCGGAGAGGCAGTATAAACATTAGCAAGTTAAATACCTCCATAGTAATGTCTCCAAGTGAAAATGTTGTCAAGAAATCAGATTGTACGGAGGCTCTTCAGAGTCCAATGAGGCGTACTCCACAAACTGTCGGTAACCAGCAAAAAAGCAGAAATCGCTTTTCAAGGCAACCCACTAAATGCTCGAAGATATCCGATTTAAAAAATGAAGAATATCGCCATAATGTTTTATTGATTGGTGATCAGCAAGCAAAAGGCATTATTTATTTGCTTAGTGGTCTGTTGGGGAAAAAATTTAATGTGAATTCTTTTATAAAACCTAATGCTCAAATTGCAGATGTATTAGTGTCGTGCAATACATTTTGTAGCGGACTTACCAAGTCTGATTATGTAATAATATTAGCAGGCTCCAATGATGTCAATCCCTTGAAATTTCAAGTTAATTTATATAATCAAGTTGCTCTACTCTCTCATACTAATGTATTAATATGTGACATAATTGTAAACAGTTATTTAAATGTAATGTCAGTGAATAACATGATTAGGTTTACATGTGCCCAATTTGCTCATGCTAGTTACATTCCTCTTGTGGGTGGATTTCCAAATAACTTAGTAAATCTAAAATTATACACTTGTCAACATATTCTTAGAGAAATACTTCACTTAAATTATAGAACTACATACGACAATTTCAGAAAATTTGCTTACAACACAATTCCTAAAAAACATTATAATGTTCAACCTAAATTGAGTCTGGTCCAAAAGCGGATAACATCTTATTTTAAACAACAATTAAGCAATGTAACTTCCAATCACGAGCAGCAGGCGGAGAAAGCAAAACAGATGGTCTCGAGTGTTCTTCAGGAGGACGTGGTGGAATCTTTGTCTGATGAACAAAACTTTTTTCGTAACGAAGGAGCAAAATAGTTTTAGCATTCTTCACGTTAATATACAAGGAGTAAAATCGGTTATGAATAATCTTGAATTACTGTTGCACGAACTACACGTGGACGTTTGTTGCCTAAGCGAAACATTTCTAAAAGATAACGAAACAACTGTGTTCAATCTACCGGGTTATCAGAACGCTACTCATTTCTGTAGGAAAAAAATGTGTAAGGGTGGGGTTGCAATTTTTGTTAAAAACTCGGTGAGCTACCGTCATTTGCAGTGGATTTCTGATCTGTCAATTGAAGCGCATTTTGAGTGTTGTGGGGTAGTCATAAATGAGCTAAATTGTTTAATTATTTGCATATATAGGTCTCCTAAAAGTAAACTTGACGTATTTCTGGTTAACATGGAATGTTTGTTACGTAAAATTATAAATAGAACAAGAAACCTTTATAAAAAAGTATTTATAACAGGTGATTTTAATGTCAACATTCTTGATAAAAATAAAAATACTGAATCATTTTTGAATTTATTTAGACTCTTTAAAATAAAACCTACAATTTTCGAACCAACAAGAATTACTTCAACATCTAAATCATGTATTGACAATATACTAACT
This sequence comes from Blastobasis lacticolella, assembly GCA_905147135.1. Classification (NCBI taxonomy): domain Eukaryota; kingdom Metazoa; phylum Arthropoda; class Insecta; order Lepidoptera; family Blastobasidae; genus Blastobasis; species Blastobasis lacticolella. The sequence goes on from LR990046.1 coordinate 1,444,104, forward strand.
AATGTCAAACAATTTACGTCGCGTGTACTACACTTAGGCTTATCGGATCACACTGGCCAATTAATAAAAATACCATGCAGAGCTGAATTTCGGGAGACACATTGGTATATTTACAAGAGGGACACAAATTTAGACATATTTCTTAAATATATTTCCCAGTTAACATTTTCCAATGTATTTGCGGAGGTTAATGCAAATAACGCGTATGAACAATTTATGGAAATGTTTGGCTTCATATATGACCTTTGTGTACCTACCAAAAGAATCAAACTCACATTTAATAAACACAAAAATTGGCTAACAAAAGGCTTAATAGTGGCAAGTAAAAATAAAAGAAAACTGTATTTAAAAACAATAAGCAGTAAAAACACTATTACTGCAAATAAATATAAAAAATACTGTAAAATTATGAAAGCGGTATCAAGGCAGTCTAAAAGAATGTCGAATATTAAATACATAAACGAAAGCTCAAATAAAACAAAAGCCACCTGGAATATTATAAAACAAAGCACTACACAAGCAAATAACTTATTAGAAACCGTAGATTCCATTAACATTAACAATAAAATGATTACAGAGCCTATTGAAATGGCAAATGCTTTCAATAACCACTTTATAAATAGTTGTAAGCGAGACGGGACTGGTACATCTTTTAAACATATAAGCCCATCAAATTGTCATTCTATATTCTTGTCTCCAGTTACTACTGAAGAATTAAAGAATGTTGTCAAAGGGTTAAAGAACAAAAATAGCGTGGGATACGATAGCATACCCACAAAGGCAATTAAGTCGGCAATTGATTATATAGCGGAGCCATTAACTTACATCGCAAATCTTATTCTTGAGACAGGTGCCTTCCCAGACATGCTGAAGAAGTCTCATATTAAACCTTTGTACAAAAAAGGAAGTCGATCCGAAATAAATAATTTTAGGCCGATTGCTCTTTTAACAAACTTCTCAAAAATATTTGAAAAGATAATTTTTAATAGGTTGATATCTTTTACAGATAAGCACAATATAATAAATATAAACCAATTTGGTTTTCAAAAGGGGAAAAGTACTACGTCAGCGACCTTCAGATTTTTAAAGGAAGTTTGGGAAGCAGTAGATCGTAGACGTCCGTGTATTGGGTTTTTTTTGGATTTAAGTAAGGCTTTTGACAGTGTATCTCATAATATTCTTCTTAAACAGCTTCATCACATAGGAATTCGTGGAATTGCCTTGAGTTTGATTGAATCATATCTCTCTAATAGAGTCCAAGCTACAGTTTTAGATAAATTTAATAAACAAACCAAGGTGGTAGAAAAAAGACAATCTGAGTTCAAAAAAGTAACAGTAGGCGTCCCACAGGGAAGTATACTTGGTCCCCTGTTGTTTCTAATTTATATAAACGAATTGCCACTAACTATAAACCATATATGCATAATGTTTGTTGATGACGCATCTATATTTGTTACAGATTTTGATAGTGACCTACTAAATAATGTAGCAGATACACTGGAAAAAGTTGTAAATTGGCTATCTTCTATTAACTTAAATATTAATACTGAGAAAACTAAATATATTCAATTTAGAAACTATAAAATGGCTCATATCCCGTTGAACTTAGTACATAATGGTCGATTAATCGAAGAAGTTGCAGAAACAAATTTCTTAGGTCTTTCCATTGACGCCAACCTTAATTGGAAATCACATATCGAAAAAATTAATAAAAAGATCTCTAGCTATTGTTTTGCTCTTTCTGTCCTCACAAACGTGTCATCGGAAGGTGTTGCTAAAAATGCATATTATGGATATGTATATTCTTTATTGAAGTATGGCATAATATTTTGGGGAAATTCCGTAAATGTGGAATCCACATTTATACTGCAAAAGAAATGTATAAGGTCAATTTACAACATGTTTGGAAATGAAACGTTGCGAACCCTTTTTAAAGAGCGGAAGTTCTTAACGTTGACGTGTATTTATATACTAGAAGTTTGTGTATTTGTTAAGAACAATAGTGAATATTTTATTAATATGTCTGACATAAAAAGTAACGTCCGCTCCCAATATAAACATGATATATGTACCGTGAAATCTTCCAGTGCAATTCTTCAAAAAGCTCCTATGTCAATGGAATTAAAGTGTTCAATAATTTACCAGAACATTTAAAAATGTTAAGTAGAAATAAATTTAAAACTAAATTAAAAGAATGGCTACTGGATAGGGCTTTTTATAATCTGGGGGAATTTTGGACGAAATAAGAGTTTGATATTGTAAATTATAAACTGACATTCATATTATAATTTAATTGACAAATTAATTTGAATTTGACATTTTTGATTTATTACGTATTTTGACATTGCATATTTTGATTTATTTCCAAGTTTTATTTTGGTATTGTTTTAAATGGATGTGAATTTTACTTTTTCATTATTGCTTATTTAAATATTGTATGTCCGAAATGGGCAAACTGTTGAGACTCACAAATATAATTTGTAATACCTAAATGTACCTACACAGTTCAACAATAAAGTTATTCTATTCTATTCTATTCTATTCCATATGAGAGTAAGAATAGAATGACTGAGTGTGAGTGGGGGGAGACTAGAAAATGGGCAGGAAGCAGGACATCCCTGCTGAACCTGGGCCTCCGCCTACAACTTCCACACCGATCGACTCTGCACCTCTTGCATCTCTCGGTTCCCTAGGATCTTCACGAGGTCAACCGTCCATCTCGTGAGGGGCCGTCCCACGCCGCAATAAACATACTACACTACAATAGACTAAAATTAAATTAGTTGTGGAAGATGTAGCTATGACGTAAGTCGGCGCTGCGATAGCAAAAGTGCGTGACGTAAGGGGAATACTCAAATAAACAATCCGCTGGTCCGTAGATCGGTGTCTCTACGAAATTAACTGGCCCACTGACAGCAAAATAAACGATACAAGAAAGCATTCCCAAATAAAATAACACAGGCCCCAACCTTGAAATTTGCGGAAACCTTGGCTTTTTAACACTAAACGTGCGTAGTGTACAACTATTTGGTACTGGAAATCGATTCAACAAATGTCTAGTTTATTTCTTTACGTCGAGTAGCTTCTATGGATGGGATACATGGAGTTACGCAGGTGTGGCTGAGCTTGGGGCCGCTTTTTTTATTATGATAGTAAATTGTGATGTAAGTAAAAACCCATCAAACACTTGTGTAAAATATGACCAAGTCCAAAAATCACGGCGTCTTAAAGTACTTTGATCTTAAATTAGGACAAGTGTTGGTCACAATTTTATTGTTTAGGCATGGTCAATTAGGTAGAATAAAATTGTGGCCAAAACTTGTTCTAACTTTAGATCTAAGTAGTTTACGAGGCCGAGATTTATGGATGGATCGCTTTTAGAAATTAATGTTTTGATGTTCATGTCACGTCTGGCAAGGAAATGGTTAATGTTCTGCTTTTCTAGATCATATAGGTAACAAAATGCAGGCAGGTGGTTCCATCTTCGGCCGTATCGTTGCTTACCATTAGGTGAGATGGCGGTCATAGGTATGCCTGCCTAGTATTATAATCTCCTCTTGGGCAATACGCTCTTTGACAGAGCGGTCGTGGTCGTCATGTGTTATGGGCAGCTGTCACTTGCGTTATGATTTCTTGCCATCTCGATCTGTGTGCTGTATTATAATGCTAGTCGAAATATTCCAAAAATGTTTTCAACAAATAGCCTATTCCCCACTCAGAATCGATTACTTCCTGCAAACTACAGCTTGCTTGTCCAACATCGGCGGGCCGACACTCCAATTTTTTCTTCTCCTCGCAAAAATACATCAAATAAGTCGTCTCTGGCAACACACACGGCGATTTGTCAAAATTAAACGGCCAAAGCGCAACCGGAAGGCCGTGTGTCATTGTAAACGACATGTTTAATTCAGCTTTTAACTATTGGAGCTGTTTTAAAAGTTGCGTGTGGCGCGTCCCATTCATGAGGCGAGGCTTATTCATGTTTCCATTCACTTGTGCTTCATACAGTTCTACGGTTATAGAGTCATATTTGCAGATTCTTCTATAACGGAGGAGTTATGTGAAGCGTCCGAGCCGCGCGTACAATACGTGTGCTCGATAATATTGGTTCTTTTTGTCTATCTTTTGGCCCACAAATAATTATGTACTTGAGTAAATTTTTGTAACGTCACAAATTATACTCCTTGCACGTTTTCGTAAAGCCAAGTCACTGGATTTTTTAACGAATTTTCAGCTTTGTCGCACCTGCCAATAGCTCGCCACACTTAAAAGAGTATTGTCAGAAAAACGTTTACTGTAAGACCATGACGTTGAATTTGAAGCTAACCAAAGTTCAGTCATGATCCATAATGATCTTCACTAGATCCGGGCGAACACTTCACCTAGATTAGGTACCTCGAAAAATTATGACTCAAGACATCCCCAAAATGATCCCTAAACATCCTGCTCTGGAACCGTAAACCATTTCACCAGCTGATTCACGGTTCCCCGTGATTCACACCGTCTATGAGAACTGTAACTATATTTATGGCAACTATCAATTACCGTAATAGCGATAACTGAATGTAAATGTTATATGGCTCGTTAAAATCGGACCGGTTAAGGCCACCGTGTTACGTTAGGTGATTATTTTTTTCTCGCCTCTCTCGCCTTGTGGAGGCGCGTCATGTGGGAGAGATGAGCGTGTCTGGCTGTGTGTAGTACAGTCACCATCCATATTGGTAGTTTTGCACGCACATCATGGGCATAGAATCCTGATAGCGCTTTCCGACCGCTGGGACTCGCTTATAATACGTAGGTCATCCCCTTTCATTCAATAATAGTATGTTCATTTTATTATAATAATTTAATTTGTACACTAGACGTACTTTTATTTAGTTCAGCACTTTTATTCGGACTCACCATCCGCAGACTCTAGCAGGGGAGAGATTCATCAGAATATATTTTCGGAATAGTGTTATTGAAATAATGATTCAGCTGAACAGTTTAACAGTGTATTATGATAATAAAGCGATATTTCAATTAAAATAGCAACCAGGGATGGGTCCTCTTTTTCATGTCTTCATGTCGATGTTTTCCCAGATTTCTTTGATTCTGGCCCAAAATTGAGCGATTCCATTTCACAGGTGACATTTGGAAAGTTTCAGTTAAGCCTAGGAATTATCCTGAATGCGCACCACCTTATCTAGTTCTGTCGGCAAAGCCTAATTCACGGTATCTCCTTTTTATTGACCAAGCCAAGAAACCAGACCAAGCCGAAAGTCCCAAGAAAAAACCAGAAAAATCGCAAAGGACACGGCGCCTTACATTACTATAATATTCGAGCAAACAAACGATATAGTTGAATGAGTAAATTAACAGTGGCTTGGCCTCGTTACTAGACAAATGGAGTCATTATCACAAGAGGAGAATTCCAAGGTCCCCGCGATGCCACGCTGGCTATTTGGGGAGCTTCGCGCGTGTGTACGACGGCATAGTAGCGGCACTGTCACACTTTGTCTGCGATGGGGCAAATGCTGGCTTTCATATTACTAAAGGTACACATTAGAAAGCTGGAAACTAACAGTCCAGTGCTGGAGACAAGTTAAGATTCCCCCTAATTTTCGAATTTTCGAATGACTCAATTGGATCGCATTTGGAAGTTATATAAGTTTTTGGTATTCTGCTACAAAATTCATTCTGTCAAACTGAGATCGTTCAAGAGGTATATTAGAGGTCTCTTTAGAGGCAGCAAACGCTTTGGTAGCACCCCTGGTGTTGCTGATGTCCATAGGTGGCGGTGATCACTTTACATCAGGTGGCCCGCTTACCTGTTTGTCTGCCGTATAACATATAAATTAGGTCCAATGGACTTCCAGTGACCTTTCATTGAACCGCCATTATACTATTTTCTAGTGTGATTGTACCTAACTTCATTGTGGACTAAGACGGCAGTCTCGTCTCGTAGATGTTAGAAGGCGACACCAACAACTATACAACTGTCAGTCAACTCTATCGATAAAAGTTTTTACAGAAACCCCATTTAGCCTTAATCGTAATCGAGTCGCAATTGAGTGTTAATTTAATACTAAGCAGTGGCACGAGAGTTAAGTAAAATCAAACTTGGGCCCCAGATCGGAACTGCCTGCACGAACACCGTCGACCATACGGCGATTCGCATCTCGCATTCGCATCTCTCATGTGCTATCGACACAACTGAATCGTAACCCACTGTGGAATCTCATAGTTTTGACTTCATTACTCACACGCGTAAGACAGAGACGATGCTATACGATTCCGATCTTCAACAGGTACCGGGCAGATTTAGGCAGTCATTTACCGCTTGCCTAGGAGCTTAAGCACGAAACCGGACCAATCCAGGACACAAATCACAACCAGAGGGCCTATCGGCTATCTCAGTGGACAACTGAATTTGACATAAAAAAATCTGACACTACTCTAATTTGGTAGACGCTATTGCCAGTTTTCAACGTAGATGACTTGGTGTAGAATTATCTAGTGTCAAATACAGTTGTCAACTGAGTTAGCCAATAGCCCCGCAGGACAATCTTATTGATTGATCTCATTCTAAGAACATAATAAGAACAACTTGTGGCTAAGCTTTTCAATTCGGATAGAGAATAGAAAAATCTTCATTTCTGTAAATATCCTAAAAATACCCCTTTCATCTATATTAAGCAGATATCGATCTGATACCCTCTATTAAACAATGATTGATTGATTAATTAACTTTTCTTTGTAAAACGCGAGTTTCGCTAAGAAACACCTGTCCATTTTTTCTTGAAATCTATTAACTTTCCTAGAGGTCATTAATATTCTGTGCTATAAGGCATAATCCTAGTAGAACCACAGAATATTAAGTATAACGGTAGTTCTACCGTTATACGCATAAAAAACTATACGAATGTGGTAATCAGTGAAAGACCAATAAGTGTCCTCCTTTCAGTATAATATAACTTTTAGTTGTTATCCCACATATCCACGTCATTCCCCCGGGAGACGTGGTACATTTCGAAGATTTTCCATCTTAAAAAAATGGCAACAAACCTAGAGTAGTAGCGTTTTGAATCCACCACTATACTTACATGATATTATTATACTTGAATATTTAAAACGTCCGTGCCGTGTGGTGTCCGGCAGAGTAGAATAGCACCAACCCCTTACGCTCATGGGTGTCGTACAAGGCGACTAATGTTTTCGAGGCAAAAGATCAAGAGTCTCCGTAGTCTGGAAAATGGGCAGCAGCATTTTTCATTGTTATATTTAAACACTGCGATCTCCAACCCGCCTGCCAAGCGTGGAGATTATGGCAATAACCTCCCCTTTCGTGGGAGAGGCCCGAAGTCCTGCAGTGGACTGTTACGGGTTGTGATGATGATTTAATACGTTACTTTTCGTGATTTAAATGCTACCGAAATTAACTAGATAATTGGTTAAGTAAATAAATGCCACTACTATTTCTGCCTATCTCTCTAGAAACTCCCACTTAATCGTCATTTATTTTTAAACATAATAGAAATATACACGACTTCTTTCATCTGTGAATTGTACAAAAATAACTTAAGCGGCCCAATGAGCATTTTCGACGTCTCTCGACCCACACCCTTTGTTATAGAGTTTATAATTCTTTGTGTTTTCCGTTCAGAATGCACGTTTCACCTTTGCTGTAGTTAACAAAATAATCGTCTGATATGATTTAGGGTATTATGACATGTGACGATTTATGTTTGGTGAGAAGAAATTACAAGATTGTCCGACACTTTGCGAGCATTTCTTTGAAAGCTATTTGGGTATTATTACACGTCAGTTCGCTTCACATGTTAATTCTGGTTTATGGGCGGTAGCGTTACAAAATTACGTTGTTGTCTTCATTAATCAACCGTTTTATCCCTTTCGTCCCATTTCGTTGCAAAAATTTCTAGCTAAGAAAATAGTATTAAAGTTTTTATTGCTTTATAATACAAGCATTAAAACTATGGTGATTAATGCCCTCTTTTACGCAGAGTGTGTCAGAAGGTATTACTCTACTATTTCTTATTTTACATATCTAATTCTATGTTTAGCTTAAAACCTCGAAAAATTACGATTCTGTACCGAATGAGAACATAGCAATACAAGCTTCCCAAGCCCTTATTCTATTGTCCTTATGTGGTGGATCTTCCAGCCATCTCACTTACCACCAGGTGCGATGGCGGTCAAATGTCTGGGTAGTCTTACTATAAAACACCCCAAAAGTGAACGGGTAAGAAATATAATATACTTTAACAACTTCTTTAAAGTTTTGCCGTAATCTCCATTCCCAAAGTGTATAGTGGATGTAAATTTAGTATAGTGTCAGCAGCCAAAAAGGATAAAATAATCTTGCTACTCAACCAATTGCCAAATAAGATGGATAACGTGCAACTAGTCAGTAAAAGTGATATCGTAACTGAGGGCTAAGTCTTTGATATTTAATACGAATCCAGTCGACAGAAGAAGATCTGTCAAATACATATTAAATTCAAAATACGAACGTCTATGAATGTTATAGCTGCTTAGAGACTGTACAACAATAGTGAAATCGGTTCAGTACCTACCATAAACAATCAATTCAATAGCTAAGCAAATAAATAAACAAACGAGAAAACTTCAAGAATTGTTCGCATGTATCTACAGAAGAAGAAATTACAATGAAGATAAATAAAGTAGTTCGAACATGTTGCGAGATTTCTTTGAAAGCTTGGACTGACGGGAGACACGAGTCACCTGCTGTGTATGTCATGAATGTTTATGTAGATGATGGATTGCCTGGTAGGGGGTTCGATTCCCTGAGGTTTGTTAGCATTGGCTAATTACCTGCTATGTTGAACCGCTCAGCTTTTTCTTCATGAAAACTTTAAACTTGGTTTTATTTTGTTACTATTTGCATCTACCATTTGTTTATTAGGTTTGCTTTTTCAACAAGTAATTAATATCATAATATACGTACGTTCGTAAAACTGTTTTATCAATGACAAATTAACCACGCTGTAGTTCCATTGTCGCAAAAGATTGAAAATTATTAACTCAGTACCTATATGGCATAATTATGACCTTTCATTAATTCATTATACGATCAAGTATGATTAAATCTTAGAACGGTTACGGAACTGAAAAGTTAATCTCAGTCGCTAACGACGGCCAGGAATCCAGGTTGTCGGCCATCAGTTGAGCGTGCGTCACCGTTGTTTATGCAACGCAATCGCCTTAAAAACTAAAAAGAGCAGAAAAAAGACGTCTTGACCGTTGTAAACCGTATAATCTTGCCAAACACAGGGTGCTCCCGAAACGCTGGCGCGACGGCCTCGTAAATTTAAAACATCCTGACCTAATGAGCCAGTTTGCACTTCACAGCAGGCCGTAAGCCACGCGAGCGCACGCGCCGCCGCCCGCGCCGCCCGATGCGCCACCGGGCACAATGAAAAGAAGAAAACATGCGACGCTTGACGCTCCTGCAATACATAAAAATACCAAAAAAGTTACAACCACTTAAGTGCTGAGTGAGCTCGATGCGACCACTGCCGTTATTAGTGCCTTACGACCAACGAACTGTCAAACTAACACTGGTGCTCGATATCAATAATAGATTAAAAATAATGTTAGTGGCAACACACCACGGACACGCACCCGCTTTAAAATGTTAGACGTTTTCCGCGGGTTAAAGAATCTTATTAAAGTGAACTATGTGCATATCGACTCTCCAGTATTTCGGTTGCACTACAGCATAACGGTTATACTGCTGATCGCGTTCAGCTTGATTGTGACGACCAGGCAGTACGTGGGGAACCCGATCGACTGCATCCACACCAAGGACATTCCAGAGGACGTGCTGAATACGTACTGCTGGATCCACTCCACGTATACGCTGAAGAGTCTGTTCAATAAGAAAGTGGGTGTCGAGGTCCCGTATCCAGGCATCGGCAACAGTCGAGGCGAGAACGGGAAGGAGGATATGAAAGATCACAAGAGCTACAAGTACTACCAATGGGTGTGCTTCTGCCTCTTTTTTCAGGTGAGTCCTAGCTTTAAGGTTTCAAATAAGGCCTTGATTTGTGGTTGTCGATTTGATAAACATTTCCAAGAATTTATTGTACGAGTATAAATTATTTTGTGATATTAGATATTCGTCTGAAACATTATAGACGGAACGGCCAAACAAATACAACTCATAATATTGAATTTGCAACGCTTTGATAACCTGTTACTGTCATGTTGTAAAATTATTGAATAAATAAATCGAAATTGTAATTGAATACAATATCTTTTGGCGAGACAGGTCATATTATTGAAAAGCCAATTTAGAGAAACGTCATGTTCGTTCCAAATCTATTTCCAGGGACGTCATTTTCTGGATTACTATATAACTTTTCGTATTGAGTAACTAGATAAGTGAAAACGCCACGTCAAAGCTAAATCACGGCATTCTGGCATTCTTCGATAAGCATTTAGTCTCATCAAGCATGTACATTTGCCAAATGAGTAAACCGCAATCAATTTCATTCAATTCCATTGGTACATGTGCCTTCTCTGTCTGCTGAAAGCACGTTTGCTTTACCGTAACACTCCACTGTTACAATGATACGCTAATTAAACATTCTGGTTCTGCAATAATTGGGTCAGGGGATCAGGTCGCCACTTTGTCTACATCATTATTGCAAAGTTCAGGAACTGATGCAATAGTTATAATCACTTGGCTAGCCAGTACACTAATTCTTCTTTTAATTTATTTTCTATAAACATATAGAACATAATAAATTATGTTTGTTTGTCTCAAAAACTCTTAGTGATTTCGTCTTAGTGAAATGCTTGGACTGGCAGCCTCCGGCAGCGTCCACCTGGACAATAGAAGCTGCCGACATCTTTGAGAGCCATTAGCCCTATTTCTGAAACCGCTTATTATACAGATCTATACGAATGTGCTTTAAGCTAAGCGACTTAACAATACAATTATAAACTCTCGACAAAGGTATGCGATGAAGCGACTATAAACTAAATATGTAGGTACCCAAGCAGCGACTGTTTTTTTTTGTAAATATATCAATGACGCTAGAACAGTTGTTGGGTAGTTAGAGGTCGTCTAATCTAAAATGACGCGCCCCACTATCGCATTAACGCACACAAGCAAGTTTAAAATATGGACGCAATACATATACAAATGCCGTTGTAATTGGTCATTCAATTGCCGGTGAAATTCAAACGTAGGAGCACGCGTCGTTCATTGGCTCCCACACATATGAAGTGTCGTTATTAATATTTGCACTCACACATCGAAATCAACTAACTAAGTAGTGGGGCGCGTCATTTTAGACTAGACGAGCTCTACCTAGTTGTTTAAGCGACGAATGCAGAGGATAGTTTCATTGATATCACTTGAAGTATTATGTAATGGTGGTAGCACTCATTGATTCGCAAAAAAGAATCGTAGAATTCCACAAATTAAAGTTCTATCCGTTCCACCTGGATGAGTAGCCGTGAACACTGCAATATTTAAAAAAAGAAATGTAGGATAACCATAGCAATGACTCTTTTCTGAGTTATGTACATTCGTTTTTTTTTTATATCAGACAAGACAGGCATTTGACCGCCATCTCACCTGTTGGTGAGTGAAAGTTGAACACTAACCGATGCTCTTACGGTGAGTGAGAAAATCGTGATGGAACCCGCGCATTCAGGCGACTGAATGTGTAACCAGAATCCAATCTGGTCAGGTTCTCATGTTAACAGGGTCACGGAGGTCCGATGGCAGTCGCTCCACTGTAATCACATGATCTGCCAAATCCTGGATCATGGTCAAGGCGGTCCCGAGCGCGTCCCACACAAACGAAGTTTGATCCTATTTTCAATAATACGCTATCTAAGCCAATGACATTTTGTAGACATTATCCAGAAACTAATATATATGTGTGTGGTTTGTCATATTTTCATAGTTTGTAGCGCCATGTTTTAATATTTTAATACAAATTTAAAACCTTTTTTTGAAAAAAAGTTGAACATTCCAACGATATATTTTATTGAAAATCTGTCAAACTACAGGCGTAGATATTGGTTTCTGGACCACGTCTACAAAATTTCATTGGCTTTGATAGCTTATAATTAAAAATATGATCAAACTTCGTTTGCATGAAGTGCGCTCGCGGTAATGACCACCTACGAGTGACCTGCTTCTAGCTTGCCTACCACATTTCCTATTATCTTATGATATCTAATCCGCACACGAACAAAGTTATATGTTATCAAAGATATTTAAATATGCAATTTTCTGCAAAAGGCTTGCTCTTTGAAACTATTAAGAGGCCCCACGTCTCTTCAGAAAATTGCCCACTAACTTTTCAATCATTTTCCCTCCTTATCGAGGTACCGGATAGACATATAACTAGGAACCGGGTTTGCGAGGAAATTGAGACTCTTCCTAGCCACATTCGGTATCAACTTGTACAGTCAGCAGCGTATCGCATAACAGCATATCTAAAACCACGGATGGCACGCGGCCGTAAAATTAGAGTATGCCAATAATTTAAAGATTTTAAAGGATTTTAATACTTCATTGAAAGACTGATTGACTTTCAGTCTACGAGTACAGTTATGGCGTCTTTTAAATTTGTTTCAATCTTTAGGTATATATTAATTTATAAAAATAACTGATCAATTACCATTCAAACTAGAAGCGAACTTTGAGCTCCGTTCGCTCATTAATTTATTTGTACTTATTTTTATAGACAGCCGAAATGCCAAAAACTTGGAGCCTCCCTATAGACGCGCATAGCAATGTCCTTTTATACAGATTTTGTGTAGGTCGATATGCTGCTTTCTGTACCTTATTGATTTGTAGTATAAAAATTTGTTGAAAAGAAAATGTTGAAAATAGGCAGTGTTGATATACTCCAGTTTATTTAAATTAGAAGCTTATTGTTTGTTTATTTTTCATGAATCAATAAAACTTGTACCATGGAGAACTTGTTCAAGGTCAGTTCAAACGCTGTATCCGTCGCCGAATACTGGGCGAATAAAGTATAAGTCAGAGTTTTAGTCCATCGACTCGATAAGAAGAAGAATAAAACTAGTTCAGTATAATGTACAGTATTAAGTGTTACTCACGATTGTAAGTATATTTACTTAGTTGTACCATAAAACCCACTTGTCGATAAAAAGGGTCCATCTCCCTCGGGAACCGATAGATATACTAAGATTTATTGATGTTTTATTCAAGTTCTATTTCACATTGAAAAGTGATTTTCCATCCATGTCGTCCGATCATAGAACAATATCTTTTTCTTATTTTGACCATGTTTGCCAAAGAGAGCGTTCCAAACCGAATTAGAAACGTAATTATAGGCCCACAGTGTGCGCGAACGCACAGAGATCCAACTGGCAATACTGGAGTGGCAATCGGAACTATGCGTCCGTTGTAATGAACGAAATTTACCAATCATGGAGCTTTGAATTCAGTGCGTTTATTCAGCAGACGAGCACTGTGAGAATGCATTTGTAAATAGTTGAACAACGGCAGTCGTAGGTACTTCGAATTTTAGAAAAGGGCGGAACTCAGATACAAATTATGCGTGCGTAAGCTGTCATAAATATGAGTAGTAGGGACAACTTCAACATAATTTACTCGGATTAGGATTAAGCAAAGAAATCAAATGCTATGAATCTTTTTTTTTAATTAGACTAGCCAGGCATTTGTCTGCCATCTCACCTGGTGGTAAGTGACGATGCGGTCGTAGATGGAGCATGCCTGTCTAGGAACAGCCTATTTTGAAGGAGTCCACTCACAGGCGACGTGTTCCATTCCTTAGCCGTACGCATTACAAACGTACCAAAGCGGCAAATCATAATTCCTCAATTTCTTTTTCTAATACAAAAAAAGAATTTGTTGGTATGGCTCAGCCACAAATATTTAAAAAATAACATTATGACAGCTCGGGCTGTCAGATAGATTTGACGTTTATGTGACCACGTTGTGTGGCTTGTCAACTTAACCTCGCAAACAGTGAGCCTGAATAAAATACGTTAACTGCTATAAAACAGTGAGTTTTATTACCATAACAGAATTTAAACACATTCCAACCCAACATGTGAACACATCCACACTGAAAAGGGCCACTCTCACGCCCTCCAAACTCTAGTGGGGCTATGAAGATGTCTCCGAGTCTACTAGGAAATTATGTCTAAGCACGTCTTCGCGCACCCCACTCGAGCCATGATTCCATAAAGCACTACACCCCACTGTTTTTATGTAAAACCTTACGTTATTTACACAGCCACTGTATCCAGGATAAACGAGTGTCGGTAGTGTAGCGTGTAGTTTTCGTTATTTCGGTAACGTTTTTCCAGGCATTGTTGTGTGGGTCTTTTTTGTTGTATTTTATTTTTATCGCGCTTGCTGAAAACTGTGGATCTTTTAAATTATGGGTGCGTTTTTTTGTATCAGAGGAGTTAACATAAAATGAAAATGATGCCGTTTGGCCTCCTCTGTCGAAGGGTATACTCCCATGGGAAGGGAAAAAATTTAATGATTTTTAAATAAAAGGCCAGTAGTAGTTGATACTTTGTGCTGTGCATTCTTGATAGAACACTTTTATACACTAGTTCCACGGAATGTATTATATTTATACTTTAAATTAATTTCGACCGGTTTCGGACATCATTTTCTGGCAATGTTTACATTTTAACAATGCCAGAAATATTACACATTGCCAGAAAATGTCATGGCATCCGAAAGACTCTACTAGACATAGGCCTCCCCTAGAGATCTCCACAAAGGCCGCCCCTGTGTCATCCACATCCCACAATGAGGAGTTTTCCAATAGGTATTTAAGGCATTCCTAACCACTCACTAGATGGCGCCCCGACAATTTTGGTAATTGATAATCGCTTGAAATAGGTTCTTAGCAAACAGGATATAAACACTGGGTAAGTTGTATTGGATAATATTGTATTTGTCAATAGTTTTTAACCATTTTAGAGGTTGTAATAATAATGGAACATAGTGCCAACTTCTGTAAATATTTATTTTTACATTTCGTTCAACCTTTAACAGTTATGTTTATATTAATAAACATTTAATTTTTAAGTTTAGTATTAGTTGGCTGCATGAAATCACTGCCACCATCATACAGATTAAAAAAGATTACCAAAATTATAGGAGCGCCATCTATTGATGCTTTTTGAAATCAACTATCAATACCTACTGGAAAACTCCTCATTGCCTAATGATTATACGTTCTACGAATTTTCTTTCTTCTCTCTTCATCCCTGCATTATATTTTTAGAAAATGGGGAACATCGACTAATAACACGTGCCATAGACAATGGCGCGCAGCCCAGTACATCAGTGAGATAACAAGCGATCGGGAGTCTCTTTTGTGTCCCAGACTGAATTATCAGCCTCCAGTTACCACTAGGCTGCCGAGCCTACGTAGTTTATGGTACCCGCTATCGGTGACACCACCGAAATGAGGTTATACACCGTGGCAACATAATTACTGTTGTATAAACCGCGTCATGAAAGAAGAGACTTGTCAAATGGCAGTAGAGGGGATTTCGCGCAGGTAATCGCCTACTAAGCAAGTCGAACCACGTGACCCGCCAAGTCTCTTCTTATTTGACACTAGTTGAACCTATTTTCCTAAACCATTAAAAAGGTTTTGAAGAAAAAGAAAGAGAGGTAGGGCATAGCGGGGTATCCCGTTCGAATAGGAGCCGCCCGATTGGGGAACTAAACTATACTCTTTTAAATAGTATTGTGTTTCTGCCGGTGAGTAAGATTTCCAGTGCTCCATGGGGTGGGGATTTGGGGAACCGTGGCTTTGGCAGTGGACGGGCATTTGCCTTTTTGCTGCCAGAGCAACGTGTTATAGAGGTGGGCAACGCATTAGCGATACTCTTGGTGTTGCTAATGTCTATAGGCAGTGGTGACCACTTTCCATCAGGTGGCCCGCTTGCCTGTTTGCCTACCGTATGACATAAAAAAAAAGGAATACCTTGGTCAATCTCGCTGCGCTAACGGTGTTAAGAGGTACATTTAATGAGTGGCGAGCTCGTTGCGGCGTCTTGCCTAGCTTCAAAGTACGAAACGGTCACCTATCCAGTTTCCGTGCTTAACCTTGGTCTTGCAAGCACGCTGCTACTTGACCAGTGCCTCTAGTTTAGATTATGTCGTATTCATTTCGGATGTGGGAGAGGCAAAGGAGGTGTATCGGGATAGTGGCTTGTGGAACTCAATAATCTGCTGTGGAATACGGGCGTGTGTATGTAGGTAGAGCTCGTCTAATCTAAAATGCCGCGCCCCACTATCGCATTAACGCACACAAGCATGTTTAAAATATGGACGCAATACATATACAAATGCCGTTGTAATTGGTCATTCATTGCCGGTAAAATTCAAACGTAGGAGCACGCGTCGTTCATTGGCTGCCACACAGATGAAGTGTCGTTATCAATATTTGCACTCACACATCGAAATCAACTAACTAAGTAGTGGGGCGCGTCATTTTAGACTAGACGAGCTCTACCTTTGTATGCAATTTCGAACTATTAACATTTCATTCAATATTAACACTGTATACTTCTATTTTTATTTGCCAGAATACCACGCTGGCAAATAGAAATACTTGACTCATTAAACTCCACGACGCACGATGGGCGCAAAAACGCGTGAAAACGCATCATTTTGCTGCCTGGGTGATAGTTACCGCTTACCAGTTATAAACAAAATCAACCAACCACATTAGGCTTGAATATCGGTCAAAACGACAAAACGCATTACCTGATTAAAACCTTAACTCAAACAGAATGGCAACATAGGGCAACATAAAGAAGGCTTATAGTTGCGCATAGCAAATACCCTTCTTACCCTTTCAAAAATCGTACTCTTTATGTTGATTATATGCAACACAGCTTCATTTCCTTGTTGAGCAGATATACCAAATTTAGCTTAATCAAGTATACTACAGTACAAGATTATGATACAGGGTGAAATAAAGAAAGTTTAACGCAAAACGCAGAGAAAATTATGATATTGTATTTCATAAATTCGTCATAAGTGCTCATCAAGACTATTCCAAACAGCCCAAACACGATGGTGTTATCTTATAGCCTTCATTAGTTCCTATGACCACCTTCTGATTCCATCATCAGATCAGCTCCATGGTGGCAGCTCAATTGAATGCCGAGAAGTGGGTCAAATTAGGTTTGTAAGATTTGCCTCGAAGACAGAGAAGACACAGTTACCTACAAACAATGGCAAGTTAAGTAAAAGCTTTAAAAAAAATAGAGGCGTTGCATCTGTGTGGAGTGTGATGGATAAGTCTGTAAGTATAATCTCGCTATAACGAAAGATCTCTATTGAAGCTCAAGTGTGTCAAAAACCGATGTACAACAAATAAAAAAGGCTGCCAAAATCCCCTTTCTTATCGAACCACCTCCAAATTTGGTGCAGTGAAAACAATATTTAACCTAATGACTACTAATGCGATTGATTGATTGATACATTATGATACATTTCATTAGTGGTGGAACAATAGCTTATTCGAGTAGAGTCGTCTCTTGATCGAGTGGTGAAAGTATCTGCCTTTTAGGTGGGCGACCCACGTTAGAATCCCACGAGCAGCTAGCCATTAGGGTTTATCTAGCTAAACCTACATACGAGGTGTAGGTTTGATTTGAGATAGTAAATAATGAATAACGAAAGAAAGTTTTCTCTGTAACAGATCACAATTGTTGAGGCTGGATCTCAAAAAAGTGGTACTGTAACCTGTCAATAGATTTATTTTAGATTTTTTGACATTTACGTAATTTTTAAAAAATGTCTTTGAATCTCTGTACTGTACTGTAACTAATAAGAATAAATAATCATCTTAGCGTTAATGTCCCGGTTGAGCTCTCGAGGACGAGGGCGCAGGGTCCGCCTTGACAATGATCCAGGATTTGGCGATCAGATAATTACAGTGGAGCGACTACCGTCTGACCTCCGTGACCCTGGTACCAGGGGAACCTGACCAGATTGGATCATGGTTAGAATTTCAGTTGCCTGAATTTGCAGGTTTCTTCACGATGTTTTCCCTCACGTAAGAGCATCGGTTAGAATTCAACTAATGTACATAAGTCAGAAGAGAGTCATTGGTACATGGCCGCAGCGGGAATCGAACCCGGTACCTCTCCCTTACGAGTCGGATACTCAACCGCCCGGCCACCGACGCTCTTTTTGTCTGTACTGTAACTAACTCCTCCTAAACCGCTCAATGGATTTTGATGTGGTTTTCATCATTTCTATTTCATTCATTCTATTATTTAGAGACGCAAACTCCCTATGACAAGACAAATTCATCAAAACTTTTGATTGGTAAGGTGTTAGAAAATTTATTGTATTTAATTAACAAATAGATACTTAAATAAAATAAACACGAAACTCACGGGGCTCACGAAACGAACGAAACAAATTTATTGTATAGTATATTTATTCATCTTAAGCTATTGATAAAATTATTTATTTATTTAAATATTTCTTGCACACAATAAAGAAATACAGAGATATAACATAAATATAACTGACACAACAGGGACTACTTATTAAATGTGACAAACTGTACAGATATATAAAAAGTAATAAATCATTTATTGTAAAATAAGTAATACATTTCAATTATAAAATAAATTAATGTCAACAAATATCAATATCATTAAATAATAATACAACCGTCAACACAATGTTATTCACAATAATGCTTCGTCCGAAAAAATATATACAGACCGATATATTGTTTGCGTTATGCCACTGTCTTAGCTAAATGTCGGGAAAAATTTCCAACAGCTGCCGGTATTTACGAGCACACCCCGTATAAGAAAGCAGCACAGTGGAAACTAATAGGGAATGCTAATTCGCTGGGGCATTGTTTTTATTATTTCGCGGAAGGGGATGCCAGCGATGCGGAATCATGCAAATTTTCGCGACATCCTAATGTCACAAGGGGAAGTTCCGATGGCGCGACTTATGTCGGTCAGCCGTGTCGCCGTGGATGGTGTAGTCGTGCCGACAAAGTTTGGTGGTAACTGTAACTGTAACCTACCAAAAAACCTACCTTGTTTTTATTGTAATTATTTATTCCTATGAATTATAATACTATTTATTGTACACAAGATACAAGAAAATATAAGTGATAGTAGGCCTGCTTATTTCTATGAAGAAATTTGGTCCAGCACTCCTACAATTTAGTATATCTAAATTATAGTTTGGTTAAATTAGGTAATAGAATGTCATTCAACAAATTAGTTTATCACCTGACTATATTAATTTACACCAATATTTATTTGCTCTAGGAAATTATCTAGGCGTCTAATAACGTCGCTATTTTTTCCAAAGAATTCTCATTAGAAAATATTACAAATCAATGTGAAAGACAATCGCAACTCGCTCAAAAAACAAAACGACATTCAGAAAGCAATCTTCAATCTACTTAGCATTATTATTATTAGTCGTATTGTCCCACTGTGAGGCTAAGGCCTCTATATGTAGATAGGTTTAAAATACTGAATATGTATTTAAGAAAAGTTTACTAAACGTCATAAGTATTCTTTGAACGATCATCTGCTATCTCCTCGCAAAATGTCGTCCGACTTTCGTCCGCATGTCGCCCAATCGCGTCATTGCGCGCGCCCCCACCACATTCCGCCCGTATAAAAATGCTTCCAAACGGGGCAATAAGCAGGTCTTTAGCCCGCTTACAACCTTATTAGCATCGGACTCCTGGTCGCCAGGAATGAGTCGACCCAATTTACAAATTTGTTCGGGGAAGGATGTCTCGTCTATATTCCTTCCACCGCAGTGTAGGAGACCGTTGTAGCGGTTTTTCTTTTCATGCGTATAAAACGTATACAAAACATCTGATGACAGATACTAACATATTAATTACTAGGTATCATATAAAATTAAAAATTGTAACCAACCTAATAAACGAAGTACTTGCTATTTAAGAATGTATTTCTAAAGCAAATCAAAATGTACATTTTTCCTTTTTTTTGCTACTGAAAACTACATAAAGCTGAAGTAAACCTAGCCCGGCTTGCACCAAATTCTTAAACACGTTTAAGACATTTAACGATTTTTTAGATGACGTTTGTTGTTTAAGTGTCAGCTTAATTGCGTGTAAGAATTTGGTACAAGTCTAAAAAAGTTTGGTACAAGCCTAAGAAGGATTATTTTCACTACGTAGTAGGTTACTACCCTATGCCCTACGCCCCACCTGGGTACGACTGGGAATAAAATGTACTGGAAATAAAATTCACATTCGTACCCAGTTGTAGGGTAGGTGTAGCGTAGATGTAGAGGGGAGTTGTAAGGGAGGTATATAGTTCTCCAGTAAGTATCTACTTAGTTTTCAATGACAAATGAATAGACAGCCCGTCATAGCCGTAGCCAGCTACCATTCATGCACTTAGATTACATACATGGGACAAAAACATATCCGCAGGTGCGTTGTCACTATGAGGACTAAGATGATATGCAATTACACCTATTACTCAGCCCAATTAGATTAAAAAATAATGATTCAGCGAGAAACTGTTTTAATCCCTTCATTTAGTCACATGTATGTGTGTAATCTTTACCATCCTAGCATGTACCAGCAAACTCAGATTACACGCATTTCGGAATAAATGGAGGTAAATCAGCTTCTGGCTTACTGGAAATTAATTCCTGGCTAAATTATAATTTGACTGACCTACATGTAATATAATAGATTTTGAGGTAGGTACTTACTAGGCGGTGCATTTAACTCTATCTCAATCCAGTGGAAATATAACTATATTATTCATAAAAGTTATTGGACGTGAAAACTATTTTAGCTAAAATAGGGAAGAGCGTCCGATTTGTTATGTAGGTGACGACCTGAGTGGTTCACTGGTCAACATGCACCGGACATGCGCCGGTCTGCCACGCAAGAGGTCCCGGGATCGATTCCCGGCCGGGCAGAAATTGAAATGATGAATTTTAGTTTCTGTCACGGGTCTGGGTGTGGGATAAGTAGTTTATCAGTTATCTAGCACCCATAACACAACTTTGCTTACTTTGGGGCTAGATGGCGCTGTGTGAATTTGTCCACGATTATTTATTATTATTTTATTATTATTACATTAGTTGATTTTTTATGCTAATACCAGTTTTGCTTTCTGTAGCAACAAAAATCCAGAACCACAATTGCCACATCTCGAACATCATTTCTATCTAAATTTCTCTATTAAAAATGTAATTTAAAAGGAGCTTCGACAATAAAGGATTAGCAAAATTTTTTGAGAATAAGTTTTTAGCTAGCAATACAGATTCAGTGACTTTTGAACAGGTATTTGTGGCAAGAAAAATGTCGAAAGCGCGAGAAACGCCCCCCAGGTGCGTTGTCACTGTGAGGACTAATATGACATTTCATTCGATTCAACGAGGCATTCCTCATGCCTGTAATGAGCAGTTTTCCAATGGGTATCTAAAGCATTCCTAACCACTCACTAGATGGCGCCCCGACAATTTTGGTAATTGATAATCGCTTGAAATAGGTTCTTAGCAAACAGAATATAAACACTGGGTACGTTGAATTGGATAATATTGTATTTGTCAATAGTTTTCAACCATTTTAGAGGTTATAATAATAATGGAACATACTGCCAACTTCTATAAATATATCTTTTTACACTTCGTTCAACCTTTAACAGTTATATTTATATTAATTAATTTATATTATTTTTAAGTTTAGTGTTAGTTGGCTGCATGAAATCACTGCCACCATCATACAGATTATAAAAAGATTACCAAAATTGTAGGAGCGCCATCTATTGATGCTTTTTGAAACCAACTATCAATACCTACTGGAAAACTCCTCATTGCGCTGGCTTTAACTTTCAAACTGAAACTCAACAATGCGAGCATTATTGCTTAATGACAGAAATAAATAAGGCGGTGGTACTCACCCAGGCCGACACCTGTAGCTTGACAGAGTCTACCACCAGATAATTTTTTTAGCTATTTTATGACTGTAGGCGAAAGTAATGACATATTCTTCCCTCATCATCACAGCCCATAACAGTCCACTGCAGGACTTAGGGCCTCTCCCACGAAAGGGGAGGTTATTGCCATAATCTCCACGCTTGGCAGGCGGGTTGGAGATCGCAGTGTTGTTAATATAACAATGGAAAACGCTGCTGCCCATTTTCCAGCCTACGGAGACTCTTAAGATCTTTTGCCTCGAAAACAGAGTCGCCTTGTACGACACCCACGAGTGTAAGGGGTTGGTGCTATTCTACTCTGCCGGACACCACACATTCTTCCCTGCTCACTGATAACTGGTACTAACTAGAGCAAACTGGTTCCCGTGGCTACCATTGCATCCAATTCACACCGATTAACACAGGCTTTCTTATTCACATCCATTTAGCATACTCAGATATCTATTTGTTATCCTCGTAGACGGAACTAGTAGCTATGATGATAATGTGGTTACTTTTCTTTTTTTCCTCTGTTTTTGTTTTATTTTATGCATAAGTTATGAAGAATTTTTCATTCATGCATTCATTCTTTATGAGTAGTGTGAAATCTTCAGGGTGAAAGCGCTCGGTACCGGGTTCGAATCCATTTATGGACTAATTTTCAGAAAACACGTTTAGTACTTGATTTTACTAAATTAATATTTCATTTCAAAAATAGAGTAAAATTTAACTTCTAGGCAAGTCTTAATATTTTTTTATTTCATAAGAAAATACCTCAAAATCTGTACCTAAGCTAACTTTACGTAAGTAGTCTGATACCTTCAATATGCACATTGAATACGGTAATGGATTTCCCAAAAACATCCCTGGAGGTTCTCGTCCAATCACATCTATACAAATAAGCAAAGACATATATAAATAAGTTAGGTAGTTGGTTTTGTTGGAAAGGGAATAATTATCTCGTATAGCTGGAAAGATTTCCAACATTATTTTGCTGATAAAATGTTAAGATATATATATATTAGTTGAATAGGAACGAACGAACAGAGATATGAAGAACATTGTATTTTTATGAGTCGGCTTTATGTATGTATGTATTTTTATGCTAACTTTTATATTGTCGCTAAGGCTGGGGATCGAACCCGTACCTATCGCTTACCAGTCGGATCCGCTAACCACCGACCACCGACGCTCTATCTTGCATTACTCACACACCATACATCCATAAACTCCTCTATCTCCTTACATTTTCGTCTTTAAACACATCGCTTCCGTTGATACGTGTGATTAACAGCCAGTCTCGTTATAGCACGATAATAAAACTGCTCGGAACCGGGTCATATGCGCGTGCGCCTTTGTTTTTAGTTGGTGATGTTTACGTTAGTAGCCCGTTGCGACACCTACCTGCGCTGGCTCTTGTCAAAATCGACTGTTTAGGTTGGACAGGTCAGCGCGGTGTGCGGTGAGACTATAATTATCATCTTAGTTGTGTACCCGCGCACGAGGGCCTTGACATGATACAGAATTTGGCAAATCAAATAATTACAGTGGAACGAATTCGATCTGTCTTCCGTGACCCTGCTACCAGGTGGACCTGACCAGATTGGATCATGGTTATAAATTCAGTTGCCTGTAGCAGCATCAGATAGAATTCAACTAATGTTCATAACTCAGAAAAGAGTCATTGGTACATGGCCGCAGCGGGATTCAAACCCGATACCTCTCGCTTACGAGTTGGATACTCAACCGCCCGGCTACCGACGCTCTCAAGATTAGCGCGGTGTGCGGTGAGATTAATTTGTTTTAGAGTCTAGTCTAGTGGCGGTGTGTCCTTACGACCAGAAACGAATCGTTATGGCTTATGTATACCGCTTACCGTCAGAACTGTCTGCTTGTTTGTCACTGCGTAGCATAAAAAACCTTACACAAGTCCGATTTTGCACTTGGGTCAGTAGCTATTTATTTTACTCACTATACACCTAAGGTACAGGAAAACCAAATAACAAAAAAGCAGGTTATTTATGGGAGCCCCCTGATTTTTACCCTTTAACTAATAGTAACCTAGGAATTCTGTAAAAATTCATATACCTTGTCTATTACGGTTGCAAAGAGTCCTATGACAACCAGATATAAGACTTTACACCTCGTTCTTTCCAGATAATAATTTAGTTTCTGAATACTGTATCATCTCAGTCGACGAAAGAACTCTATTATCCTTGTTCTTAGACTTCGCCCCTTTATGGAAATGGCCGAAAAGTTATTACAATGTCGAGTACTTTGAATGACAGTGTTCGGAAACGGAAACGGAAATGCGCGGGAAATAGGGTTATCTTGGGCGGCCATTAGCGAGCTGCGAGTCACGTCGCGGGCTATCACTAGTGCTATGTGTTCTGTAGGAAAGGGACGACATGTCCGTGTGTCTCGTTTTTAACCGTCGACGAAAAAAGAGGAGTGTTAAAAGATTCACGTGTGGATGTTGGATCTGTGGATCTGTGTATGGATGTTTCTGTCTGTAGCATTGTGGCTCTCGAACGAATAAACCGATTTCGATACGGTTTCCTTTATTTGAAAACTAGTTTAATCGTGATGGTTCACAGTGTTGTTTCATAAAAGTCGGTACTTTAGTTTAGGAAATATTTGCTTTTAAAGTGATGTCTATAGGCAGTGGTGACCACTTTCCATCAGGTGGCCCGCTTGCCTGTTTGCCTACCGTATGACATAAAAATAAAAATAAAATAAATTTAAAGAACGGAGATCAGATGGCGGTCGCTCTAATTACCTGATCTGCCAAGATGATAATTTATTAAATGCGCTTGCTCGTTTTCCCTGTATTCCTCTATAAGGCAGAGACATAGACCCTACAAGACGTCGAAAGGAAAAAAATATATGCTTTTGAGCTGTGGTGCCGTAGGATAATGCTCCAAACATCGTGGACTGAGTTTCGCACCAATACCTCGATTCTTCAAGAGCTTAAAAATAAACATCGCCTTTCAAAGCCGAATTTTAACCTTTTATGGGCACATGACTCCGGCAGCCTTTTGATAGGTCCCTTCACAAGAAAAGTAGCCATGAGCACAACGACCACGACCATGCTGTCAAGAGTGGTGAGAAGAAGACACTTAATACCTGTATCATCTTGGTTTTAAAGTCCCGGTTGTGATCTAGCGCACGACGGTCCGGATCTGCTTTGACCATGATCCAGGATTTGGCAGATCAGATAATTACAGTGGAGCTACTGCCATCGGCCCTCCGTGACCCTGCTACCAGGGGAACCTAATCAGATTAAATTATGGTTACACGTTCTGTATGTGCGTAAATATGCGTATAAGTACGTTTTTTTACTCGAATATTCACGTCAACGATATAATTCGTCGACACATTGAAGGGTTAAAGGTCATGGTCACATCCCATTTGATGGGTTAACATTCTGTTGCGACTTTTAAACATTATTATAACACCTCATCGTGTTTAAATTACTTCCTATTACGGTTTTAATAGCCACCGAGTCATTTTAAATCTATTTTACATATGGTCGCAGCCAGTAAAGTAACTAACTCAGGGTTGGCAATTGTGTAATTTCATGGTTTGGTGCTAAGTTGTAATAATACAACTTTGAATTTTAAAAGTAAAGAAAGCAGTCAGAAATTATATTTAAAAATAATGATGATTAAGTTGACCTTCTTCATTTTATAGCAAATTATTTAAGAAAATGTCTGAGAATTTCAAGTTTTGTTACAAAAAGTCTTGTTTGGATATGAATTAGTATGCATTTTTTTATTAAATGTATGCTATTATAGTTCAACATGTTGGATTTATGAAAATAGCGTTAGATCTAGCAACAAAAGTGCTAACTTGACAATCCTGCACATACTACGAGTTTTTAATGGTTTCATAGGTTACCAATAATTTTAAAGAATTTGTGTTGTGCGATATCTTTTTTATTCTTTTCAAAAACGTTTTTTATACTTATAAAAACTATAAATAAATGTGAAATGATGTGATTTTATCCAAGTAGTGATAAAGTGTAATTTTTTGTCATTGCATCTACATTTTTTATTTTTTTCTCATAAATGTGGTAGAGCTCGTCTAATCTAAAATGACGCGCCCCACTATTGCATTAACGCACACAAGCAAGTTTAAAATATGGACGCAATACATATACAAATGCCGTTGTAATTGGTCATTCAGTTGCCGGTGAGATTCAAACGTAGGAGAACTCGTCGTTCATTGGCTCCCACACAGATGAAGTGTCGTTATCAATATTTGCACTCACACATCGAAATCAACTAACTAAGTAGTGGGGCGCGTCATTTTAGACTAGACGAGCTCTACATAGGTATCATCTTTCATATTTTTTTCGAACGTATCTACTCCTACGCGATTCAAAAAGGAACCCCAATCTTTTATATTTTTTTCGCAGTTACGTCGAATGATTATGTACCGTGTCAGATGTTTCACTGACAATTATCAACCAAACGTTCCATCCGTTCTCGCGTAGTAAGCCGCCTAAGTGCTACATTTAGCTAATCCTCGAATTTCTGGTCCATAATCAAATATAATCTGTTCCGCACGAGCACATGGGCGCAATATTAGTAATCTCAGATAAGCACTAAGATCAAGTCTAGACTGAACTGTTAGGAAGCGGGGCAATGCGCCGGCGCCGGTTTATGCCTCGTTTTCTATTAGGCTATTGATAGTATGTACCTAGATTTTTTTTCACAAGCTCGAGTAGTTATGGTTATCCTGTTAATTGCTAACGAAAGAATCTAAAAGGAAAGTCGTAAGAATGTTTTGATCAAAATAAACTATGTTTTATAAACAATCCGAAAGAGTGGATAGACTCTCCAGCCTGTTCTTGTGGTGCCGCTGTGTAGGATATCCAGCACATTATCTCCGAGTGTTCTTTAACGCGGTACACCGGAGGCCCGCCCGATGACTTGATCGGCCTAAGTGTCGAAGCCATTATGTGGCTCAAGTCTTGTAAAATGGATCTGTATATTTAATTGTACCTAATATAGTCTTTATTTTAAATATTATATATAATAAATAAATAAACAATCCTAATAGACACAACCCCTGGACTTACTACACAAATAAGTCCATAAAACAACCAGACATCCCATCTGATAGTAGTACTAGATGACACCTTGTTGTTAATTCACACACAATAATAATAAACTGTACATAATATAAAACAAAGTCGCTTCCCGTCGTCTGTCCCTATGTTTTTTCGTATATATCTGTGTACGCTTAGATCTTTTTAACTACGCAACGCATTATAATGCGGTTTTCGACATTAGATAGAGTGATTCAAGAGGTTTGTAAGCAAAAAAGGGTAAGTAGGGGTAAATTAGGTGTACGCGAACGAAGTCGCCCCGAGTCCACTAGTAATGAATAAATACTTGTCACTTGGTGCCAATGAGCAGTTTTCCAATAGGTATCTAAAGCATTCCTAACCACTCACTAGATGGCGCCCGACAATTTTGGTAATTGATAATCGCTTGAAATAGGTTCTCCGCAAACAGGATATAAACACCGGGTACGTTGTTTTGGATAATATTGTATTTGTCAATAGTTTTCAACCATTTTAGAGGTTGTAATAATAATGGAACATAGTGCCAACTTCTATAAATATTTCTTTTTACATTTCGTTCAACCATTACCAGTTATGTTTATATTAATAAACATTTTAATTTTAAGTTTAGTATAAGTTGGCTGCATGAAATCACTGCCACCATCATACAGATTAAAAAATGATTCCCAAAATTATTGGAGCGCCATCTATTGATGCTTTTTGAAACCAACTATCGATACCTACTGGAAAACTCCTCATTGGCTCCCGAGACTGTTCAACCAGTATCAGGGTCACCAGCGGAAGAAAACTAATATATTTCTCTACATTATTAATATTTAGTACTTGCACATACATAGCTCAGCAAATTTTCATTAGCCGGGGCCTACTAGCTCGTGCAAACGAGGCAGTACGTTATTTTTGGCATGAGTTAAAGTGTTTCGTATGTAAATGCAGTTAGAATTTCTACGTTAATAATGTAGATCTCTGATTTCCTTCCTCGTGTTAGTTTGAATTATTTCAATTTGAAATAGAATTCTTGCTCCAATTGAATGACGATTCCTACGATTCGTGCACTTTAAACTGATCATGTCACGATCATGCATAGAACAGAGGCGCATAGGTATTCGTTATTTGAATAATTTATATTGTTAAGGTTAAATTCATTCACTGATCAGATCAGTAATGTTCTCATTAAAGTTGGGGTCCGAAGTGGTAAGAATAAAAGATGTATGAAAAGAGTTGTGGATATATGCGAGGCTAGGGAGGTGTGTCAGGACAGAGCAAAGTGGCGGTCCATAGTCTCTACCTACCCCACCTGTGGGACACAGGCGTGAGCTTATGTATGTGTTATTGTAAAAAATATACAATGTAAATTTTTTGATTTGAATCTGCTACTTCAAATTTTTATTTTAAATAACTTACTTATTTAATCATTAAGGAAGTGAATGAGTGAAAATAAATAAATAAATTGTTGTGTATGTGGGTACCTACACGTTACCATTTGTACCGGTAAATATTAATGTTGCTTCACAATACAGTCAGTGTGCTAACAGCTGTGTTTCATTAAGTACCCTGTGGTTGCGTATCTAGCAAAATAAATAATAAATAATAATGTTTATGACGTTTGAAAGATGATACCGTGTAGGATTCAACTAAAGATATACTGATTGATTGAAACTTTCATGTAACAAAATTACAGAACCGCAGGTGCATTGTCACTGTGAAGGCTTAAAATGCACCTGCGCAAATGAAATGCCTCATACCTGTAATTGCGCTGGCTACATCCTTCAAACCAGAACACAACGATGCAAGCATTGCTCGGCGATGACATTTTTTCAAAAACTTGCAAAAGCCAACAATAATATACAAAAATCCAAGTCTCCAAACAAAAACAGCTGTTCTAAGCGCTCATTGTCATAACAAGAAATCGTGCATTCATACATACGGACGGACAAACAGTTTATTTTCACCCTGATTATAAACAAACGTTCGATAAATTGCCGGTGAACACATTACATTGCTGTCCAAACAGAATCTGGAAATGACAATAAACAAATAAACAGAGAGATGGTGGCAAAAAAATGTTACTCGTCGATTTGTTTTGGCAGACGGTGTTCTTTTTGGCGCCGTGGTGATGAAGGTAGTAGGAGATCAGGCTATAGTAATATCTTCCGACATCTGTTATTCAGAAAAATCATGCATTTATACGATAGAATACACTCAAACAAGAAAAGAAATATGGGTCGCCTAGTCTCACCCTGCTCTACATCTACCCAGAGTCACAGATACATACGTAAGACTGACAACAGCCCTCTTTCTAAATCCGGGGTAAAAAAGGAGATAACCACGGGATCAAACCCAGTGGCCCTAGCACAAGTGTGTCTCTCTTGTGCAAGTCTCTTAATATTAAGACGAAAGAGATAGCAATACCTATGTCGCGCTTTTTCTCGCTTATCGCGCGCGGGAGCAACTTGTGCTAAACCTACAGGATGCAGTCAGATTGACTAAGATCGATAACAGATCAGCAGTCTGGTAGCGACAGGCTTTTGGCATAGGAAGTCCAAACATATTGTACGGTGAATACAAATTGAGGAGCTGGTTAACAAGACGGTACGATTGCGGTTCTGGACAAAATACTTTCTGTTTAATCCGATAGTTTTAGGCCCGCAGAATACGAACCTCAACTCATTACCAATAAAAACGACCTAAAACTGTGTTAAAATTGCATCCAAAGTTTGTGGTTTCAATCGTAATGGCGTAATTACTATGTTATGATACAGTTTTTTATCCATTTCAGTTTTTACTGCACCTGTAAAATTTAATTTCATGCAATTATGCCGTTTTGTGCGCCAGCTCCTCAATTATAATTATTGTTTAAAATAAATCACGATATAGTGACCAACAGGTGTTTCATCTCGCGCATAATTTTACGTAACATTACGAATTTTTTTCAGGCGCGCAAATTCGTTCATTCTGACTAAAACGCTAACTAAAATCTGTTTTTTAATTCGATGTTAGTACTACTTTTATGGCCGACAGTTATGTTATCAATCATCCTTTTGTTTATTTATTCTTTTTTCAACTTACCTATACTCAAATGTTTTCCACTACTGGACCACTTTTTATAAAAAAGAAAACAGGGCTATGAACCACCACGATTGAATTGCTTTTTTTTTCTATTATTATTATTATACCTAATACTCATTTAAATCGGTTCATACGTACCGAGAACTACAATGTTATGAATGAAATGAATAAATGAATGAAAAACTCTTTATTGCTTATACATACAATTACTTATGCTGACAGATTCACAAGTAAAACCACGTGTAACCACTCTTTTTTCAAAAGGAACCTCCAAACAGAACAACGTTGCAGAAGGAACACAGATCTTTGCGTGAAATACTGTCGGCGCATTGCACATGCATCTGGCTCCGCATCCATCACCGCGGCGGCTGTCCAGCGACTCCAGAGTGATTTATGCGCTACGCCTCCCGACCTATGATTTCCTGGTAGAGCTCGTCTAGTCTAAAATGACGCGCCCCACTACTTAGTTAGTTGATTTCGATGTGTGAGTGCAAATATTGATAACGACACTTCATCTGTGTGGGAGCCAATGAACGACGCGTGCTCCTACGTTTGAATCTCACCGCCAACTGAATGACCAATTACAACGGCATTTGTATATGTATTGCGTCCATATTTTAAACTTGCTTGTGTGCGTTAATGCGATAGTGGGGCGCGGCATTTTAAACTAGACGAGCTCTACCTCTGGTGCCGTGTGTGGAAGGAAGTGAAATATGGACGGGACTTACAAGTTTTCTTGGACGTAGGCTTCTGTCCTCAGCGTCGTCCGGAATATAGTTAGTGCGGGCCCATGGGCTTTGAAGAGCTTCATAGCTTCTTATTGCTGTAATGCTACTAATCCATCCTATTCCTACTAATATTATAATATAATTATCTTGGGGTTAATGTCCAGGGAAAGAACCGAAACGTTGTAACCGAATTTTAAACGGAAGTCGTACGCAAGGCTATTATAGTACGTGCCCATTTAATTTCTAACACTAAAGTTTCATCAACCTTTTCCTGATATTGCTGCTTAGCAACACGTCACACAGTTTTCTAAACTAAACAGGCGGACTGCAACAGCAATAGTATTGTATATTGCATACTTTACCTTATTTTGGCAGTCGGTGTCAAATACACTCCGTATAATCCAGAGAGAAACAAATTTTATATACAGGAGGTCTATTTAAATTCCTAAATTATACCTATTAGCTACGCCTCACAACTTATGACTTCCTAATAATGTATCTTTATTAACGGAGTGAATTATGTGTCCGCTGTTGATAAAATAGATGGGGGAAACATCGTGATGAAACCTCTACATTCAGGTGACTGAATGTGTAACCATGATCCAATCTGGGCAGGTTCCTCTGGTAAAAAAAAGGGTTACGGATAGCATAGCAGTCGTCAAGGCGAACCCGTAGTCCTCGAGTGCGAGAGCACAATCGAGACATTAACCCCTTGATGCTGGCGAAGTAAATATGGAAGTTGTTTGCAAATATTTCTAAAACTTACAGGGAAAAAACTAACAGTCGACAGCATCCATTCTAGTACAAAAAACACAATAAACCACCTTGGCTTGGTTTCAAAATTCGTAATTTTGTTCCATTTTCAAGCTTACCCAATAGTCATTCTGGAACAGAAATACCTCAAAAGCGCAGCGTAGTCCCCGTGACGCACGCGCATTCAAGGCGACCCTGAAAATGATCGTCACTAATCCAGGTCAACGGAGAAGTGCCTGTGGTGCGGTCCAAGATGAGAGAGATGAGCCTAGGGCACGCTGGGTGTTGCCGGCGGCGTGTGGTCAATTTGTTTGATAAATCTTCGACCCGCTGGGCGTTGCTGCTGCTTGGGTGGTTTTTAGATCAATTTCCCAAAATCGATAAGCTAGATCAACCCTAAATGCCCATGCACATGTAATCTAAAATTGCAGGATTAAAGGAAGAAATAAGGGACATTGTGTTAATCATGATAATCTTCTTAAAGCTAGAATTTAAACTTTGCTAAACCTTATTTAATAGTGGAGGCGTGCTCGCAGCGCACGAATGCCGTACCTACTATGTCACATCATGAAACCTTCACATTTAAGCGACTGTATATGTAACCATGATCGAATCTGGTCAGGTTCCCCTGTAGCAAGGTCACGGAGTCAAACAGTCAGGTCACAGTCGCTCCACTGTTCCTGTTCATGTGATAACCTGATCTGCCATATCTTGGATTATGGTCAAGGCGGACCCGGGCCCTCGTGCGCGTGAGCATAACTGGGACATCAAATACAAGATAATTATTTTTTATTACTTTTTCTTATTAAAATATAAGACAGACAAAATGATAGCTTAAAAACTCGACGTCCTGTAAAATACAATTGGTCAGTCTAGCCACGGGGTTTGGGCGTCCTGCCCTGATGCGCTCTAGTATCTCCAGGGCGAGTGTGTTCCCTGATCAATATAATCTGGACGCCTTTAAGACAGGTTTGCTCCATCTTTGGCCACATTGTCACTTACGTGTGAGATGGCGGTCAAATGCTTGGCCAGTCTAATTAAAAAAACGTTTGTTATTTTCTATTGAAACGTACTGTACGAAGTATATCTTTAGAAGCTCTTCTCTTGTGCCTTGTACCTTCTCTTCGTATCGTTGACCGCTGTCGCCTGCCAACTGAGTCAAAGTCATCCAGTTGACAAACAATACTACTCACAAGTTATACCTACTTCTTAATCTTCAAGGTCGTCTCCATCCCAAGATGATCGTCTCCAAAGATTAGCGACAAATTGTAATACACAGACATAATTTTACTATTATAAACATTACATATTTTTTTTAGTTTTTTGCCTTTGTACTATTTTGTGCATGAAGATTTGATAAATAATTTATTTTTCTCTTATTTACTGTAAGAGAGCATAAGCGCATTATCACTTTAAGAAAATGTTCCTTTGTAGCTACACCAATATACAGCATATTGGGTGGTCAAAACGAGTTTGAAAAATGAAAGCGTCAGCTCCTAAGGCCCAAAGATGGCGTCTTTGACCCCAAGGGTAATTTTTATCTATTAGATAAAAATTTAATTCAAGAATGATTCTAAAGGTGGTCATGCTTTTGTATTGTACCTTTTCTGTTTATTCATATATGTACCTACGCTCTGGTTTTCAATATTATTTTACTTTTCTCACGTCCAAAGTTTCCTTGAATTTCCCATCTCATTCATCCAGAGTCCAGTAGGAAACATAAAATTTGACAACAAAACGCTGCATAGCTCTCTTCATAGTTGGATTTATTGCTTTCGTAATAACTGAAACTACCGTAGATGCTACAACAATTCTAACATCGGACAAAGCATTGATATAGGTACAGGTACCCATAAAAAGCGACTGTCCACATAAAATTCCAAATTGTTTTGCATGTATGGACTCCACGAATTCACGATATACTATCCCTTGGTGACAATATATAAGTGCATATACATAACTTGATGCCTTTTTTCCATAGGGGCAAGCAGGAACCACGTCACTCTAGGAAACAGAACCCGGGGATTCGAAATAAAGCACACATCAAAAATAGTTTACAGTGGACAGTTTTGCCAAAATTGCCAGTGTTTCCTTTGGACTATGACATGGGATCGTCCAAGAGGTATATTAGAGGTCTCTTCAGATCTTCACAGGCGGGCAACGCATCGGTAGCGCCCCTGGTGTTGCTGATGTCAATAGGCGGCGGTGACCACTTTCTATCAGATGCCCCGCTTGCCTGTTTGTCTGCCGTATAACATAAAAAAATTGCTCGTTTGTCACTGAAAAGCATAAAATAATCCACTTTTGGCGCGGGTTGGATCGGTATCAGTAGGTGTCTAATAAATTGTCTCTTTCCACGCCACAAAAGAAAGCTTTTGAGAACCAGAGAGTTGAAATTTAACCGATTTGTTGTATGGTCAATATTTGGGTAGGGACTTTGTCGTATGTTTGGAACAGGGACGTTAAGCTTATGAAATGAAACGTGCACATCCAATTTTTCTTTTATGGTGTATTTGTAAAATCAATTATCAGTATACAACATATATGTAAAGTCGTTGTAAATCGATGTATCAGCCATATTGGTGATCATTATACGCGCGTCGGGCGCTTGGTATAAAGCCCCAGTTACACAGGCTAGTATGTATGTAAACTCTTTATTGCTTATAACTTCGTAAAAAACATTAACAAAATATATTGAATGTACATTACAAAGGTGGGCTAATCCCACAATGAGATTTCATCCAGCTATCCTTACCGCAGATAGTTCAAAAGGAGCTTTAACGAGCGGTGGAGGCTAGCTGTACCAGCACGCTTTTTCACTATAGAGTTGAACATTACCATGCTTGTACCCATGCCAGTAAAAGCACTTGCTCGAAAATAACATGATTTCCTGCTTGAAAAATTAGCTTGTGTTGCTTGTAATTCGACACATTGAAATTCAGAGCGCCCAATACACAGCCCTGCGCGCGCGCCTCAGCTACTTGACAAAATAGACTCTGTAGGAGGTGACACGGCCAATTGGAGCACCGGGAATGTACGAAAGTCTTACGTGAGTCACGGTTAGTTTGAGAACAAATACTCGTAACCTTGGACCCAGCCAGCGCTGTCGCCACGATCAATCATTGCTAATTGTCCATAAACCATTTCCCATACTAAAGGTTCGAGGTTTACAAACGTTGCATGTGTTTCCCAGTAATTGTAATGCAACAATATTGCTGTAGTGTTATGCGGTCGTGACTGTTTACTATTTAAGAGTGTGGAGTTCACTCCAGCGTGGACTCTCTCTAAAGGACCGTGGTTTGGTCCGATCAGGTCTCCAGGTGTAAAATTTCCCCAGATCAGGGTAATTTTCCCCATAAAGATACGTTGTCGTACAATTTTCTTCAAATTAATTTTGTATCTAAAATAAAATAAATCGATTGCGAATAGATTAATTTCTCCTTATACAAATTTTAATTTAAATTTTGACATCCACAAAAATAAAACACGGTTGTTCATTGATTTCATCACATTCATCCATATTTTACCTTCCATCAATCTCGGAAAATGCATTCCAATTGTTCCCTAAAATGTTCCCCAACAATATTTTTATATTCCATCGGAATTGGCTATCTGACCTCCATAATAACAGGGGAACTTTACCGGATTAGACCACGGTTACACATTCAGTAGCACACTGCACATTCAGTCGCCTGAATGTGCAGGTTTCATCACGAATCACGATGTTTTCCCTCACCGAAGAGCATCGGTTAGTGTTCAACTGTATATAACTCAGTAAAGAGTCGTTGGTACAGTCAGCTGAAGAGTAAATGGACTCCCCTAGCATACACAAAATGTATGGCAGCAGCAGACTCTCTGCAGCTCACTGTACATGCCGACAGTGGGATACGAACCCGGTAGAAGCGAGAGGCGCTTGCGAGTCGGATGCCTTAACCGCTAGACCACCGACGCTCAACAATAGCATTATACGATTTGCGTAATTATTTAGACTGTTAAAGCGATCACATGTGACAAATATTGCACATTTAAACAACATGTCTTGCAAACACCGTAGGCGTAAACCAGTGGATTTACTGCCGCTTGTCCGGCGCGGGGGCATCTCGGCAATTTTCGCGTAACTCTTCTGTTTAATTTGAATAAAGCGGGGAACTGGAACAGGCCGCTTTTGTTGCCAACGTTTCTTGGAAGCGCTGGGCCATGGTGCGACTGCATAAATAGAGCCATCGCTCTTCAAGATACTGTAAGTTACTTTAAAGACGGTTAATTCCCCGAAATTGTATAAATTTGTAATCTAAAACAGCAACCCGCCGCAGTTTCGCACGGGTTTGTGTGTGCGGCCAGTGTTTGAGGTTCTGTGAGACGGTGAATAGGTGAGGGATTCAAAATTGTATTTTGTGCTACTATAGACTTCCAAAGTTTTATTACCGAGCTTACCTGCTTATCTTAGGTAGATCGCTTTTGCCCACAACTAGTCATGGGATTTTGTCGGAACTTTTTAATAAAGAAGAATAATTCTTGTGTGAGCAATAAGGAATTTATCTATCTATCTTAAGATGTACTTTATATAAATTTTATAGTACATTGCTGTAAAGTTTATGGAATCAATAAATCAAGAAATATCTTACTCAGGTGTTCACTTCTGTGTGTCGTCATCTGATGATGCTCTGCTTATGATGAAGCCACGGAACTCTTTAATGATTAGGAGTTAGAGTATAGTACTGCAATTTGTCGATAGGAACTACTCAAGAGTATCATAACTACTACAGACTTTTTAAATAGTTTTTAATTAAAACTGACCTCAAATCGCAAAAAAGTAAGATTAAGCTTGTTATCATACAATACGAGTTAGTTAGACATAATTATTTTTGAAGTCTGTGCCACACAGCAACCCTACCCTCCCCTAAGGTTTATTTCCTCCCCAGACGAACAATACTGTACTGACACTGACTCCAAAAATAATAATGTCTAACTTACTCGTAATGTATGATAAAAAGCTTAATTTATACTGTTTTTATTATTTGATTCGATCAGCCTATGGCTGCATAATATCGATTCTTAGAGTTCGATTTGTGATTCTTACACCCGGTTTCTGAAACGCTTGTCAAATCATTGATTAGCTAACAGACTGTCACATTTAACAAGCTGTTAAATCACCGTGGGTTTCTGAAAGGCCAATCAATCTATTGTTAGCTAATCGACCATTAACAAGAGATCAATTTTTTCGTCTGGCTACCCCTGCTAAAATCAGTCACATTCATTCACTCATATATGTTTTGTTTCTGTCTAACGCATTGATTTGTCTCTGTCCCTAGCGGCCTTTTGATAGCGGCGGGATATTCAACTTTTAGATGAAACTGATAGCGATTGTATACCTAGTTTTCGTGTAAAATCGAATATTATAAAAAAAAATATATACAGAGCGAGAAAAGAGAAATTATAACAATATTTATGTTAGAGGGTCACGGGTTCCAGTGAATCCCATCATCATCATTTTTAGGCAGTTAGGTGGGTCCCGGTCCACTGCTGAATACAGGCCTCCCACGGCTTGCACTCTGGTCGACTCTGTTATCTTGCATCCATCGGCTCCCTAGAACCATAAAGAGGTCGTCCGTCCATCTCTTGGGAGGCCATCCAGAGAAAGCCACTCAACAACATCCGCCCCATCGGCTATCGATTCTGTGAGATTCTCCCAATAATCCCATTAGTTAAATCCTGGTTCAAGTCCTGGATACGGGCCAGTTCGTGGTTCAGGTCCAGGTCCTGGCCCCGGATCAGGTCCTGGTTCAGGTCCAGTTCCTGGCTTCGGACCAGGTCCTGGTTCAGGTCCAGGTACTGGCCGCGGACCAGGTCCTGGCCCCGCACCAGGTCCTGGATCAGGTTCAGGCCCTGGCCCCGAACCAGCTCCTAGTTCAGGTCCAGGTCCTGGACCCTGACATGTCCGTGGTTCAGGTTCTGGTCCTGGTTCAGGTCCATGTCCTGGCCCCGAACCAGGACCTGGTCCAGCTAATGTTTATGGTCTATGGGCTGGCACTGGTCCTGGTTCTGGTTCAAGCTCAAATTGTGATCAAAGAAGCAGTTTTGGTCATGATCCTGGACCAGAACCTGGACCCTAGACCTGGACTTTGCCTTGGACCAAAACTAGGACCTGGACCAAGGCCAGGACCAAGACCTAGACCAAGAAAATCGGATATAATTTCTTTTGACAATCGGTTAATTGGTCGATTTTCGCCAATTAAAATAACAAGGCGATAACATACAGTTAACATGAGAAAAAGCTTTCCGGAAACCCAAAATTACATTAATCAGCCGTTAATTGGAGATTTGACAATCCGTCAACAAGCTGTTAACAAGCCGTCAATTGGCCGTTTCAGAAACCCAAACTGCATTTAATCAGTGTTTAACAAGCTGTTACGTAATTTTTGCGTTGACAAGCGTTTCAGAAACCGGGTGTTAGTGTAACAACTGTATAAAAAAGTTTTAAATTGATAATAATTGCTTAAGAAACGTCCACCAGTTTCCAAAAAACTGATAAAACATATCAATAACACTCTGCTCAAACGCAATGGAACCAAATAAATTTCAGATCATACTTATCCGAAAATACCTTCAATATCTTAGAGTAAATCCCTCCCGGCCTAAGCCAGTGACATTGTTCTAAGCCTAAAATATCGCGCTCCCTCTTCTCCCTCTTATCTAGCTCGCTATCCCGTTTTCTCAGCGCCAGCGGTTTGCGTTCCACAAATAAAAGTGCACTCACTGCACCTAAGTGAAGTTATCTTAACGGTTGGAGGAGCATGAAGAGATTCCAACAACTGTTGCTTGCCAATGCAGTTACGAGCGCGTGTGGTGTAAGAAGCTGGATGTTGGAATGTTTTTTATCATTTGTGTGGAGAGACTTTGATTTTCGGTATTCATGTGCATTCATTCAGGTAGAGCTCGTCTAGTCTAAAATGACGCGCCCCACTACTTAGTAAGTTGATTTCGATGTGTGAGTGCAAATATTGATAACGACACTTCATCTGAGTGGGAGCCAATGAACGACGCGTGCGTCCTACGTTTGAATTTCACCGGCAAATGAATGACCAATTACAGCGGCATTTGTATATGTATTGCGTCCATATTTTAAACTTGCTTGTGTGCGTTAATGCGATAGTGGGGCGCGTCATTTTAGATTAGATGAGCTCTACAGGGTTCTGATTCGTACCCCGTGGTACCGGGTTCAACCCCAGTAAGATAAGTAAGATTTATAATATCAGTAGAAAGGATTAGGAGCGTCAGTGGTCGGTTGAGGTATCTGGTTCGTTAGCGAGAAGTACCGGGTTCGAATCCACTGCGGCCATGTACCAATGGCTCTTTACCGAGTTATGTACATTAGTTGAACACTATCCGTTGCTCTTACGGTGAGGGAAACATTGTGACGAAACCTGCATATTCAGGCGACTGAATGTGTAACCGCGATCCAATCTGGTTAGGCCACGGAGGTCAAATGGCAGTCGATCCGCTGTAATTACCTGATCTGCCAAATCCTGGGTCATGGTCAAGGCGGACCCCGGGCCCTTGTGCGCGAGAGTACAACCGGTACATTAAAACCGAGATGACTAGTGACAATTAACCTACATTTTTTTGGCGCAATATTGTAATAACTTAAAAACATAGTCCCTGAATTATCCTTTATTTGGAGCAGCCCTAACAACCAAAAACACATATACACTTAAATTTAATTTGTAGTTGAGAAAATTGTTGACTAGCTACCTACCTTTCAAATTATCTACCAACTTTTATATTATAATGCGCTTATATGTGTTCGATTTAAGGAATCAACTACAATAATTTATAAATTTATTAAAACTTTATGAAAAAAATGGTACCATGACGGACTGAAAGCTAAAAAAGCCATATCTTTTAGTCAACCATGATATAGTGAGTTTAGAAAAAAAGGTGGGGGGCATCTTCTTTTTCTAATTTGATTTCTAACTTGCTTCCGTTTTCTCTGATGTTAAAATAGAAACATCAGATGTACACTAAAATACAGATAAATAAGATGAAATTAATCTCCATCTCCACATATTACACAAGCACTATTAATATTACATATTAGGTAAGCTGAAACGTTTCATATCTAGTGTGAGTATAAAGTGCAAGTTCACATTATCTTTACCTTTTCACACTGCTAGAGACCACTGGGTTGGTAAGAGATTGCATGAGCTACTGCGTGAAGCATTCAAGCTTATTATTGAAGCTGAAGAAAGTTATAATACCTTTTTTAAATTTCTAGAAATGAGCAGTTTTCCAATAGGTATCTAAAGCATTCCTAACCACTCACTAGATGGCGCCCCGACAATTTTGGTAATTGATAATCGCTTGAAATAGGGTCTTAGCAAACAGGATATAAACACTGGTACGTTGTATTGGATAATATTGTATTTGTCAATAGTTTTCAACCATTTAAGAGGTTATAATAATAATGGAATATAGTGCCAACTTCTATAAATATTTCTTTTACACTCCGTTCAACCTTTAACCGTCATGTTTATATTAATAAACATTTTATTTTTAAGTTTAGTATTAGTTGGCTGCATGAAATCACTGCTACCATCATACAGATTATAAAAAGATTACCAAAATTGTAGGAGCGCCATCTATTGATACTTTTTGAAACCAACTATCTATACCTACTGGAAAACTCCTCATTGAAATGACTTTATGAGAAAATTAAAAAATATTTAGGTACGATGAGAGCGAATCGTTTTGCTGACAGCCTCTGTGTAGAGCCTCTTTTTATTCCACTAAGGTGGCAAACAAGCTTACTGTCTGCCTGATGATAAGCTTTCACCGCTGCCTATGGTCGTTCACAATACCAGGGGCATTT
Source organism: Blastobasis lacticolella (assembly GCA_905147135.1). NCBI lineage: Eukaryota > Metazoa > Arthropoda > Insecta > Lepidoptera > Blastobasidae > Blastobasis > Blastobasis lacticolella. The sequence continues at coordinate 1,484,602 of LR990046.1, forward strand.
CCCACGCGTTGCCGACCTCGTAAAAACCTAATCACCCTTCTTCAACAACTTCTTCAGAGGATTGTATCGTATACCGTAAGGAACATGGAGATATATAAAATATATGTAACCAACTTTGTAACCCATGTTGCCGATTAAATAAATAAATTGAAAATTTAAATTGAACTTCATATTGTGTTGTTAGACCGTACTCAATTAAATATATTCATCATTCATGATGTCTTCACATTGACATCTGTTTGTGATTTTTCTTACAGAGTAACGGTAATTTTGTTAGTGTTGTATAAAATAAAAGCTTTTCGTGTATTTTGTAATTTATAATTCGTTTTGTTACGAAAACACGATAAACGTACTTAGGCAACAGGCTTTAGGTACAGTCAGCTGCAAAGCTATAAATAAATTAATAAATACCTGGAGCCATTTTAAATATTTACTTTTGTATTTTGTTTAGTTCCATTAACGACTGCCTTTTTATCTTTTATTAAGTACCCTACCTACATAATAAAGAAATATCTGGAAATTTATGTTTATACTAGAGACTCAATACTCAGACATGAAAACAAGAAGAAGACGAACAAAGTAATAAATTAAGATTTGAATCAAGATAAGACATAGCTAATACTAAGTAGCGTGTAAAGTCTAGCAGAAATAAACTGGAATAGAGTCATATGACGTAAGTGACACGTGCAAATAGTGGGAAATGCACCTTTGGCATATACAAATATCAATAAATAAATCTGGCTAGACAATATCGTAAAATGTTTTATAGCATATAGTAATCCCGGTTTTCGTCAAGTCTAATGCAAGCCAAGTGATATGATGTATTTCGGGTGCTAGGATTTGTTAATGTAACATCGATATATAGACGCTTGATTGGAGTCAAAAATAACACGGAGATTTGGGTCAGTAATTTATTTCACTTTGATCTTCGCAAGTGTATTCGCCCACAAATTACAAACGAACATCTATTTGATATTTATTCGAGTCAATTGATGAGGTATTTACTGTGCGGGTGCATTACTACGCATTTTTATGTAGCAACAGAAATATCAACTAACTGATGTGCAATAAGTAAATGATTAGATGCTGCATCCGATATACAGATCTATAATAATATTAATAATAGTCTTTATTTAATTTAAAAATACAGAAAGATACACAAAGGCCGCCTTTGCGCGCATAAAAACTCTTGGTCATTTTTTCAGTTAAGTATATTTCAGTGTTGTGTGTGCAATTAAGAGTACTTATTTACATACATGTTAAATGGCAGTTCCCATCAGAAAAAAAAAATTGTTGTTGTCCTATTTTCCGAAAATTGTTGTTCTTTTCACAACTGCTATACATATAACATGTACTTTACTGTATTTTATATGTATAATGGGCCCGAATCGTAAGCGAGAGGTACCGTCTTTGAACCCTAGTACCACCATGTAAGTAAAATCTGTCCAGACTGACTTATCTTATTTGGTTATGCAAATTATGTATTTAAATAGATAAATTGCAGCAGTATTGAAATGCACATTCTATGTATTCCTTATATAATTAAAAACGTCTATGCACAATGTACGTAGCGTGATTGATACGGCAGGTCGTGATTTTGGGTATTGTTTGTTCACGAAATAAGACAAGTCAGTTTGAACAGACCATACCAATGACTCTTTTCTGAGTTATGTATATTAGTCGAACACTAAACGATGCTCTTACGGTGAAAGAAAAAAAACGTGATAAAACCTGCACATTCAAGCCAGGCGACTAAACATGTAACCTTTATCAGGTTTCTTGTTAACAGGGTCACGGAGGTCAGATGGCAGTCCGCACACTGTAATAACCTGATCCGCTCCACTACAATATCAGAAGGTCACCTATATCTGAAATGCGGCGTAGGTACCTTGTTTGGGTTGGTTTTAGTTACATTTCACATGGAAACATTTACTGCCCGGAGATTCCAATATACTTTGTGGATGTGTAGTGTTCTGAGTCTGATACCATATTAGCCTAATTAATGATTAGCTCTGAATCGGGACATCATTTGTCACAATTTTGATAACATGATCTCTGTAAAGTGGAAATGCATGGTTGAAATGTATTTCGATGGAACTGCCATACTGTAAATGAAAGACGATGGGTATCTTGCACGATCTGGTGTTAATTTCAAGTCTTCCGGTTTATAACATTTTATATTAAACTAATACATTATTCAATACATTGAGGAGACGTGAAAGGTTTAACGGGCGGACAATGACAATTTACTTTTTTACCGTTGAATCTAATACTCGGGCAATGACACTATTTTATACAGCCACGTCTTGACATACTGTTTGGGGGTGGCGTTTTTTATCTGTCATAGAAATAGTAATGCTGTGGTGTCATTACTTCGGACAGCTTTTTCTCTGGTTCGAAACGGTTACGAAAAGCTGTAACTGAAGCTGACACTTAATTTTAATTATAAATAAAGCCGCAGGTACGTTGGCCTTGTGAGGGGTAAACTGGTACACGTAAGTATTACCTGCGTTTGCACTGAGCTCCGTATTCTTTGGATAAAATTTCAGATTTCAATGGTGAGTGCAATATGTGTATTAGGTGGATTGGGAGTTTGACTTTACTTATTTGTACTTGTTACATATTCATAGAAATTAGAATTATTAGATAGGTATCGTCACGGCACTATCCGTGAACGGGGCAACGACATAAGACACACTACCCCAGGCAGAGATAAACATAGAAGCATACATACACTATAATAATATGGTACCCTATTCTGCCCAGGGCCTCAAGTCCGCTAATTTACTAATAGCGAGTTATTAGTAAATTAACGGACTTGGTCCATCTGTTCGGGAGCTACGCTGTTATAAATAGACACAAACATACACAAATCCACAGATACATAAAACTCTCTTTTTTCGTTGGGGCTTAAAAACTAAACCTCCAACAGTCCCCTCCTACCCTTAAACCGCCACATTTTGCCTTTCACGACCATCTTATAAAAAACAACCCATCTCATTTCCAGGCCATGCTGTTCTACGCACCACGATGGCTGTGGAAGTCCTGGGAAGGAGGCAAGATCAAGGCCCTGATGATGGACCTGGACGTGGGAGTCTGCACAGAGATAGAGAAGAAAACGAAGAAGAAACTCATACTGGACTACTTGTGGGAGAATCTGCGGTACCACAACTGGTGGGCGTACCGCTACTACCTCTGCGAGGGCCTTGCTCTTGTCAATGTTATAGGTGAGGATAGTTAATTCATTTTTTAACTAGATGGCGCTATTGGTATTTTAAAACGCGCTATCGACCCCGTCCGCTACTTTCCTTCGTCCAAACGGCAGGCTTTTCATATTCTTGCCAATCTTTTCCTCTTCATATGATGTGGATAGAAAATGCCATAGAAGATTTGGCCAGGTGTTTGACCGCCATCTGACCCACCCAAGCTAGGTGACGGACGAAGACAAAAAAACATGCCTCCTATTCTACCCTCCCTCTAGCCTATAAAGTGATGCATCTTACATGATTTGCTGTTTCATTATTTATGTTAATATTTTTGCAATAAGCCTTTTACTTGGCTAAGTATCATAGTAGTACGGGTACTAGCTCGGCGCGGTGATTTTTTGATACAGTTTTTTCTACCCACAGAAGAGGTTATTCATTTTCTGGTAGAGTGCTCCTACTGGATGGTGATACATGTTACCATGAACACGCGAAATTCGACCTACTTTTGCTCCAATCCCTATTTCCTGGAACCTGCGCAGTGACAAACGAGCAGACAACCCTGATGGTAAGCGGTAACTATCGCCCATAACATCTATGAATCAGTTGTTTAGGTCGTTATCGTTCTGAGATATTACTTACCTATCTACTGTAAGAAGTGTACAAACCGTTTACTCCAAATTCGTATTTACGAAAATTCCTAACGACCCGACCGGCAATTTGGAAGAAAATGACACCTTTAACAACCATAGTTCAAAACCACTATCTCCAAAACACTACAACAACAATAAAAACACAAGAAAAAAGCAAACAACAAAACATCCACGTCAGCGGCCAATAAAAATGGTCATTAAAATGCTACAGACCGTCTGTCCGAAGGGAGGGAAATTAATATATTTCAGCTGCATCTTTTATAGCGGCTGCCCTGCGCGGCTGCGCGGACATAAAATGCCGCTTGCGCCCTGGGGGCAGGGTTCCGTGAATTACAGATTTATTGTTTATACCTAAAATAATGCTTCCATACAAAAAAGGGACACGTCAGGACACAAGGGACAGGGCAATTTTCATAGAATCGGATTTTTTGCATTCGAAACAATTTGGAGACCTTGGATCGCCCTGGGAAGTTTCTGGATTGCTTTATGTTACACGGCAGACAAACGGCAAGCGGGCCATTTGATGGAAAGTGGTCACCGCCGCCTATGGACATCAGCAACACCAGGGGCGCTACTAATGCGTCGCCCGCCTCTGATATACCTCTTGAACGGTCCCATGTCATAGTCCAAAAGAAACACTGTGGGTTAAATAATATACGCTTCTTTGCAAAAAGTACGGACATATGTTTTTTTTTTTTTTGCTCCCAACGCAAAGGAAAAGGGCACCCTCCGGTATAGCGGTTGGGATGGAGGAGGTGAACTCTCATGAGTACCAGCCGGCCGGCCGGTCTGGTTATGCACGACTCGCCAAAAAGGAACCTAGGCGCATACGTGCTAAACACCCCCTGGCCCAAACCTGAAAAGCCCTTCCGGCTACAGGTGCTCTGTAGCCGGAAGGGCTTTTCAGGTTTCATCGGATGCTACACCCCGTAGGGACGGGGTGCGCTCGGACATATGGGCAATTTTCATACAGTAGGGACAATATGGACCCCTGAGAACTTTGTGGGTACAGCCTGATTATGCACTGATTGAGCATGATTAGAGCATGTATGACAAAATAGATGTAAGAAATGGTTGTTGGCACACAAACCATCGCTTCTTGCTTCTTCTTATTTTTCCCGTACCGGGCGGAGGTGGCATGTCCAGACATTTAATGTTCCTTACGTAATTTGCCGATCTGCGCGAAACATAACCAATGGCCACATATACCATAACATCGAAGGCACTCTTCAGCTTATCTGCGATGTCAGTATTTATGTGTCTGTGAATGGGGGTGTTTCGTAATCGGTCGTTTTGTAAAACTTCACACATCCACCGCAACCCCTACATTTGCGGGACCGCAGCTCTTACTTGCGCCGCTCTAGTAGAGGTCAAGTCTCATTGCCCTATAGAAGATCAGGACTAACGATGGTATCGTAGACCATCTTCTCGTCCACATTAATGTATGAATGATAATGATGTATCATCATCACAGCCAATAACAGTCCACTGCAGGACTTAGGGTCTCTCCCACGAGAGGCAATAATCTCCATGCTTGGCAGGCGGGTTGAAGATCGCAGACAATCGCAGTGTTGTAAATATAGCAATGGACAACGCTGCTGCCCGTTTTCCAACCTAAAGAGACTAGATATTTTGCCTCGAATACATTAGTAGCTTTATACGACACTCGCGAGTGTAAGGGGTTGGTGCTATTCTACTCAGCCGGACACCACACGGCCACATTCATGCATACACCTTCACAAATCCTACCTACCAATTCCTAAATTGTACCCACTACCAATGTATTATGTTGTTGAATGAAATGCAACTTCAGTTTAGAGGCGAGGGGTGTGGATGGGTGCTTTTTAATTCGGCAGGGTATGATTTACAGAGCAGGCGCGCACTAGTTGGCGATTCTGTGCCCGCGCGGCACAGATGCGTCGCTGATATTTTAGTTTCAGCACCCGTTGGGGCCACGAGATAGGCGATGCGGAAAGCTTTGTTAACAGACAGAGGAATGGAATGTGGTAACTGTTTCCCATAATAATTGTAGCTCTCATAGGTGACTTTTACGTTTGACTTAGTTTTTCTGTAACAAAAATGGTAAACCGCAGCATTTTAAAATCAAAAAATCTTTGCTTTTTTTTTTAAGAAATCCTCCATTAACCTAACCGACAGAAAAAGTCTGATAACCTCCGACCAAACTTACTTAAAGTCAAATATTTTCTAAACTATTGAACCAATTTTAATGATCATCATCACAGCCCATAACAGTCAACTGCAGGACTTAGCGCCTCTCCCAAAAAAAGGGACGTTATTGCCATAATCTCCACGCTTGGCAGGCGGGTTGGAGATCGCAGTGTTATAATATAACAATGGAAAATGCTGCTGCCCATTTTCCAGTCTACGGAGGCGCTTAGATCTTTTGTCTCGAAAACATTAGTCGCCTTGTACGACACCCACGAGTGTAAGGGGTTGGTGCTATTCTACTCTGCCGGACACCACACGATTTTAATGATCAATCTCTATCAATCTGGCTTTCAAATAGGGAAAACCGCATCCAAATCAACAAATACAGCAACACACGTCTTTTTTCGTCGGGGGAACTTTTGATTGCGGCCTTCCTTGTAAGATCAAGATCTTAGGTCACAGAGACTATCTACATATTAATATTGGTTGGTTATCAGTTTGCGGAATATGTGTGACCTGTGGATCAATGTGGTGGGTCAAAATCCAACTTTTGATGAGAAAATGAGATAAATGCAGTACCTATTGTAAAAAACAAGTTTCCATCGAGTCCCAGTAAAATAGACGTGTCTGATAAATGGGTTAGATTCTTACAGGTCTGTACGATCTTTCATCGATGTAACAGATTTTAATGCGGTTTTCAACAATAGATAGAGTGATTCAGGAGGAAGGTTTATAATCAACAAAAAAAGGTAGGGAGGGTAACGTTAGGTAACGTTCCTATCCTACACCTAGTAGGATAGGAAGAAAGGAAGAAAGAAAGGAAGGAAAGTAAGCAGGACTTGACTATGGAATTACTGTGGAGCGACTGCCATCTGACCTCCGCAACTTTGTTAGCTGGGGAACCTGACCAGATTTTATCATGGTTACACATTCAGTCGCCTGAATGTACACGTTTCATCACGATGTTTTCCCTCACCGTAGCATCGGTTAATATTCAAATAATGGACATAACTCAGAAAAAAGTCATTGGTAAGTACGAGTACTTGGCGGACTCCTTAACCACTAGGCCACCGCTCCCATGCCTGTTTGTCTCCATTATGATATTTAAAAACCCGCTCGTTTCCTGGCCCCACGCGTCTTAAGGGTCGCATAGGCAGCGAATTCTAGTCGACGCGAGCCTGTTTTTGTTATTGGAAACCGAGCAAACGTACCTATGGAATAATAAGCTGCAAGCTGCTGCCTTGGCAAGGTGCTCATACATACGGGTACCTACCTACATTGCACTCTTTGTTTTTGTTTAGACTGTGTGTAAGAACGCTCACGTGTTATATACATGCTTGGAAGTATTCTTTGATTATGGAATCTTAAAATACTTTTTGGAAATTTAAATGTAGGAAGTCTGCCCTAGTGTGGAGGCCATAATAACTTTTATATCTATTTGTAAGAGTGTTTAATGTACTGGGAACGTGTAACAACATAATAAAATTATCATCTTGGCGTTCATGTCCCGGTTATGCTCTCGCGCACGAGGGCCCGAAGTCCGGCTTGACCATGATCCAGGATTTGGCAGATCAGGTTATTACAGTGAAGTAATAGCAGTCGGGTATTCGACTCGTAAGCGAGAGGTACCGGGTTCGAATCCCGCTCCGGCCATGTACCAATGATTCTTGTCTGAGTTATGTACATTAGTTGAATACTAACCGATGCTCTTACGGTAAGGGAAAACATCTAGATGTGTGACCATGATCCAATATTTTCAGGTTCCCCTGGTAGCAGGGTCATGGAGGTCAGATAGTAGTCGCTCCACTGTAATTAACTGATCTGCCAAATCCTGGAATTTGGTCAAGGCGGAACCCGAGCCCTCGTGCGCGAGAGCACAACCGGGACATTAACGCCAAGATGTTTTTTTTTATTTATTACATTTATGCTAAGGATGTATACAAGCAACGGCTTATACCTTTACAGCCCATGAATCTCGAATTCCCATAACATTTTTATACCTATTATTTTTATTTTATTTATTGGGTAATGGAGCAGCTCTACTCTTGAACCTTTTCAACTGTTGTTATAAAGTCAAAGTTGTGTTAGTTTTTTGTAAATCTCCATTAGTCTACTATTACAATTCAATAACGGTTTTAAACAAGACTCTGTCTCTATTTCCAGGGCAAATGTTCCTGATGAATCGATTCTTCGACGGAGAGTTCCTGACGTTCGGTCTGGACGTGATCCGGTACATGGAAGACGACCAGGAGGACCGCGTGGACCCCATGATTTACATATTTCCAAAGTAAGTTGCACTTAAGTAAGTAAGTAAGTAAGTTGCACTTTCATTGCACGTGTTTTTTTTTCGTTCTCCTGATGGAAAATGGTCACCACTGCCTATAGACATTAGCAACACGAAGAGTATCGCCAATGCGTTGCCCACCTCTACGACACGTTGCTCTAGCAGCAAAAAGGCAAATGCGTGGAGGGCACTGCCAGAACCACGGTTCCCCAAATACCCAACCCATTCTGCCGGTAAATAAGCTCAAACTCAAACTAAAATACGTTTATTCAGTTTAGGTTTTTACAAACACTTATGAACGTCACAATTACAATATAAAATTAATACCAGGCACCACAGCACCATCGAGCGGACAACGGTTACTTGGATAGTATGTAGGGCCATATAAAAAAGAAAACAAAAAGGTTTCCAGTGCTCCATTGGGTGTGGATTTGGGAAACCGTAGCTTTGGCAGTGGAGGGGCATTTGCCTTTTTGCTTTTTGCCAGAGCAACGTGTTATAGAGGTTTGCTAATGTGTATAGGCAGTGGTGACCACTTTCCATCAGGTGGCCCGCTTGCCTGTTTGCCTATCGTATGTCATAAAAAAAAAAATATTGTAACAATGATTTAAGTATACGTCGATTTGGGAAAGAATCAAGCGGGCTCCATACAGATTAAAATTTGTAAACGCGATTTAATGTCTATGGTTTCCGTGCTTTGTCAGATTTTAGTAAAAATATATCGTTTCAAAGTTATAACGGTAGATTTGTATTGAAATATTAATTCCCGTGCAACAATATTTTAACGAAATTTGATTTTATTTGCAAAAAAAAAAATTTGAATAGAATTGAATTACATTTACATAACTCGTTCTTGTAATTAACGTTCCAGGATGGTAAAGTGCACGCTGTTCAACAAGTTCGGCTCTTCCGGCGAGGTGGAGCGGCACGATGCGCTTTGCATCCTGCCCCTGAACGTGGTCAACGAGAAGATATACATCTTCCTCTGGTTCTGGTTCATCATCCTCGGCTTCCTCACTTTCATCACGCTCGTGTACCGGCTCGTCATCATCTTCTCCCCCCGGATGCGCGTCTACATGATGCGCATGCGATTCCGGCTGGTGCGTCGCGACAACGTGGACACCATAGTGCGGAGGAGCAAAATGGGCGACTGGTACCTCCTCTACATACTCGGGGAGAACCTCGACTCGGTCATATTCCGGGACATCATGCACGACTTCGCGAACAAACTGAACCACAACTACCAGCACCACATTCACGGCGTCCCGGACGCGTGACCTCCGGTGCCCGGGTGGGTGTTTCACACGTGACTAACGTCCCTGCAGCGCGACATGGACCCGCCCGTGTGAGCTCCCGGCGAGCCCCGGGCGTCCGCCTAGTGCCGGACCCAGCGCGCTGCCTTGCGGCACCCCACGCCGCACCAGGACAATACTAAGTGTATCAAAGACTTTTATAGACTAAATATTCTTTAATCGAAACTCTGTAATAGAACAGTGCAATTAAACACGCAATAATAGTTTGTACTTAATCTTTAAGAATGTGATCTCAGGACGAATCCTATCGAAGGCCTTTTGAAAGTCAGCAGTGACCGCTATCCCATTAGAATAGTGTTCAATTTTTAGAGGTATTTTACTGATAGTTTCGCTACTCGTAGTGAGGTTTGGCAATACCGCTTTCTCTTTAACTCTATAGCTAACGAATCAATCAGCACACAGAGAGCACACAACGTAATTTTGTACACAATTTCTCACACGCCAAGGATTTGACCGACCAATTATATAAATTAAAGCAATAAATAAAGGATCAAATAGATAATTTATAGGATATAGTATCTAGTTGCGATTGGGACGAAAGTATTTAGATTCGAAATAGTCGGAGAGGTTTGAAAGTGGATTACGATTGGCGTCCCCCACCAGCCCGCATATGGAGCCTCGCGCCAAAAGACATTGCAATATTAATGTAAAATTAGTATCGACAAGCAATTTTAGACGAAATTATTTAAAATGTACAAATCGAAAACGAAATTATAAATTAAATTGGTTCAAGTAGCGACTGAATATAACGTAGATAACCGCCTACGTTAGAGTAATATTTTTAGTTACCATGTAACATCGAACTTTGAAGCAATAAATATTGAATATTGGAATAGAATTTCAGTATGTATGTTAATATTTATTAATAATGTTATTTCCATAAACGTTTTATAACACTGCCATCTTAAGTGAACTTGTGAAAGACTTATATACGAGTACTGCCTATTACTTGATACTTGACATTACTTGTCTTGGAGATATCACTTCGTACGTGTAAATTAAAATCAGCTTGTGACTGTCAGCATGTCAAAGTGTAATTAATTATGTTGTAAATTCGATTTTCAGTTGTTTTAAGCAAATAATGAATCTAGTTTGAATTCAAGCTCACTTGAATTTGTTGTAATAATCATTACCATAATTATTATATAAAAATTAGGATTGATCAGTTGCCTCGTCGAATACACGGGCTTGTTGAAAATAAATTGTTGTGTTCTCATTATTATTATTAGATAAATAATTATTGTAAAAAGGTTGTTTGTCCGTAACGTTCTAAGACATAACATGTAGATTGAAGAATAAATTGTTGTTTTGCATTAAAATTAACACAAATTACCTACGAGAGCAATGGCGTCATTAGCTATCACATTTAGCACTACATAATTATATGCAGCCACAGTATGCAGTATATCCTTGACTACAATAACTCGTTTCGCTTTGACCTTATCTTATTTACTATTATCGTATAGGTTAAATAAATTTGTCATGTCTATTTTTAATTTAGGAGTTTCTATTATCTGTCGCCTACACGTCATAAGAATACTAACTTATTATAATCTATTTCAACCTATAGTACTTATGAAGAGTGACGCTGTTACCTCTAGCCTAGCTATATACTTATAATAATATTTGTAGTTCCCCTAAAAACTATGTGACTTTTAAGATGAAACGCTATCTATAAAACTCTGGCAAAAATCAATCTGCCATGATTTACATTGGTACTTTTCATACTCCAGATGGTTAGAGTCCCGTTGTGTCACGATTGTAATTTTAAAGGTATATTTTTGCATATTTATGTTTAAAGTACTTACCTAATTAGTACGTAGTTTTGGTAAGTATCCTAACTGTCAAAAAGGATAAACTATTAAAGGTTAGAAATCTGCATCAAAAATAAGAGGGGAGGGGGATGTCCGATAGTTTTACATTACTCTTTGAAATAGCAAATACCTACTTAATAAAACTTGCCTTCTCTTGCTTTGACGCCATTGCTTCTACTCCTGAATAATAAATCATAAATAAATTCTTCTTAAACACGGCATGAAGATTAAAAATGTAGCATGTGGAGAAAGAGCATCTAAAATGTATATAGGCACTGGTCTCGTGTCATATTAAAAAGCATTGCCACAAACTTATCAGCGGGGCTATTGGCTAACTCAGTTGACAACTGTATTTGACACTAGATAATTCTACACCACGTCATCTACGTTGGAAACTGGCAATAGCGTCTACCAAATTAGAGTAGTGTCAGATTTTTTATGTCAAATTCAGTTGTCCACTGAGATAGCCGATAGGCCCTCTGATCCGGTGACGTCGGCGCTATTATGTCATTGACATGACGGTTCAAATACATTTCTAAATTAATTGTTTTGGCCATCGGATCTTATGAGTTTGTGGCACTGTATACTATGAGTACCTACCTAAAGAGCGGTCTATCTATGCATCGCTTTACTTTTTAGAAAATTCTACTTTGTTTCGTTCGAAACTAAATACTTATGGATGAAAATGTAATAAATATTATTCATTGTATTATTATATTTAAGATTCCTATAAGTACTATCAAAATTAAATGAACTTGAAATTGAACCTGGCACTCTATTTCCACACATGCTACGTCGAAATCATTTATCCGTCGGTATATTCCACTATAAGTAGTAAATTTGTTTAACGCCAAATACTGTGCCAAAAATATGAATACTTCTCTGTAGAGGGTGGACAAGGAAGTTACCAGGAGGATATCGAATAAATGAATTATTACAACTAATGTTGCAGTTTAATTCATTGCGTTAGCCTTGTTCATCATATCAGCCAGAAGACGACCACTACTGGGCATAGACCTACCCCAGAGATCTCCACAGAGGCCGGTCCGCATCCAGCTGGTACAGGCGATCTTTACCAAGTCGTCGGTACACCTAGTGGGACGCCTACCCATGCCGCGTCTTCCAGTACGTGGTTGCCACTAGAGAACTTTACTGCTGCCTCTGTTCAGTAAGCAATGTGTTCTGCCCACTGCCACTTAAGCTTGGTTTGACAATGTGACTCCGAGCATTGCCCTTTCCAACGCCCATCGTGACAGTAAGGTTTCGTATAAGGCTCACTGGCAACACACACTGTAAGTTACATAAAGAAATACAAAATTTTGATGAAAAACGGTACCACGGCCTTATCTATTCCTGCCGCCAAGCAATAATGCTTGCATTATTGTGTTCCGATTGGAAGGATAAGGTAACTTTAGGTCGACAACTTAACTTAACTGGTGTATCGCCTGCGGTATGAGGGGGGCAGAATGGGCGACGTCATGTGACGTTTCGGGGCTGAGCGCGGGGGCGCGGAGCAGGGAGCACAAGGGTCGTTTCTCAGTGCGCCCGCGGACTCCGCACAGCGCGGTTGGTCGTTTTGTTACGGACTCTCGGAATAACGCACATGAGGTTAATTTACCGATGATAAACCCTGAGGTGGAGGCTTAAAAATGTTTGCTAAAAAATTAATAGAAGCACAGGGGTTTCCAAAGTGTGCGCCGTGGAGAGGAAGGAGGGGCGCTGTGAGGCGCTCCCATATTCTTTTCTCGAAACTAAACTTAGATGTTCATATGCACATATTAAATCATCATCATCATATCAGGCCTAAGATCCCCAGAGGTCCCCACAAAGGGTATTGTGCCGTCCGCATTTAGCTACAGATGCGATCTTTACCAGATCGTCGGCACACCTAGTGGGAGGCCTACTAAAGCTGCGTCTTCCGCTACATGATCGCCACTCGAGGACAGTATCCGTTTTGGCTTCGTAGCGCACCCCCGCGTCGCTCGTTGCCAGCTCGCTCACGTTGTTTTTACGTATTCGCAAGTTTTTCGCGCGCGTCTCACGTCACGTTGCGAGCCCGCGTCCCGCTGAACGTAACGCCTTACAGTTACGTTCAATCAGAGACGTAATTTCTTGTTACCGATTCGTTGGTAACTGCGTCTCTGCCGCGTTGAGTTGGTGGATACTTAACGGTGACAACTAAGCCAACTAGCGTTGCCCCGGTGCGCTGTTAAGGCCCCTCAGGTGTTAACGAAACCGGACGTCCCGATCCCATTGCACTTGGGCCTGCCCAAGGGTGACGGATAGCGATATATCCAATAGGGATAGCCGCTCCATCGACCCCCCCCCTTCCCTCCCCCCTCCCTCCTGCCTCGCGCAGGGAGGACGCCCCACGTTCTTAGTCCCATATTATGTCCCTCTTCTCGCCTTATAATGGCGACCGTCTCGGTGGAACAATTTGCCGCTCAGGCGGTGAAATTGCTCCTCCGAGCAAATCTAGGCCAGGACGACTACGTCGTACGTAGTTACCTGGCGTCAGTGGGGAGTGCCCCTCAGGCCCCCCGCGAGCCCTCCGAGGACATGGAGTTCGAGGACTCCGTGTCCCAATCTCGGCGCCACCCTCTCGCAAGAGGGCGGCGTCTTTGGCCGGGGACGACTCTTCGTCATCGACCACCGTGACGGGAACTCATTCCGTCGCCCCCGTCCCATCCTCTGTAGTCGAGCTCGACGGATTTGAGCTCATCGCAAAGTCCAAACGGCACCGTAAGAGGGCCGCCCGTTTGGGGTCCGAGGCCTCGTCCTCGGCAGCCGCGCCCGCCCCGGTCGCGGGTACCTCTCGCCCCCCGTCCCCCGCATCGAGCGTGGCTGCTGCCGCTCGCACGAGCGCGCCGTCTGGCCCTAAGCCAGTAGCGCGCTTTGCCTCGCCTAAAGCCAAGCCCCCACCCCCTATTTTCCTTAGGGAAAAAGCCAAGTGGGAGTTAGTGTCCCGTCTCTGCGCGGAACAGCGCGTCCGCTATACCCGTGCGACAAACACGGGTATAGCCGTTAAGAGCGACGTAGAGTCGATCGACGACTTCAGGAGCCTTACCAGGCTCCTAGCCCACAATAAGATAGGTAACCACACCAACGCCCTCCCTAAGGAGCGTAAGGTGCGTGCGGTACTCCGTGGAGTGCCGCAAGAACTCTCCAATGAGGCCATTCTCATAGACCTCAAGTCCCAGGATTTCCCCGCCGAGGCTGTACACAACCCGGTGTCTCGCCGGAGTAAGCTCTCGTACGCGCTGATCGGTCTGCATGCGTCGCCCCCTACCTGAATGAGCTCGCTTAACTTCCCTTTGTTTTCCGTTATATTTTTGACTTTTGAAAAGAGATTAATTAACGTAATCCTAATTCAATAAATACTTTTTCATTTTCATTTTCAAGATATACAGTCGTTCCGGCAAGCAATTTCCCATGGTTCTGGTGGTGCTTTCAAACACCACCGGTGCCACGACCATATTCCGGGGAGGCTTCACAGTCAGTGGGATTAAAGTCGAGGCCCCGCATAAACGCGGTTCCCTAGGGCAGTGCCATCGCTGCCAATGTTATGGCCACACGTCAGCCAACTGCTCGGCCCCGCCGCGTTGTGCCATGTGTGGCGAAGGCCACACTCCCACCACCCCTCCCTTCTGCTGCAATTGTGGACAATCTGGCCACACTGCCAATAACAGGGGTTGCCCGCGCGCCCCTTGTCCCCGCACTTCCGCACCAAAGCCCACTAAGGGCAAAGGTGCGAACCCTTCTGCACCGAAGCCCGCTAAGGGCAAAGGCCTCCACCCAGCTGGAGCGTTTACACGCGCTTGCCGAGCTTTACTCCCTACTCCAAGCCCTTAACTAATACCCCAGGCGCTTCACGCTACACCCCCCACTTCCGCCAGTGTCGGCACGGGTCGCATGAAGCCGAGTGGGGTTTCGCTTGTTTCATATAATGTGCGCAGCCTACGCACAAATATCCCCGAACTTAGAACGTACGTCCAAAGCAGACATATTACTCCTTCAGGAGACTTGGATCAAGTCTTCGATCCAGAAAGGTATTTCGATCCCCGGCTTCTCCCTTGTCAGGAATGACAGGACTGCCACCGCGTCAGGGCGCGGCGGAACTGCCATTTACTACAAGAGATCGCTCCATTGCTACCCTCTTCCAACTCCAACTCTCTCGAGTATGGAGGCCTCTGTAGTACAGCTAGGCATAACAGGACATCCGTCCCTGATCATAGCCTCTGTCTACATCCCCTCCCTCCTCTCACTCTCCCTGCCACTCAAAAGCGACTTCGAAGCGCTTCTCTCCCTAGGCAACTCTGTTATTATGTTCGGAGATTTCAACTCCAAACATACCGACTGGACGTGCGCCTCCACCAACGCGAGCGGTGTCCACTTAATGGAAATCACTGGGTACCCCGACAGAGTGGATCACCGACCCGATGTACTGGACTTTGCGCTAGTGAAGGGCGTGTCGCTCATCCTTCAGTCGATCGATACCCTCGACGAGTTAGGCTCTGACCACCGTCCAAACTCCCTAGTACTAGGCTCCCCCACCCCTATCTCTCCCCCACTGCCGCGAACTTACACGAAGTGGGAAGGATTCAAAGAGTCCATGGCGGCGCCCGACTCGCCGCTCGCTTTTTCATCAGACTACTTCGATAGTTCAGATAAAATCGACGCTGCGGTTGCCTCATTAACGTCCCACGTTCGGTCAGCGTTGAAAGACTACGAAGTGGTAGCACCTGCCGTTAATCGGCAGGGTCTCCCACTCGAAGTCCGAAACCTGATCAAAGCCAAAAACGCAGCCCTCCGGAGGGACGCGCTCTATCCGACCTCAGAGTAAGCGAACCGACTTCAGCGGGCAGGGAGAGCATGTCTCGACGAAGTGAGGAACTCCCGCTGGGAAGACCTCATGGAGACGATTTCCCCGTCCCATCAAGCGTTCTACAAAGTGGCGAAAGCCCTTCGTACAAAGGCCAGAATCTCCATCCCTCCTCTTGTTCGCCCAGACGGCACAATTGCGTTTGCGGACACCGAGAAAGCCGAATGCTTTGCAGACAGCATTGCTTTACAATGCTCCCCTAGCACCATGGAGTGCGACCCCGGTCACGTGCGTGTGGTAGAAGACGAAGTCCGTCATTAGACCTCGCTCCCGTCCACCACGGACCCGACCCGATGTCACAGTTTCCCCCGATCCACTCCTTCATCAAGGGTCTCAAATTTAACAAAGCGCCGGGCGCGGATGGAATTTCCAACCAAGCGCTTAAGTACCTCTCCGAACAGGTGCTTACTTTGTTAGTGATCATTTTTAATGCTTGCTTTGACCATTGCCACTTTCCGACCGCATGGAAAGAAGCCATATTCATAGGCATTCCCAAACCGGGAAAGCCACTAAATGTAGCGTCATCCCACCGCCCAATAAGCCTCCTCAAGGCACTAAGGAAATTATTCGAGAGAGTAGTGCTCTCTCGAATGAAAGAACATCTCTTCAAAGTTCTTATTCCCCATCAATTCGGCTTTCGTCCCAAACACAATTGCCCCAGACAAGTCCATCGTATAGTAGAATACATCCTCAATGGATTCTACCCAAAGAGAGAAAAGACGGTCGCAGTCTTCTACGACGTCGCCAAGGCCTTTGATAAAGTCTGGCACGAAGGCCTTGTTTACAAGCTGTACAAGCTTGGTCTCTCCGATCGACTCGTCCGATTAGTAGCGTCCTATTTAAAACACCGTACCTTTCGGTTCAGACACGAAGGTACTTTGTCTTCCCCACGTCAACTAAAGGCCGGCGTCCCGCAAGGCTCTGTACTCTCTCCCCTACTCTATATTTCGTACACGAACGATATCCCCGTCCCAGACAACGGGGTACAACTGTCCCTTTTCGCCGACGACACGGCAATCTACGCCAAAGGGCCAGGCTAACGGAAGGGCCACCCATGGCAAAGCTCCAAAAGGCGGTGAACAAGCTCGAAGCTTGGTTCAAACTGTGGCGCATCGAAGTGAATCCGGAAAAGAGCTCCGCGGTTTGCTTCGATGTTAAGCGCAGACGGGGTGACAGCGACCCCCCTCCCCTCCGCATGCAAGGGAAACTAGTTCCCTGGCAGCGCGCTGTGAAACATCTAGGCGTCACGCTTGACAAAAGGCTTACTTTCCGGCCCCATGTCGAAAGAGTGTGCCGCACCGCCCGTTTCTACCTGGGTCGCCTCAACTGTATGTTGGGTCGATTCAGTAAAATGTCCCTCAGCAACAAGCGAACCCTCTACAAGAAGTGCATTCGACTGGTGTTGACATACGCCTCCCCCGTCTTCGCTCATGCGAGCTCCCTCGTCATTAAGAAAATGCAAATTGTGCAGAACATTTTCTGCCGTAGGGCAACGGCGGCTCCATGGTACGTCCGCAATGCGGGCCTACGCCACGACATGGACCTGCCTACCCTGCAGCAGTTTCTTAAAACGCTCTCCGAGACCTCTTTCAAGGCCGCGGAGGAGCATCCCAATCCGCTCGTGCGAGAGGCAGCAGCCTACTCTCCCCGCCCGGTCTCCGGCCACGTGGTACGGAGACCGAGACATGTCCTCACGGACCCCCCCGACGAACTGTCGAGCGCCCTGAACCTCCTCCTGGAGGCTCGGGACGACTCGACAGAGCCCCTCTCTGCCGTTTCAGCGGCCCCCGTAGGCCCCCAATCCCAACCCACAGCAGCGGGATCCCCTTCTGGTGTCTCGCTATAATTTCTCCAGCGTATGATCCGTAAAGAGTGACGTTGAGCGCACACCGTCCCTACGGGGTGTCGCATCCGATGAAACCTGAAAAGCCACTAAGGTGGCAAACAAGCTTACGGCCTGCTGATGGTACGGAGTCATCGCAGCCTATCGACGTTTGCAATACCAGGGGAAGGGCTTCTGAGTCATGCATAACCAGTCCGGCCGGCCGGCTGGTACTCATGAGAGTTCACCTCCTCCCTCCCAACCGCTATACCGGAGGGTGACCATTCCTTTGCGTTTGGCACAAAAAAAAACACTCGAGAACTTTCCTGCCCCATAGGCCATATGTTCTGCGAGCTATGTGCCCTGCCCGCTTAGCAATCTTTTGAGATATGTCGGTGACCTTAGTTCGCTTGCGGATCTCCTTATTCCTGATTCGATCGCGCAATGACACTCCAAGTATAGCCCTTTCTATCGCCCTTTGGGCGACAGTTAGTATTCTTATAATGCCCACAGTGAGCCATAAAATAAATATACGTAGACCCTCTGTTGGTCACGACGCGAAGGTTCGAAATAACGTTTCTCGATTCGGATGTGGAATGAGAGCCCAGCCACAGTGTTTCCTTTGGACTATGGGATCGTTCAAGAGGTATATTAGAGGTCGTAACCTCGCAAGACCATTACTGTTTATATTTGTGGAGTTTTCGAGTGAAATCACTTTGTGCGGAAAATATCAAGAAGAACATCACTTTTTGCACTATATTCTTCACACACAAGGCAAGTCTTTTCCGTTTTAAACCTAATTTTGAATCATTTGTATCAAGGAAATAACAAATCAGAAAAAAGCAAGAAAGATAAAACAGCTGATTGGACACTTGTCACAATGACAGCGTAGTTACGGACGCGTTCACAATTATTTAGCACGTTATAACAAACAATAACATGTTATAACGGCGTTACGTTCCAGTTTACGCCGAAAGAAAATTTATGCAATATTAATAATTTGTGTTACGTTCCTGCCTACGCCGAAGACAATTTAAGGAATAATAATTGGAAAAGTTTATTGTGTTGACATATTTTTTGAAGAATTTAATTATATTTCTGTCGACATTAAAGACATTTTATTTGACATAATTATCATTGCAAGAATTTTATAATTATTTTACAAACTGACTTTGAAGATTATTTATATTGACATATTTACTATCGGAAGAATTTAGAAAATACTTATTTTATCAACTGACATTAAGGATTATTTATTTTTACCTACTTATTGAACACTGACTGATTTATATTTATTATTGAAAATTGGACATCAAGAGAATAATGGATTTTTCAACGAATAAAATTACATTTAGGAGAAAATTGGCTAAATCTCTGGACGATTTTAACATTACAAGTAGCAACAATTTAACTCTGTATATCACAAACAAAGAAGATAGCTTACCGGACATCACATCGTTAATTAATATAGACCAATTGGAAAAACAAAGCGAGGAGTTAAAAACTATAAAAACAAAGAACAGTGTTCAGGATAAGTACATAGATAAATTACTTTTAGAAAATTCAGAAATGCAAAAACAAATAACTAGCCAAAACTTTGCGATTGATTGTTTAAAAAGCTTGTGTTCTGCGAAATTAACGCCAACGGGGACACCTAAAGGCATACCAGTCTCACCATTTATACCACGTATAGAAAAGCACATAAGTAGCACACCAAAAACATTTAGGAATATTACTTTCAGGAATTTACCTAAAGATCAGGCTACTCAAACGACAGACCTATACACGGGAACTACTGAGACATTTAAAACCTATAAAACTAAAACATTTACAAAAAAAATTAAAAAGCAGAGACAAAAAATCAGAAAGCTAGTCGGAAATTTATTATTCTTGAAAAAAGAAAATGAAACTCTTGCATTACAATTAAAAACTATATTGATTGAAGGAAAACTAAGCCCCTTAGCAACATTCGAAGAAGATAAAAGTTCTCAGTGTATAGCTGATGATACAATAGTCTCATATAATAACGAAGAAAATAAAGAATTATCTAATAAGCACAAAACTGAAGAGATCAATGCATGTCGAATTTGTAAAAAAGATGGAAACGACTTTATAAATATACCTAAAAATACGCATCCTAAAAGTAAGAAGAAAATATACATATTAGCTGACCAACAAGGTAAAAACATTCAGTATAATTTGCAGAAATTAATGGGACTCGACTTCCAGGTTTTCTGTATATGGAAATCTGGCGCAAAAATGGCGGATGTATTAAATTCCTGTAAGAACGAGCTTCTTCAGCTTAATGCAAACGACTACGTCATAATTATGAGTGGTATGAATGATAGTGACCCATATGCATGTTTATCGAGTCTGTTTTTATGGTTGTCTGCTACTAAAACTCCGAACATTATTGTCTGTGAAGTCCCTAGAAATCCGTATTTAAAGGAGAGCAAACTAAATTACGAGATAAAGTTATTATGTAGTAAGTTTTCCAAATGTTTGTTTCTGGATCTAAATTTCAATGAGAAATTGCCTGCACGTCAATTTTACTCAACTTTTGTTTCTAGATGTTTACTAAAAGAAATGTTACACATTGACTATAGGACCCGATACGATGTATATGTAACTTCGCAGGTACAGAATTTGCATAAGACAACATTTCATTCAAGATTTCGAACTTGTACGTCCAACGATGAAAATACCCAAACCAACTGTAGACCTCTTTCGGCAAGAATTCGTAACAGTATAAACTGTAGCACACAAACAGACACTCTACCTATTATAAATAGTAATGCCCCTAGCCCAAAAATTGTATCCATAAATAATTCGCCTAGCAAACCTATACACACCACCACGGAATTACATAGATCACATGACAAAACATTTTTTCGTGCACAACAGCATTAACATACTACATCAAAATGTAAACGGTTTGCTTAACAAACAAGATTTACTTATTCAAAGTTTAGACGAATTAGACGCTAACGGAAAACATGTAGATGTGGTGTGTATAACAGAGCACAATATGTTATACGACGACTGCAAACTGCTTAAATTGCCTAACTTCGTCATGGCGAACTGCTTTTCACGAGGTAGCAGAAGCGGTGGAGCTTGTATTCTGGTCAGAAATCAAATTAAATATAAAACTATTGACATTATTTCCAATTTCAGTTTACCAAACATTATTGAATGCTGTGCAATAAAATTACTTGATCATAATTTAATAATAATCAGCCTATATAGAGTACCAAAGAACTTTGACCAATCTAAACATTTTGACATATTTTTTAAAAATCTACATCAAATTTTGACATTGTATGCTTATAATAATAAAATTATTCTATGTGGTGACTTTAATATAAATATTTTAAATAAATTTAATCGTTCCTCTGAATTTGCGCATGTCATTTCAGCCTACAATCTAAAATTTGCAATTAGAGAGCCCACAAGATTGGAAAGTGGTACATGTATAGACAATATAATCCATAATATTAAAGGCAGCAAAGGTGAGGTGCTGGAATTCGGTATTTCGGACCATACTGCTCAGTTAGTATGCTGCCCTGTAAAAAAATACTGCACTATAACTAGCTGGTATACACAGAAAAGAGATTATTCTGAAGAAAACTTAAAGAAGTTTGCTGAATGTCTCGGACAATTAACCTTTTCTGAAATATATTCAAGCAATAATGCCAATGATTCTTTCAACAACTTTTATGATATATTTTTATCATTCTACGATATATGCTTTCCAACAATCAGAATTAAACATACTGTAAAAAGACGCCCAAAATGGTTATCTAAAGGAATAAAATTATGTGCAAGACGCAAGCGTGATCTCTTGTGGAAATACAGATTTACAAAAAACAAAAGAGACAAAAAAACATTTAAAAAATATTCTAGTAGGCTTAATAAAATTATAAAGTTAACACAAAGATCCCAAAATAATAATTATATTATGACAGCGAATAATAAATCAAAGGCTAGTTGGCAGATAATCAATAACACTAAACAGCAATTCCCAAATGAAACAATAACCCAAATCAAATCAAACGGCTGCACTATCCGTGATCCAACTGCCATAGCGCAATCTTTTAATGAGTATTATACTGACGCTAGCACCACTACATCCAGGCCAAAAACAACAAAATTTAAGAAAACTATCCCCGATAATGAACTTAATTCTTTATATATGACTCCCACAACTCCACATGACATTTATATGATAATTAAAAACCTTAAAAACACGAACAGTACTGGCTATGACAATATTAACACCAAAGTAGTGAAACATGTATCACATATTATTTCTTCACCAATTAGCCATATCACAAATTTATGCATCTCTGAAGGTGTTTTCCCGGACAAACTTAAATTAACGATAATCAAACCAATATTTAAAAAAGATGACCGTGAGAATATTAGGAATTATAGGCCTATAGCTTTAATCCCTATATTTTCAAAAATAATAGAAAAAGTTATATATGCCTCTCTTTATCATTACTGTGAAAAGAAAAAAATACTGGTACCCCAGCAAAAAGGATTCCGTAAGAACAAAAATATCAATATGGCCTTATACGATATGCTGTATAATATTCATTTAAAACTAGACAACCGGTTACCAATCACAGCCCTGTTTCTAGATCTAACAAAGGCGTTTGACTTTGTTGACCACAACATATTAATTCAAAAATTAGAAGCTATAGGTGTCAGGGGAAACATTAACAATTTGTTAGCATCTTACCTATGTGATAGAAAACAAATGACACAAATAACCAGAATATGTCCCAGCACAAGAGTGGAAACCCATTTCCTATCGAACTGCAATACTGTTTACTATGGTGTTCCCCAAGGAAGTATATTGGGCCCATTATTATTTATTATTTATATTAATGACATTGTAAATGCAATTAATGATTATATTACTATATTTGCTGATGACTGCACGGTGCTTTGTAATAATATAACTGACATAAATAATATTTTAACTAAAATAATTGACTGGTTGGAAAATAACAACCTACAAATCAATCTCAATAAAACTAAAATTATTAATTTTAAGCAACGATACAAGGACACTCAACAAACAAACATTATGCATAACGGTCAAATAATCGAAGATACGAATGTCACGAAATTTTTAGGCCTACACTTGGATCGGAATATGAGTTGGAATACGCACATCGATTATGTTTGTAATAAGATAAATCAATCCTCATACGCGATTTACAAACTAAATAGGGTAGTAAATCGTAATAATGTGCTATTAGCCTATCACGGTCTCGTAGCTTCTGTGCTGCGGTATGGGATTATTTTCTGGGGTAACGCAACAGGGAAGGAAGCTGTATTCAGGGCGCAAAAAAGATGCTTAAGAGCCATCTGTAACCTGAAACGTACGGATAGTTGTAGACCATTTTTTAAAGAGTTAAAATTATTAACGATGCCATCCCTCTATGTCTACGAAATTATAATATTTGTGCGAACAAATCTGGGTCTCTTCCCGCATGTTGAGAGCGCACGGCGTCGAGACCAGCTCCATGTCCATCCATGCAAGACCGCTTTATTTCATAAGAGTGTTTTTGCGATGGCCCCTAAATTGTACAACGCGATCCCAAAAACTATACGCCAAGCAGAAAATCTTAACAAGTTTAAGAAACAACTGTACAGTTTTCTTGTTGAAGGGGTGTTTTACACAATTGACGAAATTCTTTTGGCGTGCAAGGAGTATAAATAAACAGTATGAATGTGACTTTGGATATGTTATGACATTTTATACTATTATTTAATTATTTTGACATATTTTATATGCATATTAGTAATAAATTTTATTATTTTGACATTTTTGTCATTGTGAATATTGTTAGTAATTTGTGGTTTATTAATTTTTAAATTACTTTGACATTATATTTTTATTTGAAATTCAAATTATTATTTACACTATAATTTATATTGACAATTTAATTAATAATGACATTAAATAGTGGAATTTTATAATGAATATTTAATACTAATTTTATATTGTTGAATGTTTAATGTATATGAAATTATTTGAATTCTAAATTGTAATTACCCACTCTAAATTTGTATGCCGATGGCAGGTCACAGAGGACCCATCTACTAAAATTGTAACAACTGCATAACCTGTGTACCACGAATAAATGAATTGAATTGAATTGAATTGAATTGAATTGAAAAGGTCTCTTCAGAGGCGGGCAACGCATTGGTGACTCCCCTGGTGTGGCTGATGTCCATAGGCGGCGGTGACCACTTTCCATCAGGTGGCCCGCTTGCCTGTTTGTCGTATAGGTAACATAAAAAAAGTATTATTATATTAGACGGGACTTGGACGCGACGTACCTTTATGATTTGTTTTCCCGACGTTTCGGTAGGGTTACACCCATAAGGATCTTTTCACGGAGGAACAGTATACATTTCTAGATAGACTTAAGAATATTCAGCCGCCAAAACTGTATGGACTGCCGAAGATACATAAGGCAAACGTGCCTTTGCGGCCCATCGTAAGTCAGATTGATTCCCCCACGATCTTGCAAAGCACGTTGCGTCTGTGCTACAGTCGCTGGTGGGTCGGACATCATCCTACGTGAAGGATTCTCGTCAGTTCGTACAAATGCTGAAAGGCATAAAAGTGGGTCCAGAAGACAAAATGGTAAGTCTCGATGTAGAATCATTGTTTACCAACGTACCCCTAGCGGATTGCCTGGAAGTAGTGAAGGAAAGACTGGAGAGCGCAGGATTGTCGCGGGACTACATTGTCTTACTAAAACATTGTTTGAAAGGAAATTACTTTTTGTATAGAGGCCAATATTACCTCCAAATTGATGGCGTTGCTATGGGCAGTCCGGTTGCCCCAGTCATAGCGAACATTTGGATGGAGTATTTTCAACAAAAAGCCCTAAGCGTGAATTCCTCAATGATAACTTTTTGGAAAAGGTATGTGGATGACATCTTCTGCATTTTTAAAGGTAGTGAGCCGGAAGTAAGACAATATTTAGAACATCTAAATTCAATCCACCCAAAAACAAAATTCACGCTGGAGGTGGAAAATGACCGACAATTGCCGTTCCTAGATGTCCTGGTAAAGGTACGAAATGATGGATCTCTGGCGCACTCGGTATACAGAAAGACAACACACACGGAAAGATACCTGAATGCTTCGTCACACCATCATCCCCGACATTTACTCTCCGTCATAACCTCGCTCACAAGTAGAGCTAGAGATCTTTGTGACTCGGACCACGTAGAGAGCGAGTTGTCACATGTCCAGCTGGTACTACGGAAGAACGGGTACAAGGTGATAGAGAAGCCGGCGAGACGGAAAAAGAGGGATAAGCTCACAGAAGTAAGTCGGCAATCAGCATTCCTACCGTATGTGAAAAGGGTGACAGATAAGATCGGATCAGTACTGAGTAGTTACTCGATTCCAACAATTTATGTCCCGCACCTCAAGGTAGCGAACCTGCTGCGTACGCCAAAGGATGTGATCCCGTATCAGACGCCAGGTGTCTATAAGATTGACTGTAGCTGTGGAAGCTCATACATTGGCCAAACTAAACGTTCGATTGCCGAAAGGGTCAAAGAGCATATAGCTGCAGTTAAAAACCACCAGACGAAAATATCTGCCATAGCAGACCACCTGCTCAACTCAGGCCCAAACCACTGGATAGAACTGCATGCGCCTAATGTCCTCTCCACTGACCGGCAATATTATCCACGTATGGTTCGGGAAGCGATTGAAATTAAAAAGTACAAAACTTTCAATCGGGAGGATGGATATAAGCTTTCGGCGTCGTGGAATCCAGTGGTGTGCAAAATAAATAACCGTAAGACACAAGAGTTATCGTCGGACGCATCCGTGGATATCGTGAGTGTTGTGTGTCGTGCAGTTCCGAATCAACAACAAATTGACAATTTTATGTGAGGGTAGGAGTCTACCAGCACATCACCGCAGCTGTCACCTCCCACGGCAGTCGTCTCGTGACCACGGTGGGTGTAACCCTACCGAAACGTCGGGAAAACAAATCATAAAGGTACGTCGCGTCCAAGTCCCGTCTAATATAATAATATGTGTAAAGAACGCGAGTTTAGTTTGAAACAAATATAAAAAAAGTATATGAAGAAAAACTTACCTTTTTGCACCGAATTAAAAATCGAGATTTAATTTTAAAAGCCATTGTCAAAGATTAGGTTTCTTGTCTCGGAATATTATACTTAATCTTGGGAGAAGTTCGGGCATAATCTCGTGTGCATTCTTTTTCCGAGGAGCGTCATTAACTGACGTTTCGTGGAAGAAAATGCTCACTGCCCCGCGCCCCGAACTCCCGCGTTCATCGACGAAAAATCACCCTCCCACCTACTTCACCTACCGCAGGCGATTAACCAGTTAAGTTATCGACCTATAGCGATATAACAGGCCTGAGGCATTTCATCTCAATCCTCGCAGTAACAGCAGTAATGCACCTGCGGTTCTGCATTTTTGTTACCTGCAACCAAAATGTATGAATTGTAGATGTTATGGGCGACAGTTACTATCAGGTGGGCTGTCTGCTCGATTGTCACTGAGTAGAAAAAAAATATTTTGACGACATGTCTGTTACTAGGGATTGTCGTTAACTCGCCGGGCAATACAATGTTATCGCCTTGTTACTATGTTACTGATTAATGTGCAGTGTTATTCGCTTATTTGGGGAAATTTTTATAATAACATTTTTATCTATCCATATTGACCAGAGCTGTAACATTGAGCTGTTTTACCGTCCAGACGTACTATACCTAGTTAGTTATTAAAGCAAATAACATGGACTTTAAAGACTATCCTTACTTTTTAAGCACCCGCCTCCTTTTCACAAAAATAATTTATACTTGTTGAGAATAACACATCGGGCTTGCTTTACATTCTTAGTTTGTTTATTTTTGTTCGCTCTAATCTCCAAGCGAAATCGTCAAGTAGAAATTGGAAGGGGGACCACGGACCCCTACGCACCGCGTGATGACGATGACTCTTCGATACTACTAAACCAATTTTGGCAATTTTCACTAATATACAGCATTTTCTTGCAGAGTGTCATAGGATAGGTACTGTAGTGTGGTACTGTCCTACCTTTCTTAATATAACCAACTGCATCCAATGAGACAATAACCGAGTTAACCTCAAATCCTCTTTGGCTTTTACGTAATTGTAGCAGTGTAGTGTAGGCAAACAGGCAAGCGGGCCACCTGATGGAAAGTGGTCACCACTGCCTAAAGACATTAGCAACACCGAGAGTACCGCCAATGCGTTGCACACCTCTATGTCACGTTACTCTGACAGCAAAAAGGCAAATGTCCCTCCACTGCCAAAGTTCTCACCCCATAGTTCCCCAAATTCCCACCCCATGGAGCACTGGAAACCTTACTCACCGGCAGAAACACAATAAAGAAAAAAGTAGATAATCGTTAAGAAGAAAAATTGTGAAGAAGGACGAAGTTAAACCAAAAATTAATTATGAGGAACATTCAAAAATACTTTATGAAAGACGTTAATAAATAAAAAATGAATTCCATCAACTTACAAACACAATTTAATTAGTTGTAGGGGTTTCCTTTTATAGGTTTACTTGCGTCAGAAGAAGGGCTTGCAAATATTCGATAATTTAGGTATTCGAATATTATTGATGGTGTTATTCGAAATATTGTGAAATCAGGAATCAGGGTGTTAACGCAGTGGCGTAGCATGGGGGGGGCGGAGGGTGCGGTCCGCACCGGGCGGCACTTTGCCGGGGGCGGCGCTGCGGAGGTGGCAGTTAAAAAAAAATTAAAATATAAAAAAAAGTTAATTTCTTTCAGTGTTTTTTTCGTCATTTTTTGTTGTTGTTACCTAGCTGCGAGCGCCGGTGCGCGCAGGTACAATCGGAACGAAAATAGTAACATGCCAAATAAATATATAATATCTAACTACCAAACTTTACAATAGAGTTGAGGTTAGAATGATACTCGTGCGCAAAAGAGCGTTCGTGAAGTAGGCGATTTCTCCATTATTGTATTACGTTTTCTCTGTAATTTTTCTAAGTGATATTCTACCTTCTACTCTATGTCAAAAAATGATAATTTCACTTTTCAGGTTAGTGTTAATCAATAAAATTACTCTTTTTACCATGCCCCAAATTTTTTATAATGGATTACAAAAATAAGAGGGCGGCAAATTTGGAATCCGCACCGGGTGCTAGTGACCTATGCTACGCCACTGTGTTAACGACGTTCTTAATGTATGTTTGTGCAATTGGCCGTTTGTAAATGTATCCAAATGAATGTGAAATGGATTTCTACATGTTAATAATATAGAACAAAGCAATGAAATAGAAAAATCACAAAATCACAAAACAACATCATCTAGCGGCGAATGGTGAACTGTCGCGATGCGAGAGTGTAATCGGTCGCTTTGCCTCGCGATTCCCTCCCGAGTAGTCCCGAACACAGCCCAATACAAAGTACAGTCGAGTTCATTAATATGTGAGCATTACCAAGGCTTCAAATATAAATGTACATGGAAGGGTACTTATATATCTGAGCAGATTCATCAATCAAACATATGTACATCTGCTAATCAAACAGATGGTCATCTGCTGAAGGGTACTTATATATCTGAGCAGATTCATTAATCAAACATATGTACATCTGCTCAGATATATAAGTACCCTTTCATGTACATTTATATTTGAAGCCTTGGCAATGCTCACATATTAATGAACTCGACTGTACCTGCCTCTCGAAAGTGTAGAGGGCCCACCTCGCCTCGTGTCACCTCACGCGAGTGTGTTTAACAATATCATAGCCTCCTTCATCTACAATATGGAACAAAAATGAAGCGTCAAGATATTAAGAAAACATTTAAGAAGAAGAAAAACAAGCAGATTCAAAAAGCAAAAAGAGTTAAGATTAAAATATTTTTAAAGATTACCTTGAAAATTAAATATGAAGAAGATTTAATAATTGTATATGTAATGTATATGTATATATGTTTATTGTATATTGAAGATGAGACGAATTAAAGCATTGAAAAGCAGCCGGGATGTTGGTGTCCTGTATGCTAATTAACTAACTCTATTGCTGACAATTCGCCGATTTCAATGATTGAAATTGACAATTTTGCGATAACGCATCCATTGATTTCATGGGTTCAGTTGCTTACAAAATTCCATTGCAATTCGATTTCATTTCCATTAACGCTACACGCACTTTAGAATTGATCAAAGTTAAAATTTATTATAATTCTTTGTTTAAATTAACTATAATAATGCAATGTTACACTCTCGTCTGTTACACACTAGATAATACGTCGTCGAGAGCGTCGGTGGCCGAGCGGTTAGAGTATACGACTCATAAGCCAGAGGTCCCGGGTTCGAATCCCGCTCGGGCCATGTACCAATGACTGTTTTCTGAGTTATGTACATTGAATACTAACCGATGCTCTTACGGTAAGGGAAAACATCGTGTAACCATGATCCAATCTGATCAGGTTCCCCTGGTAACAGGGTCATGGAGGTCAGATGGCAGTCGCTCCACTATAATTACCTGACCTGCCAAATCCTGGATCATGGTCAAGGCGGACCCCGGGCCCTCGTGCGCGAGAGCACAACGGGAACATAAACGCCAAGATGATTGTTTTTATTACACTCGTAGGTAATACATACTCGTGAAAAATGTTTTCCTATTATATTTTTATACCGACATCTGTAGTGTAGTGTGGGACTTTTCTCGCCCTTCTGTAGTTGATATAAGCAACTGCATTAAAAGTAATTTGAGCCACTAAATTATCTAATTTGAGTTAATAATTTTTTTTTATATTAGACTAGACAGGCATTTGACTGTCATCTCTTTGGTATTCACTCTAGCATTGAAGGCGTCCAGATTATAATGATCTGGCAACGTGTTCCCTTCGTTAGCACTAAGCTTTTTAGAACTTTATTGAATTGAATTGATTTTTTTTATGTATTTAGTCCAAAGCCCTGTGGCAACGGTTCTCTGGAGAATACAACATGGAGTTCTTCAAGAAAGGGGTGAAAGGGTTTTTACGAGGTCGGCAACGCGTGGGTGTTGCCCCTGGTATTGCAAACGCCTATAGGCTGCGGTGACTTCCCATCAGGCAGGCTGTAAGCTTGTTTGCCACTTAGTAGTATAAAAAATTAAATCTTACGTTGCAGTACTTATCCAAGAATATAACAGAATCACACGGGATAGAACCTACGGTCCTGACAATCCTCTCTCGCTTCTTCCACATTTATCTACATTGTCATACATGTTTGTCGGTTTAGAATAATTTTATTTATGTAAGCCTGAATCATCCCAGAATATTTTTTTATAATTAGTCTAGCCAGGCATACGACCGCCATATCACCATGTGGTACGTGACGATGCTGCCGATGATGAAGCATGCCTGTCTAGGAACAGCCTATTCACTCATCGAAATAATAAGAAAAATACTTTAGCTGTGCCGCCGTATATTTAAAGCAATCATATGTGCGCAGGCGCAGTCGTAATCATGCTCTGTAAGTTGATAGTGTTGTATTGTGCTGTGTCCGTAGCGCTCTGCGCGGTCGCTGTGGAAAAGGTCTCGCCCAAACCAGACAAATTCAGTGAGTCATGTGCTTCGATTATGAATTAATGCATACAAAATCGCGACACTGTAATTAGCATAATTAAGTTTGGCTGGATGCCTTGTCTCTTGTGTAAATATCATCATCATCATCATCACAGCCCGTAACAGTCCACTGCAGGACTTAGGGCCTCTCCCACGAAAGGGGAGGTTATTGCCATAATCTCCACGCTTGGCAGGCGGGTTGGAGATCGCAGTGTTTAAATAATACAATGGAAATTGCTGCTGCCCATTTTCCAGACTACGGAGACTCTTGATCTTTTGCCTCGAAAACATTAGTCGCCTTGTACGACACCCATGAGTGTAAGGGGTTGGTGCTATTCTACTCGGCCGGACACCACACGGCCATGTGTAAATATAATAAATAAATAAATATTCGTGGACAAATTCACACAGCGCCATCTAGCCCCAAACTAAGCAAAGCTTGTGCTATGGGTGCTAGATAACTGATATACTACTTAAATACTTTTAAATACATACTAATTATACAAAGAACACTCAGACCCGTAATAGAAATTAAAATTCATCATTTCACTTTCTGCCCGGCCGGGAATCGAACCCGGGAGACCTCTTGCGTGGCATGTTGACCATTGAACCACTCAGGTCGTCAATAAAATAATCATCTTGGAGTAAATGTCCAGGTTGTGCTGTCGCACACGACGTCCGCCTTGACCCAAGATTTGGCATTAGACAATTACAGTGGAGCTACTTGTAAGTACTAGAGTGAGATGATAGACAAATATATTAATTTATACTTACATAATTATCTATCTGGCTTTAAATTATTGATGAAGCTTCAAGCTATTGATGAAGATTATGTCATTAGCGTCGTTTGGTGACCGCTCAATAATATCAATCATTATAGCTTTATTATCCAGAAACACACAATTGTAATTAGTAGAAGCTATTAAAACACACATACACGTAAGAATGTTTCTCTTCCTACCTTAATGATTACCTACCAAAGCGATTAAGTGAAATAAAATACCAAGATCATGAATCATTCGTCTTTAGTAGTATTGGGTGGGACTTACAAAGGACTTACTTATTTGTCGCGTATAAAACCGAATGTGCAACGCTAGATCCCCCGCGTCGCACAACTCGCCACACGCACCCTCTAGCTAGTACACATCTCCACTCTAGGTAGTACGCATCTCCGCTTAAGCTAGTACACGTTTCCGCACAGCTTCGGTGGATAGGTATATCCTAGTTGTAAAAGTCTTCTCTCCATCTCTGCGCACAAGAGAGTCGGGCCTTAGTAACTTATAACTTCTATTTTCGGCAGAGGACGATGATGGCTGCTACATCTCCGAATTGGACAAGATGGCGACAATCGGGGAATCCGTGCCGTCCAAGAAAGGTTGCTACGAATATCTCTGTGAGGAGAAATACGTAAAACACATTTCGTGAGTTTGAACAACATATTTTTATTTGTACTTGGTAAACATTATTTTTTCTGGATCATTTTAAACAATTAGGTAGTTGGTGTTGTCACAGTATTTTAGTCTTTCCCCCATTGGGAAATGGGATCCGGGCGAACGTTTCATCCTTATCGTGGATTTTCCAGCTATCCGCTCGGGCCACTTTGGTTCAACCTTTCATAATCATAATCATAATCATAATCATTTATTCAGTCATCACAGGTACATAAAGGTGGTAAATAATAAGAGTAGCGGCTCCATGATGCGCCTTAAAGCATACTAAATATGACAAGTTTCACATGAACTTGATTGTTTATAATACAATTAAAAAGTAAATTAAATATATGTCAAATCACTAAAATTCATTATGTCAAATAATTAAAATTGAATGTCTTAAGTTAAAATAATTAAATTATAATGACAAATAATAATAATTCAAATGTACTAATTATTCCATAAAATGTCAATAAAATATAAAATGTCAAGTAATAATAATTCAAATTTAATAGTTATTACATAAAGTGCCACTAAAAAAATGTCAATCTGAATTATTAAAATAATGTCATCGCCCTTAAAAAAATAAAAATAAAATGTATTCCTACCAAATAGAATGCTAAAATATCCAAATGTCAAAGTTTTCTTAAATTGATGTCACTAAGGTAATCATTAATATTATAATAGCATTTATCAATTAGCAAATTAGTTAAAAATACTTTAAAATTTTTAACATCCAGAGATTTTGCAAATTCTGGTAGTTTGTTGTATAGTTTGGGACCCATTTCAGTAATATTTTTACTCATCATTGCTGTTTTGCAGCAATGTGTCTCTATTATAATGTTTCTGGGTCTAAGCTTAATGGAGTCAACTACAGGCTTCTTTTTAAATATGTTTGGGTTGCAATGCACGAATACGCAACACTCCAAAATGTACAGGCACGGAAAGGTCAATAGTTTCATTGATTTAAAATGAGGCTGGCAGGAGTCCACAGGTTTGATGCCACACATTGCCCTAATACACCTTTTTTGAGCCCTAAACACAGTTTCCCTCTCTGAAGAGTTGCCCCAAAAAATTATGCCATATCGCAAAGTTGCAATCACAAATCCATGATATGACGTTAGGACTGTTTGCCGGTCTGCTACTTTGGATAACTTATATAAGGCAAATGAGAACTTAGATAATTTTTTACAAACGTCCTGTGAATGTGTTACCCATGTCATATTGTTGTCCACATAGAGCCCTAGAAATTTAACTGTTTGTGTTTCGGCTATTATTTGATTTTTATGTATAACTTTTAGCGTGTCGGTCTTTTTTCTTTGTGTAAATTGCATTATATTAGTTTTTTCAATATTAATTTTTAGATTGTTCATGTCAAGCCAGTTTATTACATTATTTAAAGTATTATTTATTTCTAATTGATAATCAATGTCATTATTGTGGTCAAAAAATATTGTATTGTCATCGGCAAAAAGTGTCATTTGATATTTACTTGATTTTACAATGTCATTAATAAATATTAAAAATAATAAAGGTCCAAGAACACTACCTTGAGGAACTCCATATTTAATGGTCTGGCTGTCAGAAATATAAGTTTCTTCCTCTTTGGAATCTATTGATATTTGTGTCAATTTAGTATACTGTTTTCGACCTTCTAGATAGGATGCTATTAAATTTAAAGAGTTGCCACGGAATCCATAACGCTCCAATTTCCATAGCAGCAGCTTGTGATCAACGCGATCAAATGCCTTTGACATGTCCATGAATATGGCACATGATGGAGACCTCTTATCCATGTGTGTAACAGCATGTTTCACTAAATCATAAATTGCCATACTTGTCGTTTTATCTTTCCTAAACCCGTTTTGCTCCGTAATTAATAAATTGTGTTTCTCTAAGAAATTATAAAAAATTTCGTGAATAATCTTTTCAAAAATTTTTGATATAACTGGTA
Source organism: Blastobasis lacticolella (assembly GCA_905147135.1). Classification (NCBI taxonomy): domain Eukaryota; kingdom Metazoa; phylum Arthropoda; class Insecta; order Lepidoptera; family Blastobasidae; genus Blastobasis; species Blastobasis lacticolella. The sequence continues at coordinate 1,518,760 of LR990046.1, forward strand.
AAAGAGCTACTGGACGATAATTTGACATGTCACTTTCGTCACCTTTTTTGAAAAGCGGCACAACAATAGCCGTTTTCAGTTTATTCGGAAAGGTACCTGTAGATAAACATAGGTTTACTAAGTGACTTAAGGGATTGGCAATTAGATCTGCAACATATTTAACTGCCTTTGTGCTAATATCATCACAACCTACACTATTCGTATTCTTTAACGCCATGATGGTTTTGTATACGGCCGTAGCTGTAGTTGGAGCCATAAATATTGAATATAAATTGTTTTGTATATTAATGTCATAGTTTTTATTATCATTGTGTATTACATCATTATTTTGGTTTATAAAAAAATCATTGAATGAGTTAACAATTTGTGATGGCGACGTAATATGTTTGTCATTTACAACAACGCCGGTAATTGGCTCTTTTGGATAGCTGCACTTTGTACTATTAATAATTTTCCACGTAGCTTTAGATTTATTTTTGAAAGTATTTATATAATAAGCATTTTGTGATCTTTGTGTTAATTTTATTATTTTTCTTAGTCTGCGTGAATACGATTTTAAAGCCACTTTAATTTTGTCATCTTTATTTCGCCGATAGTGCCATAAAGTTTCCCTTTTTTTTCTACAACATGATTTTATTCCTTTTGTAAGCCACTTTGGTTTTGTCATTATTGTTTTTTTAATTGTTTTATAGGGAAAACATAAATCATGGAGACATTTAAATATATCAATGAAATTATCGTATCCTTCATTAACGTCTGTACTATTAAACACGTCGGCAAAAGTTAAACTTTCAACATATTTTCTGAAAATTTGAAAATTATCCGTACTGTAATCACGACGTTTAATAAACCATGATTTTACAGCACACGTTTTTTTCGTAGGACATATTAAGATTTGTGCAGCGTGATCTGATAAAGCCATATCTATTACTTGTGCTTTTGATCCCTTTACATTATGAGCAAAGTTATCGATGCAAGTTCCGCTATTGATTCTTGTTGCTTGTTTAATTTCAAGATTTAGGTTATGGCACAGCAAATGATTAATAAATTCCCGACTTTTTGGAGTGTCTTTTAGCGTGTCTATATTGAAATCTCCACAGATTACAATTTTTTTGTTTGTTTTGCAGTTGACTCTATTTAAACTTTGTTCTAAAATATCGTGAAAAATATTAAAACTAGTGTTAGGAACTCTATACATACACAAAATTATTAAACTATGATCACACAGCTCAATTGCGCAGACTTCAGTGATACATTGCACGGACAACTTCCCTATGTCTTCTAATACCTTGTACCTAAGTCCATTTTTCACAATAATACATGATCCCCCTCTTTTTTTATCTCTTGAGTAGCTAGCTGCTAATGTGAAGTTCGGTATAGTTAAGAGTGCTTCATTGTCTGGAATCATGTTGTGCTCAGTTATACATAAAACGTCTATACCCATGCTGTGATCTGCTATCACACTTAGATTGACTATAAGGTCATCAGTTTTTGTTAATAGTCCTGAGATATTTTGATGGAGTATTCGAATGTTATTGTAATAGAAAAAACATATTATTTTTAATTAAATTTTGCTGTTTGCTGTCGTCAATGTCATCGTCTTCCTCACCTTTTTTGTTGTCAATTTTTAGTAAGCTGATATATTCCGTTATGTTCTGGATTATGTTTTGCACTCCTGTATTTTTTATTCTCCCAGTAACCGCAGAGAACATGTTCAGCTGTAGATCTTTATTTGCATCAAGAATCATGGCGTATGCATATTTTGATGTACTTTGTACAAGTATATTATTAAATATTTCTATTCGCCAATTGAATAGATATGTGCCACATATATAATTAGGAGAGACTATTATTACATTTGTTTCATTAGCTATAATTTGTAAGTTGTTTTTAATTGAGTCCACTAATGCTTTGTAGTTTCGCGATCTTTTGAAATCTTCTTCACCGATCATGACAACAAAGTAATCCCGCTTAGTTAGACCTGTAGCCTTTTGTTTCACATTACTGGTTAAAATATCTACTCCCACATTTGGCGTTATGTAGTGAAGCGTTTCATAGTCATCGTAGAAAATGTTTTGTTTTAAATTTTGCAATATATTATATCGTTTGCTATTTGAAATTATGTATATCTTTGGTTTATCAACTTCGTATTTCTTTTTTATTGTTTGTTCGCTCTGTTTTTTCACCTCTTTCGTAGTTGTCATATTTGTGTCAGTCATTTGTTTATTACTTTTTATGTCATTTGTATTTAGTTCATATTCTTCTGCATTTGTCTCTATTCCATTATAACGTTCTATTACTTTGTAATCTATCAAAGAATTTCGTCTTTTATTTTTTGTTTTCTTTTTTATTGTTGGGGTGCGATTGATAGCATCGGCCGATACTGGAGACATACAGATGGCCTTTAAAGACTTAATCTGTGTATCAAGATTTGTTATTTGTTTTGTTAAATCCATGTTCTGTAAAATTTGATTCTCGAGCTCGTTTTGGGTACTATTTAGTTGTTCTTTAAGCTTAGTGATTTCCTCTCTTAACTCATCTTCCGTGTTATTCAAACTGTTGTATGTTGATAAGTCAAAACTTCGAGAAGTGATATCTTCATCGACAGTATTGACAGATACGCTATTTAAATTATCTTCTACATCATTTTGTGATTGCGAGCGTACGAAATTAGCTCTAGTGGGTGTTTTAGTTTTGTCCAATACTTCCTGTTCATTAGCTATTGTTTGTGTCTTTTCTTTTATTGTTGTACAAACCTGACATTCCCATTTCGACTTCTGTGTACGTGACATTATATAAAATTTCTTTAATGTCAAATTTGCACATTCTGTGTCATAAATTAAATTACAATTAATACATGTCAAAAATTCTTGTCTTGTTATTAGTTTTAAACATTTGGAGCATTTTTTTATTTTTGGTGTCATTTTTGTGTTCTGATCTTCAAGTCTTTGTTTTAAAATGAATAAATAAGTGTCATGCGTGAAATGAAACAGATACTGTGGTCAGCGAGAACAAAACGCAATTTTAATTGAGAACGCTTCCGTAACTCGGCTGTCAGTTGTCTTCTGTCAAAGCGCACGTCACAAGCGTTTTTCTAACCTCCAATCAGCTGTTTTTATTTTGAAGATGTGTTGTGATTCGATAATATACTTTTTACCACGGTTCAAATATTGTATTATAACGTATATCTTATGGAATACTTGCCGAAAATTATGTAGTAAATCGACGATTCCTTGTGAACCAAAATGTTGAATGGTTGCTCCTGATGTCACTGCACTTTTTAACACTAATTTTGTAAGTATTACTACTGGATTTCTAATTATTTTTATAATATTTTGAACAGCGGTTTGTTTACGTTAGGACACTACGTTCCGTTCTTTATAATGCGTATGGCTAAGGAACGGAACACGTTGCCTCGTTTCCCCATTTTGAGTGTATTCCCTGATAACTATAATCAAGACGGCTTTAAGGCTGGGAATCAATAGGCTGTTCCAATACAGGCATGCTCCATTTTCGGCCGCATCGTCATGGATAGTATAATTTAAAAAATATATAAACTGGGCGTTTTCTGACCGACGGTTTATAGTAGATAGGCATAATGTCACACATTAATGTGTTATTTATAAAATCTTTTACTTTTGTAAAAATAAGTTATAAAAATTCCAGATGCGGTGTAGCCGAACCAGGTCCGGGATTCAAGCTGGTTGAGGACAAGTCGTTGCCTTACCCTGGATGCTGTCCGACCCTGGCCAAGGAGTAATACTCCTCAGCAGTTATTCAACTAACAACTAAAATTATACTATAGCGATTACAAAAAAAACACTATTAAAAAACGTTCTACCTGCCTTGCCTCAAAAGGCTCAATTCAAACAATTTTAGTAATATGTACTTAAGTAGACTTGTTTTCCACATTTGATAAATATGTTGATTGATATTTAAGAAATCTGTTGACAGTTGTAGAGTTGCTTAAACTTGTTGTAAAAAGAATTAAAATAAAATAAAAATAAAATAGAATAAAATATTATTTCGAATATTTACAGGCTATAAAAATACAATGTATGTAATAGGTATACAGATAGTACAGAGAATACACATAGTACTGAGTTCAAATACATTGAATCTTCTGAAACCAAAGTAGGTCAGAGACTTGTGTCGTGAATAACAGGGGTTTCGTAGGGTCGTAGTGTAAAATATTACTATCATTCATCATCACAGCCCGTAACAGTCCACTGCAGGACTTAGGACCTCTCCCACGAACGGGGAGGTTATTGCCATAATCTCCACGCTTGGCAGGCGGGTTGGAGATCGCAGTGTTTAAATAATACAATGGAAAATGCTGCTGCCCATTTTCCAGACTACGGAGACTTGATCTTTTGCCTCGAAAACATTAGTCGCCTTGTACGACACCCATGAGTGTAAGGGGTTGGTGCTATTCTACTCTGCCGGACACCACACGGCCATTTACTATCATTAATGTATTTTAATTCTCTCTTTATTTTTAATTTATATAAGATATATTAATGGCCTTACTAGATCATAGATGACACAAGCACAAATTCGTGAGATTTACTATGACTTTGTTCGCATATAGAGATGACGTCACTTGTTTAAATGTTTAATTTGAACCTTAAAGCCAACTACACAAGGTACGTTAAAAATCATTCCAAAAATAATAAGACGTTAAGTAGGTAAGTTTTCAAGCAACGTCGATTTCTATGAACTTTTTCTTCACTCGATGTGGGTTCTTGATATTTTTCATTTAATTTTCTACCAAGATCTGCTATGAAGTCCCTGAACAATGAGCAAATTATTTATTTGTTAATAGTTATTTGAGACGCCTTGATAGTAGGGGAATTAAAAGAAACAAAATTTTTTTATACCACTTAGGTGGCAAAGAAGCTTACGGCCTGCCTGATAGTAAGCAGTCACCGCAGCCTTTGGACGTTTGCAATACCCCGTAAAAACCTTTTCACGCCTTTTTTAGAGAACTCCATGTTGTACTCTCCAGGGAAAACCTCTCCAGGATGTTCTTTCCACAACCTTAGTGTGCATGGGAGAAAGTTCCTATAGAACCACACAAAATGATGATAAGTGATAATAAAGGACGGTTAGAACGTTGTGCCTGTGATTACTTTATCTCTCCTACACATACTGTCACGCATTTTCCCATAGGCATAGGCAGAGACCACATCGTTCCACGGTGCAGACAGATCTCTTGCGCTTCTTCCACATTCATTAAAAGCTTCTAGTTAGCTTGCAATGTTCGTATCTATAAAAAATTAATATTGGACCGAATGTCCAAATCTTGCAAGAATAATTTGAACCAGTTCCCGGTGTTCAATAGAGCTGAAATTTTTTATACCTATGTACGTAACTTGGATGACATAGCATTTATATGATACAATGGAGCTGCTCTGATGATGGAGTCGGAAGGTGGTGATAGGTACTAATTAACGCAATGAGCTAACACCATCGTGTTAGGGCTCTTTGGAATGCTCTTAAGGAAAAGGTACTATACCCCTAGGTGATATTCAAGGTCTGATAATGATGAAGAAAGGCCTTACGAGCTACAGAACACAACAAGATAAGTTGGTTTTGGTAGAATGAGGATTAGAGCTTGTGGCACTTGATAGCAGCTTTGCCGGTGCGAGTATTTTTACGGGAGCTCAGGTAATTTTGACCTGCCCTTATTGGGTAATACGGGTAGCGGGGAAGGTTACCCGAATTGTGTCTGTAATCTAATAAATAATTGTATGACCAGCACAGCTAGCACAAGTGCGCTCTCGCGAGCGCGATAAGCGCGAAAAGGTGTGACAAGGATACTGCTACTTTAAATTTGGTACAAAGTATGCCCGCGACCTATGTCGTGGGCACAATTTTTTTTTTTATGTTATACGGCAGACAAACAGGCAAGCGGGCCACCTGATGGAAAGTGGTCACCGCCGCCTATGGACATCAGCAACACCAGGGGAGTCACTGATGCGTTGCCCGCCTCTGAAGAGACCTCTAATATACCTCTTGAACGATCCCATGTCGTAGTCTAAAGGAAACACTGTGGCTGGGAGCTCATTCCACATCCGAATCGTACGAGCGAGAAACGTTCTTTCGAACCTTCGCGTCGTGACCAACAGAGGGTCTACGTAGTGAGGATGAGTACCCAGCCCACGGCGGGTGGTGCGATGGCGGAATTGCGCTGTGGGCACCAGATCGAAAAGTTCCTCGGAACACTCCCCATTGTACAGCCGATAGAACACACACAGGGAGCCAAAGTCCCTTCGGTTTGCCAGTGGTTCCAACTTGCGTGTTAGTATGGAATCATCGACAATTCGTACGGCGCGTCTCTGTACGGAGTCCAGAGGATTAAGCAGGTCGGCAGTTTCGCCGGCCCAAAGATGGGAACAATACTCCATATGCGGCCGCACTTGTGCCTTGTACAGCAGCAGGGGTGAAGTATCAATTGCACAATTGTGCTAGCCGTGCTGATCTTTCCAATTTATCAAGGACTAGCGACACGTCCTGGCTTTGCACAGATGTTCTCGAATTTTCTATGTTTTTAAATGCATGTTTTAAAGAAGAAATTTGCACAAAATCGCATTAAATCCGTTTCGTGGGTTAGCAGGAGTTAGCGGTATACATACAGACAGACAGACGCGGCAAGCGACTGTATTATGTATAGAAGAGTGAGAATTAACCGCATCTGTCGATGTAGTTTGCCTGTCGGTAACACAATGTGATATGAAAACGCACCTGAAGACAAGAGGGTTGATATTCTTAGCCAACACATACAGCAGCCACCAGTCACCGATGTCAGCGTGACAGGAAACAGTGTAAGCATGCGAGGCGAGGTCAACGCGGGCGCGCGCACTCAGCAGCCGCGGCCGTAGGCCCGGCGGCATGCAGAGTTGGACCACTCTGTCGTCGGCAACACGAAATTTTTATACAAGCATAGTAATATATATGATAGAAAACCGTAAATGTTACATACCACTTTTTTTAGAATAAAATGAGGAGCCCATAAGCTATGTTGTTGCAATTAAGTATTTTCTTACTTAGGAGCCAAAATTGCTACCTTGAGGTACGCCACTGTATTAAACCTTCGGACTACGAGTGAAAGATTGTAAGGTAAGCTAATAAACAACATACCGAAAGAATTTTGATAAAAAAAATTGTAATATTGTAACTTACATCCCGAAACAACACAGGCCATATAGAATAGAAAAGAATATATTTATTTACACACAATATTTTGTCAGTAAATTCGATGTAGTTCCACGGCTTTGATATCCAATATTGAAAATCATCTGAAGCGTCCTCTTAACATAGCCCCTGTTGGCCCCTCTTACTCCAATGATAATGATATGAGTGAATTTAGAGTGAAATGGTAGTCAAATGGAAGGCTCATGGAATAAAAACAATTAGTCAATAATATTTATCAACCAGATTGAATTATCATCACAGCCCATAACAGTCCCCTGCAGGACTTAGGGGCTCTCCCACGGCAGGGGAGGTTATTGCCATAATCCAGATTGCCAGATTGGAGAAAATAGTTAAAAAGAAAAAGCCTTACCGGGTCAACAACACAACTCCGAGCAGAACAGCGATCACAATGCACCAGAACCAGAGCATGATGTAAGTTTTCTCATTGATCACATTCAACTGTAACACTCAGAGTCTGTCAATCACCTGCACAGTTCTAGACGGCCCGTAGCAGTTGAAGCTGCACGTGGTGATGCGTGGGAATATGTAAATCATTGGGTCCACTCTATGAATAGAAATATATTTATAACGCAGGACTCAGGCGCTGTCCTAAATGGCACCGGCCGGGCGACCATGGTCGACGTGAGGTTTTGAGGTCTCCTATTGGTCGGGCGATGTTCCGTCGTACGACCATGGTTGCACTAGCCTATTCATTCTAGCGTTGAAGGCGTCCAGATTATAATTATCTGGCAACGTGTTCCATTCGTTAGCACTAAGCTTTTAAGAAATAGTTTTTTTTTTATACCACTAAGGTGGCAAATGAGCTTACGGCCTGCCTGATGGTAAACAGTCACCACAGCCTATGGACCTTTGCAATACCAGGGACATCACCCACGCGTTGCCGACCCCGTAAAAACCTGTTATACCCTTTCTTGAAAAACTTCATGAAAAACTTTAGGAAAAAGTTCCTTTGGAACCGTACAGTTCGCGACCATTTTGGCTCCAAGTTGTGAAAATCAACTTACTGTCGGTGGCGAGCGGTGCGATGATAGAATGTAGCTGTAGGCATCATGTCAAACAGTTCTTCAGAACAAACACCGCTGAACAAGCGGTAGAACACACAAAGGGAGGTCTTTCACCTCCCTCCGCTGAATCAGAGGCTCAATACCACTTGTTAGAATAATATCAACGTTAATTCTCACAATACAATACAATACAAAATACGTTTATTTCTCTCAAAAAAGGCCGCAATATATAATATTATAAGTTTAATATAAACAGCATAAATCCTTTTGAGAGCTGGAGTCTGTGCTAGGAAAAAACCTGTGTTACTGATCTCCAGGCTCCTAACCTCCTGCCTTTTTGTAACAAAGTTTGCTTACATTACATTATAACATTCATTGATTGTGCCTATAGCTAAGTACCTACTTAAATTAATTTTGATAACACAAGTCTATATTCTGTACATGTGTGTGTGTGTGTGTGTGTTACAACAATTTACATAGTTTATAGTTACAATAAATTTTCGGTATTCTCGTAGTCAAGCTCAAGCAGCCATCCCAATAGAACATTTTTACATTCATCTTTACACAAGGAATGTATATGTCGTAGATTAGGGCAGACTCTAGCAGGGGAGAGATCCATCAGAAGGTATTTTCGGGATAGTGTTATTGAAATAAGAACTAGAAGAACAGTTTAACAGTGAATTGAGGTAATAAAGCATGATTACAATAAAAACAGCAAGCAATGAAAGGATAGGATGAATTTAGGATAATTTCAGTAGCAGATAATAATGTGGGACTACCGAACCCGTGGGTCACTAGAAGACCCGCCACCACCGAGCGCGGAATATGACGTCTTCACAGTATTTCCAGCTATCCGCAAGGTGGCGCTTCGATTTACGTTGCGTTTCTTAGCCAAATGTCATCTAGGCTCATGACCCTCTACGACATACATTTAAAATTTTATTTATTTTGTTATAAACAAAACTTGCAAGGAGGTAAAAATTCCGTTGGGCCAGACTGTAATTTGTCTGTACGGATGGACAAACAGTGTAAAATCTACGCGAGATTGGAGTGCTAAGATCATATGGAGTTCGCAAATGGGTCTGCAAAGTAAGCTGCAGAATAAAAAGTTGGCGGACCGAGAGAACCCTACAATATTTATAGAGCTCGGAGCTAGGAAAACAATAAGGAAGTCGCCACCCAACCGTTTTGTCGCATCCCCCCCACGAAACTATATAATAAGAGGTCACCGATTGGGCAAGGGCGAGGTATACCATTCTTAGAACTGAATGGTCCGTAATATCCCTAAGCGCTTTAAATATAAAAATTAGTTTACGGAGTCTAACTGTAAGGCTGTCAATGTGTGGGTGGAAAGAGAGAAGATTATCAACCTGAATACCCAGGTATTTAATTGTCTCACTACGTTTGAGTCTAGGACACGTGCATCCCTGAGCCTCGGAAGCATCAAGACAAGTGTGGGAATATAGTAGAAATTTGTGGGAATCAGGCATACTCCGACTCGACAAGGAGAACGTTAAATACTTTGTCTTTTCGACATTTAGTGCAAGCAAGTTTCTGCCCAACCAATTTGAGACACAATCAAATACAGCATGTGCACAGTCAAATACAGATTCCCACGTTGGACCATGAATTATAAGGGCAGTATATCATTGATGTATATCAAAAATAAAGTTGGGCCAAGAATATTACCCTGCGGAACGCCATATCCACAGGATGCCCCCAACTCACCACTCACCCAATCGCTAATCTTGACACATTGACGTCTGTTTGAGAGATAGCTCAGAAAAATTTCAAGTTTAAGGCCCCTGATACCTTTAACCTCCAGTTTGGCAATGAGTGTGGAGACAGAGACAGTGTCAAACGCCTTTGCCAGGTCCAGAAAAATACCAATCACCTTCTGCTTCTTATCAAGGTTAGTAACAATATGCGTGGTAAGTTTTAGTACTGCATCGCTGGCCGAAATACCCGAGCGAAAGCCAAACAGAGACAATATTTGATTTTTTTCCAAGTATCTGACCAGCCTTCTGTTTATTAACCTTTCCAAGATTATTGAAAGTGCAGGCAGGATGGAAATAGGCCTATAATTTGTTACACTATCTCTGTCACCCCGTTTATAGATTGGAGTAACAACTGCAATCTTAAATGCATCAGGAAACGTTCTAGGTAGAGAATGCCAGATTGCATAGGAAGGTGATGGGTGGTACCAAAATATTTTTAATTCACCAGACAGACCATCAGCTCCCGTAGCACAATCGCTTCTTAACCCCGATATCAGTACTTCAACCTCCGCCACATCCGCGTCCAGTAGAACAAATGAGTGCGGACTCGCGGGAGTGTCATTCACAGCGCGTTTTTAGATCGAGTCATAAGGACCAAGCTGATATGCTGGTGCTCCCGCCCATAGATGGGAGCAATACTCCAAATGGGGTCTGACTTAAGCCTTATATAGGAGAAGCCGTTGCCCTGGCGTAAAGTATTGCTTTAATTTGTTAAGCACACCCAGCTTTTTAATGCGAGCTTGACCTTTTCTTCCAAATGACTGCGAAACTGGACGTCACTAGAGATGTCGACACCTTGGATATGTATGCTCTTAGAGATGGTGAGCGGTGTATCCTGGAACTAGGGAGCTACAACGAATGGAGTTTTCTTGGCGGTGAACGCGCATACTTGTGTCTTAGTGGAATTAAATTGTACTAGATTCAGTCGTCCTCAATCGGAGATATTAGATAAAGTACTCTCGATTTTAGACACAAGTACTTCGCGACTTTCCTCCACTACGGCACGACCCGTATAAGAGGCGGCTCCAGTACTGTCATCCGCATAGCAATGATTGAATTGAATTGATTTTTTTTATGTATTTAATACCTATACTTCTTGAACGATCCCATATAGTCAAAAGAAAGCATTGTGGCTGGGAGTGCAACAGTTCTCTGGAGAATACAACATGGAATTCTTCAAGAAAGGGGTGAAAGGGTTTTTACGGGGCCGGCAACGCTTGGGTGATGCCCCTGGTATTGCAAACGTCTATAGGCTGCGGTGACTGCTTACCATCAGGCAGGCTGTAAGTGTTGCCACTTAGTAGTATGAAAAATCAAATCTCACATTGCAGTACTTATCCAAGAATTTAACAGAATCACACGGGATAGAACCTACGGTCCTGACAATCCTCTCTCGCTTCTTCCATATTGATCTACATTGTCATACACGTTTGTCGGTTTAGAATAATTGTATTTATGTAAGCCTGATTCATCCCATAATATTTTTTTTATAATTAGTCTAGCCAGGCATACGACCATGTGGTAAGTGACGATGCTGCCGATGATGAAGCATGCCTGTCTAGAAACAGCCTATTCACTCATCGAAATAATAAGAAAAATACTTTAGCTGTGCCGCCGTATATTTAAAGCAATCATATGTGCGCAGGCGCAGTCGTAATCATGCTCTGTAAGTTGATAGTGTTGTGTTGTGCTGTGTCCGTAGCGCTCTGCGCGGTCGGTTTGCAGGAGGTCTCGCCCAAACCAGATAAATTCAGTGAGTCATGTGCTTCGATTATGAATTAATGCATACAAAATCGCGACACTGTAATTAGCATAATCAAGTTCGGCTGGATGCCTTGTCCCTTGTGTAAATACAATATAATATTCATCTTGGAGTTAATGTCCCGGTTATGCTATCGCACCATCGCACTTGACCTAAGATTTGGCAGTAGATCATTACAGTGGAGCGACTGCTATCTCACCTCCGTAGCCCTGCTACCAGGGGAACTTGGCCAGCTTGGATAATGGTTACACATTCAGTCACCTGAAAGTGCAGGTTTCATCACAATGTTTTCTCTCACCGTAAACGTATCGGTTAGTATTCAACTAATGTACGTAACTCAGAAAAGACTCATTGGTAGGTACGGTCGGGCAAGAAAGTGGTCTACCAGTTTTGACAAAAGTTTCTGCGAGATCTAATGATCGCTAAGGTTGACTTTTTTAATGGAGTAATGAAGAGTTTTCCAGTAGGTATTGATAATTGGTTTCAAAAAGCATCAACAGATGGCGCTCCTACAATTTTGGTAATTTTTTTACAATCTGTATGATGGTGGCAGTGATTTCATGCAGCCAACTAATACTAAGCTTAAAAATAAAATGTTTTTTAAGATAAACATAATTGTTAAAGGTTGAACGAAGTGTAAAAAGAAATATTTATAGAAGTTGGCACTTTGTTCCATTATTATTACAACCTCTTAAATGGTTGAAAACTATTGACAAATACAATATTATCCAATACAACGTACCCAGTGTTTATATCCTGTTTGCTAAGAACCTAATTTAAGCGATTATCAATGAGGAGTTTTCCAGTAGGTATTGATAGTTGGTTTCAAAAAGCATCAATAGATGGCGCTCCTACAATTTTGGTAATCTTTTTATAATCTGTATGATGGTAGCAGTGATTTCATGCAGCCAACTAATACTAAACTTAAAAATAAAATGTTTATTAATATAAACATAACTGTGAAAAGTTGAACGAAGTGTAAACAGAAATATTTATAGAAGTTGGCACTATGTTCCATTATTATTACAACCTCTAAAATCGTTGAAAACTAAATATAATATTATCCAATACAACGTACCCACCCACTGTTTATATCCTGTTTGCTAAGAACCTATTTCAAACGATTATCAATTTACCAAAATTATCGGGGCGCCATCTAGTGAGTGGTTAGGAATGCTTTAGATACCTATTGGAAAACTACTCATTACCAAAATTGTCGGGGCGCCATCAAGTGAGTGGTTAGGAATGCTTTAGATACCTATTGGAAAACTGCTCATTTTGACGTATTCAGTGTTATCTGAAATGCCTGACATTTTAAGTCATGGGTTATGTTATTTTGACCTTTATTATCAATAAGATAATGTTTTATTTTGCAATAATCTTTCCTTCAATTAAAACTATTTCGAGATAAACTTTTTGACTTGTCGTCATGCGACAATTGCTGTGGTTTGGTTTTTGGAAATACGTTCAAAAGCGCGAGAAGGACCATGGGCCCTGTACGAGACCTTTCTCCTATGATTGATTTGCGGCAAGAATACGGACAAAACCTGATGTGGAACAAGTTTTACGTCGGTTTGATAGTAATCGACTTTAAACTGCGTCGTCGCTGTAAATTCTTTCTAAACAGGTGTTGCCGCGGTGCGAACCCTCAATCCTCTAGGATCCACTGCGAGGATCTACAAGTAGATCAAATAGCGCTGTAGTGAGTGGGGGGGGGGGGGGGGGGGAGCCTTTGTCCTTACGACGCGGCTCCCACCAAAACCGAGTCGAATTGAGTAGAGCAAAAAGGTGTTTCTAACAAATAAAAAGATGACTAAACCAGAAAATGACGTCCCTCGAAATTGACCTATTGACGAACCCAGAAAACGACCAGCCTCGCCAAAAGGCTAAATAGGTGTTCATTATTTACATTTTATCTATTGGATACGGTTGAGCACCGACGTGTGAAGATGTCTCATATTTGTATGACGCGATCAATGTATAATAAGTATGTATTTAAAAGTATTTAAGTAGTATATCAGTTATCTAGCACCCATAGCACAAGCTTTGCTTAGTTTGGGGCTAGATGGCGCTGTGTGAATTTGTCCACGAATATTTATTTAATATTTATTTATTTAAAGCAGAGACGTGAGTATACCTCACAGAGATGTGAGCTGGGCGGCGGTGCAATGCGGAGAAGAGAAATGTACCGCTAGATTCCCCCGCGTCGCACATCTCGCCGCACGCATCTCCGCTCTAGCTAATACACATCTCCGTTTAAGCTAGTACGCATCTTCGCTTAAGCTAGTACTCGTCTCCGCACAGCTTCGGTGGATAGGTATATCCTAGTTGTAAAAGTCTTCTCTCCATGTCTGCGCACATAAGAGTCGGGCCTTAGTAACTTTTAACTTCTACATTCGGCAGAGGACGATGATGGCTGCTACATCTCGGAATTGGACAAGATGGTGACAATTGGGGAATCCGTGCCGTCCAAGAAAGGTTGCTTCGAATATCGCTGTGGGGAGAAATACGTAAAACACATTTCGTGAGTTTGAACAACATATTTTTATTTGTCAAGTACTAACAAGTGTAAACATTATTTTTTCTGGGTCATTTTAAACAATTAGGTAGTTGGTGTTGTCACAGTATTTTAGTCTTTCCCCCATCGGGAAACGCGATCCGGGCGAACGTTTCATCCTTATCGTGGATCTTCCAGCTATCCGCTCGGGCCACTTTGATTCAACCTTTATAATGCGTACGGCTAAGGAATGGAACACGTTGCCTCATTTCCCCATGTTGAGTGTATTCCCTGATCACTATAATCAGGACGCCTTTAAGGCTGGGAATCAATAGACTGTTCCAATACAGGCATGCTCCATTTTCGGCCGCATCGTCATGGATAGTACAATTTAAAAAAAAAAGGGCGTTTTCTGAACGACGGTTTATAATAGACAGGCATAATGTCACACATTAATGTGTTATTTATAAAATCTTTTACTCTTGTAAAAATAAGTTATAAAAATTCCAGATGCGGTAAAGCCGTACCTGGTCCGGGATACAAGCTGGTTGAGGACAAGTCGTTGCCTTACCCTGGATGCTGTCCGACCCTGGCCAAGGAGTAATACTCCTCAGCAGTTATTCAACTAACAACTTAAATTATACTATAGCGATTACAAAAAAAACATTATTAAAGAAATTTCTACCTGCTTTGCCTCAAAAGGCTCAATTCAAAAAAATTTAGTAATATATTTAAGTAGGCTTGTTCTCCACATTTGATAAATATGTTGATTGATATTTAAGAAATCTGTTGACTGTTGTAGAGTTGATTAAACTTGTTGTAAAAAGAATAAAAATAAAATAATAATAAAATTAAAAAATATATTATTTCGAAAATTTACAGGCTATTAAAATGCAATGTTTGTAATAGGTATACAGATAGTACAGAGAATACCCATAGTACTGAGTTCAAATACATTGAATCTTCTGAAACCAAAGTAGGTCAGAGACTTGTGTCTTGGATAACAGGGGTTTTGTAGGGTCGTAGTGTAAAATATTACTATTATTAATACATATATTGTAATTCCCTCTTTGTTTTTAATTTATATATGATATATTAGTGGCCTTACTAGATCATAGGTGACTCAAGCACAAATTCGTGAGATTTACTATGACTTTGTTCGCATACAGAAATGACGTCACTTGTTTAAATGTTTAATTTGAATCTTATAGCTAACGACACAAGGTACGTTAAAAATCATTCCAAAAATAATAAGACGTTAAGTAGGTAAGTTTTCAAGCAACGTCGATTTCTATGAACTTTTTCTTCACTCGATGTGGGTTCTTGACATTTTTCATTTAATTTTCTACCAAGATCTGCTATGAAGTCCCTGAACAACGAGCAAATTATTTATTTGTTAAACAGACAACCATAAACAGTGATAAACAGACACTAATGTTTTAATACCCCCTTTTATATGACAGTTGCATAAACTACTATTATAAGGCAAGCCCGGCTTTTGGGCTTGTATGACAGTAACGCCACTGTATAGAACCACACAAAATGATGATAAGTGATAATAGGCCAGTCAAATCTTACAAAAAAATGGCCCTAAAACGCAAAGCGCGATGTAACGCTGCATTTTTGGTATGTTATTTGGACCCCATAAGAGAGTGTGAAACTACATTTTGCAAGCAAAAAAAAATTGTGCTTCCTGCGTAATACGTGAAAAACTGCGAAATTTTCGGTCTTTTTTTACTTTCTGGTATAAAAATAAAAAACTATGCATTTTTCGACTAATGAAGCTTAATGGCTTTTAAAGTTCATTATATTTGCCACTATTTAAGCTCAAACGCAGCTCTACAAAATGTACAGTGACAAAGTTATGACTCTTCAAAGATGGTCAATTTTTCCGGAAAATTTTCAATTTTAAGTTTTGCTCCCGTCCGGAGCAAATTATTGATAAAATCGCTAGTCCTATGATAAAAGTAAATAAAAGAAAGTTGTAGTACATTTAATTTACTTTCATTGAAGTAGAAAACGAACTTAGTGAGACTAATAGTTTACTTACAATCTTGAAAATGGTTTTTTGAAGAATTCTGTGAATACTTATTTGTGTGAATGGTACCAAAGTACTTATGCTATGCTTGTTAGAAATTACGTTTTAATAATAATAAAATATCATCACAAGGTGCCAATCAGCTTCCGAGACCGTTCTATCAGTCTCAGGGTCCAGTGGAAGATATTTGTCAACCTCGCCAATGAATTGCTCGCTTTAATTCGAACGATTTTCAATCATAATTTTCCTTATGAAAAATGTCTTTTTCCCTATTTTTGCCCATACTTCAGTCCCCTCTTTCAGTATTGCCAATGTGATTTTAAAAATATTGAATTTTTCACGTCGATATTCAACATTGTAAATCGTTCGAATAGAGGCGAGCGATTGAATAACTGAATCCAGGGCCGTTTCTTTGTTAGTTTGAAATTGCTTAGTGTTACCATGGGTTACTGACATTCTACCGATTTCTATTGAAATCGTAATAATGTATTTTTTTGACATTACTTGGCTTTAGTGTTGTATCTACATTCATACGACGACGACATTAGGGCCTTCAAGGAACAAGCCTCTATAAACGAATTCTTGACACCACTGGCAGGCTAGGAAGAACAGTCCTTAGTTAGTACGCTTTATGGCGCCTAAACTAAAAAAATTATGGTGTCATTCGTCCTATTGCGGTAGGGACTACCTACCGGCGCCGGTTTTCCACCCCCCAGCCCAGCAAATTACTTCCAGCATATCCAGCTCGACTTTGGATCTAAAGGTGACTGCGAAGCCGCCGCCCACGCCATGAGAACTTTCCTCCAAAGTAATAGTGTTGAAGTCGTACTGAAGGGTGACGTAAAAATGGATTCAACTCCGTCGATAGAGGCGCTTTGCTTGGTCAAATACGATCTAAGCTGCCGGCCGCTTATAAGTTGATGCGGCAATGCTACAAAACGCCGAGCAATCTTATATACAAAGGGTACCTCTTGCAATCAGTAGTCGGCTGCCAGCAATAGGCGACTCTCGAGAAGCTAAATTCTAAATTTAACGTGTGGTAGTACGACCTACTTAGAACACGGGATCCTACGAGGGGATGCGAACACGGTTTTACAGGATTTACAGCTCCTCACGCGCGAGTTGAGGGTGATTGGTGTGCTGTCCGAGGGCTGGTACCATTTCTGTAGCTTTTGACGCTATTGCTATTACAATGTCGTCGACAAGGCGTGACTTCACCTTCTAGGTAGTTTTGATTAATCCCTCTCGGACTTCATTAAAGAAAAAATTCCAATTCTCTCGTTGTGTTTTGCGGTGTTGTCAACAATACAGTGAAACATATGCTTATATTTTAATTCTTAACATAAATCTCGATCATTCATCTTGGAAACAGATGGATATGGAGGTCTAGGTGTTAGGAAAGTTTCAGATGTGTCCCTGTCAGCTTTTCTGTCCTCGGTGCATAATTCACAGTATCCAGTGTAGAAGTTATTATCTAAACTAGGGACTTTTATTACGGCGTATTCTATCGAGACCAAATAAATGCCTTTGGCACGAGGCTTTTCCGGAGGCCGAGCTCCCGAAATATTCCTGTCCCAGCGGCTATGGGGCGAGCCTCGCTGCAGATTGGTGCGAAACAATATTTTCAGCGCACCAACCAACTCTGCAGAGCGTGCCCGTTTGCTGGCTGCTGGCGAGTGTAAATCGGGTCTCTAACTTCAGGCAATGTCTTCTAAAAATATTGGGACACTTCTCGATCGCGTTACGCACTATATCATCCGCCGGGCTTTCACCTCCGCTGGAGCACCCGCTAAGCTTGAGCCAGGTGGTTTGGCCCGTGATGACGGTAAGAGGCCCGAAGGGATGACACTCCCGCCCTGGGAGCTGGGACGACGTTTGGTCAGGTACACCACGTGTAGCGATACCCTTGCACAGTTCCATCTTCCAGTAACGGCCCGATGCCGTCTCAACTGAAAGTGTCAAACGGCGCAAGTGTTGGTGGAAACCACATATTTACGCCGTTTGGTGAAGAAACCCTTGAATGCTAGTGTCCATGCGCACACTTCCTGTTTCGGGAGCTAGCTAAGCGCTTGGTCGATATTACTAAAGACCCATAGGGCTGACTTCCACTTCGGACGGGGGACAATACGGCCGGCCTTCTGAGCAGCATTACTAATAGTTCTAATACCGTGGACCTTGGACAAAATTAGTGATTGTTTTATTAAGTTAGTTGTTATTTGTAATTTGTATTATATCAGATTAGTATTCATAATTTGTATTATGTCAGATAAGTATTCATAATATGTATAAAAGTTATTCCTACCTTAATAAATACTTTCTTTTTCAAAAATACATTTTTACGATCTACTCGTTTTTTTAAGATTGTAAATGAACCACTAGTCTCACATAGTTCGTTCTGTACATTATTTAAAGCAAATTAAATGTACTACAACTCCCTTTTAATTTTTTTTATCATAGAACTAGCAATTTTACCAATAATTTGCTCCGGACAGGAGCAAAACCTAAAATTGTAGTTTTTCGGGAAAAATAGACCGTCTTTAAAGAGTCATACCTTGGTTGCTATACGCTTCATAGAGCTGTGTTTGGGCTTAAATCCTTGCAAATTTAATCAATTTTAAAAGCTATTAAGCTTTGTTGGTCGAAAAATGCATAGTTTTTTATTTTCAGACCTGAAAGTGAAAAAAGTCCCAAAATTTCGCAGTTTTTCACGTATTGCGCAGGAAGCACAATTTTTTTTTGCTTGCAAAATGTAGTTTCACACTCTCTTAAGGGGTCCAAATAACATATCAAAAATGCAGCGTTACATCGCGCTTTGCGTTTTAGATGTAAGATTTGACTGGCCTATAATAAAGGACGGTTAGAACGTTGTGCCTGTGATTACTTTATCTCTCCTACACATACTGTCACGCATTTTCCCATAGGCATAGGCAGAGACCAGACAGATCTCTTGCGCTTCTTCCACATTCATTACAAGCTTCTATTTGACCATGTTACAGAATTTTGTAGATCGAGTAATTACGGTAGAGCGACAGGCATCTGCCCTCCGTGATCCTGTTAACTGGGGCACCTGACCAGATTGGATTATGGTTACACATTCAGACGCCTGGAGGTGCAGGATTCATTACGATGTTTTCCCTCACCGTAAGAGCATAGGTTAGCAGTCAACTATGTACCTCACCTTTCAGAATACCGCACCTAAACAATACTCTTTTAAATAGTATTGTGTTTCTGCCGGTGAGTAAGGTTTCCAGTGCTTCATGGGGTAGGGATTTGGGGAACCGTGGCTTTGGCAGTGGAGGAGAATTTGCTGTTTTGCTGCCAGAGCAACGTGTTATAGAGGTGGGCAACGCATTAGCGATACTCTTGGTGTTGCTAATGTCTATAGCGACCACTTTCCATCAGGTGGCCCGCTGGCCTGTTTGCCAACCGTATGACATAAACAAAATGTACATAACTCAGAAAAGAGGTATGGGTACATGGCGGCAGTGGGATTCAACCCGTTACCTCTCGCTTACGAGTTGGATACTTAACCACTAGGCCACCGATGCTCCAAGCAAAGATTTGATTTATTAAATATAGTGCTAATACCAAGGTAAGCAACAGGTTTTATCAGGTGTTAGGACACTATCGAGCCTGCGGAGTCCGCCTGGGTGAGTACCAACGCCTTATCCATTTTTTCCGCCTAACAATTATGCTATTTTGGGGGTCTTGCTGCACCACGTCCGTAGGCTATACCCTAGAGACCCTACACATGATCCCCGGGTGGTGCGAAGAGTGCAGCCGAAATTGCTTGGTGGTAGGGCCTCGGCCCGCATGGCTAGCGACCACCCACGGAGATGAGTCTGCATGGCGCTAAGCAGCCACTGGGCTGTGTTCCGTCAGAGTACTCCGTGAGCCATTCCCCCCTTTGTCCGAGTGCTATAATGTTGGTATCCTGCAGGTCCCAGTTTTGTGTTGGATATGCTAGAGGGTTGGGCGTGACAGGTTGGCGCGGGGGCCAGGGAGACCCGATGAAACGGCTCGTCGCTGGCCGCCCGCCGGTTAGTAGGGGACCTGAACCCGGGCATCGCTTTTAATCTCCGGCCCGGGAGGCTGTCCCGCCAACTGTGCGAAAAATCCTGAATATGTCTGTCGTGCCGGGGTAGGAGACCGGAGTGGACCCGGCAGGTATATTCAGGGGGGATCAGGGGCCCTTCCGTCCCCCGTGCCAACTTTTTCACATAACCCATCTCTCTGCAGCGTTCAGAAGCAAAACAACCTTGCCCTGCTGGATACCGATGTTTTAGCACTCCTCTACATCCCCAAATTTAATATTATCACAAATGGCAAGGAAAAATAAAAGTAAGGTTCTCTCAGCGGCACCCCTTTCCACACTTCGAGTGGACTTTTGTAATATCAGGGGTCTACACTCCAATCTGAACGCCGTACATCACCACCTAGAGACGGCGAAGCCCGCCTTACTTTTCCTGACGAAAACACAGATATCACCTCCGGCTGACACTTCGTATCTTCACTATCCTGGATACAAATTGGAACACAGGTTTTTACCTCGCGCTGGTGTGTGCCTATTCGTCAGAGGTGATATCTGCTGTCGACGTCTTAATGCCATAGAACTAAGTGACGAATCTGTGGTATGGGTGTGCGTAGAACAGGGGGGTCTATCCCGTGTCTACGCATGCCTATGCAACAACCGTCACGGCGTAGGTGAGACAAATCGGTTTTTCGAGCACATACAATGCGCTACCGACAAAGTCTTTGAGCGGTATCCTTCAGCCGAGTTGGTAGTCCTAGGAGACTTTAACGGTCACCACACCGAGTGGCTAGGGTCAAGCCGTCCTACTAACCCGGCCGGGAGGTCCGCCCATGAATTTTCTCTGGCCCATGGTCTCACGCAACTGGTGTCAGAACCCACCTACTTACCGGATGTTGTGGGCCGTGAACCCTCTTTATTAGACCTTCTGCTCACCACCCACCCAGACGGTTATCAGGTGTCCGTCGATGCCCCTCTTGGGACATCAGACCACTGCCTGGTCCGTTCTGAGAAGCCTCTTGCTATACCCGAACGGGCTCGCCCCAATGGGTCACGCAAGGTATGGCATTATGGTTCAGCAGACTGGGATGGATTGCGAGAATTCTTCGCGTCGTACCCGTGGATGCAGCTTTGCTTCTCCTCAAATTACACCAACATCTGTGCTGCTGCTGTAGCTGACGTCATACTGCAGGGAATGGAGTGTTTTATTCCGTCCTCTGTAGTCCGTCTCGGCGGCAAGAGTCAGCCCTGGTATGACAGGCCTAGTGCTGAGGCAACTCGCCTCAAGCAGAATGCTTTTCGTGTCTGGACAGTGGCTCGGGCCCAGAAGGACCCTAACACCCACATTTTGAGGAAAAAGTACAACGCTGTATCGAGGTCTACAAAGAGGGTGATGGCCAGAGCAAAATTTAAATTCATCGGCGGAATTGGAGAGAAACTAATCAGCTACCCCTCTGGGAGCCGTGCTTTTTGGTCTCTCTCCAAAGCTGTTAAGGGGAACTTTTGTTGGACCACCTTTCCACCTTTGCGCAAGCCGGATGACCAATTAGCCCACACAGCAAAGGAGAAAGCCGATCTCTTGGGAAATCTCTTTGCTCATAACTCAACTCTGGATGATGGGGGAGCTGCACCGCCTACCATCTCACGGTGTGAGGGCATCATGCCCGAGGTTCGTTTCACCCAAAAAATCATAAGAGTGCTTCTCTCCCTAGACATCCGGAAGTCCAGTGGACCTGATGGCATTCCGGCTATTGTTCTCAAAAAGTGTGCTCCCGAGTTGTCTCCCGTGTTAATGCGCCTATTCAAGCTTTCCTACACCTCTGGAACGGTGCCGTCTTCGTGGAAGCTAGCCCTTGTGCATCCGATACCCAAGAAGGGTGATAATTCAGACCCATCAAATTACAGGCCTATAGCGGTAACCTCCTTGCTCTCTAAGGTGATGGAGCGGGTTATCAATATCCAGCTCCTCGGATACCTAAAGGACCACCAGCTGATCAGTGACCGTCAATATGGCTTTCGCCATGGTCGCTCAGCTGGTGACCTTCTCGTGTACCTAACACACCGGTGGGCTGAGGCCGTCGAGAGCAAGGGGGAGGCTCTGGCTGTCAGTCTTGATATAGCCAAGGCATTTGATCGGGTCTGGCACAGGGCACTGCTAACAAAACTCCCGAAGTACGGTATCCCCGAGGGGCTCTGCAATTGGGTATCCAGGTTTCTGTCTGGACGGAGCATCCAAGTCGTAGTCGACGGATGCTGCTCCGATACCAAGACCATTAATGCTGGAGTACCCCAAGGTTCAGTGCTATCTCCCACGCTGTTTCTTCTGCATATCAATGATATGCTGAATATTCCCAGTATTCACTGCTATGCAGATGACAGTACTGGAGATGCTCGTTATACTGGACGTGCGAATACCCCTCGTTCCGTGGTGTCGGAAAGCCGAATAAGACTTGTGTCAGAGATTGAACACTCCTTGGAGCAAGTTGCTCACTGGGGCAGACTGAACCTGGTGGAATTCAACCCCTCAAAGACACAGGTCTGCATTTTCTGCCAAAAAGGATCCTTTTGTCATGGTGCCGCAGTTCCAAGGAACACCCCTTTCCATCTCAAATAGTATTGGGATCCTTGGTGTCGACATATCGGATAGCGTGCGATTTCGAAAAAGCTTGGAGTGCTTAACCGGTCCAAGCGATACTTCACCCCAGGGCAGCGCCTGCTGCTGTACAAGGCGCAGGTGCGGCCTCATATGGAGTATTGTTCCCATCTTTGGGCCGGCGAAACTGCCGACCTGCTTAATCCTCTGGACTCCATACAGAGACGTGCCGTTCGAATTGTCGACGATCCCATACAAACAAGCAAATTAGAACCACTGGCTAACTGAAGGGACTTTGGCTCCCTGTGTGTGTTCTACCGGCTGTACAATGGGGAGTGTTCCGAGGAACTTTTCGATCTGGTGTCAACAGCACAATTCCGCCATCGCACCACCCGCCGTGGGCTGGGTACTCATCCCCACTACGTAGACCCTCTGTTGGTCTCCACGCGAAGGTTTGAAAGAACGTTTTTCGCTCGTACGATTCGGATGTGGAATGAGCTCCCAGCCACAGTGTTTCCTTTGGACTATGACATGGGATCGTTCAAGAGGTATATTAGAGATCTCTTCAGAGGCGGGCAACGCATTGGTGACTCCCCTGGTGTTGCTGATGTCCATAGGCGGCGGTGACCACTTTCCATCAGGTGGCCCGCATGCCTGTTTGTCTGCCGGATAACATTAAAAAAAAAAAAAAAAAATGCTTGCATTGTCGTGTTCTGCCATCGCAATTACAGGCCTGAGGCATTTTATCTTATTCCTCTCAGTGCAAAGGCACCTGCGCTTCTCCGTTTTTGTGCAAATTATGGGCGACATTTACTGCTTACTGTTAGATGGGCTGCCTGTTGATTAGTCACTGCGTAGCATAAAAAAACAACAATAAATATATATATTTATAAATATAACCGGTTAAGTCTGCGTCGAATTCACGAACCAATATTTCTAAATCAATTGAACATATTGCTTTGGCATCTAAATATTATTGGTGACCAACGGGGGGTCTACTTAGTAAATAACTTAATAATTGCTTAACAGATAGTAACATTTTAGTTTTCTTTAAGGGAAGCCTACCACCATCTTATGTCTACATCTACACGCTTGCCAATATCATCATTAAAGTAGGGTTTATGCTTATCTTGATAGGTATTAATGGAGTGATGGCTCAAATATTTATGTGTCGGGTTTTCACCGAATATCAAAGGGTTATAGCGTAGTTGGTGTAGAATATTTGCCGACGCGTCTATGCGTTAGCCATGCATTTTCCTCCTGTATGTATATTAATTGCTGGGGCACGCTGATATACCGGCTCTTCGGTTTGCTCTATGGGTGATGACTCTATAGGTCTATGGGAAAACTATCATGTTTTTAGCAAGCTCAAAGTATTATTAGAATTTATTGGTATCATTATAAAGCTACGCGTCGACTAGTCCGCACCGCAAGAGCCGCACGCGCCGCACGCGCCGCACGCATCGCATTGAGATATTGCTGACGTTGCTGATGGCATGGCCACACTGGCCGCACCGCACGCACCGCAATTGCGGGCAGGGATGCCAACTGTGTATCATGGTTTGGTCTAATAAGTGACACTTCAAAATAACGCTTAGATGGTAACCCCGATTGCTCTTTCTCTTTGCTCTAATAAAAATTAAAGTCTTTGCTGACTGTCGGTACGGGTTATCCCTCTATATTTATAATATTAGTTCATTAAAGTATCATTTAATTTCTTGTAATGGATATTGATGAAGACATGTTGTTTGTTGGCAGATGAAGAATAACGTAAACCGAAATAACGTCAAGCATGGGTTCATAAAATAAATATGAAGAGACCAATATTTTTTGATTACATTCGTATGTTAAAAATCTAGTTTCATAGTTTCCAAGATATTCTCAAGCCCTATTTGACAAAACAACATACAAAGTTTAGAAGGGCTGTAGTGCCAGAAAAAGACTGGTAGTTTGTTTAAGGTAAGCGTATATTATTAATTGGTACGTATTTACATATTTCCTACATTATTATTAGGTACTATTAATTATTTACACTCCGTTGCAAAAAAACGGACAAATAGGTCAACTTTCATACAATCCTTCGAAGGCCATTTAAAATGGTAACGCGGGCAAAAGCTAGACTGTCATAAAAACGATTTCACGCGGGCGTGCTTGCGGGCAAAAGCTGGTCAAAATATATTTCCAGTTTTATTGATCTTAAAAATACTTTTCTTTGTTCTATTTCAATTTTAAAACCAAACCTCAAAAACATCTTTATATCATAACATTATTACTTACTTATTTCAGATATATAACTGTTCAAATTTGTACAAGCATTAAAACCGTCTGCACGAGTCGGATTGAGCGGAGCAACTATACCTACGAGGGGCCACGAGTTGCTGATACATACAAAATCAAAATGCATATTTAAAAAGCGTGTAAAGGAACATTATGTGCCTGAATGTTATACAATACCTGTATTTATTTTATTATGTATATATGTATGTGTATTTATAAATATACTATATTGTGTGTATTTAGTTTCTCATTTATAATTTATGTAGTTTATTGAATATAGATATGTTTTTAAACTATTGCGCAATGCGCACGTCTCATCCCCTATAATCTATAATGTCCCTCTTCTATAGGCCTGCTGGAAGAGAGTTCTTCTTAGAAATAAGTAGTGCCTGTTGTGTCGTCTTTAATTTTGTAATTTCTGTATACTACATATATTGTATGCAAAAATTATTATTTTTTATATTGTGTGCAATAAATTGTTAAATAAATAAATACAACAAAGAGTAACATCTAGGATCTACGAGCTCATCTAACTTAAAAGGTCGTCAATTACAATCAAATTACAATAATTTTTAGGACCTAAATGGTTTACTGTAAACATTTAAGTTTTATTCAATACTAGCAGCCGGCGGCTTCGCACGAGTACCACTACGGGTACACGGTTTACTTTCAAGCGAAAATTATTCGATTCCTCACACGACCGTTGCGTAGGGAGCCGACCGCGTGAGTAAGCCGCGCGGCACTTTATTTCTTGACATTGACTCCCCTCCACGTACCCCGTGCTGCCTAGATAGTCGAGTGGACTGAGCGGCGAACACGCGACTTTTTTCTAATATTCACATTTTTAAACTCGTGATATCTTTCGAATGGAATGTCTGAATTGAATAATTCAAAAAGTTATATAAAGGTATTGAAGCAGTCGTGAATATAAAGTAATTGATTTTGATAAGGATTAATGCTAAGGTACAAATAAAGAGCGTTTTTTAGCGGCGGCATTTCAATTAAATTTTAAAAATTAAAGACCAATATTGTGACATAACTATAATAGTTAGACATATACTCTCGCAACACTTTTTGTAGATCATGATGTGTTCTGCAAAGTCGTAGTACATTATTTTGTCTATCATCAATAGTTTTCGCAGCCCACGCGTTGTAAGGAATTTTTTAGGTATTTTTTTACACCTTGGATTACATTATTGGAGTTTTAGTAATGATCCATAACTTTTTAGAAAATATAATATAGCTTATGTCACCCGGGGATAGTGTAGCTTCCCAACGGTGAAAGAATTTGTGAAATCGGTCCTGTAGTTTCGAAGCCTATTCAATACAAACAAACAAAAAATCAAACCTTTCCTCTTTATAATATTATTGTTCAATATCTACTTAGTTACTTTTGGGTTTTTAATTTTTGAGGTACTTAGGATTTGAATTTTTCTTACTAAGAAGGTTGTCAAAATAATGACCACACTACAAGATTTTTTAATAAATGTTTTATTTTAAATATCGAATTTTTATTCAATAGCTACATTATTAACGGTTTTGAAATTGTCTCCCAACAGCCGTGTCATTCTATTGCTGAAAGGTAGGTATCTCCTACTATTGCGTACGTCTCAGCCTGAACTTCGAATTGTAATAGCATTATAAGAGTAGGTATAGTATTATGTACTATACCCACTCTTATACTAGTATTGCGCACGAAAGTTAGCTGAGTCCTGATATGTAGATCTACAAATTACCGAAAGATACATTGAATTATCAATGTTCATGCTTTGCTTCTTGGCTTTACAAAGCAAACACTTTTTGTGCTGGTAAGTGTATGTCGTCGCCGTCGCCGCCGCTGACACCGGGTCTATCTGATTGTCTGAGTTTGTGGCACTATATAACTCTTTACAGCGGTATGCCTATGCATACCGGCCATACGAATGGATCTGGCAAACTGCGTTTAGATTATAAAATTCTTTGGCCGGGTTTACATAAAAAGACGTAAATTCGAAAATTTCAGAACAAGGCGACTATGGAGTGACCAACTAGAAAAAGTTACTGAATTTATTAATTCTTAATATTTAGTGTGTAGCACTAAGAAATCGGGTGTTATGTTAATTTACACGTTTAATAAATTGAGTAATAAAACGTGTAATAACACTAAGAAATAAAAACGGACCGCTTTCCTGATACAGGCAGGTTTAGGTACCAACAATCGTGACTAAGCCTTCGATATTATCCGCGATGTCTCACACCACATAAACCATACATCTAACATGTGTAAACAAGCTCAGCAATTTTGCGGGCTCAGTACTCTAGGGTGTTCCCAAGGGTAGGTGAACTAGGAACGGGTTATCAATGAAACCAGTCGAAGTCCAGATTCAAAAAATGTATATAAAAAATTCACATCACAAATTATACACGGTACATATCACTACCGCGATGTAAAAGGTAGGCAGCGCGATCTAGTGACATCAAGCGGAACTATATGTAAAATGTATGACTAAAACAGTGTGATGTTAAAATACGTTCAACAATGTGCATAATATGGAAGATGCGAATATTGTAATTGAAATGGAAATAAGTCAATACAACAAGCTGAACGTTTGTTTAACTTAATGAAACTTAACAACAGTAATTCGAGTAGTAAATCATTATTCAGGGCTAGACCCTACTCGCCGGACTCATGCAGCACGGATCCAAAATAATTGAACTTCTATGTTCTATTGCCATTTACGCTGTTTATACGAATGGTTTCAAGATCCGCGCTGCAGCTAGCCATATAGGTCTTCTTTTGGCGACGTTAAGCTTCAAACCATAGTAGATCTGTATATAATACCTGTATTTGATCCGTATATCCCCTAGTGTTGCTGATGTCCATAGGCGGCGGTGACCACTTTCCATCAGGTGGCCCGCTTGCCTGTTTCTCAGCCGTATAAAAAAAATTATACAAACTTCAATATGTAATAATCTCAACAGTGTGGCTTCTGCACCACCCGTTATTTTATAGGTCATCAAAATAAGTATTATTGAAGCTACTCCATAGATGCTCTGTTCTAGGAACAACAAACATTGGGCCAAATATTGGCAATGTTTCCAAGTCAACCAGAACTAAATTTATTTTTCTTCAATTTGACTATTACTTATAATATAACTTATTGTATGAAAATAGCATTTAAAAATTTACCAGTTCCTAATTTATTTTTCGCCAAAGTAAAACACTATAAAAATTCGCCACACTGTCTCCAAACTTCGCCAGTATAGCGAAAAAATAATCCAATGTGGCAACACTGTCAACGAGAATTTCTTTCTAAAAAGAGAAGTCTATAGTTTCGATTGCTGTATGATCCAAAATCTTTGGTTTCGAGCAATTATCTAGAACTCTCAGTCACAAATTAAAAAATACTAACAGTTGATAATAGCAGTAGGTTCGAATGGGTACTTAACAACTTATATCCTTCTCTATCAGACATGTCATATGCACCATTAAAAAAGGAAACAAAATATAGATTGTGACTCCAGCTATAAGTAGGCTCTAAAGTCGAATATATTTGCGGCAAATTCTATAGTTTAATATCCGTGTGACGTCACGGGCCGGCCCTCAGGGTTCCCAACCCAGCGATTTCTTCCACAAATTTAGGGGTATGTGGGATTAGATATTTTAGATAATGTTCATATTGTTGGGGTATATTTAGTGGCTTAGGTACTTTGTTTATATTTAATTTTACATAAAATTATTAAGGCAGATTATATTATAGCTTTAGACGCTGTCTAAAAAGTGAAGCGACTTAGGAAATTATAAGAATGATTGTCATCAACAAGTAATCAACCTGATTTAGAATAATGAAGACGTCCATCTTTTAGCTCCTATCTTGTTGTATACAGACGGTCCTCATTATTCAATCAGTTTTGCTTAGGTCTCTACTTGTTGATTTCAATCAATCTTATCATTTCGCTGGTTGCTAAACTTCTTAGACAGAGTTTAACACATTAAGTTCACAGATATTGTACGCGTACAAGGAAGGAGATTAATGTCTTAGAGGCCAGCTCAGGACATTTCTTTTGTTATAAAATTGATCAGCAGCGTTTCCTGTTTTTTGATTTACGTGCCAAGCGTGGAGTTTGTGACAAACCTCCCCACTAGTTTATAGCAGGCTTAAATACTGAAGTGCAGTTACAATTTAAACTTACAATTTTTTTCTTATATTTATGGGTAAATATTTTAGGACTTAGTCTCCCATTTCAGGCAAATAACGCCTATTTTTCTTGTATCCCTGTCCGCATCGCCCGCATTTTATGCTGGTATCCCTAACTACTGACAATGCGGTGCGGCTGTGCGGCGCGGCCAGTGCGGGTAGTGAACGCACTCCTATACAAACTCATACAAAGCAACCCGAAATGCGATGCGTGCGGCGCGTGCGGCTCGTGCGGTGCGGGCTAGTCGACGCGTAGCTTAATAATATTGTTTAGAGAGGGGTATGAGCGAATGTATTGTCTATTGTAAATATTTGCGAAAAAGAGACAGCATTATAATGTTCATACAGTGCCACAAACTTATCTGACTCGGTAGCGAAAGCTGGAACTAAGCGTCGCCATATTGTAATGTCATGTCAATCACAACAACAGTGACGCTATCATCGGGACAGTTGTGTTTGTAACTCTACATAGCATTATCTTTTTCGTACCTTACTCCGGATCACGCATTAATATTGCGATCTTTGATTGATTTTATAACTTATTTTTAAATAAAATTTTTATCACAAATCTACTTCATAGCAGAAAATGATACTAAAATGTAGATTTCTAAACAAAAATATAATTTTATTAATAGTAATATCTTCAAAATATAATGTTGTAAACACGAATAACTTGGGTGGAACGGGGCGGTTACAAATCTGAAATGGCGTGCAAAAATGTCAGTGCAGTCAATATATATTTAGGAACTGGTCAAGGGCGAGTACAACAGGCATTTGAAGGGTTCCTTACTACTATCATATTTAAATACTTAATTTAATATTAGGTTATTAAGAACATTTTCATTATCATTGCGTTCATCCCGGTTGTGCTTTTGCGCACCGCCCGGCCCGGGGTCTCCCTAGAAAAGGGGACCCCGGGCCGGGCGGTGCAAATCTTAAAAAATAAGTAGAAACGGTGCAAAAGAAGTAGGAACTTCTTCTTTTCCACTTTGGTAGGTCTTCGGTATCTTTGGTGATGAGTTTGTTAACGTCAAGCCATCGCTTCTTGGGCCAGCCTCTTCTTCTCGTGCGTGGCAGGGGTATGACATTTTTTCCCTACTTAATTTGGCGGTCTGTGCGAGACGATGCCATACCATGGAAAGCGATACTCTTCCAGTGTTAGGTGGAAATGGCTTTCCTGCAAAAGGCTCAATGGAGAGGCAACAGATCCCGAAACTATAAACTAATATACACTGGCTAATCGACTGAGGACAACGGAGTGGGGGTGGTGCTCAAAAATCAATTTTAGGCGGATATTGAAATTGTAGAAAATATATCAAACGAATGTCGCGCCCGTTAAAATTTTTTTAAAGAATTTAATTTATTTGAACAACTCTTTATGATTCAACATTAACATGCAGCATTTCATTCTGCCTACCCTGTCTAAAAACTCTGTGCACGCCACTGGGTGTAGGGTAGGTGTAGAGTATATGTAGGATAAGTGTAGGCTAGGTGTAGTATAGGTTAGGGTAAAATCCGTTAAATCGTTTTTGAGTCTATCGCGAACAGACAGACAGACACAGCGTGGGACTTTGTTTTATAATATGTAGTACGGGGGGCGTAGGTTATCTACGTTATCGATTACCTATATAAAAAATAGCTTAAGCATTTAGAACAACATGCACAGAACGCACATGCCTGCTCTTAGTAATAGGAGTCCTTTTTACCTTTTGGTTACGGAATTCTAAAATATTAAATAATTATTGTGATAGTATTAGAGGACCTTTTCAGGGTTTTCATTTAATAAAAAGCACTATGTTTCTACTTTACATAATTATTTAATTCAGGGAACTGGGGCACATGTTTAAAAATACATCTATACAACATTATGAACTTGTACTAAAATAAAAATTATAATTTTAAATTCTAAACACTTTATAAACACATCACTTTATCGTATACACTTTTAATCCCGTTTCGCTGGCAACGGGAATCCTGGACCGGCCACGGAATCGGATAAACCACACCCTTCATAAAAACAATAATAATGTCAAACAAAACTTCCTACTGTCAAACAAAAACGTAAAGATCATAGTAGAGGTTTAGAAAGTAAGCTTGTTTGAGTGAATGATTCTAGCCTAAAATAACCACAAAACATTCGTTCATGCACCTCTCTATGTTAGTGCCACAAACCGGTGACCGAAATTGGAACTAAGTTTGTGCTAATTAAAATAAAATTTGACGGCAATACAAAACTTAACAACAGCGACGCCGTCATTGGGTCAGATAAGATTGTAGTGGCAACAATTCAAGCTTGTTTTAGGGGGTAATGGTACGGATCAAAGTAAGAATACAATACCATTACAATAACATTATAATAACCTTATTCTAAACAAGGTTATTTTAACCTTGTTTTGAAAAGATTGTGGTACGCCCCCTGGTGTACAATTGATCTGAAATTTTTTAAGCTTATGTGAATTGGATGACATTGCATTTATATTATACCATGGAGCTGCTCTGATGATGGAGTCGGAAGGTGGTGATAGAAACTAATGAACGCAATAAGCCAACACCATCGTGTTTGGGGTCTTTGGAATGCTCTTAAGGAAAAGGTACTACACCCCTAGGTGATATTCAAGGTCTGATAACGATGACATAAGGCCTTACGAGCTACAGAACGCAACAAGATAAGTTGGTTTTGGTAAAATGGTCTTCATGAGGATTGGAGCTTGTGGCACTCGATAGCAGCTTTGCCGGCGCGAGTATTTTTATGGGAGCTTAGGTAATTTTGACCCACACTTATTGGGTAATGCGGGTAGCGGGGAAGGTAACCCGAATTGTGTCTGTAATCTAATAAATAATTGTATAAAATTGCGAAAAGGTGTGACAAGGATACTGCTACTTTAATTTTGGTACAAAGTATGCCCGCGACCTATGTCGTGGGCACATTTTTTTTTTTTTTATGTTATACGGCAGACAAACAGGCAAGCGGGCCACCTGATGGAAAGTGGTCACCGCCGCCTATGGACATCAGCAACACCAGGGGAGTCACTGATGCGTTGCCCGCCTCTGAAGAGACCTCTAATATACCTCTTGAACGATCCCATGTCATAGTCCAAAGGAAACACTGTGGCTGGGAGCTCATTCCACATCCGAATCGTACGAGCGAGAAACGTTCTTTCGAACCTTCGCGTCGTGACCAACAGAGGGTCTACGTAGTGAGGATGAGTACCCAGCCCACGGCGGGTGGTGCGATGGCGGAATTGCGCTGTGGGCACCAGATCGAAAAGTTCCTCGGAACACTCCCCATTGTACAGCCGATAGAACACACACAGGGAGCCAAAGTCCCTTCGGTTTGCCAGTGGTTCCAACTTGCGTGTTAGTACGGGATCATCGACAATTCGTACGGCGCGTCTCTGTACGGAGTCCAGAGGATTAAGCAGGTCGGCAGTTTCGCCGGCCCAAAGATGGGAACAATACTCCATATGCGGCCGCACTTGTGCCTTGTACAGCAGCAGGGGTGAAGTATCAATTGCACAATTGTGCTAGCCGGGCTGATCTTTCCAATTTATCAGGGACTAGCGACACGTCCTGGCTTTGCACAGATGTTCTCGAATTTTCTATGTTTTTAAATGCATGTAAAACATTTACATACAAGAAGAAATTTGCACAAAATCGCATTAAATCCGTTTCGTGGTTTAGCAGGAGTTAGCGGTATACATACAGACAGACAGACGCGGCAAGGGACTGTATTATGTATAGAAGAGTGAGAATTATATTATCTGTCGATGTAGTTTGTCTGTCGGTAACACAATGTGATGTGAAAACGCACCTGAAGACAAGAGGGTTGATATTCTTAGCCAGCACATACAGCAGCCACCAGTCACCGATGTCGGCGTGACAGGAAACAGTGTAAGCATGCGAGGCGAGGTCAACGCGGGCACGCGCACTCAGCAGCCGCGGCCGTAGGCCCGGCATGCAGAGTTGGACCACTCTGTCGTCGGCAACACGAAATTTTTATACAAGCATACTGATATATCTGATAGAAAATCGTAAATGTTACATACCATTTTTTTAGAATATAATGAGGAGCCCATAGGCTATGTTGTTGCAATAAAGTACTTTCTTACTTTGGAGCCAAAATTGCTACCTTGAGGTACGCCACTGTATTAAACCTTCGGACTACGAGTGAAAGATTGTAAGGTAAGCTAATAAACAACATATCGAAGGAATTTTGATAAAAAAAATTGTAATAATGTAACTTACATCCCGAAACAACACAGGCCATATAGAATAGAAAAGAATACATTTATTTACACACAATATTTTGTCAGTAAATTCGATGTAGTTCCACGGCTTTAATATCCAAGTATGAAAATCATCTGAGGCGTCCTCTTAACATAGCCCCTTTTGGCCCCTCTTACTCCAATGATAATGATATGAGTGAATTTAGAGTGAAATGGTAGTCAAATGGAAGGCTCATGGAATAAAAACAATCAGTCAATAATATGTAACAACCAGATTGGATTATCATCATTATCATCACAGCCCATAACAGTTTACTGCAGGACCTAGGGCCTCTCCCACGAAAGGGGAGGTTATTGCCATAATCCAGACTGCCAGATTGGAGAAAATAGTTAACAAGTAAAAGCCATACCGGGTCAACAACACGCCTCCGAGCAGAACAGCGATCACAATGTACCAGAACCATGGCATGATTTTTTTTATACCGCTAAAGTGGCAAACAAGCTTACGGTCTACTTAATGGTAAACAATCACCGCAGCCTATGGACGTTTGCAATACCAGAGGCATCACTCACGCGTTGCCGATCCCGTAAAAACCTTTTAACCCCTTTCTGTTGTACTCTCCAGGGAAAACCTCTCCAGGTAGTTCATTCCACAACCTTAGTGAGGGTGGGAAAACGTTTTGTTGGAACCGCATAGTTCGCGACAAATTTGGCTCCGAGGTGTGAGTATGAACTCCCTGTCGGTGGCGAGCGGTGCGATGATAGAATGTAGCTGTAAGCATCATGTCAAACAGTTCTTCAGAACAAACTCCGTTATACAAGCGGTAGAACACACAAAGGGAGACGAAATTCCTCCGCTGTATCAGCGGCTCAATATCATTTGTAAGCAAAGTATTATCGTTAATTCTCACAGCGCGTTTTTGGATCGAGTCACTAGGCCCAAGCTGATATGCTGGTGCTCCCGCCCATAGATGGGAGCAATACTTCAAATGGGGTCTGACTTGAGCCTTATATAGCAGAAGCCGTTGCCCCGGTGGAAGTATTGCTTTGATCTGTTAAGCACACCCAGCTTTTTAGATGCGAGCGTGACCTTTTCTTCCAAATGACTGCGAAACTGGACGTCACTGGAGATGTCGACACCTAGGATATGTATGCTTTTAGAGATGGTAAGCGGTGTATCCTGGAACTGAGGAGCTACAACGAATGGAGTTTTCTTGGCGGTGAACTTGTCTTAGTGGGGTTAAATTGGACTAAATTCAGTCAATCGTAGATATTAGATAAAGTGCTCTCGATTTTAGACACAAGCACTTCGCGATTTTCCTCTACTATGGCACGAGGGACATTGGCACGACCCGTATAAGAGGCGTCTCCAGTACTGTCATCCGCATAGCAATGATTAAATTGAAACCACTTCTTGAACGAACATATATAGTCCAAAGAAAGCATTGTGGCTGAGAGTGAAACGGTTCTCTGGAGAATACAACATGGAGTACTTCAAGATAGGGGTAAAAGGGTTTTTACGGGGTTGGCAACGCGTGGGTGATGCCCCTGGTATTGCAAACGTCTATAGGCTGCGGTGACTGCTTACCAACAGGCAGGCCGCAAGCTTGTTTGTCATTTAATACTATAAAAATTAAATCTCCCGTTGCAGTACTTATCCCGGAAAAGTAACAGAATCACACGGGATAGATCCTACGGGCCTGACAATCCTCTCTCGCTTCTTCCACATTTATCTACATTGTCATACACAATTGTCGGTTTAGAATAATTTTATTTATGTCAGCCTGAATCATTCCAGATTTTTTTTTTTTATAGTTTTCTGGCCAGGCATACGACCGCCATATCACCATGTGGTAAGTGACGATGCTGCCGATGATGAAGCATGCCTGTCTAGGAACAGCCTATTCACTCATCGAAATAATAAGGAAAATACTCTAGCTGTATCGCCGTATATTTAATGCAATCATATGTGCGCAGGCGCAGTCGTAATCATGCTCTGTAAGTTGATAGTGTTGTGTTGTGCTGTGTCCGTAGCGCTCTGCGCGGTCGCTTTGGAGGAGGTCTCGCCCAAACCAGACAAATTCAGTGAGTCATGTGCTTCGATTATGAATAAATGCATACAAAATCGCGATACTGTAATTTGCATAATCAAGTTTGTCTGCATGCCTTGTCTCTTGTGTAAATATAATAAAATAATCATCTTGGAGTTAATATCCCGGCTGTGCTATCGCACAATCGCACTTGGCCCAAGATTTGGCATTAAATCATTACAGTGGAGTGACTGCTATCTGACCTCCGTAGCCCTGCTACCAGGGGAACCTGACTAGCGTGAATAATGGTTACATATTCAGTCGCCTGAATGTGCAGGTTTCATTACGTTGTTTTTTTCCTCCCCGTTAAAGTATCGATTAGTACAAAACTAATAAACATAACCCACGAAAGAGTCATTGGTTCATGAAGCAATGGGATTCGAATCCGGTACCTCACGCTTAAAAGTCGGATACCTTAACCACTCGGCCACTGACGCTCTTAACATATTATCGAAAATAAGTTGTTTTATATTGTTGTTGACCAATCATAGAGCCGTATTGAACTAAGTGCATTCAGAGTGATCTACGACCTTCAATGGTCATGATAAAGAAACTCTCTGTAGTAACACAAGTAGACTCGGCGCGGCTTCGTTCACCTACACCTACTTTACCCCTACCTACCCTTTTTTTCCTACCTATAAACCTTCCTTTTCAATTACTCTAGCTATTGTTGAAAATTGCATTAAAATCCGTTGCGTAGTTTAAAAGATCTAAGCGTACATAGATTCATACGGAGAGACGACGGGATGCTACTTTGTTTCATACTATATATGTAGATCTTAATCCAAATAATTAATTTACATTAAAAGAGAAATTTACAATATTTACATTATTCTAAAATATAATAACAAAAATATATATGCACATTAAAAAATACATGAGGTCACTGCTCAATAACATCATAACTTTATTATCCGGAAACACATAATTGTGATTACTAGAAACTATTAAAACACACATAAATGTAAGAATGTTTCCCTTCCCACCTTAGTTATTACCTAACCAAAGCGATTAAGTGAAATAAAATACCAATAAATCTTTCGTCTTTAGTAGTGTTGGGTTGGAGGTACTTATAAGCGTCGGTATTTTTGTCGCGTATAAAATCGAAAATTGTACAGCTTGACTTAACTTATTCCCAATTTGGTCGAATAGCGAAAAATCTCAATTTCCGACAAGAACAACACCATTCCACCTTTTCATTCTTAGCAGATTTTGTATGTTGTGATCCCGCTCCGGCCATGTACCAATGACTGTTTTCTGAGTTATGTACATTAGTTGAATACTAACCGATGCTCTTACGGTGAGGGAAAACATCGTGATGAAACCTGCACATTCAGGCGACTGGATGTGTAACCATGATCCAATCTGGTCAGTTTCCCTTGTTAGCAGGGTCATGGAGGTCAGACGGCAGTCGCTCCACTGTAATTACCTGACCTGCCAAATCCTGGATCATGGTCAAGGCGGACCCCGGGCCCTCGTGCGCGAGAGCACAACCGGGACATTAACACCAAGATGATGATGATGATTTGTATGTTGTGATCTCTCGTGCATGGTATTATTATTAGCTTGTCATCTCTATGTAATACTCCCTCTACGTACAGACAGCTCACTTTTGAGAAAACGTCTCATTTCAAATGTAATGTCCAGAGGCGCTATTTTCAAATCGCTCGCTTCGATTCGAACGGTTTTCATATTTGATTTTCGGCATGGAAAAGTCTATATTTTGATGCATGATGTTGATTTTCCGTATTTTTAAACCATACTCTTTTGGAGTTGCGAATGTGATTGAAAAACATTGAATATGTGATGTCAAAAATCAAAATTGAAAACCGTTTAAATCTGGTAGGACTGTGTACCCACTGATATTGCGCGACTACTGAGTTGCTAGGTGGATAGAGAAAAATGTGGGTTGGACAGATGAAAGAAGCGAGCACGGGAAAAATTAAAAATAAACTGAGTATTAAAAACAGTAGGCTATTTACACTCGCTTCGCCTTATTTGTAGTCGGACATTGTACTGGCTCAAAAAACGAATAAGGCACTTCTTACAATGTTATCATCACTGGCGAGATTGGAATCTGGCGAGTTTGGAATCCGGCGAATGAGGAACCATTCCTTGCAAAGGTCGTAAGATATATCTACTGTGGCATCTCAATACATGATTCTATAAATATGTCGTCTGTAAATGCCCATCAGCTATCTCGGGTTCGTAGAGCGTCGTCTCTGTCGCACGCGTGTGAGTAAATACGAAGCCGAAACTAGCCGATGTGCAATATTTTCCGCCGCCTTTCAACGTATTTATCAAAACACATGTCATGAAATGTCATGTCATATGCTGGCATTCTTTTTCACTAGCCGTCTTACTCATAAAAATTGTTCATACGTTGATCAAGCGTTGAGCTATTCAAGGCTTAGGTATGTCAAAATAATTTTGACATGTACAACAAACTGGATTTGGAAAGAGCTCCCAGCCACAGTGTCCGTTGGACTATGACATGGGATCGTTGTTTGTCTGTCGTTTGAAAATAAAACATATCGGACCCGTTGATATCGTCGCTGTTAGGTGACACTTAATTACAGCTTTGGCCACCGGGTCTGAGTTGGTGGAGTTATTATCTCGGAGAGTCCGTGGCCTTGAATCTTAAAACAAACTTAATTGACCAGGGTACCGATTCTGGTGTGCAATGCAGTTGTTATTATGTAAAGGAAAGTGTAAATCGGGGCCAACCTGTGTCAGCACGTTTGCAAACAAGTGAACAAGTGGAGTGTAGAACATACTGAACAAACTATGCAACATATGTTTGTAACTCTGTTGAGTTGAAAATGGATAGTCCATTTAATAGGAGTATGAGGGTTCTACGTAGCCCTTTACCTGAACGGCATCAAGCGGACTCTGGCCCGACTCTTTCGGAGCCTCCTGCTGCGCGCTCGACCCCGGCCAGCGAAGCTGTCTCCACCGCCGAGATATCTAGCTAGCTATCTTCGATAGAACAGTGCCTCAATGAGATCTGTGTGATATCCAGCGAGGGTAAGCTTAATTCTGAACAAAAATTAAAAATAAGCTCTATCAGCAGAAACGTTATGGGCGGAGTTTCTCAGTTGGCAGTTCGATATCAAGCCCTGAAACAGAAGTATATTTCAGGCCTAGCATCTATTAAAAGCCTGAGTGAGCAAAGAGACACCAATGAGCTAATTTACGACCTTAAACTAAGTTTAGTATCAGCACCGAAAGCACCGTCGAAACCATCCTTCGCTGATATGGTTAGGACGAGTAGTAACTCTGCTGTTCGTCCGACTAGCACAAGCAGCATTGCGATATACCCAGTGTATAAAGAAACATCCAGCGACAATACTAAAAAGCTTGTGCAATATTTGGTCAAGCCCGATGAACTTAAACTTCACGTTCGTGGTTTGAGGAAGACCAAAAATGGAGGTGTAATCATCAGCACGGATAGAAAAGAGGATCTGGAAAAACTGAAAAAATCACAGACCTTAATCACTTCAGGCCTTAAGTTGGAGGAGACGTCTAAAAAGAGACCCAGAATAATTTTACTCGGTGTACCCACAAATTTAACGGATAAGGAGGTCTTCCAGTATTTGTTTGAGCAGAACATCATGGATAGACATCCGAGCTTTGATAAAGATTTATTCTATAGCTCAATCAAATTAAGCCATAAATCAGGAAAAAAGGATGCGCCCAATTGCAATTTTGTTCTAGAACTTACTCCAGACCTCAGAAAAATGATTATGGAGCACAACCGAGTTTTTATCAATTGGTCATCTTGTCCCGTCCGTGACTACACACTCTTGACGAGGTGTTACAACTGCCAGCAATATGGTCATTCTGCTAAATACTGCCGAGAGACGAGCCCTACCTGTGGACATTGCGGGAATTCAGGTCACTCCATAAAAGAATGTCCCAAGGCTGCCGAAGCTGCTAAATGCGCTACCTGTTTACGATACAAAAAACCAGCAAGCCACAAGACTGGAGATGTCTCATGCCCTGCAAAAAAGAGCGCTGAACTTAGATATCTCAGTTTTATTGATTACGGGGGCGCCTAGAGCGCCGCAGCTCACAGGTACTGAGTAGCTCACAACGTATGGGTACCATTATAAAAGACGTTGTAGAAGATATTGATGACTCATATAAGTATGAGTCCTTGGTATGTGACCCCGATCAGTGTTCGTCTCTCATTAACAAAAGTGGACAACAGTTAAATGTGTTGGTACAAAACATACGTAGTATAAACTGTAATTATAATGGACTATTGGCTTTGCATAGCCAGATTAATTTAGATATCGATATATTTGTGTTAACGGAATGCTGGTTATCCTCAGCCCCCTCCATCCCTCACTTAGATGGCTATGGCTCTCATGTAAGTCATTCTAGTAACGTGCTACAAAACGATGGAGTAGTATTATTTATCAAAGCTGACTTAAAAAATGTCTCGGTCGAAGAACCTCAAATTGCGGACGCGAACTGTCTATTAGCCAAAATCGGCAGTGACACTGCTATCGTAGCTATTTATCGTTCACCGTCATATAAAAATATAGATAATTTCTTGAGATCCCTATGTACAATATTATGTAACTTGTCCACGTTTAGAAATGTATTTATTGTAGGTGACTTAAATATCGACATAAAAATCGGAAATCAAGACAGAAACACAGCCGAATATCTGACCCAAATGGCATTTTACGGCTTTATCCCCGCCCATCTTCATCCCACTAGGGGACCTAATTGCTTAGACCACATACTAGCCAAAACTACTCTTCCCCTAAAAAGCCTGGTTATAAACAGTACCCTTACAGATCACTGTTCTGTGCTATTTAGTTTACAAACGAAGCTTAGTAGATCTTACGCGGTTTGTTCACGTGTAAAGCTGAATAATGAAGCAATAGCTAGTGACCTTGAAAAACTAGACATGGCCTGCATTTATAACTCAAACGATGCCAACATAGCAACCGACTACCTTATTACGGCACTGAAAAATATTACCGAGAAACACACGACAATCATTGTATTACCTAAACGTAGGAAGTTAATTAAACCCTGGTTAACCCCTGGACTGCTAAGGTGTATACAAAACCGTGATCGACTGCATAAAAATTTGAAAAAGCAACCGAATAACGAGGTCCTCAAAACAACTTACTACAGGTATCGAAATTTCTGCAATAATTTATTGAAGAAATTAAAACGACAGTACGACAAATTGCAAATAACAAATGCAGGTCAAGACAAAAGAAGGTTATGGCAAGTCATCAAAAACATGTCAAACATGAGTAATGTAAAAACATCTGCTCGAGCTCTAATTGCAGACTCAGCGTCTGCAGTGCAAAATGTGAACTCAGCCAATTGCTTCTTTGCTAGTATTGGAAAACATCTAGCCGAACAAGTGAATGTTACTAACTCACAATCAATTAGGCCACCTGAGTCTTCAACCCAATTTACAAACTTAAACTCGTTTGCCTTACTTGAAACGGACGAAAACGAAGTTGAAAGCATTATAATGACGTTAAGAAATGACTGCGCTAGTGGCATTGATAACATTCCTTGTTCGTTTATTAAAATGCATAAAAAGTACTTAATCGCGCCTCTGACCCATATCTTTAATATGTGCCTTTCATCAGGCATATTTCCTAAAGTATTAAAAAAGGCCGTCATTAAACCCATTTACAAAAATGGCGATAAATATTGTGTCAACAACTACCGACCGATTACCTTACTTCCATCTTTATCCAAAATTTTAGAAAGAATTGTCTATAAGAGGCTTGTAGGGTACCTGGAAAGTAATAAACTTTTAGCACCGACGCAGTATGGCTTTAGATCTGGACGATCCACTAGCGATGCAGTAGATAACCTGACTGATTATCTTGTTAGACAACTCGACTCTCACAGAAAGTGCTTAGCCGTATTTATTGACCTCGCCAAAGCCTTCGATACAGTGACTATCCCTATACTTCTGGATAAACTTTATACACTAGGTATACGAGGCCTCCCTCATCGCCTCATAGAAAACTACCTCTCTGACAGGACACAACGCGTTTGCATTGACAATATCATTAGCGACGAACTCCCTATTGAATACGGCATTCCTCAAGGATCTATTTTAGGCCCAATTCTCTTCCTGATCTACATTAATGAACTATG
Source organism: Blastobasis lacticolella (assembly GCA_905147135.1). NCBI lineage: Eukaryota > Metazoa > Arthropoda > Insecta > Lepidoptera > Blastobasidae > Blastobasis > Blastobasis lacticolella. The sequence goes on from LR990046.1 coordinate 1,560,601, forward strand.
TACTATCCCTCTCGCTAATGGTAGAATCATTACTTACGCAGATGACACTGCCTTGCTCTTTAGTGCGGATAGCTGGAGTGAAGTGTTCAGACTGGCGCAAGTTGGTTTCCTCTCAGTAACACAATGGATTCATAAAAATGCGCTTACTTTAAACACGGACAAAACGCAGTACATGACTTTCTCTTACAGTTCTATTACTCAACCTCCTCCTAATTTGTATTCAATAATAGCTCATTCCTGCACCCCAAACGACTTCCTAAACTTAGGTAATGTCTGTGGTTGTCCCAAACTTGGTTCTACCAAGTCAATAAAATACTTAGGGATCATTATTGACCAGCATTTAAATTTTAAACAGCATATTGACGTGCTGACTACAAGGATGAGGAAACTAATATACGTGTTTAAAAATCTTAAAATTTAAAAATCTTAGACACGCAGCAAGCAAAAATTTACTAAAAGCCGTATATCTTGCATTATGCCAGTCCTTATTAATCTACTGCAATACATCATAGGGTGGCATTCATAAAACGACTTTGATTGACTTAGAAAGAGCACAGAGAGCTATTCTAAAAGTGAGTTCCTTTCGTCCCTTCCGCTTCCCGACGAAGCAATTACTTACGGAATGTGATGTTTTATCAGTCCGTCAATTATTCATTCTGCATATTATAATGAAAAAACACTCCCTAGTGCCTCTAAATCCCGAAACCCAGCCCAGCCATAGACGAATGGATATTGTGTGCAGCAATGAACTATTCCGCACACAACATTCACATCGATTTTTCTGTTTCCTTGGTACATATCTGTATAATAAAATAAATCGTACCCTATGCATTCATCCCATGAATACTTATAGTTGTAAGGTCACTCTTACAAACTGGTTGAAAGGTAAATCGTACGAGGAAACGGAAAAACTACTCGAAGTGGTCGCTTAGTTTAGAATGTAACAAAAAATATACTTATTCATTTTAAATTATATCAATTTTCTGTACAAAATGTAACCAATAATTTTATTGTTTTATTAATAAATATAGTCGTAAGCAGTAACCTACATTAAATTGACCTACTAACATTGATGCCTAAGACACAGGTAAACTACTTACTTAGTTTAGGCATCTATTTAATTAAAAATATAGCTTGTATCTACTTAATTTACTTAGCTTAAATTACTAGGGTAATAAATAATTTTAAATTGTTCTATTTAAATTTTAACATAAGTAGGTACTTAATTTAAATTTAACTATGTAATTTTAGACATAAGTTTTCTTGAATAAATTATTTATTTATTATTTATTTATTTTATTATGTTGCAATGTAACTGTGATGTTACTATAACTACGTCGAGGTATCGAGTCAGTCCCAGCATCATCCCAGTTAAATTGCAGTTAAATCATTGTTTGACCTTTGACACGTTTTCGTTGACAGAATTGAAGGCAGTTTGACAACTAAGAAAGTTGCAACTTAGTAATTTATTTATTTATTGGAGTACCAACAGCCATATAAAACCATAATGCAACCAAAAATTGTGGAAAAGTTCGAACTCATGAAAGTTGCAACTCAGAATAACAATCACACATTTGACATGCGATGCAATTGTAATGTTACTGCAACTGAGACGATTTCCGTACCAGAATCGAAGCCCAGGTGGCCAAAACTGTAACTATGTGTCGCCAAGTGAAATATCATTTGGCAACAATACTGAATTAAACAACAGCGATGCCGTCGTTGGGCCAGATAAGTGTAACTAACAATTACTGTGTACTATACAGGTGTTCAACACTTGTTTATCAGTACTATTTTATTAGTAAAACGGTAGGTATATAATGAGAAAGAGTCGTTACGCGACCATGGCTGTGGTTTGGTTTTGGTAAATACGTTCAAAAGCGCGACAAAGATTAACGGCCCTGTACAAAACCTTTCTTCTACGATTGATATGCGGCAAGAATACAGTCAAAACCTAACGTGGAACAAGTCTTACGTCGGTTTGATGGTAATCGACTTTAAACTGCGTCGTCGCCGTAAATTTTTTCTAAACAGGTGTTGCCGCGGTGCGAAACCTCAATCCTCTAGGATCCACTGCCAGGATCCATAAGTAGATCGAATAGCACTATGTTGAGTAGTAGGCTTTTGCCCTTAATACGCAGACTCCCGCCAAAGCCGTGATGAGACGAGTAGAGCAAAAATGTGTTTCTAACAACTAAAAAGGTGAATAAACCAGAAAATGACGTCCCTCGAAATTTACCTATTGACTAACTCAGAAAATGGCCAGCCTCGCCAAAAGGCTAAATAGGTGTCCATTATTAACACATCTCGTCTTTCTATCTCTATTGGATACGATGGAGCACAGAGGTGAGAAGATGTCTCATATTTGTATGACGCGATCAAAGCAGAGACGTGAGTATACCTCACAGAGATGTGAGCACGGCGGCGGTGCAATGCGGAGACGAGAAATGTACCGCTAGATTCCCCCGCGTCGCACAACTCGCCGCAGGCATCTCAGCTCTAGCTAATACACATCTCCGTTTAAGCTAGTACGCATCTTCGCTTAAGCTAGTACACGTCTCCGCACAGCTTCGGTGGATAGGTATATCCTAGTTGTAACTTTTAACTTCTACTTTCGGCAGAGGACGATGATGGCTGCTACATCTCGGAATTCGACAAGATGGTGACAATTGAGGAATCCGTGCCGTCCAAGAAAGGTTGCTACGAATATCTCTGTGGGGAGAAATACGTATCATACATTTCGTGAGTTTAAACAACATATTTTTATTTATACTTCGTAAACATTTCGTGGTAGGGTCGGGGTAAGATAGTGGTAGGGTAGGGGTAAGGTAGTGGTAGGGTAGGGTTAAGGCAATGGTAGGATAGGGTAGGGGTAAGGTAGCGATAGGGAAGGGATAGGATAGAGTAGGGTGGTAGCGACTACCTACCACATACAGCATGTGTGATGCACGCTCACTTAAAAGTCTGTCTGGCGGTGGCGTGGGGGCCGGGTCGCTCTTTTCCCTCAAATATGGTTGAATTGGACGATGGCTGGGCCCTGCGTTATAATCGTGAACGGGTGCTGCCTTGGTGGACTGGCTTACTCTTGCTGTAGTTTTAGGTGGTTTTTTTTCTTAATTATACTAGACATACCTATATAATATAATATAGCGTTCCGGCTCTGCCTGGCATTGTCGAGCACGGTTCGGTTGGCGAGGGATACGTTTATCTACGGTCATAGGGCGGTCAGCGTGTCACTGTGTGTTTCCTTCCTATTTTCCTATCCCCCTCATTTTTGACGATTGAAAGAGATATTTATTGTCCTAATCAATAAAGAAATTTTGATTTTGATTGATTTTGACATTATTTGTTCTGAATTTTTTTTAACAATTAGGTAGTTGGTGTTGTCACAGTATTTTAGTCTTTCCCCCATCGGGAAACGCGATCCGGGCGAACGTTTCATCCTTATCGTGGATCTTACAGCTATTCGCTCGGGCCACTTTGGTTCAACCTTTATAATGCATACGGCTAAAGAATGGAACACGTTGCCTCGTTTCCCCATGTTGAGTGTATTCCCTGATCACTATAATCAGGACGCCTTTAAGGCTGGGAATCAAAAGGCTGTTCCAGTACAGGCATGCTCCATTTTCGGCCGCATCGTCATGGATAGTATAATTTTAAAAAAAAATGGGCGTTTTCTGACTGACGGTTTATAGTAGGTAGGCATAATGTCACACATTAATGTGTTATTTATAAAATCTTTTACTTTTGTAAAAATAAGTTATAAAAATTCCAGATGCGGTGTAGCCGTACCAGGTCCGGGATTCAAGCTGGTTGAGGACAAGTCGTTGCCTTACCCTGGATGCTGTGCGACCCTGGCCAAGGAGTAATACTCCTCAGCAGTTATTCAACTAACAACTTAAATTATACTATAGCGATTACAAAATAAACACTATTAAAAAACGTTCTACCTGCCTTGCCACAAAAGGCTCTATTCAAAAAAATTGCACATACAATTGATCTGAATTTTTTTAAGCTTATGTAAATTGGATGACATTGCATTTATATAATACCATGGAGCTGCTCTGATGATGGAGTCGGAAGGTGGTGATAGGAACTAATGAACGCAATAAGCCAACACCATCGTGTTTGGGGTCTTTGGAATGCTCTTAAGGAAAAGGTACTACACCCCTAGGTGATATTCAAGGTCTGATAACGATGACATAAGGCCTTACGAGCTACAGAACGCAACAAGATAAGTTGGTTTTGGTAAAAAGAGGATTGGAGCTTGTGGCACTCGATAGCAGCTTTGCCGGTGCGAGTATTTTTACGGGAGCTCAGGTAATTTTGACCTGCCCTTATTGGGTAATACGGGTAGCGGGGAAGGTTACCCGAATTGTGTCTGTAATCTAATAAATAATTGTATGACCAGCACAGCTAGCACAAGTGCGCTCTCGCGAGCGCGATAAGCGCGAAAAGGTGTGACAAGGATACTGCTACTTTAATTTTGGTACAAAGTATGCCCGCGACCTATGTCGTGGGCACAATTTTTTTTTTTTTTATACGGCAGACAAACAGGCAAGCGGGCCACCTGATGGAAAGTGGTCACCGCCGCCTATGGACATCAGCAACACCAGGGGAGTCACTGATGCGTTGCCCGCCTCTGAAGAGACCTCTAATATACCTCTTGAACAATCCCATGTCATAGTCCAAAGGAAACACTGTGGCTGGGAGCTCATTCCACATCCGAATCGTACGAGCGAGAAACGTTCTTTCGAACCTTCGCGTCGTGACCAACAGAGGGTCTACGTAGTGAGGATGAGAACCCAGCCCACGGCGGGTGGTGCGATGGCGGAATTGCGCTGTGGGCACCAGATCGAAAAGTTCCACGGAACACTCCCCATTGTACAGCCGATAGAACACACACAGGAAGCCAAAGTCCCTTCGGTTTGCCAGTGGTTCCAACTTGCGTGTTAGTATGGGATCATCGACAATTCGTACGGCGCGTCTCTGTACGGAGTCCAGAGGATTAAGCAGGTCGGCAGTTTCGCCGGCACAAAGATGGGAACAATACTCCATATGCGGCCGCACTTGTGCCTTGTACAGCAGCAGGGGTGAAGTATCAATTGCACAATTGTGCTAGCCGTGCTGATCTTTCCAATTTATCAAGGACTAGCGACACGTCCTGGCTTTGCACAGATGTTCTCGAATTGTCTATGGTTTTAAATGCATGTTTTAAAGAAGAAATTTACACTAAATCGCATCAAATCCGTTTCGTGGTTTAGCAGGAGTTAGCGGTATACATACAGACAGACAGACGCGGCAAGCGACTGTATTATGTATAGAAGAGTGAGAATTAACCGCATCTGTCGATGTAGTTTGTCTGTCAGTAACACAATGTGATATGAAAACGCACCTGAAGACAAGAGGGTTGATATTCTTAGCCAACACATACAGCAGCCACCAGTCACCGATGTCGGCGTGACAGGAAACAGTGTAAGCATGCGAGATCAGGTCAACGCGGGCACGCGCAGTCAGCAGCCGCGGCCGTAGGCCCGGCATGCAGAGTTGGACCACTCTGTCGTCGGCAACACGAAATTTTTATACAAGCATACTAATATATCTGATAGAAAACCGTAAATGTTACATACCACTTTTTTAGAATAAAATGAGGAGCCCATAGGCTATGTTGTTGCAATAAAGTATTTTCTTAATTAGGAGCCAAAATTGCTACCTTGAGGTACGCCACTGTATTAAACCTTCGGACTACGAGTGAAAGATTGTAAGGTAAGCTAATAAACAACATATCGATAGAATTTTGATTAAAAAAATTGAAATATAGTAACTTACATCCCGAAACAACACAGGCCATATAGAATAGAAAAGAATACATTTATTTACACACAATAATTTGTCAGTAAATTCGATGTAGTTCCACGGCTTTAATATCCAAGATTGAAAATCATCTGAGGCGTCCTCTTTACATAGCCCCTTTTGGCCCCTCTTACTATAATGATAATGATTAGAGTGAGTTGAGAGTGAAATGGACGTCAAATGGAAGGCTCATGGAATAAAAACAATCAGTCAATAATATCTGTCAACCAGATTGGATTATCATCATTATCATCACAGCCCATAACAGTCCACTGCAGGACTTAGGGCCTCTCCCACGGCAGGGGAGGTTATTGCCATAATCCAGATTGCCAGATTGGAGAAAATAGTTAAAAAGAAAAAGCCTTACCGGGTCAACAACACAACTCCGAGCAGAACAGCGATCACAATGCACCAGAACCAGAGCATGATGTAAGTTTTCTCATTGATCACATTCAACTGTAACACTCAGAGCCTGTCAATCACCTGCACAGTTCTAGACGGCCCGTACCAGTTGAAGCTGCACTTGGTGATGCGTGGGAATATGTAAATCATTGTGTCCACTCTATGAATAGAAATATATTTATAACGCAGGACTCAGGCGCTGTCCTAAATGGCACCGGCCGGGCGACCATGGTCGACGTGAGGTTTTGAGGTCTCCTATTGGTGGGGCGATGTTCCGTCGTACGACCATGGTTGCACTAGCCTATTCACTCTAGCGTTGAAGGCGTCCAGATTATAATTATCTGGCAACGTGTACCATTCGTTAGCACTAAGCTTTTAAGAAATACTTTTTTTTATACCACTAAGGTGGCAAATAAGCTTACGGCCTGCCTGATGGTAAACAGTCACCGCAGCCTATGGACGTTTGCAATACCAGGGACATCACCCACGCGTTGCCGACCCCGTAAAAACCTGTTAACCCCTTTCTTGAAAAACTCCATGTTGTACTCTCCAGGGAAAACCTCTCCAGGTAGTTCATTCCACAACCTTAGTGTGCGTAGGAAAAAGTTCCTTTAGAACCGCACAGTTCGCGACCATTTTGGCTCCAAGGTGTGAGGATGAACTCCCTGTTGGTGGCGAGCGGTGCGATGATAGAATGTAGCTGTAGGCATCATGTCAAACAGTTCTTCAGAACAAGCACCGCTGAACAAGCGGTAGAACACACAAAGGGAGGTGTTAGAAAAATAGATAGAGTGTACCGATCTAATGTGTGAATTTAAGTATTTAAGGGATATGAGTTAGGTTGGCCTAGTAACTAAGGTTAGAAAGTTGAATGAAATGAAAAATAGGGCACATTAGTTAAATATAAATTTATATTTATTCAGGAAAGGATATTCACATTCAAACACTGAGATTAGATTAAATGAGATAAGCTATTTATATAGGATAGCAGTCATAGCTAACAAATGAACATGGGAAATATGCTAATGTATTCTAAACATAATAAAACATAGCAAAATGATTTATAGCGGCTAAATCGCCTGAGGATTACACAAATAAATCATTTAGAAATCAGCAATAGGCACCAAAGTAATACAATACAAGATTATACTTAACTGTGTGGCTGGTCTGGAGCAAAACAATAAATGTATTTGATTGATTGATTGATTGATTGAAATCCCTCCGCTGAATCAGAGCCTCAATACCACTTGTTAGAATAGTATCAACGTTAATTCTCACAATACAATACAATACGAAATACGTTTACTTCTCTCAAAAAAGGCCACAATATATAATATTATAAGTTTAGTATAAACAGCATAAATCCTTTGTAGAGCTGAAGTCTGTGCTAGGTAAAAAACCTGTGTTACTGATCTCCAGGCTCCCAACCTCCTGCCTTTTTGTAACAAAGTTTGCTTACATTACATTATAACATTCTTTGATTGTGCCTATAGCTAAGTACCTGCTTAAATTAATTGTTAAATTGCTTAAATTAAATGTGTGTGTGTGTTACAACAATTTACATAGTTTATAGTTACAATAATTTTTTCGGTATTCTCGTAGTCAAGCTTAAGCAGCCATCCCAATAAAAAAAAATTACATTCATCTTTACACAAGGAATGTATATGTCGTAGATTAGGGCAGATTCTAGCAGGGGAGAGATCCATCAGTAGGTATTTTCGGGATAGTATTATTGAAATAATAATTAGAAGAACAGTTTAACAGTGTATTGAGGTAATAAAGCATGATTACAATAAAAATAGCAAATAATGAAAGGATAGGATGAATTTGGGATAAATTCAGTAGCAGATAATAATGTGGGACTACCGAACCCGTGGGTCACTGGAAGACCCGCCACCACCGAGCGCCGAATATGACGTCTTCACAGCATTTCCAGCTATCCGCAAGGTGGCGCTTCGATTAACGTTGCGTTTCTTAGCCAAATGTCATCTAGGCTCATGACCCTCTACGACATATATATAATTTTTGTTATTTTGTTATAAACAAAACTTGCAAGGACGTAAAAATTCCGTTGGGCCAGACTGCAATTCGTCTGTACGGATGGACAAACAGTGTAAAATCTACGCGAGATTGGAGCGCTAAGATCATATGGAGTTCGCAAATGGGTCTGCAAACTAAGCTGCAGAATAAAAAGTTGGCGGACCGAGAGAACCCTACAATATTTATAGAGCTCGGAGCTAGGGAAACGATAAGGAAGTCGCCACCCAACCTTCAGAAGCGTTCTCTGCGCACGCTCAAGTTTTAATAAGTACGTTTCGTCGCATCCCCCCCACGAAACTATATAATAAGAGGTCACCGATTGGGCAAGGGCGAGGTATACCATTCTTAGAACTGAATGGTCCGTAATATCCCTAAGCGCTTTAAATATAAAAATTAGTTTACGGAGTCTAACTGTAAGGCTGTCAATGTGTGGGTGGAAAGAGAGAAGATTATCAACCTGAATACCCAGGTATTTAATTGTCTCACTACATTTGAGTCTAGGACACGTGCATCCCTGAGCCTCGGAAGCATCAAGACAAGTGTGGGAATATAGTAGGAATTTGAGGGAATCAGGCATACTCCGACTCGACAAGGAGAACGTTAAATACTTTGTCTTTTCGACATTTAGTGTAAGCAAGTTTCAGTTTCTGCCCAACCAATTTGAGACACAATCAAATACAGCCTGTGCACAGTCAAATACAGATTCCCACGTTGGACCATGAAATATAAGGGCAGTATCGTCGGCATATGTAATGATTTTATCATTTTGAAGTGAAATTTGACATAGATCATTGATGTATATCAAAAATAAAGTTGGGCCAAGAATACTACCCTGCGGAACGCCATATCCACAGGATGCCCCTAACTCACCACTCACCCAATCGCTAATCTTGACACATTGACGTCTGTTTGAGAGATAGCTCCGAAAAATATCAAGTTTAAGGCCCCTGATACCATTATCCTCCAGTTTGGCAATAAATATGGGGACAGAGACAGTGTCAAACACCTTTGCCAGGTCCAGAAAAATACCTATCACCTTCTGCTTCTTATCAAGGTTAGTAACAATATGCGTGGTAAGTTTTAGTACTGCATCGCTTGCCGAAATACCCGAGCGAAAGCCAAACTGAGAAGATACAAAACAGAGACAATATTTGATTTTTTTCCAAGTATCTGACCAGCCTTCTGTTTATTAACCTTTCCAAGATTATTGAAAGTGCAGGCAGGATGGAAATAGGCCTATAATTTGTTACACTATCTCTGTCACCCCCTTTATAGATTGGAGTAACAACTGCAATCTTAAATGCATCAGGAAACGTTCCAGGTAGAGAATGCGAGATTGCATAGGAAGGTGATGGGTGGTACCAAAATATTTTTAATTCACCAGACAGACCATCAGCTCCCGTAGCACAATCGCTTCTTAACCCCGATATCAGTCCTTCAACCTCCGCCACATCCGCGTCCAGTAGAACAAATGAGTGCGGACTCGCGGGAGTGTCATTCACAGCGCGTTTTTAGATCGAGTCATAAGGACCAAGCTGATATGCTGGTGCTCCCGCCCATAGATGGGAGCAATACTCCAAATGGGGTATGACTTGAGCCTTATATAGGAGAAGCCGTTACCCCAGCGTGAAGTATTGCTTTAATTTGTCTAGCACACCCAGCTTTTTAATGCGAGCTTGACCTTTTCTTCCAAATGACTGCGAAACTGGACGTCACTAGAGATGTCGACACCTTGGATATGTATGCTCTTAGAGATGGTGAGCGGTGTATCCTGGAACTAGGGAGCTACAACGAATGGAGTTTTCTTGGCGGTGAACGCGCATACTTGTGTCTTAGTGGAATTAAATTGTACTAGATTCAGTCGTCCTCAATCGGAGATATTAGATAAAGTACTCTCGATTTTAGACACAAGTACTTCGCGACTTTCCTCCACTACGGCACGACCCGTATAAGAGGCGGCTCCAGTACTGTCATCCGCATAGCAATGATTCAATTGAATTGATTTTTTTAATGTATTTAATACCTATACTTCTTGAACGATCCCATATAGTCAAAAGAAAGCATTGTGGCTGGGAGTGCAACAGTTCTCTGGAGAATACAACATGGAGTTCTTCAAGAAAGGGGTGAAAGGGTTTTTACGGGGCCGGCAACGCGTGGGTGATGCCCCTGGTATTGCAAACGTCTATGGGCTGCGGTGACTGCTTACCATCAGGCAGGCTGTAAGTGTTGCCACTTAGTAGTATGAAAAATTAAATCTTACATTGCAGTACTTATCCAAGAATTTAACAGAATCACACGGGATAGAACCTACGGTCCTGACAATCCTCTCTCGCTTCTTCCACATTGATCTACATTGTCATACACGTTTGTCGGTTTAGAATAATTGTATTTATGTAAGCCTGAATCATCCCATAATATTTTTCCAGGCATACGACCGCCATATCACCATGTGGTAAGTGACGATGCTGCCGATGATGAAGCATGCCTGTCTAGGAACAGCCTATTCACTCATCGAAATAATAAGAAAAATACTTCAGCTGTGCCGCCGTATATTTAAAGCAATCATATGTGCGCAGGCGCAGTCGTAATCATGCTCTGTAAGTTGATAGTGTTGTGTTGTGCTGTGTCCGTAGCGCTCTGCGCGATCGCTTTGGAGGAGGTCTCGCCCAAACCAGATAAATTCAGTGAGTCATGTGCTTCGATTACGAATTAATGCATACAAAATCGCGACATTGTAATTAGTATAATCAAGTTCGGCTGGATGCCTTGTCCCTTGTGTAAATATAATATAATATTCATCTTGGAGTTAATGTCCCGGTTGTGCTATCGCACCATCGCACTTGCCCTAAGATTTGGCATTAGATCATTACAGTGGAGCGACCGCTATCTCACCTCCGTAGCCCTGCTACCAGGGGAACCTGGCCAGCTTGGATAATGGTTACACATTCAGTCGCCTGAAAGTGCAGGTTTCATAACAATGTTTTCTCTCACCGTAAACGTATCGGTTAGTATTCAACTAATGTACGTAACTCAGAAAAGAGTCATTGGTAGGTACGGTCGGCCAAGAAAGTGGTCTACCAGTTTTGACAAAAGTTTCTGCGAGATCTAATGATTGCTAAAGTTGACTTTTTTAATGGAGTGATGAGGAGTTTTCCAGTAGGTATTGATAATTGGTTTCAAAAAGCATCAACAGATGGCGCTCCTACAATTTTAGTAATCTTTTTATAATCTGTATGATGGTGGCAGTGATTTCATGCAGCGAACTAATACTAAACTTAAAAATAAAATGTTTATTAAGATAATATAATGTTAAAGGTTGAACGAAGTGTAAAAGAAATATTTATAGAAGTTGGCACTTTGTTCCATTATTATTACAACCTCTTAAATGGTTGAAAACTATTGACAAATACAATATTATCCAATACAACGTACCTAGTGTTTATATCCTGTTTGCTAAGAACCTAATTTAAGCGATTATCAATTACCAAAATTGTCGGGGCGCCAACTAGTGAGTGGTTAGGAATGCTTTAGATACCTATTGGAAAACTGCTCATTTTGACGTATTGAGTGTTATCTGAAATGCCTGACATTTTATGGGTCATGGGTTATGTTATTTTGACCTTTATTATCAATAAGATAATGTATTATTTTGCAATAATCTTTCCTTCAATTAAAACTATTTCGAGATAAACTTTTTGACTTGTCGTCATGCGACAATTGCTGTGGTTTGGTTTTTGGAAATACGTTCAAAAGCGCGAGAAGGACCATGGGCCCTGTACAAGACCTTTCTTCTATGATTGATTTGCGGCAAGAATACGGACAAAACCTGATGTGGAACTAGTTTTACGTCGGTTTGATAGTAATCGACTTTAAACTGCGTCGTCGCTGTGAATTCTTTCTAAACAGGTGTTGCCGCGGTGCGAACCCTCAATCCTCTAGGATCCACTGCTAGGATCTACAAGTAGATCAAATAGCGCTGTAGTGAGTGGTGGGCCTTTGTCCTTAAGACGCGGCTTCCACCAAACCCGGGTCGAAATGAGTAGAGCAAAAAGGTGTTTCTAACAAATAAAAAGATGACTAAACCAGAAAATGACGTCCCTCGAAATTGACCTATTGACGAACCCAGAAAACGACCAGCCTCGCCAAAAGGCTAAATAGGTGTTCATTATTTACATTTTATCTATTGGATACGGTTGAGCACCGACGTGTGAAGATGTCTCATATTTGTATGACGCGATCAAAGCAGAGACGTGAGTATGCCTCACAGAGATGTGAGCTGGGCGGCGGTGCAATGCGGAGACGAGAAATGTACCGCTAGATTCCCCCGCGTCGCACAACTCGCCGCAGGCATCTCAGCTCTAGCTAATACACATCTCCGTTTAAGCTAGTACGCATCTTCGCTTAAGCTAGTACACGTCTCCGCACAGCTTCGGTGGATAGGTATATCCTAGTTGTAAAAGTCTTCTCTCCATGTCTGCGCACAAGAGAGTCGGGCCTTAGTAACTTTTAACTTCTACATTCGGCAGAGGACGATGATGGCTGCTACATCTCGGAATTGGACAAGATGGTGACAATTGGGGAATCCGTGCCGTCCAAGAAAGGTTGCTTCGAATATCGCTGTGGGGAGAAATACGTAAAACACATTTCGTGAGTTTGAACAACATATTTTTATTTGTCAAGTACAAACAAGTGTAAACATTATTTTTTCTGGGTCATTTTAAACAATTAGGTAGTTGGTGTTGTCACAGTATTTTAGTCTTTCCCCCATCGGGAAACGCGATCCGGGCGAACGTTTCATCCTTATCGTGGATCTTCCAGCTATCCGCTCGGGCCACTTTGGTTCAACCTTTATAATGCGTACGGCTAAGGAATGGAACACGTTGCCTCATTTCCCCATGTTGAGTGTATTCCCTGATCACTATAATCAGGACGCCTTTAAGGCTGGGAATCAATAGGCTGTTCCAATACAGGCATGCTCCATTTTCGGCCGCTTCGTCATGGACAGTACAATTAAAAAAAAAAGGGCGTTTTCTGACCGACGGTTTATAGTAGATAGGCATAATGTAACACATTAATGTGTTATTTATAAAATCTTTTACTCTTGTAAAAATAAGTTATAAAAATTTCAGATGCGGTAAAGCCGTACCAGGTCCGGGATACAAGCTGGTTGAGGACAAGTCGTTGCCTTACCCTGGATGCTGTCCGACCCTGGCCAAGGAGTAATACTCCTCAGCAGTTATTCAACTAACAACTTTAATTATACTATAGCGATTACAAAACAAACACTATTAAAAAATTTTCTTACTTAAACATAAGTAGGCTTGTTTTCCACATTTGATAAATATGTTGATTGATATTTAAGAAATCTGTTGACTGTTGTAGAGTTGCTTAAACTTGTTGTAAAAAGAATAAAAATAAAATAATAATAAAATTAAAAAATATATTATTTCGAAAATTTACAGGCTATAAAAATACAATGTTTGTAATAGGTATACAGATAGTACAGAGAATACACATAGTACTGAGTTCAAATACATTGAATCTTCTGAAACCAAAGTAGGTCAGAGACTTGTGTCTTGGATAACAGGGGTTTCGTAGGGTCGTAGTGTAAAATATTACTATTATTAATACATATATTGTAATTCTCTCTTTGTTTTTAATTTATATAAGATATATTAGTGGCCTTACTAGATCATAGGTGACTCAAGCACAAATTCGTGAGATTTACTATGACTTTGTTCGCATATAGATATGACGTCACTTGTTTAAATGTTTAATTTGAATCTTATAGCTAACTACACAAGGTACGTTAAAAATCATTCCAAAAATAATAAGACGTTAAGTAGGTAAGTTTTCAAGCAACGTCGATTTGTTTGTTTGTTTTCTTCTCTCGATGTGGGTTCTTGACATTTTTCTTCTAATTTTCTCCCAAGATCTGCTATGAAGTCTCTGAAAAATGAGCAAATTATTTATTTGTTAATAGTTATTTGAGACGCCTTGATAGTAGGGGAATTAAAAGAAACAATTTTTTTTTATACCACTTAGGTGGCAAACAAGCTTACGGCCTGCCTGATGGTAAGCAGTCACCGCAGCCTTTGGACGTTTGCAATACCCCGTAAAAACCTTTTCACGCCTTTCTTAAAGAACTCCATGTTGTACTCTCCAGGGAAAACCTCTCCAGGATGTTCTTTCCACAACCTTAGTGTGCATGGGAGAAAGTTCCTATATTACCACACAAAATGATGATAAGATAATAAAGGACGGTTAGAACGTTGTGCCTGTGATTACTTTATCTCTCCTACACATATTGTCACGCATTTTCCCATAGGCATAGGCAGAGACCACATCGTTCCACGGTGCAGACAGATCTCTTGCGCTTCTTCCACATTCATTACAAGCTTCTATTTAGCTTGCAATGTTTGTATCCATAAAAAAATTATTTTGGACCAAATGTCCAAATCTTGCAAGAATAATATGAACTACTTCCAGGTGTTCAATTGATCTGAAATTTTTTAAGCTTATGTCAATTGGATGACTTTGCATTTATACTATACTATGGAGCTGCTCTGATGATGGAGTCGGAAGGTGGTGATAGGTACTAATGATATATAATATTGATATATTAATAAGTAATGATGTCAATACATCTGTTTGTAATCATTGTTTGCCAAACCGATCATTTAATGAGATAATAAATGTAGCTAGTCAACAATGTAATGAAGACCGTACCAATATTATAGTAATGGTCGGAAATAGCATGGGAATAACTAGAAATGATATCGTAGAGAGTTTTCAAAAAATTCAGACCCATAATTTTAATAAAATTACTTTGTGTGCTTTCCCATACACAAATAATGACCCTAAGTTAAATAGACGTATTCATAGACTGAATACATGTTTATATAATTTGACTCGTTATAGTAACGCATTTACATTTTTTGACATCAACAAATTTGTTGGCAATATTATTTGTACAAATGATACATTGTATCTCAAGCAAAAGGACAAAAAGTATATTACTACATTGTTAGCTTATAATATTAATTGTTATAACAATATTAGCGTAAGTAGGATTGACCAGGGCTCCTGCATGTTATCATCTAAGGACAAAGGATGCTCTTTAAACTAGATTTTAAGACAAAAGAAAAGCCCAAGAATTGTTTACGATTAATTCATCAAAATATACAAGGTTTTTCTGGCAAAGAACATGAAATAGAATTATATTTAATGAAAACTCCTGTAGAAGTTTTATGTTTAACTGAGCACTGGCTGAGGGAATCTGACATGTCATTTAATTTATTTAATTATAATATAATTAGTTGTTTTAATCGAAAATCTATTTCCCGTGGTGGTTCATTAATTGCAGTACGGCAAAATATTAAATCGAAAGACCGGAAAGATGTTTCTGGCCTCTCAGTTGAACATAAGATTGAGTTATCCTGCGTGGAGCTAGAAAAGTGCATCATACTTTGTGTGTATAGGCCACCATACAATGAAAACTATGAGATTTTTGAAAAAACTATGGAACAAGTTTTAGAAAGACTTTGTACGTGTAAAAAAAAGGTAATCGTTTGTGGAGACTTTAATGTTAATTTACTAGAAAAAACAACGTTTAGTAAGAGAATAATAAGCTTATTTCGTAGTTTTAATCTTAATTATGTATTTTTAGAGCCGACACGATGCACAGAATCATCAGCGACTTGCATCGACAATGTATTCTGCTGTTGCGAGGTCAACGAAAAGGCTATTCCTTTCCTTATTATAAATTTTACAAGATCTGACCATAGTGGACAATTCGTTGTTTTTGATTTTACGGAACAATGTAATATCAATGAAATAATTACAAGACCAATTACTCAAAGGAGAATTGAACACTTCAAACAAGCCTTATCGGAGACCATTGCCGGCCTTTCTCTTAATTCTCATGACCCAAACATTCTATTTTCTGATATGTTCAATTCTGTCAATAATGTTTATCAAAGTGTTTTTACGCAAAAAAGAATAAAAAGTAACTGTAAATCTAAATTTAGTGATTGGGCTACTTTAGGTATCCGCAAAAGCAGAGATAGAATGTTTGAACTATACGGTCAGCGAGCTTATTGCCATGATAAAGATTTTGTAGAATATGTCAAAAAATATTCAAAAACGTTTAAGAAAGTTTGTCTAATTGCAAAATCACAGCATTATAAGAAAATTATAAGTTCGTCTTCAAACAAGGCTAAGACTGTGTGGAATGTAATAAATAAGGTGGCAGGGAAAACAAAGCCTCGTGATACACATTATGAAATCAAAACAGAAACCGGAACTAGTACCGCAAATAAAGAAGTGGCAGAGTTGTTCCAAACATTTTTTACCGAAATACCGATTAAAACTACCTCGCTGCTAAACTCGTGCCCAATTAGTGCAGAAAACTTGTTAAAAGAAAATATAGGTGCCTGTGAAAATGGCTTTTGTTATTCCGAAGTAGACGCTAAAACTATCATTAAAGCTTTTAAAAGCATTAAGTTGAAAAATACGGAAGATATTTGGGGAATGTCAGTTAGAGTTATAAGTACTGTTGTTGATATTTTAGCACCATATTTAGCTTACATTTTTAATGCTTGCGTTGAAGTAGGTGTTTTCCCCGACCTCATGAAAATCAGTAAAGTGGTGCCATTATTCAAATCAGGTTGTAAAAATAGTTTGAATAATTTTAGACCGGTATCCATCCTGCCCGTTTTCAGTAAAATCTTTGAAAAAATCATGTTAAGTCAAATGATTGTGCACTTTAACAGTAATAAATTATTTCATCAACAACAATATGGCTTCACAAAAGGCCGCAATACTACCGAAGCTGGTATAAGCCTCATTCAACAAATTTTTGGCGCTTGGGAAGAACATCATAATGCAGTAGGTGTTTTTTGCGATTTGTCTAAAGCATTTGATTGTGTAAATCATTCAACACTATTACTAAAATTAAAACATTACGGTTTTACGCATGATAGTCTTGAAATGATGAAATCATACTTAGAAGGTAGAGTTCAAAAAGTAAATGTAAATGGCGAGTTATCTGCGGGTGGGAAAGTAAGCATTGGAGTGCCACAAGGATCTATATTGGGGCCGTTTCTCTTTCTTGTATATATAAATGACCTTCCATACATGGTGCAGAATATTGCTGGTATAGTCTTGTTTGCTGACGACACTTCACTGATATTTAAAATTAATAGGAAAGATAATAATATAGACGAAGTAAACTGTGTTCTTCAGAATGTGCTTCATTGGTTTACGATTAATAACTTAGTCTTAAACTCTAAAAAAACTAAATGCGTTCATTTTTGCCTCCCTAATGTACAAAGTAATCAATGTAATGTTATATTAGATAAAACGCAACTTGAGTTGGTAGAGAAAACTACTTTCTTAGGCGTTAATATAGATTCAAAAATTCAATGGGGCCCACATATTGAATCATTGGCTAGTAGGTTAAGTTCGGCTGCATTTGCCGTGTGGCGAATAAGGAGGCTAACGGATGTGAATACAGCTAGATTAGTTTATTATAGTTATTTTCATAGTATTATGTCATACGGCATCATACTATGGGGCAAGTGTGCTGATAGTGACATCATTTTCAAACTACAAAAGCGAGCTGTAAGAGCAATATATGGATTACGTCGACGTGATTCGCTCAAAGAATTGTTTAAAGAAATTGATGTATTGACTTTCTCAAGTCAATATATATTTGATAATATTATGTATGTTAGAAAGCATATTACCCAATTTGCTAAAAATACTGATATTCATAATGTCAATTTAAGAAACAAAAATAAACTGGTAACACCGTTGTTCAGACTAAGTAAAGTAAATTCATCTTTCATGGGTAACTGTATAAGATTTTATAATCATATTCCTGAATGTATTATTAATTTGCCTGAATTACAATTTAAAGATAAGGTGAAAACAACTTTAATGAAAAAAGCCTATTATAAAATTGATGAATATATCAATGACAAAAATGTATGGTGTACTACTAGCTCTTCGAAATAGGAAGTTATTTATAAATTTACAATTTTGTTAATTGGGTGAGGATGATTTGATGTGTAATAGTCATTGAATAACAAATCTTTTTTTAATGTGTACGGCATTGGCAGCGCATGCTCACTTAAAAGTCTGCCTGGTGGTGGCGTGGGGGTCGGGTCGTTCTCTTCCCTCAAATATGGTTGAATTGGACGATGGCTGGGCCCTGCGTCATGCTCGTGAACGGGTGCTGCCTTGGTGGACTGGCCTGCTTTTGCTGTGCCATTTTTTGTTTTTGAATTTATTTTTATTTTTAGTTATCTTGACCGATTTGTAGAGGTTCACATCATATTCCAATCAAAACAGGCTCACTCAAATTAAATTGACAAATGTATCAATGCAATGTAATCATATTTAAATGTACCTGTGGGTTTCTTGCCGTTTCTTTTTCCCACAGATGGTCATTTTCCTAACTGAAGCGGCATACTGACAGACAGACGACATTCTTTTTACTTATTTGTTCCGAGCTCAGGGGGCGACGCGGGTAGGCCGGCTGGTGCGTGCGGGTGTGAGCGCCGGCGGGCTGGCTGGGGCCGGGCGCGCGCTGCACATGATTCGCCTAGGCGGTTATGTGCGTGGCGCGTATCGGTGCCCGGTGTCTCGCCGGAGTAAGCCCTCGTACGCGCTGATCGGTCTGCATGCGTCGCCCCCTACCTGGATGAGCTCGCTTAACTTCCCTTTGTTTTCCGTTAGATTTTTGACTTTTGAAAAGAGATTAATTAACGTAATCCTAATTCAAAAAAAAAAAAAAAAAAAATGAACGCAATGAGCCATCACTATCGTGTTAGGGCTCTTTGGAATGGTCTTAAGGAAAAGGTACTATACCCCTAGGTTATACTCAAGGTCTGATAACGATGACATAAGGCTTTACGAGCTACAGAACGCAACAAGATAAGTTGGTTTTGGTAAAATGGTCTTCATGAGGATTGGAGCTTGTGGCACTCGATAGCACTTTGCCGGCGCGAGTATTTTTACGGAAGCTCGGCTAATTTTGACCCACCCTTATTGGGTAAGCCCAGCAGGCGTCTTCTGGCTGATATATATTGGGTAATGCGGGTAGCGGGGAAGGTTACCAGAATTGTGTCTGTAATCTAATAAATAATTGTATGACCAGCACAGCTAGCACAAGTGCGCTCTCGCGAGCGCGATAAGCGCGAAAAGGTGTGACAAGGATACTGCTACTTTAATTTTGGTACAAAGTATGCCCGCGACCTATGTCGTGGGCATACTTGTGCTAGCCGTGCTGATATTTCCAATTTATCAAGGACTAGCGACACGCCCTGGCTTCGCACAGATGTTTTCGGATTTTCTATATTTTAAAATGCATGTTCTAAAGAAGAAATTTACACTAAATCGCAACAAATCCGTTTCGTGCTTTAGCAGGAGTTAGCGGTATACATACAGACAGACAGACGCGGCAAGCGACTGTATTATGTATAGAAGAGTGAGAATTAACCGCATCTGTCGATGTAGTTTGCCTGTCGGTAACACAATGTGATATGAAATCGCACCTGAAGACAAGAGGGTTGATATTCTTAGCCAGCACATACAGCAGCCACCAGTCACCGATGTCGGCGTGACAGGAAACAGTGTAAGCATGCGTGGCGAGGTCAACGCGTGCGCGCACACTCAGCAGCCGCGATCGTAAGAGAGGCATGCAGAGTAGGACCACTCTGTTGTCGGGAACACGACATTTTTATATACAAGCAGACAGATGTATCTGATAGAAAGCCGTGAATGTTACATACCACATTTTTAATATAAATTAAGGAGCCCATAGGCTATGTTGTTGCAATAAAGTACTTAGTTAGTTACTTAGGAGCCAAAATTGCTACCTTGAGGTACACCACTGTATTAAACCTTCGGATTACGAGTGAAAGATTGTAAGGTAAGCTAATAAACAACATATCGAAAGAATTTTGATTAAAAAAATTGCAATATTGTAACTTACATCCCGAAACAACACAGGCCATATTAGAATAGAAAAGAATACATTTATTTACACACAATATTTAGTCAGTAAATTCGATGTAGTTCCCGCGGAAACACGGCTTTAATATTAAAGATCGAAAATCATCTGAGGCGTACTCTTAACATTTTGGCCCCTCTTACTCCAATGATAATGATATGAGTGAATTTAGAGTAAAATGGTAGTCAAATGGAAGGCTCATGGAATAAAAACAATCAGTCAATAATATCTATCAACCAGATTGGATTATCATCATTATCATCACAGTCCATAACAGTCCACTGCAGGACTTAGGGCCTCTCCCACGGCAGGGGAGGTTATTGCCATAATCCAGATTGCCAGATTGGAGAAAATAGTTAAAAAGAAAAAGCCTTACCGGGTCAACAACACGCCTCCGAGCAGAACAGCGATCACAATGAACCAGAGCATGATGTAAGTTTTCTCATTGATCACATTCAACTGTAACACTCAGAGTCTGTCAATCACCTGCACAGTTCTAGACGGCCCGTACCAGTTGAAGCTGCACTTGGTGATGCGTGGGAATATGTAAATCATTGGGTCCAGAGTGGACCCAATGAATAGAAATATATTTATAACGCAGGACTCAGGCGCTGTCTTTAATGGCACCGGTCGGGCGACCATGGTCGACGTGAGGTTTTGAGGTCTCCTATTGGTCGGGCGATGTTCCGTCGTACGACCATGGTTGCACTAGCCTATTCATTCTAGCGTTGAAGGCGTCCAGATTATAATTATCTGGCAACGTGTTCCATTCGTTAGCACTAAGCTTTTAAGAAATAGTTTTTTTATACCACTAAGGTGGCAAACAAGCTTACGGTCTGCCTAATGGTAAACAGTCACCGCAGCCTATGGACGTTTGCAATACCAGGGACATCGCCCACGCGATAACCCCTTTCTTGAAAAACTCCATGTTGTACTCTCCAGGGAAAACCTCTCCAGGTAGTTCATTCCACAACCTTAGTATGCGTAGGAAAAAGTTCCTTTGGAACCGCACAGTTTGCGACCATTTTGGCTCCTAGGTGTGAAAATGAACTCCCTGTCGGTGGCTGATAGATGATAGGATATAATGTAGCTGTAAGCATCATGTCAAACAGTTCTTCAGAACAAACACCGCTGAACAAGCGGTAGAACACACAAAGGGAGGCGAAATCCCTCCGCTGAATCAGAGCCTCAATACCACTTGTCAGAATAGTATCAACGTTAATTCTTACAATACAATACAATACAAAATACGTTTATTTCTCTCAAAAAAGGCCACAATATATAATATTATAAGTTTAGTATAAACAGCATTAATCCTTTTGAGAGCTGGAGCCTGTGTTACTGATCTCCAGGCTCTCAACCTCTTGCCTTTTTGTAACAAAGTTTGCTTACATTACATTATAACATTCCTTGATTGTGCCTATAGCTAAGTATCTACTTAAATTAATTATGATAACACAAGTCTATATTCTGTACATGTGTGTGTGTGTGTGTGTGTATGTGTGTGCGTGTTTCAAGTTATAGTTACAAAAAATTTTTCGGTATTCTCGTAGTCAAGCTCAAGCAGCCATCCCAATAAAAAAAATTTACATTCATCTTTACACAAGGAATGTATGTGTCGTAGATTAAGGCAGACTCTAGCAGGGGAGAGATCCATCAGAAGGTATTTTCGGGATAGTGTTATTGAAATAAGAATTAGAAGAACAGTTTAACAGTGTATTGAGGTAATAAAGCATGATTACAATAAAAATACCATACAATGAAAGAATAGGTTGAATTTAGTATAATTTCAGTAGCAGATAATAATGTGGGACTACCGAACCCGTGGGTCACTGGAAGACCCGCCACCACCGAGCGCCGAACATGACGTCTTCACAGTATTTCCAGCTATCCGCAAGGTGGCGCTTCGATTACATTACTTTCGAACCCTACATTATTTATAGAGCTCGGAGCTAGGGAAACGATAAGGAAGTCGCCACCCAACCTTCAGAAGCGCTCTCTGCGCACGCTCAAGTTTTAATAAGTACGTTTTGTCGCATCACCCCCACGAAACTATACAATAAGAGGTCACCGATTGGGCAAGAGCGAGGTATACCATTCTTAGAACTGAATGGTCAGCAATATCCCTAAGCGCTTTAAATATAAAAATTAGTTTACGGAGTCTAACTGTAAGGCTGTCAATGTGTGGGTGGAAAGAGAGAAGATTGTCAATCTGTATATCCAGGTATTTAACTGTCTCACTACATTTGAGTCTAGGACACGTGCATCCCTGAGCCTCGGAAGCATCAAGACAAGTGTGGGAATATAGTAGGAATTTGTGGGAATCAGGCATACTCCGACTCGACAAGGGAAATGTTAAATAATTAGTCTTTTCGACATTTAGTGTAAGCAAGTTTCTGCCTAACCAATTTGAGACACAATCAAATCCAGCCTGTGCACAGTCAAATACAGATTCCCACGTTGGAATATGAAATACAAGGGCAGTATCGTCGGCATATGTAATGATTTTACCATTTTTAAGTGAAATTTGACATAGATCATTGATGTATATCAAAAATAAAGTTGGGCCAAGAATACTACCCTGCGGAACGCCATATCCACAATCCTGTGGATATCCAACTCACCACTCACCCAATCGCTAATCTTGACACATTGACGTCTGTTTGATAGATAGCTCCTAAAAATTTCAAGTTGAGAGCCCCTGATACCATTATCCTCCTTCATGCCCTGCCATCACCTCAGTTGGGTACTCTCTTGGACAGCAACACTGTGCGAGTGGCGGTCGCCTTAAGGCTGGGTTGCGCTATTTGTGAGCCTCACCAGTGCGTTGGTGGGGTAATGGTAGATGAGAGTGGAATCCATGGTCTGGGCTGCTTCAGGTCGGCAGGTCGCATGTCTAGGCATCATGCCTTAAACCAAATAATTAGGCGCGCGTTGGTATCCGCAAACGTCCCGTGTGTTTTAAAACTTGCAGAACAGACGGGAAGCATCCTGATGGACTAACATTGATCCCCTGGAAACAAGGCCGGTGTTTGTTGTGACGATTTGACGATGTTTTATCACAGCAGATTATAATTATATTGCTCATTTCTTTTTCCTCCATTTCTTTGACGTTTATTAGTTACCCTCATTTTGGACGAAGCATGATTGTGAATTAGTTTATGTTGACAGTTGTATTTTTGACATTGTTTTAACGTGACATGCATTTAAATTGCTTTATGATTAATAAATAATTATTTATTTGTCAGTTCGACAAATTATCCTCCAGTTTGGCAATGAGTGTGGGGATAGAGACAGTGTCAAACGCTTTTGCCAGGTCCAGAAAATACCTATCACCTTCTGCTTCTTATCAAGGTTAGTAACAATATGCGTGGTAAGTTTTAGTACTGAATCGCTGGCCGAAATACCCGAGCGAAAGCCAAACTGAGAAGATGACAATATTTGATTTTTTTCCAAGTATCTGACCAGCCTTCTGTTTATTAACCTTTCCAAGATTTTTGAAACTGCGGGCAGGATGGAAATAGGCCTATAATTTGTTACACTATCTCTGTCACCCCCTTTATAGATTGGAGTAACAACTGCAATCTTGAATGCATCAGGAAACGTTCCAGGTAGAGAATGCGAGATTGCATAGGAAGGTGATGGGTAGTACCAAAATATTTTTAAATATTTTTAGGAATTCACCAGACAGACCATCAGCTCCCGTAGCACAATCGCTTCTCAACCCCGAAATCAGTCCTTCAACCTCCGCCACAACCGCGTCCAGTAGAACAAAGGAGTGCGGACTCGCGGGAGTGTCATTCACAGCGCGTTTTTGGATCGAGTCACAAGGACCAAGCTGATATGCTGGTGCTCCCGCCCATAGATGGGAGCAATACTCCAGATGGGGTCTGACTTGAGCCTTATATAGGATAAGCCGTTGCCCCGGCGTGAAGTATTGCTTTAATTTGTTAAGCACACCCAGCTTTTTTATGCGAGCTTGACCTTTTCTTCCAAATGACTGCGAAACTGGACGTCACTAGAGTTGTCGACACCTTGGATATGTATGCTCTTAGAGATGGTGAGCGGTGTATCCTGGAACTGAGGAGCTACAATGAATGGAGTTTTCTTGGCGGTGAACGCTCATACTTGTGTCTTAGTGGAATTAAATTGTACTAGATTCAGTCGTCCTCAATCGGAGATATTAGATAAAATACTCTCGATTTTAGACACAAGTACTTCGCGACTTTCCTCCACTATGGCACGACCCGTATAAGTGGCGGCTCCAGTACTGTCATCCGCATAGCAATGATTGAATTGAATTGAATTTTTTTAAATGTATCTTATACCTATTCTTCTTGAACGATCTCATATAGTCTGAGGAAAGCACTGTGGCTGGGAGTGCAACAGTTCTCTGGAGAATACAACATGGAGTACTTTAAGAAAGGGGTGAAAGGGTTTTTACGGGGTCGGCAACGCGTGGGTGATGCCCCTGGTATTACAAACGCCTATATTTGGCCGTGTGGTGTCCGGCAAAGTAGAATAGCACCAACCCCTTACTCTCATGGGTGTCGTACAAGTCGATTAATGTTTTCGAGGCAAAAGATCAAGAGTCTCCGTAGTCTGGAAAATGGGCAGCAGCATTTTCCATTGTTATATTTAAACACTGCGATCTCCAACCTGCCTGCCAAGCGTGGAGTTATGGTAATAACCTCCCCTTTCGTGGGAGAGACCCTAAGTCCTGCAGTGGACTGTTACGGGCTATGATGATATTCTGCGGTGACTGCTTCCCATCAGGCAGGCTGTAAGCTTGTTTGCCACTTAGTAGTATGAAAAAATTTAATCTTTCGTTGCAGTACTTATCCCGGAAAAGTAACAGAATCACACGGGATAGATCCTATGGTCCTTATAATCCTTTCTCGCTTCTTCCACATTTATCTACATTGTCATACACATTTGTCGGTTTAGAATAATTTTATTTATGTCAGCCTGAATCATCCCAGAATATTTTTTTTATAATTAGTCTAGCCAGGCATACGACCGCCATATCACCATGTGGTAAGTGACGATGCTGCCGATGATGAAGCATGCCTGTCTAGAAACAGCCTATTCACTCATCGAAATAATAAGGAAAATACTCTAGCTGTGTCGCCGTATATTTCAAGCAATCATATGTGCGCAGGCGCAGTCGTAATCATGCTCTGTAAGTTGATAGTGTTGTGTTGTGCTGTGTCCGTAGCGCTCTGCGCGGTCGCTTTGGAGGAGGTCTCGCCCAAACCAGACAAATTCAGTGAGTCATGTGCTTCGATTATGAATAAATGCGTTCAAAATCGCGACACTATAATTAGCATAGTCAAGTTTGACTGGATCTTGTCTCTTGTGTAAATATAAAAAATAATCATCTTGGCGTTAATGTCCTTATTGTGCTATCGCACACGAGGTCCGGCTTGACCCAAGATTTGGCATTAGATCATTACAATGGAGCGACTGCTATCTGACCTCCGTAACCCTGCTACCAGAGGAACCTAACCGGCTTGGAACATGGTTGCACATTCGGGCTGAATGTGCAGGTTTCATCATGATGTTTTCTCTCACCTTAAGTGTACTAACATCGGTTAGTACTCAACTCATGTAGCTACATAATTCCATCTTTTCATCATTCACTTTCCATCAGGTGGCCCGCTTTCCTGTTTGTCTGCCGTACAACATAAAAAAATATCTCAGCGTCCATAGATACGTAGGGACAGACTACGGGAAGCTGCTTTATTTTATACTATATATAGATTACTTTAATGTTAAGTGAAATGTTAGACAAATAATTGCCTAGAAATACATATACCTATTTGTCTAAATGGCTTTAAATACAGCTACAACCTATTAATGAAGATGATGTCGTTAACGTCGTCTGGTCACTGCTCAATAAAATCAATTATAACAACTTTATTATCCGGAAATACACAATTGTGATTACCAGAAACTATTAAAACACACATAAAAGAAATAATGTTTTCCAACTAACCAAAGCAATTAAGTGAAATAAAATACCAAGATCGTGAATCATTCATCTTTAGTAGTTTTGGACAGAAATTACAAGAGGCGGTATATTTGTCGCGTATCAATTCAACAATCCAAAAATTGTACCAACGGCTCACTTTGAGAAGACGTCCCTCTAATATATGTCTCCTGGGAGGACTGTCTATTACCCACTAGTATGGCTTGAGTATTGAGTTGCGAGGTAGATAGAGAACAAAGTTGGACAGATAAAAGAAGCGAACACTGGAAAAACTTAAAGATAACCTGAGTATTGAAAACAGTAGGCTATTTACACTCGCCTCGCCTTAATTGAAATGGGACATTGTACTGGCTTCTTCTTACAAAATCTATTTAAAACCTTGTCTTGCCCATCTCTGGCGAGATTAGAATCCGGCGAGTTTGTAATCCGGCGAATAAGGAACCATTCCTTGCAAAAGTCGTAAGACATATCTACTGTGGCATCTCAATACATGATTCTATAAAGATGTCTGTAAATGCTCGTCGGCTATCTCGAGTTCGTAGAACGTCGTCTCTGTCGCACGCATGTGAGTAAATACGAAGCCGAAACTAGCCGAAGTGCAATAATTACCGCCACAAAAATTTAACGTTTTTACCAAAACACATGTTATATCATGTCATATGCTATATAAAATAAAAATACTTATCGGACCTGTTGATATCGTCGCTGTTAGATGACATTTAATTACAGCTTTTGCCACCGGGTCTGAGTTTGTGGAGTTATAATCTCGTATAGTCCGTGGCCTTGAATCTTGAATCATGATAGTCGAGTTCTGTAAAGTTGCACACACGTCACCACATACTTATTTGACCAGGTGACCAAAACTGTAACTATGTGTCGCCAAGTGATATATAATTCCGCGGCAATACTAAATTCAATAACAGCGATGCCGTCGCACTATGGAAAATGGTAGAACAATGGCATATCATAAATGGTTTTTACGAATGTCATAATCTTGTTGATATTTTGATTTAAATTGATACTCAAATAGTCAAGTTATAATATTCAATAAGATTTTGTTACCTAATATGCAAAATAATATAATTTTTCATAGTCATAAGTACATTGAAGATAGAGGTGCCAAACTCAAGTCTGTGGGTGTTCATGTTTCGAACCAATATTGTGAAAAAAATATTAAGCACAGATATGCAGTGTTTTACATTTTTAGGAAGGTAATTTTATGTACTTTACGAAACAGCTTTTTAATTTTCATTTTATTTTGAGAAAGTTGGGAAAGTACTTAAAAAGGAACATAACCAAATTTTTCCCAAAAGAAATTTTCATTTAGAGTTATGACTGTTACCCACGTCTACCCATCCGCTACTTTTTGTATTAGTTCATAGTCTAACTATTCATAAACAAGATACAAAAAAAAATCTGCTGCGGATATTTGCGGTTTTAGAAGATAACACAAAAATAATTGATAAATGTCGGAGTAGGAAATTCGGTTCTTTTGCGGTTTACCACAGGAACTGTTCGCACGAACAGTATGGGCTTTATTGGAAATTGCTACCTATAAAAAAATATTTTGAAGTGTGACCCTCTAAATAAATAAATAAAGCCACTCACATTCACTTACACACACAAACACACACACACACATCACATGCACACACATATACGCAAACAACCACATATACGCAAACAACCACATACATATTATGAGTACCTCCTCTCAGCTACTATGTACAATATCTTATATAACTATATATACTTTCAATTTGTGTCTAATTTTTAACTCGATTCTTCAAACTGAAGATCGAGACATGTGTCAAAACACAATTCATCTTTTTTTTTTAATTTCTGTTAGAACAACAGCTGTTTCGTTATCTTTTGTTTTGTTTTGCTTTGTTTTATTCTATTTAGTTATGTTTTATTTGTTTATTTTATAAAGTTTATATTCTTAAACACCTTCTCAATGGGCATGGCTGAAAAACAGCGCTGTATGGAACTATACCGTCCCGTGACAGCATAAGCTGAGCCAGGTCCATTTGCCTTAGTTATTTGTATTGTTTAGATGTAAGGCACGATATTTTGTTAAAGGCAATAAATGATTCTTATTCTTATTCTTATTCTTATTCTTTATTGTTATATTTTTTTAATTATTTCGTAATAACAAAGAGGTCTTTTCAAATTTGCACCCATTTCGCGTGAGAAAATAAGAGATAATAATTTTGTAGGTACCGATTCAATATTGCAAAATAGTATATAAAGTGAGGTAATTATTATTCCAGCCATTCAGTTTAGTGTAACTTCAAGTGAAGTAAAGTTCATTTACGGCTGTAATTACCGCAGATTATGTATTATAGTTATACAATGTCTTCCTTCAACTGTACCAAACGAGATATCATACTTCCCTATATCGAGGGAGGTAGAACCGTGGAATCATTGTCTAAAGCTTTACTGGAAAAATTAAATGTTTCTGAAAACGATATATGTTTAATAATAAGTGACATACAAAGGCACATTCTTCCAATGTTTAATAAGCGCTGGGCCCTGGCATCTCGGAAAAAAGAATCATTTTTAAAGAAGAATAATACTTGGTTGGACACAGGGTATTCGGTGAATTTACCGGACTTTGATCAATATTCTACACCATCAACTTCTGGCCAACGAGGAAGACCATGCGTGGCTTATTTAGACTCCTCAGAATCTACCAAGAAGAGGAAAAATACTCTTCTACTCGCAGAATACGGCTTTGAGCACATCAATAAAGCCTACGTGCAGGCACTACGGGCTATAAGTGAAAACACAGAAGCACATCTTGTCGAATCATTAAGGAACGCAGACAATCTAAAGAAATTTTACATTTCAAGTATCTGGAATGACTCAGACCAGTTAAAAATGCTTTCTGACCCGGAAGCATTGAGTGCTTCTATTGATTTGGATTTAACTAAACACAATATATGTACTTAAGGAACTTAACAAATGAACGAAAATGTTGTATATTTCCGCCTTATTACAAAATACAAGAACTAAAGAAATCTTGCTATCTTCCATCTTCTACAATTGAGATCACCAATACTTCTGCTAAAGTAATTAATGTCCAAGATTTATTGGACCACAAAGTTGCTAGAATTTTGAAAATCGATTCAGTTTACCAAAAACAATATAAAACGTTAATCCTCTACAGCAAATGGGGATGTGATGGTTCATCTGGCCAAAGCCAATATAAGCAAATACTTCCAAAGGAGTCGGAAACAATTTCAGATGCCAATTTGTTCATCACTTCCATGGTCCCCATCAGATTAATTGATGAGCAGTCAGGTTTTATTATTTGGAAAAATCCGGTACCTTCATCTGTACGTTTTTGTAGACCCATTTCAATAGAGTTTTGTAAGGAAACTCCAGAGAAAACCAAGGCTGTTGTAGATGAAATTAGAAGGCAAATTGAAGCTTTACAACCATCATTGATTAATGAAGATAATGTTGGTATTCAAGTGAAACACGAACTCTTTCTAACAATGATAGATGGAAAGGTGGCTCAAGTGCTAACAGATACTCCTTCTGGTTCCACGTGCACGATATGTGGGGACTACTCCAGGACTAATGAATGATTTGTTGAAAGTTAGTGCCAGACCAAAAGACGAAAGTGCCTACCAGTACGGACTCTCCACTTTACACACCTGGATTCGCAGTATGGAAATGTTATTACACATTTCCTATAATCTTGATTTTGAAACTTGGCCTGCTACAAGTGAAGAAAAAAAGAGATTGAAGAAGGAAAAGAAAGAACTTGTTCAAAATCGTTTCAGGGAGGAGTTAGGATTGATAATAGATAAACCTCGGCAAGGTAGTGGGAATACTAACGATGGGAATACCGCAAGAAGATTTTTCTATAACAGCACATGCTCTGCCGAAATAACAGGTGTAGATGAAACCTTAATTAAACGCCTCTACGTCATTTTACAACTTTAATCTTCAGGAATGATGATCAATCCCGAAAAATTTGGCGAATACGCAATAGAAACTGCAAGAGTGTACGTGAGCAAATACAATTGGTATTCCAAGCCATCATCTATACACAAAATACATATACATGGAGAAAGTATTCTCAAACATTTCGCAGTGCTTCCTATTGGACAGCTATCGGAAGACGCACAAGAGTCGCGCAACAAAGACTACCGAAACATACGACTACATCATGCCAGAAAATGTAGCCGAAAAGCTACAAATGAAGATGTTTTTAAAACTTTATTGTACACGTCCGATCCGTATATAACAAGATCCGTATATAGCAAGAAAACCATACGCAAAGAATGTAAAAGATCTTGAGGAAGAAGCACTAAGTCTTCTAAAAGTGGCACCACTTGCAACTGAAATGTGTATAGATCCTAAGTAGATAAGGTGTTTATTTTCCTAGTGTATTCATATTCACTCACTCTTAAATTAAATGTATTAAGTTTTTTTTTTTAGATGGATGGAACATTTATTGACACGAACAACACAACATTGAAAAATATACAAGATAAGAAAAACTACAATTAATACCTACATTTAAAATACCAAAAATATATACAGTAATACATATAAAATATACTAAACTAAACCCTTATAAGATATAAATATTTTATTATCTAACTAACCTAAATTAAAAAAGATGTAAAAAACCAGGGCCACGCGGTAAGGTGCCCATCATGGCGGCGGCATTCCCGCGCTGGATGGCGATACTTAACCGCTGCGCGAGAAAGCTGCCGGCACGTGAGTCACCCGTCGCCTCCCTGAGCCGCTTACCAAGCTCCATGAAGAGCGAGTGTGCGCCCGGGCCCCACGGACCCAGTGTCTCGACACCAAATGCGACAAACTCGTATTGGGCGCCGAGACAACTGTACTTGCCCACCTTCGAGCGCTCTCGTATCTCAGCCGCCGCGCCGGCCCGTTTAGCGGTTGCCGGAAGATAGGTCGCAGCTAGTGTGTCGGCGCACGTGGCGTCCCACACCAGCGGGCGACCCATCCTCCATGGTATTATTAAGTGCAACGTCACCCACATTATAGAGTAGATGTCAAAAAATATAAGTTAAGTAATATAAGTTAAGTAGACGAAAGCGATAAATTTAAAGATATTGTTTATATAATTTTTTTTATTGACATGACTTGTTCTTTATGGTTACAGTTAGTTTTAATTTTTATAATAATTATTACTTTGTATTTCACTTTAAATAAATAATTTACAACTTTTTCCTTGCTTATCCCATTTTTTGTCTCTTTACGCTATTTACATTTAAACATATAATAAGAAATCACTATAATTCTATATCATTTGAATCTACATACATTACTGCATATGTGTACCAAACTTCATCACGATATTATAAAAAATCACGAAGTTATAGATATTTGAACTGAAACTGACCTATATTTTCCATAGTGCGTCGTTGGGCCAGACAAGTTTGTACATGCGCCGTGTAACTAACAATTGCTGTGTAACTATACAGGCGTTCAACACTTGTTTATCAGTAGGTACTATTTTATTAGTAAAACGGTAGGTATATAATGAGAAAGAGTCGTCATGCGACCATGGCTGTGGTTTGGTTTTGGTAAATACGTTCAGAAGCGCGACAAGGACCAACGGCTCTGCACGAAACCTTTCTTCTACGATTGATATGCGGCAAGAATACAGTCAAAACCTAACGTGGAACAACGTCGATTACCATCAAACGTCGGTTTGAGGGTAATCGACTTTAAACTGTGTCGTCGCTGTGAATTCTTTCTAAACAGGTATTGCCGCGGTGCGAAACCTCAATCCTCTAGGATCCACTGCCAGGATCCACAAGTAGGGATCGAATACCACTATGTTGAGTGGCAGGCTTTTGCCCTTAAGACGCGGACTTCCACCAAAGCCGAGATGAGACGAGTAGAGCAAAAATATATTTCTAACAACTAAAAAGGTGACTAAACCAGAAAATGACGTCCCTCGAAATTTACCTATTGACTAACTCAGAAAATGGCCAGCCTCGCCAAAAGGCTAAATAGGTGTCCATTATTAACACATCTCGTCTTTCTATCTCTATTGGATACAGTTGAGGACAGAGGTGAGAAGATGTCTCAAATTTGTATGACTCGATCAAAGCAGAGACGTGAGTATGCCTCACAGAGATGTGAGCTGGGCGGCGGCGGTGCAATGCGGAGACGAGAAATGTACCGCTAGATTCCCCCGCGTCGCACAACTCGCCGCACGCATCTCCGCTCTAGCTAGTACACATCTCCACTCTAGATAGTACGCATCTCCGCTTAAGCTAGTACACGTCTCCGCACAGCTTCGGTGGATAGGTATATCCTAGTTGTAAAAGCCTTCTCTCCATCTCTGCGCACAAAAGAGTAACTTAGTAACTTTTAACTTCTACTTTCGGCAGAGGACGATGATGGCTGCTACATCTCCGAATTGGACAAGATGGTGGCAATTGGGGAATCCGTGCCTTCCAAGAAAGATTGCTACGAATATCTCTGTGGGGAGAAATTCGTATCATACATTTCGTGAGTTTAAACAACATATTTTTATTTGTACTTGGCAAACATTATTTGTTCTTAATTTTTTTTAACAATTAGGTAGTTGGTGTTGTCACAGTATTTTAGTCTTTCCCCCATCGGGAAACGCGATCTGGGCGAACGTTTCATCCTTATCATGGATCTTCCAGCTATCCGCTCGGGCCACTTTGGTTCAACCTTTATAATGCGTACGGCTAAGGAATGGAACACGTTGCCTCGTTTCCCCATGTTGAGTGTATTCCCTGATCACTATAATCAGGACGCCTTTAAGGCTGGGAATCAATAGGCTGTTCCAATACAGGCATGCTCCATTTTCGGCCGCATCGTCATGGATAGTATAATTTATAAAAAGGGCGTTTTCTGACCGACGGTTTATATTAGATAGGCATAACGTCACACATTAATGTGTTATTTATAAAATCTTTTACTTGTGTAAAAATAAATTATGAAAATTCTAGATGCGGTGTAGCCGTACCAGGTCCGGGATTCAAGCTGGTTGAGGACAAGTCGTTGCCTTACCCTGGATGCTGTGCGACCCTGGCCAAGGAGTAATACTCCTCAGCAGTTATTCAATTAACAACTTAAATTATACTATAGCGATTACAAAAAAACACTATTAAAAAATGTTCTACCTGCCTTGCCTCAAAAGGCTCAATTCAAAAAAATTTAGTAATATACTTAAGTAGGCTTGTTTTCCACATTAGATAAATATGTTGATTGATATTTAAGAAATCTGTTGAGAGTTCTAGAGTTGCTTAAACCTGTTGTAAATAGAATTAAAATAAAATAATAATAAAATAAAAATAAAATATTATTTCGAAAATTTACAGGCGATAAAAATACAATGTATGTAATAGGTATACAGATAGTACAAAGAATACACATAGTACTGAGTTCAAATACGTCGAATCTTCTGAAACCAAAGTAGGTCAGAGACTTGTGTCTTGGATGACAGGGGTTTCGTCGGGTCGTAGAGTAAAATACTACTATAATTAATATATTGTAATTCCTTCTTTGTTTTTAATTTATTTAAGATATATTAGTGGCCTTACTGGATCATAGGTGACACAAGCACAAATTCGTGAGATTTACTATGACTTTGTTCACAGATAGAGACGACGTCACTTGTTTAAAAGTTTAATTTGAACCTTATAGGTACACAAGGTACTTTAAAAATCATTCCAAAAATAATAAGACGTTAAGTAGGTAAGTTTTCAAGCAACGTCGATTTGTTTGTTTGTTTTCTTCGCTTGATGTGGGTTCTTGACATTTTTCTTCTAATTTTCTACCAAGATCTGCTATGAAGTCCCTGAACAATGAGCAAATTATTTGTTTGTTAATAGTTATTTGAGACGCCTTGATAGTAGGGGAATTAAAAGAAACAATTTTTTTTTATTCCACTTAGGTGGCAAACAAGCCTTACGGCCTGCCTGATGGTAAGCAGTCACCGCAGCCTTTGGACGTTTGCAATACTCCGTAAAAACTTTTTCACGCCCTTCTTAAAGAACTCCATGTTGTACTCTCCAGGGAAAACCTCTCCAGGATGTTCTTTCCACAACCTTAGTGTGCATGGGAGAAAGTTCCTATAGAACCACACAAAATGATGATAAGTGATAATAAAAGACGGTTAGAACGTTGTGCCTGTGATTACTTTATCTCTCCTACACATACTGTCACGCATTTTCCCATAGGCATAGGCAGAGACCACATCGTTCCACGGTGCAGACAGATCTCTCACGCTTCTTCCACATTCATTAAAAGCTTCTATTTAGCTTGCAATGTTCGTATCTATAAAAAATTAATATTGGACCGAATAATTTTGACCCACCCTTATTGGGTAATGCGGGTAGCGGGGAAGGTTACCCGAATTGTGTCTGTAATCTAATAAATAACTGTATTACCTGCACAGCTAGCACAAGTGCGCTCTCGCGAGCGCGATAAGCGCGAAAAGGTGTGACAAGGATACTGCTACTTTAAATTTGGTACAAAGTATGCCCGCGACCTATGTCGTGGGCGCACTTATGCTAGCCGCGCTGATCTTTCCAATTTATCAAGGACTAGCGACACGCCCTGGCTTCGCACAGATGTTCTCAGATTTTCTCTATTTTAAAATGCATGTTCTAAAGAATAAATGTACACTAAATCGCAACAAATCCGTTTCGTGGTTTAGAAGGAGTTAGCGGTATACATACAGACAGACAGACGCGGCAAGCGACTGTATTTTGTATAGAAGAGTGAGAATTAACCGCATCTGTCGATGTAGTTTGTCTGTCAGTAACACAATGTGATATGAAAACGCACCTGAAGACAAGAGGGTTGATATTCTTAGCCAACACATACAGCAGCCACCAGTCACCGATGTCGGCGTGACAGGAAACAGTGTAAGTATGCGTGGCGAGTTTAACGCGGGCGCGCACACTCAGCAGCCGCGATCGTAAGCCCGGCATGCAGAGTAGGATCACTCTGTTGTCGGGAACACGAAATTTTTATACAAGCAGACAGATGTATCTGATAGAAAGCCGTGAATGTTACATACCACATTTTAAAAATAAATTGAGGAGCCCATAGGCCCATATGTTGTTGCAATAAAGTACTTAGTTACTTACTTACTTAGGAGCCAAAATTGCTACCTTGAGGTACGCCACTGTATTAAACCTTCGGGCTACGAGTGAAAGATTGTAAGGTAAGCTAATAAACAACATATCGAAAGAATTTTGATTTAAATAATTGCAACATTGCAATTTACATCCCGAAACAACACAGGCCATATTAGAATAGAAAAGAATGAGAATTTATTTACACACAATATTTTGACAGTAAATTCGATGTAGTCCTGGAAACACGGCTTTAATATTAAAGATTGAAAATCATATGAGGCGTCCTCTTAACATTGCCCCTTTTGGCCCCTCTTACTTCAATGATAATGATATGAGTAAATTTAGAGTGAAATGGTAGTCAAATGGAAGGCTCATGGAATAAAAACAATCAGTCAATAATATCTATCAACCAGATTGGATTATCATTATCATCATCACAACCCAAACCAATCCACTGCAGGAAAGGAGAGGCTATTGCCATAATCAAGATTGCCAGATTGGAGAAAATAGTTAAAAAGAAAAAGCCTTACCGGGTCAACAACACGCCTCCGAGCAGAACAGCGATCACAATGTACCAGAACCAGAGCATGATATAAGTTTTCTCATTGATCACATTCAACGGTAACACGCAGAGTCTGTCAATCACCTGCACAGTGCCAGACGGCCCGTACCGGTTGAAGCTGCACTTGGTGATGCGTGGGAATATGTAAATCATTGCGTCCACTCTGTGAATAGAAATATATTTATAACGCAGGACTCAGGCTCTGTCCTAAATGGCAACGGTCGGGCGACCACGGTCGACGGGAGGTTTTGAGGTCTCCTATTGGTCGGGCGACATCCGTCGTACGACCATGGTTGCACTGGTGCCAATTAGGACAACTCTTTAGGACAGCACAACGGCATACACAAAAATAAATATGTAATCAAAATATAAAGTAATTGCCTGAAGATGAGTAATTCGAAACCGGTTGCAATTTAATAAAAATTATATAATAAAGTGGAACTAGTGTACAAAAAGTGATTTAATTCATAATAATGAAGTTCCATCATGAAGTGACAACACAAAGTGTTAAATATATAAATATGTCCTTTTTTCATTTTCTAGAGTCAAGAAAATAAAAAACTGTCTTTTTATATCTTACAGACCTCAATTCTTCAAAAATGTTTACCCCTGTATTGAAAAATGTGTCATAAAAGAGCTCATAACATCAGCCCTTTGACCAGCAAACTATTGTACTGAAAAGGACTGAGTACCAAGAAGTAGGACACTTACTTCAACACAAATCGAAACAGGCACTAGTTATAGAATCTATATCGTGCACGACAAAGTGCGGATAATACTCAAAACTAAGAACTATGAGAAATGTTGCTGACCTGTCCAGCTGATCGGAATTCCAGAACTGCAGAACTTTAGTGCCGTAAGTAAAGAATTCGCCACCCAAGAACAAGTCCATGGCCCACATCTGGAAAAGCACGTTGGTGAATGCCAGCACCTCGCAGCCCCAGTAATGGAACATGTATGTCTTGTGGTTCTGGAAAACGCAAAATGATGAGTCATTTATGTTTTTATTATTAGGTCCCCAATAGTGTACAAGTTTTCAATAATTCAAAGGAGGTATATCTTAAATTTTTAGAAAATAAAGAAATCAATGTTATTATTTTTGTCACTTTTTCTGCTTACATTAGATAACGTATCTTCGATATCAGCATCAACATTTGTATACCTACCTATAATAATATCATCATTACAGCCCATAACAGTCCACTGCAGGACTTAGGGCCTCTCCCACGACAGGGGGGTTATTGCCATAATCTCCACGCTTGGCAGGCGGGTTGGAGATCGCAGTGTTTAATATAACAATGGAAAATGCTGCTGCCCATTTTCCAGACTACGGAGACTCTTGATCTTTTGCCTCGAAAACATTAGTCGCCTTGTACGACACCCATGAGTGTAAGGGGTTGGTGCTATTCTACTCTGCCGGACACCACACGGCCAACCTATAATAATATATTTACGGAATAATCACTATAACGCCACCACATGACGAACGTCAAAAGGCATCAAAAATAACCGCCTACCTTTCTATAGTTTAAGAAGTAAGTGACAAGGTTCTTCTTCTCTCTAGAACAAGTCTTCAAGCAGGGGTTGTTGAGGTCCCCAACTAATTTCTCCAGGAGACCGTCTTCCAACTTACTCCATATGAACTTTGGCGCGTAGCATAGAAGAGCCTGGTGGTATATGGAAGAAAATGACCAATATTGTCATATGGGGCAATAAACTAAATAATTCGGTGCATTAGTATGGTTTTCCTGTTTAAATCGGTTATGTATAAATTTTTATTACTGAAATTCGCAAGTTACTGGTAATATTAAAAAAACGATTTAAAAATTTGTCACCATTTGCTGCTACCATTTTCTGAGCTATATAAGAGTATAATTATACAGACTTTTAATTACATTATGCTTTATTTAAGGCAAATAAATAAAAGTATTTACCTGGAAGAACAGAGCGAAGCAAACCCACTGATAGTAGACATAGTATTTCTTTTCAGAGTTCGGGTGCTCTGGTCCCACTCCCGGTGCTATGACTTCTTTATCAACCTGTTGATTAAATAACCGAATAATACATACAGAATTATCACAAATACCCCTGGACAGAATTAACTTCGTCTTTATCTGTAGCTTTGTCACTTTAACGCTTCAAAAGACTAGCCGCACGAATACTTTCACCAGGAGTTAGTCGGTGGAGGAAAGTGTATAAGGTTGTCACATCATAACGTGTGCGCGGATCTCCATCATACCAATCCAAAGACTAGTGGGCTTACCATGAGCTGAGCAGGACCTAAACAGAACTGTCCTGCTTAGAACGAGGCAGCACTATAGTGTCACATAAGCTTATCTCTTTCCCAACTGAACTGC
Source organism: Blastobasis lacticolella (assembly GCA_905147135.1). NCBI lineage: Eukaryota > Metazoa > Arthropoda > Insecta > Lepidoptera > Blastobasidae > Blastobasis > Blastobasis lacticolella. The sequence continues at coordinate 1,598,948 of LR990046.1, forward strand.
AGGAAACTTAGACTTCATAAAACTAAAGTTCATCTTAAGGCCCCAGACAAGTGTGTCAATGGAATCACGAAAATTGCTGTTTTGCCAGCAGTTTCAAAATTCTGACCAATACGCAAAGCGGAACTTAACGGATATGTACTATATCATATAATCAACATCTCTCTGCAGTCACAACGCGACGTGCGAGGGTCCGCGTTCCTACTTCTCCTTACCCACTTCGCTCAGTCTCTGGTATCCTTGGTGGTAAGTTGCGCAAGTCAAGCCACCAAGCAGCAAGCTTCTTGGGCCGGCCATTTTTCCCGAACCAGGCGGAGGTGGCATGGCCAGACATGTGTTCGCTCACGTAATTTCCAGTCTGCGCGAAAAGTGGCCATACCATCAAAGGCCGCACTCTTTCAGCGATATCACGAACGTGAAGGCTACCGCAAATGTAAGCATTTCGGTCACAGTCTTCATTTATGTGGCCCGTGGTTCCTGCTTGTACAGTTCCTGTAGAGGCCAAGCCTCGCTACCATACAGAACGACAGGTCTAATGATGATCTACCTGTCTTTTCAGCATTACCGACATTTTGGGGTTAAAACTAATACGCGTCACCTCCCGCCATTTGTCCCACACCGCGGATATTCGGACTTTGACGTCGCTGTTGATGTCATCTGTTGCGCTATGTGCAGATCCCAAGTATCTGACCTGAACTGTGCGCTTGACCACATCTCTGGGTTGGTCCGATAACCTAACTTTTTTTTACCAAGCCTAATCTAACCCACTAAAAAACAGGAGTAGGGCCATCCTCCTACGCGTCGTTACGCGGCATCGCCTGAACTGTGTCGGGTTTCATTTCAATATTACCCTCATGTATGTATATGTCAAAATCTTTGAGGTAGATAGACCATCTAAAATACATAACATATAGTAAACAACTCACCGTTTTATTAAAATACTCGGGAATCGCATAAGTCGTGGTGGTCCAGCAATAAGTGGTGATTGCTGCATCTATTTTCCCCTCGTACTTATCTCCGAAACAAAGGATCGGTTTTCCTACCAACTGGGTGGTGGTCGTGAGAAAGGACGCGCAGGCGAGGACGACTGCGGTGCCCACAGTGAACATTCGGAACACCATGTGTTCCCCAGTGACGGCTTGCAATTTCAAGTACTTGTTTAGTTTGAATACATCGCCCAGAGGGAACATTTTTACCTGTAATATTTGAACATTTTTAAGTTGACCAATTAAGTAGCTACTCGTAGTACAAGTAAGTGGCCGTGTGGTGTCCAGGGTTTCGATTCTGGTACGGAAATAGTCTCAGTTGCAGTAACATTACAATTGCATCGCATGTCAAAAGTGTGATTGTTATTCAAATGACAGATGTTGAGTTGCAACTTTCATGAGTTCGAACTTTTCTACAATTCGTTTTCTGGTACTTTAGTTGCATTATGGTTTTATATGGCTGTTGGTACTCCAAGAAATAAATTACTAAGTTGCATCTTTCTTAGTTGTCAAACTGCCTTCAATTCTGTCAACGAAAACGTGTCAAAGGTCGAACAATGATTTTACTGCAATTAAACTGGGATTATGCTTGGACTGAACATCACAGTTACATTGCAACATAATAACAACTGCATTGCACACCAGAATCGGTACCCAGCAGAGTACAATAGCACCCCTTACACTAGTGGGTGTCGTACAAGGCGGCTAATGTTTTCGAGGCAAAAAAACTAGAGTCTTCATAGGCTGTACAATGGGCGGCGGTAGCTCTTTCCTTTGTTTTATTTATAACACTGCGATGATCTCCAACCCGTCTGCCAAGAATGGAGACTATGGCAAAGACTCTCTCCGTTTGCAAATAGTTGACATTGTCCTCTGCCGACGATTCATATCAATATGTACGTATATTATGTATGTATATTGTATAGTGTGTATATTAGTATGTAGGTGTAAATTTTTATCTTATAATATAGTAGTTTACCTAGATGATTAATGCTATTTTTGTTGCTTGTCTGACTGATTTGTATCTTTTTCTCTTTCTAGACAAGGGTTGCCTGGAAGAGGTCGCTTGTAGCAATAAGGCCGCCTTTGGCCACAATGTTTAAATATACCTGTTAAATGTTCTTTTCTGTAATTTTGTGTGCAATAAAGAGTAAATCTATCTATCAAAGACCTCCCCTTTCATGGGACAGGCCCTAATTAAGGCGGCTATATTTAGCTTGAAAAATACTGTAAACTACTACAACAGCAGAGGAACCTCAGTCTACGCTTGCTTTTTAGACCTCAGCCGAGCTTTCGACTTAGTCAATTACAGCCTGCTATGGGATAAACTAAAGAAGACTACGCTCCCACTACAGATAGTAGAGTTGTTGAGGTACTGGTATGAAAACCAAATAAATAATGTGAGATGGGGCGACTCCAACTCTAGTGATTATAGACTAAAGTGTGGAGTTCGTCAAGGAGGCCCGACTTCCCCGGACCTCTTTAACCTCTACGTGAACGGTCTAATTGAGGAGCTGAGGAGCACCAGGATTGGCTGCCAGTTTGGTTCCACATGTGGGAATTACCTCAGCTACGCGGACGACATGGTGCTCCTCAGCCCCTCGATAAACGGTTCAAGAAAGTTACTGGGTATATGCGAGCGTTATGCCTGTGAGCATGGCTTAGTATATATGGTATATAATGTAATAGTATGACATGGGATCGTTCAAGAGGTATATTAGAGGTCTCTTCAGAGGCGGGCAACGCATTGGTGACTCCCCTGGTGTTGCTGATGTCCATAGGCGGCGGTGACCACTTTCCATCAGGTGGCCCGCATGCCTGTTTGTCTGACGGATAATATTAAAAAAAAAAAAACAAAAAAAAACGTTATGATGGTGTTCAAGTCTGGTGGAGGTCCGGAGCGGGTCCCGCCGGTGACGCTAGATGGGGCTTTAGTGACTAGGGTGGATTCCGGTACCTGGGCCACATTGTGACGGAGACTCTCCGTGACGACGAGGACATAGAGCGGGAGCGCAGGGCCCTGGCTATACGTTGCAATATGCTCGCGCGTAGGTTTGCGAGGTGCAGTCAGTCAGTTAAGGTGACGTTGTTTAGGGCATATTGTCTATGCCTCTATACATGTCAGCTTTGGACGAACTTCAGCAAACGCAATCTGCGGACGATTAGAGTGCAGTATAATTGCATATGACGCATTCCGCATTCTAATGAAACTACCCAGATTCTTTAGCGCGTCGAGTATGTTTGCCGAGGCCAGGGTTTCCGACTATTTTGCGATTATACGCTCACGTGTGGCTGGTTTCTGGAGCCGTATTCGTTCGTCCAAAAACGGTATTTTGATCGCGATGTCCGAGAGTATGAATTGTTCTATTTTTCGACATTGGCTTTCCGTACACCATGATTTAAACAAAAAATAATGTTTGTGACTGAATTGGGACCTGTGAGCTTTTCTTGTAAGCTTCAATTATTTTTAAACTATTTTTTTTTCAAGTTGACATGTCTATTGACTAAAATATTATTTTTTATATTTTTGTAATTTTATAATAAGCTATTGCTTGTAATAATTTATATGGGTTTTAATTGCCTGAAATAGAGATATTATTATTATTATTATATGCTCATAGTTTCTGTAAATAGTATACTGTAATACTAAACTGTAAATAATAACACTAGTTTTAATATTATGTGTCTAAATATATTCTTAAAAAGAAACCAAACCAAAGATAAAATGCTTTAATTAAGGATTTTCGATGGAGTAATACATACATAGCAATATGGAAAAGCAATATTTATGATTTTTTATAACTTGTTTTAGAAACCGTTGTTTATTATTGAATGTAGATAGTGTTTAAGTTGACTCTCTAAGATCCTTTTACGATGTCCGTGAAAATGGTTGTCTAGAAGAGTCGCTTTTAGCGATAAGACCGCTTTTGTACTATTGTCTTATTGTAACAATTTTCTACTGTCCTTGTGTGTACAATAAAGAGTTATAAATAAATAAATATATAGTGTTAGTGTAATAAAAATAAGACAAACATTAACAAATAACTTCACTGATATTTGACGATGCAGTGTTGCCGATTTCGAATGGCCATAAAACCCGAATGCCTAGCAAGAAATTCCGGATTTCGGGAAAAGGAAAGTAAGGGGTAGGTACCTACTCTATTTCCTCCCGCAAATTAAATAGGTACTTATTAAAATAAAAAGTGTTAAAAACCACTACTTTCTTATTTATTTATTTATTTATTTAACAATTTATTGCACACAATAAAGAAATACAGAGATATAACATAGATATAACTGACACAACAGGCACTACTTATTTCTAAAAGAAATTTCTTCCAGCAGGCCTACAGAAAGGAAATGTTTAGCTAAAAAATGCAGATACGACGCGCACAATATTTCTTATTTATTTTAGGTACCTATTTATTTATTGTCATTAATTAAATAGAGCCCTGGTAGGTTCACAGTTAATAACGCGTCTCGTTCTATTAAATGCTTCATCATATCAGCCGAAAGACGACTGCTGGGCATAGGCCTCCCCCACAGATCTCCACAAAGGCCGGACCTGTGCCTTCCGCATCCAGCTAGTACCTGCGATCTTAACCAGGTCGTCGGTCCACCTTGTGGACGTGGAATGCATGGGACCTGTACATGGATTCAAATAAATTTGATTTGATTTTTACTTTGGCATTAGGAAAACAATAGTTGCACTATCGAGCATATTGTTATGGTCCGTTCCACAATTAATTAAAACACTAAAAGCTCTCTCCACAGAGATATTAGTAAACGGTAACCTTAACAAAAACGTGATCATTACTTCCCAGTTCTGGAATGTCTGCTCTGCATTCTTCTACCCTATTGCATTTTTAATTTTGAAAGCTTTCGCAGTTACATATATTTTTTTTTATGTCATACGGTAGGCAAACAGGCAACCGGGCCACCTGATGGAAAGTGGTCACCACTGCCTATAGACATTAGCAACACCAAGAGTATCGCTAATGCGTTGCCCACCTCTATAACACGTTGCTCTGGCAGCAAAAGGCAAATGCCACTCCACTGCCAAAGCCACGGTTCCCCAAATCCCCACCCTATGGAGCACTGGAAACCTTACTCACCGGCAGAAACACAATACTATTTAAAAGAGTATTATTTAGCTGCGATATTCTGTAAGGTACTTCCCCAGTCGGGCGGCTCCAATTCGAACGAGATACCCTGCTATGCCCTACCTCTCTTATATATGCTTCCGTGTCAAAATTAGAATTTAAGCCTAAACTTTTATGAATTCAACGATTCCCGATTTAATCCGGACTACGTATTACTATACGAATAAACTGAGAATCATGCCCTGTTCTTATGATTGTATCAACCAGAACCGCTGGTTAAAACCACATCTTTATTTTGTGCTAATAGTTTCTATACATATGTATCGTTTTTGTTGCACTTTAACATCCCGTGTTGTTTCCTATGCACGTGTTATAAATGGGCCATCATTATTAATTTTGGCTTTTTCTTTCATATGACAGCGAGCCTCATGATAAACGCACTGTTAATATAATATTGAATATGATATAATACTGTTTAATATTTTTTTTTTTTTATGTTGTCCGGCAGACAAACAGGCATGCGGGCCACCTGATGGAAAGTGGTCACCGCCGCCTATGGACATCAGCAAATCCAGGGGAGTCACCAATGCGTTGCCCGCCTCTGAAGAGATCTCTAATATACCTCTTGAACGATCCCATGTCATAGTCCAAAGGAAACACTGTGGCTGGGAGCTCATTCCACATCCGAATCGTACTAGCGAGAAACGTTCTTTCAAACCTTCGCGTGGTGACCAACAGAGGGTCTACGTAGTGGGGATCTTGGGGGAGAATATACACATCGATATGCAATTGGGAAAAAAATGGAAGCAACTTCATGATGACTGCCGGCCGCGGACAGGCTGCAAAGCTTCTCGACTTCATCGCGGATAATAGACGTCGGAAAAGGTTCATCATTACAGCCCATAACAGTCCACTGCAGGACTAAGGGCCTCTCCCATGAAGGGGAATTTATTGCCATAATCGGATTGGACATCGCAGTGTTATAAATATAACAATGGAAAACGCTGCTGCCCATTTTCCAGCCTACGGAGTCTAGATCTTTTGCCTCGAAAACATTAGTCGCCTTGTATGACACCCACGAGTGTAAGTGGTTGGTGCTATTCAACTCTGCCGGATGGCATGGCTTCATTCAAAGCTAAATTTATTATAACTGATATTTCAGTACAACCATATTTGTTAGATACACGAACACGTAGGGGGTCACAACCTATTGACATGGATTAAATTATAAACGTTTCACATATAAATGTTATCGAAAGTATCATGGAGGTATAGTCTCCATCACTAGTTATTTTTAGCTAATCTAGTTGACTACAGTCAGTAGGACTGGTAGTACAGTAGTAGTACAGGTGGTAGGACACTGTCAGTTTGAGGAGCTACTAACTACCGCCGCCTTATCCATTTCTGCTGCCAAGCAACATTGCTTGCATTGTTGTGTTCCGATTTGAAAGATAAGGTAGTCAGCATGAGGCATTTCATCTAAATCCTCACAGTGATAACGCACATGCGGTTCTCCATTTTCCAGTTGTAGATGTTGTAAGCGACATTTACCATTTACTGTCAGGTAGGCTGTCTCTCGTTTATCACTGAGTAGCATAAAAACCGCCTAGTAGCCGCCAAATGCTCGATATTCGCAAGATTACAATAAAATTATGAACTATTCCGTAATTTTTTTATACCCTTACTAGGTGACACACGTGCAGACTTAAAGTACCCGGTTTTTAAGTGCACAAACTTACTTGGCTCGTTTTTCTATGAATTCCGTAAATAATTCGAGTCCTTCGAAAATCAGTCACTATCACAACAGAAAACTATGGAGTTAATTAAACTAAATTTTATGCATTAAACAAAATTGCACGAGATACATCACAAAAAAAATGGCGGCTCGCGGCGCTGACAGACGAGCATAAGTCGCGAGCCACGAGCCGCGAGCTGCGAATAAAAATCAAACATGTTCGTTCACCGGCGAACTTACTTGACGGTTTAAAAGTTTGCGTACTTAACACACGAGTAAGCGAGGTCTTCGAGCCACAAGTTCGCATACTTACGTAGCATGCGAAGCTTAGTTACTTTCACACGTTAGTCAGCCACTTTAGATCTTCTTCTTCGGCTTCATATTGACTTACCGACTACTGTACGTGACTGTTTGACCACATAAATATAAAGCCTAAATTACGTTTGACATTCACAATATGACCACAAAGAACTTGGTAAATAAACAACGTAAGTTTTATTTTACCAAATTTTTCATTTTGCACTGTTTCTCCACATTAACTTTAACTGTGCAAAATCTCGAACCCCACTGAGGTATTTGTAAGGAAGGTTATGTGAACAAATAACACATAATAAATAAACTACACCATACTTTACGCAGATGTTAACCGAACTTATGAAAATATATTATCAACATCAACAGTGTTATACCATCAGTGCAAAGCTATTAAGCCGGCTAAACAAAAAACGCACAGATTGAGTGCATTCAATGCCTAATAAACATACACGCGATTTCATGCGCTTAAAATTTGAGTATAGTATGTTCCAGACCAGTAGCCGTATTCACAATGATTCGAAACCGTTTCCGAACGATTCGACACGAAATTATGAGGGGCGAATCCGTGTCGATCGATTCGAAAACTGTTATTCAGAATCCCGATAGATTCCACGGAAACTCTACTCTCTTTAACATATGAAAATTTCATCAAAATTAACTGAAACCACAGTTTCCTAAGAACTTTTGCGGGGTCCTTTGTCGATTCCGTATCTGAATCCGATTTCTGAGCCATTGTGAATACGGCTACTGTTCCCGTGGTAAACACATTGAATATCGGGAAAACTATATCCTGTGTTACTCGTTGATAAGGTAGCTTTCTATAGATGAAAGAAATCGGTTAAGTACCAAATTTTGTGTGTATCCATTACAAACAAAGCTAGCTTTTCTCTTTATAATATTTATAATAGATACGTACTCGCCAGTTTTGGCCTGTTAACTTGTTAAAAATAGGCAATTTACAGTTTATTGATGAACTTTCTAAAGAAAAAAAATATTTTTTATCAGTATATGTATTAAATCTACATTTTTATAGCGTCACAATGTCTCTTAGATCACACTGGTGCTCCTTTGTAGTTTAGCACCAACCAGATGGTGCAATTTTATTTGTTCATCATTTATATAGATAGAGGTCTGCGCCACGCCGGCGTGCCGCCGCCGAGTTGCTTCAGCGCGCCGCCGCCGCCGCCGGGTCATTGACAAATTCGCGCCGACTTCAAAATGTTATTAAAATTCACGCGAGAATTTAGTTTTATCTTGTAGGCATTCGTCAAAATACCTAGCAACCCAACGAGCCCAGCAAGTCCCAAGCAAGCGAGTCAGCAAGTCCCAAGTATAAAGACGGCGTCACCGACTCGCTGACACATCGTGCTTATTATGCTCCAAAACTTATTACACTGCTATAACCATGCACTTATAAACGAGATGCTTACTAAGATGGGTCAGAGTGACATTTAAATATATGCCGCATAGTAGAACATTATTGAGAAGACATTATTTAGTAAAGTTTCTTATACCTTTCTAGAAGCCGTGTGAATGTTGTCGTTGCTGGAGTCGTCTCTAAATTTGGGGCCCATTTTCGGCAAGTGCGCCTAGTGAAAGAGTTTTTTTCTGTTTCTGGATTAGTCTTGACTGCGAAGAGATCGTGTTTACTATAAGAGAGGGGTAGGGACGGAGGAGGACCAGCAATTTCTATCCCTGATCCCTTTCTTGCTAGCTTATCGGCGACATCGTTCCCCATTGAATTGCTGTGACCCTTGATCCATTGAATCGTAACTCTGTTTGTAAGGGGATATCCTCCAGTGCCTGTTGGCACTCCAGGATTAGGGCAGAATTTATACTGTTCTTTTCCAATGCTTTCAAGACCGACATGCTGTCCGATAAAATTCGGATGCCTTGGTCGCTTATACCAAGTCTCTTTACTCGAATGGCGGCCTGTGTGATTGCCACACACTCGCATTGGAATATAGTACTATGTTCCCCTAATGGTATGGAACTCTTAATGTTCATCCAGCGAGAAGATCCCTTCACCGGTGCCTTGGTCGGTTTAAGATCCGTCCGTGTAAATTCGGACTTCTCCTTTCCCAGACCAATCTGCCTCCGTTTCCGCAGTTTGTATCTGATATATTTTGCCAAATGTTTCGCAATTCGGTCGCAATTGGCCTCAAACATAGGGTTGCTCTAAACCATTGTTTCCCATAAGGTTTGATGGGAGCCAAGTTTATTGTTCGATTGTCTTGTTATCTTAAGTCTTAGAATTGTCATCTTTGCCTCCTGCTGTAAATTTTTATTAAATTTAAGTAACGCTCGTCTAGTCTAAAATGACGCGCCCCACTACTTAGTTAGTTGATTTCGATGTGTGAGTGCAAATATTGATAACCACACTTCATCTGTGTGGGAGCCAATGAACAACGCGGGCTTCTACGTTTGAATCTTACCGGCAACTGAATGACCAATTACAACGGCATTTGTATATGTATTGCGTCCATATTTTAAACTTGCTTGTGTGCGTTAATGCGATAGTGGGGCGCGTCAGTTTAGATTAGACGAGCTCTACTAATTTGATTGCATGAATTTTCGGCGAGGATCTCTATATATATTTTTATGAATAGCCACTATGTTCCATTTTATTACATCGTCTAAAATGGTTGAAAACTATTGATAAATACAATATTATCCAATACAGCGTACTCAGTGTTTATATCTCCTTTGCTAAGAACCTTTTTCAAGCGATTATCAATTACGAAAATTGTCGGGCCGCTATCTAGTAAGTTGGATGCTTTAGATACCTATTGGAAAGCTCCTCATTTGGCTTCCTGCGTGTTCTATCGGCTGTACAATAGGGAATGTTCTGAGGAACTGTTTGTTCTGGTGTCCACAGCACAATTACGCCATCGCACCACCCGCCGCAGGCTGGGTACTCATCCCCATTACGTAGACCCTCTAGTGGTGTCCACGCGAAGATTAGAAAGAACGTTTCTTGCTTATACGATTCGGATGTGGAATGAGCTCCCAGCAGTGTTTCCTTTGGACGACAGTGTATCCTTTAGACTATGACATGGGATCGTTCAAGAGGTATTTTAGAAGTCTCCTTTGGTAGCACCCCTGGTGCTGCGGATGTCCATAGGCAGCGGTGACCACTTTCCATCAGGTGGCCCGCATGCCTCTTCGTGCAAAAAAATACGCCGAAACAGTGCGTTAAAATGCGTCGGTGGCCGAGTGGTTAGGGTATCCGACTTGTAAGCGAGAGGTACCGGGTTCGAATCCCGCTGCGGCCATGTACCAATGACTCTTTTCTGAGTGATATACATTAGTTTAATACTAATCGATGCACTGACTGAGTGAGGGAAAACATCGTGATGAATCCTGCACATTCAGGCAACTGAATGTGTAGCCATGATTCAATCGGTAGCAGGGTCATGGAGGTCAGATGGCAGTCGCTCCACTGTAATTACCTGACCTGCCAAATCCTGGGTCAAGGCGGACCCTGGGTCCTCGTGCGCGAGAGCACAACCGGAATATTAATGCCAAGATGATGATGAGTGCGCTGAAAAGCGTGACGTCATGCTTTCGGTAAAATTTTGCAGACGTCACGAGCCAAACTCTGGAACTTTTATACGCTTTAAGTTACAAATTTTTATTGATTTGATAAATAAAAAATTCATGTATAATATTTTTTAATAATCTAACGGACCAAGTAGGAAGAAAAAATATTGACAGCTACACTTCTTCCAAAACACGCAACAGTGCCGTTTTGTCGCTGTTTTTCCGTTTTTTACCCACGACAAAAAAAGAGGCGATTTATAAGTTTGACGCGAGTATATGTGTATCTGTCGAGGTGTGTATCTGTCTGTGGTATGTCAATCGTAGCTCTCGAACGGATACATTGATTAGGATAAGGTTTTCTGTCTTTGAAAGCCAGTTTAATGATGGTTCTTAGCTTTCTTTCATTAAAATCGGTTCAGTATACTTAGTCGAGGGTAATCCGACGTTTTACCGTTAGATTATCTATGGATGTGTATGACAGATGTATACTTCTGTGTACAGCCCCGAACATCCCGTAAAGGATTACTTTAATGTGTATTGTGTTTGACAGGTGGACAGATGGGCTGCGGGCCTTCGATAGTGACTGGCAGACATTGGCACTTGATCGTGAAGAGTGGAGGAATCGGGGGGAGGCCTTTGCCCAGCAGTGGGATGATTCGGGCTAATATATATATAGATAGTGTATTGTGTTTTGAAAAAAATACAAAGAGCTTATAAAAATCAAAATCATATAATTCACTTTTAACTTAAAAATTAATTACATAACTTGAGAAAATATCATTTTCCAATATCGATATAGTGACAATAATGGCTCTCTTTCAATAAATAATACAAAATTAAATTCACTAGTTTCCTTAAATTACTAAACTAACAATTTGAAACACAATGTATTACGGAATTAATATCTTTACATCAATATGGTCATTATAAGGGTCCCATCACCACCTCAGGGCCCACGCCAACCTCACCTGCAAGTGAGGGCTGAGTGTATGTTTTGCTTTGATTTTGCTTTACTATGGCGATTGCGTTTACGTGAAATAATGTACAGCTCCATCTAGTGGTAGAGCTCGTCTAATCTAAAATGACGCGCCCCACTATCCCATTAACGAACACAAGCAAGTTTAAAATATGAACGCAATACATATACAAATGCCGTTGTAATTGGTCATTCAGTTGCCGGTGAGATTCAAACGTAGGAGCACGCGTCGTTCATTGGCTCCCACACAGATGAAGTGTCGTTATCAATATTTGCACTCACACATCGAAATCAACTAAGTAGTGGGGCGCGTCATTTTAGACTAGACGAGCTCTACGTAAATGAAGTTTTTTCTTCATACTAATTCCGATGGAAACGCAAACGCGAGAGTAAAGAAAAATCAAAGCCAATTTTACACTCAGCCCTCTGGTCTCCCTGCTGGCAGACGGAAGAGGCTCTGGCGCATCTGCTTTTCCCTAACGGGTTGTGCAACCAGGACATTGCGCCAAGGTGATGATGATGGGCATCATAAGAGTCCACCATACACCCCGTTAGAAGCCTCTTGATCACGTAAGAGGCAAATGTTGTAAACAATGCAACATCAATCAAGTATATGAAAGTTTTTATTCATACAATGAACTTATACGCTCAATACAACTCAAAATATCACCAACGCGGTGTATGGGGGACGCCTTTCGAAATTAAAACTAAAATAAATGCGTGTAAATCATTAAAGATACTAATTACACCGTACAAGTCTCCGTTATTTTAACTAAATCATTCTATTCATAGCGATTTTATAAAAATTTCAATTGGTACACCTTAACAGATCAAATGTAGCCATAGAAGCTGCGCCTGCGGTTGTAGGTACTATCGAGAGGAAAAGGACAAAAAGTTATTTTAAAATAGAATAGGCAGAAAGAATTCTGGACATCTTTTAAAAATTATATCAACGCTCAATTTCTGTCATAGTGTAAACACAAATTAATTTCTATTTCCATTTTGTTAGAAATGAATCAGCTGATAAAGGAACACTTGAGGAAAATTATTGCAGTCCAAATATAGCTCTTAATGCAACAGAATAAGGTTCCCAATCACGACGCATACTAAGAATACTGAAACAACAGTGGACCACTATATTTATATACACTTAGAGTTATATTAGGACTAAAACTGTGCATACATACATCTTCAAAATTCTAGAAAGTAAATATTTGAAGAAATTTCTATTGTGATAGCTTGAAAAGTAATGGATGTCCTTTTTCATCTGATAGTACACAATTACCAATAAAATGTCTTTTATTCTTCATACATATACTTAAAACATGATTAGGAACATTTTATAATTAATTCAATGAAACATAGATTTTGTACAGGCTAATACAAAAAAGAAATAGTTTTATTTACGAAAAGTAAACTGTAACTATAATATATAGAGTATGTTTATTTTGCCCACTTTTGAAACACGTGAAGCTACGAAAATTATATGATCAATATTTAGAAAAAAAAAATTGAGCAAATTCACAATCATATTGGCGAGGCACTGTATTTTGTGACAGAATGACAGGGAAACACTTCTATTCTTATTTGTAAAAGTTTCCGTATGGGATACAAACAACCTGTCGACATGATTTGCTCACAATGTCGATGTGACTTGAAGGAAACCGGTACAAGTCTGGGTCAACCTGTATTTGTATAACATTGCACCATCATTGCTATACAAGATAGCACAGTCCAAAAATGTTTTCACACACACCTGTTTTCGGTCAAAGGTAGGTAAAGCCTGAGCAGAAATTTATGAGGACTGACGCCCGAATGTTGGAATACTTCTTAACTATCAAGGGCTCCTTAAATCTTCTTTGATCTTCAGATCATGACGTCACTTTCAAATCTTTGACATTCAATAGCGATACCATGATATCTAATGAGCCCTTAAACTAAAGAGAAATTCTAGTATTGGGACATGTAAGTGTCAAGAGGGCGCTACTGTTGCTGTTGCTTGCTGTTGCTTGTGTAAGAAATTAGTTCTAAAATATTCCGCTATATGGCGTCACCTCATATACACTCCTGGTCAGGCTAAAGGTATATTTCCCCACTCTACCACAATGTAGTTAAACTTGGTCCGCCCCGTTACACTTGAGTGTGCTATCTTGTCAATTATACTATCCTAACGACAATGAAAATGAAGTCTTGATGCGCTCTGATGCAGAGGAGTGTCGACATCCAGCAATAATGTATGCAAATAATTAGAATCCAGTATTGTTTCCGTACCGTAGATTGAGGTTACTTTGATTTGAGGGGAGAAATTGATGATCTACTTTTCTCTGTTAAGTTCTAATACTGTGCGGGCGATGTAGATTATGCTACGTCATCGTGTGTAAGAAAAATTCCACTTTGTAGAGATAGTAGAGGCTTAAAAGACCCCCAAACATTGTTCTGCTTACGCACAATCTGGCAAAAAAATATTTTATTAAATAGTTGACTTTTACTAGCGATACTAGAAGCGAAACTGTCAAGAGGCTGTGAGGCACCCCGGCTTCTAGAACCTACACAAGAGAATAAGTATGTACGGTAAGAAAAGTCGAAGATTAGATACAAAAAAAAAAAATTTTTTTTCATGCTGGATTGTGCATGGTAGGTGTTTTGTTTGAAAAGAACACTTAATTAATAGAGAAAAGTAAGTGATCAATGTCTCCCCACAGATCAAAATAACTCTATTTAACCGGTACTGAATTTAGATATTTACGAAATTACGTGAATATACAAGAATTGACCTTATTACATGAGCAATACATTCCACTTTGATTTACACTGGCCCTGTTTTCTTCTGCATTTAGGCGACTGAATGCAATACAATTTTTTTGTGGAGATCTCTGGGGAAGGCCTATCCCCAGTAGTGCTGATATGATGAATAACCGCGCGCATTACGAAGATTTGTGGAATGATACATTCTATTTTGTCAACGCTCCCACACCAAAACACGTGATATACCAATGAAATGACATCATCCAACATCCAACTACAAAACATAACAAACTGTATACTCGCAAAATGCAAAATTTGTAAAGTCTTATCAATATCAAAAAGCCCGGAATACTGGGCCGAAATATCAATTACCAAAATGAACACCGTAAACTCACAACGCCAAGTTTTTTGGAGGCAATAAAATCCGCTTCAGGCAAATTTCAATTTACAAAAATCTGTGCCTGGGCTTTTCACAGATCTTACAATAGATTGTAGGGTGCTGACATGTCTAACTATTATTGCGACTCATCAATTAAAACAACGGCAGCTTAATTTGCCCATAATGTTGGCTAAACTCAATATTTCAAGTTCGCAAGACTACAGGCCCAAAGACATTCGACAGCGAAGTGTATGTGGGAAGTATCGACTTTTCTTTATCTTACTGTAAAAACTCGAATGTTAAGTAACCTACCATTAGAATTGTTGGTGTTCTACATTCATATTTTCCCGATATAAACCCATAGGCAAAATAAGACTTCTATGTATGTATAACACCGCCAAATTATTACGACGGCAGATCGTTCAACATCCAAATCTTCCGCCTATGTACTGTCAGCTGCATAGTAAATAGAACCCGTTAGCATACATAATATATATTATAAGGGGGTTATCTCTGTAGCTGACTGTACTAGCCAGTTTTTGACCACCTCAGTATGTAGATAAGTGATAACGCGGCCAAATATGGAGCCAGCCTACAAACATGTCTACCCACGTCTTCCCAATTTCAGAATCAAATACCTAACACTATTTAACTTGTATATAACATGATGATATATCACAAAGTTATAATTACAAGAGTCTACCATTCACTGAAAACATCCAAACGACAGTCTTTAACAGTCCGACAAGAATATTGTGAGACTTCATTTCTTTTAACATTAGAACGAAAACGAATTCGTATATCTAATTACCAAATTTTGTTACCATTATTATAGACCTTGAGAGATTTGAATGCATTCTTGTCATTTTTATATATGCATTCTTTATTATTTTATACGAGAAGTAAGCAATTAATATTTCATTGTTCTAACTCTTGTCAATAATCATATGGAAACATCCATACAACCACATACAAATACATTATAAAACACAACAAATACATAAGCCGATGACAGTTCTTTTTGTTTTTATTTGCTAGCGTCAAAAAGTTCATAAAAAACGATTTTACATACCAATATTTCAAAACATGAATTGCGTACATCACTAAACACAACATACAACTGTTGTGTTGACGATACTGCATTTAATCTAAAAGAAAACATGTCAAAATGTCTTTGAGGTTGTTCAATATTTATTATTCAGGCACTACAGGAACACATTTACAAGTTATGACCATAGCAGCGACGCTACAGTATAATAATGCGAAATTGAAAAGCAAAAAGTCTCAAAAACACTTTGCCACATTCAAATTTATGGGTACCTTAACGATATGTCACGTAAAATGGCAGTGATCATATTAAAATATATACGATATTGCAGTACAAATAAAATCTATTGAGATTTTCAATATTCGAGCAATCTAACATGATTCGAGGCTCAGAAGTAACGGGAGTTTCATCACTTGCCCCAGACTTAACTAACGAATTCAATGAAAATAGAAGGCCAAATTTCAGTTCAAGTTAAGATTACTTTTTACCCACACTGCTTAGTTTGAAAATGACAATAATTCATTTGTCGAACGAAGTCAAAATAATAAGTCAGCTTGAAAAATATATCGTACCGTACGGTAATAATACTAAAAAGTTGGGACAGATATGTAATATTACAATCTCTTGTAAAGACCAATCTTGTAAATGTCAATATATGTTGCCTTTTTTAAATATATGTCAAAGATATTCGAGAATTCAGATCAACTGTAATTTTTTATTCACATATTAAAAATGTAACAATAGTCCTATAAAACAACTGTAGCTGCCTGTTTTGAAGATATTAATTGATAATCCTATGTTTTTATAAATACAGATACAACAAACAATGTGATGTTGTAAAGAATGAAAAAAACTCAGAACAGATTTCAGGATCATAGATTAATTATATTTTATTTATGAGACTAAATTGGATCCCTATGACCCTTAAATTAAGCAATAGCATTTCATACATTCAGATTTGAAACAAATAAGATTTCAACTCAACATTCAATTGGAGGGAATAAAATATTTGATACACTTTTTTATCTTCTGCATAACACAATATCCATTGGTTTTATAGAAACACATAATTAAAACTGTCAACATTGAACTTATCATATAAAAATCACGTACAGTGCCACAAACTTCTCCAAACCGGTGGCCAAAACTGGAACTATGTATGTATTTGAAATGACATGTGAATGCCGACAACAGCGACGCCCGTCACTGGGTCAGATAGTTTGTGGTAATGTAATATGTTTGACAGTAAAGGGTTCAATAATACAGTCAGGATATTGCCACCTGCCGCCATATTGTAACACCGCCAAAACTTATCTAGAGTGCCACGAACTTATCGGACCCGGTGGCCAAAGCTGGAGCTAAATGTCGCCATTTTGAAATGTCATATCAATTCCAACAGCGACACTGTCACTGGGTAATAAGTTTGTTGCACTATAAACTGTTTTACCATATATTTAAATCTGTAGAACATAAGTCCATGGGATGGCAAAACAGTTTCATTGCGAATAACACTTCCAAAGACTGTCTGACCAAACCTGCGTCATAATCTTGACAGGTGTGTCATGCTGTCAAGACTATGACAGCAGATTTGACTGTATGACGAACCCCAACTCGGTTTCAGAAAGTAAATGGGGCTACGTGATAACGGATCATGCCATTCTGCTCACTCTTACATAGAATTCTCGATGAGTGAACAGCGCAGCATGCTCCGTAGTGTATCAATGCTCACATATTCGAGATCGTTGGTAAACTGTAGTTACTTTAGTTGAATTTGGTGCGTTGGTTTGTGACGTTTTCGGTATGACGTAGCGAAATGCAAAATTCGCCTCTCTTGCATAGGCAGCAGTGTCGAAGACCGTCTGACCGTAGACTCATGTCTCCGGTTAATAAATACTGGAGAGTAAAGCCTCTGTATTGCGCTCGTTTCTGAGACGAAGAATAGTAGCAAATGTTTGATAGCTGGACAAATATTAGTTCGCTTTTTTGCCACCCGCCAACGTGCGTGGCTGAACTCTTTGAGCTATAGTGCTGCCAAATGGATGGGCAATAGCGGACGTTGACTTCTCGATTGGAACTAACTTGTAAATGGTCACAGCAACTGCTATAATTATTCAAATAATCGTATTCGTTAAATTTTTATGTAAACAGAACAATATATATTATTTTTCTTAAAATTTACATGAAACAGTGCCTGCAGAGAACATTAATTAAAAGTGCATTGCTCACCATCTGCCATTACTAGACATTAGAAAGGGAGTTAGGCAGTAATTCACTACAATGGTTCGTTTACAAATAAGATCCACATACAATTTCGACAAAACACACGACCCTTTGAAGTATTACACCAATCGCTGCAACCACACACGAATTACTACCAACCGAGAGGTCAACGACCGCTATCGACAATCTATCTGGCTCCTACTATACCATCACATCAGTCTATAAAATTAAAAATCGACCTATAGTTGCATTTGGCGTGTTCGCTGTACGCAGTGGCTGCTTACTGTGGGGTCGCCGAAGCGTGGGGCGCCGTCAGACCCCCACTAGGGCTACGGTGGGGCGCTGGGGTCGCGGGGGCGCTAGTCAGGCCCGCGGGAGCGGTTTCTCGCCCATACGCTTCGCTAATTCGGACATTAGCTCCCTGTAATGTAAGAGAGTTGTTGGACAACTATGAATAATGGACAATTATTTTGTTAGATCGTCATCGTCCTAGCGCTTATCCAGGCCTCTGCCAGGGTCCGCTTCCCTACTCATTATGGACATTAGTTAAATACAAACCGATGCTCTTACGGTGAGGGAAAACATCGTGACGAAAACTGTACATTCAGGCGACTGAATGTGTAACCATGATGCTATCTGGGCAGGTTTCCCTGGTGGCAAGGAAACAGATGGCGGTCAAATAGCAGTCACTCCACTGTTATTACCTGATCTGCCAAATCCTGGATCATGGTCAAGGCGGACCCCGAGCACTTGTGCGGGAGAGCACAATCGGGACATTAACGCCAAGATGATGATGATCTAACAATGGACGGTGTTATAGTAAATTGGTGGCATGAAGATAGTGGTGTGGTGTCCGCAGAGTAGAATAGCACCAACCTCTAACACTCGTGGGTGTCGTACAAAGCGACTAATGTTTTCGAGGCAAAAGATCTAGCGTTTTCCATTGTTATACAAACACTGCGATCTCCAACCGGCCTGCCAAGCGTGGAGACTATGGCAATAACCTCCCCTTTCGTGGTACAGGCTCTAAGTCCTGCAGTGGACTGTTACGGGTTGTGATGACGATGATGAAGTGAGGCAATCAGGAATTGCACAACATTATATGGTACTTACATGTGACTCGTTTGCCACTGAGTTACATAAAAAAAAAAAGTAAAAAAAGAAAAGTAAAACACATTTATTACACTCAAACACATCACCAAATTCATAAACTTAAATTTAAAAGATATAATCAAACAGAGACATAAACAAAAACAAAAAAGATACTCTAATCTCGTTACCTGTGCCATGTGGAGAGTGCAATGGGGCCACACTCAGCATATGCCACGACAGTCGCCGTGACGCTGGTTTTCAGTGGGCCCCCTAGTGAAAAACGACTAGTGAAAAACGACTGCTCACCTATATATAAGCGGATCCATGTTCCTAGCCAGCATATACAACAGCCACCAGTCTCCTACGTCGGTGCGTCGCGACACCGCCGCAGCGGTCTCCATCGCGAGAGCCCGCGACCGCGCGTGGAGGAGTCGCGGACGGACCGACGGCATCAGGATTATCACCAGCCTGGGAACAGAAGGGATGGTCACATAGATATTGGTGATACCATGCTCAAAAGCAGTATTGAGCCGTAAGTCAACGGAGGGGTTTCGCCTCTCTTTACGTGTCCTACCACTTGTACAACGGTGTTTGTTCTAAGAACTGTTTGACATTTTTTTTTAGTTGAAATTGGTCCTGATTGAAAGTGGTCACCACTGCCTATAGACATTAGCAACACCGAGTAAGTGGCCGTGTGGTGTCCAGCAGAGTACAATAGCACCCCTTACACTAGTGGGTGTCGTACGAGGCGACTAATGTTTACGCGGCAAAAAAACTAGAGCCTTTTTTTTTATTTTTTTATGTGATACGGTAGGTAAACAGGCAAGCGGGCCACCTGATGGAAAGTGGTCACCACCGCCCATAGACATTAGCAACACCAAGGGTATCGCCAATGCGTTGCCCACCTCTATAACACGTTACTCTGGCAGTAAAAAGGCAAATGTCCCTCCACTGCCAAAGCCACGGTTCCCCAAATCCCCACCCCATGGAGCACTGGAAACCTTACTCACCGGCAGGAACACAATACTATTTAAAAGAAAATTGTTTAGCTGCGATATTCTGTAAGGTGGAGGTACTTCCCCAGTCGGGCGGCTCCAATTCGAACGGGATACCCCGCTATGCCCTACCTCTCTTAAAATGTCGTTATGCCGTCTTGCTGCGCAAACAAAGTTGAATTAGGGACAAATCATTTTGCAATATGAGCAAATATCAGTAGGAGGATGGAACAGAAACGCCTAAATTATTCTTCCGGGCAATTAAACAATACCATGTTTTGTGACCAGTTTTCGCTAGGCACTCGCAACTGGTCGTAGGATTTCTTACCACCGAGATGGTGGAAAAAAACTGGAAAGAACTGGTTATGACCATACTTCGTTTCCGCGACATACGAGCTTCGATTATCGTCAATGCGATAAAACAAAACTGCGATGTAATTTTACAAGAAGTTTAAAACTATCGTGGTTATTATCACACATTTTAAGGGTATGTTCCGGGTTTCGTTCCGTCCGGCGCTCGCAGCTCATCAGTCGTCTCGTGACCATGATGCATGCAACTGTCGAAATATTACCTAGCAATATCGGGCTACTAGTCAACAAAGGTAGAGCTCGTCTAGTCTAAAATGACGCGCCCCACTACTTAGTTAGTTGATTTCGATGTGTGAGTGCAAATATTGATAACGACACTTCATCTGTGTGGGAGCCAATGAAGGACGCGTGCTCCTACGTTTGAATTTCACCGGCAACTGAATGACCAATTACAACGGCATTTGTATATGTATTGCGTCCATATTTTAAACTTGTTTGTGTGCGTTAATGCAATAGTGGGGCGCGTCATTTTACATTAGACGAGCTCTACACGGTAGGAAACCCGGAACATACCCTTAAAATGTGATGTATCTGTCGCAGCCATATGGTTAAATTAGCCGGTTAACTAAACGGCTAGTTTTTTGAGCAATTATTTAGTTGAAAATTTGCCAGTTTCATAAGATTTTAAAGTGATGTTGAAAGAACGATATTGCCTCGAGTTTACGCAGCTCTTCCACACATTGTTCCAATGCTAACCTACCCACAATAACTTCAAAGTATAATAATAGTTTGCATTAGGTTTCTATTCGGTTAGTTTAGGTTAGCATTATGACAATGAATGGAAGAGCTCCGTAAACTCGAGGCAATATCGTTCATTTGACTTTACTTTCAAAGTTCATGAATTTGGCCAATTTTCGATTAAATAACTGTTTAAGTAGCTAGCCGTTTAATTAACCGGCTAATTTAACCATTTGGCTGCGACATATCTAATGACATAAGAAGACCGCGACGCACGTTACTGCGAAAAACGCTAGGTCCACTCAATCTTTGGTAATCTAACAAGAAAAATGGATTTACTAGAAAATATTATAGAGTAATATGTACCTGTATATGACGAGAAGACAGAGCACGATCGCCAGTATGATGTACCAGAACCAGAGGAATATGTACGTCTTCTCGTTGACAATGTTCAGCGGCAGTATGCAGAGCGAGTCGTGCGTCTGTATCGTGCCGGACGCGCCGAACTTGTGGAAAGTGCACTTGGTCACCCGCGGGAATATGTATATCATCGGATCGTATCTGGGAATAGAATAGTTTTGTGGTTATTATAAAAAGAAAAATAATTATCTTGGCGTTAATGTCTTGATTGTGCTCTGGTGCATAAGTGCCCGGGGTCCGCCTTCACCATGATCCAGGGTTTGGCAGACATGTAATTACAGTGGAGCGACTGCCATCTGACCTCGGTGACCCTGCTACTAGGGGAACCTGACCAGATTGGATCATGGTTACACATCACCGTCTATCTGTATGATGGTGTTCGTGATAAACTCAAAAACTTCTAAACGCATTTTTTTTTTATGTCATACGGTAGGCAAACAGGCAAGCGGGCCACCTGATGGAAAGTGGTCACCACTGCCTATAGACATTAGCAACACGAAGGGTGTCGCTAATGCATTGCCCACCTCTATAACACGTTGCTCTGGCAGCAAAAAGGCAAAAGCCACTCCACTGCCAAAGCCACGGTTCCCCAAATCCCCACCCCATGGAGCACTGGAAACCTTACTCACCGGTAGATGATTTTCAACATAAGTTAGAGAATCTCTTCCGGAAGGTTTAAATGTACAATGCATGTTGATTATAGAAAAAAGTCATGAAGTCGCCAGTATATTAAAAATATCTTCATGACCAAAGCGAGTACCAGCTGTTTCTAGACAGGCATGGTTCATATTGGTTGGCATGGTTCATGGCCACAAGCACGCTTACCACTAAGCGAAATAGCTAGAAACAGAGGGTGTGAGGACAGTAAGCATGGTCCATCTTTAATAATAATAATAAATATTCCTGGACAAATTCACACAGCGCCATCTAGCCTCAAACTAAGCAAAGCTTGTACTATGGGTGCTAGATAACTGATATACTACTTAAATACTATTTTTAAATACGTACGTATTATACATATAACACCCAGACCCGTAACAGAAATTAAAATTCATCATATCAATTTCTGCCCGGCCGGGAATCGAACCCGGGACCTCTTGCGTGGCAGACAATGTTGACCATTGAACCACTCAGGTCGTCAACCACACTTACTATCAGGCGACATGACTAGAAAAAAAAGCTAGAAAAAAAAGAGTGTGAGGACAGTAAGCATGATCCATCTATGCCACAAGCTATCCACCAGACGACTTGGCCAGAGTGTGGACGGGTGTACCACTTACCGATCCTCCTGCGGCACTTCGCTGTACCCGAGGACCCTGGTCCCGTACGAGAAGAACTCCCCGTTGAAGAAGCTGTCCATCATGAACAGCTGCGCCACGATGTTCACCAGGCAGAGGAGCTCGCAGCCCCAGTATCGGAACGCGTACATCTTGTGCATCTGCAATGAAGGAGAGGAGATGTTCAGTTATAGGTTGCTATGATAAGATAACTAAAAAAAAATAAAAAAAAAATATTCATGGACATATTCACACAGCGCTGTCTAGCCCCAAACTAAACAAAGCTTGTGCTATGGGTGCTAAATAACTGATAAACCACTTAAATACTTTTTTAAATACATACTTATTATACATAGAACGCCCAGACCCGTAACAGAAATTTAAATTCATCATTTCAATTTCTGCCCGGCCGGGAATCGACCAATTGCGTGGAAATCCGGCATGTTGACAACTGAACCACTCAGGTCGTCCATCAGGAACTGCCAAAGGATACCAACTAAATTACAAAAACGTAAAAGAAATGTTGTGTTTTCATACGAAATTGAAAACGAATTGGTCCAAAATGTGTAAAACACATTGGCCGTGTGGTGTCCGGCAGAGTAGAATAGCACCAATCCCTCACACTCGTGGGTGGTCGTACAAAGCGACTAATGCTTTCGAGACAAAAGATCTAGTCTTCCATTGTTATATTTATAACACTGCAGCGTTTTCCATTGTTATATTTATAACACTGCAATCTCCAACCCGCCTGCCAAGCGAGGAGATTACGGCAATGACCTCCCCTTTCGTGGGGGAGGCCCCAGTCCAGGTTGGTTGTTATGGGCCGTGATGATGATGTGTGAAACAGCTGACCTTTTTCCGCGATTTCCGAGTTGGTGCCATGGTAAAAGTGGTTTGTGCATACCCCTTGGTATCATGAATATGAAGTCACTCTGTATGAAATAAAACTCAGGAATGCTATTAAACTTCGAGAGTTAATTGAGAGAGATACATTAATGATAGCTTAACTGATTGTAAAGTTTTAATTATTAATCTTTATAATCAGTTAAACACTGACACAGTCATTATAACCTTTTTATAATTAACACATTACAATCAGTTAAACACTCATGTTCTTTATGTCTGGCTGTAAATACGATAATAACATTCAATATTAAAATCGAATACATTAAAATATCAAACCTACTTGAAGGTATAAATAACATTAAATAATAAACAACTATTAAACACGCTCATTAATATTCACAATTGCGTTCCCATACAAAGACCAATCAATAACTACAACAATTTCAATATACGCTGTATGAAAATTATGTATGTAAGTGAACTCTTTATTGCATAATAAATAAGTACAGGAAAGACAAAAGTATAATTTTACAAAGCTAAACCTTATCCCACAATGGGTTTTCTTCCAGCCCACCTTATAAAGCATACATAAAGCTCACGCCTGTGTCCCAGAAGCGGGGTTGGCAGAGATTATGGACAATATGAAAGAAAGACAGAAAGATAGAAGACATCTATTACACGTAGACACCACGACACGATAATTAGATACAGTCGAGTTCATTAATATGTGAGCATTGAGCAGATGTACATATGTTTGATTGATGAATCTGCTCAGATATATACCCTTCCATGTACATTTATATTTGAAGCCTTGGTAATGCTCACATATTAATGAACTCGACTGTACTACAAAAAAAAAAGGAAATAAGTAACCAAATAATGTATGGCATCCATCCTACAAGTGGTGCATCATGCGAGACCATCGTTTAACGCGTTGCAGTGGTCAAGGAACGCTCTATGACCCAATTGAGGGCTCATTAGTAGATGGACTGCATTCCTGACGATAATTCGTTTGGGTGCCCTGGCCTGCTCAGTTAGACTGGTTAATGTTTCTCTTCATTGACTATCTGTTTGGAGATGTGTAGGTATTTTTATGATATTCTAGTAGGTGCGTAATATCACAAGCGATATATAAAATGTATGTATCGATTGTAGGGTAAAGAAGAAAGATTAATTGGAGTGTATAATAATCTATGCTAAAGTTATAAAGAGGAAAATTTGAAAGTTTGAGTGCGGCATTGTAGGGGGGACTCCAAAACTACAGAACCAATTTTGAAAAAATCTACATTCTTTCCGAGTAGTAATCGTAGAGGGTAGGTAGGTACTTCACATAAAGGAAAAATAACAACATTCAGCAGGACAGTCTTGTCGTAGAGGATAGATACTTTACATACCGGAAAAATAACAAAATCCCAGTCGAATATAAGCATAGTTTCGAATAAATACATACTTAACGGAACGCCTTATTCCTATAGAGGTAGGACATACCATTATGCAATAAAACTGAATTACTGAAACTCATGTTTTCGAGTAAGCCCTCTCAAACACGAACGACTAAGAAATACGATCAGCTGGTGATACCCCTGGTATTGCAAACTTCCATAGCTTAACATCATGCGGACATCATTTACCATCACGTGAGATGGCGGTCAAATGCTCTAAACATTTTTATTACAACTACACAGTTGCATTGAAGAGAAACCATGCGCTCAAAAGTTCGAACCCTCAACATTGAGTTCACACAAGGATTCATTGACCGACAACATCGTTATCTCACCGCAAGATTACATTGGCGAGTTATAAATACAACGACCGGCTTCTCTCATCGCCGACATCGCTCTTTCATCCGACCATAATCGTTGTTATTTGTTTATATTGGTCGGCAACGATTATACAAACCACGGAGCAGACAGTGGGACGCCACCCAGAAAGTCGTTACGGGATGTATTTCTGTGTCTGCAGCCAGCAGCAACGTAGCAATAACGTATACGTGGATCATAACCTGTTTACGTCTCTCGTTAATGTGAGAATAGTCAGCTCCGATTCTCCTTATAAAGGCGTATTAAGCATGTAACTATAAACACGCTCAATCCGCGGGACTCGCGGAAGACCAGCGCCGCGGCTCAGGCCGTGGCATACGCTGAGCGAGGTCCTATTGTCGTCAGGGGTACCACTACAGCAGTTCCGATGCTATCTGCATTGTGTATTGTTTACTGTCTGTAATTATATGTGTATTGTGAACTTGTGATGTGGTGTCCTGAGACAATAAATGTATTTTCATTTTATTTCTATAGTGAGAAACCATTATAAATGCATTAAAATTGAGATGGGGTAGGTCTCTGGAGAACCTTAGTTTATTATCTTTTTTATTAGTTGGAATCAAATTACATAAGTTTATGGGAGAGATCGCCATTCAAAATGATAGGAATAATAGTAACGCTCTAATAGATGTACCTACTTTATATAAAAACTTTAAATGACTATCTGTAACGATTCAAAACTTTGAGTTGTCGTCAACAACGACTTCGGTTCGTACTAAGCACCCATAGCACAAGCTTTGCTTAGTTTGGGGCTAGATGGCGCTGTGTGAATTTGTCCACGAATATTTATTTATTTAAGCTAGTGTAAAGGTCTACATAGAGAATAGATCGCTTATTGTTGCCATATATTCTGTCTAAATAACATGCCTCCACACACCCAATTTCACATGACGTCCATATTAAACCTTTTATCGTCCACATAACCATTCATTGGATATACCACGCATACCTCCAATTGACACAATTCAAGACCTCGATTATCCCAAAGAATGTCGAGCAGAGCACAAAGCTCATGCCTGTCGATGGCTATCATTGGACCCGATAATGGTAGCCAGTGTCGTGTAACAAGGAACAATTGTGAGGACAGTATGCCGATATCGAGTTGATAAGACAAACAAACGAGCTCTCATATCATATGGCCACCCGGTACGGTATCCGCGGTGGAGCATACATTCACGTCTCTTGTAAAAGCATAAGAAACTTACCTTGTAGGTACGTCTCTTATGCTTTCAGGTAAAAGGAAGAGAGCCTGTTTATGTATCAGTGTTTGTGTACATTCAGCAATATATGTAATTACAAAATAAGCCCTAATTAAGAGGGTGGTACGAATTTTATGAACGTTGCGCTTTTGGCTAATATGCAGCAGAATAATGTGAGTTTGAGCAGAGCAGCAGAAGAATTTAAGATTTGTTTTGAAATATTCAAGCTCGTGCCACTCTGAAACGATCTATTTTTTTCAAAAATCTAACAAACCACTGACATAGATATTAGTTAGTTTCTAAATCGCGTCTACAAAATATCATAAAAAAGATAAATGAAATTGGAGAATGCCACTGCCAGAATTGACGTTGCCTTTGAGATAACATGGCCGCTGTTCCACATTTAATCTAGCCAAAGTGGCTTCAAAATGGCTTTCAATGAGAACGGAATTCAGGGAGCATATGTTGCAACTTGGCTACGTCCAATATCATCTAACAACGAAGAAAGCAGTGAATAGTGGTTTAAATACCGCGCCAATTCCTTATCAAATCATTTGACACCATTGTTTACTAGAAGAATCAAATCATAACGAGAAAAATTACAGCATATCAACGGTCTCATTCAAAGTACACACTTCAGATTGATCCAGCGGCTGTTATTAAAACACTGACGAAGATGATATAATATAAAGCTACCGCAGAGGAAGTGTTGAATGTCACAGTTCGCTATTTGTTTAATCTCAAGGCGCTCCGGCGTCATCAGTTTGCATTAACATTGTTACTGAACATGATTTACATTAAAAGCTAGGCTTATCTACAATTATTCAATTTTTTCCTACAATATGTCATGGATTTCTGTGTTTTTCGTGTTATCCAAGACGTGTAGTCAAGGACTTATATTTTTGGAATCGAAAAACAAGAAAGACGACCTCTTCACTGTTTTAGTTTGAAATTTAAATGTTCAGCGAGATACAAAAAAATTCATGGGAGGACTTTGGAATTGAACGGCGTGGAATTATTTCTTTGAATGAAGGACGTATAATGTCAAAATGACTGTTCGTCAGTCATAATACATTTAAAAAATTACAATGCTAATCACGGATACAAAAACTACGTATTTCCAAGACAAAACCTCCCCAAAACCGCCCATAATTTTTTAAAGTTTGATATATAAATTGCTTTTATTTCCGCTGTAAATGGAAAATAGTAAATTTTATTATTTGATAGAAAATTAGTTTTTTTTTTATTTTAAGAAATTTATTTATTGATGAATTCATAATAAAATAAGAAAAATAAATGGCTGTAAGAATTCGTACTGTAAATACACAAAGTGTTTCTACAGGCCGGGCCTTATAACAAGCAAATCCTATTCCAATACACCCCTATCATGTAATCCCAAAAAAGCGTACACTTCCACCATTCCATTGCACACTGCAACTCTAACAATAGTCTTAGTAATTTAACATAACAATAATAATGCAGCCGAGGGTGTACCAGGGAGCAGATGCGACGTGCCCTTTGCGGAATGACACCTGGCGAAGCGCCCCGGCTCACCCTTAGCGGACTCCTACGTGACTTGATGCACGGGGTAGAACCGCCCGGGTGTGGCCGGGGCTTTGCACGGTAACGATAGTCTCAAAGCCAAACCATGCGTAGAAGACAGGACGTGTAGTTACGTGTAGGGATATTCTATTTGTTCCGTCTTCGTACGGTGTAGGTGTCGGTACTCCTAATCGTACGAAGCCATACGACTACAATGAAACGCCCGGAAGGTTTCTGAATGATACGATGGGGTGTGGGATATGTGAAATTATGAATTCAAGAACTCTCTTCTACGCCTAAAGGGGCGAACAAAGCGGGGGCCAGGATTGTTTTGTCATATTATCGATAGTTAGTGTAATATGTCAACCAACCGCCAGATAGCGGGCAGCGACTTTGTTTTATACTATGTATTATGTATAGATTACTTTCAACAAATATTTCCCTTTCTTACCCACCCTCTAGTCATCCAACCTCTAAACCCACAACCAATCTCTAACCACTCAGCCATGATTCATAGCGTATGAAGTTCTCAAGAAAGATGCAAATTACAATGCAACGCTGACACAGAGTACACGGTTGACTCCATGGTTGCGTCATCTAGCGTGGCTACACGGACATGAAACGCAGCATTACTCCGGCTTGATGTTCTGTATTTATTTATATATTTTATACCACTAAGGTGGCAGGTAAGCAGTCACTGCAGCCTAAGTACCTTTGCAATACCAGAGGTATCACCCACGCGTTGCCGACCCCGTAAAAACCTTTTCACCCCTTTCTTGAAGAACTCCATGTAGTAAGTACTCTCTAGAGAAAAGACGTATATTATTGATGTAGCGTTTTCCCGGTGGTAGCTTAGGTACCTGGCCTTTGAATATAGAATGGGATCTAGGAACAGGACGTTCTTGGAATAGAAACATCGCAGTTTCCTATTAGCCAAACTCAGATAAGGAAAAAACCCTAAAGAGCGGATGAAGTTGGCCATTTAATCCACTCGGCCGGACACTGCACAGCCACTAACTCTAACTACGTACGGTCTAAAGTCCAAACAGTATAACTTGATCAGTTGCCTAGTGTTCCATCAAACTTTTTACATGATAACCGGTCAGCACGTATCATAAATCAGAATCGAATTAGACAATAAGTTCTTGTGGCGTGCAATCTGCTGTTGCGAACTGAGAGACGGGCAAAAAATTTAACACAACTAATATTCTGGTAAGTAATCGCTGATATTAAGCCTTCAGGTTCTTCAGAGTCTAGCTTTTGCAGGATTAAGCACATTCTTATATAACGGAAAACAGTTTGTGAACGTGCCGGTAGATTAGGTAAAGATTTGCTGGCGGGTTGTAGATTGCAGTGTTAATAATACTAGCCAGACATTTGCGGCCGAAACTGGAGCAGCCTGATCACTTTAGCATTGAAGGTCTCCATATTATAATGATCAGTCATCATTCATTTTTTTCATATCATTAAAAGGATGAACAAAAACGGTTCGTGCCGATAGCTAAAAGATTCACGACATAAGCGACATAAGGATGGGGTATTTCTACACTACCGGACACACAACGACAGTATTACTTATGTAGTCTAGCTCATCCCAAATTCGTTTACCCGTCGCCCGTTGCCTGATGCCGAGCAGTTTTTGTGTAATTCCAGAAACCAAAACAAAACAATCCACTTGATACTTTACAGACGTCATAGCAGATGTGGCACAACATTTCCAAGACACGGATCTCCGAAGATCCCAGCTATTAATCGCAGCTTGACCGCCACGTGTTTGGCATCGCCAGATGTTTTTGCCTCCAGCGCAGTTTTTGCATCCATCCTAATTACACAAACACATTTAAAGGTTCACCAAAGGAAACTACGCTCTATTGAGAGAGTAAGAAATACTTTTTTGAATTAGACCCCGAGCTCGAATCCCGTCTGAATGTAATTATTGTTGTTTAAACGAACAAAGGTACAATTTGGGAGTTCGAAACGGCGGACCCCTTTTCAATTCGAAAAAAAAAGGAACAATCACGAGTTGTGCAGGATACGAAATAGAGATGCAGTAAAATAAGAGGGCCGACGTTTTAGTAAATGCAATTTTATTGCTCTAAAAATAAGGCTTCATAACCAAAATCACAATGCTTATAAAACACTTCCGCTTATATTTTAATAAATAACTTGAAAGGCGAAGGGCGGAAGACTCAAGAAGTGATGGATTGATATCGCCGAGTCGGATTGGAGAGCCAAATGGACTACGAACGCAAGGATGCCCATGACCGTGCGAACTGGAGAAGAGAGTCGGAAAGCGGACCCTGGCAGAAGCCTGGACAAACCGCTCGAAAGATCTATAATTATAAACTCGAATTTCATGTGTTTACACATTTATATCACGCAAAATGCACCTTTGACTGTATTGCTAATACAATAACCTTAATAGATAACTATGAGTGTCTGTCTATTTGAGTCCTTACTCCTAGCTGCTCAATTGTGGTGATCATGATGTGTGTGTGATGGCTCTTTGCCGTTGAATATGAATGCCTTATATTACATAAAAACAGAGATTGTGCTCTCACTGATAGGACAATCCGTGTAACAACGCAATCACGCAGAACTAAGGCGGTCCCCTACAAAGAAAACACCGGTCTTACCCTTTATTGGTAGCAAAGTGGCAAACCACAGTGACAAATTATCGTGAAGAATTCGAGACAAGTCTTTACCGTTGCAAGACAAGACGGCTTCGACGTCGGTAAAAAATGACTCCTCGCTCCGGTGGACAGGCGGTTACCCGTTTAAATTGTCGAGAAATCACATCAAACACATTTCACCGACCTATTTCTAGTCACGTGTCGCGCAGAACGTCGGTGGCCGAGTGGTTAAGGTATCCGACTCGTAAGCGAATCCCACTGCGGCCATGTACCAATGACTTGTTTTTGAGTTATGTATTTACATTAATAGTACAACCGATGCTCTTACGTTGAGAGAAAACATCGTGATGAAACCTGCACATTAAAGCGACTGAATGTGTAACCATGATCCAATCTGGTCAGGTTCCCCTAGTAGCAGGGTCACGGAGGTTAGATGGCAGTCGCTCCTGCTTTAGAAATCCTGGATCATGATCAAGGCAAACCCCGGGCCCTCGTGCGCGAGAGCACAACCGGGACATTCACGTCAAGATGATAATGATGAATGATTTGTAGACACGTGTCGAAGTTTCCTTTTGACCCCTCTCTCTTCTCTTAAGGAAAGTAAAATGTGATATTTACACCCGTATTAGTCCAAACTCGAATTAGGTATTAGCTAACTAGGAAACTCTTATCGTTAGGGATGGCCTTAGCCAATTGGCCTATTACACCAAACCTCTACCTCTAGGCAAAATATATTATTGGATTCTCGTTGTAAACTTGTAATGTTGGTAAACTGTAGAGTGCCACAAAGTTGGTGACGGCATCGCTGTTGTTGTTAACAAAGTGATATTTCAAGCGACACTTGGTTTCAGTTTTGATGATCTTATCCAGGTCAGACAAGTTTGCTGTGCGAAACAGAACGCAATGCTTTATCATCATCACCGCCCATCAACAGTCCACTGCAGGACTTAGGGCCTCTCCCACGAAAGGGGACGTTATTGCCATAATCTCCACGCTTGACAGGCGGGTTGGGGATCGCAGTGTTGTAAATATAACAATGGAAAACGCTTATGCCCATTTTCCAGCCTACAGAGCCTCTAGATCTTTGGTCTTGAACATTAGTTGCCTTGTACGACACCCACGAGTGTAAGGGGTTGGTGCTATTCTACTCTGCCGGACACCACACGGCCAACGCAATGCTTAGGGACTAAGTATCAATCCACTTCCTAACTTTAAAGTTGATTAGCTAAACGATTAAGCGTTAACTAATGGCGATAGTTATTTAATAGCGGCTGGTGAAACGTATTTTCGTCAAGTGATTCGTTTCGTTAAGTAATTCAAAATATTTGGGCATCGGATTAAGGTGATTCCTAGGCGAATACACCAATATTTGTTAGAAGAAGACCTGTGGCTCCACAATCTATTATGATGAGCATGAATAGAAGTCAACAACCAAAAAGTACAAATAGCTACTTATAAAACCTTGCTCCAGCTTTGGCCGTTACTTACTACCGCGTGAGATAGCGGTCAAATGCCTGCCTAGCTAAATACCTAAGTAAAAAATCAATAAAAACCAATATCAATGACACGACTACACACGAGTAAATAGATATATCACGACACACTACCCACAAATAAACCAAATTGTACGATAAAAACCCTCTATTCGACCCTCTAACGAGACGACCCATGAATGAAGTTAAGTGCTTTACACTCGAGCGAACACGCTCTGGTCGCGAAAAAAACCATGTAAATCAACCTAGTTTTCATTCATGACGTTTCACAAGGACGTTGCGAGGCGCTAGCCTGACGAATGTCACTTTAGCGCAAATTACTTCGTCCCAAGAGAGAACCGACAACTGCGAAAGAAGCACCCCCATCATCATCATCTTGGCGTTAAGTCCGCCTTCCTGCTTTCCTTAGTCCACTTTGCTCAGTCTTCGGCTTCCTTAGTGGTGAGTCCGTTGGCACGCATGTCACTCTTAACGACGTCCAGCCATCGCTTCTTGGGCCAGCCTCTCTTTCCCATACCTAGCGGGGGTGGCATGGCCGACTTTTTCTGTCGGTTAGATTGTTATTACTGTACCTACTGATTTCAATTCGTAACGCTATAAAAAGTTGTGAAGACTGAAAACGCTGCTTCATGATTGTCACACACTGTCTACACTACAGTGACACTGTCTACTGACTGCTGTTATAACAACAAATTATAAGACGTCTTAAGAAAAGAATTAGTAACAAAAGCTATTGCGACACTATCATTGACTCTTCAAAAATAAATTTTCTTTTCAATCCCCGTCCTTTTTATCTCGTAGATAAACTGGTTTATTTATTATACATTTTTATTTATTGCCTTAATAATATATTTTTATTAACTTAACAAACATCAATATTTGTTTAATGCTTGGACAATTCACACAGCGCCATCT
This sequence comes from Blastobasis lacticolella, assembly GCA_905147135.1. Lineage (NCBI taxonomy): Eukaryota > Metazoa > Arthropoda > Insecta > Lepidoptera > Blastobasidae > Blastobasis > Blastobasis lacticolella. Next base: position 1,632,274 of record LR990046.1, read on the forward strand.
AGCCTCAAAGTAAGCTAATCTTGTGTTATGGCTGCTACATATTACACATATAACACCCAGACCCGCAACAGAAATTAAAATTCATTATTTCAGTTTCAGGCCGGGAATCGAACCCAAGACCTCTACGTGGCAGACGACGGCATGTTAACCAATGACCACTCAGATCGTTAAATTAAAGTTAGAAGTGCGTTATTTGTTCGTCTACATACTAGTTTACTAGTATGTAGTACTAGTTTCAAGAGAGGTAGGGCATAGCGGGGTATCTCGTTCGAATTGGAGCCGCCCGACTGGGGAAGTACCTCCACCTTACAGAATATCGCAGCTAAATAATACTCTTTTAAATAGTATTGTGTTTCTGCCGGTGAGTAAGGTTTCCAGTGCTCCATGGGGTGGGGATATGGTGAACTGTGGCTTTGGCAGTGGAGTGGCATTTGCCTTTTGCTGCCAGTGCAACGTGTTATAGAGGTGGGCAACGCATTAGCGATACTCTTGGTGTTGCTAATGTCTATAGGCAGTGGTGACCACTTTCCATCAGGTGGCCCGCTTGCCTGTTTGCCTAACGTATGACATAAAAAAAAAAAAAAAAAAATTTGAAAAAAAACAGCAAACTGACACGCACGCACATCCCACACCGGCGACAAGTCATCCCGAGCCTTGTCCCGGCAAGGTGTCGAGCCAGTAATCACCTGGCACAGTTAGGACGTCCGGCCATATGGCAGGAAGCGTGGACCCGCAATGGACTGCAGGTAAATAAACTGAGGTAACCTTCTCGTGCTACCATTATAACTGCTATTAGTAGGTAAGCCTGTCGGCAGGCTTTATTAAGAAGCAGGTTCGTTTGGCTGCATTTGTAGGTTGCATTGCGATGATGGGCGTGTGTATCGTTTTATTGTGACTTGTGATGGATTAAGTTACTAGTGGACCCGGCGCGACTTCGTTCGCGTGGTGTCCTACCCCTACCCTACCCTACTATACACCTACCTTACTCTAATATAATACACCTAGTCTACAACCACCGTATATCTGTTCTACACCTACCATACACCTATTTACTTTAATTCAATTACTTATTGCTGTAAATGTGGTAAGTATGTATGCACACCATGATATTACAGTGTATTTAGTATTAGTTTTAATAGAAAAACCGCAGTTAATATCCCGATCTGGATACAGAAGTTGAGAGAGAAAATTACCTTGTAACGTTTTCAATATTTTATTGTGAAACGATTGTAAATGCCATGCGACGCGATGATATCATTAGTTATGAGTTTAACCTGTTAACATAAATTAAACTTCCAACATAAACATTATGATAAGACTTACTATTAACATAATGCAAGTATACGGTATTACGGTCAGCGTCCGACATCGCGAATGTACAGAAATAACTTTGCAAATTGAAATTGCAGAAGCAGAAGTCTTTGTACAATCAGATTGCAAATGCTGGCATCTGTAAACCACACCTGTTGCCTCAAATATTAGCACGAGCAAAATAATTGAGAACGTAAAACCACAACATTGTAAAGCCTTTCCTGAAAGGCGCATTCATTTATACCAAAGAAATAACGGTAAATGAAGGATCCGATCACTTATTACAACTTAACCAATGTGATGTTTAAAAGTATTGGGGTGATTACCAGACATTTTAAATGTATTATTCGGGTTTCTGTCCGTCGTCTTTTTCACGCCGTGTGGTGTCCGGCAGAGTAGAATAGCACCAACCCCTTACACTCATGGGTGTCGTACAAGGCGACTAATGTTTTCGAGGCAAAAGATCAAGAGTCTCCGTAGTCGGGAAAATGGGCAGCAGCATTTTCCATTGGTATATTTAAACACTGCGATCTCCAACCCGCCTGCCAAGCGTGGAGATTATGGCAATAACCTCCCCTTTCGTGGGAGAGGCCCTAAGTCCTGCAGTGGACTGTTACGGGCTGTGATGATATCCGGGTTTCTTGCCGGGTACACTTCAAGTCAATCTTCAGGCGACTCAAGTCTCTGCCTATGGATTGATTCCGCAGTCAATATAATATGGGCCTTTTAACCCACTAGATACTTTAAGTAGGTAGGTACACTACACCATCGCCAACATCAACATTCATCAACACATGTTTTACGTATTATAATATCGTAAATTATACTTACATAGATACTTATTATAGATAGGTACAGTTTTGGTCTGCCTATGTAAACTTTACCTAAAGTAAAACAACTTTTACTTGTATTGTTTAATATTAAGCTTATTAAAGATTGCCTTGTTACCATCCGCCATCCGTAGGTAGATAATATACTCGTAACGAAACTGTTATTAAAATTAGAAAATAATATAACCCTAGTATTTTTAAGTTTTTAATATTGTAGTGCCCGTCAGGGTCATAATTGTAAATTACTTTTATGAAGCAATAAACATTTGAGTATTGAGTATTGAGTACATGACGAAGGACTCTTCTAAGTTTAAAACTTGACCAAACATTTATACAACCAACTTGAAGCAACGTCAATATTACCAACTCTTTCAATGTTCACTCTAGGCGATGCTGTGTACATAATAATATGATACTGCTATTATGTACCGACACAATAGAATATCGTTTTGATTCCATATAATTCCCGCAAACGAAATATCGATATCGCAATCCAAGCACTTTGCATCATGGGAAGCCCGAATTACTCGTTAGCAAAGTTCGAATTACTCGTGTTCCAAGTAAAGCCATTCAAAGTTGATTCAACGGCACCTGTCGTGTGAACCGGCAATCGATAGCAAACTGGAAAGACCCAAATGCTTAATATAGGTCGAGGGGCGATTTCTGTCAACCCTTATGCACCCCTGATGTCAGAACGATGCGGATTTTACGTTATGGTTTTAAAATCGGCCCAAACATTTTCATAAACGGCATTGACACTTTCAATTGCCTGATGAGGGGTTCAGTCGGAGAATAAACAGAAATAGATTTAAACGAAATTTATATTGGCTGAATTTATATAGCAGTTCAAATGCGCTTTGGGAATAAAGAGATGCGCAAACTATATAACAAAGATCAAAGTATCACACCAACCATTAACCCTTGAAGAAGTTAAATTCAATAGCAAATAATATTGAAGTCTCAAAACAACATAGTGAGGCTGAGAATTACATTACAATCAAACAATAAACGTTTACTATTCGTATTCTAGTGATGCTACAACACGTCTTCGAAGTTTATTAGTATTTTTCCTGACTGACTATTGCGAAACCACGAATGAAGCAACTGATTGGCTAGCCATTGTTGCTAACATTTGTCTCGCTAGTATCTAACAATTATAAAAGGCACACCAATTTAATTGCGGTGGACTTTCCAATCAGGCGTCCAACTGAAGCAAATACTCTATTATCAACGCTGTAGTCTCTCAAAAAAGATCTGATCCGATTGCGAGTACTTTCCAAACCGGAAAGGGGGCTTAGACGAATCGATCAACGCAAAAAGTTGCAACGCAACCATCTCTGGCTCGAGACAGAGATCGCTCTTCTCCGTACATAGCAACAGTGCAATGTACGGACGGAGATTGCTGGGAGTTGCGCAAGAGAGCAATGGCGGACCACCGGGCAACGACCGTGTACAAAAAAGCGCCTTCGTGTCGTTTGTAGGTCCGACCGGGTGTCACGATCTCTTGCTTTTTTGCTACGGTCCAGTAGTACTTTGGAAAGTAGGGTTTATCACGCTTTGCGGGAAAGGGCGTCGATAATCGAGATACCTGCAGATTTCCACGTCTTGGTACTTGAGTCGAAACCATTTGTGTTCGTAATTGCATCAATTGTAGGATATATAAAAACAAATCATTACAATCACGATTACTCAGAAAAAGGTCAACGTTCCGTGACTGCGTTGTAAGAGCAAAAAAACCTTGTGAAATTACTACAAATATTAGCGAAATTATATTTCATGTTTTATAATGAATTTTCGAACAAAATTATTGAATTTGCAAGGCTATCAAAATACCAAAATTTCACCGCATTACAAGACCATTACAAGACAATTACACAACAATTACAAACGGTTGTGCGTTTTGGTCGCGGTTCACAGAGTCTGTGGAAATACGCCATGAAACCAGCATCACCTGGCTGATGTAAGAGCTAGAAATTATAGCGCGGGATTATCGATATTTTCATATTTCCGCACTTCATATGTATAATGTACATACCTATTGAAGTAAAGTATACCTGTCTCGTCTTCATATGCACTACAACCATTCCTTGGTAACCAAAGTTACAGCTAGTGGGCAGGAAGTCGAGTTCTCTTGACAAATAAAGTCGGCTATAGACAGTTTATGTAACTCTATCCCATGGTGGCAAAGACCATATTGCTCTTCTAGTTGCTAGTCATGTCTTGACACATCTCTTTCGCTTCTGGCACATTCACCAATCATCCCATATACGCGTTTTAAAATTGGTATAGTATTTTATTTAATGTTACCTATGTAGGTATGACGTTCATGAGTGTTTGTGAAAACCTAACTTGAATAAATGTATTTGAATTTGAAGGGTTTGATTTGAACGTTTTTTAAAACTTCCTCGATTTTGATGTCTTTGAAAACAGGCATGCTCCACCTTCGCATCGTCGCTTCCCATCGGCTGGGGTGGCGGTAAAATGCCTGCCTAGTAAGTAACTAGTCAAAAAGCATTCATAATGAAAACATTCATCGCAATCCGAGCACCAGGCCTCGATGCACGCCGGTCACGCGAGGGACCCTTCATCAGAACACTGTGCACGTACACTAGCATGATATTCCCAGAATCGACCGTGCGTTTGGCATATTAACTGCGATAATGGCATGCAATTCGCTCCGGATATTGTTTAAGACTGAATGGCGGCATGGAGTTGCCATCAAACAATTACGACCACAAAAAAACTAAAATATATTTTCCCTTATTAGACAAACCAGGTATTTGACTACATGAGTGGTTCAATGGTCAACATGCCGTGCCACGCAAGAGGTCCCGGGTTCGATTCCCGGCCGGGCAGAAATTGAAATGATGAATTTTAATTGACGTTACGGGTCTGGGTGTTCTATGTATAATAAGTATGTATTTAAAAGTATTTAAGTAGTATATCAGTTATCTAGCACCCATAGCACAAGCTTTGCTTAGTTTGGGGCTAGATGGCGCTGTGTGAATTTGTCCACGAAGATTTATTTATTTATTTATTTATTTGATTGCCAAAAACAGCGCCGCCCGTCACCGGGTTAGATAAGTTAGTGGTACTGTAATGTTATAGAGGTTACCAGCTAGGACCTCTGTGACCAGACAACGGACATCAGCGCTTTTTTATGCTAGACTAGACAGGCAATTGACCGCCATCTCATCTTGTGGTAAGTGACAATGCGGCCGAAGATGTAGCATGCCTATCTAGGAACAGCCTATTCACTTTTTTTTTATGTTATACAGACAAACAGGCAAGCGGGCCACCTGATGGAAAGTGGTCACCGCCGCCCATGGACATCAGCAACACCAGGGGAGTCACTAATGCGTTGCCCACCTCTGAAGAGACCTCTAATATACCTCTTGAACGATCCCATGTCATAGTCCAAAAAAAAACCCTTGAAGGCGTCCAGATTATAATGATCAGGGAACACACTCGCAGGCACTACGTTCTTACACATTGTAAATGTTGTACCAAAGCGTATAGCTTGAACTTTTCTTTAGCTAGCTAAACATTTTTTTATAAAACGATACTATTCAATAGGGAAGCTTCTTCCCAGCCACAGTGTTTCCTTTCACTATGACATGGTATTATTCAATAGGTCCTCTAATATAGCTCATTCCGGCGGGCAACGCATTGGTAGCTACCCTGGTGTTGCTGATGTCCATAGGCGGCGCGACCACTTTCCATCAGGTGGCCCGCTTGCCTGTTTGTCAAAAAAGGGAGGCAATAAGAGTGCCAGCGAGGTGCCAGCTGAAAAGAGAGACATTAGAGAAGACAACTCACCCGCTCGTACCGCAACAGGTATCCGATGAGCACATCTATCTTCTTCTCCTTCTCCTCCGGATGGCAGACGCCCACGTTCAGACCCATCACTATGGTACGCAGGAGTCCGCCCTCGAACGCGTCCCAGAGGAACTTGGGCGTGTAGCACATGATGGCCTGCGAAAAGGTAAGGCTTTTTAATGTTTATTTAGGGGAGTCTTCTTTTTTCAAATACAGATCCACCACTACCACGTATCTCTTACATAGTACAAAATAAAGTCGCCTGTCTGTCTGTATGTATTTCCTCTAACTCCTAAACCACCAACGTTTTTAGATAATTTCTTCCGGAAGGTTTTTATGTATAATACATGCATATTATAATCAAGAAAACCCGAGAACACCCGTTCGAAGCTGGGACGGGTCGCAAGATAATTATAAACAAACAAACAAATTCTTGTTATTCCTAGCCGAAAGCTTGATGAATATAATTAAGTATCTGATCCAAGCCGTGTGGTGCCCGACAGAGAAGATCTTTGCACCAGCCCCTTCCATTCGACGGGTATCGTACATTACAAAGCATGTAATGTCTTAGAGGCAAAGCGTTTTCAGTTGAATAGTTTCAACACTGCGATCTGTAACCCGCCTGCCATGCGTGGACATTAAGGCATAAAAATTAATCGCTTATTTGTACAATCAAGGTTTTAAGACTTTCGTGGTTATTCACTACACCATCATCACACATAATAACCGATTTGTTACCTAACTAATCGTCGAATCCAAAAAAGGGTGGATAGATATGTCTGGCTTAGATGCGACTTCACACAGCGGCACCAGTCTATTCGTGACCATGATGCATGCAACTGCGTCGAAATATCGAGTAACTAACCGTGGTAACCTACATGTTAATATGGGTGATGATATTTGTACAGGTCAGTATATTTAGCTCAAATTGCAATAAATTACAAGTAATACAAAATTGAATAACGGAACTGACATTTCACAAGATGATGTATTTGTTTAGGCCAGTAAAGTTAGCTCAAATGTAGGTAATGCCTATGAATCATCGTCCCATAGATAGAAACAAGTCTAATTTAGCGGGTCTTTATTAAACTGTCAATATCCGCCATGACTAATAAGCATTTCCAATAAAATTACCGTAAGACATTTATTTACAATAATGACTCAAATAGAGTCCATCCATTACAGTAGGTCAGCCTCCCAGACAAAGTTCACCACATGTGTCACGCCAATTGTCATAGTTCTCTTCGCAAGTAAAAGACAAAAACAGTACAAAACTCTCGGAGAAACCCAAGAACCATCTCGATCTTACATATGAATTCAATACACGCAAACACAAGTAGATAACATCAACCATTGACCGTGATCCACGATTTAGCAGATCAGATAATTCAGTTAAATTCCGGTGGAGCGACTGCCATCTGACCTCCGCGATCCTGTTAACCTGAATGTGCAGGTTTCCGGACCCTTGTTCCTAGACAGGCAAGCTCCATCATCGGCCGCATCGTCACTTACCACCAGGGGCTTTATTTTGGAATCGCTCGCTCGATTCGAACGGTTTTTATTTTGATTTTGGGCCCTATTTTAGAAACCGCTCACATTCACGCGAGCGTTCGCCTTCTAATAATGCCTGTCTTTCCCATTTCTAGCAACTTACTACGAGTGTTCAAATGATAGGTAGCGCACGCGAGCTCTAGCGACCCAAAGATAGGCGGCCTCAATGAGCAGTTTTCCAATAGGTATCTAAAGCATTCCTAACCACTTACTAGATGGCGCCCCGACAATTTTGGTAATTGATAATCGCTTCAAATAGGTTCTTAGCAAACAGGATATAAACACTGGTACGTTGTATTCGATAATATTGTATTTGTCAATAGCTTTCAACCATTTTAGAGGTTGTAATAATAATGGAATATAGTGCCAACTTCTATAAATATTTCTTTTTACACTCCGTTCAACCTTTAACAGTCATGTTTATATTAATAAACATTTTCTTTTTAAGTTTAGTATTAGTTGGCTGCATGAAATCACTGCTACCATCATACAGATTATAAAAAGATTACCAAAATTGTAGGAGCGCCATCTATTGATGCTTTTTGAAACCAATTATCAATACCTACTGGAAAACTCCTCATTAAGAAGGCGGTCAAACGCACGGCGACTCTAAGTAAAAAAAAACACTAGGCCGCCGACGCGCTAGGACTCGTGGGACATTCCCAATCTAGAGCTAGACGTAATCAGTATTCCATAGGTGGCCACGTATGAACACTTTGCGGTAAAGACGTCAACCGTTTAACACCGTCTACCCGTCTCCGATACCGTTACGCGAGTTGACCGAATTTTCGTTAAGCAACGCTCGCATTGGCATGTCACATAGTCGTAAATACAGTAAGTACAGTGTCAGTAGTCATAGGTGAATATACCGTAGACGTCGGAGGCGTGGCATGCAAGTTTAGTCATATGTTTCGGAACTGTTGAGGATACTGGGAAACTTCCAAAATATGCATAAGCGTGATCTGTAATGTTACAAATTGCGAATTTTATAACAGTGTCGTCGCTTTCAGTACGAGTACATACAAACTCGTATTTTAGTATATTTCATGACATAGTCGTCGAGATATTTAGAGAGGTCGAGTGGCGACCACGTACCGGTAGACGCAGCGTGGGTAGGCCTCCTACAAGGTGGACCGACGACCTTGTAAGGATCGCAGGTACCAGCTGGATGCGGAAAGCACAGGACCGGTCTTTGTGGAGATCTCTGGGGGAGGCCTATGCCTGATATGATGATGATGGATGATGATGCAATTTACATTATCAGAATTTAACCACTAGCTCTGCTGCAGATTCCCCAGAATCGATCTCGAGAAACTCCTGGCTTCAATCTCTCGAAACATCGTCCTTCTCTCAATGCCTCTAAATATCTTCATACCGCGAGAAAAGCGCCCAAAAACCGCTTTGTGTCAAGTATTTTAGCGGTGACTCGGCGCAAATACTTGACACAAAGATCATCGATGACCATCAAGACCACCTATCCGATGATTGTACCGTAATGGTAGACTAGATATTGTGACAAAATCAAGCGTGGGACAATCGTGATTGGTCTGTTAGCGGGTTGTGCCGCTACATTTTAAATTTGGCACACGCACGTGCGATATAGCTGAATACTGGATACACGTGCACACAAATATACAGTTCTTATTAGCATATAATTAAGGATGTTATGTTAATAAATAAATGTTTATGTCTTTGGCCGTTTGGTGTCCGGCAGAGAAGAATAGCACCAACCCCTTACATTCATGGGTGTCGTACAAGGCGACTAAAATTTCGAGGCAAAATATCAAGAGTCTCCGTAGTCTGGAAAATGGGCAGCAGCATTTTCCATTGTTATATTTTAACACTGCGATCTCCAACCCGCCTGCCAAGCGTGGAGATTATGGCAATAACCTCCCCTTTCGTGGGAGAGGCCCTAAGTCCTGCAGTGGACTGTTACGGGCTATGATGAATGTCTTTGTTCTTAAAGAAGCCACTAAGCCGAAGGAGAAACATGAATAGTTGTTTGGACTACATAAAAAGAAATATTTAAGTTTTGTATGTTAAATCAGGTTTTTTTTTCGATTTCAGTATACATACTTCTACATCAATTACTGACAAAACTGGCGGCGTATAAAATAACTTATGCAAAAATCTACATTGGAATCTCGTCCATATTATGCAGAATTAGCAATCTCGCTGGCTGTCGATTGTCAATGTCAAAGCGATAAACAAAATTTGGTGGATAAGGAAGAATGAACTGGATAAACCAGAAGAAATAACTTTTTCAGGTATTATGCGGTCGAATTCCGAGTCCATAACAAGCAAACAGTTTGAAAAAGCACGATTACTTAAGAAACCCGGTATAATTATCGGTTGACTTTTCTTTATATTATAAGGGATATTTACGTTGCTTTTCTAAAACTGGTGTAGACCAGAAACCTGGCAACTAAAAGCTAAACTGTTCCCAAGAAGCATACCATTTATAACTTACATCCGAAACTATCTTAGGTGGGTATCACAGTCGTATTCTACACGAATGAAAAACGATAACCCCATTGACTTAACACACCTCCTTCATCATTAAACCGTTATCAATACCTCTGCACCATTCCGACACCTACAAAAACAAATACACGAGTAAACTTTGCCCCGATTCCAAACTTAAAAGTTTTATCATACTTATTAAAATTACTTTTGTTAAACCGCCACGCGTGCGCACACGCAGATTACGCAAGCCACCCTTGACCTTGTTAACTGGTTTTCGTATGCATAGAGTGTGCGCCATCCATATTACGATTAAAGTGCGAAATAATTTGATAATACAATAACATTGTGGTGTAAACAACAGGTTATATGGACATGCACGTGCTGCGGTTTACGTTTGTATGGATATTCTGTGTAAGCCCCAGGGTACATGAGAAATGGCTGTCTAAACGTGCCGGTTGCTGGAAAGAGGTCCCGCGGGAAGCCCAGATGAATTGACATTCTGTCGGGTGCAGGACAGAGTTGGCAAGCGACTCTCAAATAAAGAGGATTTTCAATTTAATTTCTTTACGATTTACAGCTCACTATACCATTTGCCGACTGAAAAAGTCGTTTAATTTGTACGGCACATTTTGGCCTCTCAACTCCCAAAACCAAGAGACTGAAAAGGTTTAAAGAGATCTTGATAATTATAGGCTGCGGTATTACAAAACTACGTCTGAATCCGAACAGTAACTCTTTGCCATCAGACGACACTTACGCTAGTCTACAACCAGAGTGGTGGTAATAAAAAATAATTATTTTAATAACGACCGTTCATCGCTCCAATTAGTCCCTCACCTGATGGAAAACTTCAATGTGACACGGCAATTAAGATTAGTTATTACTTGCTGTAAGAAAAAAATTACTGTCTTAAATAGGGGTCTATTTTAAGCAAATATATTAACTCAGACACGGCAAGAGCGTAAGTACATTAAAAATTTTCCTTAGCAAGAACGGGTACTTGGTGCACCGTTTCCTTACTTGATTTGTCGGAGAGAATATTTAATTATAACATGACTTAAGCTGGGATAACGCGAGGATGAGATTTCAAGAGAGGTTAGCAGGATAGCGGGGTATCCCGTTTGAATTTCCCGCCCGTATGGGTAAGTACCTTCACCATACAGAAGAACGCAGCCAAACAACACTAATTTAAACAGTAACGTTAAAAAGTTCCTTTCCTTTAATAAGGAAATTTATATGTGGCGGTTTGTAAATGGCTCATAGATAAGCTATTTTTAATGCATTATGTATTACAGCTGTAAACCACCCGAATAAAATAAAATTAAATAAAAATAAAATAAAATGAAAGTTTCAGTGCTCAATGGGGGTTGGGGAACCGTGGTTTTTGGGTGGTGGGCGAAGCATCGGCAATAACTCTGGCGTTGCTAATGTCTATAGACAACTGCACGCAGCAGTGACCACTTTCCATCAGGTGGCCAGCTAGCCTGTTTGTCTACCGTATGATATAAAAACAAGGAAGACGATCATGACTTACCTGGAAGAACAGGACGAAGCAAACCCACTGGTAGTAGGTATAGTATTTCTTCTCCTGCGAGCCGTCGTACTCGTTCCCCACGCCAGGGTGCGCCACCTCCTTGCCGACCTGAAAGCACATAGGGGGGTCATGATCCAGAACTCATCATAATCATGTCAGCCGGAAGACACCCACGGCTCGACATAGGCCTCCCCCAAACATCTCCACAAAGGCCGGTCCTGTGCCTTCCGCATCCAGCGAACCAGGAACCTGCGAATCTTTACCAGGTCGGACGACCTTGCGGGAGGCCTACTCGCACTGCGTCTTCCGGTACGTGGTCGGCACTGAACTTTACTGATTATTAGTCTTCTTGTCTATTAGTAAATTGCAATTACTATTGCGGTTACGTTTGGTTTTAATTTGATGTTTTTTTTCGGATGTTTTCCATAACTTTTTGCCAAACCCTAATAATACATATCCTAGATTTTTTTGATGAATGAGTTTGGAAGCATCAAAACGTATGACTGAGTTAATTTGATAATTTGCAGAAAACCGGATACTTTACGGTAAATATACCATACCTACATAGACTGTCTTCAGGAGCAAAACTAGCAAAGCCAGCAGATTAATTTATGAACAATATCGCTTTATGTAATTTACACCATGCATTACTGCATGGCAAACACTGATAAGTGTAACAAAAATCTCGATAACATCGTGATTGATGATGAGTGACACAGTATTAACATTAGTCCAACATGCATTTAGGGCATGCTTCAACACTATATGTGCATTATGATAATATATGATGTAATCAACTCGAACAACATTTTAAATATAGGTGATGTTGATTGTTGTAACAAGAATCGATCATGCCGCAAGTAATTTAAGACTAAGTATGTGTACCTACATGATGAAACTTTGAAATATGAACCGTTTTTAACCACTTTGGAAGGTGTATTCGGCGGGTAATTTTTCATTGCCTAGTAATAAGGCACATTATCAGACCATCCACCTGATGGAAAGCGGCCATCGTCGTCTAGGAGATCAGCACCTTATGCCCGGTACCAGCAGGTACCAACAGCATTTGCGGTACCTGTAGACACGCCTCTTCGAAAACCTCAAGTTATAGTGCAAAGGAGCAGTGTTACCAGCAGTAGTTTCAAAAAAAGTACGTTCGGGCTCCTAAAATGGCTAAAAAGGTACGGTTTAAGGTAAACCTCTTCCATTTTATCGGTCTAGATCCGTCGTAAGTTGAATTGAAGTCAATAAAACGGCGTTATTTTGACAAGACAAGACCCTCGCCGGTGGTGCCAGTGAACAAAAACACGTCAAAATCAACTCTTTCTTTAATTTTTTACGGTATTTTGCGGACAGGAAAGGCAAAGCAAACCCTTAGCTAAATTTAGCATTTTGTAAAAACGTACTAAATAGTACGATGTGGAGCAAAGTACACCAAAGGTACGACAGTCGGCCAAATAGTATGTAAATCGTACCAAAAGGTTACGATCTGGCAACTCTGCAAAGGAGAGAACTTCGGGCTCATTCCACATTTTGCATGTGCGCGGTAAAAAGGCAGCGAGCTATAATAACAGTAGTGTCCGATCGAAGATGGATTGTTTTGTCTTATTTTCGGCCGAAAACGAAGCCGAGAATGAAAATGATTTAGACATTAAAAAATTACTATTTCCGCTTTATTTGGGAGAGAAGGGGCAATATAAAACACGAGGTTGACCGAATGACTCACGGTAATTCAGAGACTTTTAATTTTTGGTCGAATTTTCCGTCTGGATTATGGCCGAAAACTAAAATATGGCCGAAACATTAATTTGGCCTAAAATGGCCGAAAACGAAAACGAAGCTTCTGTTGATAACTAATTATAACACAGATTAATTGCGGCAATGTAATCACACTGCAAAGTTGCCCCAAATAAGGTCATATTACATGATCCAATACCAGTTTTCAATGAGGTTAACATAATACGATAAAACATTCATTACATGCACTTTCTAACACAAATCGATTCAAGAGACAACACATCATCGAAGAGAATCATGTGCCTTTTACGAGTCTAATTGATACATACGGTTTTACGACTATTACCAAGTCCTAGAACCCTAGATTGTCTATACACTAGCCGTACTTGACACAACTTGATATATCAATAAAGTTGTTCATAGAATCAACAGCTCTTAAAACTTTTACATCACACATTCGTAAATAACAAAAAGCCAATTACAGCCTTACTATTACTTAGTGCACTTAAATAGTGATGCTGGTAAACGACGCACAAGAAAACCGTAATGTCGCTTGCTCAATTCGGCTACCACATGCATCACAAATTGTTATGTTTGTTGGGTGTATGTTGTGCACCAACATCTTGCGGTATCGCAGAAGACGACTAATATCTGAGAGGCAGCCACCGTAGCATGACAGGCTTTGTCGCGCGAGATATGACTATGCCTCGTTCATACATACATACATACATAAAACTCACGCCTGTGTCCCACAGGTGGGGTAGGCAGAGACTATAGACCGCCACTTTGCTCTGTCCTGACACAATTCCCTAGCCTCGCATATATCCATAACTCTTCAACTCTTCTTTGCCTCGTTCATGTCAACGCAAATCGAAAGAGACCGATCGCTATCTCGCCTGCGACATAGCCTGCCATGCTAACGGGTGCTGGTTAGCCTTGGAAGTCTTAGCTGATCAGCTAGAGCTTCCGTAGACCAGAAGGAAATGGGCTGTTGAGTATTTTCAAACCTACAATCTCCAACTCGCCTGCCAAGCCCATGCTTTTTCATGCATTGCCATGGAGCTTATGGCATTCAAGAGGTGAGCAGGCTCAACCGCCAAGAAATCTCCATTCGTTGTAGCTCCTCAGTTCCAGGACGCACCGCTTGCCATCTCTAAGAGCATACATATCCTAGGTGTCGACCTCTCCAGTGACGTCCAGTTTCGCAGTCACCTGGAAGAAAAGGTCAAGCTCGCTTCTAAAAAGCTGGGTGTGCTTAACAGGTCTAAGCAATTTTTCACACCGGGGCAACGACTTCTCCTTTACAAGGCTCAAGTCAGACCCCATTTGGAGTATTGCTCTCATCTATGGGCGGGAGCACCGGCATATCAGCTTGGTCCTTGTGACTCGATCCAAAAGCGCGCTGTGAGAATTGTCGATGATACCATGCTCACAAGTGGTATTGAGCCGCTGAGCCAGCGGAGGGATTTCGCCTCCCTTTGTGTGTTCTACCGCTTGTACAACGGTGTTTGTTCTGAAGAACTGTTTGACATGATGCCTACAGCTACGTTCTATCATCACATCGCTCGCCACCGACAGGGAGTTCATCCTCACACCTTGGAGCCAAATTGGTCGCGAACTGTGCGGTTCCAAAGGAACTTTGTTCATCACAAACATCAGATGTCTGAGAAGCGAACAAAGGCCAACTGAACCTACTACTAAGAGTAAATGCACGTGGAAAATCATAACTCAATAGAATAATAACAAACACAGCAACACTGTCTCTTCCGTAGGTCTGCTGTAAGATATTTCTTATGAAATAAGCTGTACCTGTTGTGTTGTTTTCCTTATGTCAATATTGTATAAATGTTATTGTGCACAATAAACTGTTAAATAAATAAAATAAATAAACACCTACACATTTCCATGCAGTGACTCAATCTGGGTATCTAATAAAATCAGTCAAGTAATCGCTTTATTATATAAGACAACCACCACTTTATGGAGCGTTGCTCCTGTCTTGCGGCAAGGACCTCGTGACGTCATGCGTCATAGAACGTCACCACTGAATCACCGCATCACAGAGGAGATACTGAGTGCACTGTGACCACAATGGGTGTAGGTGGAATCCGGCACAGGTAAGATAAGATCAACTGTATGCAACTGTTCATTGGTCTAGCTAGATTTCAGGCTCGAGAGAGACTTTCTTTCATAGCAGAATGAGGGCAGCCATTTGAATATATTTGTGTGAAAAATTTGTTGACAAGACAAGCGTTTAAATTGCAATCATTGTTTTTGGAGAAGAAAGACTAAAGATATAAAGAGGTTAAAATAAAAACTAAACATCTTGGCGTTTAAGTCCCGGTTGTGCTCTCGCGCACGAGGGCCCGGAGTCCCAATTGAACATGATCCAGAATTTGGCAGGTCAGATAATTACAGTGGAGCACTGCCATCTGATCTCCGTGACCCTGCTACCAGGGGAACCTGACCAGGTTGAATCATGGTTACACATTCAGTCGCCTGAATCTGCAGGTTTCATCACGATGTTTTCCCTCACCGTAAGAGCATCGGATTCATCGTCATCATCATTTAGACACTAAGATCTACCCCGGCTTACGCCTCCACTTGGTTTTCAGCATTGTCACGTCATAAGCCGTTATCTCTCGAATATTACTTACCTAGACAAATTTATTAAGTTCTAACTAATAATCAATACAGAAACGTTAAAAACACCAAGACGTCCCAATTCGCAATTAACTCGACACTTAACCAAGCCGTCACAAAAAATTAGAGATGACACCGTAAAAGACATCTTTACAATTCACATCGACACGCCACGTCCATACAAGTACATCCTCAATCCCGTTTCCTTAATGCATCATCAACAATGACATCAATGCATACACCGATGTAGAAAGACTCGGGTGACGGAAGAATAACAATCAGGCCCGGAGATATACGGACGCGTGTTGACATAAACTTGTACAGAAGCCAGCGTCTCAAGCTCATCATAAGGTGCATTAATGATCATTCATTCATTCAAAAGTATACTCGAAAGTATAGAGCTCGGATCTCTGTAAACAATTTTCCCGCGGAACCAATTATTTCCTCGGGATAAAAAGTGATACTCAGGGATAATGTAGCATTCGAATTAGTAAAAGAGTTTTAAAATCGGTCCAGTAGTTTTTGATTATATTCATTACAAACAAAAATACAAATCTTTCCTTTTTATAATATTGGTTATAGAATATAGATAAGTAGTAGGCATATCAGTTATCTACCATCCATAGTACAAGCTTTGTGTGAATATCAGCATGCATATTATATAATTAATTATTTTTTATTCATTAATTCATCAGTTATTTTTGCAATTTGTCATTCCAAATTACTTTTTAGCACTTATACAAGTTGAATATAATTTTGTAATCGCCTTTTAAAGCATTTTCATAAAACACTTGTCAATTCTCATAAAAGAAAATTTTTGAACTTCACAACATGTCGTTGTTTGGACTTTGGACTGTCTCTGGTTTGTACGCGCACCCACAGCGACGCCAGCTCATTTTATACTGGTGGCGGGGTAGATTTATGTGCTGCCGTCTGTACACAGCTCCTGTGTCAACTCGTGCGCAATCTCGCCGAGGAAATGAGTTGTGCGGCAAATTGCTACAGCTGCTAGCTACCAACGTCACATCACAAATGGTGTTACGCTTTTGTGTGGGGAATCAGGTTGTTCATATATTTGTTGCAAAAGAAATATTGCTTCGACCCTGATCAAGTAGACATAGACATAGACATAGACGTAACTTTATTTGGTCCAATAACACATTCAAATACTTAAAACTAACATAATAAATACATATTAGGAAAGCAGGGCGATGCGTCCTCGGACCAAATTGGACCAGCCTCAGCTTAATGCTATGAATGGCAGCAGCCAAACACAGCGCTGGTTTTCAGTCATGTAAATTCGTCGGTGCGGTGCGTAATGAAGAGTTGAAAGGATAATCGCAAAAACTAATAAGTAACACAAAGAACTAATAACTAAAAGGACGACCCTCAGGCCTCCTACTCTAGGTAGGACTACTCATAGTTCAGTTGGTATCATGCCGGTCTGCCATGCAGAGGTCCCAGGTTCGATTCCCGGCCGAGAAGAAATTGATATGATGAATTTTATACTATAACGGGTCGGGATGTAGTATCTACAAATAAATAACTATATAACAAGTTTATGAGTAATCTAACACCCATAACACAAGCTTTGCTTACTTTGGGGCTAGATGTCTCTGTATTAAGTCCAAGCAAATTTATTATACACATAAATCACAAAACTGATAATAGGCCAATGACATTTGCCTTTGGAAACCTACACCTACTTAGAGGCGAGTCCCGCATTCATAGCACAGAACAATACACCATAACTAACACGAGATGTCACAACATAGGATGTTAATTAGCACTGACATGCAATTATGCTGCACGTTCAGTTGCACGGCTTTTTATGGCACATACAAGTGTATATCACCACCTGAACGTAACCTATGGTCCATTTGACCCAATTGCTGAAACGACCTATCACGTCACCGCAAATTGATCCGGAATAAAGCCATTGGCCACCTTGACGGCCACTCGATCCGTATTTGGGTTACAATTTACAATCGGCGCGACAAACGCCTTTGCCAAATCCAGGGCAGCTATTTTTGTACACTTTTTGTCCGATCACGCCGCATTGGGAAACAAACACTCAACAGATTTTTCGTCGCGAAGAAATTGAAAGCGTTTTAAAATGGAATTGTTGGTTGAGAGCCAACTAAGGTGCATCCTAATTCAGATGTCCGAATATTGCTTAGTTTGGCACTTCAAAAGATGTAAAGAATGATACACTTGGATCTTATATTACAGACTTGCATTATTGATTACCAGGGATACGTGGAAAATAGATGCCAAAACTTGCCGGTATTAGGAAAGATCTCCCGCGGGAGATACAAGAAGCGATGGATTGACATAGCCGAGTCGAATACGAGAGGCTTAGAATGTGACCTAGGACGTGAGGATGCCAAAGATCAGGCGAAGTGGAAAGCATAGCAGGAAAGCGGACCATGGGAGAAACCGGCGTTGACCGCTCAGATGATGATGATGACGATCATATATCTGACTGACAGATCTAGATCCGAAACTTTTCGGTAATTCAATAACTTTTTCCATACAATAGTAACCGTTATTAACGGTAAAGTGTAAAAAAATTCACCACGAAAATGAAGGCTTGAGAAAAGCGGAAGTCAGATCTGACTAGAATTTATATCTGTGTATATACATACTCCAATATTTACAACCTCACCATAATCCATGAAGATGTTCCTGATAAAGATAGTTAAGTTATTCATTGTTAAACAAAACAGAAAAAGTAAAGAGAAACTAACCTCTCTATTGAAGGCATCCGGCATTGTGAACGTGGATGTGATCCAGCAGAACGTGTTCACCACATTCACCGGCAGCCCACTGACAATACACTGTATGGGCTGGCCCACATACTGTGTGGCCGTGATGATCATGGAACACGTTAGCAACAACACTGTCGTGAACACATTGTGCAACCTGAACACCGCATTATCAGTCCTGATCGGCTGGTACTTGAAGTACACACTCAATCCTCCGAGTAACTTGAACATCTTGACTTTTTATCCACTAAAAGATTCTTTCATGACGAGATTACAGCCTTCTTCGTCTCTTTCGACACTAGTGTCGTTCTTCAGCCAATCGCAGTATCATATTTGAAATTCGATGAGATTCCCTGTGACGAAAATTCGTTTTCTTAAGACGAGGAATGTGCGTTTTATTCTTAATCTACGTAGTCAGTCTTGATTATAATTGCGCGGGAATGATGCGGCGCGATGATTATTGTCGCGGTTACTACTGTGCCTGAAACAAAACAAAAAGAGTGTTAATTTACACTTGAGTTTAATTTACATCCAGCCCGAAGATTCGTCATTAGAAGAGGCTGAGTTCTGATTCTACATCAGAATCGCAATATGCCGTACACACTTAACTCCAGGCTTCCTAATTCGATCATAAATCGAACAGTAAAAATTTATACGTGTTATACACTAGAATCAATCTGGCAAAGTAGGATACGATGAATACGTAAATAGCGACATCGCAATAAATCTTTACGAACTCCTTCTTAGAACATTGAACACAATAAACATCGCAGGAGCCATTTGAAATCGATATAAAGGTTTCGTGGAAGGGTTTCTCGAATAGTTTCTCATGAGATGGATAATTCAAGAGCCAGGTAACTAATGCAATTCTTCGGAAGCAACGATCACGTTTAAGGATTTAAATTCATGGATTTCCATTAGCAAGAACTCAGGTTAAAGGCTTGACTAAACGATAATGAATTTAATTTGGTAAGCCGGGATTGATAAATGATTTGGTAAGCCCTAAGGGGCTATTCAATCCTCTTGACAATAAATTGTATGATCAAGCGGATTGGATAACCCTGCTTGTTCCGCCAGCAGAGATCATTCCACACTCGCGTTACGTTATGACATAAAAACTAGTGTCATATCGCGTGTCGCCACACTTTAGCGATTGCTCAGCGTAACTTTACGCTGTAATGGCGGACAAATTGATCGTAGCGTCGCATGTCAATTCATACATGCAATGTGAACTCTCATTCAAAGACAAGCATTATCATGCGCTACTTTAGCATTGCTGTGATCAAGTTGTCTTGCAGTAAACTGTTAACTTTACAAAACCTAGCAGACACCTTAATTGGGTAAACATTTAAAAAAGACAGATGTTAAACAAGTTTCATACGTAAGTTTAGATTAAATCTCCCCTCAATTGCCAAGTTCAACGACTTGTTATCGCGCGTAATCTGGTGATTGTAGCATTTTGCAAAAGCGTTGCTGGACGAAGTAACGGTCTTCGGTTGGGTTGGGTACATAATAGGACTTATTGAAATAGGGTATCACTATATCAACCATATACTTGGAGGAAATGCACAATATTTATCAGAGCGTTTGTCTTCCTGAAAATCCTTGCATGCATATTTAATTGTTGTTTGAACGCGTTTATCTCTCTAATGGAAATTGGAATGCTTCGTATGTCCGTCCGTTCCTGTTAGCGAGTTCTAAAACGAGAGCGATCGCTAGTATTTAGCATAAGATCCTCTTTTTTTCTTTGAATAGCAAAATCCAAGCAAAATCCTACACAAGTAGGCAGACAGCGCCCGTCAACCCCACAAAAGGCGCGATCAGTTGTTCAAATACAGCACACACAATCAGCTGAATGGACGATTGTTCTTGCTCGTGTGCTCCCAATGTTTTGGGTTACGGACGACCACTAGTTGAGTTCTCGTGTGAACGCACCTGAGTCAACTGTGCGTTCCTATACGGAAACACACGCATACGCCTTGCGGAGCATTCCAACAGGGAATTCATAAACTTCTACTGTTAGTTTGGAAAACTCGTCTCAACGCGTGTTACGTATTGAAAAGAGACAATAGTCAGCTGTATTAAATGCAAACATTAAGATTTCTATGCAATCGCGAACTCAAATAAATGACAACGCATCGACTTTCAAGAAGCAATGCTTGAAGCAGGATCAATCGCTCTTGGATTTATTCATCGATTGAGTATCACCATAATCCAACAATATTGACAATGGCCTACTCAAGCGGGCCACCTGATGAAAAGTGGTCACCACTGCCTATAGACATAAGCAACACCGAGACTATCGCCAATGCGTTGCCCACCTCTATAACACGTATTATGAACTCCTGTGCCACAGAATGTTGTTTAAAGATAATGTCTAGTTATCACTAGGATCAATTTAAAATAAATACTTACTGACGGACGAAAGCGCTTCAGTCGCCCACTTAGCAAGTTGACAACCCCGTAAATGGACGTAGATGGAAAGAGACTACAATTTTGTCACCAAAATGTGTGCGACAACGTGACTGTGAAATTAGCGTACTTTCCAAAGTGCAATCTAATTCTGTGGTTGACAATTTTCACAAATTATAGCTGTACTATTTTCCGTCTGGTCCAAAGGAGAAAAGTGTCAACCATTCAGATTAGGACGTTTTACGATGTCGTTTTTGGCGTTTAACTCGCTTAGTGTAGCTTAGCGTTGAACTTTACAATTTGTTGATTTCTCATTTACTTTTGTTAACAAGAATAATAATAATAATAATAAATATTCGTGAACAAATTCACACAGCGCCATCTAGCCCCAAACTAAGCAAAGCTTGTACTACAGGTGCTAGATAACTGATATACTACTTAAATACTTTTTTTATTTTTTAAATACATACTTATTATACATAGAACACCTAGACCCGTAACAGAAATTAAAATTCATCATTTCAATTCAATTTCAATAGATAGGACAGATTGATAGAGTCTCAACACAGCACCTTCACATCTTAGCAGCAACATTTCTAATTTAACTAAAGGTGTTTCTAATAGGGCCATACTTTTAAATACTGCAATGTGTGGCTGCAATATTGGCAATAATGGCCAGGCCATGTTAAAACATATTCAATGCCGAAATAACCCTGCAATTTTTATTTCGTGACAAACGAGCAGACAGGCGTCCCTGATGGAAAGCGGTAACTGTCGCCCAAAGCATTTCCGATTCATGCATTTATTTATGCGTTGCAGGCAACAAAAATGCAGAACCGCAGGTGCATTGTCACTGTGAGTAATATCTGGGTACCTTATCCTTCAAACCGGAACACAACAATGCTTGACCATTGTTATTTGGTGGCAGAAATAGATAAGGCGATATTACTCACCCGGGCGGACTCCTCAGGCTTGACAGACAGAGTCCTACCACCTGATTGGCCAACTAATTTTAGGCATTGACTCATGAATAATGGAATTACATGGAGTCTAACTCTATTTTTACAACGACGTCATCAACACATACATTAAGGATTTAAAAAAAAACTATTATCTCAAAATTTTAACCTAGCGTACAATTGGATAATAATACCTATACACCTAGTCAATGTACTTTATTTATTTAACATTTCCCTGGTGTTGCTGATGTCCATAGGCGGCGGTGACCACTTTCCATCAGGTGGCCCGCTTGCCTGTTTGTCTGCCGTATAACATAAAAAAAAATGGTGCACAGGGAATACATAGTTATAGTCAGTTTTGAAAACTTGGTGAAATATTATCCATACCTCTATGAAAATTGCTTGTCTATTAAGCTAGACCTTCGTAACCATTCCTGTGTGATACAATTCAGGAGGTAAATACCTCAATTGTATCTGATAACGAAAGGCCAACTGATACAGTTCACCCCATTCTCACATTCCAACGAACAGTGACTTACTTGTCATTACCTTATGTTATTCAAGAACTATTCTCAATATTATTTTATCAGCAACGCTGCGAGGTATACTAGGGAGCGTGAATTCCACGCATTCCATTTGAGCTTCTGAACCGTGAGTTGTAATAGGAACGGGACGAATGACAGAAATGGAAGCGATTCTAAAATGTTTACCTGCCCCTGGGTGCAGATTTTCTGTTAAGTAAAGCGGTAGTGGAACGATATTAACAAAACTTGGCCAATGGTTACTTCTACACTTTTTATTTCCTCTATTACGCCTTACTTATACTAATATAAGAGACTTACGAGTACCTAATGAGCAGTGTGGTGTCCGGCAGAGTAGAATAGCACCAACCCCTAACACTCGTGGGTGTCCTACAAGGCGACTAATGTTCTCGAGGCAAAAGATCTAGGATCTCCGTAAGCTGGAAAATGGACAGCAGCGTTTCCCATACTTTTATTTATAACACTGCGATCTCCAACCCGCCTGCGAAAGCGTGGAGATTATGGCAACAACCTCCCTTTTCGTGGGAGAGGCCCCTAGTCCTGCAGTGGACTGTTATGAGCTGTGATGATGGGTACCTAATTAAATTCTTTAAACAGGGGTTGGACGCCACGCGAGCAAGGGCTCGGCGCGACTGTGCGCTATATTACTATTTGCAAAGGGAATTTGTTTAAATATTTATAGCCTATGTTACTCGCAGATAATGTAGCTTTCTAAAGGTGAAAGAATTCTTAAAATCGATTTAGTAGTTTTTGAGTTTATCCATTACAATTCCACAAATAAACAAGTCGACAAACAATCATATCACATGTAATGTAACTACAAAAATGTTTGTATATTTTTAGAACAATATTCTATTCTATTCCTGCTCGACAATGCTTGATCATAGAAGTTTAAAATAATATAAATTGAATAGATAGAGCGTCGGTGGCCGAGCGGTTGAGTATCCGACTCGTGCGCGAGAAGTATCGGGTTCAAATCCCGCTGCGGAATGATTTGGATGAAATTTGGTAGAGAGCTAGATTAGGGTGTGGAACAACACATAGGCTATTATTTTATCGACTACCTATAACGTGTAGTCGCCGCGGGCGGAAAGCTACTTTTCCATAATTGTGTTTTCCATATTTCCATACATAATTCCATATTTCAAAACTAAAAAAACATGTGCGATGAAAGTGTACTGAATAACCAAGTTAAAATATATATTCGCTTAGAGGAAATACCCAAAACAGTCTAACTAATTCACGCCCGCATCTGGTTCCATCATACGTCATCAAATGATTGCGACATGAAAATAAACGTTACCCACAACAAGTAGGTAAGCACCGAGAATATGCATTAAGTATTTAATTAAGATCTATGATGAATGATAATCTATGCAAAGATGAATCAGATAACAAGTAAGAAGAAACAGGAAGGAAAATCAAGTATCGTCATTGAATGTCGGAGATTTCGGTGTAACATTGTACAAGTAATATTACAGGTGATTAGCATAAGTGACTCATCATATCACATTCGCGTATTTCAATCGCGCGTCAATGGTTTGTAGACAGGGTGAAAATGCATTTTTTTGCAAAAACGTTTTTATGTTTACTTATCTTCTTACACAGATAAGGTATATCTTACATACATAAAGCTCATGCCTCTGCCCCACAGGTGGGCTAGGTAGAGACTATGGACCGCCACTTATCATCATCCACCTCCCATAAGGGCAGTGGCCACCAGGTAATCTATACATAGATAATCACTTTATTGCTCACAAAACATAACAATATCAATAATTTTATACATAGTATAAAACAAAAGGCTTCCCACCGTCTGTCTTTATGTATATGTACGTATCTGTACACTTACCTGTTTTAAACCACGCGAAGGATTTTAATGCGGTTTTCAACAATAGATAGAGTGAGAAAAAGGGAGAAGACGAGGAAGGTGAATAAAACGGTGAAGGTCTTATGGAAAGACAGAAAGTTTCAAATAAAACAAAATGTATCTTTCGCAATTTTAAACGCTCGAAATGAATCAAGCACAAGACAGCCTGCGTAGTGGATTCTCTATAATATGTCTTATTTGGTTAAGGAAATTATGGATTTAAATGGATAATGTGCAGCAGTATTCGTTGAATTGTATGTTCTATGTGTTTCTTGTATAATTCTCGACATCTATACACAATATACGTAGCGTGATTGATACGGCAAGTCGTGATTTTGGGCATTGTTTGGTTACCGAATAAGACAAGTCAGTTTAAACAGATAATATATATATGATCATGCATCGTTTGTAAGAAAGACATTAACAGTCTAATTTTAAGAAAGCATTCAGAGGGCTATACCCTTTGATGATACTATAATCGCTCTCATAAGAAAAACATCAATGGGTATAGAGAGTTCTTCGTAAAAACTTCAAAAGGGAAATAAACCTTCAAAGAACACGATTTAAATCACAGGAAATACCTCAAAGATACTAGAGGTAAATACCCTAATTAGCTTTTACCTTTAAATGATTGCTTCTGCTCACACAGAAGGCGTAATAGGTCATAAAAGCTATGTTGAAGAAGGGTGTGAGCTTGAGCTATATTTGGAATACTTACTGTTAGAGTTATGACCTCTGAAGTAAACTGTTTTAGAAGTGTTGGGAGTTGAGTGAATTACTGCTTCGGTATTATTTATACTTAGACTACACTACATAATAAGATACTGTAGATATAAATAAATAAATATTCTAGCTAGCCCCAAACTAAGCAAAGCTTGTACTATGGGTGCTAGATAACTGATATACTACTTAAATATATACTTATTATACATAGAACACCCAGACCCGTAACAGAAATTAAAATTCATCATTTTAATTTCTGCCCGGCCAATTGAACCACTCAGGTCGTCAAATCGATATTGTAATATTATGTTGATGTTAGGAAGGAAGGATACTTGTAAGTACCTATGTTTTATTTACGGAAACAATTAGTCTTGAGTGGTAAGGAGAATAAAAAATGTTCACGAACTATTGAATTCTGACCAGAAATAACTTCACAACTGGGAACACACTTGACATTTTGGAATAACAGTACGCTTATTCCGTAACTCTGTTGCCAACAATTCTCTGATTTCAATAATTGAAATTGTTACTATTGCGATTACGTATCGATTTAAACGTTTCAGTTTATTGCAATGGAACTTTGTTTGCAACTAAAGCCAGGAAATCGATGATACGGAATCGCAAAAGTAACCATTTCAATCATAGAAATCAGATAATCGTTTGCAACAGATTTACATTATTAGCCTACTGGTCGCCGAATACGACTGGGCTAAGCCTAAATGCATGAATCGTAGATGTTATGGGCGACAGTTACCGCTCACCATCAGGTTGGATATCTGCTCGTTTGACAATGTCTAGCATAAAAAAGTCATAACCGATAATTACATTAAAAAATTATATATCTAATAATAAAAAAAATTGCAACTACAGAGCACGCAATAGCTTAATTTTTTTTTTAATTATCTGCGACAGCCACTGAGCCCAAAGCAGCCAATCTCTTTAACAAACACATTTTGTAACATTCACTTCCTCAACTATCTTGATTGCGTTACGGATAACATCGACAACGTTAATAAACTGCGAAAAAAAAACCATAGCAAACCACCAACTACTATAGGCCCTAATTTAAATTTCCTTATCGGCAAAATAAGTAGTTACACGGCAAAGTGTATTAAATAATACACATACCTAATCACATGGATACAATTGCGGTTATCCTTTCGGTCAATCAAATTAAATTATAGTTGTATTACATTATAAATGGGGTAAAGAAAACACGACTGTGATATAAGGTAATAAAATTCATAATATAAATAATATTATAATCGACTGTTTGCAATAAAATTCATAAGTTCCATATAATAGGTACATGTCGTGAATATTTTTTAGATCACACGCATCTTGTTCAGATTTTGTAATAACTTAATAATAAAAATAATAATAAATAATCGTGGACAAATTCACACAGCGCCATCTAGCCCCAAACTAAGCAAAGCTTGTGCTATGGGTCCTAGCTAACTGGTATACTACATATATCCTTTTTTTTTATATATACATACTTATTATACATAGAACACCCAGACCCGTAACAGAAATTAAAATTCATCATTTAAATTTCTGCCCGGCCGGGAATCGAACCCGGGACCTCTTGCGTGGCTGACTGGCATGTTGACCACTGAACCACTCAGGTCGTCAAATAAGATAAGTCGTGATAAGAGCGTATTCGAAATACGACATGATTAGGATCAAAACGAAACATAAACATAATCACAGGGTCTAACAAATAGCCAAGGAGAAGAGACGAAACGGGATAAGAATATTGTAAAATAAATTATTGGGGGGAAAAACTTGGTATGATACATGAACGAAAATGTAAATACTTAAAATGTATGTCAAATTGACATATTTTGTTTTAGGTTTATAATTGCAGTGCCCATAAATAAGGGTTCATAATGTTAACCTAACTTATGAAGCATTTAATATTGAAGTATTTATTTATAGGAGAGGTTTTCCCTGGAGAGTACAACATGGAGTTCTTCAAGAAAGGGGTTAAGAGGTTTTTACGGGGTCGGCAACGCGTGGGTGATGCCCCTGGTATTGCAAACGTCCTACCATCTACCATCTTACCATCTTACCGTCTTACCATCAGGCAAGCCGCAAGCTTGTTTGCCACCTTAGTGGTATAAAAAAAAGAAAAACTGTTGAAATAGGTACTAGGCACAAATAGGGAGTATTGGATTCAATTGTGTCATTCGCACTGTGAATTGATTTTGCGAGATGGAAGCGGTGCGCCTGCGCAGGTCAAACGCCGTCTGGCGACAAATTACTGGCTATTATTCGCAGAGATCTTCATTAAAGTCAATTTTGTACCAACTGGGTGGCAGCAGCCGAGATTGCATGACCTTTTGTAATTATAACTTGTTATCTCTAGTGATGGAAGTGTTGTGGCTATGATGAAATCTTTTTGTGCAATTTGCTCCTCTTTTTTAAATTGCTGCAATTAATATTACTTCAAATAAATGTTTAAATAACACTTTAATTTGTATAATTTTACCGTGTTACTACAAAACTATGTTTAAGCAGTAAAACGTCAAACGTAAACTGCCAAATTACCCATGTTATAAATTTAAACATAATTCTTCAGTAAAAGTGCGCTCAAGATTAATGCGACTTGGTGGCAGACTTGTTGGGAGTTTCAAGACAAGTTAAATCGTATACATTCTGACTAGGGTGAATCCATGAAGACCAAACTACGTTTACCAACCAACGCGTCCCTGTTAAGTATTTAGTGCTTTGAGAAATCCTATTTTTGGGGGAACAATGAATAGACTGACGCAAATCGTTGGGGTGTAAATGCAACTCCCACCGGAAGGACCGGACCGGACAGTAGTCATGAAAGTTCTAGAAATAGAATTTACATTGGCAATGGAATATCCGGCAGATTAGAATACGTAGCACTAACACTAACCCGTTACCCTTAGAAGTTGGTTTTTAATTATTATTTTAGATACTAAACTCATGACAAGCGAGAAAACATTCCTGATGGTTATCGGTTATGATACTCATAGATAAGCTCATAAAACCCAAGATTTATACATAACAAAATGTAGAACTGCAAGTGTTGTTAATTGCCGAAAGTCTTTAAATTTTCAAGTTTTCCGTTTTAAGGTCTGAATGTTCATGATCGGTTACCGTTTCATCACCATCATATTGGCATCAATATCCCGGCTTTGCGCTGATCCGAGACTTGAAGATGATGATCAATATCTTGGCATATCAGGTAATTAACCTACAGTAGACCGACTACATGGTTACACATTCAGTCGCTTGTATGTGCAGGTTTCCTCTCGACATTTTCCCTCACCGCAAGATCGTATTACACTATCCTAGTCTTAGGGGAGTCCCTACTTTAGTACAACTAGAGAGACCAGGACCTGCATTGCCTATATCGCTGCATTTTGTGACTACATTAGCTTAAGCTAAGATCCGCAGTGAAATATTCAATCACACCCAATTCAAACTCTATGATTCGACGATATAGTTTGTTTCACAATGGGTACCACCCACCAGGCTAGCCTGGCTGTAAGGCATTGTCCGGAAACCAGCTCAAATTGGTCAATTGCCAGTGCTCACAATTGACGAGTTCGGGTCGCTGCAGGCTCAGTTGATACGATTTCATCTATTATAATCGTATGCTCGTGTGTGCAACGTTCATATTTTCTATATTAGCTATGGATGAAACCAAACCAAATGTTACCTAATTACTAATTAGAATACGAAAGTATATAGATCTGTTTCTTTTCGAGCTGAACTGCTGTACAGGCTCGGATAAAATTTGGCCAGCCCATGACAGCCTGGGGAAGGACGTAGGCTACTTACATCTTCAAGAAACAAATTTCTCGCGGACAAAGTCGCGGGCAAATACTGTCAGCTATAAACCTACAGCGTTCCCTTGAAACGCTCTATCCACCGATGAACTGAACGTAATAAAAATTAAATTAAGAACACCATACAGCGAAACACACACACGTTAAAGAACACTTTTTGCAACACTCATACCTACCTATGGTATCTACACAAGCGGGAAGTAATAACCTGACAAGCCGTTGATCAACGAAACTTGATATTCGTACAGAAATAGCAAACCCGTCCAACCAATATAAAAACCTAATCATAATCACAGCCCGTAACAGTCCACTGCAGGACTTAGGGCCTCTCCCACGAAAGGGGAGGTTATTGCCATAATCTCCACGCTTGGCAGGCGGGTTGGAGATCGCAGTGTTTAAATATAATAATGGAAAATGCTGCTGCCCATTTTCCAGACTACGGAGACTCTTGAACTTTTGCCTCGAAAACATTAGTCGCCTTGTACGACACCCATGAGTGTAAGGGGTTGGTGCTATTCTACTCTGCCGGACACCACACGGCCACCGGACACCACACGGCCATAAAAACCTAATAATTGAAACTAATTGAAACAATCAATCATTATTTTTCGACACAACAACGAATGAGTAAACAATGCATAGTCTCTCTTGTTTTGTCTTGAAACAATATTTCCAATAAACAATCGTTGAGACTTAACAAACATTATTATGTTGATGTTGTTTACAAATACATTAGGCATTGTCAACCTACAATGTGATTGCACACTTGTCTGTTTATACTGCGATAGTAAATGCGTGACAAGTTCTGGAAACTACTCGAGTGGAACAGCAGGTTAGAGAAAATCAACTAAAACTGATGCAATGGTCAGTTTGGCTAAAGTTATTTCCCGAGGAGACCAAAGGAAGGCCCCCAGGTCCATACATTTCTGCCGTCCTATATGACCAATTACATTAAACGATCTGTCGTTGGAAAGGTTTTTACACATACTACAACGTTTACTATAGCGACAACTGTTGAATCTTGAATTTTAAAAGAGGTAGGGCATAGCGGGGTATCCCGTTCGAATTGGAGCCGCCCGACTGGGGAAGTACCTCCACCTTACAGAATACCGCAGCTAAACAATATTCTTTTAAATAGTATTGTGTTTCTGCCGGTGAGTAAGGTTTCCAGAGCTCCATGGGGTGGGAATTTGGGGAACCGTGGCTTTGGCAGTAGAGGGATATTTGCCTTTTTGCTGCCAGAGCAACGTGTTATAGAGGTGGGCAACGCATTGGCGATAGTCTCGGTGTCGCTAATGTCTATAGGCAGTGGTGACCACTTTCCATCAGGTGGCCCGCTTGCCTGTTTGCCTATCTTATGACATAAAAAAAAATCGTTGTGGGAAAGATATTATGGCCAAAAATATACATTTTATTTTACCGCTTTTATTGCTTTACATACTGTTTCTAATTCAATATATAACACGTTAATAAATAATCAATCCCACTATCTAAGAGAAAATACTAAGTCTCAGAAGTTTTTAAGCGTTTGGCCCACCAGACAAAGTTCGCCAACACTTCAAAGTTCAAGTTAACCAACAGATCCTTACCGAATGCTGGTAACAATGATCTCATCCCGTCCCACGTAATCGCAATTAAGGAAGCATTGCACTTTGAAGCTAGGAGGACGCTATACTCTAACTTGACAACAAT
The DNA here is from genome assembly GCA_905147135.1 of Blastobasis lacticolella. Classification (NCBI taxonomy): domain Eukaryota; kingdom Metazoa; phylum Arthropoda; class Insecta; order Lepidoptera; family Blastobasidae; genus Blastobasis; species Blastobasis lacticolella. Next base: position 1,662,958 of record LR990046.1, read on the forward strand.
ACCGGAGAATTCATAAGAAACGATTAGTAATAAAGTTGACGGTACAGTCATTATATTATTTATATCCCAATTTATTTGTGTGTATAACCTACATGACACGTCAATCTTTGACGAAAAACACATTACACCGTTACACAGCCTAAATGCACATTATTCTTCTTGAAATCGAAAAAGAAAATTCCTTCTAGCGTAATTATTTGACTATTATTGGACTTTTAGCGTATGAGAGCGTCGGTGGCCTAGCTCGTAAGCGAGAGGTACCGGTATCGACCCAATGACTCTTTAGTCATTGGGTCGATACCGGTACCTAACCTAATAACTCAGAGTTACGGACATTACTTGAACACAAACCGATGCACGTACGATGAGAACATCGTGATGACTGGCGACTGAATGAGTAACCATGATCCAATCTGTTCAGGTTCCACTGCTAACAGGGTCACGGAGGTCAGTCGCTCCCCTGTAATTTCGTGATCTGTGAAATCCCGTATCATGGTGTACCCTCGCGCGCGAGAGCAAAAACCGGGACATTATCGCCGAGATGATTATTTATTGGGCTTCTAGCGTATCTTAAAACGGTAAGTATTCTGTGTAGTGTCTTTATCAAACTCTGCTAGAGCTCGTCTAATTTAAAATGACGCGCCCCACTATCGCATTAACGCACACAAGCAAGTTTAAAATATGGACGCAATACATATACAAATGCCGTTGTAATTGGTCATTCAGTTGCCGGTAAGATTCAAACGTCGGAGCACGCGCCGTTCATTGGCTTCCACACAGATGAAGTGTCGTTATTAATATTTGCACTCACACATCGAAATCAACTAACTAAGTAGTGGGGCGCGTCATCTTAGACTAGACGAGCTCTACGAGGATGTCACGTGTAGTTTAGTAAGCTGGACCATTCTGGGGTGACAATAAAATTTGCATCGCTCTATGGCACGTGATGTCAGCTGATACTATCTACCTACGGTGTCGAGGCCATGCGACCGTTGCACGGAGCGTTATTTCGACAATTTCTGCCCATTGTCAAACCTGCGGTCTATCAGATCGTTTCATCTCATGAGAATTTAATTCAGCCACAGAGCAGCTAGTTTGCGAAACGTTTGGCAATTTGTTAGGTGAGGAAACCTTCGAGTCCGGTTTATTAGTTGAGTCTAGGCTAACATGACTATTTACCTTGCCATGACACGTTAGTGTATGAAAAATAATTCTACTAAAATTGTAAGTAAGAATGTAAAGCCTGAGAACTCTTCGGATAGCTACCATACCCACCAGCAATACAGCTTTATTGTAATTCCAACTTTAAGGATAATGAAATTACTGTCGAGGCAAGCTCCTGCTCCTGTTGCTGGTTTTATTAACCGTTGAGCGTTAAATCTATCAATGATATGGACGATATGGACTCTTACCTTACCATCCTGAGAGCTGTCTGTACATTTATCGTTATAATTACATAAATAAACCACATATACAGAACAGCAAAAACTATGGCAAACTGGCTGATAACTGCAAAAGGACATTGAAACCGCACAGATATAGGGCAGGGCTTATGCAATGGTGATAAATGTCAGCAAGTTTATGGATTCACTGTCGGAACGGGTCTCTGGCGGTCAAGGCGAGCGTGGTGCGCAGGCGCAAGGTGCAGGCTTCGTAACACCCAGTCGCATCTGGTTGCATTCATTAAGAAACTAGAAAATCGTGCGCGTGCGTTTCCACTGTCAGTATCAAACGAGTACCTAAAGTGCCGCCAGCATACGAAATAGTACCTATTTGCTTGATATTGTCGCGATGAATGTGGATTTCAATTACTAATCGCGATAGGAATAATTTAATACAATCCATTGGACACAACACGATTATATCTGCACAACTACCTATACAGGTATTTACAACTTTAATAATTGCCATGTATATTATAGGCAAATAGGAAAACGATTTTCAAATCTAACAGGTTGTTATCGTCAACCGATTAAGCATATCATCAAGGCTCATTATAGTTGTCAAACAAAACAGCTTGGTTCAGAAGATCACTGCGTGAGTTAAAGTACCGCACGCGTAGGACAATCTACCTAGCTCAAATTATGTGACCATAACTACACATTTGCAATTTAAAATAGCATTCACGGTGTTGCTTGATGATTAGACGTTAAAATTCTAGCTGCGCCCTCGGCACAATGCATGGGAAAATGCGGTATAGGTAGCCCCTATCATGCGACGATGGAACAAAAGGGGACACCTCCCTCAGTGCTGAATAGATAGCCAAAGTTATATTAACTCATTCATTCGTGTTTTATTATTAATTGCTAAATCACAAGTTAATTACAGTATAAGTATGTCAAGCAACAATATATTAGGATTTCAAAATGACAAACTGTTAAAATCGTTATGGATTCCGAAATTCTGCTATAAATACATTTGATTTTTGTTGGTAAATAAGTAGATATATGTAGGACACGTGGTGGAATTACAATTTAGGAGCAATGACATCTCACGCACGCAATACGTACGTACTATGTCGAAGTCATCGCGGCATTAATGTCCCGGTTGTGCTCTCGAGCACGAGGACCCAGGGCCACCTTGACCATTATCCAGCATTTGGCAGATCACATAATTAAAGTGGAGCGACTGCTATCTGACCTCCGTGATCCAGCTACCAGGGGAACCTGACCAGATTGGATCATGGTTACATCACGATGTTTTCCCTCAACGTAAGAGCATCGGTTGGCATTCAACTAATGTACATAACTCAGAAAAAAGTACATGGCCGCAGTGGGATTCGAACCCGGTACCTCTCGTTTTCGAGTCGGATACCTTAACCACTCGGCCATCGACGCTTCGGCTACGTACTTACTAAGTATAGGGCAGTACAAAAAAACGAGAGAAAAATTCGAAGAATACCACAGCACAGTTGCCCAACGGCCTTCCGCCTGTGACGACTCCCGAAATCGATATCTTGAAATTACCCGATACGATCTCTACACCGATTAATACCAGAGAAATCTACCTCCAAAACCGATGGAAACTGCTTTAGGGAGGTGCAGTGAACACCTTTTCATCGGGAGCCGCCGAAATTAAAACCAGAGTTGTAGGCACCGGATAAAGCTCTCATATTCTATGAGTAAGTATCGTTTCGGATGTCAGCCAACGATGGTCGGCTCCTAGGCGAGTTTTAAGCTATAAATCTTGCACTCCGCCCCGAAAGCTGTGGCATTAGAGGTGATTAAAGCGGCGCAAGCGCAGGATGGAGCAAATTATACGGTGCGGAGGTTTCGGCCACAAAAATGTGGCGCGGTCATTATCCCGCGGAGCCGGGGCCGCGCGTACGCCTTGGTCACAGAGCGGCAGCCAAAATACCAGACGAAATTCCTTATCTTCTTCTCTACTCTATCCTATCCTTACATAGTATAAAATAAAATCATTTTCCACGTCTGTCTGTTTGGATATACGCTAATTCATTATAAATTACGTAAAGAAATTGAAGCGGTTCTCACCATTAGGAAGGATTTCTTTTGGCCGACTTATATGTAACATATTATAGCAAAGAAGAGTCGAGGAAACCCGTGCAAATCCGGGGCGGAGCGGTAGTTGAATACGGGGTATCGCCATGTTAGAGTGATGTGATGTGATGTTACACGACGTACGGTACCGTATCGACGACCGTAACCACACTGGCGCCACGTGATGCCATGTGACGCGTGTATACGGGCCTGTCTGTGTATGTCTGCGGGCCGAATGATGCGTGACGCATCAGATCGCGTCATTATACGCCACACACGCGCTCTGACGCTACGCCATGGGATTTGGTCGCATCAGCGACGTCACGTTTTCATACATTTAGTATGAGAGCTGCTGTCCTATGCATCAAGTACATCACATCACATCACTCTAATGTGGTGTTACCATATAATAACTTCTAGTATATTAGTCTCTGCCTATTGTCAACCCCTATGTGCCTATGGAAAAGGGGTGTGACTATATTAATAACAGAAGTTTTATGGTATTTCCAGACTTGCAGCAGGATGTTAAATTCTATTTTGACATATTAATTACTTCGTTTTTGTTTCTTAATCATTACACATGTCCAATATGAAATACCATTGCACTGTAAGATAAAAAACAATTTAAGGTAAAATGATCAGCTACAGATTGGTGCCAAATTCATAGAAATATCATTGCCATTCATACCTTGTCTAATTATAGGTAATTGTGAAACAGCCTCTAAGTACAAGTTTACACAGAGTTATTAAAGTTAGTTATGTACGTAGTGTCTACTAGAGGTGAAAATAGCACACATGCAATGGTCTTTTGTTTAAAGAGTCAGCATGGATGTCTTAAATTTTAGATCCTCTTAGCCTTCACTAAGCAGTAACTACTTTTAGTTTATCGTTTGCATTGTGGATGACCCTGTTGAAACAATTTTAACACCTAGCGTGGAAGTTAAAAAGCATAGATTCAATTGACCTATTGGCTATTATAAATACCAAGAGAAAATTTAATTTCTAATTAAAATGATACAATATTAATAGTCTGACTCTTAGTTATCGTAGCAAATTAATATTGATGAATGAATTAGGTACTTATAAACCTACTTGAGAATGTGGTACTTACAGCGGTCAACTTGATAGCCCAATTACTTAAAAATTTTATGTAGGTAAATAGTAGTTCCAGATAACACAAATAAACTACAACCAAATTACAGTATTGTATTAATTGGATAATTAGTTGATTGGAGAAAGTGTTGAAATTGGTCTGGGAGAAACAATTGGTTAGGCTGTAATATTCTGATCAGGTTGGTAAATTAAATGTTCATAGATTCAGTATAAAGATAGTGACTTTATATTGGATCATAGCAGAATTACCTGCATTGAAGAATAAGTTTATCCAAATCTTATGATAGGTACCAAACCACTAGCTGCGCCACTAGGTACAGATATCCATCTAATTAGGAATAGTTATGCGATCAGCTGCATCGGTTTAGAATGAAAATAGGCAAGTACCTAAGTATTTCGCGTCGTCAAATAAACAATGGTATTGTCTTAGTATAGTAGTTTTAAGCATACTCACGGATTCCTTCGATTATCTGGCACTGATCAATAGCCAAAAACACCGCTCAACAATTTTCTAACGAATAGTTTCTTGTGAAATACAAAAACCCCTTTGACGTTTCGAAATTTTGTACGAAATCGGTCCTGAAAAAATCTATAAAAATTCAAAAGTTCACACAAAGTCTCAATTCATTTGGCAAAATGTTTATAGATTGAACACGAATTCACAAATAATACCGTTTCGTCACTAAAATTCACAAAACGCGTTTACAATCACCGAACAAAACAGCTCCCACTCACGGCTGTTCTCGCTATCTGGCACAATTTTATTTTGTTTAGCATCGGGCAGCATTGTGGACAGATACTCGAGGACAGAGAAAGAGTTATACAATTATTTGAAGATAGAAAGAGACAAGCTGCTTTTGATGGCGCGAGACGCCATTTTGACAGAAGGTTGCCATAGAGCATAAAGTTTATTCCGTTACACAAAGATCGCCTAAACTTGACAAGTTTAACTTTTATTTTAAATTATCAAGTTTAGGCGCTCTTCGTGTATGAGAGATGTTTAAATTTAAAGATGTATTCATTATTAATCGTACCATAACAATCAATGTTATTAAGCCCTAACATTTCTGTTTATTTACTGTTTAGTGTAGGTACTCAATTTTCATACCATGTTACTTTTCTGACATGCCTTGAAACGGAGTGTAATTTAAGGAAGTCATTTTTTCCCGCGCGCGCGGTAAGTTAAAAAATACAAAAGAATTATCAAGTTTTCTATTAAGTTGAATATAATTTATCCAGACATTGCATATAATAAGTATTCTAGTTTTTCAATAGCAACACAAAAAGCAATAATCATCTTGGCGGTGTCCCGGTTGAGCTCTCGTGCGCAAGGGCCCGGGTTCCGCCTTGAGTCAAGGGATCAAGGCCCTAGACCATGATCCAGAATTTGGCAGATCAGGTAATTAAAGTGCCAACAATGGAGCAAGACTGGTATCTGACCGCGCTGTGACTCTGATATCAGGGAAACCTGACCAGATTGGATCATGATTAACGCTCGTTAACTACACATTCAGTTTCATCGAGTCAGATCATTTAACCATTAGGCCGTCAACAAACAAAAATAAAATTTAGGTGAATTTAGGTAGGTCAAAGAATACCAATAGGTTATAAAATAAGAACAAGGTAGTAGAAGGTACCTATTCCTAAAAAAGAATTTCTTCCAGCATACGCCGCAATGTGTGTGTGTTTACAAATCTGGAAGGAATGTTTAACAAAGTGACTACCTAATGATTGGTCGTCATTTCCGATTTTTCATAGGTAGGGTGAGGTGTCGAACAGTGACCCACAAAAAAGTTAAACAATCATAACTCATAAGTTTGTCAATATCATGAAATTTTTTTTGGTCTAGTCGTTGCGTAATATATCTGACTCACAATTTGTATATAAATTTATAGAAAAAAAGTGTAAGAGAAAAAATTATATTCCAGATTTTTTGAAAGATGGGAAATGACTCATGTGTCCACCTCGTGGGACACATTGAACCAGTGGGTTAGTCTACAGCGAACCGGGAAGTACATAGTGAGCCAGACGAATGAGATCACTATTATTAACGTTTCCTCTTTGTAGTTATTAGCATAATAGATAAGTTAGACAATAATACATTATTTATAAATGTGTAAGTAATTAGTTTTATTTACCAAAATAACTGTGAAGACTATAAATCAACATAAATCAATAACAACATAACTTAACCTATTTTCTAATTACAGTCATTGATGATATCTTTTAAATTTATATAATAATTAATAATCAACTAGCTACCCTAGAGTTCTTGAGATTTAGGCGTCTACCGATGGTGGTGGTTTGGTAGGGTAGGGGTTCTATATAAAAAATGATGTAGAAAAAGGTAAGGGTTAGGGTAGGGATTCGATCCACTGGTGGAGCCTTGCAGTGGATCTTAGTGGATTGAGAGACTTGGGTACGAATAGAGTACGGTTAGGGCGCGGATAGGGGTAGGGTAGGGTACACGTAGGAGTGTGGTAGAGGTAGAGTTCATCAAATTAAAACCACGCGAACCAAGACGCGCTGGGCAGCTAATTCATGTACGAAGTCACGAAGACTGACGACAGTATTCTGATATTGCCTACGTCCACTGACAGTCCACTGCAAAACTTAATTAGGGCCTCTCCACGAAAGGGGGGATTATTGCCATAATCGCCACGCCTGGCCGGCGGGCTGGTGATCGCAGATTTATAAATATAACAATGGAAATCACTGCTCCCCATTTTCCAGCCTGAGACTAGATCTTTTGCCTTGAAAACATTAGTTTTTTTCATAACAGTGAAGGTAGCTAACTTTCCAATCTCTTTGTACGACACCCACGAGTGTAAGGGGTTGGTGCTATTGTAATCTGCCGGACACCACACGGCCTTATTCTTATTAGTTGTTCGAAAAGTGAAAACCTAGTTTGTATTTCAGTCCACGGTGGATAGAGTCATTAGTCCGGAATTAGCAGCATCTTTTTCATCACAAATATATCTATTATATTTCTTTGTTCAATCAAATGTGTATATCTGCTTGTCTGTGCCATCTTAACAGCTCCCAGTAGGCAAACAGGCAAGTGGGCCATCTGATGGAAAGTGGTCACCACTGCCTATAGACATTAGCAACACCAGTATCGCCAATGCGTTGCCCACCTCTATAACACGTTGCTCTGGCAGCAAAAAGGCAAATGCCCCACCACTGTCAAAGCCACGCACGGTTCCCCAAATCCCCACCCCCCATGGAGCACTGGAGACCTTACTAACCGGCAGAAACACAATACAAATTAAAAGAGTATTGTTTAGCTGCGGTATTCTGTAAGGTGAAGGTACTTCCCCAGCCGGGCGGCTCTAATTCGAACGGGATACCCCGCTATGCCCTACCTCTCTTAGGTTAATCGAGAGGGTTCTTAACTTTGTATCATTAAAATCGATTCAGTACACATCTAGGGCGCTTGAACCTGAAGCCTCACCTAGCTAGGATAAGAGCAGAAGGGTGGCGATGATCAATATTCATGAAAACGAAGGATTCCAAGGAAGGCCGGGCAAAAATTGAAATGATGAATTTTAATTTCTGTTACGGGTCTGGGTGTTCTATGTATAATAAGTATGTATTTAAAAAAAAAAAGTATTTAAGTAGTATATCAGTTATCTAGCACCCATAGTACACGCTTTGCTTAGTTTGGGGCTAGATGGCGCTGTGTGAATTTGTCCACGAATATTTATTTATTTATTTATTTATTCGTGAATCACTCGTCATTGTTCCGTGATGTCTCCATATACATCATCGGTAGCCAAATGGTTATTAGGTCCGACTCGTAAGCGAACATCGTGATGTAACCTGCACATTCAGGCGACTGAATATGTGTAAGTATGTAACCATGATGTAATCTGGTCAGGCACCCTTATTAAACCTGGATTAACTAAAAGATGACCAATGATGCATTTATAACTGCTTAAGAACAGTAAATAGCAGCAGCTACTGTCAACGTTTTACCAGTTGGTAATCATTTAAACTTTTCTAGCGGACGTCCCGAAGCGTTAAGGTCAATAGTCGATAGTAAACTCTCTCGAGCCCATGGAATTATCATTACCGGTTGTGTTGCGACACGAGTCTGTGGAGACCAGTCGCAGCCAAGATCGTAGGTGAAATTTTAGGATACCTAAGCTCTATTTACTTACCATTTTTTCAAGATAAGAGGGATGTCCATAATATTTTACAAATAGTAAAATATTATATGTTAAATAGTACAATATTCAATGGGACGCATGCTTGGTCTGACCTCCTCTAAGACTGCCATTCATACCCGATTCAACTTGTTGTCATCTAAAATTAAGTAGGTATTTAAGATTTTTAACAAGAAAAAGCATTGCGTTAATACCATCTCATTACCCACATCGGACGGAATGGAACGGAGGCGGTATAGGCGTTAGGGGTTAGAGGTTGTTTGTGCATTTGTATGTGTGACTGTTACCATTTATCTTAAAAACTACTGGGTCAATTTCATTGCGGTTTTTTGCATTCGAAACGTATTATTTCAGAGCAGGTTCGTAGACATGTCAGTAAACCCCTGGGGGCGCTACAGCAGCCTGATATGTCGGCATTTGTGGAGTTCTCAGTAACTAAACCGATTTCAATGTGGTTTTTGCATTCGAAGCTTGCAATTACGACGATTTTAGCCGTCGCTTTCTTTTTTTATTTTGGTTTTGTTTTTTACCTAAATGACGCTTAAATGCATAAGAATATCTTGGCGTTAACTTACGTCACCTTACCAAACGAGTATCATACTCCTGACTTCTGTTTGTCCGACGCTGATACCAAAATCTCTGGAGAACGCCAAGGAGAAGTGTGTCTGGATCATCTCAAGAAAGCAGAGACGAGATATTGAATAATTATGAGTCAAGCCTGAATTAAATTATCCAGTCAAACCAACTTCCAAGTCAACTAGTTTGAGGCTACTAAGATGGCGCATCTTCTATCGAGGTCATAATCCTTTTATAAATGGTTTAAACAACATTTGAGATGATAAAATTAATACCTAAGTAATGTTATGAACAGCTATGTTTGCTATAAATGAAGGTCAGTGGAACGATAGACGCCTACCATTAGCAATGACTTAATTAACGCTTTGTAGTCCCGGAGCCTGAACAACATTAGTTAGAAGTATGTATTACTTAGTGCACTTAGCGCATGACGAATTTCTATATGAACCACGGGAAATATTTCGAAATTGAATGCTGATAATTGAGATTACAATCACAATCGAAAAAAATATGCAGTTACAGCCTTAAAATTCAGTCATCCATCCTGTTCTTAGGAGGAGTAGTAGTAGAACGAACAACTCCAAGCTCTGATCAGAGGGCGAACAAAAAACTATTTTCGATTCAATATTTAAATATCTTTTTTAAAATTACATTTTATTTAAAATATCAATATTAGTTATTTACAAAAACAAATAAACTAAAGCAAGGTAACGAAAATAAAACTAACTAACCTATAATAAACAAGCACCTTTTAAATTCCCACTTAACACGCACGCCTCCTACACTACAATATTTGGCAAGTGTTAATAAAGGCTTCCCAAGTTATCTTTATTTCATTCTGTTCCTCACAATTTGCAAACTGTTTAGATAAGTTTTTAGCATATATTACATGCCCTGATCATGTTGTTTGTTTTAACATCATCATTGCCATTTATGTTATTGAGAGGTTTTGTGACCATTTAACAGTATTATGTTGTTTATTTTTATGCGTAATAGCTAGCGGGGCGGCCTCGTAAGCGAGAGGTACGGAATTCGATCCCCAGTACAGTAATGTGCCAATTAATGACTTTGAGTTATGTTCGTATGTTGTACACTAACCGATGCTCTAATGGTGAGGAAACATGCACATTCAGGTGACTAACGGGATCCAATGGCAGTCGCTATACTTACTGTAATAACCAGATCTGCCAAAATCTGGATTGTGGTCAAGGTGGACCCTGGTTCTCATACGCGAGAGCACAACCGGGACATTGATACGAGGCAGGGCACGGATTTTACTTTATTTAGACTTAGGGCACGTTTCAGTATACATTGCATTACCTACACCATTTGTTGTAAAGCAATGAATATTGAACACTAACTATAGAGAAATAAATTTTATATACAGACGACAGAAACTCATTAAATTTGTTATTTATAATATATCGTCGTTAAAGCACTTAAAGTAAGCCCGAGTCTCGAGATTATCAGCCAAGCCAACTTCGAATAAAGTTACAAAGAGTTATTTCAGGGAGATCTGAAAGAAGGACAGCAAAAAGAGTTGAATAGTCACCGGAATCTTGAGAAACAGGGGTGGGCAGAAACCACATTCATCAAACTTATCAAACATGCTTGTCGGTTCAGGACTACCCTACCCTACCTACTCCTACCTACTCTTGATCTGACCTTTCTTTAAACATATCCGACTAGCGACCCGCCCCGGCTTCGCACGGCTAGTAACCTTAACATTTTATACAGCTAAACCTTCCTCATGTGTCAGTCTGTCTATTATTGAAAACCGCATGAAAATCCGTTCAGTCGTTTTTGAGTTTATTGCGAACAGACATGGTGTGGGACTCTGTTTTTGATATGTACGTCACCGCTCTTCTCCCTCCATTGTTTTCATTCTCTTATATCATCATCATCTTGGCGTTAATGTCTTTCTCTCGAATGTGTGTCTCAGGATTTGGCAGGTCAGGTAATTACAGTGGAGCGACTGCCATCCGACCTCCATGACCCTGCTACCAGGGGAACCCAACCAGATTGGATCAGTAAGAGCATCGGTTAGTATTCAACTAATATACATAACTCAGAAAACAGTCATTGGTACATGGCCGGAGCGGGATTCGAACCCGTGACCTCTGGCTTACGAGTCGGATACTCTAACCGCTCGGCCACAGACGCTCATTCTCTGCCATATACTTACTTACCTATTATGTGGTCTCTGCCTATCCTTACTGGAAAAAGGCATGACTAATATCTAAGGAATTTTTTAAATAAAAATGTGCAATAGTATAAACATTATAATAAATTTTTGTTTAAATAATATACAAACACTTATTTGTACGGGACTAGACAAAATGGAAAATAGTTCCTACTTACAAAAAGAGCACTTCAATCATTGCAAACCAATGCCAACTGCAGATCATGATACTCGCCTCATTTATTTTATTTTATTTTATTTGCCAACAGATTTACACTTTTTGTTACATTGAAATAATACATGAATGATCTTTAACACTTAAATGTAAATCTAATAACAGGCAAAATTACGTTCACAATAGAATCCGATCGCGCTTAATTAAAAATAAATCTTAATCTACCACAACTCAAACTTAACAACTAAACATTGATAATGTTTTAAGACTTCGCACTTAGGATATAGGTAGTACAATATTTTTTTATATTGTAATAAGAGTTACAAAGTGTGTTATGTTCCTGCACAGTCTATAAACTATTTCATTTACGCTAAACGGTATATTTTATTAAGTAATTACAATATTGATATTACAATTCAATCCAAATACTCAATCACGCTTACGCAAGCAATAATTAATTAATCCTTTCTCACTTCCCTGTTTTTAATTCAAAATGTATGCACTATGGCATGATGTACCTATTCGAAAATGTTACCTCCAGTCAGAACAAATTAATTTTCAGTCATTACCTTCCTTAACACTATTAGCAAGTAACTACAACAATAATTATGTCATTTGGTATGGTATAGAAGATAACAAAGTTTAGATACCTATTCGACAAGAATAATAAAATATAATCATCATCATCATATCAGCCAGAAGACGCCCACTGCTGGGCATAGGCCTCCCCCAGAGATCTCCACAAAGGCTGGTCCTGTGCGATCCTTACCAGGTCGTCGGTCCACCTTGTAGGAGGCCTACCCACGCTGCGTCTTCCGGTACGTGGTCGCCACTCAAGAACTTTACTGCCCCATCGGCCATCTGTTCTTCGAGCTATGTGCCCTGCCCACAGCTACTTCAATCTGGCAATCCTTAGAGCTATGTCGGTGGCCTTGGTTCGCTTGCGGATCTCCTCAAGCAATAAAATATTACTTTCACAAAACCAAATTTAAATAATACCTGCATTTTAACAAAATCCTGGTAATTTAAATTTAGTTTTATAGAATTTTAATATCACAATTGACATCAACAACATTGAGCATTTTCATATGTTTATAAATTAATATATTAATGTACTTCGACGACAAATTCGTTTAGGTACTATTTCCTACCGGCTTACGGATATAAAGCGTCACCTCCTAACATCCCAACGTCATTATAAGCCGCTGGACATTATCTGCATGACAGCAGGCGAATATAAATTAACATATCTAACATCATCAAATACTCAAATACTCTTTATTACATAAAATTCAAAATTTTACATGTCATTTATAAATAAAATTGAAATTAATACAGTCTTTCACATTATAGGTCAATATCGACGTTAGGAGATTAATTTAATTAATCATCATTATAATCATCTTGACGGTTCATCTCGGCTTCTGCCAGGGTCCACTTGCCAACTCATTCTTCACCCGGTCTTCGGCATCCTCGCGTCCTAAACCGTTGCCTCTGGCAACCGTCTCAGCGACGTCAATCATCATCATCGTCACAGCCCATAACAGTCCACTGCAGGACTTAGGGCCTCTCCCACGAAAAGGGAGGTTATTGCCATAATCTCCACGCTTGGCAGGCGGGTTGGAGATCGCAGTGTTATAATATAACAATGGAAAATGCTGCTGCCCATTTTCCAGTCTACGGAGGCGCTTAGATCTTTTGCCTCGAAAACATTAGTCGCCTTATACGACACCCACGAGTGTAAGAGGTTGATGCTATTCTACTCTGCCGGACACCACACGGCCGACGACGTCAATACTTGTAACTATCTACTTACCTAACCCGTACCTACCTAATTTAAAATTATCTGAGCATCGCTTAAATTTTAACATTTCTTCTTGTTCTATTTCTTCTTCATCTTCATCTGTTGTTCTCGTCTCTCTATTTTTCTACATAGCTTTCTTTTCACCGTGATAAGGTATTGTCTCATCGTCGTAGCCTATCAAAATGGGCTCTGTTCCTTTTTCCTCGTAACCGTCGTACTCGTCAGGTAGCTCCCGCTTCTGCAACTCTTCCGCTAGCCGAGTGAAGAGCTCCCTGGAATTATTAAAGTTTTTTTTATGTTATACGACAGACAGGCAAGCGGGTGCACCTAATGGAAAGTGGTCACGCCGCCTATGGACATCAGCGACACCAGGGGCGCTACCAAAGCGTTGCCCGCCTCTAAAGAGACCTCTAATATTTTCTAAACTCATAAGCTTAGCATCTATACGCCGGTACTACATTTCCCGCGCTTCCTTATACCATGTTGTAAAAAAGTGTAGGAGTAGTCAGTACTAGCCTCCCGCCCCGGCATCGTACGAACGTAATTAAAAAAAAGAGGTAAGAAATATGTTTATAAATCTTTCGTGAAAAATTATCTAAGTGATAGTGATACTGATATTGACCTGTTGTATTTCTCTGTGTGTACTGGTAAATTCTCTGTATATCATTATTGTGTATAATAAACAGTTAAATAAATAAATGAATGAAAACTACATCAAAATCCGTCTCGTCGCTTAGGAAGGGTTAACGAATATACAGACACTTGGGATACTTTATTTTTGCTTCGTATGCAGCGAAACTACGGCTGTACGAAACCAAACCTTGCGCATTATTAACAGCTAACATCTGCTCCTAGTTATTAAGAAGTAAAAAGACGAGACTCACTGGAAGACGAATCCTTGCATGTTCTTCCCTAAGTAGTAGAGGAAGAGCCAGTCGCCGTACTGGCACCCGTTCACCACACTGATCACGTTCGTCTGGTTGAACTTGTGCTCTTTCATCTGACCCAGCATCATCCGGTTGAACTTTATCGACCGCCGGTACAGGAAGAAGGATATGATACGCCAGATCACGGCTGAAAGTCAAGATATACGATATTTTTATAAGCTTTTATTTTGTTTCACATGTCCCCATGTTTGTTCGTAATAAAGTTATGTTGACATCGAGTTGACAAGTACTCTGACTTGTTATGAAAACATATTTTTTCATTTGAACTTGTTTTTATATAAAATATTGCCAGTTTGTATATATTCTAGATTATTTTTCCCTCAGAACTTTCCATAAAACCTTTGCTGTAATAAGCAAACAGTCCATTTGATGAAATGCGTCCATGTAGACTACGTACTATCAAAGACATCTGCATTTGGGTGCCACAGCACAACTGTAGATGAACTACCTAACTAGATGATATGCCTCAAGCCTTCATTTGAACTTGCTAACTTAACCACAACGATACACCCTTGGCAGCAGAAATAGCAGGATATAAAGGTACACCTCATCACGCTGACAGAGACGTTACAATTGAAAGATTTCTTAAAGAAACGACTGTATCGAATTTGGTATATGAAAGGGGCCTCAGTGTGTTATATTTTTTGTCACAAATTAAACTTACTCTTCTACCCTATTTACCTAATACTGAAGCGATGAAGAGGAAGAGCAGCCAGAACCAGAGCACAGTGTATATCTTCTCGTGGATGATGTTCAGCGCCATCACGCATAAAGCGTCGTGCTGCTGGATCGAACCGCTGGGACCGTATTTGTGGAAGAGACATTTTGTCACCTGGAATTTGAGGGAAATATTGACATTATTGTAATGAAATGACCTGTATTGTCTGGTAATCCTTATCCTTACATAGTATAAAATTAAGATAATTTTTGCGTCTAGGTATCCGCTACAAAGGAATTTAATGCAGTTTTCACAATCAGTTAGAGAATTTCTTCCGAAAAGTTTATACGGGTGGATCGTTAAATATTGAATAAAACTGAAGAGTTTTGATTAATGTACAGTGGGAGCGTGCAAGCAGATCCCTCACAACCCGACCGAAAGGAGATAGAATAAGGTGATAATTTGGTATCGGTTCAGAAATACTAGGGCTCATGCTCAACTCACTCCATGGCTTGCTTTGTAACGAGCTGAGCAATTTCTGTAGCTACAAAATCGCGTTTGTGTCTTTCAGTAGGTAATAGGAAACTACACTCTCCCCAAGTTATTGAAAGTCTTTGAACTCGAAGAGTTTCAAATTGCACGAGGGTGAAACCCGTGGGGATACAGCTACGAAGGCCAAAAATAAAAATAATTACGTGTTCACGAATATTTCTCTCCACCAATAGCCGTATCACGTTCACATAGATAAGCACAAGGATGGGATTTTTGGGAGACGCTAGTCTCTACAAGATATTTTCTAAATTAAGTGAATAGCGCATACAAATCCGTTTCGTGGTTGAGTAGGACTAGCGGAAATAGGTACCAGACAGACGCGGAATGCGACTTTAGTTTATAATGTAATGAAAGCATAATTATTGTATCCACCATTGCCTAACGAAGATAGACATAGGTTTCAAATTCAAATTAACTAAATACACACACAACACACATAAAGCTTATGTCTTTGTCACCTTTTGGCGAGACAGGACATTTTCTTGAAAAGTCAATTTTGTTTAGAGAAAGGTTGTATTCGTTCCAAGTCATTTTCTGTGTTAGTAGTAATTTTCTCAGTAGATCTATTTCGAGGGCCGTTATTTTCTGGGTTAGTCATCTTCTTCTTCATCAGTATATCTTCTTTTTTAACTACTTCTGAACCGATTCTTATGATGCTAAAGGAGACAGAGCAGAGACTTGGACCGTGACTTTGCTCTGTTCTGCCATAACACAATCTATGCCACAACTGAAATGAACTACGGCACCATCTTATCACTACATAGTATAAAACAAAGTCGCTTTCTCTGTCCCTATGTCCCTTTGTATGCTTAAATCTTTGAAACTACGCAACGGATTTTGATGCGGGTTTCAACAGCAGATAGAGTGATTCAAGAGGAAGGTTTATAAGCAAAAAGAAAGAGGGTAGGTAGGAGTAAAGTAGGTGTACGCGAACGAAGTCGCGCCGGGTCCACTAGTTAAGAACAATTTAAAAAGCTCTTACCTTCGGAAACACCGTCTCTAAAGGATCAGCAATATTATCCCAATTGCGGACGTTCATCACCCAAGGTCCTAAGCAGATGAAGTGTCCGTTGAGAAACACGTTGATGAGGTAAATTTGCAGCATCACGTGCAGTAGATTTGCGACTTCCATGCCGATCAGCCATGTTGACCAGGCCCGAGTGGTCCGCAGCCTGAATTGGAAAGATGTTGGTGTTATAATCATCATAAATACTTAACTTATCAAAATCCAGGTGACTCGTTATTGGGTCACCTACAACAGATCTTTTTATACCACTAAGGTGGCAAACAAGCTTACGACTTGTCTGATGGTAAGCAGTCACCGCAGCCTATGGACGTTTGCAATACCAGGGGCATCACCCATACGCTGCCAACCTCGTAAAAATCTTTTCACCCCTCTCTTAAAGAACTCCATAATGTACTCTTCAGGAAAAACCTCTCCAATAAGCTCTTTCCAAAACCTTAGTGTGCGTGGGAAAATGTTCTTTTTTAAGCGCACAGTTCGCGACTAATTTGGATACAAGGTGTGAGGATGATTTCTATTGAATTGAAAATTTCGACGGGTTTAAAAGCCTATAACAGTCCACTACTGGACTTGAGCCTCCTCCACATCAGTGGAGGAGCAAATCGTACCTTCTTCAAAATTCAATTTAGAGGCGTATTGTTTAAAAATACAACAGAAAATGCTGCTGCTCTACAAACTGTAGTATACGGAGGTCCTAACTATGATGACCACATAACTGATACAGCGCCTGCGGGGATAAACGTAGGGCGAGATATTGTTTCTCTAGTGTGTTTTCTCTAGATAGTGTTTGCAAATACACTTGAGCTCACTGCCCCGCCCCCCGCTTTCAGCTCCGAACCAACCTCGAAAAGTCGCCCCGCTCGCCTACCTCACCGTGGGCGATGTTGTTGTGGTTGTGTAGATTTATATATACATTTTAAAGGTATGTTCGGGGTTTCCTCCCTCGTCAATGTCATCAAAAACAACAACGGCTAGTTACAATTCTCTGTTGTAAAGTCAGCCTCTGGTCAATCATCATCATCTTAACATCAGTCCTGGTTGTGCTATCGCGCGCGAGGGCTCCGGGTCCACCTCCCTACTTCATTCACCACTCGCGTTCTTCGGCATCCTTGGTGGTGAGTTTGTGGCCTGTATATCATCCTTACAACATCATGCTATGGCTTCCTGGGCCTTCGATTCTGGTTAACCACTTAGGCGCAATTGATCTTCAAGTCAACCGGTTAAGCAAACAATAATTAAAAAGTTAATATAATTAATTCACCTTAATATGATGTCTTTCCTTATGGTTTCCAGCCTCTCAGATAGCGTGTACTTCGACGGTACATTAACACCGTTTACGGTCATGTCCTCCTCTTCCAAAGCCAGGCCAGCATACCGCAAACCGTCCACCAACGCCTTGATGCGGCCTCCTGGAATTGTTTAAAAATTAATAGATCTGGAACTCGGGACGTCGGTGGTAAGAAGTCCAACTCGTACCCCGGGTACCCCAGTGCCGCCAAATTCCAAACTCTTTCCTGAACGATAACCTGGGTAAAACGAGACTTGCTAACCACATTTTTGTGTATATTTTAATGATTATAAACTTTTTGTTGCGATACACTTTCCATCAGGTGGCCCGCCTGTTTGCCTGTTTGCCTACCGTATGCAATAAAAAAAAAATTCAATTTTAAGCTACTTAAGTCATAATTTCTGATTACCATTACGATTAAGTAGATTATCTGGAACCTTATTACGCTGACAGCTAACAGTAAGTAACATGTGACTACTTTATTTTAGTTTATTTAAAGAAGTGCTACGACTAAAGCTAAGATTAATAAGGAGGTTTGTGTCTCAATAATACAATCAAGATATGATAATAATGATGATTCATCTTTTAATCTTAGTACTGTTTACGTAAGACATGTCAGTGATAAAAGGGTGAATAATTGTCACATGTTTTATTTGAGAGAGAATTAGGTTGGCATTACATATCTGATCCAAAAAACAAACACCTCAGATCTGAAGGCAAATACTTAAAGAGGCTAATTACATAACATTATCAATGTTTGTCTTCACATATTCAGTTTTATTGCAAGGAGACACATACTCGTATAAGTAGATACATCATCTTCCAAAATATAGGCTGTGTCACCGTAATTCCTCCGATAAGATAAAAGTGCATATCAGTACGTGGAAACTATGCTCGGCAATCTAAATGTTGAGTATGCACTTCGAAACTGCCATAAAATGCGACCTTCCATATTAAACTGCTATTCGGGGTGATAGCCACGTGTCTCGTCTCAAATCTGTTCCGCAGCGAAGTGATCAGAGAATTCATTTATTGTGTAGATAAAAGCTGGTCAAATATCTACACTGTAAATTAATTAGAAGTTTTTTTTATGTTATACTGTAAGCAAAAAGGCATGCGGGCCACCTGCTGGAAAGTGGTCACCGCTGCCTATAGACATTAGTAACACCAGAGGTATCGCCAATGCGTTGTCCACCTCTATAACACGTTGATCCGGCAGCAAAAAGGCATACGCCCAACTGTCAAAGCCACGGTTCCTCAAATCCCCACCCCATGGAGCACTGGAGATCTTACTCACCGGTTGAAACACAGTGTTATTTAAAATAGTATTGTTTGTTTGCGGTATTCTGTAAGGTGAAGGTTCTTCCTCAGTCGGGCGGCTCCGATTCGAACGGGATTTCCCGCTATGCCCGATAGGGCATAGAAGAAAGGTATCTCTTAGTACTTCAGATTTAAAATCAGTAGCAGGAAACAATAGAGGAAGGGTTGGGTAAGGCACCCCATGATGCAGTGACGTCCGCGACATGCCACGATGCCACAGACCATCCTCGACACCTCGACGCCATCGTAAAAACCGCACCGAAATCGATCCATCCGTTCGCGATCGAGCTACCATGCCACAGATAGACACACACCTCCAAACATACACAGAGCTACAGATACGAGTACACACGTCAACTTATGAAAACTCTCGTTCTTTTGCCTCCCCCTTTTATAATTAGAAGCAATTTTTTTTTATATATCTGCCTTTATACCGCTCAGTGAGCACGGTAACGGTAGTCTATAATAGAATAAACATCAATTCAAAAAACAAGACGTCACGCGAAAGCAGCCGCGCTAGGCCCACAATTTGCAAATGCGAACAAACCTTCTTCCTTCTTCCACACCGAATGCGGCAGGTAGAAGCAAATTGACTGGAGGAAGAGGACGAAAGGTACCCATTGGTAGTAGGTATGGTGCAGTTTCTCATCTGTCTCCATCATGGGGCCGACGCCTGGATGCGGCAGGAACCCATGCTGCAGTAGAGTCTCGTTGTAGTGTCGAACCTGATGAGACGGGAACATTTTTGGAATTTTGCGATAAAAGTTTTTTTAGATAGGTATTTTTAATTAGTACCATCTCGAACCAAGGTCACCGATGTAGCTCTTTTTTTATACTATTGACAAACAGCCAAGCTGGCCACCTGCTGGAAAGTGGTCAACGCTGCCTATAGACATTAGCAACACCAGGGGTATCGCCAATGCGTTGCTCACCTCTATAACACGTCCCTCTGGCAGCAAAAAGGCAAATGCCCCTCCACTGTCAAAGCCACGGTGCCCCAAATCCCCACCCCATGGAGCACTTACCTTACTCACCGGTAGAAACACAATATTATTTAAAATAGTATTGTTTAGATGCGGTATTCTGTCTAGCAACAGCCTAGATCACCATGACCTTCACCTAAAGTATATCTATAATGAGTATGAAATATCTAGATAGATAGATAGATAAACGCTTTATTGCTCATAAAAAAATAACAGCATCAATCAGTTACAGTAACAAGAAACACATATGAGCAAAGGCGGCCTTATCGCTACAAGCGATCTCTTCCAGGCAACCTTTACAGAAATTGAGACAGGATTATTGCAGCAGCAGATTATTAATCTACTTTCAAATATACTGTGAGATGGAATGATTTTGTTGTTATCACCGAGCATAACTTTGTTTATGTAGACTTAAGTTAAAACCTATCTATCTTACGAGATATCTTTATCTGATATCATACTAGTTGAGAAAGTATTAATCTTGGTAGTACCTACCTATTGGATTTCGAAGATACGATTTTAAGTCGGATTTTTAGTCAAGTAAAATCGCCTGTCTGTAGATATAAAGGGACATACAACCACCTATTCGATCGTTTTGTTTCGACTTCAGCAACAGTATACAATATTACATGCATTGCTTGCAAGAGTGCTCATCTTGGCGTTAATGTCCCGGTTGTGCTCTCACGCGCGAGGGCCGGGTGTTCACCGTGACCATGATCCAGGATTTGGAAGATCAGGTAATTACAGTGGAACGGCTGCGATATGACCTCCGTGACCCTGTTAACAAGGGAACTTGGCCAGATTGGATCAACATTCCGTCACTTGAATGTGTGGGTTTTATCACGATGTTTTCTCTCGCCGTAAGAGCATCGGTTAGTCTTAAACTAATGTACATAACTTAGAAAAGAGTCATTGGTACATGACCGCATTGGGATTCAAACCCGGTACCTTTCGATTACGAGTCAGATACTTTAACCACCGGAGTGTCGATGAGAACTACTAATAAGTAGAACGAATAAGTACTCACAATAGTAAATGTGGCCATGAAGAAGCAGTAAGTCTGAATCACGTGGTCTGGTACTCCCTGGTCGGAGATGCAGCGGATGTGGTCACCGAAGTACTCTCTCGCACATACCAAGATGACGAAAGCCAGGAGAATGGTCACAGTGGCCTTGTAGTGGAGTTGGAAGACGAAGTTGTCTATCTTCGGCTTTAAGAACTTGAACTTGATACGCGGTGCCAAAGTGTTTATTGTTGCGGCCAACATCTTGAATTTGTTGTAGTTGTATTATGAAGGTGTTTAGTTTGTAGGGCAGTATGTTTGCAGATTTATGTCCGCTTGTCTGCTTTGGTTTGATTTCGTTCGTTTGATGATCTGAAAACGTGATTTTCGCTTTGTTTATTTTTTGTTCGAGTATCTAACTAAATATTTTTGTCAATGAATGGATAATATCAATTTAATTTCATTCAAATACAAATAGATACAACAGTTAAGTATGCCCGGTTTCCACCAAAATCCTAAACGTTTGAGAATGAAATTTAACGGTTTTGTGTATGAAGTTTTTTGTTTAAATATCAACTTAAATACGTATAAAAAATTTGTGCAAGCCCGCCTATGAATGCGAAACGTTTTTTGAAAGACACCCGTCTAATAAAACTACGTCTAAGTGCAAGCTATTCTAAAAACAGCTGATCGGATATAAATAGACACAATTCTCCATAATTACCGGAACTTTTGCGGATGGTTTCATCGTAGATTAAACGAACATGATATCTGTCACTTACCGTTAATCCACCAAGCAGTTTAGCTCAAATTACATTAATTATCGCATCGCCACTTATCACCGTCAAATGCCTAGCTAGTCTAAATAAAAAAACATATAAATAAATCAGAAATCCATTCAGCACTTATCACTTTGTACGTAGAAATTTGAGCACTTTATAAAAAAAAACAATACAAAATTTAACGGTATACGTGCTGTTCGCACCTACGCCGGTGAGCGAGTATATTCCGTATCACCTAATGAAGATAAGATAGGTGTCCATGATAAAGTAATTCGATTGTCTTACTCTTCTATGGTGACGGATTTGCTGTGGACGTCTATGTGTGTCGAATAAGAGCCCCGGGTTGTGATTTCCGACAAAATTGATTCATTTCTATGAATTAGAGCCGATTGATACCCATAACGATAAATTGTTATCATAAATGAATTACCAGCGTATTTTTAAGGAAACATATAATAATGTATTACTTATATTGACAAAATACAAGGTCTTCACTGTTTAGGTCACCGTAGATGTTAAATTATGGGTAAATAAATACAGTCATCAATTCATCATCGTGTGAGGTAACTCTAATGTTTGAGTTTCTGAGCCACCGGATAGCAAATAAGTTTGGTTGGGCGCCGCTGTAGATCCTGGCTGACAAGGAGTTTTTTTTGGCGGGAAACCCAGACTAGCCGATGCCCTGGACGTACGACTAAATTGGTGTATAAGAGGGGCAAGGTATTGGGATATCCCATTGGAATTGGAGCCACGCGACTGGCGAAAGACCTTACGACTTACAAAATACCTAAAAACATAAAAAATACCTAAAAACAGTAGTGTTTAAAGATCTAGCCGACAGACGCGCGAAACTGCGCGAAAGCGCTGACATCGCCTGTAACCGAATCTGTCTTTCCCGTGTTAGGCTCTACAGCCATCAGAGAAAACGCCGTGCACAAACCACTGACAATGGCGCTATTTAAATTATCTACAATAGATGTTTTAGGCCAATGATGATTAGTATTTCTAAGTGTAACGACATGAGGTGGGAATTCGGGGAACTTGGCTCTGGCGGTCGTGGGTCATTTTCATTATTGCTGACAGAATATGTGAAACTAAAAATGAAAAAAAGTATTTATTGAATTAGGATTACGTTAATTAATCTCTTTTCAAAAGTCAAAAATCTAATGGAAACCAAAGGGAAAGTTAAGCGAGCTCATCCAGGTAGGGGGCGACGCATGCAGACCGATAAGCGCGTACGAGGGTTTACTCCGGCGAGACACCGGGCACCGATACACGCCACGCACATAACCGCCTAGGCGAATCATGTGCGGCGCGTTCCCGGCCCCAGCTAGCCCGCCGGCATGCACCAGCCGCGTCGCCCCTTGAGCTCGGAACAAAAAGTGATAAGAATGTCGTCGGTCTGTCAGTATGCCGCTTCAGTTAGGAAAATGACCATCTGTGGGAGGAAGAAACGGCAAGAAACCCACAGAGTAAATAGGGGTTTTAGATATGGGCAACGCAGTGGCTATACCCCTGGTGTTGCTAATGCACTTTGTATCAGGTGGTCCGCTTGTCTGTTTATCTACCATATGACATAAAAATATTGATGGATTAGTCTTCAGCAAATTGAATGTTTTAAAAACCACACCCCTGATCGTAATATATACACAGGTAGACGATAAGATACTTAGGTTGCCAGAATTGTATTTATTTGGGTATTTGTAATTAAAATTTACGCTCTAATATTTCCTATCAATCACGGTTTAATCATACTTGAAGTTAATCCAAAAGATTATGGGCTTACTCACTATACGCAGTAATACTAACATAGGTTTAGAGTGTGGATTTACCTTATTCATAAGGGAATTGCCCTTGATTAGGTATACTTACGAAGACGTGTACGGTTACGACATAATTAAGTATATTACAAAACGTCACTGTATTTCGTAATATTGTTACGTGTACACTTATGACCTTAAATTGTTAAGGTGAGAGATTAATTATTAATCAGATAATTGTTTTTTATCAAGTACCTACTATTCATTGCTGAACTGTTGACTCTTTGGCACAGGTTTTTATTATTATGAAGGTATGCACGACGACATAATAGGTATTTATTTTAGAGTTTACTCGTGAATCCAGCGCGACTTCGTTCACGTACACCTACTTTACCCCTGTCTCCCCTTTTTTTCTTGCCATAAACCTTCCCATTGGAGCACTCTATCTATTGTTGAATCGCATTCAAATCCGTTGCTTAGTTGAAAGATCTAAGCATACATAGATGCGTATGTGTTTAGATTTTAATACGTAAAGCGAATGGCTACTCAAGCTTTACAGAGACCTACTACCGCCAAAAACAGAACCTATTTACGTTGCCATGACGACCTGAGTGGTTGAGCTGGTTAACATACCGGTCGCCACGCAGAGGTCCCGGGTTCGATTCCCGACCGAAAATTTCATCATTTCAATTTCTGTTACGGGTCTGGGTGTAGTATGTATTTAGAAAAAAATACTATATAAGTAGTTTATCAGTTATTTAACACCCATATCACAAGGTTTGCTTGCTTTGGGGCTAGATGGCGCTGTGTAAATTTGTTTAATCATATTATATATTATGTAGTCTGGACCAATATTTTCGACCACAGACCTTCGACATGGGTGTTGTAAAAGACGACTACAGCGCCACACTTATCTGACCCGGTGGCCAAAACTGGAACTGTGGAAAAATGTCGTCATTTTTTTACTCGCACATTAATTTTATTAGTTGGTAGGGCTCTGTCAAGCCTGTGGAGTCCGCCTGAGTGAGTACCACCGCCTTATCTATTTCTGCCGCCAAGCAACAATGCTTGCATTGTTGTGTTTCGGTTTGAAGAATAAGGTAGCCAGCGAAATTATAGGCATGAGGCATTCCATCTTAGTCCTCACAGTGACAACGCACCTGCGGTTCTACATTTCTGTTACCTCCTACCTAAATGTATGAATTGAAGATGTTATGAGCGACAGTTATCACATACCACCAGGTGGACTGTCTGCTTGTTTGTCACAGAGTGAATAAAAAAAAAGTGTTTGAACTGACATGTTCATGCCAAAAACAGCGCCGCCTGTCACCTTGTCAGATAAGTATGTAGCACTATGTATTGTTATAGAGGTGAGGTTACCAGCTAGGACTGCTGTGTCCAGATAACGGACAGTAGCGTTTACAGTTTATTTTGAACACTACAGTCTCCAACAACAAGGCCCTTTAGAGGACGACCCAGACAAACATTCACTGATCAGATCAGAAATGTTCTCAATAAAGCTGGGGTCCGAAGTGGTAAGAATAAAAGGAGATGTATGAAAAGAGTTGTGGATATATGCGAGGCTAGGGAATTGTGTCAGAATAGAGCAAAGTGGCGGTCCATAGTCTCTGCCTACCCCACCTGTGGGACACAGGAGTGAGCTTTATGTATGTGTGTATGCAGTCTCCAACACGCCTGCCAAGCCTGCATGGAGATCCATTTTGCTGTTACATGACCTAACTCCAGCTTATGTTCAGCACAGCATGTTCAGGGCCTCAAGTCCGCCAATTTGTAAGAATTGATGGAATTGTAATTGGATCGCCATCGCAGTTCAATGACTGTATGACACGTTTTTGGTATTTAGCTACAATTAACAATAAATATGCTTGGATAAATTCACACAGCGCCATCTAACCCCAAAGTAAGCAAAGCTTGTGTTATGGCTGTTAGATAACTGATAAACTACTTATATACATTTTTTAATACATTCTTATTATACATAGTGCAGCCAGACCTGTAACAGAAATAAAAATTCATCATTTCAATTTCTGTTCGGCCAGAAATCAAACCCGGTATCTCTGCGTGGCAGACCGGTATGTAAACCAACTAAACCACTCATTGAGCTACGATTAAGATCCAATTACCATTTAAGTAATTAAATTACCACTTAGTAAATTAGCGTACTTGAGGCTCAGGTCTGTCAAACTAGCCGGACCCAATTTCCCAACCGATCCTACTTAACCTGATCCTAATTTTCTAATTTAAAATAGACCTCTGTAGCTTGATATCAAACCGAAAGACACCGTAAAAGTGATGAGAATATGTAAGAATATGGAAGAGGCAAATTTCCCCTTGGCAGACAAGATCTGACAGAATCGTGATCAGCCCTTGTGCACGTGAATGTATGTGCGTGTGTATGGTCCTATTAGTTCCAATATTATCGCACGTTCTCCTATAAGTGCTATTGCGATTCTATAACAAGTGTAGGTAACAATACAGAGACCTGAACAAATAACGTCTGTGTTATTACAACCCTGGATAATTGTTTGATAAACGTTTATTGTTGTTCTGGCGACCCACTTGTTAACAGTCACCACCTGTGATCTGGGTTATCGCTTATTGCGCCGCGTTGCTTAAGTGCTGATATCAAAACTGTGAGAGTAAGACTCAATTGCAGTTACCAAGGTGGATTATCAAGGTGGACTATTCCTTCCAGACAACCTTAGACCCTATGAAGGGAGATCTATAGAGCGGTGGAGGCAATAACAATGACTTATAATTCAATTACATTAATTTCTACAGGCATTATAATTAATACAAATTCCTCCTGCAAGGAGCCTCGGTGGCCAAGCGGTTGAGGTACCCAACTCGTAAGCGAGAGGTACAGGGTTCGAATCCCGCTGCAGCCATATAAAAATGACTCTTTTCTGAGTTATGTACATTAGTTGAACTCTAACCGATGCTCTTACAGTGGGCGAAAACATCGGGATGAAAACCTGCACATTCAGGTTACTGAATGTATCAGGTGTCTAATATGGTCAGGCTTCCCTGGTAGGCGGACCCCGGGCCCTCGTGCGCGTGAACACAACCGGGACATTAACGCCAAGATGCTTTTTATTTTATATTAATTAACGCAATAATGACAACTCCCCTGGTGTTGCTGATGTCCATAGGCGGCGGTGACCACTTTCCATCAGGTGGCCTGCATGCCTGTTTGTCTGCCGGATAACATAAAAAAAAAAACTTACAGAGAGAGGCAGTTAGTAAACGACATACCGCAATAAAAGGGGTTAGTGCCATATTGTAGAGAAAAACCTACCACACTATATCGCAACGACACTTACCACCAGATGAGATGGCGGTCAAATGCATGGCTAGCCTAATTAAAACAAAAAGTCCGCGGGATGAAGATTTCCGCCATCGGGAACCGCGAACCGGGCGGACGTTTCATCCTTATGTCGTGGATCACCCGGCTTTCCGCACGACCCGCTTTGAATAAATGAATGAAAAATTCTTTATTGATTATACATAGAATAAAACGAAAACAGAGGAAACAAAGAAAAGCAACCGGCGGCCTTATCGCTTAAAGCGATTTCTTCCAGGCAACCTTAGACACCTAGAAACAGAATATACTCTAGGATAGGTGGTAAGTCTGTTCTACTAAACATTACTGTGGCATATTTCATTAATACTAATAAACCTATATCACCAAAATACAATACTATAAATACATAATACCAACTCATTAAACATCACAAAACAATATAAAGATGATAAAATTAAAATAAAATACAATTAAATAATAATAATAAAATAGCTTTGGTTCAACTTTTATGTTGCCTACAGCTAACGTATGGAATTATGGGACACATTGCCTCCGAATGTGCTCCCTGATAATTATAATCTGGACACCTTCAACGCTACAGTGAATATGCTGTTCCTAGCCACGTATACCATCTTTCGCAGCATCATAACTCACTACCAGTTGAGATGGCGGTTAAATGCCTGGCTAGTATTTATAAAAAATATACATTTACAGTGCAACATACATACACACACACCACACCCATAGAATCTACGTAATCACAGATAATTATTAATCCCCAAACAAGAAACGAACAGGTACTCTACCTGATTGCAAACAAATTATTAGCATAAGTAAGTAACTACTTAGTTAGATACTCATATTACGTTTCGGTTTGATTCTAATTCGTCGACGATTACGAAAGAAGTTGATTCCTAAAAGTTGAGTCAGTGCTTAATTTTACAAGCGCGTTCTTAATAAATAGGTACTTATCGAGATATGTACCTTAAAACTGTTTTAAAAATGTGTTTGAATAAATAAGTTTCACTTATTGATTCTTTCTCCTTTCTGACCTTTCCCACTTATCGACGCATTGTTATAGAGGTGGGCAACGCATTGGAGATACTCTTGGTGTTGCTAATGTCTATAGGCAGTAGTGACTACTTCCCATCAGGTGGCCCGCTTGCCTGTCTGCCTATCGTATGTTATAAAAATAAAATTTCATTAAGCCACCCGGTACGCAATAGAAACCTCTTCAAGTTTCAGCTTACTTACTACTTTCACTTACCAGTCACTACAGCTACGGCTCAACCTAGGGCCCAGTGCCATCCTGGCTGAAAACACCAAATAAATAAATAAATAAATAATCGTGGACAAGCGACGCACATACTTATATTTGGCTTATATTTGGCGTAGAAACCTAAGGCAGTGTAACCCATGCACATATTCAGTAACTAGCTGAGCGCCTGGTCGACATTACTAATGTGTGCGCACCCTATCCCTATGGGATATCGCATTCGATGAAACCTAAAAAGTCTTTCTGGCTAAAGGTACTCCCAATTCAGAGTTTAGCTGGTCTCTTACGAGTGCAGTATAACCAGTAGGCCAGCCGCGCTGGTACACATGAGTGTTCTCTGCCTCCCTCCCTTGGTAGTTCGGGGGGTACCACAATACGCTTGGCGGTAGGCGCAAAAAATAAAATTACTAATGTCCAAAAGGCTAGCCTCTACTTAGGTCAGGTCAGCGGATTATTATTATTATGTTAAGTGGGCTTTACAAGGCTAAACGTCCCAGCATCACTGCGACCATTGCTGATCTATTGTGATCGCCTCTAATTTACAGTTCAGTGCTTATTCCTACAGCCTCTATGAACTGTGGTAGGTTGTAGCTGGTATTTACCAAGATGGATGCTACATTTACGCATCAGGGCTTCGCACTTGCAAATCAAGTGTAGAGGTGTTTCCTCCTCCTCCTTACAGAATCTGCAAGGTCAGCGGATACCTAAGCTACTTAAGATTAGTTATAGTGCTCCATCAATCAGGGAAACCGCATAAGCTTGCCAATAACAATTAACCGAGATACCGGAACTAAATTAGTTGATAAAGCATTTTTATTCATTTTATTTACCAACAGATTTACATTTTTTTTACAATGCTCTTAAACTATAGTGACAATAACAATTTACATAAATGTAAAGCCAATAACAGGCAACCTTACGTACACTATATAAATCGCGCTTATAACGTAAGTATATGATATGATAATGTCTCTATTATTGTTTTGTCTGGTACGTAGGTGTTATTCTAATTAGTTCACAAAACTCTTATCAAATTTAATCTCATTTACAACGTCGCGTATTTTGAATTTTACGATTTCCTTTAGGAATTGGACGTCATGGACGACGTCACCAAAGACGGAAACAAATATATCTAACATTTCGCGATTCGAGCGAACAAAGTCTTATAAGCAGATTAGATATCGATAAGTAAGCGGAAGCAATTGACAAATAGTACGCAAAAGTGAGATGCGTAATACATAATTAAGTACTTAGTTACGTATAAGTAGTAAGAAGAATAGCAGGAAAGCGGACCCTGGGCCCTCGCGTGCTGCGCGGGGGCACAACTGGGACATAACGCCAAGATGATGATAACTTAGTTACGTATAAGTAATTAAATTTGCCTGGAACATAGATTTGTCAGACCTTTGTTGACGAGTAGCAAGTTATTTCGACGCAGTTGCATACATCATGGTCATGGGACGACTGGTGAGCTGCCTCCGGTGTTGGTTAGTTAAAGCTGTTTCGAAACCCGGAACATTTCTTTAAAATGTGTGAGAATAAATCATTATGTTATATAAATATAACATCTTTACAAGGCCCGTAGGCATGACGCTCATTGTTTGCCAACGTGGGAGATTGCTTGTATGGGACGCTGTGCTACCTGTGTGGACACACTGGCGTCTTCACATATGGCCTACACTGCACGCTACGCTGAGGCTGCGGCCTCTGCTGCGGAAGACCTTAAGCGGAAGAAATACGAAAGTCTATCGCAAGAGTTCGTATCTCAGCCGTTTGGGGTCGCCGTTTGCTTCCAGCGTTGGGACCGTGGGGACTAAACGATGCCTCTAGTGACTGAAGAGCTGGCTTGAGCAACGGATTAGCATCGCTATCCAATGAGGCAACGCAGCCAGCTTTCTGGGCACCATACTGGGGCGCAGCGGTGTGGACTTTTTAAATTTTTTATATGTAGTGCATATTTTTGTTTTTACTAATTTATAAATATTTGGTGTGTGTGTGTTTTAAGACTTTGAGCGATTGTTCAAAAAGTTAACTCATTTCTTTGCTAATGTTTGTAGTAAAGATAAACGTTTATCACATTAGTAATGTTTAATTGTTATACATCATATTACGATGACAGCAATTACGGTACAATCATAAATTGGTCATAAGGTAGTCACCGTTTTCTCTCTAGATAATAAGAAATGTGTGACGAATTCCAATGCGTTTTATTTCACGAAAATCCATGACATCATTATTATTATATGAAAGAGGAAAATTGTACAATGCAACATTGCACATTTATATATTTTTTCTATTTCCTCAAACACTACTTTCAGCTGGCGTGAAAGTTAACTCTACCCTACCTAGATAAGCCTAAGGTTGTGTGGTAGAGATCACAAGCGATAAGGCCGCCTTTGCGTGTAATAAAGTATACATCCTTGTTTAAATTATTTAAATTATGTAGTAGATTATACACCAAGGGGATAAAGCAGTGTCTTTCGGCATGGGCGGCATATTGGATACTGAGCGTAGCGAGGGAGTTATCTAGAGTCCTGAGTGAAGCGAGAGACTAACACCCGGTTTCTGAAACGCTTGTCAACGCAAAAATTACGTAACAGCTTGTTAATCTCTGATTAAATGCAGTTTGGGTTTCTGAAAGGGCCAACTGACAGTTTGTTAACAGCTTGTCAACGGATTGTCAAATCTCCAATTAACGGCTGATTAATGTAATTTTGGGTTTCCGGAAAGCTTTTTCTCATGTTATCTGTATGTTGTCGCCTTGTTATTTTAATTAGCGAAAATCGACCAATTAACCGATTGTCAAAATAAATTATATCCGATTTTCTTGGTCTAGGTCTTGGTCCTGGCCCTGGTGCAGGTCCTAGTTTTGGTCCAAGGCAAAGTCCAAGTCTAGGGTCCAGGTTCTGGTCCAGGATCATGACTAAAACTGCAACCTTGATCACAATTTGAGCTTGAACCAGAACCAGGACCTAGACCAATGCCAGCACATAGACCATAAACATTAGCTAGACCAGGACCTGGTTCGCGGCCAGGACATGTACCTGAACCAGGACCAGGACCTGAACCACGGACATGTCAGGGTCCAGGACCTGGACCTGAACTAGGAGCTGGTCCGGGGCAGGGCCTGAACCTGAACCTGAACCAGGACCTGGTGCGGGGCCAGGACATGGTCCGAAGCCAGGACCTGGACCTGAACCACGAAGTACCACGAAGTACCTGGTCCGGGACCAGTACCTGGACCTGAACCAGGACCAGGTCCAAAGCCAGGACCAGGACCTGAACCAGGACCTGATCTGGGGCCAGTACCTGTACCTGAACCAGGAGCTGGTGGATGCAAGATAACAGAGTCGACCAGAGTGTAAGCCGTCGGAGGCTTGTATTCAGCAGTGGACCGGGACCAACCTAACTGCCTAAAGATGATGATGATGGGATTGCTGATCCACTGGAACCCGTGACCCTATAACATAAACATTGTTATAATTTCTCTTTTCTCGCTCTGTATTTTTTTTTATAATATTCGATTTTACACGAAAACTATACAATCGCTATCAGTTCCATCTTAAAGTTAAATATCCCGCCGCTATCAAAAGGCCGCTAGCGACAGAGACAAATCAATGCGTTAAACAGAAACAAAACATATATGAGTGAATGAATGTGACTGATTTTAGCAGGGGTAGCCAGACGAAAAAATTGATCTCTTGTTAATGATCGATTAGCTAACAGTAGATTGATTGGCCTTTCAGAAACCCACAGTGATTTAACAGCTTGTTAAATGTGACAGTCTGTTAGCTAATCAATGATTTGACAAGCGTTTCAGAAACCGGGTGTAAGAGCTTTATTTCTCATACGATATTATCTCCCTGCGGGTATCAAGGCCATGTTTTGCGACATTTCATGTGATTTCATTATATATAATTGGACATTGTCGACCTGTGAGTCTGTTCTCGCGCTGTTACATCATTAATTCGACATTTTTCCTAATGACAAATCCCCATTAATAATGACACTGAAATGTCTATTGCTCCCAAATCATTTTCTCAGCTATCTGAAAAATCGTATCGTGACGAATATCGATTTCAGTGACGTTTTAATAGCGCTTTCAGGCTCAAGAAAATGTTGAATTTGAGATGTCACAGCGTGATAATAGGTCCCCAGGATGTGTGGAAAGAGTTTTTACTTACTAATGTCTCGGCCCTAATCAGGAGTTTTCCAGTAGGTATTGATAGTTGGTTTCAAAAAGCATCAATAGATGGCGCTCCTACAATTTTGGTAATCTTTTTTTAATCTGTATGATGGTGGCAGTGATTTCATGCAGCCAACTAATACTAAACTTAAAAATAAAATGTTTATTAATATAAACATAACTGTTAAAGGTTGAACGAAATGTAATAAGAAATATTTATAGAAGTTGGCACTATGTTCCACTATTATTACAACCTCTAAAATGGTTGAAAACTATTGACGAATACAATATGATCCAATACAACGTACCCAGTGTTTATATCCTGTTTGCTAAGAACCTATAAGCGATTATCAATTACCAAAATTGTCGGGACGCCATCTAGTGAGTGGTTAGGAATGCTTTAGATACCTATTGAAAAACTACTCGTTATATACATAGCATAACTTGACAAGTAGGAATAGCCATAGAAGTTTGGGGGTTATAACCAGCTGGGATTCTGGGACGGCCGTTGAGCAGAATGACAGGATTGTGTACTTTAAAGAATGTGGTGTCCAACTCGCCTGCCAAGTAAGGACGTTATGGCAAAACATTCCACTGTTGTTGAGGAGGTACATGCCCAGCACTGGGCTGTTGTGAGCAGTTAGTTATGACGATGAGTTACTTAGATACTTCTACTTACATGTAGACTTTCGGTAAGCATATTAAAGTGTATATATCTAAAATTCTTCCTATAAAAGATCTTATAAGAGTTATCCTAGATCGGGTATATCATCTTATCTTGGCTATGTCTCGGCAGTGCTCTCGCGCACGAGGTCCCGGGCTCCTCCTTAACCATGATCCAGGATTTGGCAGATCAAATAATTGCAGTGGAGCGATTAGCATGGTTACACATTTCATCGCCTGATTAAGCAGGCTTCATCGCGATATTTTCTCTCATCGTAAGATCATCGGATAGCATTCAACTAATACATAACTCAGAAAAGAGTGATTAGTACATGGCTGCAATGGGATTCGAAGCCGGTACGTCTCGCATACGAGTCGGATACCTAAACCACTCGGCCACCGGCGCTCATATTCAGTCGAGAATATAGGTAGGTATATTTAGTCGAGTATATAAATAGACACAAAAAAAAGTTCCTACCTACACTATTATTTAAAGGCCATCTTTTAATTTCGGACCAACCGTTGCTTATTAATAATACCCCAAATGAGTAAATAAAAATATCAATAAAAACCCGTACATATAAAAAAAACTGCAAGTGTGAATGTGTTTGTACGTTCGTCATAACATCACATAAGAGGAACACAGACACATCTGCTTGTGTTACTACAGGTCAAAGTCGATTGAAACTCGCTCAAATTTCGTTTACAATAAATGCATAAATAAGCTTCGACAAATTCACATTTAATCGCTTTGATTTGTTTGCTATTTATTGTTAGATTTATTTTGTATAACATAATATAAAAGGGTCTACTGCGACACGTTATTTGAAAAATGTTATGGTTATTATATATAAAAGATTACTCCAGGTAGCGATTATTTATACATTTCTGCCCTTTATTTCTGGTTTCTGGTGTGTTTTAGTTATGGTTCTGATGGGTCCATCAGAACCCGGGCAAAGAGGAATACTACGCAGATAGGTGATCCAGTAGTTCAATGTATATATAAGTACGTATACGCTTGCGTCGAGTCTGCCAGTTGCACTTGTTAGTTTGCAGATTCTGTAGTCCCTGTAAGATAAGTACCTAAGTTAACAAAAACGAGTAAGTAAAAAGACAAACCACCACTCATTATCATCATTATCGGTAATTTTGGCGTTAATGTCCCGGTTATGCTCTTGCGCACGAAGTCCCGGGGTCCGCCACCATGATCCAGAATTTGGCTGATCAAGTAATGACAGTGGAGCGACTGCCATCTGACCTCCGTGAATCTGCTACCAAGGGAACCTGACCAGATTGGATCATGGTTACACATTCAGTCGCCTGAATGTACAGGTTTCATCACGATGTTTTTCTTCACCGTAAAAGTATCGGTAAGCTACGGTTAGCGGCTCAAAAACCGACTCATTCAGGCGTCTGAATGTAATGTAACCTACCTAACCATGATCTCAATCTGGTCAGGTTCCCCTGCTAGCAGATTCACGGTTCATGATCAAAGCATACCTCGGGCCCTCGTTTGCGACACCACAACCGGCCATGAACGCCAAGTTTATTATTTCTTTTATTACCGATAATGGCCAACATGTACAAGGCACACGGTACCTTGTAAGCAAAAAAACATATATATTTATAAAAAAAATCTTACAAAATCCCGCTGCATCACACAGCGAGTTCACAGACCGTGGTAACACCGCGCTTTGTGCATTAGTGTGCGCAAGAGCTGCGTGTGCGCCGGTCTGCGGCGGCAGGCAGGACTGCATTCTTCCAAGTCTGTCTGACGAGCGAGACGACTGTACACCCTCTCTCTCACGCACAGGACCACGCAAGATGTGCTCGAGAGAAAATTGACAATATTTTATAACCATTTACAGTTATTGGCGATTATGTTGGTGCATGCAATCGTTTTTGCCATTACGTTGTAGTGTAGTTTTGGTGCTGCGTTGGGTGCTGTCAGTTCTGTTACTGGCTGTGGAAAAAACTTTTTTTAACACTTACATAGTAGGTACTTAAAATATTTTTTAATGATTTACATATATCCAGTATTACAAAAAGGATCTTAAGAATAAGCAACTTTGTACGGGAAATAACGGGGAAATTTTTACTCCAAACTAGATGGTAGCTACTTACTTGATAGCTCTTTTTTTGCTCCCACATTATCGCTTTTTCGCTTTTAATGCCATTTATTATAAATCAAATTTAAATACATTTTAAAGGTATGTTCCGGGTTTCCTACCGCGTACCTTTCTTGACGAGTAACCGGATTTCAAAACGAAACCCGGAATATACCTTTAAAATGTGTAATAGACGCGATAGTTTAAAACATTATGTCAAATCTAAATCTTACTAGAAACAGGCTACAAAGTTCATACCTATGATGAGAACTAATAAATAATCCACGGGCAGAAAGGTAGTTGTTACATGAATGGCCATCTCATTATTTTCGTAATGTAGTAGATAATAATCCATCTAACCTCAAATACCAGACTGGCCATTTCTACAAAGTTGCAATAAGTAGAGTACTTAATAACAAATAACGCCTCTGATTACCATACAAACATTAGCTTGCAAGGCTAACCTACAATTGGAACTAACACCAATTATGGATGACCGGGGTGTCACGAGAGACATGCAAGTCCAGTTGACCCGACACCGGCCACACACACATACACATACACGTGTACAGTATTGTGTACGTATTTGACTCAGTATATACATACACAGCTTCCTCAGTGTGAGACATGCGCCGGCGCAGACACGAGCAGAAAGACCGGATCGAGGTGTCTAGTAAAAGGCTATAAACTCGGCTAAAGTTACGTGGAAACACACTTTCATAAGGTACGGTTGCGTGAGCGGCCTGCGACTCCTTGGTGAAATGTTTTAGGTGGCCAGTGGACGTATTAAATTCTCTTTGGTGGGCAGTGTTGCGCGCCCAATTCCGTTTTCAAATTCGATCGGTCAGCTGACTCGTTTGTAGGCAGGTGGCCTATCAAGTTGAATAAAATTACCACCAGAGGAACAAATGCCTATAGATTTTAGAAGAAACACAAACTTCCAAGTTTTGACTGGGGGAGGGCCGATTTTTATTTTGTTGCTATGGTGCCCTTTCTTACTATCGGCTCTGAAGCTTCTACGAAGGCAATTTAAATTAAATTCTTTTGTTAAAGTATCGCTGTCTGTTTAAACAATGAAACTCAACAGAAAATGTAATAACATGATAATTACTTACTTGTAGCGACAGCTTATTAAAGAAATAAAGTCTTGTTCTACCGAGAATTGCAAAACTTTTAAATTAATTATGATGGCATTAAAATTACACTTAATATAGATAGATATACGAGACAAAGGCCAGTTTCCTCGTCAAATTGTCAAATAATTGCATCACTAGACTACGTGACGTTGGTCGTGTATACGAATGTAGCAATTCTACTCACTGTCCTCTACCGGAAGGGACATTTAAAAGACGAATGGATTCCTGCCCCTTTTTATGCTGCCACAGTGACAAATGACAGGAACCCAAGTTACCCGAGACCAAGAATTTGTAACAAAAAGTATTGCAAAAATATGCTCCATTACCGTAGACATCACAAGCTTCTTGTGGCTACAGCAGGCAGACGAAACAAAAGATACTTAAATATTCAGTACCTATACCTAATATGTATACCAATACAATGTTTTTTTTAGCACAACCAACAAGACTTACACTAACATAGCATCTTATAGCTAAAAATATATTTTCATTCAAAGTGCAGCCTTAATTATAGGTTACCACGACATGAAATATAGACAACATCGTTTAACATACTACTTAACGTACGTTGTTGTTTAACTTACTTAAAGTACTTCAAATATATATTTTGGAAAAACGATGATTTTCATCTTATCATCTTGGCGTTAATGTCCAGGTTTTGCTATCGCGCAGGGAGGTCCAAGGTTCGCCTTGTCCGTGATCCAGGATTTGGCCGTTACAGTGGAGCGATCTGTCCTCCGTAACCCTGCTACCAGGGGAACCTGACCAGATTATGTTATTGTAGTCCGAATAAATATGCCTTTTGCGAGCTTTTGATCAAATATCCACAGTACACTATACCAAGCGTAGCTGTATAAACGATACGTAAACACCCAAATAGATATTTAATCATGAATAAAATAAAGAGATTTAGCCCGGTCTTGCACCAAATTCTTAAACACATTTAAGAATTACGTTTAACGTTATTTTGTATGAAATTTTGTGTTTGTCATAAGCAAAAATGCGATTATAATTTTTGTGCAAGCCACCTTAAAATACGAAGCAAAAATTTTTCAAGTTAAATCCGTAAAAAACATCTGATTCTGTAACAATAACAAATAGTATCCTAACAATATATAACGCACCACATTACATTGACGTTGACCCTCCATCCCTCGCCACAGCGTCAACTCTCAAATACTATCACGTATGCATAGAGTTTCTCACATTCAACAAAAGAACTAACAATCTATTGAATCTTCGAAGACATTCCACCTTTCAGCCTAACAAAAAGCTTGACAACATCGCTTGATCACGACGGTAGAGCATCCCAAAGAAGTTCTTCATGGTTAGAATACAGCGCTTCAAGCGCTGACTGACAACGCCAAGTTTCTGAATACACAATT
This sequence comes from Blastobasis lacticolella, assembly GCA_905147135.1. Taxonomy (NCBI): domain Eukaryota; kingdom Metazoa; phylum Arthropoda; class Insecta; order Lepidoptera; family Blastobasidae; genus Blastobasis; species Blastobasis lacticolella. The sequence goes on from LR990046.1 coordinate 1,700,873, forward strand.
AAGAACAAGTTAAGAACCCTTATCAAATCACCTTCCCACCTTTTTGCCTAATCCCAACCAACTATTTGGGCTACACCTACGCTAGAGAGAGACGGAAGAGCTGTCGATGACGAGCGGGATAGAGACGCGATGAGACCCGTTAGGAAAGTAGAGTCGACTACTAGATTTACGCGTGAATAGTGGTGTGCAATCCGCTGGTGGACTTGTCGATAAAATTAAACTTTGATTCCTAGAGCTACAGCATTATTATTTAAGTACCTAGCTTTTTATATTCCAGCATAGGTATTAAAAATACTTTATTGAGGAAAAACAACACAATAATTAGCACAGTTTATTTCTTAATTAAATACCTGACAGGAAACATACGGAAGATAGAATGGGTGTGGGTAGTAGTCATGGGCCATGGGATGGATGTTCCGCTGGAGGCTAGCCACCATAAAGCACCAGGAACTGCCGTAATGTGTACATCCGGGGGGTGTCATCACGTTTTTACATAACTAAAGGGCACTTTAGAGCGTCGGTGGCCGAGCGGTTAGAGTATACGACTCGTAAGCCAGAGGTCCCGGGTTCGAATCCCGCTCCGGCCATGTACCAATGACTGTTTTCTGAGTTACGTACATTAGTTGAATACTAACCGATGCTCTTACGGTGAGGGAAAACATCGTGATGAAACCTGCACATTCAGGCGACTGGATGTGTAACCATGATCCAATCTGGTCAGGTTCCCCTGGTAGCAGGGTCATGGAGGTCAGATGGCAGTCGCTCCACTGTAATTACCTGACCTGCCAAATCCTGGATCATGGTCAAGGCAGACCCCGGGCGCTCGTGCGCGAGAGCACAACCAGGACATTAACGCCAAGATGATTTTTTTACATAACTAAAGGGCACAATCAGCGAGAGGCGAATTTGTGTATTGCCCCTTTTCAACCTCTCTTTCAATTAAGTTTTAAAATTCCTTTTTAATGCATTCAGCATTGTTACCAGGATACAATAATTTTGCTCGATTTTCTTCATCTGCAGCCCATAACAGTCCACTGTTGGATTGGACTTAAGCCTTCATTTTTTATATATACCGCTAATGTGGCAAACAAGCCTTCTTCACATTGTTGTAAAGTACCTAATACAAATCCGATAATATGCCACTCAATATACTTGAGATAACATCGCAGCTATAATTCTTAAGTACCCCTTTATCGTTAGATATTATAAAAAAGTGTACAATCAGTATTATATTAGTATATGGTACTTGCATGAAAAACTTCAGTTGCTTTCGTTTTATAACTTCTTAGACTATTTTAAAATAGTGTATAACCTATATTTTAAAATAGTGTATAACGAACGTATTGCAAATTACTCGAAGTGTGCACTCAGGGCTTGTAGGTGGATACGTAATTACCAATTGATTTTAGGAGAATACACTTTTACTTGCTAGTAGTAGCAATAAAAATAATTATCATCGGCATCCTAGCATTTATCCCGGCCTTTGTTCTTCCTCCTCTTCGCCCGATGCAATACAATAAATGTGAATAAAAAAATGAAAGCTACTACCCGTAACTTCGTCCGTGTAAAATTCAGTTAATGCGTCCCGGAACCTTACAGAAATCACATTAAATTTCGTAATAAATTATATCAATTAAATGATAAAAAATTAAAATCCAATTTCCAATAACCATTGATATTTTGTACTTACCTACGCACGTCAACGTTAGATAAGAAAATTCCGGCAAAGCTGTACCTACTTCGATGCAACGTAGCAACCAGACGCCACCACCATATGAATGTAACCTTAACATTTGCAATCTTAAACATACCCATATAACGGCAAAGTGACAAAGGACTACTCCGAGGTTAACTGGTCCATTATTACGTAACGTAACCTCAGTTGATAGTACACGTTATCGAATGTAGCAATTCAATTTAATCACAAGTAGTAAACTGCGGTTGTATTAGTATTTGGCGGTCTTGCTTTGTTAGTTTTTAATAGCTGACGTTAGTAAGCATTTAAAGTGCTGATGTTTGGTGAATTGTTCTTTTTTATTTCTTGTCAATTTGATTGTATGTGAAGATGTTTGTATTATTACTCAATAGTAACATAGATAGCAAGATCCTGGAGACTAGGCTTTGCTTGAACCTGGCGAAAGATGCAAAGTAAGTGATATGCCCGAATGTGACGTATTCTACCGAGGTGTGCTGCCGAAGTAAAGGCAAAATGTAGTTTAAAATAAAATAAGAAGGTCTTCTTTTATTGCCTAGGGAGGCACACAGGCGAACGGTCTACCTGATGGCCACCGTCGTCCAGGACATCTGCAACCTATGGGGAGCGGACGCGGTGCCAGCCTTTGAGGTAGACATGCAAGATTCAGTGGTAATCACATGAGCCAAAATAGCCATATTCTTCCGGCTCTATCTATCTATCTATCTATCTAGCCATATCTGCTATCAGGCTGTTTTGTGATGCTTTTATAAAATGTAATTTTTCCGTTGTAATCTTCTGAATAATGAGATTATTAAAAATACTTACTTGAGTCAATTGCTCACTTTTCTTCCTGATCAGTTACTATACTATCAGGCTACTATGCTTTCAGGATGTTTTTGTGTTGCCTTTATAAAATTAAATTTAAATCATTTTGCTTTTGTGTCTGCGATTATGGCAAACCCCATCACTATTGTGGAGGAGACTCAAGTCCAACAACAGACTGTTGGGCTACTACACTTCAACTGGGCGGTAGATGATGAAGAAAAAATTCTATTCATCGATATTATGACTTTTTTTTCATCGACACTCAGTCCATCACTAAACTAGGGCCCGAGGGTCTCGCCGGTAGAATTAAGTATGTTCTTACCTGCCCACCCCGATGACTCAGAAAACATCCATCACCAGTTCTCATGCCGAGACTGCCTTTGGCGTGGTTTTTTTTTCACGGCTGAGCTTATTTTTCTATCGGTCTCTTTGGTAGTTTGTTTTGTCTATGGCTCTTTATTGCCACACTAGCCAGTGTGAAATTGGCGAAGTGTTTGGGATTTACATCATTTGTTTGGACATTGAGGTCCATCGAGAGGGAATTTAAACAGGCGTAGGTATAATGGAAAGTGCAAGTTATAATTAAATAAATTACCACTTCACATAGTTGAGTCGCTTCTGGCGTTACCTAACCGAACTTTTCAGAGCAGTTGGTACTTGGGAATATGTGCAACACTTGTAATTTGTACGTTCTTCGGCCATTATGGTCCTAAAAACGTAGATGTGAACACCTGCACACAAGTAGGTGCATACGTATGTGTTTGCGTCCACTTTATTTAATTAGTACCCCTACACATAACATTTTATTTAACACTAGAAGTGTTCTAATTCAAATTCCCAAACTTTTAAATTGAAGGATCAGTTATATGGTAAAATGTTATAGGTTTGTTAATAAAATCTGAGCGCATATTCGTAACATAAAATCCAGAAAAAAATTTTGAAGGCCATTTTGAAATGCCTAGTTGCCTATGGGTTCGAAGGAAATGAAAAGCAGTTTCCTAAAATGTGTTTTCCGAAAATGTCTGATTTCTCATAAAATGCGTTTCGTTTCCTCGAAATTCTAAGTTGCTTGATAGTCCCGGAGTTAGTAATTAATTTGCCAAATCGTCCGCCTTGTCTCCGAATAGACTCGACATTCCATAAATTTCGACCGTGACCCTTATTACAATAATCAGTCATATTGACCTTAATAAAGTAAAGTTTCAGTTGGTTTTAGGTACTGTTGCTGAGAAACAATCTTCTCTACCACGTAGTTACTCCCTTTACAAAGGTTTTTACTCTATATTGCACCTTTGTCAAAAAGTGAGCGTCAGAGATTAACAGGAGATGAAGAGGAGAGAGGAGCGGCGATTGCTCCACTGACAAGAGTTATACTTTTAAATATGTTATGATGATGATGGTGTTCAAAGCAATCTAGGTAGCAGATATATTTGCCTTTGTCCTACTAAGTCAAGTCCAGAATAATTACATACTGTTGTTGACGGCAGGGTTGGTTCTACCTTCTAAGCAGGTATAGATTTTGTTTCGTGAATTGAATTGTCCTTTTCATCAGAGATTATAGGCATATTTTTATCACCTTTACTGCCTGAGGTAAGAACACAAAATTAATACTTACCACATTCAGTTTGATACGTACACGATATTGTACGTACGCTATACGTACATGCATAGCGAAAGACATAAACAATCTCAATTGACACAGTGCTACCGTCCCGTCCGTACGCAACTCGACGCTAATTCACAATGGGCGTATTCAGAAGTCGTCCAGCAATTTGTCGTTATTTATTACGATCTATTTTCACGTCTACCTCTGAAATCAAAATGTTTATATCGACAAGAACTTTGTCGACTTTTTACCACCCTACGTTAATTGACGGGACGGTATCCTTTCCGCTATTTTTATCCTGAAATCCAATGTATTTTTTATATTAGTCTAGACAGTCATTTGACCGCCATCTCATTTTTAAGTGACGATGCAGCCGAAGATTGAGCATGCCTCCTAAGAACACGGCATAACCGAAATTTGCATAAGTTGTGGGTAAAAGCTAGTTCCTAGAGAATCATCATCATCATAATCTCAGAGGCATGACGTCCACTACTGAACATAACCCACGCCGTTCACACCAGTCGACTCTTTGCCTCTTCCATCCATCGGCTGCCCCTCTACAACCATCACGTGGGGGGACGTCCAACTTTGCGATTACCGGTATGTGGTCGCCACTCTACATTACTTGCTCATTTACATAGTGAATTGAGGGAAGCGACGATGCGGTCGATAGGAAGCATGCCTGTATAGAAACAGTATTAACATCATCTTGGCGTTAATGTTCAGGTTATGCTCTCTTGCAAGAAAGCCCTAGGTCTGCCTTGACCATAATGCAAGATTAAACATATCAGGTTATTACAGTGGAGCGACTGCTATATGCTGGCCGTGTGGTGTCCAGCAGAGTAGAATAGCACCAACCCTTTACTCTCATGGGTGTCGTACAAGGCTACTTATATTTTCGAGGCAAAAGATCAAGAGTCTCCGTAGTCTGGAAAATGGGCAGCAGCATTTTTCAATTTTTATATTTAAAAACTGCGATCTCCAACCCGCCTGCCGAGCGTGGAGATTATGGCAATAACCTCCCCTTTCGTGGGAGAGCCCTTTCCTGCAGTGACTGTTACGGGCTGTGATGATGACTGCTATCTGGCCTCCGTGACCCAGCTGGGAACCAGACCAGATTGGATCATGGTTACACATTCAGTCGCCTGAATGATAACGGAACAAGCAGTCCATAGGTGCCTACAATTCTCGAGGATTTCCCTCGATTTCACAGGGTTTCCAGCATCAGATCCTGACCTGATGATAATAGGACTATCTCACCACATTTCATACAAAAAAATTAATTAAAAAATCTGTGAACATACCTACGTAAAAAATAATACAGTCGAACATAGAATTTCCTCCTCTTTTTGTTTTTGAATTCATAATCGGGCTTAAGCAAAAGAATCTCATCATTGATAAGAGCTTTTACTTCAAAGTAAACAGACTCACATAGAAAGGTGTACTCAACTAAGTTACCGATAAGGTGGTTGACACCGCCTTGGAAGAGATATGAAGGCTGTATGACGGTAAAGCATATTTTACGATGACACTGAAGATAAGTGTTGAACCTTGTCATTATAAGCTCTTTGTTAGCTCTAGGCTTGCGGAGAAGCTGTGGAAAACGTATCTTGTAAGTTTTTTTCGTTATTCAAAGTAGCCATATTTGAGCTAATCGTTCGACTACGTAGACCCTCTGTTGGTCACGACGCGAAGGTTCGAAAGAACGTTTCTCGCTCGTACGATTCGGATGTGAATGAGCTCCCAGCCACAGTGTTTTCTTTGGACTATGATATGGGATCGTTCAAGAGGTATATTAGAGGTTTCTTCAGAGGCGGGCAACGCATTAGTGACTCCCCTGGTGTTGCTGATGTCCATAGGCGGCGGTGACCACTTTCCATCAGGTGGCCCGCTTGCCTGTTTGTCTGCCGTATAACATTAAAAAAGCCATATTTGAGCGCCATTTCACCTGGTACGATAAGTGACGATGCGGCCGAAGATGGCACACGCCTGTCTAGAAATTCTAGCCGTGAAGGTGTCCAAGTAATCATGATCAGGGAAAACACTCTCAGGTAACCCGATCAATTCATTAGTACCCATTATAAAGGTTGAACTAAGAGGCTTGTGGGCATCCACGACATAGGGATGAAACTATGAAAGGATTGTTATACCTTCCACACTTCTGTGGAAGAATCCACATCGAAATTAGTCAAATCCGTTCGGAAACTACGATCGTCATTATCACCATCCTAGCCGTAAATCCAGCCTGTGCAGCTACGGGGAAATCTGCCAGCTAGAGTCCGCTTACTGAAAGCGGTTTCCTATCCGAATTCATATTTAAAAAATCTTGAAGTTTTGGATAGACTGATCACCCGCTTGTTTCTTTCGTCTTTTTTTTCTTTCTTTCTGACTGAGTACGTCCACTGTAATTGGAACCCTTGCGCGCGCGCACGGCCAATTGGTCTGGCCTTGCCGACTCCTACGCTGGGGTCCTCACTGTCTTGTCGGTGGGGGGTTACATAACCCGGACAACCGTGTATGCAAATGGATACAGATTGCATCCTTCACCTCAGTTGCTATTCAAAATCAAGGCTGCACCTTCAAGAGTTTTGTTGCAGGTGAATGGACTCGTTTGGAATGGAAGTCGACTGTTTTTGAACGGGTATTTCCAAATTGTCAAGTTAGACCTCACAGCCAGCAACAACCAAAAACAGAATGCAGATTTATCTATACCTATATAGTATAAAACAAATTCGCTTCCCGCCGTCCTGTCCCTATGTATGTATCTATGTACGCTGAGATGTTTTAAACTACTAAACGGATTTTAATGCGGTTTTCAAGAATAGGTACAAGCAAGAAAAAAAGGAAGGCAGGGTTAAAGTAGCAAGCGAACGAAGTTGCGCCGGATCCACAAGTTTGTGTATATATTTTAATTAAGTAGTTACAGATGTCGACGGTGAAGTAATTATCGGCTAGGTTGGCTTCGTAGACCGTTGTCGTTATCACATGCGTGTGAGTGAATACCTGCCAAGTCGAAAATAGATGAGTTGCATAGTTTACCAAATATAATTAATTGTTTCATAAATATAATTAATTGCTCACTTTGTAAAACTATAGAAACAAGTATACATAAAAAGAAAATATACAAAACTAAACATATTTTATTGTGGAATGAGCTCCCAGCCACAGTGTTTCCTTTGGACTATGACATGGGATCGTTCAAGAGGTATATTAGAGGTCTCTTCAGAGGCGGGCAACGCATCAGTGACACCCCTGGTGTTGCTGATGTCCATAGGCGGCGGTGACCACTTTCCATCAGGTGGCATGCCTGTTTGTCTGCCAAATAACATTTAAAAAAATTTGAAGATTAATAAATCCCAATATGAGTAATCGGATAAGTGCTCAGAAAGCTGTCCGCATTACCCCGCTGGATAGCGAGGCTAATTCTCTGGACGAAGTAGAGGCGGGCGCTACCAATGCGTTGGCCGCCTCTAAAAAGACCTCTAATATACGTTAACTTAGATACGTCTAAATACCGTTGTCACTAAGTACCTAATCTCTCTTAAAATCTGCAAATCATCTATTTATCAGACTGTAAGTAGTGACTCCAAGCTTACCTACTTGGCAGCTATCTTTGTCAAAGAACCAAAGTACCATTGATATCAAAATCCAAATCTACAACCTATGAGTGCGTGCGTATATGCATACATACAATTGTCAAGATATCATTTATTCTATATCATTTACATCAAACGTCAAACGTAGCTGATAGCTAGGTTATTTTCAACCCAATAGAAAGAATGCTGTTGTTCTCCGAAATACATAGTTGGCTCTCAATGAAACCATCGCCTCCACGGAAGGCGCCTGTGAGTGTGGGGCCTCGCCACAGACCATGGCGCACTTGCTCGTCTGCCCGACCTGCCCCGACTCACGCTCACTCGAAGATTTATTTAAGGCCTCGGACAGTGCCATCCGGAAAAATTTAAGTAATAATAAAATAAATATTTATATACATACATACATACATACTTTAACCGAATATCATTGACACGATAAGAAGAAGAATGAAATCATCAAACCACTGACAAACATCATGATGGAGGAAAATTGACATGTAAATTAATTATTAAATTGAAATATTTGACATTGTTATTATATCTATTGTTTGTGATAAATTGAATTAATGTAGCTACCTTCCTCATCTACCAAAAATATGGTTTTGTTTAAATTTCTGAAATAATTGATTATTTTATTTTATTTTACGTAGGAACGGGTAGAACTTCCAGCTGTTTCAGGGACTTTCTTTATGGATGAAGTGATGAATAATTAAGGATCATTATGTAGGTAGTTCTAAGAAATATTTACCGCAACCATGAATGAAGTTGTTATTGTAAATGTTTAAAACATTTTACGTACCTAGATATACGATGGAGCAGGAAACTCGGCTTTAAACTCAATTTCGAATAATTTAACCTACCTATAACACGGATTACCATTACAAACTAATAAATCTCTACGCAAATAAATGTTTATTATTTCCCGTAAGTAAGTTGTTTTATAGTATATTGGCATAATTCAAACTTGTTACACTTTGGCGTAATACGGCAGTGATTTAAAATTTACGATACCGAACCAAAAGGTACCGTAAGCAAGTGATTCTGATAACAAACAACTTTTACTATGGCACGTGTCAAACATTTTGGGAGAAAGGCTTTCAATTTTGAAAGAAACAGCAGATTCTTCCGCGATTTCAGAGTTGGTGCCATAATAACAGTTGTTTGTTGTCACGTGCACATGAATACGGCACCCCCTATGTATCATGAATTTAAGATCAACTTGTATTTAAATAAAACCTACGTTGTAAAGCCAACAGCCTGCAAAGTGGAGGGTAACGAACATCGGGCAAAGTAGAGAAGAAAGTGCAATAAAGGACCCTGTTAAACTGGCCGCTGATGGATTGGCCGCTCAGATGATCATTGATCATGATTATACGAGTACTAATAACTATTGCTGTAAACAATTTTTGTTTTATTCTACGCAGTGACAAACGAAAGTCAGCCTGAAAATAACCAGCAAATGTCGCCCACAACATCTACGATTCATGCATATAGGTTGCACGCAACAAAAATGCAGAACCGCAGATACGAGTACGTTAGCACTGTAATGCTATGATGCAATCACTGTTGCTTGGCGACAGAAATAAATAAGGCGGTGGTACTAATCTAGATGGACTCCTCAGGTTTGATAGAGTCGTACCGCCTGATAAAATGTATAGGTACATTTTAGTTTACAGCAGTCATCATCATCATCACAGCCCATAATAGTCCACTGCAGGACTTTGGACCTCTCCCACAAAAGGGGAGGTTATTGCCATAATCTCCACGCTTGGCAGGCGGGTTGGAGATCGCAGTGTTGCAAACATAACAATGGAAAACGCTGCTGCCCAATTTCCTGTTTACGGAGACTCTAGATCTTTTGTCTCTAAACATTAGTCGCCTTGTACGACACCCACGAGTGTAAGGGGTTGGTGCTATTCTACTCTACCGGACACCACACGGCAGAGTTTACAGCAGTAATCAATACCAATATCTTCATTACCAATAACATTCTACTGGTTGACTTGACCCTCTGGTACCCAGAAGTAGAAAACTGAATCTTCGAAAAAAGACTCAAATATTATGTTATGACATAATCTCTGTCGTTTCAAATGCCATAACTCCTCTCCAGCGAGACTCAAGAGTACACGTCAACGAATACGTTTTGATTGCCAGTGAATGGAGCAGACCGTCGCTTGCGCAACCCGGCGGTCTCATTTACCAAGTTAACATTGTGATTGGGAGCCATTGGCGCGGCCGAGCATTTATTGATGAAGCAGATATTTAGGCCACTAGCCAGCCTATTTAATGCGCATTTAGGTGGGGCTATTGTAAGGATTTGGAGGGTTAGTTCCTTTATGTTTATATCTGTGTTACATTCATTCAACGAATTAGACAAAGACATACACATGACCGTAATATGATAATCCATAAGAGAATGTGGACTAAGTCGTCGGGTAATTCAAGAGATGAGTTTACTATTCATTCTCCGGCGTAGCGTGAGACAAAAATGGTTTGTATTCTACGAGCAATGCATTCCATTTTTGATTCTGAATTTAGACGACTAAATTTAGTCAAATATAATAAGCATATTACTGACATTTTAACCGACCTAACAGGCGAATCCCTTCTGAAGGCGATAGGCCTCATCTAAGAGCCGATACAGACATACACGATTTCTGCACGACTTGTGACAAATGTTTATGCAATTTTAGTTTCTATACTAATTACAGAAAGCTTATTTTATTATTTGTAACGAGCACGACGCTTACGCGTTTACTGGGTGGTCTGTAAGCGGCGACGTATAAACGGGCCCCAAAAATCCACCATCATCATCATCCTGTTGTCAATTCCTGAAGTATCTGGCGCGGTACGCATAGAATTCTTTGTCCACTCCGCTCGGTCTTTGGCATCCTTGCTGGTAAGTTTGTTAGGAACGTAGACGTTGAGTTGACGTCAGGAATTGTCCACTTGGAACTCTTATAAATTCCGAAGTGATTCTCTCAACGCTCAACAGATTGGTCCCTATAAGACTATCCACACCCCTGAGTCCTTATCGCACGACTCCAGTACGTAATACAGACAAAGTATCTGTTCCCGAAGCACGCCTGGGCACAGGTCAAGTGGTCACGGCACGGGATATCGCATGGCTCGCTATCATTACCCAGCCGATCGCTACTTGCCCTGTGATCTCCGCAAATGCCTGTTTGCGAATGGCTCTATGGCTTGTTGAGGTATTGAGGTCGAGTACCTGGATGTTGGCGATGGTTATTTCAGTTCTGTATGTACGGATGTTAAGGTATCCGACTCGTAAGCGAGAGTTACCGGGTTCGAACCCACTGCGGCCATGTACGAATGACTGTTTTCTGAGTTAAAGTAGAAGGAAAACAACGTGATGATTCAGGCGACTGAATATGTAACCGTAATCCAATCTCATATTTCTTTCTTTCTTAAGTTTAATAATTGTTACCATAATCTAAAATATGATGTGGCGTCATAGGTGATTTCACAGATTCCCAAGATACAGGTTATTCCTAGTTTGGGAAGCAGGGCAACAAAAATTGTTATGTACTTATCACACCTGCCATTTTAACATGTACCTTACTGTATTTTATATAAATAAAGAGAGTATTATTATTATTATTATTATTTATTATTAATGTGGTCTGGTTCCTCAGTTAACTGGGTCACTACTTCTCTGTACCATTATAGCATAGAAATATTTTTTAAAGTTATAGGTAATAAAACTACTTTGTTTGTTTGTATTTCACTGTAGCTGTGAATAGAGAGAAGAGAAAATAAAACGAAAAAAAATACATTCAAAACTCATTGTCGCAAATTAAACAGCAAAAGTCGTTATCTAAATAACTACTCGTTTGTACTACAACGTTGTTGAAGTTTAATTAATTAATGTACTAGCTGTTGTTTAACTAATTAATTGAACTGCTTACCTATTTAACAAATAATGTTACCGCAATTATGTTTACTATCCCAAACGCTTTTGCATTACCTACTTCACTTATTTTCCTCTAAATGACATAAGCACTGAACTACTCTTTATGCAAATAAAATAAAGCGGCATATTTACTGTCAACCTCGACACAAAAACGAAATAAAATACCTAATAAACAAACCAAATAAAACTAATTCACTTACATACATTTAATTCCATGAAACTCTGCAAACGTTTGTATCAAGTGAATTTTATTTGAAGTAGCTTTTTTGATGTTGATAAGAGATTAAAGACATTTGCCGATAAGCCTTGTCTTATTTCCTTGGTACGAATTTGGGTCAATTATATCTTGATATAGCGACTCAGGGTCTGATCCAAATCAGCTCGTGTATCCATGAAGTAAAGGTTCTTTTATAAAAAATGTTGGCGATAAATACCGCACTCCTAGAGCGTCGCGTCTCTGTCGCACACGTTTGATACGAATCCAAAGAAATTTACCGCCGCCAATAGTATAGATGTTTCTTCGTGTGATCTTGATGATTCTTCGTTACAAATCTCTCTCTGTCTCTGTAGTCGGTCCCTCATGACTGCGCATGATCTTCGAGTGCACGAAATGCCTCCAACCGCTCCTTTCCATCGCCAGCCTCACCGTGTCGCAGAATCTGTTGCATGGCGCAACCTATAACTGATCGGTCCATCTAGTTGGTGACCGTCCTCTTAACCTCTTGCCATTGATATAGGTCTCTATGACAACTAAAAATAACAATATTAATCAAGAAACAAAGTTATATCATCTTGTGTCTCAACCTCTGACATGTGTAGGAAAGCTGACATATTTGAGAGCCACAAACTGGCACCAAGCGCTGATAATATTCGTTCTGAGCAGTAGGCTGGCCGTGTGGTGTCCGGCAGAGTAGATTAGCACCAACCCCTTGCACTCGTGGGTGTCGTACAAGGCGACTAATGTTTTCGAGGCAAAAGATCTTAGAGTCTCCGTAGGCTGGAAAATGGGCAGCAGCGTTTTCCATTGTTATATTTACAACACTGCGATCTCCAACCCGCCTGCCAAGCGTGGAGATTATGGCAATAACCTTCCCTTTCGTGGGAGAGGCCTTAAGTCCTGCAGTGGATTGTTATGGGCTGTGATGATGAGCAGTAGGAGTAAAGAGGTGCGGACCCAGCGACTTCCGAGTGCATAGCAGACGCGACATTTTCCACATCCACTCCGATCGTATTCATCGGAGTGCGAGGACCCAGAGTCCGCCTTCTTACTTCTCCTTGTCGACTTCGATTGGTCTTTGGCTTCCTTATCCGAACCCGGTGGAGCCGGCATGGTCAGACATACTTGCGTCATTTGACGGTCTGTATGAGACGTGGCCATATCATCAAAAGCGGAACTCTTACAGCGAATCTGTGATGTCCCGGACGTCACGCCAGGCTAGGGCGCTGTCCTAATTGCTCAGATAACTTTTTGTAATAGATACTGATATCTTTAGCTTTCAGTGAATTGGTTATTACTGTAATACTGTAAAGTTGTTTTAAATAAATAAATAAATAAAATAACGGTCGTGCGACCATGGTCGTACGACGGACGTTGCGCAACCAATAGGAGACCTCACAACCGCCCGTCGCACGACCTGCGAATTTGGGCGTATTTACGTGAAACTCCTTATTATATAACTTTTGTTCGTGCTTCACTAGGGGGCCCACTGAGAACCAGCGTCACGGCAACTGTCGTGGCATATGCTGAGTGTGGCCCTATTGCACTCTCCACATGGCACAAGTAACGAGATTAGAGTATCTTTTTTCTTTTTCTTGTTTTGTTATTGTCTCTGTTTGATTATATTTTTTTAATTTAATTTTAAGAATTTTGTGCTGTGTGTTTGAGTGTAATAAATGTGTTTTACTTTACTTTACTTTACTTATTCGCAGTTGTGGGATCTTAGCCTATTATAGCCTGTTAATATTGAAACTAAAATACAGAACTACTAAATACAGTTTAATACTTCGATGTGTTGCCATGTTGTGCAGTAACAGTATCGACATTCAACTTCGCGATGATAACCAAGCGGTGGAATCTTCTAACTACGTGTGCAGCGATCCGGTCTAGGGCTGGCACGAGCTGCGTTTGACAGTAAATTTATTTCCTATTTTATTACCTTACAGTCTATTTAGTGGTTTTGATGTAGAGAATAATCTCACTCGTGTACATAAATAAATAAATATTAGTGGACAAATTCACACAGCGCCATCTAGCCCCAAACTAAGCAAAGTTTGTGCTATGGGTGCTAGATAACTGATATACTACTTAAATTCTTTTTAAATACATACTTATTATACATAGAACATCCAGACCCGTAACAGAAATTAAAATTCATCGTTTCAATTTCTGCCCGGCCCGGGAATCGAACCCGGGACCTCTTGCGTGGCAGACCGGCATGTTGACCATTGAACCACTCAGGTCGTACGGAAACGTTAATGAGGTCTCACAGTACGCGCGAACAGGGTTCCAGATTCCAAATGTCAATTGACAATATTTGAGTGGCGATCGACCATATGCGTCAAAATGAACGAAATTGACCAATCACCGAGTCGTATCGGACGTAGTGCGTTCACGAGACGAGCATAGTGAGAACGCATAGTAACGCTCCTATTTCCTAAGTAAGGTGTTAATCTAAATCCTCGGATAATCAATCTATACGTTATCATTATTGGCATCGGCCAATCACCCCAAGAAAGGAACACAGTCTACTGTCACCATTTCCTACTTCAGTTTTACAATAAATTATGTACCTACTTCAGTTTTACAATAAATAAATTAATAAATGTAGTTTTAATTTCTCTACATAACTGCAACATATGAGACAATAAAGATCATTTGAAGATCAAAACACCATTTGATAAGTATAGGTTACAGATCATGAGAGAACTGACGTCTGAAGTTGGTCTGTAAAACAAACCTGTAACACAGATCGCCAGATCTTCCCCCTATTTGATATTAGTTATGTCAAATGATTTCTGATTTCTGACCATTATTGGTAAAAGGTAATTAGACGCTGTCCTAATTGGCAATGGTCGTACGACGGAGGTCGCATGACCAATAGATGACTTCATAACCGCCCGTCGCACGACCTTGGTCGTACTGCCGTGTTTTTAAGACAGCGCCTTACGCCCTAATTCCCTCCAATGTGTCCATTGAATGATTTTTCGTATATGCCTCAAGTGAATATTACCAAGCTGTGCTATTTGATAGAAATTGAACTTGCGTGATACAGCTTGTGAGTAATTCAATTTTATAGAAAAGAAAATAAGTAGTCGCGCCGCTTGTCCACACACAAGCAAGAACTTTCCACATAGTTAACGGTTTCCTTGGAAAAACAGGGACAAGTAACTATAATTTGATGCAAAGCGCGTTGGCGGATATCAGGTTCTGTCGCACAAGAACTCGTAACCTGCGCGCGACGACGCTGTAGCATGAGTTGAAACACGACACTGTGAAGACTATGTACGGATTTAATACACGACGATAGCAATAATATAGCGATACGGCCGTGTGGTGTCCGGCAGAGTAGAATAGCACCAACCCCTTACACTCATGGGTGTCGTACAAGGCGACTAATGTTTTCGAGGCAAAAGATCAAGAGTCTCTGTTGTCTGGAAAATGGGCAGCAGCATTTTCCATTGTTACATTTAAACACTGCGATCTCCAACCCACCTCCCAAGCGTGGAGATTATGGCAATAACCTCCCCTTGCGTGGGAGAGGCCCTAAGTCCTGCAGTGGTCTGTTACGGGCTGTGATGATGATGATAGCAATAAAGCCAATTATAAAGACTACTGTCAGTTTTAGAGACTGTAAAGAAGCAGGGGAAAAGCTATGTCGTGACCTATCCCACTTGTCGCAGGTAATGCTAATTACAAGCATAAGGCATTTCATCTTAGTCCCAGTGCTCCATGGGGTGGGGATTTGGGGAACCGTGGCTTTGGCAGTGGAGTGGCATTTGCTTTTTGCTGCCAGAGCAACGTGTTATAGAGGTGGGCAACGCATTAGCGATACTCTTGGTGTTGCTAATGTCTATAGGCAGTGGTGACCACTTTCCATCAGGTGGCCCGCTTGCCTGTTTGCCTACCGTATGACATAAAAAAAAAAAGTCCTCACAGTGTCAACGCACCTGCTGTTCGGCAATTGTTGCCTGCAACCTAAATGCATGAATCGCTTATGGTATTGGCGACAGCTACCGCTTACTATCAGGTGTCTGCTAGTTTGTCATTGCGGAGAATAAAATTCTGAAGCGGACTGTACAAAGGCTCAATCCACACCCGAGTTTCAGAGGTCGGAAGCAGAGTCGCATGTTTCAGTGTCACACCCAATGACGTTACACAGTTATATCGTAATCGGTCATACTATTTGCGTATACCGCCGTATCGCCTGAAAGACTTAAGTGACTGCGCGTGCGCTTGTGGTGCAGACGGAAGTGTAGACTGTATTGACCCGAGAGAAATCATCATCATTCGACCGAGCGGTCAATCTCGGCTTTTGCCTAGCCAGACACAAACCTGCGCCAAGCTAGGAAGGCTGGTAGTATCTAAAATCCTATATTTTTTTATGCTACAAAGTGACAAGCGAGCAGACAGCCCACCTGATGGTAACTGTCGCCCATAACATCTACAATTCTTACATTTAGGTTGTAAGTAACAAAAATGCAAAACAGCAGGTGTGTTGTCACTGTGAGGACCAAGATGAAATGTCTCATGCCTGTAATTTCGTTGGCTACCGTATCGTACAAACCGGAACACAACAATGCAAGCATTGTTGCTTGGCGGCAGAAATAGATAAAGCGGTGGTGCACACCCAGGCGGACTCCTCAGGACTGTTCTTTAACAATGTTCTCCTCTGCCAAGACGGAGTAGGTGATAAGAGATAAGATAACATTTAGTTTAAACAATAACTTACATAAACAATTGTAACAATGTTAACACGGTCAAAGAGAAAAACTTAGACAATCCTACATAAAGATAAGACTCAGTTTCTTGGAAGGTTACGTACGGTACAAATAAAGGCATCACTTCAAAACTATGCTCTTTTATCTGTGTTTTTATGTTATACGATAATAGACTCTATCACAATTTGCTAAACCTTACCTTAACTGCTCGCGATACCATGCTGCAGCCGGGCGAGGGTCTGGCGAATAGGCTCTTCCCTAACGGGTTGTGCGGGTCAGATAGTAGCCGCAGCACGGAAAATACCTAAACACAACAACTTTTCTATGAAAAGTTCTAATATATATTTTGTAGATACGAGCCGCTTTGGCTCGACTTTTATCATGCGTACGGCTAAGGTGTGGAATGCGTTGCCTGCGAGTGTGTTCCCTGATCAATATAATCTGGATGCATTCAAGGCTAGAGTGAATAGGCTGTTCCTAGACAGGCATGCTCCATCATCGGCCGCATCGTCATATACCACCAGGTGAGGTGACGGTCAAATGCCTGGCTTGTCAATTAGTAAAAAAAAACGCATCCACATTACTTAGAGCCTTTGTTGGTGTCCACGTGACGGTTCGGAAGAACGTTTCTCGCTGGTACTATTTCGATTTGAAACAACCTTCCGGCCACAGTGTTTTCTTCCGAATATGACATGGGTGGAATCCTTCAAAAGGTGTATTAAAGGTGTCAATGGTGGATGTCAGAGGTGAATGCTCGCTCCTGATGTTGCTGATGTCCTTAGGCGGCGGTGACCACTTTCCATCAGGTACTCCGCTTGCCTGTTTGCCTACCGCATAACATAAAAAACGCCTTGAACTAACATCACAATATTTCAGTCAGTAAAATTAATAAAACGAACTACAACCTAGTTCGTGGTAACCCTACATCCTACCCCCGGTGGTCTATCCAACCCAGTCTCTCAACAAACACATCCACAAGCGGGCCTTGCATTCACAAGTGTTATAGCCTCCACGACCGCTGCAAAGCACGTCGATTCAGAGAACAACCATCTCGCTATTATTGCCCATAAACCTGGATAATAGATAGACGTTTAGCCAGAGAAATAGGTAAGAGTTTATGGTTGTTGTGGTTTGAATTAGAAGGTGGTTATATCGGGAAAATTGTTGTGTGGCTAATCCGAATAAATAAATGCGAAAGCTCTGGTATGTCTGTTTTCATATAATCCAAACTGCTTAAGGTGCACCGGTCGCTATTAGGGCCTACTTTTTCTAAAAAAAAAATGACGCGAATTGAACCAGGTGTAAAGCGATGATCACAAAATATATTATGGTTTTGTGTTTATGATCCAAGGTTCAGTGGTAATTTGCGTGCTATTGCACGTAACCACATTTACTTAACTTCATATCTGAAGTCCTCTAGCGATTTACCTAAGAATATAGGGAGAGGCGATCTTTATACTGTAGGTTTGATGGTGTGACCTATTTATAAATAAAATAGCTGATAGACTTTCTTCAAACTCCTTTGGCAAAGAGGTAAATGGCGACCTAGCCAGTTATATGTCCAAAAGTACTTAGTTGAAATGTACACGAAAAAGGCGGGCCTAAAAGGCGGACAATTGCGTAAGAACCTCAAAAATCCTCAAACATCTAGGAAATAGATTAATCTGGAGAATTCACGTTTTGGCATTGGCCGCCCACTCACCCGGTAAGTGACGATACGGCCGATGATTGAGTTCATTGACAAATTACGTTCAATAATATTTACAAATATGACATAATTACAATAGGTATTTAATTAATAAAATCAACGACAAAATGTGCTTAAACTCTCCATTTCTGTTGTTGTTGCTTGTCAAAGCAATGTGCGTGTTTACCAATAGGGAAACTGAAAGGCTTCAAGGACTTTAGTCATGCTATTATGACTGGGACTGAATTTAATAACTTTCTACCTTCCTTAAATTCTGCTTTCCTCCTATTCTGCATGTCTCACAGACGTTTAAGGAAAGACCGGCGCCGGCGCACATACCGTTTCGCGAAAAACAATTACTAATACTCTGCCACCTTAATTCGCTTTATGTAGGAGAGGAAACCCGTTTACAAAATGTCTCAGAAACGGGACATTTATTTTACTCAACAATAGGTAAATACTCTACATACGCTTGTACTCGAGGGAGTTTTTCAATACAGAGTCTACATATTTATTAAATATCCTTTAACATAAACATCTGTTTTATGAAAGGTAAACAAACAATCATTGAGGACCTGAGTGGTTCAGTAGGTTAACATGCCGGTTTGCCACGAAGAGGTCCCGGGTTCGATTCCCGGAGGATTGGGAATGGAAATGATGAATTTTAATTTCTGTTACGGGTGCGGGTGTAATGATACATTTTAGGCTATATTTTATTTATTTTAAATATCCTGCTATTTCTATTTATTTTAAATAACATATTCGCATAAAATTTCAAAACGGCTGCTCCAAAATTTTTTTTTGTTGTGTTTGTAATTGTCAGGGCAAGATTTGTATGAAAGAATTAAAGAGTAGGTAGGGGTAGGGTAGGGTAAGGCAGGTATATGGTAGGAGTAGAACGGCACACGAATGAAGTCGCGCTGAGTCCACCAGTACTAAGATAAAGCTCAACTCTAAAACAGAACGTATTCAAATACATACACATCTCATTTTCAGATCCAACTCTTTGAAAACAACATTCAGTTTCTTATAATAGTATAGTCACTGACTCTAATCCGCATAATTAATCAATTAAAAAAACAATTCACAAATTTGGACCGAAAAAAGAAATAGTGCGAGTTATTTTTTGTCCCGGCTAATAAATAGCCAGCGATAGGGTAAATAACCCAATAATAGGCCGTGAGTTACTAATCCGACGTGGACGAATGGCCACAGTTTCGATGTGACCATTTTTTGTTGACCACTCTTGGTACGCCCTGACTCAGGGCTGTGCTTTGAATTTATCAGTTTTGTAAACATATATGTTAGTGTTAATTCCTTATTTGTCTATTTATCTCATTACTCTGAACATAATTAAAAATGTCAATAAATGTATGTAGACGTCACATCAAATTTTTGTATTGCATGGAATTTATCATCAATCGGGCCGTTAGCTGCCTAAATAATTTTTTTTTTTATTAAGGAACTAGACACAAACTTGCCATTAAAGATGAGAAAGAGCTTGAACAACCCTTTATTTTCCCTTTCATTTTATGAAGAGGATAGCTCTAACTTCGTTTGTAGCAAACACTTCACACAAACACGCTTTCAGGTAATGGCTACTAAAATGCAGTGAGGACGCCGCGTCCAGTATATTTTGCCACGGTGGCGAGAAAGCGAACTAATTTTCCATCTATACTAACCACTAAAAGAACCAATACAAAAGCATAAGTGGTGCCGCCAATAGCAGATAGTTGTACTTAAAGGTGTAGTATTTACTACAGTTGAAAGGTGGTTCCTATTTGGGAGAGGTTCTCGCCTGACCATAACTCGAGGCGTGAGAAAGCCGACGGTGTCGTAAAAATGCAGTGCGCGTACGCAGCGAACTTTGGACTTCAAATGCGCGCGGCTTTTGTAGGTGTTACCACTTTTGTGTTTTAAACCAGTTCTGAATAATGTAGAGGTAGGTGTCGTATATACGTTTGTGGGGGTTTTACCCGAGTAATTCTTAGGGGACTTCGGGCTGATATGATAATGATGAGTACTTACACAAATTAGGAGCTCTATCTTAAGTTAAAAAGTTTGTTTTAATGTACAACATATCTTGTAGTTTATTTTCCAAATCAGTTGCCAGGGACGCCAAGTCAGCTGGCAGTTAAAAGTAGTCCAATTGAAAATTAATTCGAGAAACAAACCAACTAAACCAACCTAACCTTGCATATTCCTTGTATGTATGTACTCGTATTTTGACTGTTAACCTCTGTATCCATCCATTCTTATACATAAGCACATGACCGCGTTCTGCCTGAGAGCGAAATATAATACTTTACGACCAACTGCTGGATGACGCAAGCATAACGCAATAAGTTGACAAAAAGTCCAAGATTGTCGACATACAAATGTACACTGAACTGACGCCCCGCAAGCTGTGGCCTGTTGCCAACATGCAACTCGTTCTAAAGCTAAAACTAAACAGGTTTTGTTCAAAATTCCTTTTTTGGATCTTAGACTTTGGAGGCCAACGCTCGTGGGGCCATAAATGCCGACTAGTTCCCGCAGAGACAACTTAATTTCTTTAAAAAAATATTTCCAAACCATTTCCAATTCCACGAACTACCAAACACGGCTTGTGCATTACCTGTGAATACCAGAACAACGTGATAAATTGACGTTTCTAATTTTTCTAAAACCTACTTTATTTCAACACTTGAAGGTCTAACTTTCACCCTCGCGTCTCTAGAAGAATTCTTCATGTCAAACGGTTCAATAGCAATGTTTCAATATAGAAAGGCGATGCCTTTTTAAAAGCAATAGAAAGGTAGCCATTGCCTTACAACGTACGACTGATTATGGTTCTTAAGCCGCTTAGCTAGAGTCACTAATACGTCGTTCGGATTAAGGAGATAGTGAAACTTTTACGCTGGAGACGTTAGTGGCGCTAGTCTCTTCGCTAAGCAAGTTTCTTTTGGAGTTTTGGTTGGGTTTGTTAGTTCAGATTGTGTCCGGTGTTGTCCTGTTGGCCGTGCATCCGGCCCGGTGGTCGGAGCGAGCATTTCGCGAGGGGCAGGCGGGTCGCTGCAGGTCTGACGGGTTCCGTGTTACTCCCCGCCCCGCGCCCCTGCCCCGCCCGCTCCCTCCACCAATTACGTGGATTAAACCGGCGTCAATTTGAGATGATACGTTCGCCCGCTTTGAGAATATAAATTAGTGTGATTCTCACACTCGGCTTTGATTTTTGTTGGGCTCGATTTACGCGGTTTCAGAGTTAGGGGCGTTGCCTGTGAACTACGTAATTACGAGTTATATAGACGTACACTTGTATGTAACCTAATAATAATATAGTGGCTAATTCAATACATACTGGTATGCAAATGAAAAGGATATTTTCGGAATCAATCGTAAACGTATACCTCGGCTAACGTTAAATAGGTTATCATGTTAAATGCCACTTTTTATGACTTGTTTCGTTCGAATAGGGTCTTTGAAATACCATTATCCTTATATTTTTATGGCAATCCAAACTTACATTGCAAATTTTAATGTTGTTCGGTCTGTAATATCCATAACATTTACGATTCATGCACTTCGGTTGCAGGTAACAAAAACGCAGAACCGTAGGCGTTGTCACTGTGAGGACTAAAATGAAAATATGAAATACCTCTTGCCTGTAACTGCGCTGGCTACCTTATCCTTCAAACCGGAACACAGCATTGTCGCTTGACGGCAAAGCTCAGGCTTGTCAGAGTCTTACCACATAGCGTGCCGTGTTGTCGATGATTGCCTCCGATGTGTGCAGCCTTAACGTCCAAATGCCGTTGAAAAAGTGTTTTTATTGCCCAGGGAGGTTGATCGACGGTTGGCCTGATGGTGCGTGGCCACCGTCAACCGAGACACCTGCAACCTAAGAGTAGCTAATGAAATACCAGCCTTTGACATGCCTTACCAACGTGCCGTCCAATCAGTAACATGTATCAGTTTCACGATCTACAATGATACAACTAAAAGGATTCCATTGTAATACTCCATTTCTTAAACCGCCAAATCTAATCTGTGAGATGTGGCCGTGCGATACACGCAGTCGGTGCCTGCACAAAGCTGCTACTTACTCATTTCGTAATCATTTCTACACATTATCCATAAACATACGTCTAAGCCCGATAATACAGAGGTAGCGGATAAAATCAATAAAGTCGGATAAAAACAATACTCATAGCAATAAGCTAAAATTCTTCACCAATCATTATTCAAAAATCCGAAAGAATAAAAACTCTTCTGCCGAAACGTGGGGCCCTAGCATAAGTTGCTCTCGCGCGCGATAAGCGAGAAAAAGCGCGACATAGGTATTGCTATCTCTTTCGTCTTAGTATTGTGAGAAAGAGACAAACGTTCTCTCGCGGCGCGAGCTTTGTCGTGGACACGCTTGTGCTAGAAGGACACTGTTTTAGAAACCGCTTGGATCTACGCGAGCGCTCTCGTGCGCTACGTATATCTTTCACACTCGTGTTATGTTGCTAGAGATAGAAATACAAATATTAGAAGGCGAGCGCGTAGATGCGAGCGGTTTCAAAAATAGGGCCCCAGTTACGAAACTCAGTTACCAATGCGGCCAAAAGGAAACAGTGGTAGGTGCGATAGAAATCACTAGCCTTGCCAAGATACACACGTCAAAATAACACTCCTCTTCTTTCGTTGAAGGTTAAATGAATATATCAGTTATAAATACAAATAATTTATTGAAAAAATCGAATTAAGTACAAATTCCCAGTACATCAAACAGTCTTACAGATAGATAGAAAGGTTGTTTGGCCTCCACACTAGGGCATGGCTGCGAGACTTGGCCAGCGCTGACACGTTCGCGAACTCCACGCCAACGAAATGAAAATGCTGCGGTGGATGTGCGAAGTTGCGAGACTCGATCGAGTACGTAACGAGTACATCCGTGGTAGCCTTGGCGTGAGGGATATCGCAGATAAGATCGAGGAGGCTCGTCTGCGCTGGTTTGGTCACGTGTTGCGTAAGCCTCAGGGATATGTGGGAAATAGGTGCCTGAACCTGCCGGTATCAGGAAAGAGGCCCCGTGGGCGACCCAAGAAGCGGTGGATTGACATCGCTGAGTCGAATGCGAGAGCCAACGGCTTACGACGCGAGGATGCCGAAGACCGGGCGAAGTGGAGAAGATTAAGTAGGAACGCGGACCCTGGCAGAGGCCGGGATAAGCGCTAGGACGACGACGACGACGACTAAGGCAGGCCTGTATCGTGGGGTCACATTGCATCCAAGGATTAATCTATGCTTAGGAAAACTGTACAGTGGGTGATAACATAACAATTTCGTTGTAGGTTACAATAAAAATAAAGGGAAATAGAAATAACGAATTAAAATAAGATTTTGGTGTGTGACGAGAGTTAAGAAGTCTATTGACCGGTGATGTTAGCTAAAATGACTTCAATTATCAGTCTTTATTGGTTAATGTAGTATGTCAACGAAAGTTACTATTATACCAGGCAAGTATTAAAAAACTACCTTTTAAACTTGTACCACTCATTTTCAACAAACTTTAATCTTTCATCAGCATCCTGTCCGTAATACGTCACTAATCACGCCCATTTTACAAGTATCACGATATAGTTTTATCGTTTTATTAGAATACTCGATCAGCATGACTGGATTGCGTCTCAAAAACAACAACAAGTTAAGGTAAAAGAAAAAATGAGTCACAGTCTTTATATCGCAATAGTACCTAACTCATAAAATAAATACCTAGATTCTAGCTAGATTGTAACTGAATCGTGTGACATGTGAGCGAGTGGAATCCTAGCGTTGAGGCCGTTTCTCTCAAATATGGTTGAATTGGTCGATGGTTGGGCCCTGCGTTATACTCGTGAACGGGTGCTGCTTTGGTGAACTGGCTTACTCTTGCTGTAGGTTTAGGTAGTTTTCTTAAGTATACTAGACATATATATATAATGTGTCGGGCGCAGTCTGGCTCTGCCTGGCAGTTTTGGGCGCTGCCCGGCTATGTCTGATATTGTCGGGCAAGGTCCGGCCATGGTTGGTGTGGGGGTTGGTGTGCTCCTGCCCTAAAACGGCCAGCTGTCGCTATGTATTTCCTTCCTACGAAACATCCTACCCTTTCCTTGTGGAGGATTGAAAGAGACATTTAATTTCAATAAAGAAATTTTGAGTTTGAGTTTGCTACCAACCCCTCTTACTTAAAGGTGCTGTTTAAAAGCCATACTAATCTCATTTCCGTAAATCTGACTGAAAATGGACTATTGAATTTTCTACAGCGGAATATCTAAAATACCGCATCATCAATACCGCTCGCGCTCACCAGATGGTCATGAACACTGTGCGGTTCCTGAGGAACTTTCTTCTACAAATTTTCACATACACTTTACTGTAGGTATCTACACGCTTTATCAAAATGGATTAACGGATATCAGGGCCTGAGGACTCTGAGGACACCGCCTGGGTCAGTGCCACCGCCTTATCTATTTTTTTCCCCAAGAAAGCTCTTATTTTTGTGCTCCAAGATAGCCGCCACAATTACAAACATGAGGCAGATTAACTGAGTCCTCACAGTGACAACGCAAACATAGTTCTGCGTGTTTGTAACATGAATTCTAAGAGCATGAACCGTAGATGTCATGGGCGACAGTTGCCGCTTCTCATCAATTGAGCTGCCTGCTCTGTCGTTTGACACTGAGTAGTATAAAAACAAGTTAAAATGAAAAATATTATAGCTTTTCATCAGTTGTCAAAACTAATCAAACGAGCCCAAACTCGATGGTTTTCCCTAGCGTAGTTTCGGACTTGTTATGGCCACCTCCCATCTACATCATCAGATCAGCTCGATGGTATCAAAACATTGCATTATCACCGAATTTAAATGAGTTTGCAAAATTTCAGTTCAATCAAATACCGATAAATTGGTCAAAAACTTGCATGATTTTGTTACAACCAGACATTGGGTGGAAACATGTGAACCTAAATAAAAGCTTGTAAAACTAATTGCTTGCCTACAAATTTGTTTTTGTCCTGCACTATGTCTCATAGATGGAATCCGCAAATAACATGACTATTTAAATTGATAATAGACGGACAACAATTGGAAGCCAGAACCACAAAGACCATTCATTCCACCACAAGGGCCAACCTAAACTTTACATTGTACCGTAATATTTGTTCTACATTTACCTGCTATACTATTACAATGAGAAATGCACTTCTTAGCCAGACACTTACGTGTTCTTGATTCACTGAAAATACTAAGTACGTGTGAATTATCCTGAGGATGAATGTGCTCGTAAACAAGTAGTTTCCTTCCCAATATCCTCAAACGTGCTAAAAAACTTGTACAAAACTATAGGTTACTTAAATTTTGTATGGTTGTGACATTTTATGCAGAGCCCGTTGATATCTTTCCTACGACAAAGTTTATCAGAGCTCGTTGATTTCTTTCCTATGGCAGTTTAAGCAGAGCCCGTTGATGTCTTTTCTACGACAAAGTTTATCAGAGCTCGTTGATGTCTTTCCTATGGCAGTTTAAGCAGAGCCCGTTGATGTCTTTCCTACGACAAAGTCTATCAGAGCTCGTTGATGTCTTTCCTATGGCAGTTTAAGCAGAGCCCGTTAGTGTCTTTCCTACGACAAAGTCTATCAGAGCTCGTTGATGTCTTTCCTATGGCAGTTTAAGCAGAGCCCGTTGATGTATTTCCTACGACAAAGTTTATCAGAGCTCGTTGATGTCTTTCCTATGGCAGTTTAAGCAGAGCCCGTTGATATCTTTTATTGGGCAGTAAGCAGAGCCCGTTGATGTCTTTTCATGGCAACTTATCAGAGTCCGTTGATGTCTTTTCTATGGCAGTTTATCAGAGCCCTTTGTAGTCCTTTCTTGTAGCAATTTATGCAGAGCCCGTTGGTTGATGTCTTTCGTATGGCAGTTTATGCAGAGCCCATTGATGTATTTTCTGTAGTAGTTTAGGCAGTGCACGTTTATGTCTTTCCTATGATGGCAAACAAGCTTAGGGCCTGCTGATATTTCTCAATTCATCAACTCCAAACAGTTAATTTGCTCCCTAGGGTCCCGTGACTTCGCATAAGTATGCAGTATTATGAAATGTTTTTTTTTTCAATACCTAGGTTTTGCATGAATATGTAACAAAGTCCACACAAACATATAGATAATTGGATTAAAGATAACTTATAAGATTTGCATAATTTTTCTTTTGTTTATTATTAAATTATCTATCTATACATAGTATGAAACAAAGTCGCTTCCCGCCGTCTGTCCTTATGTATCTATTTAACCTTAGATCTTTTAAACTACGCAACGGATTTTAATGCGATTTCCGACAATGATTCAAGAGGGGGTTTATAAGCATAAAAAAAAAGTTACGTGGGGGTAAAGTAGGTGTAGGGGTAGGACGCCACGCGAACGAAGTCGTGCCGGGTCCACTAGTTGTTTTATATGACAGTATCTTGTAAGGCAATACTCACTGCCCCACTAGACTCCAAAGATGAGTCACTCGCAAAAAATCTGCAGGTCTTAAATCCGTGTCCCAGTTCGTAACAGCAATATGCGAAGAATGTCGGATAATACTCAATGAAACAAACCAGATTTATTTTCTCTGCATACCATTACAACAATAAACAAAGTTTCTATAACAAGCTTTGATGTTGCTCTCGTTTAACTCTTTTGTTGGAAAAACGAAATTTGATAACAAAGGAGTCCAACGCGCTCATTTTTACCGAAAACAATAAAAATATAGATGTAATTCTAGATTTCGATTATGGACAAAAGGGAAAAATACAATATGTATTGTATTTTGCCCCTTTGTCATTACCTATGTAGGTAATAAAAATATAAAATCTGAGTTGTAGGTGAGTGTGTATACAAATCTCCCGCCGCGTCACCTCTGAAAAGCGTGTCTTTTTTGTATAATATTTTATTTATCAGTCAAATGGTATGACTTAGGTGACCAAGAAAAATGATCAAGGAGTAATTTGTTCTCTATTAAATTACCTGCAATTACGTATAAAAATCATTTCAATTCGAGTCATAGTTTACAAGCTATAATGAGTCAAAATATAAAGCAGAGAAAATCTAGAATGCAAAAGCAAAATATTCTCAGAAGGAAAGAGATAATATTGATGGCGACCAGACGAGTCTCACAGTGCTACTTACATAACATTATCATACATGTTGGCATATCGGATTGCATGAAATCGCGGATACTGCTGTTCGAGATGACACACAGACGGCCAGTCCGGAGAAGCCGCTGGAGTTTAAGATTAGTTAGACTGGAATAATCGGATTTTATCAGTTAGACTATAATAATCGATTATCTTCTTCGTATAATTTAAAGACTGTAGCGGAACCAGTCTAGTGGCAACGTGCTTGCGAGACCGATAACAAAAATTAAGCACCGCATGCCGATGCCGGTAACTAGTTGGGTGACCTGGGGCCATGGACTTACTACCCAAAGGGACTGCGCACTGCTTTGTCTAAAACTGGGCAGAGCGAGAGTCACCATCGATAGTCCTGTGTCCCTTTCTAGTGTTGCCACCATTGTTGATGCAAATTCCGAATTACTTTTATTACTTAGCGCGGACACCGACCTACCGATCAGGGCCAGGCAGTGTCGGACCGGGTGCAATCTGAAGGTCATATTTACACCAGGGTCCAGCCCAAGGTTTCCCTGCTACTCGAAACCTATTGGTCCTAAAATACTAGTTTCTAGAAAGAAATTATAGTACTTGTTGATCTACATTTCGAATGACAGCTGTCAAACTTAAAACTGCAATAACTCCTAAACTATTGGTGCTAGTACACAAGTTCCTAAAGAAAAATGATAGTGCTCGTCGAGATCTACATTTTGGATGACAGCTGTCAAACTTAAAACTATATTAACTCGGAAACAATTGGTCCTAGAACACTAGTTCCTAAAGAGAAATGATAGTGCTCGTCGAGATCTACATTTCGGATGGCAGCTGTCAAAATTAGAACTGTTGTAACTCGGAAACGATTGGTCTTACAACACTAGTTCCAGGAGTAATACGAGTATAATAGTACTCATCGAGATCTACATTTCGGATGACAGTTTTAAGTTTGACAGCTGTCACCCGAAATATAGATATCGACGAGTACTATAACTTCTCTTTAGGAACTAGTGTTGTAGGATAAATCGTAACCGAACTCTTTTACCTGTTTTGTGTAACAAAAAGCCGTAGGTTGGTAATTATGTCGACTCGACGTTTGTCTAAAAGGTATTTTGACAATTACTTTTCGGATTGTACGGATTACCCTATAATAATACCAAATTAACGGTAAATATATTTCTTCAATAATGGCAACACCAAACATGACACTTATCAATTTAGAATGACGGTGATTATGCCAATAACATTGTGTTTACACTGTTAGAAAGGGACAAAGGACTATCGATGGTGACTCTCGCTCTGCCCGGTTTTAGTCAAAGCAGTGCGCAGTCCCTTTGGGTAGTAAGTTCATGCCTGGGGCCCTATGTTTGCTCGATCGCTTCGATTCGAAGGGGTTTAATTTTGATTATGGTCATGAAAAGTTCGACATTTTGTCGGTTAAAACATTGGTTAAAACTGATTTTGATTATACAAATGTAACTTGCTCAATGAGTTTTGTGATGTCAAAATAAATAATGTCTATGTCTATGTCTATTTTACCTATGTTTGAACCGTACTCTTTCGATGTTGCCAATGTGATTTAAAAAATATTGAAGTTTACATGCCGAAAATCAAAATTGAAAACCGATCGAATCGAGGTAAGCGATTAAATAATAAAACCCTTTGAAAATGATACCACCTCAGGAATATACCCTTTGAACCACCGTTTCACCCCAAAATACTACTAAGCACCAAAAAATATGACTTTTCCTGAGTTAAGTATAAGAATAAAAACATTTATTGCCAATGCGACACGACAAAAAATTAACAAAATTAAAATTACAAAAAAAAAGAAAAAAACATTGTCTTGTATAGATAAGTGATGTCGTAGCGGCCAATGACAGTGCAAAAGGATCCCACTCAGCTTGTGCTAATTTCCGTAATATTCAAGCACCACATTTGCCCAAAAAATACTACAAAGTACCAAAAAATATGCCTCTTCTTGAGCTAAGCTGGTTGGTCTCTGCAACTCGTTCCGGGGCGTCTGCGTGTGCGCACGTAGCGCTGACCTCGGGAACCGCGGGGCTCTGTTGCCAAGTGATTGCGGATCTGCAGTTCGCTAATGTGACTCATTTTCACATTGTCAGGTGTTTGAGAACAAGGGACATCAGAGTTCTGCTCGTTTATTGTGAGGTAATGTGCTTATTACTGACAAAGGTCTGTGTAATACCTATTATCTATACATATAATAAACTTATTTCGGAAACTGGAACATCTGATGTAGAACCACAGCTTGACCTCTCCGTAGTACTAGCTTTCATACATGTCATTGAAAATGGTCAATCCGAAAAAGCTAGTACAGAAATAAAGAAAGAAAGCATATTTTGCTCAAGACATGCAGATTATAAGCGCAAAAGGAGGATGGGGATGGATCGTTGAATGAACGTTTGTTGACAAGGAGATTGGAAAAAAAATACACTCCAAGGTAGCTAAGTTATCATGAAATTCAACATGGCATCACCGAATTTTACGCGTCCCAAGACGCGGGCAGAAGCCAGTCAAACACACATATAAAACTTGTTTTTGCTGGCAACTTAATTCTCGTGAACCACTTTTTCAGTTTTCCCGTTAATTTCTCACCATTACACCTACTTTTTCTAGAAAAAGAAATAGTCGTGTGTAATTAGGACTTGAAGGAGAGCTTGGATCAGCACGGTATGGATCAGGTACCTATAAAATATGATCAAAGAGACGATTCAAGATTTTAAACGAAGTGCATACATGCAAGTTTAAAATAATATCAAGGTATGACCGAGTTGTGTCAGAATAAAGCAAGGTGGTAATCCATAGACTCCACCTACCCCTATTGAACAAAAACGTGAGCTCCATGTATCTTCTACATATTGTGTAGCTCCCGAGACCTCAAGCTGGGTGCGATAAGCAACAAATTGTACCTGAGAATTATCACACTGGCTCGCGGCTCAAGGATAAATGCCGACGCAACTGCAGTATTACTTGATAAGGAAAATTAAATTAACAGAATGGGTGCGCCCGCGTCGATCGGCGCATGATATTATCACAATCATCTACGTTTCCCAGCAATAAAAGGATCTATGACCACCGCCGATTAGATATCGCATTATTATAGCTCAGACGATGTTTACAAAGTAAAACTGCGACGTAGGTATTTGTGAATATTGGAATATTCGGATTAATGAAGATCGTTAACTTTATAGGAGTGTCGGTGGCCCGGGGGTTAAGCTATCCAACATGTTAGAGAGGGGTATCGGGATCTTATCCAATGCGGCCATGTACCAATGACTCCTTTCTTAATAATATTTATTAGTAATCCGATGCTCTGACGGTGAGGGTGAAACATCGTGATGAAACCAGCACATTCATGCGACTGAGTGTGTAACAATGATCCAATCTAGTCAGGTTCCCCTGGTAGCAGGGTCATGAAAGTCAGATGGTAGTCGCTCCGCTTAAATTTTCTGATCTGCGAAATCCTGGTTAAAGGACAAGGCGGTTAACTTTATGTTTAAGCACCAGCTACACATGCTAATTTTTGGCATGCTTATTAGCATGCTGAAAACTAGCATTCCTTTTATTGTGGGGTTTGACTTAAGCATGCTTGTAGATGTCCACACGGCAAAAATAATATGCCGAAAGCATATGCTTGAAATTAGCACATGTAATTGGGGCTTTAGTGTTTTACCTAGTTCATAAGGTGTGTAAGGTACAAATATTTCTGATTCTCTGTGGCACGACTCTAAACTTAAATAGTGCCACAAACTTATCTGACCCGGTGGCAAAAACCGGAACTGAGAAAATATGGCAGCAACGCATTTTGAAATGTATTTGAAATGAGATGTCAATGCCAACAACAGCGACGCCGTCACCGGGTCAGATAAGTTGGTGGCACTGAAAATCATGTTAATCATAAGCGATAATTCACCACTTCAAACAAGATGGCATGTTTGCTTACCTATGTTATGGTCAATATGGGTCAACGTGTCAATTGAACATATGTATTAAGTAATAAAGATTATTGACCTGGAAAACACTACTAAATTCTTTTAACTCTATAACCATCCAATGATGTAAAAAAAAAATTTGTGTAGTCTCAAAATATTAAAAACAGCGAGAAATCTGTCTCTACACATACCTAAATATTCATTTAAAATGTCAAACGTACATAATACATAAATCTCACGCCTCTGGCGGGTAGGCAGCGACTATGGACCGCCATTTGCTCTGTCCTGACTCAACTCCCAAGCCTCGCGTATATTCACAATTATTTTCATGCATCTCCTTTCATTCTTGCCACTTCGGACCCCAGCTTTTTTGAAAACATTACTATTCTGATCATTCAAACGTCGTTTTTAATATTACATTCTCTGCTAATTGTATCTACCTATCTATCCAATAACACAAATAACATTGATACTTATCAGCAATAGTGCGGCTTAGATTATAGAGCGTACTTTGAAGCATTCCTTTTGGAATCTACCGATTTCTACTAAAAATCGTCATGTAGCCTAAATATCCAACAACTAGCAAAACAACAATCTAACCTTCTAACAACCACAGTAGCGTTACAGCCGCTTTATTATAAAAGCATAGGGATAAACAGTATCTTTACACGCTGCCATTCAATAGTAAACCATTGGTATTAAGCTGTCAAATGTGTGTTTTTATCACCACTTGTAATACCTACGTATTTGTCGATTTTATAGCTGGATTATGAAGTTTAGAAACGATACATTGCTGGCGCCGACGTTTGTAATCTAGGACGTATAGAATTGACCGTGAGATGGAATATTTATGGA
This sequence comes from Blastobasis lacticolella, assembly GCA_905147135.1. Taxonomy (NCBI): domain Eukaryota; kingdom Metazoa; phylum Arthropoda; class Insecta; order Lepidoptera; family Blastobasidae; genus Blastobasis; species Blastobasis lacticolella. The sequence continues at coordinate 1,733,110 of LR990046.1, forward strand.
CTAGATCTTGCAATGAGGTCGGTATCCATGTACCTATGGTCTTAAAGGATAAGTTCGCGCAGCGTTTCTCAACGTGGGGTACGCGAACGCAAGTTCGCTATTCGACGGTAAGGGGTTTGTGACAAAATTTACGTAAAGCTGGCTGTATGACTGGCATGCGCGTGCGCCATGCTTGTTGCTACTAAGCGGTGAATTTCCTTTATTACCCTTAGCTACAACTAATTAATTATAAGAGGTTATAAAAATCTCTGAATTAAACCCGACCAAGTGTGGTTTCACTGTTAAGACCTCATTCTTAAAATGACACCGGCTACCTTATCCTTTAATACTGAAAACAACTCTAACTGTAATATCCATCACAATGGACTTCTCAGTGTTGACAGAGATTTGATCACCGGTAGTTTCATAAGCATAATAAATAATAAAATCCAAATATAATTTTAGCTTAAGAAAGCCAATAGCCACCTCTAGAGTTGATAGGTCTTTCTTTTGTCCAACATCCCACCACTGATTTTTCGTTTGACGATTAAGGCATTCGACTAAGACGATTAATGTCAAGAGACTATAAAATGCCTCAGTAGAAAAGAAAATGGGTGCGCTCCTGTGAATTTTCAGCACCACGATCTCGGACACGGCTATCAAAACTGACAAGACGCTTCATGTGAAAAGGCTAATGTCTATAAACTGTTCAGACTCTTGATGTGATGTGAATGATTATACACAATAAGCAGTAGACTTAAGTAGACGATTGAGAAGCAGTAAATTATGCCCACTTGAGATTCACCTACAGTCCTTTACGAATTAGTATGTGGCATGCGATGGTATATGTAAAACTACCATGAGAGTTTTTTTCTTTTATTTTAGACTTGCCAGGCATGTAACCGCTATTTCTCATGACGGTAAATGACCATGCGGCCGAAGATGGAGCATGCCTGAGTAGGAACAGCCTATTCACTCTAGCCTTGACGGCATCCAGATTATAATGATCAGGGAACACACTCGCAGGCAACGTTCCATTCCTTAGCCGTACGCATTGTAAAGGTTGAACCAAAGCGGCTCGTGCGGATAGTATAAATAAATAACTTTGTAATGTACTTCAGAAGCTCTCCTTTCAAAACCAGGATTTTCGGTATTAACATGAAGTCAATACCGGGATCCCGGTATTTTCGATATTTTCGGGATTCGGAGAAGTTGCTAGTAATTTATTAAAAACTTTTAATAATTATATTCTTTACTGCCTAAAAATCATAGACATAATCCCAATCGATAAGTCTTCTTTTGCTATAATATTGGAGAAAATTATATTGAAGCAAACTATTATGCGTTTTGTTAGTCTAGATGGTGATTAGAATATAAAATTGATTCTAATAGTTCAAAAGTAATATATAATTTTATTTGAACTGTATACCGAAAATCCCGGTTTTTGTAAAATAAATACCGGCATTGTGAAGGCGTATTTTTCGTCCGTGATCCCGGTATTTTCGGTATCCGGGATCCTGGTTTACGACCCCTAGTGTCACCGTATCAGCAAAGATGTCTCCTATACGGCTGTGAGACTTGGGGCGTCACAAGCAGCAGCTGTGCGTGACGGAAATGAAGATGCTGATTGGACGTGTAGAGTTTCACGGAAAGATGGCGTCCGAGACGCCCACATTTGAGGTAGCCTTGGCGTCCGTGACGTCCCAGATAAGCTGGAAGAGTGCCTTCGATGTTATGGACACGTCTCGCGCAGACCGGCAAATTACGTAGATAATAAGTATCTGGATATGCCACCCCTGCCAGGCACGGTAAGGAGAAGCCGGCCCATAAAGCGATGGCTTGACGTCGTTGAGAATGACATGCTTTCCAACCAACTCACCACTAAGGATGTCGAAGAAAGTCCGAAGTGGCCCAAGAGCAGTCGAAAGGAAAACCCCGGGCCTTCGCGTGCAGCGAAAATGAAAATAAAAGTGAAAAAAACATTTATTGAATTAGGATTACATTAATTAATCTCTTTTAAGACGTCAAAAATCTTACTTAAAGCAAAGGGAAAGTTAAGCGAGCTCATTCAGGTAGGGGTCAACGCATATAAACCGATCGAGTGCTTACACTGGCGAGACACCGGCCACCGACACACGCCACGCACATAACCGCCTAGGCGAATCATGTGCGGCGCGTGCCCGGCCCCAGCCAGCCAGCCCACACTAGCACGCACATGCCGTACATATTTAGAAAAATATTTTTTTATTAAATCATCCTGACCCAATTTACAAAATTGTGAATTTATAAATAACTTCCTATTTTGAAGAGCTAGTAGTACACCATAGATTTTTGTCATTGATATATTCATCAATTTTGTAATATGCTTTTTCATTAATGTTGCTTTCACAAGCAAATTACTAATACATTCAGGAATATGATTATTAGATCTTATACAGAAAAAAGAAAGATGAATTTACTTTACTAAGTCAACACCGGTGTTATCAGTGAATTCTTGTTTCTGAAATTGACATTATGAACATCAGTATTTTTAGCAAATTGGGTAATATGCTTTCTTACATAAGTACATAATATTTTCAAATGTACATATATTGACTTGAGAAGGTTAATACATCAATTTCATTAAACAATTCCTCGAGCGAATCACGTCGACATAATCCATATATTGCTCTTACAGCTCGTTTTTGTAATTTGAAAATGATATCACTATCAGCACACTTGCCCAATAGTATGATACTGTACGACATAATACTATGAAAATAACTATAATAAACTAATCTAGCTGTATTCACATCCGTCAGGCTCCTTATTCGCCATACGGCGAGAGAACGAAACCGGGATTGAACGCCAGGATGATGATGAGGAAAAGAGGTCGCGGTGGAGGCCCAGAGACGCGATGAATTGACATCACGGAGTCGGATGCGCCAACGCGCAGCCGTGGTTGTGTGGCCGAATAGGAGGATTCTGGCAGAAGCTGGAACTGACCGCTCGGATTATGATGATGACCGATGTACTTTAGTAGTCCTTTAGATTATGTAGATTGGATGCTAACTAGAGACAAAACAAAACAAAATAGAATGTCATCGATAATCGTGTTTCATAATATCACCACATTGAACGCACTAATTCGCGAATTTGATAAGTATCTTTGCACACTGATGGGGCCGAGGAGCGTCGGTGGCCAAGTGGTTAAGATATCTGACTCGTAAGCGAGAGGTACCGGGTGCGAATCCCACTGCGGTCATGTACCAATAACTCTTTTCTGAGTTATGTACTTACATTAGTTGAATACTAACCGATGCTCTTACGGTGAGGTGAAAACATCGCGATGAAACCTGCCCATTCGGGCGTCTGAATGTGTAACCATGATCCAATCTGGTCAGGTTCCCCTGATAGCAGGGTCACGGAGGTCAGATTGCGTCGCTCTGTAATCACCTGATATGCCAAATCTTATTGGATGATATTATTTATAAATAAAGATGATTATTTTTTTATATATGCACACCAATGTAGCTGTAATCACTTACTTACTTTAAGTGTTATTCTCGATTATCTATTTGAAGCAAATACGCGACAATCACGCGTACTTAAACACCACAATGCTAATACTTGTAGATAAAATGGGTCAACACTTAGAGATAACCGCTTGGGTATTTGTAAATTCTATAAGTCGCTCTGTAGGTAGCTTTTCTTGACTTCAAGTATTTCTAAACAGATTATCAATATCAGCAGTGCAATTCTAGAGCACAGCCTTGATCGTAGCGCTGCCATGTGGCTGTATTGTGCACTGTAAAATAATAATAAAAAAAAAATAACACGTTGCTATGATAACTTCGCAACGAATTATCACATAGCACGACCGCGATCAAGACAATTTATAGAATCAAGGCTCATTCATAGAGTAGTTTTTCATGGCAGACTGCGCTCAAGACTCGGGGAATCCACATAAACCGATCCACAAAGTTCCGTTTCATCTTAAATCTAAGTGGTTCATAACACGTGTCATGGAAATAGGACATAGTAATATTTACGAAGATTTTCCGGCATCAGCCTTCCATCTACACTAATAAGTTGTCCTCTTCCGACCGATTCTCGAAACCGTGATGATATTACAATATTGTACCTCCTTGTAAGCAACTTAGAATATCTACTAGAAAAAGTGATTGGTCACTTCGAAAACCACACACCCTTTTACATACAATGAGGCATCATCGCACGAAACCGAAACTCAGTTACTTGGAACACGTTTAACATGCGCCAGCGCAAGCGCATACACTCATCAAAGTGTTTCGAGCGGCGTGAGAGCCGCGACTCGCGGGTAACGGGCCGCATGCTAATGGGCCCACTTTTGGTGTTGTATGAGTTGTATGAACTTGTATGGCTATTGGGTTATAGGCGTTTTCTTTATACTGAAGATGTGATGACCGATAGGACAGTGTTATCATTGAATTCCTTTATACAAGCTTTTATTTAACTTCAATATTTTACCAACTTTCACTAAAGCTATCGGGCTGAATTCAGTAGGTACACCTACCTAAGTGACTTGGATGACAACGCATTAATATGGTACGGAAGGTAATAAGAACTAAAGAAGATAACACCACCGTATTTGGGTCTTTGTAATGGTTTTGACGTGTACCGCGCAATAAATAAAATATTGTTTTGAAAAATTATTTTTCATTTAAGAACTTATGTCAATCAGTAGAGCAGGCAAGCAGACCAGTCGGTGGCAAGTGGTGACCGCCTAAGGAACTAGAAACCGGCAACCAAATATTCGGTACTCACTAAGGGCTTCAGTAATCGAGTGATACTGTTCCATAAGATATTTATCTTGTTTATTCGCAATATGCCAAACAAACATTGATTTTATACAGGAGCTTTCAGCGGCACTGAAATTTTTGAATTTAGTCCTCTTGCCGTTAATTTTAATCGATGTTGTCGTCAAATCTAGCTCGCAATATTTTTTTGTCTGGAAGGAATGATTGTAGTGAGTAAAGATAGAGGTAAAACACAGGAGCATAAGTACATTACCAACCTTAAGAGTCATATTCCTGTGCAGTTGCTAAAAGGTTTTTAAGCATATTGCATATCATTTGAAAGAGAAGAAAGTTGAGAGTATGTAAGTTGTTTGCTTGTTTTAAATTTAATTCAATCATGCAACAATCACTCCATATTATAAAATGAAGTCCCACGCCGCGTATGTGTGTCTGGCTGTGTTCGTGATAACCTCAAAATATTCTGACCGGATTTTCATGCGGTTTTCAGCAATAGACACGAGTGATTCAAGAGGAATGTTAATACGTACGCAACACACGAACGAAGTCGCACTGGGCTAACTAGTATTTACTAAGTCGTTACAACAACGGCAGCGAAGTTACAACAACGGCATAGGTGCAAGAAATATTGGTTTATCGACAAACCACGATATAGAATTGATCGGCGTGAAGTCAAGTATCAGTTGGACGTACCCCAGTGTGGGGTGGAATCGGAATGCACAACCAGTATAATAACTGATAAGCTCAATTAAAGTAACTTAGCTGTTTCAGCAATGGTGTGCGAGCAATCAATCTGTTTCAGCAGTTAATGTGCTGGTTTGATGCCCCAAGGTTTTTAGCAAAGCATTATTGATACAGCGCAGGCTAGTACTCGGTGGTGACAATTCGACAGCGTGATGTAAACTGCCAGTTGGGATTTTACGGGGGCCCACTGAAAACCAGCGTTGTGGCTCGCGGCAAGCGGCCACAACATTATGCTGTGAAGGGTCCATTTACGCTGAATGCCCACGAAAAATGCCACTGGGATCCCTATAATTGTCTCCGTGTTCTTTTTTGTGTTAAATGTAAATTATCATGTCGTGGCGAGTTTTGTAATGTAATAATGCCCGCCTCTAAACTTCAGGATAGTTGCTCTGGCAACAAATTGGCATACCCTAGGTGTCCCCACTGCTACAGGGGGCTCGGCTTAAAATCAGCGCTGTAGTTTCTCTGAGCTGAGTTCTTATTTGGCATGACACTACATATATAATATAATAATATTCACAATAAATCTCTTCTTATTTGACACTTGCTATAATATAATCGTAGTTATTGTCAAATAAAATCTTTGTCTTTGGCTAAAGCCATGGGTCCGTATAGAGCACGAGTAGAGGGCGCCGTAGGTTATCATATGTCATCGAGTACAAGAAAAATTCCACTTTGTTGCGATAGTAGAAATTTAGGAGACTCACAAAATGTTAGTCTGTCCGTGCACACACAAATCTCTCTCTCTGTAGTTGGTCCCTCATGACTGAGGATCGTGGTCTGATGAGCGGCTGGAGGCACGAAATGCCTCCAACCGCTCCTATCCATCGCCAGCCTCATCGCGTCGCAGAATCTGTTGGATGGCGCAACCTTCTAATGATCGGTCCATCACACAAATAATACTAAGTTAAACAGTTAAAACTAAGTTTGTATGGTCTGAAATAAATGATTAATAATAATAATAATAATAAACAATCAACAAACCTTTTTTTTTAATACCCGCAGGCAAGCTGGCCACCTGATGGAAAATGGTCACCGCCGCTAATGGACATCAGCAACACCAGGGGAGTCACCAATGCTCTGTCCGCCCCTAAAGAGACCTCTAATATACTGACAGAAAAAAAAATGAAATAAAAAAATAATTTTTATGATATGTTAAATTACTTTCCACCTAGACGCCTCCACATTGTACAATAGCGATTTATCAATTTAATTTACCTAAAGATACAAAAGCCAAATAAAATTCCAAACCAATCTGCACACCATTTACGGAGCCTTCGTGCCAGCACACACGTGCCAACGTCTTTATACTCCGCAATCAGAAAGCACCAGCCCACCTGTAAGCAGTAACTGTCGCCCATAACATCTACGATTCATTCATTTAGGTTGCAGACAACAAAAATGCAGAACCGCATCTGCGTTCTTACTGTGAAGGGTAGGATGAAGTGCTTCATGCCTGTAATTGCGCCAGCTACCTTATCCTTTAAACCTGAACACATATATGGCATAATAGATAAGGCTCCTCTCAGGCATGATAGCATCATACCACCGTTAAGATTTTAGATAGATAATTCTTCATGGACTTGATACTAGAACGGCCGCTAAAATCCTAATTTTAATTATATAGGCACCGCTACTTACACATCGCTATTCTATGTACAACTGTCAAAATCAAATGGCAGGACCAATTTGAATATGACGTTTCTCTCGGTACCCTTGCTGCCAGACTAACAAGGCTCTGGCGAATCGGCTTTTCCCGCGGGTTGGGTCTGATGGCAGTGGCCGTATGTAAAAAGCCAAAACATTGCGAAGATTCTGGTGGGAAGCAGATTTCAGTAAATCTGGGTGACCGGTTCGTACTTTGACGCTAGTCGAACTTCTACACCGGAACGAGCTCACCCTCGTTAGGTGTGTCTCATGGCCTGATACTGTTGACCATGGTCTTCCGCTGGGGACCTGGAGACTTGTTAAACAGTGTAGCACCTCGTGACGTTATTTATATATTTATTTTAATATACAAATGTGTACGGCTTTCGTAATCCAATTTCGTCGCAAAAGACAAATCTTGCATGTTAACTAGCCGATGTCAAGAGCAAGTCCAATAACAGATCGGGATGATAGATCGGTGGCTTTGCGTTGCCACGAACCGGGCAGCGGCTAGGAAATTTTGACACGGTATTATCGAGAATATCACAGCTTATCTAATCGAAGCCACTTCGAAGTTATCGCCTCGTCAAGCTGGAGTGCCGTCTGATGATGCCGATTGATGTTTGACTGGCGTTGCGACCGCGTCTCAAGGTCTTCGTGGTTTTGGAAACAGATCAAATACTTACGATACCTATAGGGTTAACATTCAAGAAGAATATAGGAATAGAGTTTCCAAAAAATTTCAAGAAGATTAAAGGAGATTTATGAATAAGAAGAAGGCGCAAAAATTCTGACTAAGACTTTTAAGAAGTACTGTCGAACTAATTATTGGCCCAAGATAAACTGCCTCTACTTAATGAGCAAGGCATTTGTTAATGCAATTATAATTGCTTCTGCATATTTTAAAGCAACACGTCATTTCTCTTCCATATTTCCGCTTGCTATTTAAATATGTTGAAATTGATATATTCTTCTCTCTTTCTCTTTGGCTATGTGTCTTATCTATATCTATACATAGTATAGAACAAAGTCGCTTCCAGCCTGTTTCTATATATGTACATATCTTTATACGCTTAGATCTTTTAAACTACGCGACGGATTTTAATGCGGTTTTCAACAATAGATAGACTGATTCAAGAGGAAGGTTTATAAGCAGAAGAAAGGGTAGGTAGGCGTAAAGTAGATGTACGCGAACGAATTCGCGCCTGGTCCACACGTGTCTTATATTTACAAATACATCGAGGGAACAAAATTCGCTCGACAAATACGTATAACACGTTTTCCAATTCTCAAAACCTAATCTTTATAAACTCTAGGTTTGCATTACAGAAACACGCTTCCTTTCAAACAAATAGTAAATCATTTTCCACTAATTATATTGCGTAATATCACGCCTTATCACATCAATGTTTATTCACTAACGGACACCTAAAGGTCATTAAAACGATAGCAATTGCATTAACTAGACATCCACCGCCATTTTTAACTCTTCATTAACTATATCTTAATTTACTGGGCCGTGTGGTGACCGGCAGAGTAGAATAGCACCAATCCCTTTACACCCGTCGGTGTCGTTCAAGGCGACCAACTTTTTTGGGACAAAATATCTAAGAGTATCCGTAGGCTGGAAATTGCATCAGTGCGATCCCAACCCGCCTGCCAAGCGTGGAGATTATGGCAATAACCATACAATTTTAAGTTCCCCTCTCCTGAGGCCTGCAGTGGACTGTTATGGGCTGTAATGATGATCACGACGAATTTACTGGGTTTACGATGATTTCGAATTCCGTCTTCTTTTGTGGTACTTAATTTTTGCTTACAATGTCAATTTATCGTTAAGAAACAGTCCTAGTTAACTACATAATTACATATTTAGAACATGTTTTAATTTTTTAATTAGAGTTTTATTCCTCGTTGTCGTATTGTTTATGGTAAAACGAGGAAACAGCTGATGGTAAGTGGTTACTGTCGCCTATAACATCTACGATCTATGCATTTGTATTCGTCGCAAATAAAAATAATAATGTTTAGTTAATTCGTATTGTATGTTTAACTTTTTGAGAAGAAATTTATTGCCGTACACTCTCTGGCATACATAATTAATAATTACAACAACTAAACTTGACATAACCTAACACACATTATTTGGCGAGTTAATTGTTGTTTATCTTAACCGCGTTGTTATTGTAATGTACAGGCTTTGTAGCTATACAAAGGTCATTGTTTACGATTCTCGTGGGTAATTATTTTTTTGTTATTCAGCTAAATCTGTTACATTCTGTCCGGTTCTTCATGGATTCACACTCATGGAACATGACCTACTGGGTTCACAAGCAGATGCCGTGGTACACAAACGTACTTAAGCATACGATAAGTATCGTCCGATACACGACCAGCATTTCTCGCTAGACAACGTCCGTTAAAACGAAAACGTCGCTGTCATAGCTCCCCGGCATAATGGCCGTGGCGTCCCACCCCTGCCCCTGTTGAACAAAGAAATTGCTTAGCGGCGCGCACGGCACGGCAACGTCTTTGTGTTCAAAGAACGAAGCTCCAACGGCGCATCGCACACGCCGCGCTCTCGCGTGCCCGCGTAACATCACGCTACGTTCCGTAAACGACGCGATCCGCAGCCCACCGCCAGCCTATTTAATTAGAATACTCGGACGTACGTAACGCCACGCGTAATTTCGACGTAGACGCTCGCTCGGTGCATCGCCGCTGGCTTTCCGAAGTTTGCTACCAGATGAGACACGAATAGTGAAGAATAGGGTCACTCCGTGTTGTGTGTCGTTGCTCCGGGCGGCGAGGGGCGCCCCGCCCCCGCGCCCCGCGCGCCGCGGGCTCCCGCCGCGCCTGCCGGCCCGACCAGCATTCCGCACTCAACGCGAGGGCGCTCCACACGCGCCGCCTCTCTCCGCTCGCGACCGACGCCGCGCTCCGCGGCTAACCGACCGCCATGTTTGACGTTTTCGGCTCCGTGAAGGGGCTACTGAAGCTCGACTCCGTGTGCATCGACAACAATGTGTTCCGGCTCCACTACAAGGCCACCGTGATCATCCTGATCGCGTTTTCGCTGCTGGTCACCTCGCGGCAATACATCGGCGATCCCATCGACTGCATCGTGGACGAGATCCCGCTCGCCGTGATGGACACCTACTGCTGGATCTACTCGACCTTCACGATCCCCAACCGGCTCGTGGGCCGCGTCGGGAAGGACATGGTGCAGCCCGGCGTCGCCTCCCACATCGACGGCCAGGACGAAGTTAAATACCACAAGTATTACCAGTGGGTGTGTTTCGTGTTGTTTTTCCAAGCCATCCTGTTCTACGTGCCGCGCTACCTGTGGAAGACCTGGGAAGGGGGACGCATAAAGATGTTAGTGCTCGACCTCAACTGCCCCGTCGTGGGCGAGGAGTGCAAAGCGGACCGCAAGAAGCTCCTCGTAGACTATTTCCACACGAATCTGCACACGCAGAACTTCTACGCGTTCCGCTTTTTCATCTGTGAAGTGCTCAACTTCATCAATGTGGTCGGCCAGATATTCTTCATGGACTTCTTCCTGGACGGGGAGTTCTCAACGTACGGCAGCGACGTGGTGCGCTTCACGGAGATGGAGCCCGAGGAGCGGGAGGACCCGATGGCTCGGGTGTTCCCTAAAGTGACCAAATGCACCTTCCAGAAGTACGGTCCCTCCGGCACGGTGCAGAAGTTCGACGGACTGTGCGTGCTGCCGCTGAACATAGTGAACGAGAAGATATACGTTTTCCTGTGGTTCTGGTTCATCATCCTGTCGGTGTTGAGCGGGATTTCGCTCCTGTACCGTATGGCCGTTGTTGCGGGCCCGCGCGTGCGGCTGTACCTGCTGCGCGCTCGCAGCCGCCTGGCGCCGCAGGACCACGTGGAGACGGTGGCGCGCAAGCTGCAGATCGGGGACTGGTTCGTGCTCTACCAGCTCGGGAAGAACATTGACCCCCTCATCTACAAGGAGTTGATGGGCGAGCTGGCGCAGAAGTTCGAGGGGAAGGACACAGTGTAGTGCACCGAGAAACGAGTGGACTCTGGTTGAGTGACGTGTCCGCGCCCGCGGCTACCTGCGCGGGGCGGGGCGCCGGGAGCGCGCCGACATTCCATTACCACGACCGGGGAACGACCTCCGCCGGCCGCAGTCATTGTATTCCAACCGCTTTAAACTCTAACGCTACTAAAACCATAATGTCTAGGTAAAAAACTCTTCCAAACGCAATGTATTCGACTGATTTACGTGTAGACGAGCATTTATTGTAAACGTTTTGGGCATGTTTACATATAATAGTCGTAGCTGTAGGGTAGGTAGATCTCGTGCCTTCGTTTTGTATTGTATATTGTTTGTGTGCGCGAGCGCGTGCGTGGAGCATGTCGAGGGACGTTCTCATTGTGATATGTAATTATTATTAAATCTAAATTAGGTGTTTATCGTGTACGAGGTTGATTGAGTGGACGGCTGGCTTATTCCTAAGTTTAGATAGTTATATCTAATGTACGTCTTGTTATCGAATGTTACTCGATACGGTATTGTAAAAAGCAATAATTAACTATTAATTTTAAGAGATCAATTATTCGAATTCGATAGACAATACTGTAAGTTTACTGATTGATACTGAACTTTTTTATACTAAATGACGAAACTGAGACGATCATGGTTGATATTTTCTGAATATATTTACTGCCACACAACGCAAGCGTTTCTTTGTTCCTTCTCCAGTGAAATGAGACGCACGGATGGACGCCATTGCCTTGATTACTCCAAAATATTAGCTTAAAACTAGACTCCATACGATATCCTTATCATCACGTGTAGTAAAACAACTACCTGGTTATTCATTCAGACAAGTTAATGATTACGTTAGAGTTAAAATGAATCACCACGGTTACGTCCAAAACAAAGATGCATCTCCACTTGAACAACTACTAGCGCCATCTATTGAGCTTCTAGCGCAACAAAGTTTCGTAATTCTGACTTATCGCGCCCTCTGGTGATAAAGCTACAAACTTAATTATCTTGTTTTATTATCATGCATTCTTTCTTATTAACGCACTAACGATATTAAGATATGATAAATCCTATAGAATTCAATGTCCTATTGCTACGTATTTCGACCTTCACAAAGCAATGTCACAAGTTGTAGTTGGTATGCACTTTACTTTAGTCATGACATACTTTCACTGCAACATTTCATAATGTCCAGTAAACGTAAACCTTTATAAAATATCCAAATACCTAGTGTATTAGCATATATATTAAGCTTTTCTAATTAAATAATGCTATAGGTTTAAAATAACACACAATTACCACCGTTAAGAATGATTTGATTACCGCCATGCATTAGGTAAGTAATTCATAAATAAACGAATTGAATTGAATTCATTCACATCATAATAATTATTGATAATTAGTATCAATTATGTTATTAATTAGGTACCTATTGCTTAAGGATCACAAACTTATGTTGTCAAAAATTGGGTAGGACCTAATAGTCGCGTACAGAGTGACCGGACCCCTGCCTTTTAGATAAGAGTAGATACTTCGACAAGGTTCCAGCCCATTCTGATCGACCGCATCTAGTAGGTAGGTACACTACCTATTATATTATACATACTTAAGTATCTTCTACCGTAGTTATTGAAAGGAGAATCGAAAATACGAAATCGATCTATTAATTTAAATGTATCTATATAAGGAAGACATTAATTATGTGCTCACAGTCTTTGATGTGCCTACCATTTTAAAATGAGCACTTCATACACAACAAATAAACGACATTAGCTATTTTTCTCCATAACAATAGGTATGCATAGGTACCGACAGGACCAAAATGGGTGCCGTCTCCACGGTTTTGAATTGAGAGTTGGGACTAATTTTTTCTCACGGTTATCGATGCCCATTCAGTGTCTTTGTTTGGACTCGGCTCGCCGGTAAACAATGAAATTCTACGAACGAGTTACCTGACCGACTCCTCGGCCATGGCCCCGGTGCAAGCGTTCACAGTGACAAATCCCCACACGTTGACTACGAAGGAACACACAAAAAATACCTAGCTAGGTGTTAGTTCTCGGCCCTCGGTTCTCGGTTTTGTTTTGATTTTTTCTTTGCAATATGTGCCTAGAACAAGATTGGTTTGGAGCCGTTTCATTCAATATATCGTTCTAACAGTTAAATCTTGTAACATTATTATTTTGTTTCTACATTCTACGGCATTAGTGACAATATAACCCACTTTATATGGAAAACAGTGCCTACGACTTCGAAATAAAACTTTACAATGTCATAAATATTCCCTTTTGCTAGTCCGGCTATACTTTCATATTGTATTACGAACCTGAATTGCCAAAAGAAAGAAATGGGATGAAAGGTACCTACCTGACTGTTGATCATAACAATTATATAATTTTTACTTAAATAGGTACAATAGATTTGTAGTTTGGTAATTTTGACAGGGCAATAATACTAAAGATATGATTCACACAGCTTTTGGATCGTTATTTCTTTACGTCTTCCTTCCCTATACAAAGGCTGAACCAATTCCCTCTCAACTTATACTATGAAAATGAATCAAAAGGAAAAGTGTCGTGTAGTAAAGACATTAGAATGCGTAATAAATACCACAGCATCATGACGTGCTTTCTGGCGACTCATTGACAAAAGGCAAACTCATAAACAGGATAAAAACCTTTCAACAGGACTCTTGTCCTCTTTACAAATTCAGGTACGCTATAGTTTGTTCTGGGTATTACCTCGGGTGTTTTGTGTTGTGTTCAGTTATGGAAGATAAATCTGGAGATTTCTCTACTTACAGTGACAGGAGATCTATGAATGTTTATTGATACCCTTACGTAAGTTCTTTTTTGTTCTACGCAGTGACAAATCAGCAGGCAGCCCATCTGATAGTAAGCGGCAACTGTCGCCCATAACATCTACGATTCATGCATTTAAATGCAGAATGGCAGGTGCGTTGTATGTCACTGTGAGGACTAAGATTTCTTTTTTACCCAAGATTTAGTTATAGATTAATTTAAATGTAATATAACTTTATAGTGGGCAACGCAGCCAGCTTTTTGGGCACCATTCCGGGGGGCAGCGGTGTGGACGACTTTTTTAATTGTTGGTATTATTTTTTACATGTATCAGTGTATATTTTTGCTACTTTATAGTATGAAATGCCTCATGCCTGTAATTAAAACCAATCTTTTTTTTCAAACCGAAACACAAACATGCAAGCATTGTTGCTAGGCGGTAGTTCTCTACACACCCAGGCGGACTCCTTAAGCTTGACAGAGTCCTACCACCTGATGAATCTAATCTAAGTAGGAATCGTAAACGGCTAGCACCAATCCCATGCATTTAAGGGATTCGTAAATGGACACTAATGTCGTAGAGACAGATAATAATAATAAATAATAATAAAATCTTTATTGAGCAAGAACTTAATCATATACAATTGATCAAGCTGTAGGTAAAATAGGTAACAACCTGTGCTATACCTCCAGCTAACAAATATAAAGTTCACTTTGACAATAGTACTTTAAAAGAACTATAAACTTACAAACTAATAGTATTTCAATAGCTTTATTTTATGCTAATTTATGTGTATGCTTGTGTATATGTGTGTGTGTGTGTGTGTGTGTGTGTGTGTGCGTGTGTCTGTGTGTGTGTCTGAGTGTATGTGTGTTGCACTGTGTTATGTATCAGATCATCTGTTACTTGCATAAACAAAGAAAATAGACGCCATCTATTTTCTATTTCTGTTAACCTTGCGACCTCTAACCATGGTATGGCAATGCCTTCCACTAATGTGAAGGAGGTGTAATACGCGTCACGAAAGAAGAGACTTGTCATATGGCAGTGATGGGGATTTCGCGCAGGTAATCGTATACAGCGCAAGTCGAACCACGTGACCCGCCAAGTCTCTTCTTATTTTACACTAGTTATACAAGTCCAGCAATGGAATGTTATCATGTGCGTGTATTTCTATAAACCGTATAGTTTTAGGTAAATAAATAAAATAAATGACGTTCATTACACATAACATCATGACACCTTACCGCGTGGCCCTGGTTTTTTATATTTTTTTAAATTTAGTTTATTTAGATAATAAAATATTTATATCTTATACGGGTTTAGTTTAGTATATTTTATATGTATTACTGTATATATTTTTGGTATTTTAGATGTAGATATTTGTGTATATTTTTATTATAATTGTAAATTATTTTCTAGTTGTTTAAGTTTCTTACATTCCATTGTATGTACAATAAAGTAAATTTCCTTATGACACGATAGGTACATTCAAATATTTAAACAAGGAAACAGTGACATTAAGTATATCCAAAATTCTGAAAACAAAAAACCCGTGCCATGGGAAGACGTGCAAAGGGGTCACATTCAGCGTATGCCATGACTGGTGCTATGGCGCTGGTTTTCTGCGCCCTTCAGTGAAGCGGACAATACGCTAGACGGTCACGTATTGAACAAAAACGAAATTGCGCCCGAATAAACAGAATATCCTACGTATAAGCAATGGCGCACCCCAAGGCACGACACTGGGTCCCTAAAGATCTCTCATTAAGTCTGTACATTCACCGAAACCATACAATTCCTACACCTTTTAAACAGATACAAGTAACAAGAATAAAATCAGGAAACTAATCAGAGCCGCAAGCAATTACATAGGCAAGGCCAACCGCTGATTGGCACATCCGTTGACAATTCAACTTGAACAACTGTGATGTGTATTGGTTGGTTGTGTCGATAGTTCTGTGATTTTTTACTTACCTAGTTTTAACTTAGAAGAAGACAGGTACTAAAGATTCACAGTATAATCAAGAGAATATTACTTCTTCAAGTAGGTATCTTTAACTGTTACAGATACAGATGATCTAAGTACTAATATCATATCGTAATTATCAATTTCAGAGCTAGGTTTCAATTAAATACATTAAGTAGCAAAAACGGACCATCGGTTCTCGGGTACTACAATAAACCTAGCTTATCTATACATATAAAAGTTAATATAATAATAGATTTCTACCGATAACCGTCAAGAAGTTCCTCGGGTCTCGAGACTGTTCAACAAGTCTCCTGGTCCTGGTTAACCTCGCTCCGCCAACAGCATTACGAGGCACACCTACCGAGTGACGAGCTCGTTGCAGCGCTGAAGTTCGACAAGCCTTAAAGTATTAAAGTATACGAAACAGTTAACACGGTTGTCGGTCTCGCGAACACGCTACCACTCAGACCTCATAATATTTAATTATTAGCAGCACAATAAAAGTGTACGAGTAGAAATAGTAAGTAGATAGTGTATTTTTTTTTATACAACCGACAAACCGCCTATGGACATCAGCAACACCAGGAGAGTTGCCAATGCGTTACCCGCCTCTGAAGACACCTCTAATATACCTCTTGAACGATCCCATGTCATAGTCCAAAGAAAACACTGTGGCTGGTAGATTATTCTACATGTCAATTATATGAGCTTATAATACGATAGTATTATATATAGTTACAATGCTTATCATACGCTATAACTTCTATTTATTTATAAGAGAAATTGAGATAAGCTGAACCCGGGAAGTGATAACAAGTCATGGTGGAAGTTTTAAAATTCCAGTGGATGCAATACAGTAAAACGTATTGTACCACACAGAATGTGTTCTGGCTTTTGAAGCGAACGTTATATAGCTAGCAATCAACTCCTGAAGGGAAGAGATGAGAAATCGAAATCCCTGTCTTTCCTACTCCTACCTGTTACTTCTAAATTGATTGTTGAAGGTTTCTAGACAGTTTAGGTTTCCTCGGGCGTGCCTGTGTGTCAAAACTCAGGATCTACTGGCTACATCGGAGTTGCAGCGGTGGGAAAGAGTCGTGGGGCAAAAAATTGTCATCACATGCATCACTATCATTATCTTAGACAGCCAGACGTCCACTGCTAGTAGGGTTGCCACCTTTTTTTTGGAGAAATATAGTATTTTTCTTATCTAAGAGCAAAAAATATAGTACTATTGGGAAATTTTGCTAAATAAAAAGTATCTACACATTTATTTTACATTAACTATTTATTTTTACCTATTTTATTTTTAGTTGCTTTTGGCTTTAGCCAACAATCAACTATTACTTATTATCTATCGACTATTTAAATATTTATCTTAAACAATTAAATTCTTATTAAATTAATTGATGCTCTATTCCTCTCTTCTCTTGATTTTATATTCATTACAGAAAAAAATACTTCCCATAAATGTTGTAGTTAGGAAGTTGCAGGAATGGAGAGAAGAAAAGAAATTACAAGCAAGGAAATTTGTGCTTCTGAAAATAAAAAAAGTCTGTATACAGTAGCCTAGTTTCATGTGTAAACAAAACGATAATTCCATTTAGTCCATCATTTAATGTATCCAATATCCACAGAAAACAAAATTTGGTTTCTAATAAGTATTGTACATTCACTAAAAAAAAATTTAATTTCAGTTTTCAATTTGTTGTGTTCAATAAATTCAATTTTCATATTAAAATATCCATGATGCGCTGGGCAATGGGCATGCGTTCCTGTTACAAAATAAAATAAAAAACCTCGACAGTTTTATTATCCATGAAAATATAGTATTTTTCGTACTATTTTATTTTTCTATAATGTATAGTACAAATAATAGACTAAAATATAGTAGATACGATACTATATATTATAGTACGGGTGGCAACCCTAACTGCTAGATACCTACCCTACCTAAAACAAATATGTCAATGTACCTGTCTAAACTTGTGAAAGTGACTTTTGTCCCTTGACAAACGTGTTGAAAGAGTCGCCACATTTTTCTTTCAGTCCCTGTAGTAGTACCTCACCATGAAAATGTGTCAATGTTTCATGAAATCTAGAATTGTTTAATGGATAAGGTAGCCAGCGCAATTACAGACATGACGCATTTCATCTTAGTCCTCACAGTGACAACGCACTTGCGGTTCTGCATTTTTGTTGCAGTTCGTCGTAGTTGTTATGGGTGACAGTTACCGTTTACCATCAGGTGGGCTGCCTACACGTTTGTCACTGCGCAGTATCATATCGCAACTCAGCTACCTAGTTCAAACAGTTACTCAAATAAGTAGGGCTGTTTAACCTGCTCGACTGTGTAATTATCAACAAAGATGTTTTATAAGCTATCGTCACGTAGCACATACAGTTATTGTAGAGGTTCCCGCTTACATTGCACAACCATGAATACTTAGAACACCCGAGTAAGGCGACTCAGCAAAAATAGTGGAATTGAGCACCAACCCACAGTTGCCGAGGTGTTTTATTGTGTCATTAGCTATTTTTAACTTCTGTGCTGATCATGTACAATTCTATTCGACAATTTGACACATTTTTTGTTTAGTAACAGATTTTTTACACTAACGACGGGTCATCTGATAGAAAGGGATATGGGTTTGTTCTACATCACCTCTAGTCTAGTCTAGCCGGCATCAGAAAAGAGGTCACGGAAAGACGATGGATTGCCATCGCGAGTCGGATACGAGAGCCAACTGCTTCCGACGTGAGACCGGGCTAAGTGGAGAAAAAAGGACAGGAAAGTGAACTCTGGTAGATTTAAAGCCGGGATTGAACGCTTGGAAGATGATGATTATTATTTGTTCCCGTTCGAACTGAGTTAGATTGCAACACTATCGGTGTTCGTTCTACGATATCTATATAGGAAGAGTTATCGAGCGTGTAGAAATAGAAATCATAATACAATATTTAGCTTAAATAACTTTTTTGGTTTCTCTGTCGCGCGACCCACTAGGACTTTTACTTGTCTACTTCGCTCGTTCTTGGGCATCCTTACATTTCTTCCCTACGTAATTTACAGGTCTGCGCGAAACGTGGTATATTATCGAGCATTTACTCTACGTTAGTACAAACAATAACCTCCTAAGCTCTCCCTAGAGAGGTACTTCTTACCTAAAGTTCCTCAAAGAGCCCTTTAAGAAAGGAGTAAAAAGTTTTGCTAAGCTATGGTCTTTGTCAGCATAAAATATCCTTTAATCTATTGTCATTGATTTTTATACAAATTCCTGTGCCCGATTGGACACAGTTAACCTGAATCGGGCACAGCAGTTCATACGACTGTAGATACTGTACTCATCAAGCACAAATATGGCCTCATTCCACATGTACCATTTCATTACAGGCCGGCAGTGTGATTATCACAGCGTCGCTGTGTGGTCTTGACCCCGCGTTTATGGGAGCACATGCCACGTAAAACGATAGCATACAGCTTGTACGTCATACTGGCTTTGGCCCGAGACTTCGTCCGCGGAAATTGCGGATATTACGTCGCAGGAACCATGCTGAATTCGAGATAAAATATAGTCTATGTGGTATTCTGGACTGTAAGCTACATTACTGCCAAATTGTATAAAATTCGTTTAGTAGTTTTAGCATGATAGTTACAAACATCCTTAAAATCTCGGACAGTTCGTAATATGTATAATCATATCGCATCGCATAAATTCGGACAACCTCTAACCAAGTTCACTTAAAGTCAAACAGTTTCTGAACTAAAAAACCGATTTAATGACACAATTTTTATTTATTTTAAAACTTAAAACCATTACGATTAAACTGGCTCGAATCAAATAGAGAAAACCGCATCCAAATCGGTCCATCCCTTCGGGAGCTACAATGCCACAGATACACACGTAAAACTTATAACAAAAAAGGGTTTTTTATCGGAGGTTAAAAATTTGTATATTAAGAACACGCTAAGTCCGAAAAAAATTCAATAAAAATCTCTGTATGGCAACTTATGCCAAGTTTTTTATCCGTCAAAGGACGTCATTCATAAAAGTCATAACAAACAAATTGATATCTGTAGGACTGTTATGTTTATTTTCGTAAGTTAAGAAAAGTATTATTAAATAATGGGCAAAACTATTATTAAGGAAGTGCGGAAGATAATTTTCACCATGATTAATATTTTAGACAAAAGTTCAAGCTAATCGTGACCAAACACCTGAATGTTTACAGTAAGGACTGACAAGGACAGATTATCCCCACATTATTGCTATATCCACACTTTATAATTTGTACTACTGTCAGTTGATTCGGACTTACCGTGGTCCTATTATAGCTACATAAACTTAGACACAAAATACAGTTCAGCTGGAGAGAGGACGTGTTTATTCGACGCCAAAACCAAGCGTTAGATAAATAGAAATAAAATCTTTATAGCTCAGTTAACTCCATCCATATCCTGTAGGTGCCATAAATGGAACAGTTCGGAATCAATATCACGTGATGAGTCGTTAAAGCACAATAAAACATGTTTATATTACTCGACAGATTATAGCCATCTTTAGACAGACGATGGGCATCGTAGCTCGTTCATAGGTAGGTAGAAGCTCGTCTAATCTAAAATGACGCGCCCCACTATCGCATTACCGCACACAATCAAGTTTAAAATATGGACGCAATACATATACAAATGCCGTTGTAATTGGTCATTCAGTTGGCGGTGAGATTCAAACGTAGGAACACGCGTCGTTCATTGGCTCCCACACAGATGAAGTGTCGTTATCAATATTTGCACTCACACATCGAAATCAACTAACTAAGTAGTGGGGCGCGTCATTTTAGACTAGACGAGCTCTACCTCCCTGCCTCCCTCCTCCTTACCACGTCCTTTACGTGCTACTGATATACTGAAAATGGTTAGTGTTGTGATTAGGGTTGCCAACTTGTTTTAGACCAAATATAGTATTTTCGGGTTTTGAAGCCATAAAAATATAGTAGCAATCAAAAAATATACAGTAGGTTTTTTAAAATAAAATATTAATTCTTGTATGTATATTTTCTGCTTTGACCATTTGTGATATTTTTTTTTAATGATTCATAGCTGTTTTGTTTTGTTTGACTTGAGTTTGACGTCACGTCAAGACTCAAGATCGTTCAGAAATATTCGTAAAATCTTAAGGGCGCATTCCGTTTTGCGGTAAGTGGTAATGTTTTGCTAATTAAATATAGTAGTTTCGCCTACTATATTTTAATTTTTAATTTATGGTAGGTGGACTCCTAATATAGTAGGATACTATATTATATAGTAGAGTTGTGATCTATCAAAGTAATATTTCCTAAATTATAATAATAAGAACGTTTATTTCAGGCAATACAAAATATATGTGTTAGATATATACAAATAAGCTCATATTTTGTTAGGAGATATCAATATTAAAACTAAGTGTTAGTTACTTATTGATTACCTACTACTAAACTGCTGAATGGAACAAAAATGAGAAACCACAACGAAATCGGTGCATCCGATCAGGAGCTAGAATGCCACAGACTGACACACGGATACACACGACAACAAAAACATTAAGTTATAATATACATACATATAACACTTCTATTTTTGCGTAGTTAAAAAGATCACTTAGGGATCTAAGGCGTCTGAGCCGTTACTAATATAACTAGACTTGCCTTTTGTATGTGTTCAGTAGGTTAGGCCATTTACGTAGATAAATGAATGTGTCCTAGATAAGTATCGAGTCTAGTGCCCGCATCGAATGCGGGCCTCCGCAAATTGGACATACGACCCTGGTGATCTCTATCACCTTCACGAATGTATCCTTGTGGCTATCGATATATTTGTCGCAGCCATCTGGTTAAATCAGCCATTTAATGGGAAGGCTAGTCCGTTAATTAATCACCGGCATTCAGTTGAACGCCTAGGCCAATCGTTGACTGCACTAGAAACACTCAACGTTTAACTAGTTGGCTTATAGTAAGCTAGCCCTTTAAAGACGGCTGACGCTAAATCAGGCAGGTAGTTCAAATTTTATCCACTTCGGCGCTGGTAGTGCCAAAACAAATATGGCGTCAGACAGCTCGCACAGCAAGCAATGTTTTTATGCTTTTTTCGGTCTAACTGTGGTACCTATATGTTTTTAAGTAAGAATTAAGATAACTTTAAGTGAGAATTAAGATAACTTAATTTGTTCAGTTTCTATTTATACTTATAATTAGAAACATAAATGACTGTCAATGTTTCGTGCCATCGCATGTTTAAAGTTTTTATTGTTGTAAATGCATAGTTACCTATGCATTTACAACAATAAAATTTACAACAACGATTACTCGCAATACAATTAATTGTATACTTACTGAATGAATTTGTTTCCACTTATAAATTCTTTATTACATAAATTACGTCCCTCTAACTAAACATCCCCTTTAACAGAACGGCTAAATAACGTTAAGCCAAGTAGCTGAACGTTACATTCAACTCAGGGGCGTAGCTACTGCCGTATCTGCCGTATCAATTATACGGGGCCCCCGGGCCATAGGGGCCCCCAAACGTGTGTAAACAAAAACTCGTTATCCATAATTTCAGTTAAACTTTCCCTATTTCCCGATAAAAAAAATTATTTAATAGAATTTCAGACCAGGGTCAGAGGCCCCTCCGCAAAAAAGACAATTGAATTTAAGTGGTACAATCCGTTTTCATTCACCTTTCGTTAAAGAGATATTTATCATTTTTATAGAAAAAAAACAAGACAACGTAGTGCTCTCCACGCGCACTAATTTATTACTTCATTGAATTTTGGGTAAAATGGCCTATCAGATGGCAAAAATGGTAACAATTTTGATCTCATATTGAAAATTTCATATTTTTAGAACTATCGGTAGCACCAAAGGCTTAAGAAACTCCTTACTCCGTTCTTTCTTAAACGGGTCATATGGACCTGGTTCATAATATACCTTGGCCCACACGCCCACACGCATAATCGTCTTGGCTCACACGCAATGAATCTTTGAATTTGTTTGTTTTCAAGTTAATAATGGAACGTTTTGATAGCCAAAATATCAAGAAATTTCGAGTTCTTACGCTCGCTCATTAACTGTTCGCAAAGTTGATTTTATTATAAATTCCCGTCAAAAATTTCGAGATAGCCCGGCGCTATCGTCATTTTGCTGATTTTACGGAATTTTTTATTTATATCGCGCAAGGCTTTAATGGATAAATTACAAAAATTTTGAGCTCGTTTCGCTCGCTCATTCAATGATATAATTTATAATCGCGCAAGGTATTAATATAGCCAAGCCAAAGGCCAATATATCAAAAATTCCTAGCCCTACCTAGCTTCGCGAAACTGACTGTTAGAGACTATTGTCACACAAATGTAGAGCTCGCTATGCTAGTCCATTTATTGACTTAAGCTGATACTAGGATTTAAGTTACTCATTAGTATCCCCCCCCCGTAGTTGGGGGTATCTGCTAGGGGGGCCCCTACACAATAATTGATACGGGGCCCTCGAAGGGCACGCTACGCCACTGATTCAACTACTTGGCTAGTTGTCCTTTAGCCACTCTATTAAATGCCTGCGTTATATAACTGACTAGGCTTCTCATTAAATGACTGATTTAACCAGATGGCTGCGAGATATTTATCTTTATATATCTAGGTACCTAAAATACCTACTCTAGTTAAGACTATGTTCCGGGTTTCCTACCGCGTACCTTTGTTGACGAGTAGCCCGATATTTCGCCACAGTTGCATGCACCATGGCCACGACGACCATCGGAGATAGTTTACAACATTATTATTGTGTACCTACTCTAGTGCCTAATAATCGAATATAAAGTTCACCGTTCTACATTCCAGTGAAGTCGTAACTTCTGAAAGTGAATTTTGACCGGGCGGGCATTTGACCGCCATCTCACCTGTTGGTAAGTGACGATGCGGCCGAAGATGAAGCATGCCCGTCTTGGAACAGCCTATTCACTCTAACCTTAAAGGCATCCAGATTATATTGATCGGGGAACATACTCGCAGGAAAAGCGTTCCATTCCTTAGCCGTACGCATTATAAAGGTCGAGCCAAAGCGGTTCACAACATAAGGATGAAGCGCTCGCCCGGAACGCGTGGAATTTGTGGAATGAGTCCCTCCCGAAGTATTTGCTTTGCACTACAACATGGGGTTATCAAAAGGCATGTCTACAGGCACCTCTAGGCCGGCACCGCATCCGCTCCCCTTAGGTTGCAGTTGTCCTGGACGACGGTGACCACTTTCCATCAGGTGTGCCTCCCTAGGCAATAAAAACAAAGCAAATTAGACCAATATATAATGAATGAATTACTGTATACAATTTTTTTTAATGTAATTATTTATTAAAACCTCTAAAATTGTTGTCATGATATATACAATATGATCCAGTACAACGTACTAGGGGTCGCCTACCGAGATCCCATTTTACAAAAACCGGGATTTTCGGTATTTTCGGGATTCACGAAAAATTTTATTATATAATACTTTTGCAGTATTAGAATCAATTTTATATTCTTATTAGCTTTAAAGATGATTAGTGATAATGTATTTAGGATTTTTATCGTAGTTTAAACATTTGTAACTGATTTATGCTCCAACTGAAGTTGATCTGGCTGACTGTCGATAGTTCTTACAGATACATCTACCTAAATGGTTCTGGGTTTGGAACGACATGGTAGCGTTTTCGTATAGGGTTCTAAACACATAATAGTGCCTAGTTCGAGTTATTTTGGGACCTCTCTGGTCAGAAGAAACACGGCCCGGGTCTCGTTTATTTATTCCAGAATTCTAGTTTCAATCACAGTGGTATGTGGTCTGGCCTCGAACTCAGTCGGTAATTTAGACATTTGACTTTTTTTCCGTTTGAATACATGGCTTTTGGAACTCGGCTTTGAAGTCGTCAAACATTTACGCAAAACGAATAAAAGTTTGCTTCTACAGGATTTTCTCAAATACCTATTATGGCAAAAGGAAAGATTTGTCGATGGGGGATCTATAACAAGGTGTATTTAAAATTAGTTTTTTCTTCTAGAAAATAACCTTTCGTAAGATATGCTAGCCTTTGTAAGTCTGTTATGGGCTGTGATGATAATGATGATAATCCAATCTGGTTGATAGATATTATTGACTGATTGTTTTTATTCCATGAGCCTTCCATTTGACTACCATTTCACTCTAAATTCACTCATATCATTATCATTGGAGTAAGAGGGGCCAAAAGGGGCTATGTTAAGAGGACGCCTCAGATGATTTTCAATCTTGGATATTAAAGCCGTGGAACTACATCGACTTTACTGACAAAGTATTGTGTGTAAATAAATGTATGTATGTATATGGCCTGTGTTGTTTCGGTATGTAAGTTACATTATTATAATGATATTTTTCTACCTACTGTATTTCTTTTTAATTGCAATAAAGAGTTTACATACATAGGGGAAGTCCGGGAGAGTTGAACCGCTTTTTGTTTAAAGTATCGTATTTTCTTATAAATGTGGCTTAGTGATTAAATTATAATAATAAACAGTACCTTATTTATTTAGATTTACTTATGCATATTTACTTTTTCGATATTATAGTACTGAAATATGTTATATATATTTGAATGAAAAATGGAATATGAGTCAACTCTCCCCACCCTTAGGGACACTTGAACCGGGCTCTGGGGAGAGTTGGACATTGCTTTTTAAAGGGGAAAATAAAAACATTTTGCAATTTAAATCGCAGATATATTAAACAAAAAATCACAAAACTTAATTAAATTATAAAGAAACACAGTTATTGCTCTTCTTATAAAAAAATAAATATAAAACTTCAACATATTCCTTCACATTCCACAATCAACACAATTATTAAACATTTTGTTAACAAAATTAAACATTTGACGTTTCTTTAATCAAACTTGTTGGTTTTTCTTAACCTTTCTTTCAAATTATATACTTATTCTAGTCATTTGGTATCTTTTACCTCACGTATAGCGTTTTCTAATTCTGTGATGGTATGTATTTTTCTTTTGCGTGTTGTTTCGGAAGGCTTGTATCGAAAAGGCATTTTTCGAGCAATTAACCTGTGAGAGAAAAAAATACAAATAGGACTCGCGTATTAAGGGTAACGAATTATATTTAAATTTAATAAAAAAGGTTTAAATTTCTACATCTATAAAATAAAACTTCAAAGAGGGGGACATGAACCACTGAGCATATCTCCCGCACCCGCCATGGTGCAAGTCTCCCGCATATACTACTTTGACATGAAATTTTACTCACAGAAAAAACAATCAATTTTAGCGAAAAAACACTTAGCACAAGTCACACTACAATAATCAGCCAGTACAATAGTAATAACACACAATACGTACCTCTATAAACACAGCCGCTATCTCAAAACAACATAAATTAATAAAATTTACTCCGCCGTAACAAAATCACCTTTTTGAATCTGAGCGCCAAACAAACTGGCCATTGTAAAAAATGGCGGCGTGCTAGTTATTGGCCTCTCGCGCTCTACCAATGACCGTCTTGAAGTTTCGTTAGCGCGAAATTTAAGATGAGTTTTAAAAGGTGGTTCAACTCTCCCACCTGAGCAAGTCTCCCGGACTTCCCCTACATAAATACAATTTTTATTATCAAAATTCTTTCGATATGTTGTTTATTAGCTTACTTTACAATCTTTCACTCGTAGTCCGAAGGTTTAATACAGTGGCGTACCTCAAGGTAGCAATTTTGGGCTCCTAGGTAAGAAAGTACTTTATTGCAACAACATAGCCTATGGGCTCCTCATTTTATTCTAAAAAAGCGGTATGTAACATTTATGGGTTTTTATCAGATATATCAGTATGCTTGTATAAAAATTTCGTGTTGCCGACGACAGAGTGGTCCAACTCTGCATGCCGGGCCTACGGCCGCGGCTGCTCAGTGCGCGTGCCCGCGTTGACCTCGCCTCGCATGCTTACACTGTTTCCTGTCACGCCGACATCGGTGACTGGTGGCTGCTGTATGTCTTGGCTAAGAATATCAACCGTCTGGTCTTCAGGTGCGTTTTCATATCACATTGCGTTACCGACAGACAAACTACACCGACAGATGCGGTTAATTCTCACTCTTCTTTACATAATACAGTCGCTTGCCGCGTCTGTCTGTCTGTATGTAAACCGCTTACTCCTGCTAAACCACAAAACGGATTTGATGCGATTTAGTGTAAATTTCTTCTTCAGAACATGCATTTTAAAACCGGGATTTTTGGTATTAACATGGGGTCAATACACGGTATTGACCCCATGTTAATACCAAAAATCCCGGTTTGGGGCGCCCATTTTCCGTACTTAGACTCAAATTCGGTCCTTAATACGTGACTGAGAACCGGCTATTGTAGCTAGCCCAACTCCTTCCAGAATTCTATTAGGTTCTTGGGACGTTCACAGGCTTCTCGAAGGGACCCTGTTCCTATTGAGGCTTTAGCTCTGTAGTCCTTTAGCTCCTCACACTCCAGGACCACGTGAGCTGTTGTTTCCTCAGCTACTAAACATCCCCTGCACAGGTGGCTGTCTGTAGCTCTGATGGTATGCAGTAGTTTGTTCAGGGGGAGATGCCCTGTAATTGTACCAACTACTGTCTTAATTTCTCTCCGTTTTAGGTTCAGTAGTCTCTTAGTTAGCTTAGGTGATCTTTCGCTCACTACTAACTTAGACTGCCTACATCCGGGTGTGCTTTCCCAGCGCTTGTTGTGCTGGTCATTTGTATGTTTGCTCACCCACGAGCGTAGCGTGTTGAAAGAAAGGGGTAGAAATGGGGCGGGGCCGGCAGTCCTTGACCCTTGACCCTCCTTGCTAGCTCATCGGCGGCATCGTTGCCCATTGAGTTTCTATGACCCTTAATCCATTGTAGAGTGACCCTGTTCACCGAGGAGATGTCCTCTAGTGCATGGTGACACTTCAGGATCAAGGAACTGTTAATGATATTGCCCATTAGAGCTTTCAGTACGGACATGCTATCTATTAGTATTCTGACGCCTTGGTCGCGTACGCCAAGGCGCTCCACTAGCCGAGTGGCCTGTGTGATCACCACACATTCGCACTGAAAGATGGTACTATGCTCTCCTAATGTTACTGACGATCTGAAATTCAGATCTAGCGAGAAGATTCCCGCTCCTGTGCCCTGGTCGGTCTTTGGTCCATCCGTGCATATTCGGACTTCTCGTATCCCAGACCAGTCTGTCTCTGTCTGTGATTTGGTATATTTAGTCAAATGTGAACTGCTTCGGAGTTCTGTCATACTTGGTCTCAAACAATGGGTTGTTTGACACCATTGTTTCTCACAAAGTTTGTTGCACCAGAGGTTTGATACCTTGAGTCTGAGAACTGTCATCACTGCCTCCTGATGGTGTCGACCGCATGCAGCCAGTGATAGCGAAACAGGCCATCCTCTGGAATCGCTGCAGCTTGTTAATTGCTGTGGCCAGCTTGGTTCTAGTCCACCGGGCAATTGCCTCGTATGCTAGAAACGGTCTCACTACTACAGTATACAGTCACCTGGCGATTTTTAGGGAAATACCCAAAGTCTTGCCTAGGATTCTGGTACATTGCAACAGGGAGATGCTAGCTTTGGCCAGCTTCTGTTCAAAGTGTTTGTTCCATAATATTTTGTTGTCAAAGATTTGTAAGAAGGTATTTGACTTCATTTGTTAAGGATGGGGTCGGATCAAACTGTTTGGGTAGTCTGAGTTCCCCCAGATTTCTCTTGTGCGTGAACATAACCATTTCTGTTTTGGTTGGGTTCACGGACAGTTCGTGTTCATGACGCCAGCTTTGTACGATTCTTAAAGCAGACCTCATGAAATCGCATAGAACGTTTTCAAATGGCCCGCTAATTAATATTGCTATGTCGTCAGCGTAGCCTTCCGTATAGAAGTGATGGTCATTTAAGCGGCTAATAAGCCCGTTGACCACTATGTTCCATAAGAGCGGGGAAAGGACCCCTCCTTGAGGGCATCCTCTAGCAACCACCGCTCTTGTTGTGTTATTCTTTGTTAGTCGTACAGCCCTGTATCTTGGCATGGAATCGATTCACCCGGCAATTGTATCTTTTTCTCCATACTGTTTCAGGGCATTGCTGATGCTGCCAAAATGAGTCTTATCTAACGCACCCTCGATGTCTATAAAGACCCCTAGGGTGGATTGTTTAGACGCCATAGCGTACTCAATGTGAGCTGTAACGCTATGTAGTGCTGATTCAGTGCTCTTATAATACCTATGGAGTAGGCGTGTTGATTTTTGTGGAGAGGGTAATCTATTAGAGCAGAGTCTCTAATGTCTCTGTCACATATTCTCTCCATTACCTTCAGTATGAACGAAGTCAAGCTGATCGGTCTGAAGGATTTGGGTTGTGTATTGTCCCCCTTGCCGGGTTTAGGGATGAACCTTACCCTTACCTCTCTCCACTTGAGCGGGATGTATCTTTTGGTCAGACAGGCCTTGTATATGCTAACAAGGTGGTCGATCAGCACCTCCCCGCTCCATTTCATCAGGCCCGGGAATATTCCGTTTGGGCCTGGTGACTCGAACGGTAGGAAGCTGTCGATTGCCCATTTCACCTTGTCTTCGGTTTTTATTTTACCGGTAATAATTGCAACCCTTACAACGTATCCAGTGTTTATATCCTCTTTGCTAAGTACCTATTTCAAGCGATCTTCAATGAGCAGTTTTCCAATAGGTATCTAAAGCATTCCTAGCCACTCACTAGATGGCGCCCCGACAATTTTGGTAATTGATAAACGCTTGAAATAGGTTCTTAGCAAACAGGATATAAACACTGGGTACGTTGTATTGGATAAAATTGTATTTGGCAATAGTTTTCAACCTATTGAGATCTCATAGAAACTTATAAAATCCTACATGCGCACTACGATGTACCAGGGCTAGAGCATATGTTCAAAAGGAATCAGAACCACCATCTGAGAGGCCACTCACTGAAACTCGATAGCTCCGTGTGTACAAGTAATCCCAGAAAACACTTCATGTCCAATCGCATATGTTTGGAGTGGAATAAGTTACCCGAAGACGTTATAAGCGCTCCATCAGTGAACTCTTTTAAAAATAGACTGGACAAGTTTTATCAGTAACAATTTAAAGTGCAGTGATATACACGTATCAGCATTAGCTGCTAGTGTATCCATCAATAATAATAATAATAATAACCTTTTTAGAGGTTGTAATAATAATGGAACTTAGTGGTCAGTTTAATAAATATATCTTTTTACACTTCGTTCAACCTTTACCAGTTATGTTTATATTAATAAACATTTTATTTTTAAGTTTAGTATTAGTTGGCTGCATGAAATCACTGCCACCAACATACAGATTATAAAAAGATTACCAAAATTGTAGGATCTATTGATGCCAACTATCAATACCTACTGGAAAACTCCTCATTACCAAAATTGTTGGGGCGTCACCTAACGAGTGATTAGGAATGCTTTAGATACCTATTGGAAAACTGCTCATTCAAATATAAAAGGTTTGTATTAAAATAGAAAATAGTGCCTACTTACATAAATCTATTTTTTTACATTACATTCAACCTTTAAAGCTTTGTTGAAATGAATAAACTTTTTATTTTTAAGTTGATATTAGCTGGCTGCATGACATCACTGCCACAATCATACAGATTTAAAAAGAAAGTACCAATATTGTGGGAGCGCCATCTATTGATGCTTTTTGAAACCAACTGAAAATTCCTGATACACACAATGTGATAGTACCTTTACGCCTTGTCAAATTTTCTGTGATTATTGGTCCTTGTGTATTCATTCATTCTATTCTGTGATCCATTCCCCAAGCTCCATTCATTGAACATTGTATTCATTCATTCACATTGGTTGCTTGTGGGAGAAGTTGGTTTCGGGTTGGTTGTCCTGTTTCTTTGTGAATTTTTATCTTTTATTAATTTCTAAACATACAAAATATATAGTTTATCACGTTGTGGAATCGTATAAAATCTGTTGGTAAAGAATATACCTCATGAATAGACCGAACCGCTCATGATGGAAACAGATGAAATCGGCGAGTCCAGCGACGTCGCCGTCTACGGTTTGAAAGAGTTGACTGACGATGAAAAGCAACAACTCGAAGCTCAGAACTCACGGCTAATTTCGGGATCAAAAGCAGCAAAACTAGAAAAAGATGCGAAGCGCCACTGGGACATATTCTACAAAAACAATGAAACAAAATTCTTCAGAGACCGGCACTGGACAACACGTGAGTTTCCCGAGCTGATCAACTTTGATCCTGATCAAGAGATCACGTTTCTAGAGATGGGGTGTGGCGTTGGCAACATGGTGTTCCCTCTAGTCGAAGAAGGATTCACCAATTTTCGTTTTTACGCGTGTGACTTTTCGCCACGCGCGATTGAGTTTGTCAAGTCGAATAAGCTGTACGATGAGGCTAAAATCAAAGCGTTCTGTGCTGATTTAACTACGGACGACTTGTTTGACAATATGGAGGAATCGAGCGTGGATATCGCGAGCCTTATTTTCGTATTATCGGCGGTTCAACCATCCTCGTGGGCACAAGTGGCGCGCGTGGCGTTCCGAGTCTTGCGGCCGGGAAGCATGCTTCTGTTCAGGGACTACGGACGATACGACATGGCGCAGCTACGTTTCAAACCGGGCCATAAAATTGCTGACAATTTCTACATGAGGCAAGATGGAACTAGGTACTAATTTGTCACATAACCTATACATTACTATTTAAGGTGTGTCTATTGTTATTGTCTAATTTGTTTTATTATTTACTTTCAGAAGTTACTACTTCACTGAAGACGAGCTAGCTAAATTATTCAGCGAGGCTGGGTTTGAGGTCATTACGAACACTTATGTTCAACGCCGCACAATCAATAAAAAAGAAAGCATTGATGTTCCACGAATTTTTGTTCAAGGAAAATACAGGAAGCCTGATAACACTGGTAAGATGAAAAGAATTTTTTTTATATAAAATTTACCTATTTCATATAAAAACAATATTTTTCAACATGATGATAAGTGCTAACCATTGAAATACCATGATTTGCATGTATATTAGCTCTAGCTGATTGTTTTTATTTAGTGTGTCATTTGATAGTTATGAATACTATTATTAAAATTTCATTCTTTTTGTTCTAGGTTGAGCTGAGACAGTAATGGAAATAGAACAAAGTGTGTCTACCAGGTAACTGAATATACATTGTTTTCGTCATTTGTGATTGGATTTTTTTTTAATGATGACATCGCAGTGCAGCTGAAAACATTTGTTGCCTCACAGTACAGTAAATTATTAGAGTAGGGAAATCTATTACTAGCTTTTTATGAGTATAATTTCTCTTTGGTATTTTTTAAGTAAGTAACTTCTTTTAATTCTTGTCTTGTCAAAATTGTAGATTAGGGCCCTGTCTGTGAGGTCTGATGCATAAGATGCTTGTAAGCAGTCTGAACCTTATTTTTATAATTTTTTGACGTCTTTGCTAGACTATTTGTAAAATTATTTAACTTGTTTCAGTTGCACATACATCTACACTACACACCAAAAACAATGATGTAAGTAAGTTCATCAATATTTATTTGTTCTTTGTAGGACTAATTGTACGAAATGATGATAACATAGTTCATCTGAATACATTGATGCACAAGCGTTTTGTCTTTCGCTCCTATCTGATTATTTCATTCCATTTTCTGCAACTTTATTATGATAGATTAAAAATCTAATTCAGCATTTTTATTGCAGGTGTATGGAACATCTCTAGTTTGAGTTTGGAAGCGCAGTATGAAATGGTGACTAACATTTATTATTATTAACTTTGTGATTATATTATGATTAATTTAGTATAACATATATTATATTATAAAATATGTTATACTTATATTATAAAAAAAACTTAATTATACATATACATATTTAAAAAATAAAAAAAAGTGTCATGTAAGAAGAGACTTGGTGGGTCACGTGGTTCGACTTGCGCAGTATGCGACTACCTGCGTGAAATCCCCTCTACTGCCATTTGACAAGCCTCTTCTTTCATGACGCGGATTATACTATACAGTATTCCATTGCATGTAAAGCAACAAATATTGAGTATCTGAATGATGATCACATAGTTCATCTGAACACATTGATGCATAACCAGTTTTGTCTTTCGCTCCTATCTGACACATTTTTCAAATAATTAGTAATAGACCTTAAAATGTGCAAGTTCTTATTTGTATTGTTTTTATTCCAGGTACAAATATTGGCATTCGGAGACAGATTTGGAAATTGCGGGTTCAATGGTTAGTATTAACATCAAGTTGTAATTTGTCATTCAAACACAAAAGGTAAAGATGTACAAAATGGAAGGTTATTGCCATGATCTCTGCGCTTGGCAGGTGGATTGGAGATCATTGTTTTGTAAATATAAAAATGACACTAGAACTTTTGCCTCAAAAACATTTATCGCCTTGTACAACACTCACGAGTGTAAGGGGTTAGTGCTCTACTCTACTCTACCGGACACCGTCTACAATTAATTATCACAAGTACTGTCCTGTTGTGTAACTTTGAATGAATATTTGTGTCTTATCTTAATTTTTAAATGATGAGTTCAGATAGGGACATCTAAGTAAATAATGCTGTTAACATAACTATCTTAACTGATATAAAACCCATTACATCAATAGATGCCATTATTTTAGATTCATTTCCTAATTAATTTCTTACCGTTTCAGGCAAATCTTCACAATTCAACTGAAACATATTGGCAACAACCCTCCTTCTAACGTAGCCGGGTAAAAAGGGTAGGCATTATTTAATATACATGAATAATTTGAGATTTTTTGAGAATTCAGGCCACTACTGCCTTTTTCAGCAAGCAGTAAAATCATTATTATTAATGTTAGGAAGTTTGTTCCTTATATCTTTAATTATTATGATGATTACAGATAGGGACATCTGAAAACAATAATGTTGTTATCATAACTATCTTTACTGATACATCTTGTTTTTAAAAATAAAAATGGTTGTAACATAAATTTGTATACTCACATTATGGTTTGCTTTTTCAGATGGTCTTCTGTGATGGTCCTTTCCAAGCTAATCGAAAATTTGTCACACAATATTATAAAACAGGTAAACAATTTCAATTCTACTGAAATGTGCTACTTAATTTACGTATTTATTTAGTAGCAGTTTATCTTGTTTGACTTAGGGCCGATTTATCAATTCTTAGAAAAAACATATCAGTCTGATAAGTTATTGTGCGACTAAAATAAAATAGTATCATTACTTCATAATTGTAAAGGGTTATAGTTTGTTTTAATTTGGCAGTGTATTACTTTATTGGGCAGATAAACATTATCTGAGGATTGAACAATCGGCCCTTAAATATGATGACTTGACCTTCAGGTCTCCCTCAACAGAGAGAACCCAATCAACCATGTTGACCAACCATATGTGTCTGATTTTAAAACTTTAATATACAAGTATCACATACAATATTTACAAATATTTTCATATAAACTTATTTATTTCTAGGTACTCTGTACATTATGTGGAGCAGGAGAACAAAGACCAGGTAAGATTTTTTGTCTGTTGAAAAGTTATATAATTAAATCTTTGTCAATGATGATACTACATTTTAACCATCTTTCGGGGCTGAAAGTATTGATGATAAATATGTAACTGACACAATATATTATTTTATTGTGTGCGTGTTTATAGTGCCTACACAGATTTTTATCTATGACCATTATTTTCAGGATGTCAGTCAGTCTACTATTGAATAAATATACCTGGGATAAGCCTTAAACAGGTTAGTAAATGGACCAATTATACTAAACCAATATAAATAATTAAGTACAACTACTGATTATTATATTATATGAGCCTGAAATATCCCACTGCTGGGCCAAGATGATAAATATATTTGAATGATGATCCGACCATCAGGTCTCCCTCAACAGAGAGAACCCAAAACACCATGTTGACCAACCATACACGTCTGACCTATTTATAGAAATTATTTTAATCGGTATGGTTAAGCTAGGACTTACAAAATTTTTATTTGGTTACAGGTGTTGAGAAGTTACTACTTCATCAGTCGTCATCTTTGAATGGTAAGTAATTTTAACTGCATTCAAATGAAAATTGTATCAGATCAGCCAAGTTAAGAAAAGCCAAATTAAAAACTTATATTAAAATAATTATTTCAAAATGATGATACTATACATTTACCATCTTTCGGGGCTGAAGTGTCTTGATGATAGCTTTGTTACTGATTTGTGATTCCTGCTAACACAAAATATGTTACATTTGAGGTGTATATACAATCCAGTATTTATTATGATTTCCAGGTTATTGAAATGAGTCACACAATGCAAATGAGTGAAGGATCACTTTTCAAACGTTAACAAGCCAATGGACGAGATGCTGACCTTCCAGCACTCATGAGCAACAGCGGAGCTTGATGTTGATGTAAGTATAATTATTATGTTGTAATAAATAAAATTATACATGAAGTGTAATTATAACGACAACCTGAGTGGTTCAGTTGCCTAACATGCTGGTCTGCCACGCAGAGGTCCCGGGTTTGATCCCCGGCTGGGCAGAAATATAAATAATGAATTTTAGTTTCTGTTACTGGTCTGGGTGTTGTATGTATAATAAGTACGTATTTAAAAATTTATAAGTAGTTTATCAGTTTTCTGGCACCCATAACACAAGCTTTCCTTACTTTAGGGCTAGATGGCGCTGAAAGATATGTCCAAGCATAATTAATATTGTTTTCTTGTATCAGTAATCAGTATTTATTATTTTGAAATGTGGTACAACAGCATATTGACAAGCAAATAAAATTACAATGATGACCGACCTTTCAGGTCTCCCTCAACAGAGAGAACCCAAAACACCATGTTGACCAACCATACCATGTCTGAGTAAAAATCACAATGATTTCATGTCATGTGCAAGCAATGCACGGTTCATAACCAAATGTTATTTTTTGTCACAGGTAAAAATTGGATGAACATTGGCTGAATTCCTGTATGATCAAGGTGAGCTTAAATTTTTAAAAAGCTATAAATTCATATTTTATAGGGTTTGTCTTCATCCGCTCACGAAACAAACGTTGCGCGCGCAACCAAAAGGTGCAAAAGGTTTGTTGCGCGAACAAGAGCTTGTTCGTGTATCAATTAATATTCTCGGTCAGGATAAATACATAGGGTCTATGGCATACGGAATTGTTCTACGTAATATGTGGTACGTTTCTGTCAGGCCTAAGGAGTCCGCTTGGGTGCGTACCATCGCCTTATTTATTTCTGCCGCCAAGCAACAATACGCATTGTTAAGGTTGCCACCGTAATTACAGGCAGAGGCATTTCATTTCAGTCCTCACAGTGACAACGCACCTGCGGTTCTGCATTTTTGTTGCCTGCATCATAAACGCATGAATCGAAGATGTTATGCTTATCATCAAATGAAGTCTGGTGTCACCCATGGTTGGGTGTAAACTGTAGACCTCTTCCCGCAAAAGGTCACTAGAGGACTCGAAGTGAACCTGTCTGCCATCCTATGGTAGTGTTCTTTGCATAGTGCACTGCTTGTGAGTTAGACAGAAAGTGGAGTTGTGTCAAAACTGCCGGGGTGGCGCTGTCGCCTACTCGGTTATATAGGCACACTACAATTATTAATCTATAAAACAGTGGTACTTACTCGCCGGCGAGCATTCGAATGACCTCTTTCGGTTTTTTAGTGGGTAACTCGGACCTGCAACTTGGGAAGCACCCGAAAATTATATTGTTATAAATTTCAAAACTTATTCTATGCTTGTTTGTTGCAGGAATAGGGTCGATCGTGTCAGCGATTTCAACTGGGTGTAAGCGGGCGGTGGAGTGCCGCTTTGCTACATTGAATGTTAGTGGAGGGATGGACTAACGAAAGGCATTTTGTATTATAATTTTAGAAATAAAACTTGATAAAATGTAAATATTTTTTTCTTTTTATTTCCCAACAAATCTTGGACAAGTCTCTCAAAAGCTTAGATTCATACTGGCTACAAGTCCACTTGAAGGCTAAATGGAACAGTGCATATGTTGTGGATTTATTTCATTTACATGACCGGGTTTGTATATTACTTAACAAAATGAATACTTGAAAATAGAGCATGTTTAGATGCCAGAGAAAATAAATAAAAAATATCTCAAGCTCTTAGGGCTTGAAAATACTAGTTTCGTCGTAATGAGCAGTTTTCCAATAGGTATCTAAAGCATTCCTAACCACTCACTAGATGGCGCCCCAACAATTTTGGTAATTGATAATCGCTTGAAATAGGTTCTTAGCAAACAGGATATAAACACTGGGTACGTTGTAATGGATAATATTGTATTTTTCAATAGATTTTAACCATTTTAGAGGTTGTAATAATAATGGAAAATAGTGCCAACTTCTATAAATATTTCTTTTTACACTTCGTTCAATCTTTAACAGTTATGTTTATATTAATAAACATTTTATTTTTAAGTTTAGTATTAGTTGGCTGCATGAAATCACTGCCACCATCATACAGATTATAAAAAGATTACCAAAATTGTAGGAGCGCCATCTATTGATGCTTTTTAAAACCAACTATCAATACCTACTGGAAAACTCCTCATTGGATTGGCCTACCAAGACATTGAAAAAATTGCACGTTTTGCAAATGAACATTTCAGTTCGTCGTTCGTTCGTCATCCGAGCCGCAACCGTGACAACCTACCCCCCTCGGTTTAGCATGAGCGTGTCTATACAAACATGGTATTGCAAACGGCCATAGGCTGCGGTGACTACTTGCCATAAGGCCCCTACACTTGTTTGCCACCTTAGTGGTATAAAAAAATTTAATGTAGTAAAACCACCTCGATTTTCAAATAAATCTAATTTCCAATACTCATTACGGGAGTTGATGCCACAAACAGATACGTCAAACAAAACATCCCTAGACTATTTACCTAAATATCACTACACATTAGCTAATATTCCTCAAATAGCTGCTAATGAGCAGTTTTCCAATAGGTATCTAAAGCATTCCTAACCACTCACTAGATGGCGCCCCGACAATTTTGGTAATTGATATTCGCTTGAAATAGGTTCTTAGCAAATAGGATATAAACACTGGGTGGGTACGTTGTATTGGATAATATTGTATTTGTCCAATGACTTCTATACACCTGAAACCACTCATGAATCACTCGGTCGGTGAAAATAAATATATGATCTAAGGTGAAAACCGAATGAAAATCCGTTGAGTGGTTTTTGTGGGTGTACGGTAGGGGTGGAGTAAGTGTAGGTATTTATTTCTATGTATTTGTCACTAGTTTTTAAACATTTTAGAGGTTGTAATAATAACGGAACATAGTGCCAACTTCTATAAATATTTCATTTTACATTTCGTTCAACCTTTAACAGTTATGTTTATATTAATAAACATTTTATTTTTAAGTTTAGTATTAGTTGACTGCATAAAATCACTGACTACATCATACAGATTAAAAAAAGATTACCAAAATTGTAGGAGCGCCATCTATTGATGCTTTTTGAAACCAACTGACAATACCTACTGGAAAACTCCTCATTACAACTAGTGTCAAATTGCGATTACCTACGCGAAATCCCCTCGACTGCCATTTGACAAGTCTCTTCTTTCATGACGCGGATTATTACTGCTAGTACCGTACAGAAGGCAGCACCTCTACCTACCCTGTTGCCTTTGGATTGTACCTACGCCCATCCCTAGCCTGCCAATCGGAAAAAATCACGGCTTCAAAAATTTTTATAATCGCCGATCAAAAAATTTACCGCAATGTCAATCACAGAAGTTGCAGCAAAGAGAACGAGCAAAGCACACTGCCCGTCTATTGGTTAAGTTATCATTAAATCAGGTAATAAAATAACAAAACGCAAACATCCTTACAAATTACATTTAATCCAAAAACTAACTACAAGAAGAACCGTCTTCTCGACGTCTCCATCTGGTGTCGGCGTCCCGTGATGATCCACTCGTAATCGCCGCGTTTCGAGTCGAAGGTCCCTTGCTGCAAGGACATCAGCTTCAGAGTAAACCGAGGACCCAGCTCGCGGAGCTTGGCGCGCCTCCCGTCAGATGTGAACTCGTACCTGATGAGAGAAAGGGAACGGATATTTTAACAACCCAACTATAATCATCTTGGAGTCAATATCCCGGTTGTGCTCGCGCGAGGGCCCGAGCTCCACCTTGACCATGATCCAGGATTTGGTATTTCGAGTAAGTAATTACAGTAGAGCGACTGCCATCTCACCCTGTTAACAGGAACCTGACCAGATTGGACATGGTTACACATTCAGTCGCCTGAATGCAGGTTCCTTCACGATGTTTTCCCTCGCCGTAAGAGCATTGGTTAGTATTTAACAAAAAATGTATATAACTCTACTATTGTCATAGACAAATAAGGAAACTGCCCATTGCCAGCATTACTTGTTCGAAACCTGTAACTGGCTGGAACCAGAGTGATCTAAGTGTCATATTTAATAATATTGAGTTTAATACACTACGGGACATAGAAAAATAAATTCTTCCATGCCACGCTGATCAAAGTACTCTTGGTAAAAATGTCACTTAGACCACTCTGGTTCTAACCTCGCAAACTGTCGCCCATGATATAAAACAACTGCGGCGGCGGGGTTCAAGGACGCGTAGAGAGGAGATAGAGAGAGTAGGGGTACGGCAGATTTACCGTAGGGGTATGGCAGGAGTTCGGCAGAGTTATATCAGGAGTACGATAGTGTGTGACGTCCTGAGTGGTTCAGTGGTTAACATGCTAATCTGCCATACAAGAGGTGGCGGGTTCGTTTCCCGGCCGGGAAGCAATTGAAATGATGAATTTTTATTTCTGTAACGGGTTTGGGTGTTCTATCTATGTATGTATTTAAAAAAAGGAAAATAACATCAACATCAGTTCAAGGAACACACGTACCTACAATAAAAGAACATTGAATCGAAATAAGAATCTCCTTTTTTGATGTCAATTCTTCTATACTACAAATATATTAAATCGATAAACAACATATATTATCGATAAGGTCGGTTCATGTGCACAGCACTATAGTGTACATGAGCGCGGGTGAATATTTTTCCTAAAATATTTATAAATACACGGTTTTTAGACTTAACGGTGAAATGAAATCACTGTTTTTGTTTTAGAGGTCTGTTAGCTTCTTGCTTTGCAATTAACTATTGCGCAAGATGGCATATTTTTAACACTGTAGGCACAGCTATTTTTGATGCGCACTCCGTTGAATTCCGCAAGAGACTGACGGCGCGTTTGCGCCTTTTGGAAGAAAGTAGGCCATTTGCTCATAGTTGTAGCGCGCCTGCACCGCCCACTTAGCCTTTCTACCTACTTATTTTTCCATGGATATCCACGACACTTTGAACTACGATACGCTCGCTGCGTTTTTGCGTTATCACTATTTTATCCGGTTACAATGAATGGATTGTCGTTGTGTTGAGTTTTAATCGTAGCCAGATATATTCTTGCTTATAATGTAAACAATAGTGCAAGAGAATGAAGCAAAGCTTTGTATTAAAGCTTTTCCGCGTCCATCTGTCTGTCTGGCTCATCCTAAACCAAGCAACAGACTGATGCGGTTGTGACAATCAGCTACAAAATTCCTTCCAAAATGTTTGTATGTATGTCATGGGCAAATCGTCAAATTAGGCAGATCGAAATCGTATGCGAAATTTCAATACGATTAGGATATGTCGCAAAAGACAGTGGACATTTAGGTTTCAATTTGGTTAGGTTTGTGTTGTGCCAAAGCGCCGAGGAGCCCGTCAACCTGGGCCAAACGATATGCCTAGGCCGATCTCGATCTGTCCAATTCGAACAGTAAAGAAAAGTTGAGAAATCTAGAACCTGGGCTGGTTTTTTTTTTTTTTTTTTTTTAATATTATACGGTGGGGAAACAGGCAAGCGGGCCACCTGATGGAAAGTGGTCACCACTGCCTATTGACATTAGCAACACCAAGAGTATCGCCAATGCGTTGCCCACCTCTAAAACACGTTGCTCTGGCAGCAAAAAGGCAAATGCCACTCCACTGCCAAAGCCACGGTTCCCCAAATCCCCACC
This sequence comes from Blastobasis lacticolella, assembly GCA_905147135.1. Taxonomy (NCBI): domain Eukaryota; kingdom Metazoa; phylum Arthropoda; class Insecta; order Lepidoptera; family Blastobasidae; genus Blastobasis; species Blastobasis lacticolella. Next base: position 1,774,233 of record LR990046.1, read on the forward strand.
CCATGGAGCACTGGAAACCTTACTTACCGGCAGAAACACAAGACTATTTAAAAGAGTATTATTTAGCTGCGATATTCTGTAAGATGGAGGTACTTCCCCAGTCGGGCGGCTCCAATTCGAACGAGATACCCCGCTATGCCCTACCTCTCTACCCAATTAATAATAAACTCACCGGTGGTGTCTGAAGAATATATAGTCGCGCTGGTTGTGGAAGGTGACGGCGCGCCGGCCGCGGAATTGCGGCTCGTAGTGGAACAGAGCGCCCAGCATGCGGCTCACCGTCATGCCCAGACGGGTGCCGAAGTTGTTGAGGATCACCTGTGATACCAAGGATGGGTGTTTATATTTATATTGGTTGGCAGTGATGAAACATATGGAAATAAGTGATGTTATTGTGGTATGTTTTTGGTGTTTTCAGGCATAGAAGAAACTTTCAATTAACATATTTTTTAGGAATTATTTGATGGTGCTTGAGGTGTAAGTGTCTTTTTATTAGATTAGGCCTGCATTTGATCACCATCTCTCCTGGTGGTAAGTGACGACGTGGCCAGATGGAGTATGGCTGTCTAGGAACAGCCTATTCAATCTAGTCATGAAGGTGTCCAGATTACAATGATCAGGGACACACTTGCAACTATGATCTAATGCTATGGGATACAGCGACACCCATATGTGGGGTATGGTTGCACACAAAATGCTATTACATCACATTTCAATCCTCCAAGCTATGCCAAAACTACTAAAGTTTAGTTATCTCCAACTGCACTTCAATTTATAAATTACTTATCAGATTATACATACCTCAGGCCTATGGTTCGTTATCTCTTTATAATCCTTCCGGAGTTCTGGGGTTATTTTACAACTGGACAGCCTAAAATGTGCAGTAGGTCCATTGGGCAAATGTATCAAAAGAAATCCATTTGGTTGTTTCTGATTTTCATTAACAATAATTACATCTGTATAGTTTTCCCTTATACAGGACTGGACTATGCGTTTTACTGATGATCTGAAAAAGAGGTTATTTTTTTAATACAAAAACAAGTCCATACAAACATAAGGAAAGTGGCATAGACTCAAACAACACACAAGGGAGACTAAACATCCAGGTCAGAACAGTGGCGTTACTGTCATACAAGCCCAAAAGATAAACAATCAAAGGTAATGCGAGCGCGAACTATTTAAAGTAATTAGTTTTTTGTTGTGTTTGTGTTGTAGTAAAAGTGTTTTAAATAGATTGATAAAAATAAATATTCGTGGACAAATTCACACAGCTATATCTAGCCCCAAACTAAGCAAAGCTTGTACTATGGGTGCTAGATAACTGATATACTACTTAAATACTTTTTTAAATACATACTTATTATACATAGAACACCCAGACCAGTAACAGAAATTAAAATTCATCATTTCAATTTCTGCCCTGCCGGGAATCAAATGCCTCTTGCGTGGCAGACCATCATGTTGACCATTGAACCACTCAGGTCGTCAACAATAGACGAAGTAAAGTCCCTTATGATGGTTTAAAATGTGCACAAGTTTTGATTTGCATGGAAAAGGTAAAGTTTTTAAACATCGCTCAGAAAATAACAAATTATTTCCTTATATGTATTCCTATTATACCTATTTCTCAGATTAGTAAATCGCTTATAAGACAATTTCATATATTGGTGTACCAAACTCATTGAATTGTTGGTTGTTCTCTCTCACAAGTTATATTGCTGGTATAAAACTGAAAAGTTATAAGTGAGGATTGATCAGTAATGTGACAAAAAGTAGGATTTATTTTTAATAACCGTAAAAACCACAAAAACTTCATCCCTCGGCTTGCCTTACTCTGGAACCCTAGGCACGCCATTGGGACAGAATAGAATGTATCCCTCTGCATAATAATCTAGATACAGAAGTCTAGATACTTAAGCATGGTGTGTAAACTAACCATAGTTTGTATTATAGCAAATAGTTTTGATTTACTAAGAAAGACAATTTAAATGCCATCTGCATTGTGTAACTACCTGACCTAAAAATGTATTAAATGTATTTGAACTTACCTCTGCCTATACCTGGCTAATGAATTAGGGATGATTCTCATGAGCTCCTTGCCAAATATCCGAGTCTTGGTATGAGGATTGTCTGAATATGTGATCAGTACTCTGGGTTCGTAAGACTTCTCATAATAGGAGGACAGTTCATCTAATTCCATGTCTTTTTGGGCCTGAAATGTAACATAAAATCATACATGCAGATATACTTGTTTATGTATGGATCTTACGGCCAGTTTCTCACATGTTAATCTATTGTTAATCATCAATTAATATTTGTAATCCTTATCCTTATCTATATCCGCAATCTATCTCCTCCATGGACCACCTCATTTCATGCTTGGCGTGTCCTAAAACTTGCAAACCATGGACCACCTTGTTTCATGCTCGGAGTGTCCTAAAACTTGCACAATGGTGGACATGTTCGAGGCCAGATCAAACGCTGTATGCATCGCCGAATACTTGGCGAATAAAGTGTAAGCCAGAGTTTAGTCCATCGACTAGATAATAAGATCTACGGTGAATTGTAGACAGAGATGGAGTTTTATCCAATGATTAACACTGACAAGTGTTTCAGAAACTGCGCGTTAGTAGATTCATGTCGATTTGATGGAGTTAACTAATCCAAACTACTAATATAAATTTGAAAGTAACACTGTCTGTCTGTTACGTTGTCTTGCTCTACAACTTAACAGATTTGAAAGGGCTGGAGATAAATGTATGGAATGTATGGAATTTGAAATAGAAAATTAAATTTACCTCTTCTTGCTCCTCAGCATCAACATTAGCCAGCATAGTCTCATCTTTCTCTCGGAGGGACTCCAATGTGTGTGGCACTTGCTTTGGTACATCGTCCCCTTCTTGTTTCTTCTCTTGTTTACGGCTAGGCAAATATTATTTACATTAAAGTTATTAGAGCACAAAGATATCTTTCAATATAGAGAGAATAACGTAAAAGGGAAAACCTGAAAGTAACATATTACAAAACATAACCTCAACTCACTTCTTTTTATCTTTTCCTCGAGCCATTGTGGTTTTCTAACTAAAATAAAACTTCAACAAATGTTTAATAGTCGTAACTACACTACTATGTTACAATTATAGATAAATAGTGTATTTTATCGCATAAAAATAGCACAGGAACGTGTGGTTTTGTTTTGACAGCTGACTTGAGCTGACCACAGATTACTATAGATCTGACAATTATAAATTTTTTTTATACAAGGGTCAAATGCTCTTACCCTATTCAGCCATGTCTTTCGTATTACTTTTACGATGCTAAAAAGTTGATGCAAGAAAGCACGTATGATTGTAAAATATAGCGTGAAGGAAATTATTATTCAAGAGTTTAACGTTGACATGATAGGCCAGCCAGTCAGGAACCACCAAACTCGGTATGTTCCATGTGTTCCCTAGGACCCCTACCGCCTAACTCGAAGAAAGCTTATATATAATAAAAGCAATTAGCTTTAAGACTTCATTTGGCTCGCTCGCGAAATTTCCCTATTCCTATCTCTATTATACTCTACCCCTAGCCTACCTAACATTACCCATTACCCGTTTTTCTGACCTAAAAACCATGTCTTTAGAATTATTTTAGGTGCCGCTATTCTAAATGGCTGCGCCAGCCACGCCATATGGCTAAACATTCAAAACTCTGAATATCTCCGCCTTATCGTAAAAAACGCTTGCGTAATGGATAAATGATTGTCGATATTATATTAGGTTGTTATCGCATTTCCCCAAGTGTGCTGTCTCCTTGTTTGTAGATATTAGGCCCTTCAAGAAACGAAGACTTTTTCAAAGCCCCCCAACGCACTCGTGACCCTCCAGGGGACCTGCCGCGCCAAAGCCACACCGCAGGCGCACATGTGAGAACATGTAAAATAAATATTCGTTGGTAAATATGTCCAAAAGCGCGATACCTGCCTACAGCCGTACCTACCACAAAATAGAAAATTAACAGAACGTCCACTCAAGTCGTCTTCGAAAATTATTACCTAAACTTGCCAACTCACTAGGGTTGCTACTGTATTTATTTTGGACTTTGAAAAGAGTATTTAAAAGATTGAATAGAATTTTAAAGATCGTTCACAATTACATGTTCCTTGCAAAGGACCAATATCTAATCCTTGCCATAAATTCGATTTTTCATACCAGCTTCAGACATTATGCCTTTAGTAGGCGTAATAATAATCTAAAGTTTATTCGCTTTTTAAAAATTCATCGCCACCTGATTATAGATATTATCAGACTCTGAGAATAACCTTTCCCTGACCTGGGATTTCACCCACTTCCCGGTAATCAATTGAATTGAAAATTTCATACACATGTAAATTGATGAAAATGCAATATTATGGTATTAGTCAGTTGATCTGATGATGGAGAAGGAATATGGTCAGCGATTTTTTTTTATTAGACTAGGCATGCATTTCCGACTAGAAACCATTAAGGTGGCCATTGCGGTTTCTTATTCTGTTAAAAATTGTCACGTGGTGCCTGAAACTGTTTTACTAGTCCTAGGGTCTCTAGCGGAAGACCTTGGTCAACCTCGCTTCACCATAGAACTCGTAGCGGTGCTGATGTTCGGCTAGCCTCAAAGTCTGAAATGGTCACCCATTAAATAATAATCAATTTAAGTCGATACTACAACAAATTCTCGCGTTAACAATCGCGACCGAGCACTGCTTGAGAATGCCTGTAAACGTAACGTCAATGTGTGCGTGACGGAAATGGCGCATTGTATCCAGTGGACCTTTCTTCTGCTTGGGGTGGGCCAAAGAGATTGGAATGTTAGCGACCTAGACTTTCAAGAAGGTCGCTAACTTTCCAACTTTGGGGCGGGCCGTTCTTTATTTTGTGGCCGTACCGCCCAGAGCAAAAATAAATTTGCCAGTCATTACCTAGGATCAAGAACAAACAAACGTTCTTGATCCTAGGTCATAACCGTGACCATAGCTAACTTTCCAATCTCTTTGGTACCGCCGATGTCCGAATGCACCATATAGAAAAAAAAAATTGTCTGTGGAATGCATGTTGCAAAATGGCGGCGTACAATCGGAGATAGGCGGCACTACTGCTGGTATTCCGTATCTCAGGCGGCGGCATGTCGGCGATCACTTGGCATCAAGGTCGCAGGTCACCGAGACGACGGGCTTTGTCGCGCGGGAGAATGAGATAACTCTCAGCTATCTTGTGTTGAAACTACCGACATATCTCACGCGACAAAGACCGCCATGACACGCAGGCTGCTTACTCGTTTGCTTCCTCTGTTTGAAAAAAAAGTAGAAGCGAAAACGGAAAAATCAAACCAATCATAGACGTCAATATTTATTGACACGAAAATTAAAGTTAAATTATCACTATCACTGGCACATTCAGTTCATGAGTTGCACGTCTTGCCGCGCCAGCTCCAGCAACATGGGGTCGTCGAAGAACTTGTTGATGGAGACGTCCTCGCTGAGCCCCTTGCGGCGGCGCGTCTTGATCATGAACTCGCGCGCCAGATGTGTCAGGGGCTGCGGCTCCAGTGGCCTGGGGAAATAAAGTTATTATTATTATTATTGTTTATAAGTTATCTTTACTTTTCTCAGTATTATAAAGATATAGAAATATAAAGAAATACTGGCATTTAGATGAAACCCACGGGCCTAGGCCAAGTGTGTTTCATGTTGATCTACCGTAGCCTGTAAAAACTGCCGGACTGTTCTGCAGACTATTATTATTATTACTCGTATTATCGAAGCTCAAAAAAGTTACAATTGTCCCGATAGTTCTATCCACCGCTGGAATTATACCCAACCAATTACACCAATCCATTTTAACACTAGATCTACCACGGCCTGTATATAAAGAACTGCAGAATGCTGTGATATTGAATACATGCAGAATAGTGCGGAAGTTCTTACAAACAACACTTAACTAACTTAGTATTTGGTACTTGGCTTGGGCCCGTACCAAATATTATTTCCAGTTCTTTTTGAACCGAGATCTTTTGAGATAATTTTTTTTTTTTATTCATCAGGCAAGCAGTTGTCAAAACAACTGATAGATGCCTGTATCTGGCTCTTCTCTACTCATTATCAAGTTAGTAATTATATTCTGGGGCTTATTGCATTATGAAGAAACCTGCACATTCAGACGACTATATCTGTAACCATGATCCAATCTGGTCAAGTTCCCTTGGGGTCATGGAGGTCAGATGGCGGTCGCTCCACTGTAACTATAAAACTATAAAATAAGTAATGTTACTTTTCTCGTGAAACTGTTACTTTTCTCGTGAAAATGTTAGTTTTTCGCTGCCTTGTGTTACTTTCGAATATTGGCACTAGAAACACTGCCCGTAAAAGACATCCCAACACGTGATGTCTCCTTTATCTAGGTGTCTGAATTAGCTTTAACACTTTCGCTGCAGCCGACGCAACAATTGTGTCGAAATCGGCGCTCCGCGTGTGCGCACGACGCGCCTGGCCGGTCCATTTAATACGCGCGCTACGATACTGAGCACTGCTATAGCATCTCTGCAACACCGAAAGTACGTGAATTGTCTATGGACCAAGAATTTCTACCACAAACAGCTTATGTCATATCACATACATTTTTTCTACCACAAACGATTGTAGATTAACGAAACCTCTTGGCTAAGGCCACTGGTATTGGAGTTAGGAGGGGAAATGTTAATACCACCGACCTGATAACAATGCTCTTGTCGAGCGGGTCCCCTGGCACGATCTGCCAATGGTGGAACACCTGCAGGCAGAACGCCTGGCCCTGGGTGTGCGTGCGCAGGTCCGTCTCGAAGCCGAACGTGTCGATGGCGGGCACGAACGCCTTTATCGTGTATAGGGGCGAGCCGGGCACCGGGGCGTCCTGGGTCACGTGGCCTGGGGGGAGAATGTGCATCGATTAATTTGTAGAAAAAATAGATGAAAAACATAACGCGACGCTCAACACATGCACGTTTTTTAAAGAGCTCTCAACACCCGCTGTAAACTTACATATCACGCTCACACCCACTCACACACCTACATACACACATTCAGTTAAATATAGTTGTTTTTCCTTTATTTCTTTGTTTTTGTTTTTTAACCTAGTATAAACCAAGGTTATTCGACCACAGTTCGCGTTAGGACACTAGCCCTTAAGTCACAAGTGTTTTGCTTAGTTGAAAGGGTTAGCGCCACATTGTATGGAGCAAACCTTCTTGAATAAAGATTTTTTTTAATCATGACCAGTAAGCTGACCAATATTTAGAGATACTGTTGTAAACATTTAGAAACATTCGGTATAGTATGGGACCATTGGAAACTTTTAACATTCCCAAACTTTAATAAACTTTTATCAAAATATTGTAAACATTATACTTTGCTTATAACTATTTCCAACAGTTTGGAACTGTAGGCTAATTACGTAACTCCGTTGCCAACAATTTTTCTGATTTCAATGATTGAAATGGTTTCTTTTGCGATTACATATGATCGATTTTATAGTTTTAGTTTCTTGCAATGGAACTTCGTTACCAACTGAATGGGTTCAAGACAATAAATCGAGGCAATAAATATTAGTCTGTCAAGCTTAAGCAAACTATCTTCCACCCTACTGCCTACACCATAGAGGTGAGTTTCGCTTGGCCAGCACTGTGTAAAAAACGGAGACGCAGTCAGACGAGGCGTCGCTTACGGTCCAACGAGTGCAACCTATCCTCGACCCTACTGCCATAGAGGTGCCATATGCCATAGAGGTGAGTTTCGCTCATCGCGTCGCTTGGCCAGCACGGTGCAGACGCATTAACACCAGAGACTTGAATTCAAATTGCAAGCTATCTTCGACCCTACCGCCTACAGCATAGAGGTGAGTTTCGCTTACCGCGCCGCTTGACCAGCACTGTGTAGACGGCAGACACGCAGTCAGCAGGCGCCTGCACTTCCACGAACAGGTAGGGCTCCATCAGGCGCGGCGTCGCCATCAGGAACGCAGAATATGCCACCTGTGGTCAGGAGAATTTTTTACATTTTAGAAGAACTAGCCCAGCATTTGGCCGCCATCTCACCTGGTGGTAAGTTACGATGCGGCCGAAGATGCTGCATTCCTGTCTAGGGACAGCTTACTTTACTCTAGCAATGGCTAGTGTTCTAATTATAATAATAATTATCAGGGGAATTAATGAAGAAACTTTAAGATAATGGAGGAAGGGAGGGTGGGAGCTGGCCGACGGGACGTTCTGTGATGTCCATCCAAATCTGTATTTGGCTTGACTTCCAGCGGTTGTATACAATTTGGCAAAATTCGTTTTCAAAATAACTGAATTTTTTCTCGATTTCTGAGGTGATGCCATAAGCAAAGTTGTTTGTTGTCCCGAGCACATGCATACCCCTTGGTATACTGAATTTATACTACATAATAAATAATATCATGAATTTAAAGTCACTCTGTATAAGCCCGTGAAGGGAGAGTACAGAAGAGAGTCCGTATGGCCATCAGGTCGGTAGGACTATGGGTGGTGTTGAGTAGTTCAATCCAAAGATCCAAAAATGTAACTGTCATGAATGTTGTATCTAAGTTTTGGAGAACAAGAAGCAAACTAAGATATTATTTTATTAACACAAACAGCTTAAACAACAATCATTCGTATAAAAAGTGGTGTAAACAGAGCCATTAACAGATGCTCGCAGACCGTTTACAACATGACAGACACTTGAAACCTCCAAACCAAAATTCATGTATGGTAGCCATACCATACATGAATTTTGTATTTTGTGTGTATTATATTCAATGAAGTATTATTGATAATTGATTATGTTGTTTATTACCGACTTTCAATAAGTGTATTCTGAAAATATTTATATTGAATAAAATTATTTGAAATTGAAAATTTGAAATTTGAAAGTAGACTCTATCACACAGTAATTACAGATGAAATTCCCTCACCCTCCTGGCCGTGGGTATGATCTGTCCGCCGCCGCGGTGCAGCGGCTCCTGCGCGATCACGGCGTCCAATATCTTGAACTTGACGTTCCGGATCGGCTCCTCGCACAGCGGCCCTTCCCGGGTGCCCCATTGGAAGCCTGCAAATTTAATTTATTTAATTTATTGCGATATCACTATTAATAGGTACAGTGCGTTACATTACACATACTATATACATAGGTATATGTATAATAGATCTTACATTAATAGTTTCAATAGGTTAAGTAAAAATGAGGATTTCGATTTGTTCAACACAGGCTATCGGACGGCAAAGCGAGTGCTTAGTCAGGCGTTTTTCAATAATGTTAGCCAAACATAATGCATAACTAACAGATTGTATTATTTTGCACTTATGTTATATTGTATTTATTACATACGGCATGTTTTTATATGTTTTATATGTTCTTCTCGTATACTAGTGCGTTGCGACTTAATTATCTTATGATACTGCTATCAGTGAGAACCTGTAATTGGCTTTTTGTATTTATTTCAGTTTTATATGCTTGTATTAAAAGCTGTTGGTTTTCCATATTAATAAAAAAAAAAAAAAAAAAAATTAATTAATAGTGACACCCCCGCTGGGGTATAGCAATTTACAATTTACGACGATTACAAATGACGGGTTGGGGTGAATCGCAACGCAGCAACGCATCCGCGACACCCGGGTGTTAGTGATCACTTTCCATCAAGTGACTCATGCATGCTCGAATGCATCCCTTTTTTAAGACAGCTTCTTTTGTCTGCAACTTCATCCGTACCCGGGGGAACCACGTTGAATTTCGGAGAAAAACTATAGCCTAGGTTACTTGCTGATAATGTAACAAATCATTCTAAAAATGATTTCTAAAGGTAAATTTTTCTTTTAAATCGGTTTTGTGATTTGAGTTTATTTATTCATCATCACAGCCCGTAACAGTCCACTGCAGGACTTAGGGCCTCTCCCACGAAAGGGGAGGTTATTGCCATAATCTCCACGCTTGGCAGGCGGGTTGGAGATCGCAGTGTTTAAATATAACAATGGAAAATGCTGCTGCCCATTTTCCAGACTACGGAGACTCTTGATCTTTTGCTTCGAAAACATTAGTCGCCTTGTACGACACCCATGAGTGTAAGGGGTTGGTGCTATTCTACTCTGCCGGACACCACACGGCCAAAGTTTTATATTACAAACAATCAAATCTTTCCTCTTTATAACATTACCAGCGGCCCGACTCAGCTTCACACGGTGTAATACATATTTAAACCTATAGGAAGAAATTCTCTAACTGATGGTGAAAACTGCATCAAAATCCGTTGCGTAGTTTAAAAGATCTAAGCGCAGAGAGGACAGACAGCTAAGCGACTTTGTTTTATAGTACGTAAAAACGCCCTTGTAACTATATTGTTTTAAACTGTATAATTACAATCTCCTTTAATGTACAACAAAGTGTTATAAATAAATAAAAATTAGTGTGAGTTTATTATTGGACGACCTGAGTGGTTCAGTGGTCAACATGCCGGTCAGCCACGCAAGAGGTCCCGGGTTCGATTCCCGGCCGGGCAGAAATTGAAATGATAAATTTTAATTTCTGTTACGGGTCTGGGTGTTCTATGTATAATAAGTATGTCCTTATTTAAAAGTATTTAAGTATAGCACAAGCTTTGCCTAGTTCGGGGCTAGATGGCGCTGTGTGAATTTGTCCACGATTATTTATTTATTATTATAGAAATATGGATAGATGGGTCACTGACCTTGGACGATACTATCCTTGACGGAGCCCAGCAAGTGTTTGTCGACCTCCGAGGGCAGTGTGTCGTCGACCAGGATGTTGGGCCCCGTCGCGTCCGGCCCGAACGCCCAAATCGACCGCGCCGCTAACAGATCCCAGTCGTATCTGGTAGGAACATGATAATTATCATCTTGGCGTTAATGTCCCGGTTGTGCTCTCACACACGAGGACCCTGATCAGGTAATTGCAGTGGAGTTTCGCTTCGTCCACATTAATCATCCTCAATACCTCTAGTACAGAATAAACCGGAACTTTAAACTAGCATTGACGACAAAGTTAATCAGCTAAGGTTAGGTATGATGTGGCCGAGCATGGAGCTTGCCTGCCTAAGATCAGCTTTCATCATCACAGCCCGTAACAGTCCACTGCAGGACTTAGGGCCTCTCCCGCGAAAGAGGAGGTTATTGCCATAATCTCCACGCTTGGCTGGCGGGTTGGAGATCGCAGTGCTTAAATATAACAATGGAAAATGCTGCTGCCCATTTTCCAGACTACGAAGACGAAGAATCTTTTGCCTCGAAAACATTGGTCGCCTTGTGGTGTACAATGAGTGTAAGGGGTTGGTGCTATTCTACTCTGCCAGACACCACACGGCCCAGCTTTCATACTCGGCGGTAAATGACGATGGTAGCAGAGTTCCGGGCCACCACAGCTCAGAAAATGATAAAATAAAATTCGCAAATACTTTCTTTTATAGCTTTTCTTTACATTCAGAAAATTCTATTGGTCACTTAACTTTTTCTGTAATCACCAGCTATTTCTTACCATAATTAAATGTCACTTCTGAGCATCTGAGATTATTTTCTGAGTTATGTACATTAGTTGAATACTAACCGATGCTCTTACGGTGAGGGAATACATCGTGATGAAACCTACATATTCAGGCGACTGAATGTGTAACCATGATCCAATCTGGTCAGGTTCCCCTGGTAGCAGGGTCACGGAGGTCAGACGGTAGTCGCTCCACTGTAACTACCTGATCGCCAAATCCTGGATCTCGGTCAAGGCGGAACCCGGGCCCTCATTCTCGAGAGCACAACCGGGACATGAACGCCGGATTAAAAACAATAACACCCGATATAACCCGCGTCACGAAAGAAGACACTTGTCAAATGGCAGTGGAGGGGATTTCGCGCAGGTAATCGTATACAGCGCAAGTCGAACCACGTGACCCGCCAAGTCTCTTCTTATTTGACACTACTTTTTTTTTTTTACTAAATACATAAATCATTTATTGTAAAATAAGTAATACATTTCAATTATAAAATAAATTAATGTCAACAAATATCAATATCATTAAATAATAATACAACCGTCAACACAATGTTATTCACAATAATGCTTCGTCCAAAATGCGGGTAGTCAATGAGGGTAGTAAATAATGTTCCGTCAAAGAAATGGGAAAAAGAAAAACCAGCAACACAACCAAAATAACCTGCATAAGTCACCAGACATCGTGAAAGAACGACAATGACTACTCGAATAGCCCTCCCCAAGTAGCACCACGCTCTTGTAGAGCTCGTCTAATCTATAATGACGCGCCCCACTATCGCATTAATGCACACAAGCAAGTTGTAATTGGTCATTCAGATGCCGATGAGACACCAACGTAGGAGCTCGCGTCGTTCGATTGGAGCAGTCGACGCTCCCACACAGATGAAGTGTCGTTATTAATATTTGCACTCACACATCGAAATCAACTAACTAAGTAGTGGGGCGCGTCATTTTAGACTAGACGAGCTCTACCCGGGTATCTAAAAAAACTACAAAAAACTACTGACTTGGTCTGAAAGAACTCGCCAAGCCTCTTCCTGTCCCATGTGACGCACACAGCTCCGCACTCGATGTCCTCGGCGAGTCCGCGCTCCAACGGCTCCGCTATCATCGTCAACTTGTTCCGCTTGTTAGGAGTCTCCGCGAAGCACTTGAGAGAGGAAGTCTCCACTACAGTCTCGCAGAACGAGACTACCGGGTCCGCGACTAAGGGTTGTGACAAAAAAAAATTAAAATAGATTTATTTCAGACCATAGATCCATAACTTCATTAACACAGCCCGTAACAGTCCACTGCAGAACTTAGGGGAGGAACCCCACGAAAGGGGAGGTCGTTGCCATAATCTCCATGCTTGGCAGGCGGGTTGGAGATCGCAGTGTTTAAATATAACAATGGAAAATGCTGCTGCCCATTTTCCAGACTACGGAGACTCCCGATCTTTTGCCTCGAAAACATTAGTCGCCTTGTACGACACCCATGAGTGTAAGGGGTTGGTGCTATTCTACTCTGCCGGACACCACACGGCCAAGATCCATAACTTGTTAGTATTATATTAGTAACAATTGTACTCATATGTTATGTTAGTAACATTAGTAAGATTACTTCGTAGGTAACCTCTTTGAGGCCTATAGCTAACTCTATCCAATGCCTTTGGATAGGGCAGTCGAGCCTACAATATGGAACAGTCCTATGGAAGAATCTGCGTTGATATTGTGATGATTGGCTTAATAACAATGAGAATCAATGCTGTGGAGGATTTTGTAGGTATGATGTAAAATGCGATCTTATTTTCACCAGTTGTTACGTAGTTTAATTAACTAACTTTTCGTACTAATTTTAGGAACACAATGTTTTAAACTATCGCGGCTATTATCACACATTTTAAGGGTATGTTCCGGGTTTCCTACCGCGTACCTTTGTTGACGAGTAGCCCGATATTTCGACACAGTTGCATGCATCACGGCCACGGGACGACAAACACTCAACAACTTTAAACCGCAGTTTTGTTATTGGCATTGCAACTTTGAATTGTACTTTTATAACTAAATTTAATTGCTGTAAAACTGTATGGAAATAAATAAATAAAATAAAACAAAGGCTACTCGTCAACAAAGGTAATCATCTTGGCGTTAATGTCCCGGTTGTGCTCTCGAGAACGAGGGCCCGCCGCGCCGCGAGGGGTCCACCTTGACTATGATACAGGATTTGGCGATCAGGTAATTACAGTGGAGCGACTACCATCTGACCTCCGTGACCCTGCTACCAGCGGAACCTAACCAGATTGGATCATGGTTACAAATTCAATTGCCTGAATTTGCAGATTTCATCACGATGTTTTCCCTCACCGTAAGAGCATCGGTCACCATTCAACTAATGTACATAACTCAGAAAAGAGTCATTGGTTCATAGCCGCAGCGGGATTCGAATCCGGTACCTCTCGCTTAGTTGGATACTCAACCGCCCGGCTACCGATGCTCATCCCTCGTCAACAAAGGTACGCGGAAGGAAACCCGAAACATACCTTTCAAATGTGTCGTTGTAGGAATTTAGCTCAATACAAATTGTAATTTTTGATATTAATAAAATTAACTATGGTGCAAATTGTTCATTTTTCTTGTAAAGTAAACATATTTCCGAACGTAATTTTGTGGTTTCTGGACGCATTGTGTCCTGTCAACTCGATGTCATCTGTGACAGATCGATTTCCCGCCAACCTATTCCTGTCTGTTCTTTTTATGGAGGTAATTAAAACGTTACATCAAGTTCTATTTTTCCACTTCTTTTATTTAATTACAACAATTTTGTATCCTTCGGCGCTGGCGTTTGTAATTAGGCACTCACCCTTGATATCTATCTCGGAGTACATATTCCTGAGGTCGTGCATCACGCAGTCCAAGTATAACTCTCCCGTGCCCAGGATCACGTGTTCGCCGCTCTCCTCCACGCGCGTCGACAGTAGCGGGTACGACTTGTTGACCTGGGGAAAGGGGTCCACATGTAGTGGCGTCGCTTCTTATACGCTGACGACCTGAGTGGTTCAATGGTCAACATCTGTCTGCCACGCAAGAGGTCCCGGGTCCGATTCCCGGCCGGGCAGGCATGTTGACCATTAAACCACTCAGGTCGTCAAATTGAAACGATGAGTTTTAATTTCTGTGCCGGGTCTGGCTGTTCTATGTACAAAAAATTAGTGCTACCCAAACTATAATTTCCACCCTCACGTAAAAGAGGCGCAGGGTCGTCGAGTTATGTTAAACGCCCGGGTACATCTAATCTAATCTAAGGGATCTACATTAGGGCCTTTTTTTTAACACTTCCCCTGCGGCCGACGCAACAATGGCGTCCGCAATCGGCGCTCCGCGCGTGCGCGCGACTCACCGCGGCCGCTCCATTTTAATACGCGCGCTACGATACTTAGCACTGCTGTAGCATGTCTGGTATTTGAGTTAGCAGGGGAAGTGTTAATTAATACAGCGCCATCTAGTCCCAAAGTGAGCTAACTTGTATTATGGGTGTTAGATAACTGATAAACTACTTATATACTACGGAACTTCGCCTCCGCCTTCATTACTGCGGAGGTTCCGCAAGAAATCATACCTCCGGCTCCGCATTCGCTTTCGCACAACTTTTTGCGGAGTTGTAACGGAGGTTTACTTACGTCACAATACAATGAGCGAGCAGCGACGCTGAACTGAATCGAAATATAGTTTGACTCCCCTTAATTTTGATTACCGTGTGTATTTTTAAGAAAGTGTACTATAAATATACCTATTTGAAATAAGCATTTTCGACTTACGTCGTTAAACTACGAAGTAATTTTTTTTTCTAAACAGTATTGACTATCTTTATTGCAATTTCACAGACTTAATATACAAATGAACTTAATATACAATTAAATACAGTGCTAGATAGAGGGGACTACTGAGTACCTATAAGCGGGAGCAAAATTGTTTCATCATCACAGCCCTAACAATACACTGCAGGACTTATGGACTCACCCACGAAAGGGAAGGTTATTGCCATAATCTCCACGCTTGGCGCTGGGGTTAGAGATCGCAGTGTATATATATAATAATGGAAAACGCTGCTGCCCATTTTCCAGGCTACGGAAACTAGAACTTTTGCCTCGAAAACTTTTAATCCTAGAAAACATTAGTCGCCTTGTACAACACCCACGAGTGTAAGATATTTATTTATTTAATTATTGCTCACCAACAAAACAACCATCAAACAAAACTAGGAATCCAACGTGTCCCCACATGGTGTGGACAACAAGTCACAATACATTTTCAAACAGACCAACCATTAAATAAAACTTCGTAATTTAACAATATATCCCCCGCATGATGTTACTGTCTTAAAAATATGTATTAAGTTGATTTTTTTTATACCACAAAGGTGACAAAAAAGCGGCCTGCCTGATGGTGAGCAGTCACCGCAGCCTATGGACGTTTGCAATACCAGGGGCATCACCCACGCGTTGCCGACCCCGTAAAAACCTTTTAACCCCTTTCTTAAAGAACTCCATGTAACAACATGTGTTATATGTTAATTTTAAAATGCAGTTTTGTCATTGGCATTTCAACCATAATGTACTTATATTTTACATGTAATTAACTGCTGTTAAACTGTGAAATGAACTAATAAATAAATAAATAAATAAATATATGTTATGTTTACTGACCTTCCTGAGCCCGTCCAGCATCTTGGGCAGTTCCGAGGGGTTGACAGGTTCCACTGCGATCTTCACCACGGCCTGAGTGTTGAACCGCAGCGGCCTGAAGATGTGTAGCTCCTCCTCCTCATCAGCTGCTACCAGCGTACAGGTCTTCACTATGGGCTGGTCAATGCCCTCGATCAGGGCCCAGCAGCCGGCCGGCACGCGGTTCAGTTCCACCTGCGGATTTTCGTTTTTTTTGTTATGGTAGGCAAACAGGCAAGCGGGCCACCTGATGGAAAGTGGTCACCACTGCCTATAGACATTAGCAATACCAAGAGTATCGCCAATGCGTTGCCCACCTCTATAACACGTTGCTCTGGCGGCAAAAAGGCAAATGCCCCTCCACTGCCAAAGCAGTCCCAAATCCCCACCCCACGGAGCACTGGATACCTTACTCACCGGCCGAAACACAATACTATTTGGAAGAGTATTGACCTGATAGAAAGCGGTGTCACTGACCTTGTACCTGGCCTCGTAGATCCAGAGGCGGCCAACGTTGATGATACGCGAGTCCTCCTCGTCGTGTGTGCTGTAGTTCTCGCCGAGCGCTCGCACCGCCTGACCCGCGTACAGCGTGCCAGACATTATACGCGCCAGCACCTGGACAGATATGCTTTGTTATTTTATTTATTTATTGAGGAAAACAAACGGTCTTACACAAGTATTACACATAAACAAAACATATCAACAGACTTACAGTTCCATAATTCTGATAAAAATTTTTTTTACTTTTATCGAGCTTATTATTTTTTATTCTACCCAGTTACAAACGAGCAGACGGTAAGCGTAGTAAGCGGTAACTAACTGTCGCCCATAACATCAACAATTCGTGCATTTAGATTGCAGGCAACAATACAGGGAGAGGTCCTACATCCTGCAGTGGACTGTTATTCTAAATTAATATGTAAACGCTTATGGATATAACGTCATATGGGCTGTGATGATGAACTGGGAGATAAGGCGGTCGTACTCGCTCAGAGTCCTACCTACGGACAGCACAGCGGCCTTAGCCAAGAGGTTTCGTTAATCTACAATCGTTGGTGGTAGAAAATATGTAAGGGATTTGACATAAGCTAACGTTATCTGACATAAACTGTTCGTGGTAGAAATTCTTAGTCCAATTCACGTACTTTCGGTGTACAAAGGAGGCGGATTGGCGGATGATTCTACACAATCACAGTCAATGTAGATGTTGGTAGAAATAGTCGAACTTCGACCTGTCAATTTTCTACCATACACGCATCACGCAAGCGGAGCTGTCAAAGATGGGTAGACCGGCAGGTCGCTCTCGTGCGCGATAAGCCAGTAAAGGCACGACATAGATACTGCTATCTCTTTCGTCTTAGTATTAAGAGAAGTTATCAAACAGCCGTTTTCGTAACTAATCGCTTAGTAAACCCGATTACCTTAGTTAAAAAAAATATATAAATATCTGTATGGCAAGTTCTAATACGTCATAGAACGTCATTAATAAAAGTCATAAACAATTTGATTTCAGTAGGTTTGTTTAGTGTTTAGTTAGTTAGCTATAAAAATATTAATAAATAATAGGCAAAACATTTAAAAAGAAAGTGCGGGAGATAATTTTCAGCATGATTAATAATTTAGACAAAAGTTGAAGTTAATAGTGACCAAATGACTGAATGTTTACAAGAAGGACTGACAAGGACAGATTCTCCCCAGATTATTGCCATATCCGCACATTAGAATTTTTACTACTATCAGTCAATACCATAGAACAAATAAGTAGTTAGAAAAGCTAAGTAGGCGGTGCAGGCGCGCCACAACTATGCGCAAATGAGCTAGTTTCATCCAAAAGGCGCGAACGCGCCGTCAGTCTCTTGCACAATTCCGCGGAGTGCGCATTAAAAAAAAGCTGTGCCTAAATTGTAAAAAATATGCCATTTTGCGCAATAATTAACTGCAAAACCAGAAGCGATCAGGCTTCTAGAACATAAGGAGGATTCTCTTTTCACCGGTAAGTCTAAAAACCTTGTATTTATCAATATTTTAGGAAAAATATTTACCCGCGCTCAAGGACACCTTGCGCCTAATCTAGTGCTGTGCACAGTAACCGACCATATCGATAATTTTTTTTGTTTATCGATATAATATATTTGTTGTATAGTAGAATTGACATCAAAAGAGGAGGAAATTTTTATTTCGATTGAATGTACTTTTATTGTAGGTACTTGTGTTCCTTGAAATTTCCGTCAATTGTGGACCGATTTTGATGTTAGTTTTTAGTAGGGGTAAGGTAGGGGTACAGCAGGGTATTGTAAGGGCACGGGTGGGGTAGAGGTGGGATACCTATAAACTAAGGAAATCGCGATAGTTAATTGCTTTATAATTAATGTGCGTCAATTACGACGGCGCACAGTGCCTTACTCCCATACAAGAGATTGCTCGTAATTAAAAAACCCGAAGGTAAGTAAAGTCGATCCTTTTACTTTTATTTTAAAGACAACTTACTAAAGAGCAATAAAATATAATTTTTTTCCTTAAAACTCATTAGAACAGTAAAATATTTTAAGTTGAAGTATATCTATTCATTGTCGTATTGATACTTGAAAAATCGGGGTTTTTCTTCTTTGCGATTGCGATTTAATAAAATTGATGTACTAAAGTATATGGTAGTGAAAGTTATGCAACTTGCTAAAGAAGGTTTGGACTTTTAAAATATATTATTTTAATTGTGATAATACCGACTATTTTAAATTAAGATTATCGTAAAGTTGTCATTGTATTCGTTGACTTTTAATTTTCTATATCAACTTTCGAAAACCAGGCAGAAAAGTGGTATTTTTTTATTAATATGTTACACTTCTATAATGCTAAACATATTATATTTAGGGCAATTTGTGCCCCGGAACATAACTTTTTTCAGGTGCAACTTGTACCGTGTTTTGTATGGTTTCCACCAAAAAATGGACAGTCTGGTAAAAATATGGACCCTTTCTACAAGTAGAACTATTTACAAGTATTTGATAATGAAAATAATGTTTAATTTATTTTTTATTTTCTCATGTGGAAACCACTGAACAACTATCCTGTGTGTCCTGTTCCACATACCTTTAAAACCATAAGTAAATCTGTGTTTACAACGGTATTTGGTATTTTCTGACTGACTTAAATTACGAGCAATCGCTTGTATGGGAGTGGAGCACTGTGCGGCGTGTAGAACCAAAATAAAAAACGCGAAGCAAACCATTTGAGCGGTTTGAGCGAGGGATGCACCTGTTCGTAGTAATATTGATGACGTACATTACTTTTTTAATATATTTTATAGTTTTCCTAAAGAGCCAGCCATAAGAGAAAAATGGATTGAAGCAACTGGTAGAGAAGATTGGATTCCTACTAAGTACAGTACCATTTGATCGAGACATTTTAGAGAAAAGGATTATGCTGTGAAAAAAATCTGGAAATAAATACTTACTAGATGGTGAAATACCGCGTGAAAAAATTTTGTGTATTAAATCTTATGTATGTTTTTAACCGTGTGTTGTGTAATACCAATACAATTATATTATAATATTATGCATGCATATAAGTGTTTAATTTTATTTAACGCTGTCACTTTCCCAATGCCTTTTTAAAAATAGGGTAAAAATAAGTTTATACTGAACGAAGCTACTTCGTTTGAGTGGTTCCTATTCAACGAACTCCTAGCCCCCCTCTACCTTAGCTCTGCACTATCAGTAACCCTACCCTACCTCTGCCGTACCCCTACCGTATATCAGCCATGACCCTGCCATACTATAACTGTACCCTTACCTTTACACTAAAATAAAATAAATAATCGTAGACAAATGCACACAGCGCCATCTAGCCTCAAACCGAGCAAAGCTTGTACTGTGGGTGCTTCTTCTTGGTCGAGTCAATTTTTGAAAACCCTAGATGTGACCTGCCGTGTAGTCGGCCACGGCAAAGGAACAGTTCCTCCCTAGTGCAGGTAGCAGGACAAAGTGGACAAGAGAGTAAATGCTCCATGGTTTGAGATGGGTGCTAGATAACTGATATAGTACTTATACACTTTTTTGAAATACATACTTATTATACATAGAACACCCAGACCCGTAACAGAAATTAAAATTCATAATTTCAATTTCTGCCCGGCAGGAAATTGAACCCAGGACCTCTTGTATGACAGACTAGCATGTTAACCACTGAACCACTCAGGACATCGTACTCCTGACATAACTCTGCCGTACTAATGCCATACCCCTATGGTAAATCTACAGTACCCTTACTCTATCTCCGCTTTATGCGTCCTTTAGCGGCTTCAGCCCCCCCCCCCCCCCCCCCCTCAATATAATAACATTTTCAATTCATTATTATTAAATAATAAATACCATAATAATATCAAAATATTAATATCGACAAGAATTCGATTTTGTCAATCCCTAGCATAAATGTATATTCAGAGAGGATTTACAGCACACACGCAACGCAATGTGTGTATGTGGTAGTGACCGATTGACTAATCACCGCGCTCCGTTTGACTGTGCGTGTGCGTGCGTAAGCCTGTGCATATTAAGTTGCATGAGTAGTAGTAAAAATAGTGGGGTCGGGAACGGCGGCATCGGTTTCGGTACTAATGGCGAAGATGACACTTCTATCGTGTTCTGTGGTCAATACGGACTTCGTCGACCAATTTTTTTTTATATCTCTAAGGTGGCAAACAAGCTTGCGCCCTGCCTGATGCTAAGCAGTCACCGCAGTCAATGGACGTTTGCAATACCAGGAGCATCACCCACGCGTTGTCGACTCCGTAAAAACCATTTCACCCCTTTCTTGAAGAACTCCATGTTGTACTCTCCAGGGAAATACCATCTTAGTGTGCGTGGGAGAAAGTTCCTTTAGAACCGCACAGTTCGCGACCAATGGGGCTCCAAGGGTGAGGATGAACTCACTGTCGGTTGCGAGCAGTGGTCGTGATTAGACACGATTCTCAAACAATTAATGAAAATAAGACCGTTAGCTGTATAAAAATATAGACGTTTAGCGCTTTCTTCTCAAAAATAGTAGTAAAACAAAGTATCTTAACCGAATAACCTCGGTTACCAAATTATCTTTCGTCTAAGTATTGAAAGAAGTAATCAAACCGCGTCGCCGACACACACGTGATAGCCACGAACTTACTCGACACGTTTTTTTTACGAATTCAGTAAATAATTCGAGTCAATGAGGAGTTTTCCAGTAGGTATTATCAATTGGTTTCAAAAAGCCTCAATAGATGGCGCTCCTACAATTTTGGTAATTTTTTTCCAAAAGGTTCTACGAAATGTATTTTAATACAAACCTTTCATATTATCTGTGATTTGTATTGCGTCCATTCTTGATCCTAGTGTCCATGAATCGAATTGACTCGGTCAAATTGATGTTTGTTTTGTTTATAATAATTTATTACAACCTCTAAAGGGTTAAAAACTATTGATGAATACAATATTATCCAATACAACGTACCCAGTGATTATATCCTCTTTGCTAAGAACCTATTTCAAGCGATTATCAATTACCAAAATTGTCGGGGCGCCATCTAGGGAGTCGTTAGGAATGCTTTAGATACCTATTGGAAAACTGCTCATTGCTTTGAAAATCAGTCACATTTGCAACAGAAAAGCATAAAGTTAATTAAACTTATTTTATGCATGAAAGAAAACTGCACGAGATACATCCCAAAAAAATAGGCGGCTCGCGGGTCGCTCGTCTGTCACGAGCTGCGAGCAAAAATCAAACATGTTGGACCGCCGGCGAACTTACTCGGCGGTATTAAAGTACGCGTAGTTAGGCTGACACACGAGTAAGCAAGGTCTTCGAGCCACAAGTTCGCATACTTACGTAGTATGCGAAGCTTAGTTTCACACGTTTGTCAGCCACTTTAGATCTTCTTCTTTGGCTTCATATCGACTTACCCACTTGTGGTCGTCGAGCCACAAGTACGCGTACTTACGGACGTCTATCAGCCACTTGAGATCCCAGCCACTCACCAGGAAGAAGGTACAGTCGTCGGTGGGGTACATCTTGGTGGTGTGCGCAACCAGCCGTCCGGACTGGTCGCAGCCCAGCATGTCTTCGCGGAGCGCGCCGGCCCCGCCCGCGCCCAGGTAGCAGTGCGACACCTTCCGCGCGGCCGCGTCCAGCGGCGACGGCACGTGGCGGGTCACCATCTCCACCAGGCCGCTGGGGAACGGGGGAGCGGGTCCGGCATTCGTAACGGAGCTAATAGGTCTCGATAGCTCCTATGTGGGATTATTACACATGCAGAAATTCAGAAGCAAAAAGCGTATTTACTTTGATTTGATCTCACGCTTTTTGCTTCTGAATTTAGGTAGGTGTAATAAGCGTAATAGGAACACTCAACAATACTCACATTACGAGTGTGTACTCGTAGCACAGAACACAAGGTTGGCAAGCATGCTTGCACATAGATGCCAGGTAGAGCTCGTCTAGTCTAAAATGACGCGCCCGACTACTTAGTTAGTTGATATCGATGTGTGAGTGCAAATATTGATAACGACACTTCATCTGTGTGGGAGCCAATGAACGACGCGTGCTCCTACGTTTGAATTTCACCTGCAACTGAATGACCAATTACAACGGCATTTGTATATGTATTGCGTCCATATTTTAAACTTGATTGTGTGCGTTAATGCGATAGTGGGGCGCGTCATTTTAGATTAGACGAGCTCTACCTATATAATCAAAGGTATACGCCATTGTAGCGACGTCTATCGCTCCAATAGGAAAGCTCAACAATGTTCACATTGCGAAGACACGAACACAAGGTTAGCAAGGATGCTTGCACATAGATGGCGCTGACCGTCCTACATCGCGCTAGAGAAGTGTGCCAACTTCAGCTGCATATATACAACTTCCGACGATCAACTGTCGGTCGGACCCCTGGTCCCCGGTCACAACACCCGGCCAGGTGGGTGAAACGATTAAACTTTTCCACCTTCTCCATATTCGCTTGCCAACATTGGCGGCTACCTTATCCCTTTACCGCCAAAGGCAATCCCTTCGCAAATAAGCTGCAAGAGTGCGTCTTCGATGTTACGACCACGTCTTACGCTGACCGGCAAAATACAACTTTAAAATATATTTATTTATTAATTTTAGGGATTTACTTGCATTTAAAAGTACTATTTTTATTGAAATCAAGTAATAATTTTGATTTATTAAATAGAATTAAAAAGATTTAAGCAAATGTGTAATTGCGAAAAAAAACGCCGCTTTCATAGGTAAGGTCCCAATAATAAATAATAAATGTTTTATTTAAAAGCCATATAAACCATTTGTTGAAAATTTTTTTAGTATGTCTCTATTTATACCCAGCCTGAAGAGAAATGTTTCTTGTCAGACTAAAGGCATTTGCAAGGATTTTTTATGGATATGACGTGCCGCCATACAACACTCGTATAAACCAACTTTGCGGCGACGCGCGATTACCTGCGCGAAATCCCCTCTACTGCCATTTAACAAGTCTCTTCTTTCGTGACGCGGATTCTAACATAATAATTACCAGAAATCCCCGAAGAACCGGCTGCAGACCAGTCTGAGGAGTGGCCGCACGTTCAGCTTGGCCTCCTGCTTCGTAAGCCGGATGCCCAGCTCGGCCAGCACCGCGGGCAGCGTGTCGTCCACGTCACCCACCACCTGGTCAAGGAATCGTCATCATCGTCAACGATGACATCAATGAGGTTGGTTTCGTAAATGAAGGATCTCCGCGGTTACGAAACCAACCAGCGGGGCTATCGATGATTTCAGTGGACATTTGCGCTTGCTGCTTATACATGACACTTAGCTTTGTTCATTTACATGATATTGTTATATTGGCATTAATCATCAATTAAAATTTGTCATCCTTATCTATGGTGAGTTGTAGACAGAGACAGAATGAGTTTTAATCGATAATTGATATTGACAAGCATTTCAGAAACTGGGGGTCAACGGTCTATGTCTACCCCTACCCTACAAAAAAGTAGTTGCTTTTTGTTGAAGCAGCAGCACTTCACATGGCCGTCTTTTCCACGTAGCCCCAATATTAACTTTCGCTTTGGCCGACGCAATAATGAGGAAGTTTTCTAATATCGATATTGCCATATTTAATGACATAGTGTTAAAATATAGATCAAAACTAACAAGCCAGTGGATTTTTTTTTTAAATCAGTCCATAAATGACTGAGTTATACAATATTTAAGTTTACATATTTTTTCGCGGAATTATTGCTGCCGCGATCTAGCTGTGACGTCACCATGCCGGCATCCCGCCAGCCACTATGGGGCTACCCATACACTGAAACTCATAGTGACTGTATCTTCGGAACCGTAATAGCTAGACACTTGAACTACTAGACACAGATCGTGTGTTATTATGGCCGCTATAACAACAAATAATAATAATCGTCATTAAATAAAAATAAAGGGGGTCTCCATACATAAAACGTGATTTTAAAGGCGTTTCAGATGTATTTAGCTTTTCTCTATGGCCTAGATGGTAAAACTTACAAGCATCACACTTTGGGAGAGCGGCACTAATCTAGTGGCAGCGTCCTTGCGAGTCCGATAACCGAGGTTAAGCAATGCTCACTATGTTCGGGAACAGGATGGGTGACCGTTTCGTAGTTTAAGGCTAGTATAACTGCTACGAGCTCGCCACTCGTTAGGTGCACCTCCTAATAGCCCACTATTAGGAGGTGTTATACTAGCTCGGAGCAGTTATACTAGCCTTAAACTACAGGTCCATTTATTACGCGCACTACGATACTTAGCATTACCGTAGCATCTCTAGTATTAGAGTTAGCAGGGAAAGTGCTAATCTACGCCAACGCTATGCCAGCAACAAACCTGCGCGAAGATCTTGTACAGCGGCTCCAGTATGAACTCCACGAAGCTCCGTTGCGCTGAAGCGTGCGGCTGCTTCTTGGTGAAGCGGCGACTCTTCGCGTTGAAATACACATCGCCCCAAAGCCAGGCGGCCATGTCTCGAGCCCGGAGACCGCTCCCGGGGTGCGCCGCGGCGTACATCGCCGCGAACGACTCCAGAGAGAAGCAGACGTCGTACAGCGACGATGCGAAGCAGACGTTGCCTGAAGGAGGATTATAGTCATAATCACAGCCCGTAACAGTCCACTGCAGGACTTAGCTCCCCCCCCCCCTCCCTCCCCAAGACATGGGAGGTTATTGCATCCTATGGAGACTTTAGATCTTTTGCCTCGAAAACGTTAGGCGTCTTGTACGACACCCACGAGTGTAAGGGGTTGGTGCTATTCTTCTCTGCCGGACACCATACGGCCAAGTGAGGATAATATGTTTATAGTGGCACTATTTCGTCAGTGGTTGCAGCAGATGCGTTTATCATCCACCCCATGTATAGTCAAGCCAAGTGGTCAGTTTGACAAAACTATATCTATGGCTTTGTCAATGATCTAAATGTGGGCCTTTGTAGCCTGTACGGCAAGCACAAGTGTGCTCTCGCGCGCGATTAGCGAGAAACGGCGCGACATAAATACTGCTCTCTATTTCTAGTATTGAGAGAGGGAAACAAACGCTCTATCGCGGCGCGAGATGAGTCGCGGGCATACTTGTGTTAGCCGTGCTGATAATTAATACGTACATAGAATAAAACAACGTCGCTGTCCGCCATCTATCCCTCTGTATGTATGAATGTACGTTTCTATCATTTAAATTACGCAACGTTTTTTAATGCGGTTTTAAACAATAGATAAGAGTGATTCAAGAGGAAGGAAGACGAAACCGGGACGGGCCAGCTTGTAAATGAATAAATAAATAATAACTTCCCCTGTAACCAAAATGTCGCTAAGGTTGAGATTGTTAACTAGCAGAATATAACTGCAAGGGAATATCAACTTTGTTGCTTTATGAATATATGGCATGTAACATAACTTCAACCTTAGAGTGTTAGAGCTATTTCGTGGTAAGAGTTTACTCACAAAAATTATGGTTAGATTAAAATCTTACCCTTTACTCATAAATCAATCATACAGTCTGTAAATGACTCATCATCATCTTGGCGTTAAAGTCCAGGGTATGCCTTGACCATGATCCAGGATTTAGCAGATCAGTTAATTGAAACAGTGGAATGGAAAGTGACCAGAATGGATCATGGTAAGAGCATCGGTTAGTATTCAACTAACGCATTTAACTCAGAAAAGAGTCATTGGTACATGGCCACAGCGGGATTCGAACCCGGTACCTCTCGCTTACGAGTCGGATACCCTAACCGCTCGGCCACCGACGCTCCTCAAGTTTGAGGAATTGTTAAATTGTGTGGAAATGACTCCTTATCCGTTATTCTCTCAGAAACACTGTCATACTTGTAAAAAAAGACATGGGACTGTTCAGCGTAATGGTAATTAAAATGTATAATATATTGCAACATTTTGCCCCTGAAACCTTACCCAACAACGGCGAAAACACAGTGGCTGGCTCATCTGGATTATCCTGGGGCTGGTGTGTCTCCAGCATGGAGTTCAGCTCGTCGACAATGTGCCTTAGCTTGTAGTATGCGTCTGCAGGCGGCAGTTTCAATTCCAGTATGAGCCGGTCTATCTTGTTGATGCAGAGTGTCAGCGGTACCCTCTCTTGGACCGCGTGGCGAAGCAAGCGCTCAGTGTTCAGCATGATACCTTCCGCTGCGTCCACGAACAACACAGCGCCTGAATAGAAATAAATATTGTTGACAACACTATTTCTTTGATATCTTGAGTGAGTGCATCGACACTCGTTTCGTTGTTAGCGAGACAACGTCCTAAAGACGATGTTAGAGTGAATGCCCTATATGCTTGTGTATTCTGGGTACCTGTAATGCCAGTGAGCCAGTGTACTTCCGTGAGTGACTGGGATACTGTGTCTGGTGCGCATCTGTTTGTGTCGCGTCTACATTCATCTGTATGCGTTTATGTTTGTCTGTGCGCACCCAGAGATGTTATTGCACATATCTGGGCGCCCAATTGTGTGAGGCTATTATCATCTATGGGTGTTTCTGTATCAATCACCACGGTATTTTCAAGACTTACCATCCGATATCCTCAGGGCTGCTGTGACTTCATCACTAAAGTTAACATGTCCAGGTGTATCCATGATGTTCAGCAAGTGTGATTTTCCCTTGATGTCATTGAGTAGAAGTGTCACCGGCATGCTCTTGATGGAGACTCCTCGCTCCTGTATTGATTAAGTTAGTTATTCATTATATATTTAATAATATTTACAAATTCTGTAAGATTAGGACCAGTACAAGGGCGGTCTTATTGCCAATAGCGATCCCTTCCAGACAACCATTTACATGGATATGGTGGAGGTCGGAATTCGAAATTCGTGGAGAAGAAATGCTGAGTGGTTATGGTATCTGACCCGTAAGCGAGAGGTACCTGGCTTTGAAAAAACCCACTGCAACCATGTACCAATAAATGTTTTCTGTGTTATGTACATTAGTTGACCTGCACGTTCAGGTGACTGAATGCATAACCATGATACAATCTAGTCAGGTTCCCCTGGTAGCAGGGTAACGGAGGTCAGATGGCAGTAGTTCCACTATAATTACCTGATCTTCTTTCGATTCTGCCACTGCCAAATAATATAATACAATAATAAATTACACATACCTGCTCTACAAAGAGGGTATCGGTGTACCTCATTGGAATTGTTGTGTCGTTATTGATTGTGCTTGGGTGCGTCTGTCGCATAAGGCAGTCCACAAAAGATGTCTTGCCTAAAAATTAAAAATAATAAATGACTAGCTCCTTTTTTCTATTATCATTATGTTAATGCTGGCCACAAAACTGATGATACATTACCATTGTGTAGATGTCCCATGAGAGTGACATTTCTTATCAAATTTGTATTGTCCAGCATATCGGCAAGGTACTCCATATCATATTTTGTTTCTGGCAACTGCTGTTCCTGAACTTGAAACTTTTTATGCTTCACTGGTTCCACAAGAGGCTTGTCCAGTGCTTGAGTGTCCTCCTCTTGGACTACTGTCTCCACGTCTGGCCCATATACTTCTACTGCTTGAGGGTAATAACTAGAAGTAAATATCATAGTTGTAGTACTTTGTACCATTTGTGAATAGTAAAACAGTTATATTTTATTGTCAATTGTAGATAAATAGGTAACACCTAAATATGTCCAGTTGGTTGAAATGTTTGTGTTGCTAAATAACCAACAAAATATTGAGATATTTTCACTTGCTTTCTTTTCCCTTACTGTGCTAGAACATACCGTTTATCTTCATGAAGTACAACGGACATTGGAGCCACCTCCGGTTCTGCATCCGCGTCTTCATCTTCCTCCATTGCATCCTCGTCAGCATCCCTGTTGTCCTGGCCATACACACTCTGCTCATCGTCAGAATCTGACTCTAGATCAGGGCCGATATAATTACCAAACTCATCGTACAAATCCCCGTCCATGGTGAATCACAGAGAATATCAATAAATCTTCACAAAATGAAATAGAAAACCTAACAAATACTATCCAAATCCACCTAAAGAACTTAGAAAATCGACCAAAACAAATGCCGATGCTCGATGATGCCGATTTTGACATATAGCTAACCTCAAAATTTAAACTTTATTTTCATTATGGCTTTGGCATCTAGGACCATCAGCCAAAAAAGAAAACGTAAAAGTACGGGCTAATGTGGCTGGCGCGTAATGAGCAACAATATAACGCGTTTTTTGTATAGAGAAAAAAATTTATAACAGGAGCAGAGAGTACAATTCGAATTTAAATACGAGCCAAAATGTCACATATCTTTGTAACACACACACTAATGCAAATGCAGGGACGAAACAAGACAGCCCATCTGCAGATAAGTTATATTTTATTACGGATTTCTACTCGTAACGAACACAATCAAATCTGTAGCCGTATTTACTATGATCGAATCATTGTGAATACGGCCACTGATTTGTGGTTATTTCTCTCCGGAAGAATTCATAATTTTTTAAACTTGTCCTTATAATTTAATATTGTCATTATAATAAAAAGTAAGGTGTCTGGGGATTAAACCCACGCCCTAATACCTACCACCGACTTATCGATCTCTCGATCCTACATACCGTGAATATCGTGCCCTCTATGTCCAAATTGACTTGTCTTATTTGGTTAAGGAAATTATGTAATAATAATAAATAATGATAATGAATAATCGTGGGCAAATTCACACAGCGCCATCTAGCTCCAAAGTAAGCAAAGCTTGTGTTATGGGTGCTAGATAACTGATAAACTACTTATATACTGTTAAATACATACTTAAATGTATTTATATGGATAATATACAGCAGTATTAGTTGAAAATTACGAAGTCATTTCCGCGGGTATGTTTCTTGGGGAAAGTTGTTCAGTTTCATGGGTAGAATATGAGGTTTCAATTAATGCTAGCTAGCTGTTTATATAGAAATATTTCCGTATCCATTTAGGCACCGAAACATAATTCAATTTGCCAATAATTTTAAATATATCTTTAATGACATGTTGTTTTAAGATAAAGATTTCAATAAGGAGCAGGGATGTTATAAGCCAAGTCAGGAATTATGACATCTGCTTGTCAAAATTAAATTAACTCACGTTTATTTATTTATTTATTTTATTTTATTCGGGAGGTCTATTAGCTCATGTTTATTACACTCGCATTCTCAGACGCACTACAATGCGTACACTTATCAGAATGTCATGAATATCAACGCTTCAGACATCCGATAACAGACAACAAAGAAAAGACCTCTATGTGTACTAGCATACAGTTCATTTTCGTATAATATCTATCTATGCATCTATTTATACTATAGCATATAACTCTTTTTCTATAGTCACTTTAAACGTTAAATAACTAGACACTTCCTACACTTTAATTTTTAGTTCATAAAATATGTAGAACGTGTAGAGGTCTCATATAATAGCTTTGTTGCCAAGCCGTAAACATAAAAAAAAATCTTCCTTCTAATACAAAAATGGCTGCCGTGCCACAGAATTTCGGAAAAATGAATTCGGCACAGCTACGAACTAAAGCTAACGAGTTTTTGAACTCTCGAAAACATGCTAATAATCTCGCTGACATTCTACAAATGTTTGAGGTAAGAAGTGCCTTGTTTCTGTGCTTTTATGTTGTTTACAAAATATTGCGTCTTTAGGTTACATTATGTATTTATCGTTTTACATTGCTCTATTGCAGGCTGAAGCTGATAATTACACACCACTACTGCTGACCATTGAAGTTATATTTACGGAGCTACTTAAAAGAGGCGATTTGATCCAGGAAGTAGTACCTTTGAGACCTATAGGTATGCAACACTGTGGTATTATTTGACTACTCCTCTGCCTCTATATTTATATAACGACATCCTTTACGACATAATTTTCGATTTATCCTACGTTGCCACATAACCAAACCGCCCAAGTCGTTATACAACTCAAATTTGCCATTTCTTGTTTCCTCACTCACAGGTCACATTTTTATCCACTTGAAATCAATATGTGGTAGGTTGCTTTTGTGACGCAAAATTTTAGTTATTTTGCCTTTTTGAATGTATTTAAAAAAATCTATTAAAATACTTAGTTTATTCATTTTGGGGTGGATCTCGATTTTTCTAAGTTTTATTGAGTTGCACCCTTTGGTATTCTCTAACCCATTTTGGCAATTCATTGAAGGCCACATGTGTTTTAAAGTACCTAAACACTGATAAATATTTGTCACAGATGTCACATATGTAGTTTACATTTAAAAACTAAAAGTTGTGCAAGTGGAACTGTAAACACTTAATTTTAAAGATTGTTAGTTAACTTATTTAAAAAACATTCTTGTACGGAATGTAAGTAACATACTATCCAAAAAAATGTGTGTGAGCCAAAGATATGGACGAACATTTTTTTAACACAAATAATTAGTCTAAATTCAAAATGTTTTTTGTGTTTACAATTAATTACCTTTGTTGAACCTCATAAATTAAGGAGTTTCTTAGCAATAATAATAATTATTTTAGTAGAAATATTAGAATAGGTATTAAAAGCGAAGTTATTTTTTTACCAGATCATAGTCCAGAAGCTGAATACACAAGATGGCTCAGAGAGTGCTACGAGGCATCACTAACTCGGGCTTTGCAATGTATAAAACGTGGACGTACCAACTCCCGGCTCCAGGCTCTCGTTACTGTCTGCAAATTGCTGCAGGCTGAAGGCAAACACCCAATTGAGAGTTCCCCTGGTTATTACTTTCCTTCATACAGACTCAAGGTATGGTATAACTTGTCCAGTCCAATGTACCTTATGCTGTTTATAAGCTCATTGTAACTATTGTAAATACATACATGTTCCATGTATGTACACTATCATATGTGAGTTGGATTATCTTTTGTCAGTTATAACATTTGCATCGCACCGCAAACGTGTTAGTGACTTCATGTCTTAGTACTCCATATTGTTTACTAAAGATTATGCATTACTCGTTCATTTTCATCTGTTACACAGATGATAAACACATGAGTTTCAACTTTATTATACACTTTCAGAACATTTTCTCCGTATTATTGGACTCTCAGACCTCAATGTCAGCCCAAATCACACGGTTCCAAGAGTTTACAGAATATCGTGATGTGCAACAATATGGGCTTAGGGTGCTTGCCATTCTTGCCTATCGCAAGTGAGTATCTAACAATTCTACACAAGTAATAGGTTTTAAGACTTTTGTGGTTGTTCTATTATAACTAGAAATGCTACTACACGTAAATCATGCATATTAATGTGGTAACAAACCTGTTAATGTGTATGATGAAACGGTTAATTGACAAGTTCTTACAGGCATTTGGTTCAAAATTTAATTTAAATTATTCAGTTCATGCTAGAGTTTAGCCAAAGGATATGCTGTTTATGCAAAGCAATATCCTAGCTTAAAAAATCTGATAAAAGACAGGCCATCTTTTTCAAATTGCAAGCATAAACATGCTTAGCAAAAGTATGAGTTAAGTTGCTTCGTTGAAAAAGCCATACACAATTCACGTTAACTTTTCCCAGGTCCCCGACACATATATATATGCAGAACTACCTGGAGTTGCTTGACAAAATGCTTGTGACGGAGTTACCCATTGAAGTAAAAGGCAAAGCTAAAGATCATGATGATGAGAAAGAAGAGAAGTTACTCTGCGGCAATGAAGGTGAGAGCATTTTATAACTAAAATATTATGTTATTGCTGTCCGATTTGGATGCGCCATTTTCAAGAATTGAAAAATTTGCTTGTTCAAGCAAATTACAGTGTCTGTAATCGGTGTACTCTTTTTCGCTATAAAAAAGACAATTTCATAGTTAAAGACCTATTTAATAGAAATTTACTTATGGACTCGGGCCCTTGTGATCGATACCACAACTGGAACATAAACGGCAAGACAATTTTTTTTTTTTAATGCAAGCAATTTACAACAATAATATATCTATTTTTATACTACACAGTGACAAACAAAAGTCAGCCCACCTGATGGTAAGCGGTAACTATCTATTTATGCATATAGGTTGCAGGCAACACACACACACACACATCACAGCCCGTAATAGTCCACTGCAGGACTTAGGGCCTCTCCCACGAAAGGGGAGGTTATTGCCATAATCTCCACGCTTGGCAGGCGGGTTGGAGATTGCAGTGTTTAAATATACCAATGGAAGATGCTGCTGCCCATTTTCCCGACTACGGAGACTCTTGATCTTTTGCCTCAAAAACATTAGTCGCCTTGTACGACACCTATGAGTGTAAGGGGTTGGTGCTATTCTACTCAGCCGGACACCACACGGTATACGGTTGCAGGCAACAAAAAATTTAAATCTGGAAGTACTTTAAAACTGTGAGGATTAAGATGAAAGGCCTCATACCTGTAATAGCGCTGGCTACCTTATCCTTCATCAATGCAAGCATTGTTGCTTGGCTGCAGAAATAGATAAGGCAGTCATACTCACCCAGGCAGACTCCCCAGAGTGCTCCACTCCAGCGCCACCTGATAATATGATATATCTACTCTATCTCGGCTATCTATGTCGGCTGTACAATGGGGAGTGTTCCGAGGAACTGTTCGATCTGGTGCCCACAGCACAATTCCACCATCGCACCACCCGCTGTGGGCTCGGTACTCATCCTCACTACGTAGAACCTCTGTTGGTCACGACGCGAAGGATCGAAAGAACGTTTCTCGCTCGTACGATTCGGATGTGGAATGAGCTCCCAGCCACAGTGTTTCCTTTGGACTATGACATGGGATTGTTCAAGAGGTATATTAGAGGTCTCTTTAGAGGCGGGCAACGCGTTGGTGACTCCCCTGGTGTTGCTGATGTCCATAGGCGGCGGTGACCACTTTCCATCAGGTGGCCCGCTTGCCTGTTTGTCTGCCGTAAAAAAAAAAAAAAAAAAACACGAATCTAACACACCACCGCCCATTCCAGATAAGACCCCGTTCCCTTACAACCCGGTCGTGGGCCGCCGCTACGCCAACCGTTGCTGGGGCTTCGCCTGCCAGTGGCCGCTGTGTGGGGAGCCCCGCACGCATCGCCGCGCGCTTCTCCTACTCATTGAGAGACTGATGCCGATGCTAGCGAGACCCCAGCTCGCTACCGATATGCTGTGTGATAGTCTGGATGCCGGTGAGTTTTTCTTTTTTTTTTCTAAATATATGAAAGGAGGAATGAGCTAGTTGACTACTATTTCACCTGGTGGGAAGTGACGGTACGATGAAGATGTAGATAGATTTTAGATTTTTAGGGTCGTAAAGAAAATCTTTAAAAAATATTTTAGAACTGACTCTTAACTAACTGGTACAAAAACCTCACGGCGTTTTTACATAAACACTTGTCTCCGTTTATTTTTTATTTTAAAAATATCTCAATCAATGCTCTTGAGTTAAATAAGTGTACAAACTATTCAAGATGTTCCAATTTTCGTGTGTGATTATTAGTAAGAGTTTTTCTAGTGTATAAACTAAAGCAGTTAACATCGAAAACAGGAAGAATAATGTGAAATTAATAACCAGTGGAACATATGATTATTTAAGTCAAGGATTGGTAAATTCATTCTATTTGGAAGATCGGAAGTGTGAAAATTTGGACGAAGTGATATGTATTCAACTTAAATAAATCGTCACGGTAACATGTTCGTTTTATACATCTTTTTTATTACTTTTTTCCGAATGCATAAGAAATAATTTGGTTGCCTCCTACACAGACCTAAAATTCTAGGTTTATGCTCCCACACTTCTGGTATGAGCAGCATAATTCTCGGACTTCAAGTATCAACAGCCAAAGGATATACAGCGATAGAAACAAAGGGTAGGAATGAGTAGCATTCTAACCTTCTAGTACACTCGGCACGAAACAAGCCTAATTAAATTTTCATTTGTGTAAAAATATGAAAATGTTTAAATTCTGAAATCGATGATTATTTATTTATTATTTAAATGCCAGACATCATAAGCGGTCGCCATAATTGTCTGGCTCATAAGAATAAACATGACAGATTGCCAACAACAAACATAACACATGTAGTCTAGCCACCACGTCCACACCATAAACCATACCATAAAGTTCTTTAGGTAGGTATCACACTATTCTCTAATAAGTATATAAGAGTTACTACTTTATTATTTGTTGACTAGAAAAAGGGCGGTTTGTCAAACCAATGACGTCATCGATGCGGTCTTGGCACAGTGGTAAAAACAGTTCCGATCTCTGTCACCTGACCTTACATCGAGGAAAAATGAACCTTATGTTTTTGTGCAGTGCAACTGAACTTCAACCTTAGGGTGCTAAAGCACTTTCTTGGCCGAGTGTACGTCAGGGATGTTTGTGTTTTTGTGGCATCCAACCCTGATAACTGGAAGACGTTACGGAAAGTGAGACAGAGAGAAACTAGGAAGAAAATTATGAATTTGTTATTTCAGCCCACTGCTTATAAAGATATATATAGGAGGAATATTGGCTACATGTCTGTAGCTCTATATAATCATCTTCCTGAAAACTTGAAGTTGTTGACTGGGAACTCATTCAAATGTAAATTGACTGCTTGGTTGCTCCACCATTCTTTTATAAAGTGTTAAGGAGTACCTAGAATTTAAAGTTTGAACGACAAATGATTTAGATTTACAATTTTTGCACAATTTTTGAATTTACAATACTAACCGTGGTAACAAACCCGATAACATGTGCACTTGCATGCAAGTTGAATACCCACCACTGTATTAATGTTAAGAACTATATATCAACTACTGTGTTCTTGCAAATAAACGATTTCAATTGAATCACACGACACGACTCATTATGACAGAGATTCTATTTTGAATATCTCACACCCGTTTCTCTGTCAATGACAAGTGGTGCGATGATGGAACGTTGCTGTGGGCACCATGTCAAACTGTTCGTCAGGATAAACACCGTTGTTAAAGCGGTAGAACACATAATCTTGAACGATGCGAAATCCCTCCAATTTCAATTTCAATTTATTTAGCATTCCATGTGCTTTACAAAGGTAGTAATTTACCTCCGTTGACTTAGCGTCTCAATAGTGCTTTTGAGCATGCATCGTCGACAATTCTCACAGCGCGTTTTATATAGAGTCACAATGCCAAGGTATAGCGCGGGATGCGCACAACAAAACGCAAAGGACGCGAGGCGACCACCGCTCACGCCTGCAATGCAACGCAACAGCGGAGCCAGTGTTCCCGTTGACACAAAATTTAAGCTACACGTCCACGTGTATGAGTATGATTGTAAACAATGAGACAATTTTGCGACCCGGTATTTTATTTTCGTGGACAGGTGTCGGGTTGCGACCCAAAAAAGGGGAAACGCTGCCCTGGGCTTCACATCAATAACGCGTGTCGGTCGACGAGAATGATTAATAGTAGCTTATGCTACAGGCGTATAAAAGGGGGTAATTATATGCAGTTGCATACACTACTTTATCTACACTCATAGCGTAATGTTCCAATTACAAATTCGAAAACAGTCGTTTAAGGGTACACTTTTTTCACGCCAGACTATAAAATTTAAAAAAAATTTCTTTTCGATACAGCATTTCCCATACTATTTTCATGACAGCTGTATCGTAAAATAACTTTTTAATCATTATGCAACACTTATATTTTTTAAATTCTCGTCGGACGCCCGGACACGGTCAAATGTAGGCTGAATACATAGATGTCTTTAACAAATTCAAATTCAAAATTTAAATTTTCCTGTTTATATTCTGTGTAATTATTTTCGCGCTAAACAAAATATTTTTTGTAATTGTTGTGATTTGTGTTTGTGAATGTTTTTTCTTATTTTAAGCAAATAAATAGATAAATATGAAAGTAGTGAAGTGAATTTCCCGCCGCTTGATATCCTCGACGCGTAGATACAACAGAACTGACTCGCAGCTTACTTCCAGCAAAGTTGAGAAAATTATAGGTACGATATTTTAACATAAAAATACGAGTGTAGATAAAGTAGTGTATGCAACTGCATATAATTAGGTATTAAAACACTCGTGTCAAACTATTATCATACTCGGCTACGCCTCGTATGATAAACAGACACTCATGTTTTAATACCCCCTTTTATATGACAGTTGCATAAACTACTATTATCTACACTCATATTTTCATGTTAAAAGTTCGTACCTATAATTTTCTCAACTTTGCTGGAAGTAAGCTGCGAGTCAGTTCTGTTGTATCTACGCGAAATTCATTTCACAAATTTCACATTTATCTATTTATTTGCTTCAAACAAGAAATAAACATTCAGAAATAAAAATTATAACAAATTTTTAATTTTTCTTGGTCAAATGAAGAAAAAATGTTTACATTTATAATGAATTATATTTTATTTAATAATAATACCCATTTATCTAGCATTCTTTCGATGCAAGTTACTGTATTTAACAAAATCTAGAGGAAGTTATTTACACAAGTAATTAACGGCTAAACACTACAAGCAAAGTAGACCAGGAGCAACGAAATATCTAAATAACACGCGACCGCCGTGTCGCGAGATAGCTCCTCCACTGCTCTCTGGATCTCCTGTTGAGCAGCAACACGGCCGCTTGGGGAATCAGCCTCAAGTGGAACGGGTAGAACGCGGCATTGGCGAGCCAGCGTAGTCCGATGAATCTCGTCAACTTGTAGAGGAGGGCGGTCGAGTCGACGAGGAGCGCCGCGGCGACCAGAGCGAACACGAGAGGGTCCCGGGCGCGCCGTCGGGCCGACGCACTCACACACACGAACACACTACAGTAGGCCTACCATGAGTTTGTTTTCCCGTTTACTGTACAGTGTACGTAAAAAAGTTTCTATGAGAATTCGTACAGCGCCTCTATCGGGCAGTAGCGGAACTAAAATCCGTACCGTGAGTTGCTATTGGTTAATTGACTTTACCACACACGTTTCCGTTTACGTGGGGAGTGTGGTTTACGCAGCGCTTTCCATACAAATCCGTACCATGAGTCACAAATTTGACAGATGCTTTAGTAAATTACCGAAACTACTGTGGTTACAGCACTCCCAAAAATTTTTAATGTGAGAAGTATTTTTCGTTTGGAGATAGTTATTATTTTCGTGCCAAAAATGTCTGGAAGGCGATATTTTGCTTGAAGGATGCTCGCCGAAGTCCATGCGGCTGATGAAAATACGTTTTATCGCCAACAAGAAAAATTTACACATGAATAATTTAATACACACACTGTGATTACGTCTCTTACTGTTTTTTCTAAGGTGAGAAGTGTTAAAACTCTCTACAAGACATTGTTGTTCTCGAGAGTGTGCAGGGAAGAGCCACCAAGATACCGGCAGCACTGAAAAAGTCATATGAGTAAAGACTACAAGAATCTAACCTCACCACACTGGAAGAAATAAGGATACGGGGTGACAACAATGAGACTTACAAGCTTTACTTTCATCGAATGTTTAATATGAAAGGTGCTGAAGCATTGCGTGGACACAGCACAAGGATAAATCGCACACCATCTAAGACTAATATTGTTTATCACTTGCCATACCATAAGGTTGTGAATTGTGAATAGTTGGAATTGGTTCTCAGACATGGGGCAATAGGCTCTCATAGGTAACCGCCCCTTCTGTTAAAAACAAGTTGTACATTTGGTGAAAAATTAATAAAATCATTCCGTGAACTAAAATGTAGTACTTATGTGTTATTGAAGTGAAAGCTATTATTAGCACTGCCATGTTTTATAGACATATCAGCAGAAATGCTACTTGTCTATTAACCTATAACACCTAATAATAATAATAAAATGTCTGAAAAGTGAAATTTATAAGAGAAGTTACTCGTTGGCTGCCCTGGAACAGAAGTTATATGAGGAAAGACTACAAGAATTGAACCTCACCACACTGGAAGAAACAAGGATACAGGGTGGCATCAATGAGACTTACAAGCTTAACTTTCGTCGAATGTTTAATATGAAAGGTGCTGAAGCATTGTATGGACACAGCACAAGGATAAATTGCACACCATCTAAGACTAATGTTGTTTATCACTTGCTATACCATAAGGTTGTGAATTGTGAATAGTTGGAATTGGTTCTCAGACATGGGTCAGTAGGCTCTCATAGGTAACCGCCCCTTCTTTTAAAAACAAAATGGACATTTGGTGCAAAATTAATAAAATTATTCAGTGAACTAAACTGTAGTATGTGTTATGGAAGTGAAAGCTATTATCAGCACTGCAATGTTGTATAGACATATCAGAAGAAATCCTACTTGTCTATTAACCTATAACACCTAATAATAATAATAAAATGTTTGAAAAGTGAAATTTACAAGATAAGTTACTCGCTGGCTTGTTTTATATATTTTACATACTTATAAGAACTAATATTTTTAAGTTGATGACATTAGCAATTATTTTTGTTTTTCGTTATGCTCTATATAAAGCCACACAACTGCTTCCAACAACAATATTGTAATAAAAATTATGTTATGTGCCATACTATGAAAGATTAAATTAATAAGAATAATCAATATTATATTTTATTTATATCACACACATAAAAGTCTTTAATGGTAAACAGTTTGACTTGGGCCTCCTTCACATTAGTGGAGGGTTTTACCATAATCTTTACACCTGACATGCCGTTGGATCTTCAGCCTCGGTCCAAATTCCAGCCTTGAGTACACACAAGTACACATAACTGCTGTCTATTTTCTGGTCTGAGAGGTTGGGGTTTTACACATAGGTAATTAAGAATTTTAACCTTAGGTGTTATTATTGGGAAATAACTATGGGATTGTATTGATAATAGAAAATATCAGGGCTATTATTATATTAGCTGTACTATACCTATACTACACTAATGTTAGTAATTATAGCAGGAAAATAAAAATCAAATTATGAATTAGGTATCAATCTATTTTTATTCAAAATTACAAAATCAGAACTTACTCAATAAACTTAAACTTAAACTACCACTTTCACTTTTACAAACAATTTTTAATATAGTATTACACTAACTAATGCTAAAGTCTGGAATTATTGCTCTTT
The DNA here is from genome assembly GCA_905147135.1 of Blastobasis lacticolella. Lineage (NCBI taxonomy): Eukaryota > Metazoa > Arthropoda > Insecta > Lepidoptera > Blastobasidae > Blastobasis > Blastobasis lacticolella. The sequence goes on from LR990046.1 coordinate 1,814,031, forward strand.
AGGTACCACTTGCATCTTCAATTTGAAAAAAATGTTGTTAGCCGATGTTGAGTTTTCTTTTTTACACATGTGGTCGTGCCTCCGAACTTCATTCAACTAGGGTAAGTGCAGTTCCTTTTCAAAGTTACAGGCGTCCATTTCTGAGAATTTACTGCACCACCATGACTCCAGAGTCTGATCCTGTTGACAAATAATACCTAATATAAGTTTACTCAGTACAACATGTCTACTTAGTTGAAATTAGGTATATATACTTTAAGATATAGATAAAACTTACCAATAATTATGCAGTATTAATCTTTTCTGTTTCCGGTGGGTTAAAACTACTTAAAACCCAGTGGACAAACGGTAAGCGCAGTTTCAACCAGTTATTGACTTCTTCATTTCGGGGAATTTGGGGATCGTCTATGATTTCGTAATTTTATTTGGACATAAAGTATATGTTATTATCAATTTAACAGGATTTAAATAAGTGCCTAGGCATTGCTAAAACATAACCTCTGTTTGTAAATAAACAAGTTTTTGTGACACTGACTACTAATAATCAACAACACTTGTCAAGGACCTATACCCCGGAACTACACTGAAGTTAGCTTTTACTGTGGCTAGTATGGTTTTCACGTAACACTAAACGGGAAACGTATGTGAAACTTATGGTACCGACTTAACGTTTACTACTGTGGAAACGGGATTTACGGAACGAGAGTAGTTAAGTAAGCCGTTTTTACTGTAGCAACTCATGGTAGGCCTACAGTTCAACGACATCACCATCAAAATCACCGTCATCGTCACCACTTCCTGATTCCTGGTGTTCATATTATACCCATCTATAAATGCAATCACTAGCTCAATCACACCCAAGAGGCCGAAAGCGAGCGCCGTCACTTTCCTCTTCTCGGCAGCGACCTCCCCCGCGTACACCAACACAAGCTTCAAGTACGCCACGAGTGAGCCGCACAGCGACCAACAAAATGTTATCAGGAAAAATGGTTTGACCATAGTTTCCTCCAAAAACCGATACTCGTGGTTGAAGAGTTCCATTAGGGTCAGCGTTAAATGGATTATTCCACAAGCTATTTGGTTCATGGCAATGTAGATCGGCAGCGACCGCCACCGCGGCAACAAACACCACGTGACCAGAGCCCCGATCCATAACAATGTGGGTACAGTGGCCCCCACAAGGAGAACGATCTCATATTCTTTTAAAACTCGCATAATGGCACTTGCTCGCGCTTTTGTTTGTAACTGATTGATTTATCGAATCGGTAATTCATTAAAGTTTCAATGATAAGGTTAGTATGCTGTGTATACGAGTATTAGTATATTTTGGGGGCAAATCCTAAAATTGTTAAAGTCTTGCCCGCATTGTATATATAGAAAGTTCATTACGTTCTGTCATTTTGCAAATGCATCTTTAGAGATTTGATTATTTGTAGTAGATATAAATAATTTATATCCAAATCAGCGAGCGTCAGTGGCTTAGTGGTTAATTTATCCGATACCAATGACTGTTTTCTGAGTTACGTACGATTAGTTGAATACTTACCGATGCTCTTACGGTGAGGAATACATCGTGATGAATCCTGCACATTCAGGCGACTGAATGTGTAACTATTATTAAATCTGGTCAGGTTCCCCTAGTAGCAGGGTCACGGAGGCCAGATGGCAGTCGCTCCACTGTAATTATCTGATCTGCCTAATCCTGGATATGGTCAAGCCGGACCCCAGGTCCTCGTGCGCGAGAATACAACAGGGTCATTAGCCGTTGCCCCCGAGAGTTCGGTTGCTACGCATACTAAGCGAGCGGCCACACAGAAAAGACGCAGACACGTCGCGGACAGGTCACAGACGGGACGTGGACGCGGCTTAAAACATACAGAAAAGACAGGGCACGGACGCGGCGCCGTCGCCGACCAGTCATGAGTGTAGGCAAGACAAGGTCAGCAAGCGCTGCGGGCGAGGTCCGGCTCCCGCGCCCCGCCTGCACCCCCGCACTCGCCCGCGGCGCGTCCGCGCCCCGTCCTTTCTGTATGTTTTAAGTCGTGTCTGCGACGCGTCCGCGCCCTGTCCGACTCGTAAGCGGGATGTCCCGCTTTCGAAACCCACTGCCGCCATATACCAGTGACTCTTTTCTGAGTTAAACACTAACCGATGCTCTTACGGTGAGGGGAAACATTGTGATCAAACTTGCGTATTCAGGAACCATGATCTAATCTGGTCAGGTTCCCCTGTCAACAGGGTCACTGAGGCCAGATGGCAGTCGCTCCACTATAATTGCCAGATCTGCCAAATCTTAGATAATAGTCAAGGCAAACCTCGAGACCTCGTGCGCGAGAGCACAACCGGGACTCGAACGCCAAGAGGAAATAAATGTAATTTAAAATAAAATTTCAACAACCTGTAGGTATGTTTTCTGCACTACCATACCTTATCAGTTATCATTAAAACTTTGGTTAAATACTGATTCGATAAACAAACCAGTCACAAAACATACACGAAAACAAAATAATGAGTGAGCCATTAGATTTGACATTGCCGAAATCATCGTCCAGCAACGTCCATTAAATTGGATGATCCTAAAGTACCAAACTGTGAAAACCCCATCAAAATTCGATAGGGGGGTGGGGGGGGGTGGCAATTGCACCCATGCCCCCCCTTGATCCGCGCCTTGATAGCATTGTCATAATGTCAATATTCTTCAATTTATCTCTTAAGTTAAGTTCTAGGTCTTAATTGGTAAATCGCGCGAATAGCCCCCTTTTCTTCAATACATATGCCATATGGCAGCGTGTCCCACAGCAGTATACCATAAGTCATAATACTGTGTAATTAACTAGACGAAACTTATCTTGCTGTAGCCTCATCAGAACAACCTCGTATCTTCTTTACAGCATATGCTGCAGAACTTAGCGTTTTCGCCAATTTATTTATTCACACATTGGTGTGGACCCTCGTGTTTGAGAGCACAACCGGGACATTAACGCCAAGATGACGATCGACGAACGATCAATGTGTGGACCCCATTGTAATCTACTATCTAGGGTAAAGCCTAAAAATACTGTGGAATCAACAAGATCCAAATTTTCGCCTCTTACTTGTATATTAGTGGGTACTGATCTAATATTTGGCAAGGAGAATTTTAAACATTTTGTCTTTTTGCCATTCAGTTATACATTATTAACCGTAAACCACTTCTAAAATAGCTTTGTTCACGTTGTCATATGTTAATTGTTGTCTTTTAATTTTAAACAGTAAAGATGTATTATCAGCGAACAAAACAATTTCGTGAGTATCTTTTACAAAGTACGGCAAATCATTTACGTAAATAAAAAAAAATCGGTCCCAAAATTGACCCCTGTGGGACCCCCATAGAGACAACAGACCCTGCAGATCTTTCTCCGTTCATCAACCTTCTGAATTCTCTAAATATGAACTTAATAAGTTTAGAGCTAAGCCCTTTATTCCAAAATGTTGCAATTTACTGACCAAAGTTTCATAATTAACACAATCGAAAGACTTGGATAAATTACAGAACAGCCCTAAGGCAACACGTGATTCCTCCCAGGCTCCAAAGACATGTTTAATTAGTTCAACACCTGCATCGGTTGTTGAACGACCCCGTGTAAAACCGAATGGTTTATGATGCAATAGATTATTTCCATAAAAATGGACTTTTAGTTGGTTTAATATTTTACTTAAAGCCGATAACATCGAAACTAGTCTAAAATTTGTGGGATCTGTTGTGCTACCTGTTTTAAACAATTGAATAATTTTGCTATGCTTCATCATTTCAGGAAATTCGCCATTATCAACACATTTATTAAATAATATATTCGTTAAGTGGACAGCAATAACATAAATTACAGAGCTAATAATTTTACCTGACAAATCATCAATGTCGCCTGTCGCTTTTATTTTTATGTTTTTAAAAGCCTCAATTATATCTTGAGGTGTTACATGTTCGAACTTAAAATCGATGACACTCTCGGGTACATCCTTTCTTAGCAAGTATTCAGCGAGAGCAGGAGACGCATTTAATGATTTTGTAGTTGACACTGGAATGTCTGTAAAAAATTCATTGAAAGCCTCCGCAACTTCTGAGTTTTTAACAATATTATAATTTATTTTAAAATTGTATTTTGTATTGCGAGTTTTGACTTTTCCAGTTTATTATCTGCCATGTGGATCTACATCTGTGCTATTTTTTAGTTTGTGTTTAAAGAAATCCGATTTAGCTGTAGCACAAACGCGTTTAAATAACTTCGAGCAATGCTTAACATAGTCAGCAAATTCTACGCCATAGCGTAATAATAATTATACGCCCGTTCTACATTATTATTATTATTATTATTATTATTTGTTAAGTGGGCTTTTCAAGGCTAAACGTCCTAGTATCACTGCGACCATTACTGATCTATTGTGATCGCCTCTAGCTTACAGTTCAGTGCTGATCCCTACAGCTTCTATGAACTGTAAAAGGCTCTTAGCACTGATATCGTGCACCTCATCCGGTAGTAGCTGGTATTTACCAAGATGGATGCTACGTTTGCGCATCAGGGCTTCGCACTTGCAAATCAGGTGAAGAGGCGATTCCTCGTCCTCCTTACAGAATCTGCAGTCCTTTGTACTGCTGATCTTCAAGTTAAACATGTGCTTGTTCAGCCCACAGTGACCAGTCAGCGCCCTTACCAGGATCCGCAACTTATTTCTACTGAGTAGTAATCGTTCTTTGGCATGTAGGCCATTGTAGGCCTTGACTAATGCTTTAGAATGGTTTAGGCCTGGCTGCTTCTTCCAGTGCTCTAATGATTGCTCTTTGCAATTTTTCCGTAGGGTCAGTTTGACTAGGCTTTTTGGTATTCCACAGAATGGTTCTGGACCATGTGTTGTGGTCACACTACCAGCCTTAGCTAGATCGTCTGCAATTTCGTTGCCGTCGATCCCTTCATGTCCTGGGACCCAACGTAAAATTACTTGGTTTTTCTCACCCAAGGAATTGAGAACATTCACACAGTTTAGCACCAATCTAGAACTCACAGAGTTTGATGATAGGGCTAATAAGGTAATTAAAGCTTGTCAAATTGTTTGTAAACTGTAAACAATTCAAAATGTGATCATGTTGGGTTAGCATAGTAAACAATGTTGCTTTTCGAAATGTTTAGAAATAGATTATATTTATATTATCGACTGTTGCGCGATTACTTGTTGTATTGAAATATGTGGTCAATGTTGTGGATTGTACAGACTTCACTACGATTTGTTATGATTTCTTGTAATTACTAAACTTGTACAATTGTTTTTTGACCCGAATAAAGTAAATAAATAAGTAAATAAATAAATAAAGCTGCTTGACTGTCTGAGTGTATATAAATACAATGGTTCACGTAGTGCCTTTGGAGGTTAATATCAGCGCATTCCAAAATTGCGTAAACCTCGGCTTGAAAAATAGAGGCGTGCTTGCCCAGGTTCAGAAATTTCTTAACCCTAGGTCGCTCCCCATATATTCCACTCCCCACGTGATGTCCTGATTTGGATCCATCTGTGTACCAGATCAGGCTCCCTTTTTTCCAGGAAATTTGGCTTTTGAGCCACTCATCCCTGGCTGGGATCTCTACAGTGTAAAGTTTATGGTGTTCACACTTAGGAATCATGGTGTCTGTATGCATACCTAGTATTTTATTGCCCATGATCGTTTCCTGAAAAGACTTCAGAGACTGTGAGAGCCATTTGCCCTCCCCCTGGATGGTTACCCTGTGCATACTGGCCGCCGCCACCATTTGCAAATGCAGATGTAGCGGCGGAAGGTCCAGAATTGCATCCAGGGCCGCTCCCGGGGCGGTTGTCATGGCTCCTGTGACCAAAAGGCACGCCGTTCTCTGTAAGCCGCTCAGTATATTAATCACAGTCTCCTGGTTGGCTTTTGTATGCCACACTATAGAGGCATACGTAATTGCCCGTTCTACATAGAGCTCATATCATTTGTTCCTACTTTTATGTATTCCTGCTATCGCCCAATCGCTAAACATAAGTCTGCTGTTTCAGGTTTTGTCATGAGTAAAACTGAATTATAATATTAATTTGCATCATTACAATACTTTAAATTAGATGATTTCTCTATAATGTTATTTCTAAAACTATTCAGATGGTTCTTGTTAATTGGTACAAATGTAATAGTATTTTTAGTCTCTTTCCCGTGCTAATTGACTACAATCATCGGATTGTAGTTTGTTTATTACAGACTGCCTACATGCCTGGATATCACAAAAAATGTTGTCAAGACAAGTTGATGTAGTACTTGTTATTCTAGTAGGCCCTATAAATGAGTTGATTAAATTATGATACTTAAATAATGTTATTAGCCACTAGTATATTTACAAGACACATCTTATAAATATATATTAAAATCTCCACAAACAACAATATTCTTATTACAATTGCTAACTTTAATAAGGGCTTCTTCTCCCTGTTCTACGCACACTTACAAAACAGATTCGTCACTTTGTTCAATGGCAAGACGCCGACAGCAGATATCACCACTGACGAATAAGCACACACCAGCGCGAGGAAGAAACCTGTATTCTAACTTGTACCCCGGATAGTGGAGATACTATCCAGGGTACAAGATAGGTTAACAGTTAAAGACAGGAGGAGAAGCACGGCAATCTGGAGAAGGATAAATAAATTAATATTTCTATTTGGCCGCGAATCGAACCCGGGCGGGACCTCTGCGTGGCGACCGGCATGCCAACCATGTGAACCACTCAGGTCGTCAAAATAATTGCAATGGCGCTTTCTTATGTTGACAGATTGATTTATGAAATCAGTACTTAATTAAATTTTAAATGTTGAGCTAAGGCTAATACAGTGTAGGTACGCACCTACATTATGTTACAGATTGCCATAATTTACTAAAATTACTTATATTTTGTTTCCTCCTCGTTTCGACTCTTTAGGCAATCCTACTCCATTCGGATTGCTCATGTCTGGGGGTCGTGACCTCCCATAACCTTGTCACGGGCAATGGCACAATGTAAAATAGTGTCTGCGCCATCTAGTTGTATCTTGTATTAATCGCAGTTTCATAAGTTATCGTGTTACAGTGAGTGTAATGACCGCTTTCGTTCCCAGGTGGACCCATCAGCATGCTGGCTCTCCAAGGCGTGCTGGAATTGGTGCGGCGGCACAACATCGACTACCCGGCGATGTACGACCGGCTGTACGCGATGTTCGAGCCGGAGATGTTCGCCACGCGACACAAGCGGCGGCTGGTGCATTTGGCCGACGTGTTTCTTAGTTCCACGTGAGTTCGGCTCGTTTTTATGTCTATGTTATTTTCAACAAATTATAATTGCGGAATTATTTCTTTTCTTTCTTTTTTTATTTTTATTTCTCGCGACTAAATATGAAATCGCAATGAATCCGTTATTTTTAATGTCTGGGCATTGCGTGAGCAGAAGAGAATACTCACCATCATCATCGTCGTCACCTCAGCCGCAGGACGGCCACTGCTGAACATAGTTTACCCCATGTCTTTCGCATATCTCTATGACCTTCACGATCAAAACTATCAATAGAATGTCATAGGTGAGCTTCCTAATAATATGAGCGAAGCGAGCGAAAGGTCTTCCGCTGCGGACCCTGAGACTTGGACGGTCTCGGGAGCTCAGCACGCCGTCGCGGTACATTATTATTACCATTACCTGCCTGAGTCATTACTCCCTGATAAGTACAACCTTGGGGTCTTCAAATCAAGAGTGAATAGGTATCTTCTAGGCACGCATGCTACACCGACCTCATCGTCGCTTTCCATCAGGTGAGTTGAGGTCAAATGCAAGCCTATTTACAAAAAAAAAAGCTCTCCGATAAGTATAACCTTGGCGTCTTCAAATCAAGAGTGAATAGGTATCTTCTAGGCACGCATGCTACACCGACCTCATCGTCGCTTTCCATCAGGCGAGTTGAGGTCAAATGCAAGCCTATTTACAAAAAAAAGGCTCCCCGATAAGTATAACCTTGGCGTCTTCAAATCAAGAGTGAATAGGTATCTTCTAGGCGCGCATGCTACATCTTCGACCTCATCGTCGCTTTCCATCAGGTGAGTTGAGGTCAAATGCAAGCCTATTGACAATAAAAAGAAATCAATAGAACATGTCAACCCATCCAGGCATCTCCCCGAGGGCTTAGTGGCCGCGTTCGCGAAACGCGTCTCCCGGCTGGCCCTGGTGGCGGGAGAGGCGGACGCGCGCGCACTCCTGCAACTGGTCGGAAACATGCTGCTGCGACACCCGGGACTGAAGCGGATGATCGCGTACGACGACGCGCCGCCTGTCAGTAAGTATAAGGGATTTATTATATCATTGAGATGCTGGCGATTCGCCTCGGCTTTGTCTCAAGGTTTCTCTATAATAATATACATATGTTACGCTTATAGAGGTTCCGGAAGGAATTCTCTAAATTATAGTGATGGACGCATCAAAATTCGTTTGGTTTAGGAGTTATGCGCTCATTACACATTCTTAAATTCAGTGACTGAATTCAGAAACAAAAAGCGTGAGAGCAAATCAAAGTGAAATGTATTGCTCATAGAATAAGGTCCATTTTCGTATCTCGGAGTTTTGGAAAGCGGACTGACGCGTGACTTAATATAAGTACAACAATACACACTTTGATTTGCTCTCACGCTTTTTGTTTCGCCATACAAACTTTAATCCACTGTTTCAACCCCTTTAGGGTATTTTTTGGATACAAGAAGTGTGTTAGGCGACTACTGCATGTAGGTTAAGTCGTCAATTCCTTCTTTCAACCAAATTTCAACATTTAGGGGCCAACAAAACTAAAATTCCTGTTGTCCCCCAACGGGAATGAACCGTCATTCTAAGCTGCGATATATTTAAATTTTGTCATTTTTATTGTTGGGTAATGGACATTATTATAGCTTGTCATTATTATTCATTCAAGACGTTAGTCGCACTTAAAGTCTGGTCAAACTAACGCTTTCAGCCTGCGTCGGTGGCAATCACCGAATAGTGCTGGCCGCCACCACGCGCCTGTTTGAACAATTATCAGTTACTAGTTAAAACACCGTGTGTCTGGCTGAGTAGAATAGCACCAACCCCTTACACTCGTGGGTGTAATACAAGGCGACTAATGTTTTCGAGGTAAAAGATCTGCAGTCTCCGTAGGCTGGAAAATGGGCAGCAGCGTTCTCCATTGTTATATTTATAGCACTGCTATCTCCAACCCGCCCGCCAAGCGTGGAGATTATGGCAACAACCTCCCCTCTCGTGGGGGAGGCCCTGAGTCCTGCAGTGGACTGTTATGGGCTGTGATGACATAGACATAGACATTATTTATTTTGACATCACAATACTCATAATACAATACTCATTGAGCAAGTTACATTTGTATATCTAAATTTAATATAAGTATATTATATTTAAAACTAAATAAAGTGATTCGAATATGGAGTAATACGATGGCAAAAAAGGCCCGGACTCAGCATTAGCTGCAGCAGAATGATGCAGCGCTGGTTTCCAGCCGGACCTTAACCGTGTGGAGACCTGCACGAAGCACACAACTAGCAAGTTGTATATTAAGATAACAATAGTGGAATAGTAATAATTACAAATACATACCGACGACGTAGTACCAATACCGCCTAAGTTCCATTTTGGCGATTTTTCGTTTTTAATGTCAATCGACGCAGAACGCAATTTCGCACGTGCTGGCAAGACCGCTAAGTTTGATATTCGATTTTTCGTAACTTTAAACACTAATAGAATAGGCTTTTAAAAAATAAACTTCTATGAAAATTAAACATTTTTTTCGTTTCTTGAAAAGTTGTAATTTTTTAGTTAGGAGATTTATTTATTTATTCTTAGGAAAATCAACAGCTGTTGTAACATGGATTAGAAGTAAACTTCAGTATCAGAAAGCCAATTACAGATTCTCGCAGATAAACACAGATTAAAATATTATAAGTCACATCATCTTATAATCGAACGCTTTTCTCCAATATAACTACTACAAACGAAAAAAGTCCACATCCCTTACGACATTATTAAAGGAGGCACACGCACGCAGTACAAAACTATTCTGCCTATAATTTGTCGATACGATAGGAAGTCGCAGAGGAGCGGTGGATCTATATTGCATAGATATTGGTACTTCGTCGTCGATACGTGTGTAAGATAAACAAAAAGAAAGGTGAGCGTTTACACAGATTGAGTAAGGATGGTGTGTTAACACTCCCGCAGTGTCGAACGACCCGTACGTGATGGAGGAGACTTGCGCGGCCAACTCTCGCGCTTTGGGCTCCTCTCTCTGGGAGGTGGCTGCTCTCCGTCGGCACCACGCGCCGTCGCTGGCCGACGCAGCGGGGAGGGTGCTGCAGGCCGCCGACGGGAGCACCCAACCGCTCAGCCTCACCGCCGCCGACGATACCGACGTGAGTATAATCCGCGTCACGAAAGAAGAGACTTGGCAAATGGCAGGGATTTCGCGCGGGTCGAACTGCGCATGTCGAGCCACGTGACCCGCCAAGTCTCTTTTTACATGACACTTGTTTTAACGGCCATCTTGTCATTGCCAGCTTTTTAATCCCCGACGAAAACAGAGATGTGTTATATTTGACGTGTGTCAGATGTTTGTGAGTCTGTCTGTGACGTCGTAGTTTCCGAACGGGTGGACCTATTTGGATGCTGTTATCTATGTGAAAGTTTTGTTCCATTGAAATCGGTGCTGTAGTATTTGAGTTTCAATAAATTTGGCCGGGGCCACCCGACTTTTTCTGTCGTTTTGTTTATTTACGAAACTCCGTCACTTCAAAGTGCTTTAGGAGTCTCCTAAAATTTTGGGGGTGACGATGAATTTGGGCTTTCCAAATAAACGCTTTTCAGGCCTGACAGATGAAGGTCGCCTCGTGAACTCATCATCATCGTCCTAGCGTTTACCCCGGCCTCTGCCAGGGTCCTTTCTTACTCATTCTCCTCCACTTCGACCTGCCTTCGGCATCCTCGCGTCGTGGGCCGTTGGCTCTCGCATCCGACTCAGCGATGTCAATCCATCGCTTCTTGGGTCACCCACGGGACCTCTTTCCTGATACCGGCAAGTTCAGGCACCCATTTCTCACGTATCCCAGAGGCGTACGCAACACGTGACTGAACCAGCGCAGGCGAGCCTCCTCGACCTCATCTGCGATATCCCTCACGCCAAAGCCACGGATGTACTCGTTGCGTACTCTATCGAGCCGCATACCTCGCCTAGTGCCCTAACCTTGCCTCATTCCTTCCGCAGTTGTTCGACGCGGAGCTGAAGAAGCGTTTCAAATCCATCGAGATGAACTTCGTGAGGCCCGACGGCATGTCTTTGGTGAACGGGGAACGCGTCATGCAGTACTGGGAGCTGATGGCTTGAGCTGGCCACGCGAAGGACCGAGCCCACCAGTATACAAGGTCGAATAGAGACGGCAGTAAAATACCTGAATATTTATTGTAAAAAAAATGTTTAAAGCATTTTTTCCCGAATGGATTAGTTCCGCGGTCACCGGTCAGGACTAACGTAGTCCGCATCTTACGCTTTCTTTCAATTGACGGTTTATTTTTGGACCTTGAAATGGGATTCTTCAAGAGGTATTTCAACAACCAGGAGCCTCACCAATCCTCGCACTGTGACATCTCGATTTCGACATTATCTTTCTTTTTTCATTGTCTCTATTTAAAATGTAATTGAAAACATTCTTCCGCAATAAAGGGTTGGCGAAGATCGTTGGGACTAAGTTTTTCGGTTGTATATATTTCAGGGAATCTTTTTTAGAGATTAGTGACTAGAAATAATGACGAATTGGAGATGTCATGGGTGCGTTCTGACCGGACCGCACTTAACGCACCGGGCAGGCGATCCGTGAGGAAAGGAAGCTTGCCTTTCTCACGCAGTGAAAGGCTGCCTTCTTTCACAGCGCTGGGATCACTTGCTCTGACCACACACGATGCGATCCGTGTACATGGCTGGACCACGGGGCATGGGACGCATCCAATGTGTGGGAATAACTTAGAGTCCTGAAGTCCTGAGGTATGCTGAACTAGGTGACGTCACGGCGTTCCATCGCACACCTCGGGAACTACAGCTGTCTTCACGCCATTGACATAGGGTAGAAATGGGCATGAAAGAAACCCTGTTGCAAAATAAAAACGGGCACATAAGCAATTTTCATACAAGCGAGATAATGTCGAGACCTTGGATCTCCACCTGGCTACTGTCGGGGTACACTCTCCTTCATCCATGCTCTAGATGTGCGTATTCAGAATGCACCCAGAAAGTTCCCAGACGGAGATCTAAGTTCTCCAAATTGTCTCGATTGTACGAAAATTATCCATGTGCCCGTTTCTTTTAGCAAAGGAGTGTAGTTGGAACTATAGGAGGAATGTTGCGGCCGGTCCGCCATTGTAGAGTACCGCTCTCATCCGTAATCATTGGCAATAGCGTTGTCTATGGTTGCATATTTTTTTTATTATCTCAGTTCTGCGGGGCTATTGGCTAACTCAGTTGACAACTGTATTTGACACTAGATAATTCTACACCACGTCATCTACGTTGAAAACTGGCAATAGCGTCTACCAAATTAGTACCAAATTAGAGTAGTGTCAGATTTTTTTATGTAAAATTCAGTTGTCCACTGAGATAGCCGATAGGCCCTCTGTTCGCTATTATTAATTACCATCGAGCACTTTTATTTCTTCCTTGTCCATTCATTTCCTATGTCGATGGTTCACGGTGAGATCTAGTTTCGCACCGCTGTTGTCGCGCAAACAAATTGTGGTCTGGCAACACTCTGCAACACGTCGACGCAATTTTGTCTCTAGTAAAAAAAAAATATAATTGATTATGTTGCCCGTTCCTTGAAACGTATGACCCAGTCATTTGTAAATTATCTAGCGGAAATCTTTAGCAGAGTGCAGAGTATCGATAATTCGTGTTTGTTAAGTGTTTGTAGAGAAATTCGTAGACGTTATGAGTATAGTTGTGGTACCATTGTGTGCTGATCGGCATCGGATCGAGATAGACATAGACATGATTTACTTTGACATCACAAAAATCCATAAGCGGGACGTTTTCGCCGGTATTGTATGGCTGCCATGCGGGAGAGAGACAGGGATTTTTGATTGTGATTGAGATTTTTTAGGTAGGGAACTACGCGGCGGGACTAAGGCATCGATTAGACCTATGCTTAATTCAGCAGTAAGTCAACAGAGAGCAGATCATTTTGATCATTTTGGAAAAGGCGTGATACAAAAATGGACCATACATTCCATTTTGATCTGCACTCTGATGACTTAGGTTCCTAGATTAAGCAAAGGTGTAATCGATGCCTAACTTTTCATCGGAATCATGGCGATATAAATAAATATTATAATATCTTACATAAATATCAAACTTGCAATTAAAGCTACTTGATTTCGACCATATCCCGATCCGATGACGACAGGTATACAAAATGGCACCAAGCTGACGCCACACGAGCGCAAATTTGTACTGCATTCGGATTTATAAAAAATGATGGTTCCGTTCACACGCGACACAAAATCAGTTGCGCATTCTATATGAAGGTCGATTGCGTGAAATTACGCTAGTGTGGCATCAGCCTTACTGCAGCGGTACCGCCTATCTTCAATTGAACGCCGCCATTTTGATCCCACCCTGTGGAATGACGTCACAGAATTTGTGCCGTCGAATTCAGTAACGGTCAGAATGAAAGAAATGAATGCCATTACGGAGTATACAGTAACATCGATCCGTTTCACATTTAGATTTTGAAACATCGCAATTTTAAATTGTATAATGCTAGATAAATGTACTATTATAGAATAGAATATTTTTAGTTTATTTTCGTATTCTGCTATTTTGAGTGCATTCTAAGTATTCTGCAATGTTAAATTTATTTATACAACGAGATAAAATTTAAACTAAAAAGATTTGAAAAAAAAATTTATGTGAGTAGAACATGATGTTAGAGTATAAACAACTTCATGCCATTCAAAATCGATTCAGTCAAATTCACAGGATAGGCCCTATTGAGAGTATAGCCTATCCGAAATGCATGTTGTGACGTCATTTCACAGGTTGAGATCAAAATGGCGGCCTCCTATCGGAGATCGGCGGCACCGCTGCTGGTATCTGCGGTCTTAAATCGGACATATGGATGCATTTAAAATTAACAATCATTTTAAAATATATTTTGTAATTCGCATTCACTAATATTTGGAATCGGTCTAAAGTATTTAAATCTTAGCTATCTATAGTTGTTGAATGAATGAATAGTTTTCTTTGGCGTTTGATTTCTAAATCAAGTATTATGTTATTTATATTTGATAATATAGGGTCTCTTAACCATACGTCTGTGGTTACAGTTTGGTTAAAGTTCAGTGTGAAAATTTTCTACGACATGTACAATCAGAATTGCATGATCGACTTGTATTGATCATGCAATCTTGGTAAATTTGTTAATACAAAAAACTAAAAGAATTTATTTTCGAGCACTTTATAAAGATTTACGTATAAGGCACATCTTATTTCTTGTTTGTTCGATTGTCTCGACTTTTGTTTGGGAAGTCTAGATACTAAATAATTGTGAATTTACCTTTACAATATAACTGGAAATGTTGAATAGGTATATTACCGTATTAAAACGTAAATGAAATTTTCAGTTTTAGTGGAAAATTAACCACGAATTAAGAGTTCGAATCGCACACTGCCCTGTGTCCTTCGTGTATGACAGGAGCTGTCTTTTTTATGTGGTATGGAAGACTAGTATAAACTGGACAACAACACCACTCATCATAATGGATTAAACGGATTTATTTTGTTCATAATTGCCAGTCATCTTAACCGTACGGATAGTGGACAGAAATCTGCATTTTTACATATTAAATTCATACAAAGCAAACCAAAATAAATAAATAATATTCATTAGCCAAATAATACAACAACAAACACAATAAATGACAATAAATCTCTTAATTACTATGTGTATGAAACAATTCAGACACTAAGAATGTATTAGCCACATATTTATTTCTTGCCTCCTACAGACAGTATCTTTTGAGCATTTCAAAAGTATGATTTTTAGCCCTGAACGGTTGGAAAGTGGAATATTGTGAAGATTTGAAAGAATACGAGTTTTCAAGGTCATACGCGTAAGAGCGTTTCCCGCATCATGCGACAGGTACGGGGCAGTGTGAGATCCGCTTTAGACCAGCTGTCTAGTATAGCTAGTGTCAAATAAGAAGAGACTTGGCGGGTCACGTGGTTCGACTTGCGCTGCATACGATTACCTGCGCGAAATCCCCTCCACTGCCATTTGACAAGTCTCTTCTTTCGTGACGCGGGTTATAGTACACAAGACATTAGTTAATCATTTCATTTGGACATTCTAGTGACTTGTATTTTATATCCAGTTGAATACATCTTGCACTCTAATATTAGCTAATAATAATAAACATAAAATAGATAGCGTAACGTGTTGTAAAATGGTTAATTTTATTTTTTTATATGAAAACTGTTTTTGTTCCGCGTACGTGGGAACTTGTTCTGCGCGAGTGGCGCCGCGAGTGATTCGCGCTCTCTTTCTAGCATTGTGTGTGTGAAAGAGAGGTCGATACCACGCCGCCCGCCCAATCGCGCCCCAGTAAGTGTGAGTGCGATGGAGTCGTATTCGTGAGTCTGTGATCAACATTAAGACGGCTGACTTCGTACAAAATATTAAGACACATTTGGACTAAACTTCTCTTTTATCTTTCTTAACTTTCCCTTCTTATCTTAGATAAAACAGATACTCTGGGTAAGATGGACTTTTTGGAGAGTTCTCTTTTTGTCATCGGGAACCGAATTTAATTGTTCGTCGCGTACGAAGGCAGCACGTCAACCTACCCAATGCCAGTGTAAGATTAGCTAACATTCCTGTGCACATTCATAAAGATGCTACCTCATCTTATACAGATTTTAGGTAGGTTGATGAGCTGCGTTCTGTATGTACTCGTTGTTTATGGACATAATGTGTCCACTTGTAAAATAGCAGTTGTCGCTGGTGTACAATGTTGATAACCAATAGTGAACTACATAAAACAATTGTAATCTCTTGCCATGTCAACCCATATGTAAAAATGTAGAATTCATATTTGCATCAATAAAAGTGTATACGGCAATGAGTTTGTATGAAGTCAGCCTAGGAATAAGATTTGTATTAATGTAAGCGGAATTGATTGTGGATCCCAGTCGAACCTGCAGACTGTTGTTGTTTATTGGCCGTCTTCCTCGCTCTACCGATGTTCGCGGGTGTGTCGCAACTATGTAGTGTGATAGGAAACAACTAAAGAAACTTTGAAAACACAAAAATGAAATGAGTGAGGTTTTTAGATCAAAAGATCAACCAGGTGGCGTAAGATCAGCTGTCTATAAAGCCTTGACATTGGTAAAATAAAAGAAGCAGACTTTTTGGGGGTAGGCCGATAAGTGAGTTTTTGTGAGGGTAGAGGAGAAAAAAGAGTGAATGGTTTTTGGAAAGGTGGTCATATTGTGTATATCAGGTTTTTAATACACGTCTGTGATAGTTTCAACGATCTGCTTATCCTGTTTATTGGTCAAGGCGGACCCCGGGCCTTCGCGAGAGATCAACCGGGACATTAACGATAGATAAATAGTTAAATAAATATATTTTAACGATTAGGCGCATAACGACGAAAGCGCAAACTGACGTAACAAATTCTAATAATGGTCAAAAACGGAAAATGACAAGATCGCATAATGTCAAAACTTCTAATAGTCATGGACTTCGTTGGGAATACCTGTAAAAGCATGTGTTAATCCGATAGACAGCCATAAATTTAACAGTAGGCCTAACGTAAGGCATCACCTAGCTCCATCTGGTGGATTTTCATATCTGAAACCCCTCATTGAACGATAAATGCGGGGTCAAATGTTGCGCGCACCTGCCAGCATCCATCCTTCCTTCCTCCCATTCCATTGCATCCGAATCCCAGTCGTAAGGTTTTTAGTGATAAGAAATTTATTTTGTTAATATATTTTTGATTATTTGAATTGATCAGGATATGACAGCAACATGGCCATATTTATTTAACTTTATTGTTATGTTTAATATTAATATTGGAAGCTCCGGTTGTTCCGTTTGACACCTCCAAGTTATCTGATACTAGGGGGCCAGTAGAAATATTAAGACGAGTCTTCTATCAAAATTACGAATAAGCTGGTCAAGTGAAGGTTCTGAAGACAGCTGGGAAGTACGGTACTGATGGTGTCAATCGGAAAGAAGGGGAACCTCGCAGTCTAGGGCGCGGCTTAAGCCAACTATTTCTTATGCCGCCTGTTGAGTGCGGTGTTTATCAACGTGTTAGGGGAATAAGCTTTTGTGCAATGCTAGTTTTTGTTGATTATGTTTATATATTTTGTTGTAATACTATTTTTACTCCCCCACACTGGGTTTATTGTTACAAATCGAATTAGCAACCTACCGTATCCGTATCGTTTTAGTAAAATGCATTGTAATATTTTTCTCACAATTCAAATGTATTTCTGTCGGTATTTTTCCAACGTACTCACACCGTGAAGGTTGGAAAAAGATGGACTGAAATTCAACTGCACGCCGTCTGCAACTGAAATTTTGCAGCTGCTTTTCAGTTTAAACGCAGCCCATCGGTTTCGACCCTAACTATTTACAATGAATGCCTTAATAGATAAATGTGATTACACTCGGAGATGAAATTTAAGATCGAAAGTGTAAACAAATTGGCACTTTTAAAATTAAACCCAAGGAGTGGATTATTTAAAATCATTAATATATTGATAAAAATTATCACATTCAAAATGAAATTTAATCGTATAAATATTAAAAGGCGTATTTAAAGGCGGGACCAATGGCGAGTTCTTGTGTCGGAGGCCAAGATCCACTTCGGGTCGCTGAGCCAGCGAAGTAAGTAAGTAAGTAAATATTAAAAAAAACTATTTTTTAAGTAATCAACCCCTTGGGTTTATTTTTTATAGGGGCAATTTGTTTACACTTTTGATCTTGAATTTAATCTCTGAATTTACATAAAAAGTATATATAATGAAACGTTTGAACGATGCCGAATCTCGCAATATTGAGAAGCCGTGCCCACCGTATATGTGATTATTGTAACAAACACTAGAAATAAGTTACTTGTAAGGTATTATTTTATCTTCATTTAATGTTCTATTATTGTAAAACTGACAAAATAAAAGTATTGATATAAATAAATAGAAGTGGTTATTATTTTATTATACAGAGTGTAAAAAGACCGCTAGCATTAATTGAAACCTCATATTCTACCCATGAAACTGAACAACTTTCCCCAAGAAACATACTTTTAAAAGTGTTAAAATGGCAGCTACTTGTCTGTTTTAGTCTTAGCTCATTTATAATAGGTACTATACCTAGTAGAGTGAAAACGTTTACCCGTGCGTGTAACTGAACCCTGTATTGCAACTCTAGTCGATCGGCCATAGTATAACGCCGTGTCTATATTATAGCCAAGGTATGATCCATGAGGCTGTATAGTGTCCCTGGTAGAGTAGAATAGCACCAACCAAATGTTTTCCAGACAGAAGTTCTGAAAATCGGTGTAGGCTGGAAAATGGGCAGCAGCTTTTTCCATTGTTATATTTATAACACTGCGATCTCCAACCCGCCTGCCAAGCGTTATGGCAAAAACATGATGAACCTGATTTCGTGGGAGAGGCCCTGAGCCTAAGGCTATGATGATGATTGGGCTAGGTGAGGTAGGTTGAGTTAGGTGCTACTATGACCATGTATCATCTGGCCCAAATCTCTTAGTTATTGACAACGAAACTACGCGCCATATTTATTTAAAAGAAAGAAAAGACATTTATTACACATAGCACACCACGAATATGTCATGACCAAGGGAAATAGGGATTCATTTTTAGAATATAGATTCGTGTACGTAAGTTCCCGGCAGAGACAATGTTCACGTTGCTTAAAAGCGAATTTCTTTGGAGAAAATGGAAAAGCAGGAAAACTCCTCAATCAAAAGGGTTCTCCTTAGTGTTAAGAGATCAACGAATTACAGATTACTAAATGATTTCCAGTAAATAATTTAGAAAATCCAATTAATACTATAAATAGTTCAACAAAGACTATCAAACGATCACTGAACGCAGTTTATTCGACGGAAAATGTCGATGTTCAAATTGTTTTGCCTAGTTGCTTTACCGGTTCTTGTACTGGGCGATTGTTGTTACTACACGTATTCACGTATTTCAATTTTGCCGTTGAAAAGGGCGATGTGTGGGACCGGTACGGCGCGGCGGTTCATGGTGGGGGCTATCGATATAAGAAAAAAACTATAAGTGGGTGTAAAACATACGCTTGTGGCGACGGAAGAAAGCACAGCGGCACTTATTGTGGCCATGGATCATGCAACATTTTCGGCTGCGACTGTAGCGGTGGCTGCATCCCGGGCGATGTCATTGAATCGTTCAAAAACTTCTACGGGGATAGAGGGAGAAACATTTTTATCGAACATCAAATTAAAACAGAAACATATCCGTGTTCTTTGTTACATAGTTTGAAACTTGAAAAGAATAAAATTTACGTTTAAATTTTTTTTTCATTTGAGGTCTTTTTAATTTCATACAATTATGTGGAAAGACATAAACTAACTTTGCTTGGAAAATGGTAAGTTAATAAAACTACATTATTATAAAAATATATTAGCTCTATATATTTTCAACAAGAACATATTTACAAAATACAAAAATATCTAGTCTAAACATTTGGCACAGCAAATCAGGACATATGAAAGAACATAGGGCAAGCACCAAAAAGCTCTCATGTTTAACATAATTACTTTATCAATAATTTTATAATTAAATTTAATGCAAAATATACAATTTTTTCCAACAACAGACTTTTTTGAACTTCATCCATCCCTATAGAATAAAAACCTAAAATGGTAACAAAAATATTACTATAATCTGTAAGTAATTTATTTTTAAACTAGTACGCGGCGTGGCGCCCTCTGTTCCCAAAGTATAGCTTCTTAATTACGAATCAAATCGGAATGCACGACAGGTCTGCAGACATGGCGGACTGACCAAACGGCAGCTCGAAATACGCTGTCGCTGCGTATGAGCGTCTCATCTGCTCTTGTGTCGTGTCTTTGACGCGTGCTCTTCACGGAGCACAACACGCCGAAGCTAGTTGCGCTCAAAATTCATATAGATGGCGCGCTCTAAGAACTCTAAACATTATTACAATATTTTGTCTATATGGAGCTATTGTTGTAGCTATGGGCGGGTGCACCGGCATATCAGCTTGGTCCTTGTGACTCGATGCCAGCCTTGCGATTGTGCAATGCTAAGATTGGTTGTGGTAAATATTTTTGGATTCGCACGACTATATTTTTTCACGCCATTGTCACAGATAATCAAAATACAAACTAAAAACCTGGGAACAGAGCTGGGAAGGAGACATTTTGCCAAAATGTTCTATTGTATTTTACCTACATTGCTATTTGTTCTTTTTAAATACCTGTACTAATAAAGCTGATGAATAATTATCACAAAATCAAAATGAGATAAGTAAATAGAAATGCCATGTGGGGTTTATTTATTGAGAACGCTTGGCCTCTACTGCGCATAACTTTACTAATGCGCAATAACCGCGTCGTGCCTGTTGTGTCGTCTATATATATTATGTTTCTCTATGTATTTTACTGCGTGCAATAAAATGTTAAATAAATCAATAAATAACTCTCAGGTATCAGATAGTGTCAGACACTATGGCAGGTCTCAGATAGTGTCAGGCACTATGGGTAATAGTTGGTTATCAAGTCAACTATGCTTTGTTTAATATAGGATGATAATTTTGACATCTTACTAATTGTTGGTCCTTGGGGCATGCCTATGGAGAGTTGTGTTTTGTTTTGGTAAAATGCACTACGGATAATGTCGTACTTCATGGACAGGTACCGCCCCTTTAGTGAAGTGCCACGAATAACAACAAACTATCGAAAATCGGGTTTCAAATAAAATAATCGAATATTTAAAATTAACATTTAGGTCATTATAAATTCTATGGTTTAGGCTGACTGGCCGAATAAAAATATTTACGTGTCGGAATCGTCGTTGTGGAAGGGTTTTTAATATTAAAGAAATTTTTTTGTTTTCCATAATGTATACAGCGTAACCATGCAACTATCGATTCCATTAACGATTTTACACTACCCCACCCTACTGGGAGCTGTCAAAATAATCACTTATATTTGACAAAGTATAGTCGGCGACAATGTCACACGTGCATCACGACACTTAATCTTATTTTGATTTCTGTGATCATTACGTATTGGTAAATGGTAACTAAGTGATTAGGTAATTTAGTTTATAATATAAATAATACTATTATAATGATATGTCAAATAAAAGTAACAAGTTAATCTTCATTTTCTTTTAAAGTGATTTTTTTACGTAAAATTTTTGTTGTAAACACAAATTATGAAGAAAACATCGGGCAAGTTAAAAAATAACAATAGAATATAAAAATTGCCCATGCTAAAAAGCCTTAACTATATTATTGCAATTTGCTACATTGCTAAAAGTCATAATCTAATTATTTTCTAATATTGCCTCTGTAAATTGGATTTAGTCTTTTTTATTCAACAACAACAATGTGTTATGTAATAAAATTAATAATACACTTTTAGGCTAATTCAACTAGCACCCTTTTACTACAGTACAGTCAGTTCGCTAATAACGAGTGGTGAAAAACTATGGTTGTAATGGAACTTCGCCTACGCCTCTGTTACTGCGGAAGTCTCGCAAGAAATAATATCTCCGTCTCCGCAAAACCTTTGTTTTGTTGTAACGGACGTTTATTTAGGTCATAATACAACGCGCGAGCAGTGACGCTAAACTGAACTGAAATATAATTTGCCTCTCCTTAATTTTGATTACTGAAGAAAGTGTACTATGAATGTAACTATTTGAAATAAAGATTTTTGACTTTCTATGGCGTCGATAAACCATGAATTACAAATAATTACACTTCCACTTTCTCCTTCGCCTCCGTTAAACTTCGAGTCGGCGGAGGTGAAGCTCTTCACCTCCGCATCCGCCTTAGCCTCTGCTAAGTAGGCCTCCATTACAACCCTAGGAAAAACCATTAATTTGCACACTAGTTTTTCTGAGACTTCAAGATGTCAAATCACTAGTGAATTCAACAATACCAGAACACCATATGCAATAAACTACCTCCGTAAATATGAACTGATTATGTCTTACTGAAAGGATATAAGGTCAAAATTACAATAAAATTGCGATTCCAGACAAAAAAGACGTCAAAAACTCACGGCATCCACTGTGGCAGCCAAGCGAATGCCATAAGGTTATTATAACACGCATATAAATCTAAAAAGCAACAAAACTGATCATCATTCACTCACTCACTTACTCAATCTTGAACTAAACCTACTAGACGATAGCTAGATTCTATTAGACTGACATGGCCAAGGGAGTCAATAGAATTTCACTCTTACGCGCTACTTTCGAGTTTGAACTCGTAACGCAGAGAACCACTAGACCCAAAACGTGGCCACCAAATCCGTAGCACATCCAAAATCACTTAACAATTTGTTCTTGGCTGTCAGAGGGCGCTGGCGTCGCGCCATGGCAGCAAGAGATCTGCGGACTGTCCTCTCTTTCCGATTCCCTGTCCTCGTCACGAGCTTCATGCACCACTACGGTCTCTTGCGAGGTCTTGCAGCACTCCTGGGGAGGTTCCTGCTTCTTCTTGCAGCAGATTTGCCGTTCAGTCCTCAACAGCTGGACGTCTTCTACGCTGGGGCTGTCTTCTTTTTCGCTTTCGACGTGGTCGTAGCGACTGGGGCCGGCGGCTTCCATTTTCCTCGCCCTGGCTACTCTGGAAGGGCAGTTCTTGGCTCCGTAGTAGCAGGTGGCGCTGGGTTCGCCGCTGGCGCCCTCTGCGGGCGCGCGGAAGTAGTGCGACGGCTGGATGCAGGTGCGAGTGCGACAGATGAAGAAGTCGGACTCGCAACTCGACGAGTCGAGAAGCGGCGGCGTCGTAGTCTCCGCTGCGGAAAGAGTGATGGTTAGCCGCGTTTTATTTCATATTACAGGAATGCATGTATCCAAACTAAATAATAAATACAATTTTTAGTAAGCTAACATACGTTGGCTAGCAAATAAAAACAAAACATTACAATTATTTAAGTACTACAAACTCAAGCGGACTCTCTAAGTACGCACAATATTTCGGAAACATGCTAGGAAATTGGATGGCAGGATCAAGCCTGAGAAGTGCACCTTCGCTGCCGGCTGGCCTTATCTACTGTTGCTGCCAAGTAGCAACGATTGCTCCGGTCTACCGATTTGAAGAATAATATAGTAAATCGAAATGCCACTATAACCGATGTCTCAGTTATGCGGGCCTTCATTTATGCGGTAGGGCTCCAGGTATGTCCGAATCAGAGATAGGGCCGGCGGACGACAAGCCTTTTATATTGGCGCTATTAGGTCTGTTGTCAAAATAGAAACCACTGCACAGCCCATAATAGGATTCCATTTTGAGCCTTCACCGGTGGCGCGAACTGGTAAACACAAGAAGGCAGCCCCTTGTTTTTTGCTCCGTCATGTTTTTTAATCCCGCAAATGGGACGCCATTTTATTTACTTTAGAAAATGAAACTAACCTTTTCTGAAATATCGAACTAATTACTTATTTTACTTAGATGCTACAGCAGTCAAAACAATAAATAATCATGGTTATGATCGAGCATAAATCTTTGCCTGAAAATGCACTATAACAAGCGTAAAGCACCTACATGCACTATTTATTTCATCCTAAAACAAAGCGTCTATTGAGAATCATAATCGCACGAGGGCCAATAATTTATCTAATAGGTGGATCCATCTAATAAGACATAAATTTAATTAATCTAATAGAAGTACCCTACATTCAAGCCTAGTACAGTGCCACCGACTTATCTGTTAGTAGGTAAATCTGAACTATAAATTATTGTACTAAAATATCATGCATGTCATACAAGAAAGTTGTAGGTAAAGCTAGAAGCTACTCTCCGAATTAAAAACTTAAGAAAAGAAATGAGACTTTCAGTGTTTTAAATTTTTTATAATATGTAAACGCCTATGGATTTTTGTGATGTCAAAATAAATCATGTCTATGTCTATTATCCCTATGTCTCTTTTTAAGTTATAGTGGCATAAGTGGGGATTCGTTTCTCCCATTGGTTTTAGGATTCACAGATCGGAAACTAAAACGATCAAACGTTCAATATATGTAAGTATGGCTTAGAATAAAATTGCTGTTGGATATCCTATAAATAAATAAAATAAGGGGTCACGAATATTACATTCAATTAAATATTCGAAGTGTGGCTTGTAGCTTTACCTACAACTTCCTTGATGTCATGTAATATATGATGATTGGGTCAACATCTTTAAATTCTAATTGGTCCGTCAGTTAGGTTATAAAATAATATTACACGGGTATTTCTGTTATTTATCAAATCCATAAAAAAATACAAAAATAAATCATATCAAAGTGGGGGCTCGTGACGTCACTTCTGAGTAAAATTGCACCTCAGGCGTGACGTCACGCAACATTTCCACGCACTGTATCGGCATTATTTTTTGATCACGTTATAAAGAAAAAATACATGTGCAATAATTATTGATAATCTACCTGACGGACTAAAAAATGGTTTCAGTCATTATTCCTATTTTAGTACAAGCTGTCATGTTAGATCTGATTACGTCTACTGAACAGATAAGCTGGTGCCACTGTAATAAGTAATAACCAATGTAGACTACAGCCATTAGTAAGAGCGAGAGATTCCAAAAACCACGAGATGGCGCTACTGCGACGTGAGCTCTGATGTCAAAATAAAGACCTGTCATTGGCTGGAATATGTTTTAAGACTTTCGTGGAAGGTTATTCACTACACTTTCACTATACATATTATACGGTTTGTATTGTCCGATAATATGTGTAGTGAGAGTGCCTGGAATAGATTCGTCGTTTTACAACAGTTGTTTCTGTCCGACAGTACGGCAGTATTTTGACAACAGACCTTTACTAGTGCCATTAGAAATCGCGAAATCGCACGTTTGTAATTGCTAAGTATAAATCGCAGACTTTTTTGGTAAATCCGTGCTACCATCTGGTGTAATTACAGCATGCATTATATATAATATGAGAATCTTCAACAAATATGCAATAATTTCGTGAAACAAAAGTATATACTGAACAAATAATGAGTCGACCTACCCTACTACTACAACTACCTACTATGAGAACCTACCTATAGTAAACGCCGTCGTTCCTGGCAGTAGAAACTAACAATGTCTGTAAGTACGAAAGAGAAAGCGTTATATCATTGGTGTCGTTCTAACGTTTGTATTGGCCTGAGCCCTGACTGCCAAAAGCGATGGCGCCTGCCCATGGCCATAGACTGTATACGGCGTGACGGTGTGGAAAAGCTTCTAAACAGGCAACATTTACTTCGCAAAAAAAATCGGGCACATGGGCAATTTTCATACAATCGAGACAAATTCGCACCACCCGCCGGGGGCTGGGTACTCATCCCCACTATGTAGACCCTCTGATGGTCACCACGCGAAGGTTCGAAAGAACGTTTATCGCTCGTACGATTCGGATGTGGAATGAGCTCCCAGCCACAGTGTTTCCTTTGGACTATGACATGAGATCGTTCAAGAGGTATATTAGAGGTCTCTTTGGAGGCGGGCAACGCATTGGTGACTCCCCTGGTGTTGCTGATGTCCATAGGCGGCAGTGACCACTTTCCATCAGGTAGTCCTCTTGCCTCTTTGTCTGCCGTGTAACATAAAATTGGAGATGTAGGATCTCCACCTGGGAACTTTTTTAGAGCAATCAGATTATGCATAACTAGAGCATAGACGGAGGAGGTCTAGAGTCTCCAAATTGTTTCGATTGTATGAAAATAGTCCGTGTTTATGTGGCTGCAACACAGTGGTCGGTCGTGACGGCGACCATTGTCAGATATTTTTTCCATCATTGATTGACCCACGCTATAATTTTGAGCCATAGTGCGTCCTTGCGACATGAAGTTTGTCGTTAGTGAAGCGAAGTGAAAATATTGCAACCAGATATTGCTGTACAAATACTGCCCGTTAAGAAGCCTGAAATAAAATCTGAAATCTACAGATACACCTAAAAATTATACGTCAATAACTTTCGTAAAATGTCATCTAGGACTACATTGGAGCCTAGTACATCCTAACCTACTATAAAGTCTAGTATCTCCGTGGCGGCTCGTCGAGCTGAGTATTCGCCTGTTGCAGCTCGATTGCGTCCATCTCCTTGCAGAGCTTGCCCTCGCACACCTCCCATGTGCACTTCTCCTTGTTGCAGCGGTCTTTGGGATAGGCCAGGGGTTAATGGTCTGGCGAGCGAGTCGTGGCGCCTGGGGTTTTTTTTATTAATGGCATGGCTCACAAAACGGTTGACAAGACTCGGGAGCCGTTTGGCGCCCCGTGAGGGTAGTTCTTTTTATTTTCGTGGCCCAGATTCAGATTCATTTGTTGGCCAAAGTGAATACAAGTACATTTATATACCCAGCAGTAAATACAGACAAAAATGTGCATTCATTTAGGGTTCGCCCAATAATGATGTAAAATAGAATAAGCTTCATTACATCCAAGACGCCACGACACGACAGAATACAACAATCAATCTAGATTTTTACCTAAATTTTTAAACTAATGGCAATGCCGGTGTCTTAAAAGTACCAAATTCTTCTACTCCGGCTATATTTAAGGTAAACAGCTTAAATATTGCGGTTTTCAGGTGACACGACTCGCTTGGTAGATTCAAGGATTAGGTATTAGGAGTGTTAGTGATGAGGTAGCTAGCATGCAACTGGTTGTTTAAATTTGCTATTTACAAGATTACTTCACAGTCTAGCATTTCACTGGCAAATTACATTGAGAGGTCACATGTAACGGCAAAAAGCTGTTGCAACCGTGACAACGCCTTAGGAAAATCAACCTTAACAGTAACAAAATTAAGAGTAATATTCACCTGTGTCATCGCACTCAGGGGTGCATATCACTGTGCGCTTGGTGCCGAAGCATTGCATCTGCAGCCGAGTCAGCTTCGGCCCGAAGAGGAAGTAGCCTGCAGTACGTTCAAGGCACCGTTAGTAATTAATATGCTTGGACAAATTCATACAGCGCCATCTAGCCCCAAAGTAAGCAAATAGTAATGTGGGAATTAATGTAGAGGTGTGAAGAGGGAGCTACTGTCGCTGACCACAGTAGATCTAAAAAATCCAACTTTAGAAAGTTAATTCGTACTCCGAGGTACCGGTTTCCACCCCAGTACCGCCATGCACCAATGGCGCTTTTTTGAGTTATTTATATTATTTGAACACTAACCGACCCTCTTACAGTGAGATAAGGCATCGTGAGGAAACCATTCAGACGACGATCAAATCTGGTCAGGTTTCCCTGTTAACAGGGCCACGGAGGTCAGATGGCAGTCATTCCATTTTAATTACCTGATCTGCCAACTCCTGGATTAAAGTGTAGGCGGACCCCGGGCCCTCGCTGGCGAGATCACAACCGGGACATTAACAAGATGACCATCGAGTGAATCAGTGATTGCGTTAATTTGCAGGATCCTATAATTCATTGTCCTACGACACTCACAAAACACACACGTAAGTACGTTGACGTAACGGTCAAGGAAAACGTTGACAGTTGTAACGGTCGACGTTTTCCTGAGGATGAAGCGTCGAGGAACGAATCCTGTCTAGAGGTTTGCCGACGAAACCGTTGTGTTTTGAGTCATTGGCAGGTGCAATAAGGTGACATATTTATTATTTGAGATCCAATGAATCAGGTGAGATATAACTGGAGTTTCTTAGCGGCAGAATGCCGTCGACTCAGGTTGAACAGAGTTGACAAAGTTGTACTTCACAAAATTACTGGGCACTATAAGACCCATTTATGCCAAAACTCTGGCTTAAATCATTAACTCGGGGTTTACTAACTCAGGGTTAAACTCATATCTAACACAAGTTAGGAACGAAAGCTGAACGATTTATGTGCACTGCTCTCTCTCGCTCCACGGTGTTTTATATATGTCTATTCATTTAAGTCAGATTTGAAATGACATGTCGTTTTTGACATCACTAACTCAGGATTTGATGTTACGCCCTGGCAAATAGGCGTGTTACAAATTTAAATATAAGACAAAACTAAAACTCAAGGTTAGCCGCTAGCTCTGGGTGGTGCAAGACATTTGAATTTAACTCCGAGGTAGCATTTACGTCCGAGTTAACCATGCTAACGCAGCTTGGAACAAGTGGACCTTATTATGTCAGTTTATGGAAGCTGACAACTCAATGCAAGTTATATAGATTGAAGCATGACTCACTATTACGTAGCTTTATTTTACATGCTATAGTGTGTAATAAATGGCTTTTCGATAACGGAAAAGCGAACACATTGCCACTGCGCTGTTTTACGATAAAAGCTGAGTATTTGCAACTCGACCACGATAGCTACAGTTTCCAATGAGTACTACGTATTACCACAACCATGATCCAATCTGGTCAGGACCTCGGGCCCTCGTGTGATAGAGCACAACCGGGACATTAACGCCAAGATGATTATTACTAAGTTTTAGCACAAAGTAAATAATATAATGGAAAGGTACGTACCTCACTGTACTAATTGATAATATGGCAGTGTTAGCCAAACTAGCTTGCTTGCAAGCTTGAGTTAGTTTGGAAAGATCGAAATATAATATTTTTGTGTCACTGTCAATCAATTCATGGTTTTCGGATTTTTCTCTATTACTTGTGTTATAAGGCCTCGCTTTCCGCCAAATTTCAAGATTCGAAATCTACGGGAAGGACACTATAGGTTTTAAAGGCTGTGTTTACGAGGATAAGTTTTGATGTGACGAATGCACTGACATTCTGATCTTTCCACAGGTAACTGAGGCCACAAAAATTTGTATTTAACATTAACTTTATAAGTTGTTTCTTTGATATAATTAGTTAATATCTTTATTTAGCCTTTCCTGAGAAAAAGCGTCCGAGTGTCCCAATGACAGACAGGCAGACAACAAAGTAATTATATAAGGGTCCCGTTCTATCCCCTAATAACTTAATTCTAATTGCCTGGCTAGTCTAATATAAAGAACCTAATCGACAGAAAAAGGTCATAAAACCCCCGATCAAGTTACTAATACTCAAACATTTTCTCAACTACTGAATCGTTTTTAATGAAACAAGCTAAGAACCACATCGATTGTACCGCCTTTCAAAAAAAGAAAACGGCATCGAATGCGGTCCATCCGTTCGGGAGCTCCGATACCACAACAGACACACACCTCTACACTCAGACACACGTCAAACTTAAAACATCCCTCCTTCTTCATCATCACAGCCCACAACAGTCCACTGCAGGACTCAGGGCCTCTCCCACGAAAGGGGAGGCTATCGCCATAATCTCCACGCTTGGCAGGCGGGTTGGAGATCGCAGTGTAAATACAACAACAGAAAACGCTGCTGCCCATTTTCCAGCCTTTCGAAGGATCTAGATCTTCTGCCTTGAAAACATTAGTCGCCTTATACGACAACCACGAGTATAAGGGGTTGGTGCTATTCTGCTCTGCCGGACACCACACGGCCAACACGCCTTCTTCGTCGGATGTTAAAAAGATGAACATGAAAACACCCACCAAGCATCATCCCGAACACCACAGCCAGCAGGAGATGCACGTTGTACACCATCACGGCCAGCATCAGCAGGTAGCCCACCACGTTGTGGGCGACGAACACCATCGACTGGTGCACGTTCACCAGGGTCCTGCGAACGAGGGCCAGGGAGGGTGTGGCACGAAACAGCGGCCAAATCGGCTATGAAGACGATGCATCGACGTCGACGTCAATTTGACAGGTTGACGAATTAGTCCGTGGCATTGTCTACGGCTCCCATACGACTGTGAGAGAAAGATATAGTGAACCGAAAGAGACGCATCTATATGAAACACAAAAATATCACGGACTAACTCGCATTGACAGGACTTGGACTATATCGTATCAATCAAGGCTATTTCTCCTCAATGAAGTTTTTATTTTTAAAACTTTGACAAAATCATAATAACACTTCGTATACTTGTATACTCAAATATTTTCCAAAGTTCTGAATCGATTTTAATGAAACAAAGCTAGAATAGATCCACCTTACGATTAACCGCCACCATTCGGTATCTAATATTATTGGATGTTAATAAGTTTCACTTTGTTAATAAAAGTTTTAAATGCTCCCATACCAGATGTTTCAAAAAGTTTACAAATGTATCTATACATCGGTGTGGCATGTTACCTGATTTTGAGGGAAGCCCAGCGGTCGGCCGGGCCGGAGCTTTCGTTGCGGCTGGTGGTCGGCTCCATGTTGCCGCCGTGCTCTCTGCAAACAACATTTGACAAATAAAGTAAGTCATCGTCATCATCAACTGGGCATTGGCCTCTTCTGACATATTTAAAGTCATGTGACGTCCTCACCCAGCTAAGCTGCTACCTACGACCTTAACTAGGGCGACCTTAACTATATATGAAACGGCTCGCATCCATGCCAGCACTCGTTCGCATGGTTATACATATTAATCATGCCGATAAAGTTGTAAAATAAACATTTATTTTATTTTAAACATATTAAAAAATACCCTTATTTTTCATAAACAGCCATAATACAAGCTGGTAAGTTTGGGGCTATGTACCGCCGTTGTGTGCATTGTCCAAAACTATTTTGTTTATTAATAGCTGTATCTACTAAAGAACAATAGGTCCGAAATACATCAACCTTATTGCCTAAATACAATAGCAGTCACTACAATCAGGCCGCGGCAATGACTCATTAGTCTTTGCATTTTAAAACAACGTACAGGAACATAAGCATGAAATCTTTTCACGCTCAATTGGAATGGTAACGCTAAATCAAATGGGCATAATTTCCTACTACTTTCGTTCACCTTATCTATGTGCGTACTACTCAGTATTAATTATACATGCTGTGGCGATACATTCGTGCCTAATTGGAATTTCAAGCGATTATAGTAGGCGCATGCGCAGGCAAAAAAGTTACCTGCAGCTTACTGACTTTAACTTTTCGTGCGCTATAACGTTTTTACAAAGTGATTAAGATGGCGCGAAATGAAATCTATATATATGACGGATCACGGTCAATAGTATGGACTCATGTGGTCAATAGTACGGACTCATGACGATGAAAACGGAAGTGGGAGTGCGCCCTCTGGTGGGGCGTGCTGACAGAGTCTCGACGGCACGACTCGGGCCGAGTGGCGGCCATTCTTGGCGCGACCGCCGCCGAGGAGTGACGCGTCTTGAAACTGTCTCCACATTTCGTTTGTTTACGTTTGAAGTTCGTTAATAGAAAGTGTTATTTACGTTTAAAAATAAAGTAATTTTAAAATCACCTTTGAAATAAGAAAGTAAATTACCTCAACTGCCTACATTTGTAATACCGCTCTGAATTCTAGTGAAATTATAAGTGATGTGCAAAAATGAAATGGAATAAATACAGTGGAGTAAATGTAAACCTTTTCTTTAATTTATCTGGACGAATACGACCTAATACTGATATCACCACCCTGATGACAATGATCCTGATACACCCCTTTCCTTCACGCGACGACATCAGAAGCGGTGATGACGAACGCAACGCCCAAGAGATGGTATGATGAAAAGCAACAAAGAAAATGCAGATACGCTACGTGAAAGCGTAATAATAAAAGAAAGGTGATTACTCGATCCAGTTGAGTTGCCTACATTAAAATGTAAAATGATTTAACATGTTCAAAGCGCAGCCAAGAGTCCAAACACCCCGAGATATAAGACAAAGACTTCGTCAGAAAGATTGGGGGATTCATAAAGTAAACAGCAGATCATCTGTACCAAATGGGTCATGGTCAAGGCAGACCCCGGGCCTTCGAGAGCACCACTGGGATATCGACAACATTATTAAAAATCTAGTGAAACTTACTATGGACGGCACTTTGGTATGGCTTCTTTGTTTTTGTTAAATTTAATTTAGATTACTCATGTAAAATATTTTCCTTTTTAAATATAAAATTGAGTTAGTTAAATAATTTGCGTAGTTCTAAATTAGCCAGCTAAAGTTTATTCAATGACTTTAAAGTAAACGCTTACATTTAGATTCATTTAGCAGTGTGGTTTGACACCACAAGTAAATTAATTGCTTAGATTTCTGCAGATTAAATAAAATCAAACAATTAAAAACGGTGTATACTAATTTTTTATTTTTGTTTTACTAATACAATTATTTCTTCTATTGCATAACAATGGTGTACAACGGTTCGCTTCACCTACGAGAACAACATTGGAATGCAACGCTGGACTGGTAGCCTCAACGTGATTGTTTCAACATGGGACGACGATGGTAGACAATCTGCGAGTGTACATGACTGAGAAATGATGTGATATTAACAGTTCCTCTCTATCTGGTGAGTCCTATACATAATTATTATTTAGTAAAAACCTGTGCTGAAAAGGCTCCCTAGCGGATTTTAGGAGTTATTTACTTTGACAATTAAGAAAAGTATTCTGACAGAAACACTATTGATACCCTTAGTAGAGAGAATGGCAGGTTTATTTGTATCTTTAGTGAAACTACAAATAGAAAGAATGTAAACAAAACATAAACAACGTCAGTTACGTCAGTGTTACAATTTGTTGATAAAAATGTCAAAAACTACTGCTAAGTTTAAAAATGTTAGCTTTTGCGGGTACCTATGTCAATTAATGTAGGCTGTCTGATAGAAAGTTACTAAGAAAAAAAATCACTCCACAAAAATAGTAAGAATTATGTTAAATCCGTCCCAATGTCAAACAGTGTTTATAGTAAAAAAAGTGTTATTTAATCTAAGATTATTTTACCATCTTGAAACATGGTGCGCTATGATTTTACGTATTACCAACATCACGTCAGTTATCAGAAAACAAGAATAAGAAATACTTGGAAAGCATAGTGCTATTATTTTTATAAATTGAGTACGTAAGCATAGTTATGGTGGTGCTGCTGCTGACTGACTTCTTCTTCTTGATCGTTGCCTCACTGCTGAGGATCCTGACATCTTCAGTAAACTGCATGTCTCCATCGGTTTCGATGAATCGTTCGGATATTTGGTCCACCCATCTCTTCGGACTTCGGCCTCTGGGTCTCTTGCCTTCGACTTTTCCCGTCACCATAAGTCGTTCCAGATTGCTGATTAAGTAAATATTTGATAATAACAGTGTGGCAGGGATGCCGTAGCAGTGAGTTTGTGGAACAATTAGCTGGTGTACTTTAGGATGTTGTCTTAGAGATAGGATAGGCTTCACATAGGCTTCGAATGTGCAAATTCAATAACGACCCCGCGATCTCCGCGATTTCTATGCGAGCGGGAGGGTGCAAACATGTATCGAGAGAAAAAAAAGAGAAAAATTATTAGCGTGTTTGCTTACATTTAACAGGAGAAATTCGAACGAAATTTTCCATATTTCAGTATAATGTTTGTTATTGTGGTCGTAGTTTCCCAATGTTGTAGAATAGAGAGATAAGATATCCGCGGTAAAAATGGGATCACCGATATACGTTTCTTTTAATACTACAAAAAAAAAGGTAGTTTGGTTAGTAACGTAATTTTATATTAGTATCAAGTTATTTAACGAAAAAAAAAAAAAAAGTAAATCGAGTAAGTGAACTGATTGACGGTAGATAATTTCGAATTATGTTTTGAGTAACTAAAGATAAACCTGTGACTTAGTTCGACCGAAAACCATGTGTACTAAGTCAATATGACTTAGTTTGACCTGGATAAAGACTTTGTTAGACGGATCAATCTAAGACGCTAACCCAATGTGACGACTATCGAGCCGAGGTTTTTATGAGATTTATGTGATCGTTTTGTTTTCTCAAAATTTGTTGCATCATCGGATGAAGGTGATCGTGTTTTATCAGTGATGGTGGGCTAATGGAGCCTATGGGAGAGTTTTATGGTTGCTTACCGGCCTGATGGAGGCTATGGGAGCGTGGCTAATAGCAAGTAGTTGTTTTAAGCTTTGTGAGAAAGTGTTGAACGATAACGATGATGAGAAAGTCCAGATATTTTGGTGATAGTTCAATAGCCGGTTTTATACATTATTTTTAGCTTCGAGTACTGAAATTTCCTTGATTACTGATATAAAGTAACTATTTTGAGTTCTGTTGTTGTGCCAGTAAGATGAGACAGTGTAAGCAATGGTGAGATTTCATATCCTTCTGCCAGTACAAGTTTTTAAGTACCTGAATTGTTGTTGAGGTCAAACATCCAGATTTATTTGGCTGACTTGGAGTGACCCGGGAGTCATGTGTGTGACTCATTGGGCTAAGAGCCCCGAAAGTCTCGGATGTTGTGGCTGTAGATAGCAAATTTTATTTTGTAATTTTTTTTAGAAGGCGGCTTGATATGGGATGCCTTCGTTATTACAAACATTGTTAAATGGTTTCAAAATGGGAGCTTAAACGTAACGTAAAGTCTAGATAGAGTATACTCGTTCGAACAGTTAAAATCGATGAAGATGATTATTGCTTGTTTAGTTTTGGTGTGGCAACAAATGGACTATTGTTACCTGTAACTGGCGTATCAAATAGACGTGAGAGCTTCTTATTATTAAACTTCTGATTTAGTTTTGATATTGGGCAGTAGAAATAATGTTTATTTTTATTTTATTTTATTTTGTTGTTTTTGTAGAGATGACACCGTAAACAGTTGTTCGGATCGGTGACGATTACTTGTTGTGTAACTCGTAGACCGTTATTGACCGGGTTATGATAGCAGATAGACTGTTACCTATCACTGACTTAGTACAGATTTGGTCGAAGGATTGACCACGAGCTGAGAATCTATAGACAGCTTCTATTTATTTGTCCCGCCTGTGTGGCTCCCGCCTGTGTGGCTCCCGTCTGTGTGGCTCCCGCCTGTGTGGCTCCCGCCTGTGTGGCTCCCGCCTGTGTGGCTCCCGCTTGTGTGGCTCCCGCTTGTGTGGCTCCCGCCTGTGTGGCTCCCGCCTGTGTGGCTCCCGCCTGTGTGGCATCCCGCCTGTTTGGCATTTCGCCTGTGTGGCATAGTCTGTGTGACATTAAGTCTGTGTGGTATTTAGCCTGTGAGGCATTCTACCTGTATGGCATTTCGCCGGTGTGGCATTTTTATGTGTGGCATTTTGCCTCTGTGAAATTTACCCGTGTGTGACATCTTACCTGTATCGTGCTTTGGTAGACGTGACACAGGATATATGATGAATAAACTCATAGTTTGACGATTAGAGTGGCACTGACCAGAGTGACACCCAACCTGTGTGGCACCTAGTCTGTGTGGTATTTCGCTTGTGTGCAGGTCCAGTTGCGTGGCGGCCTGGTTGCGTGGCGGCCTGATGGCGTGGCGGCCCGACTGATGGCGTCGTGATGTGGTGGTTCGTCGCCTGTGTGTCATTTCTCCTGTATGGTAACATTACTTATTCTTTTTAAATTAGGATGGCGCTGACGGATGACCAAAAATCATATGGCATTTAATGAAGGAGTGTTTCAATCCCACTCGAAGTAACATTGGGTCTTTTGCTGAGTACTGAAAATTTGATGTAGGTATGTCACATGTTTGTAGTGAATCTAAGTACCTACAGTAATGGACGTCGGGGACGATACGCGAGCTCTGTGATTGGGGCTTGTTTCCCACTCAACAAGAGCATCAAGGGGAAAACACTGGTGACGATGATTAAACCTTCTTCATTGGTGGTAATTGTGATACGGTTTATGAACCGTCTGGTGTTATACCTTATCACGCCTCTCTAATGAACTGAAGTCGTAGCTGAATTTATGTCGGCAACTTATAAAGAATAATTTATGTACAAGATGATGTTGTTATCTCTCAATCTACAGAAGTTTAGTATGATAAATGATAATGGACGTATGTTTTATGTGAAGAATTGGTGGGTTAATGCAGTCGTGATAGATCCAATCACATGATTCATAAGACTTATTTGGGTGATGTGTTGTGGTCAGAAGTGACCGAGCGAATATAGTACTGTGCTATGGTTTTCATGTTTCAGATTACACACGAGGACGTGTGTACAGCAGGACGGCCGTGACGGATCACGGTCAATAGTATGGACTCATGTGGTCAATAGTACGGACTCATGACGATGAAAACGGAAGTGGGAGTGCGCCCTCTGGTGGGGCGTGCTGACAGAGTCTCGACGGCACGACTCGGGCCGAGTGGCGGCCATTCTTGGCGCGACCGCCGCCGAGGAGTGACGCGTCTTGAAACTGTCTCCACATTTCGTTTGTTTACGTTTGAAGTTCGTTAATAGAAAGTGTTATTTACGTTTAAAAATAAAGTAATTTTAAAATCACCTTTGAAATAAGAAAGTAAATTACCTCAACTGCCTACATTTGTAATACCGCTCTGAATTCTAGTGAAATTATAAGTGATGTGCAAAAATGAAATGGAATAAATACAGTGGAGTAAATGTGAACCTTTTCTTTAATTTATCTGGACGAATACGACCTAATACTGATATCACCACCCTGATGACAATGATCCTGATACACCCCTTTCCTTCACGCGACGACATATATAAAAGAAAGTCGTGTTTGTTACAACACTTATAACTCGAGAACGGCTGGACCGATTGCCATGGTTTTTGATTTGTTGGATTTGTTTCCTTCCCGAATAGCAGAATACATTACTTAAAAACAATGAAAACTCGATATGTGTAATGAATACTTAATTTGGTGGTTTTATGCGAGTGCACATTTTAATAACAATGCCGCGTCCTAGAAGATCTAATCTTTCCCAGCAAAGCCGTAATGCAATTAGGCAACGGAATATCGCGAGTCAATTAGTGTAGGGTAGGTGTAGGGTAGGTGTAGGGTAGGTGTAGGGTAGGGGTAGGTGTAGGGTAGGTGTAGGGTAGGTGTAGGGTAGGTGTAGGGTAAGTGTACGGTAGGTGTACGGTAGGTGTACGGTAGGTGTACGGTAGGTGTAGGGGTAGGTGTAGGGTAGGTGTAGGGTAGGTGTAGGGTAGGTGTAGGGTAGGTGTAGGGTAGGTGTAGGGTAGGTGTAGGGTAGGTGTAGGGTAGGTTTAGGGTAGGTTTAGGGTAGGTGTAGGGTAGGTGTAGGGTAGGTGTAGGGTAGGGGTAGGTGTAGGGTAGGTGTAGGGTAGGTGTAGGGTAGGTGTAGGGTAGGGGTTGTAGGGTAGGTGTAGGGTAGGTGTAGGGTAGGTGTAGGGTAGGGGTAGGTGTAGGGTAGGTGTAGGGTAGGTGTAGGGTAGGTGTAGGGTAGGTGTAGGGTAAGTGTACGGTAGGTGTAGGGTTAGAACGCTACGCGAACGAAGTCGCGCCGGGTCAGCTAGTAAGTAAATAAATATGCTTGGACAAATTCACATAGCGCCATCTAGCCCCAAAGTAAGCATGGCTTGTGTTATGAGTGTTAGATAACTGATAAAGTACTTATGTACTTTTCTAAGTCTTCTAATAATTAAGAATATCCCATTTATAGTAAGAAACAACTTCCACGGAATAGGTACTAATACTTACTAACTTATTTTTTGGAGCGGTCGTTCTGTCTGTCCGTTTAAAGGGATGTTGAGTTTTTCT
Organism: Blastobasis lacticolella; assembly: GCA_905147135.1. Lineage (NCBI taxonomy): Eukaryota > Metazoa > Arthropoda > Insecta > Lepidoptera > Blastobasidae > Blastobasis > Blastobasis lacticolella. Next base: position 1,851,824 of record LR990046.1, read on the forward strand.
GAGTTATATACATTAATTGAACCGAGTGGAAGACTAATTATCGCTGTAACGGTGAGGGAAAACATCGTGAAGAAACCTGCTCTCAGGCGACTGAATGTGTGTGATCCAATCTGGTCAGGTTAACAGAGTCACGGAGGTCAGATGGCAGTCGCTCTACTGTCATTACTTGATCTGCAACATTTTTGGATCATGGTCAAGGGAGCCCGGGCCCTCGCGCGGGAGCACAACCAGGATATTGACACAATGACTATTTGGCGGGAATTCGACCGCCATCTCACCTGGTGGAAAGCGACGATGCGGACAAGATGCATGCCTGTATAGAAACAGTCTTATAACTGGCCTTAAACGAGTCCAGATTGCTTCCTTCTCTTTCTTTTACTTTTTAAGTCTCACGATAGTTTGCTTGTCCTTGGGCAGATTGAGTGTCAAACCTCACGATTGGGTCGCCACTGTAGACCGTTACGGCGATGGGTCCCACCCATCGCCTTGGGGCTTTTGCCCGCCATAAGCCAACATTATTCATAATACTTTGGCGGATAATCCCTGCTTCTGCCAGGATTATGTTCTGGCTTTTAGAAAATAATAGAATAGTAAAGTTTTATCACATCATAAACGCCACGACACGACATTACAAAAAATTTTAAGAAAAACGAAGGTAAATCGTTCGAGGTTTAACGTGCTCCGACTAACATCTGACCCGCACTGGATTCGCCAGGGCCTCGTCAGTGTTTCGTGGCCTCGTCGTTCGCTTGGGCTAACGGGATGGCGGTAGGAAAAGAATCAACAGCACGTCACAAAAAGTGGCGCACAATCGATACAGAACGATATCGAACAAGTGTCTAATGAGGCGTGTGAAAATACTAAGTAATCATTTTGTTATCCAACATTAATACTGCGATACGCAACATTGTTGCACACGATTATCGCTAACAAACATACGTTATCTTAACAACGAATTAAGGATGTCTTCCAATAATCTTTGCAATCGTTGATGGATTTTGATTCGTTGATCGTTTGGATTTTAGATACCTACCTATTACATTGATATTATTATTTTACAAGTTATGTGGATGTAAGTTTAGAATATGTTTTGTTGTAATTGTTTAATGATGAGTTTGCTGGAATTTGATGGGGAGAGGAGGGTGGAGAGTGGATGGATAAAATAGGTCTTCAGATGCATTTTTCCAGAAACGCGAATAGCTAGCATTAAAAGTCTGCGTTTTTGTATCGACACAATCGTCGCACTGATAAAGCACCTGCTGGCTTATTACATAACGCTGTTGTCAACAATTCTCCGATTTCAATAACTGAAATTGTTACTTTTGCTGTCAGTATAATCGATTTCATGGGTTCAGTTGCTAACAAAGCTCCATTGCAATAAACTTAAACTATATGTAATCGCAAAAGTAACAATTTACAGTCAGATTTTATGGTACTACGACTACAAAGTTGAATGTCGTGTATAGGTAGTACGTTTTCATTACCAATGCCAAGCGGTGCCAATCTATTTAACCAGTCTCTGGGTCTTCAGCGGAAGACTTTGGTCAACCTCGTTTCGCCAACGGATTAGGAGCAACATCTCCCTTTCACAATTTCTGTTTTTATTATTGGAAAATTGCTAGAATTACCTAGCACTGGATTTTATCAGTGCAAGGTCGGCGGAGCCCCACTGCATATTTGCATTAGCTGCCTACGACATAAGTAGGTCATCATCACAGCCCATAACAGTCCACTGCAGGACTTAGGGCCTATCCCACGAAAGGGAAGGTTATTGCCATAATCTCCACGCTTGGCAGGCGGGTTGGAAATCGCAATGTTGTTAATGTAACAATGGAAAACGCTGCTGCCCATTTTCCAGCCTACGGAGACTCTAGATCTTTTTCCTCGGAAATATTAGTCGCCTTGTACGACACATAAGTAGGTAATATGCATAAATTACGCACGACTTCGTTACAACCAAAGTGGCAATGACCCGGCCACATTCCTCGCCTTTCACAATTTTATGAGTAAACGCTCGATTTAGTTTATAAAATGTACACCCGTAGGATGAAAGATACATTTGTATAATTACCAACTACGAGATCACTATTAGGTTGTTTTGTGCAGCTTATTCGTGCACTCTATTGGCTAAAGGTAGCACCTACAATGGATTACATTTGGTCCCAACTCGTGTCTGGTCAGCGTGATTTCTTAAGAGGCTGCTCCCTTGATAGTTTTAGAACACTTCTGAGATAGACGTACTTGGTAAGTGGTGGTCGGCGTAGGTGCGAGCCGAATTTCGTCGAAAATCTACAAATCGATGTTAAAGCTAGCTGTTTGGCACACGTGTACTGGATGTCCAAACAATTGTTTGATCCGCAGGTGACGTATTTTTTTTTTATGGGAAAAAATTATTAATTATTAATATATCATTATCACAGCCCGCAACAGTCCACTGCAGGACTTAGGGCCTCTCCCACGAAAGGGAAGGTTATTGCCATAATCTCCACATCTGAATCGTACGAGCGAGAAACCTTCTTTCGAATCTTCGCGTGGACACCACTAGAGGGTCCCCGTAATGGGTCCACCTGATGGAAAATGGTCACCGCCACCTATGGACATTAGCAACAGGATGTCGATAATGCGTGGCCACCCCTATAACACGTTGCTCTGGCCTGATAAAACAACTGCCAAAGTATCTACATTTTGAGTGAAGGCATTTGTCATACTTTGTCATTCGTCTGTTTTTAATATGATATTCATGTACTTTTATACAGGTATCCAACAGCACATGACACTTGAAATCAATAATATGTTCCAGACGCGAAGTGATCGTTTGTCAACAATTGTTGGCATTAATCTTATCGGCTCGGCGCAATTATTATCTAACGTGCTCATAATTAGTCTTGTCAGTTCGTTACTCCCTTGACCCGTATAGTTCCTGCGTATATCGAAGGCCTTCGAAAGGCGGATACGGACTACGGCTTTCAGAAGAGAAAAAAACGATACTATTGACTAAACTTGTGATACCCAGTAGGTAATGTCGGTATGGAATGTGTTTGTGCTATTCTACATGTATCTGTGGATATGTGTATCCGTCTGTGGCATCTTAGCTTCCAAACGGGTGGATCGATTTCGATGTGATTGTCGCTACAGCTGCTCATAGCCCATTTCATTTTCAGCGAATTGACATTCTCTAGTCCTACCCAACAAACACAAAAAGGTTGCTTAAGAACGATATAGCGTATATACTTACAGGAGAAGCTGCAAGAGTCCGCTGCGTAGCATGCTATGCAACTCTTCTGCAGCTGCAATAGCTCAATAAGGGGCGCCTTATAGACCCTATTAAATAGATCTAGTAGAGTTGCTATTTGCACTAGTTAAGCACCACTAACTTCTATTTTATCTACTAAGCACTCATAAGAAGTTAAAATAGCGGTTGAAAGCTGATATTTAGCACTGATTAATGAACGAACGCGTCCCACACAATCCTTTCATTCTAAGCGTTAATTGCAGGCTGCAGAGCAACATTTTGCTTTTGGTGATTTATATTACTTATATAAAGCTTTTGGATAATTATGACAATGGCAGCGTGTAGTGAAATAATATACTTGATGGTTTTGGAGTAAAATGATTGGGCCTTGAATTTATTAAATATATTTAAAAAAACCAATGAATTTGTAGCTGTGGGTCCAAAATTGTTGTCCATATTTTGATAAGTATAGCACTGATTTATGTTTCATCATCACAGCCCGTAACAGTCCGCTGCAGGACTTAGGGCCTCTCTCACGAAAGGGGAGGTTATCGCCATAATCTCCACGCTTGGCAGGCGGGTTGGAGATCACAGTGTTTAAATATAACAATGGCAAATGCTGCTGCCATTTTCCCGACTACGGAGACTAGATCTTTTGCCTCTATAACATTAGTCGCCTTGTACGACACCTGCGAGTGTAAGGGGTTGATGCTATTCTGCTCTGCCGGACACCACACGGCCATTTATGTTTATTTATGGGTAATTAACGATTACATGATGTACAGTGTAACGATTTCAGAAATGGGTAATAAAAATCAGTGTTCAGAAGCTCCTAGTATGTATGCTGCTAAATTCTTTATTGCAGAACCTCCATACAATATTATAACCTAGAGTGTGAATTTGATATGATAATATAATAAAGCTCGCACATGCATTGCAGCACATACAATAAATATAATTTAGGGATCAGCAAAACAATGCTAGGAACCTTTGCTAGATAAAAAAATAAAAAAACAAGGAGTACTATAAATAAATTTTTGGTTAACTATTTATCTACAATCTCCGAAAATCAACTTCAAGGGCAATATAATAAAAGCCAATAGGTAACAAAAAGCAAGGTTAATATTGAAAAACTATTATTTCCCCTCATAAAGCACTGCAGGCTCCATAGCAGTTCTACAAAAAGGAATTTTACGAGTTCAGGAGCTAATTTTTCCTCACACGCATAACAGAAATCGTAAGATGTAAATTAGTCACTATTTCCTATCCTATGCAGAACAGCGTGGCACAGTATTCCATGCGGGAACGTAATGCAACTAAAAGTGCCAATAAATAAGCAATTATAACTACAATGCAGTCTAAAATGCCTCGCGACACCATTATGCGTCTAAAAGTGGCAAAGAAGACACAAATCTAACTACTATGCTGTTAATGCTGGCATAAGCAGTCACAAAAAACTTTAAGTTTCTGCTGCGGTCATAAACTATAATTTTAGCTGTTATCGAATTCGTGCCTATTTCTATACTCCCTTATGCCATCCCTATGTACATTGGAGTTTTAAAGAAAGCTGCATTTTTCACTAGTCTGTTAGTTGGGTACTTACGTAATTCTATTACCGTTTTTATAGCTTAACAGTTTTGCCGCAAAGCGACAATGCTTGTTTTGTGTTACGGTTTGGTAGATTAGAGTAACCAGTGCCAAAATTGCATAAACGAGGCGTTTCAGCCTATTCCTCTCAATGGCAACCGCAATGGCAATTTACACAAAAAATGCACGACTCCTAGCCGTTATTGGTCATTAAAAAACAATCAGAGCCCTGAGTGAATACCAAATAAAAATGCATGATAACAGCATTAATTAAAAAAACGAGGAAAACCGTTGTGTACGGTTTATCGAGCAAAAATTAAAAGTCTAGATTTATCATCAGGGCTGTTACGTTAGTCTTCGGTCTGGTTAAAAAATGCCTAATTCATATCTTTGGATCAGCCAATAATCATGGAGTATCACCAAAAGATAAAACGCTAAAAAAAAGCTTCTAAGGTTATGTATGATAGTCTCAGCCTTCCGATATGGGATACGGGCGTTAGTGTGTATGTGTGTATGTACGAGTAGGTATGACGTAGCCAGGCGTTAATCGCCATATGGCCCGCCACATCGCGGTTCCCAATGCCTGTGTGCAAATGCCTGCCAACGTAGTTTTGTTCATACAGTCTCTACTGTATAATATTATCAAACATACTAGGTATTATAACAGATTAGTTGTGATAACGTAACTATCACACACTCTTATATGGATATCCTTGAACGCAGGCCACCGTATGCCAAGAGTAAAAGTGAAATGTTCACAATTAAATCTTGGCTATGGCCTCGATGTACCACCGCTTTATCATTTCGGCTTGGCTCGTTGCGTTCGATTTGAAGACTATCTATCCTCCGATTTATAATTAGAGGAAAGATAGTTCTGATTTATAATTTGTAATACCTAACTTGAATTATAAGTTATATATCTCATGCCTATAATAAATAGAGATGTGAAGGAGACTAGTTGGGTAAGCCGACTATTCGGCCACATTACCGACAATTCGGCAAAAATAGCCGAATAATCGGCTCAAATATTTCGGGAGCAGTGGGTGCAAACCTACTCCCCAGGTGTCACTCGCAATTACCCACGGTTTGATCAGACATAAGGCCTAATATTCCAAGGTCACTGTGCTTCCTGAATTATTTTATTCAACTTATCAGTCACTCCAGCTTTTAGAAATGAAATGTCAAAAATTGCTGATCACCCATTGCAGTTAAAATCCAAAATTGCGAGCTAGCTTCGCTCGCTCACTTCATGGATCTCTACTCACCCTAGGTTTTGAAAATCAATTTTGCGCCACAGCATTTATAACGAAACTCATACCACGTGTTTTACGGGGTCGCGGCAATATTTTAGTGAATACCTTAGTGCTATAAAAAAGTCCACATGATAAGACAAGATCACTCGACTAAATCCGCCAAAATGTCCAATAACACCCGCCTTCGCCTTTGACACTATTACTACGGGTACCGATTTTACTTGGTATTTCACGGGAAATTTACTTTTTACGCAGTACCGGTACTGAGTATTAACTTCCCCGGTAATGCCCTTGACATTATTTTACTACTTTACTTGGTATTTCCCGGGAAACTGGGAGGTACTGAGAATTAATTTTCCCGGTAATTCGGCATTTTCAGTAAATTGGTTATAACTTAAAATTAAGGCAATATTCAGGTTCGTGTTGTATTATCGTGCGTCTATTAGATTAAACATTCCGCTATTTTGACATTCTAACGAAAACAAATAAATGAAATATATTTTAAAAATTGAATTTATATGAGACTAGCTGCTCTCAGCGGCTTACAACTTTCCCGCGGGAACCTATTATTTTCCCGGGACAAAAAGTAGTTTTCCAGGTACCAGAGTTAGCGGAGAACCGGGAATCCAGTTTTCTCTCCAGTACCGGTACGGCAACCCCTGCACTGTATTCATAGTTGTAAGGGACGCTACTCAATGCTTTGCGAATGATGCGATATCACGTATTCGCTAAGTCCCCACGAATTTTAGTAGCTGTACTCGCGAAACTAAAGCTAAAACTGTGAACTACCGCGTGTGAACCATCATTATTTTCCACTACGTAGGACTAAACAGACTCACCTTTCTCCGAGCAAGTTCCGGCGTTCATCCGACTTGAATGGGTTCAACCGCTTGTGGGCGTCGCGCTGCACTTTGGCCAGATACACCTGAAATATGTGGTCATGTCAGTGCGAAGCTCCAGACATTTTGTGTCATCATTGTTGACTTAGGCTTGCAGGGCCGGATTTAGAGGTCCAGAGGCCTCGGGGCAACGAAGGAGCGGAGGCCCCCTCGCCCCAAATTATTTTCCAAATAAAGTGAAAAAATTTTTTTTGTTTGAGATTTTGATATTTCACTGATTGCCTGATTGGAGTGAACAAATATAGATCAATGATTTCTGTTATTTAAGATTAATGTAATCAAATAATAATGTATGTACAAAGTACTGCAGGCTGTAGGTAAAGGTAAAAGAGCAAAAATAAAATATCAAAGGAAAAGATGTTTACTAGTGTTTACTAATTGGAATTTTAAAAATTTTTTTTTCCGGAGTCTCTATTGTGGGGGCCCCCCGTTTGTGGAGGCCCCGGGGCTTTCGCCCCGGTTGCCCTCCCCTAAATCCGGCCCTGTAGGCTTGCCAACATTGCTTGGCGCAAGAAATAGGTAAGGCGTGGCCGACCCACCCAGACGGACTACTAAGACTTAACAGACTCCTACCACCTCAGTTACTTAACATTAAGTTGGTACTCCTAAGTTATAATAACTAAGTAATAGACTGACTGTATTTAGCATTCACATGTAAAGGAATTTGCATAATAAAGAGGTTGTCGGCACTAATTTAAACGACCCCGTGACAGTCATCCATTATACCTCTGTTACACGCCTTACGTACCTAACGTAGGTACCTAGTTAACTGGATTGGTATATAATCAGACTACCAAATGGATCAAGCTACCTATAGGGTTTGTTAGTGCCATGAGAATCACACTGATGGTGCATTTATTCACTATAACCTCATACTCATACTCCCTAAATATAACCGGTTTTGAAGAGCGTATAAAATTTGGAGGGTCTCACTATCTTATCTTTTCAAGTTATCAAATGTCAATAAAAAAGGCAGCCCAACGTAGGTACCAAGTAGGTACGTCTCGTGCCTTTCGCACCAATAAAATTTGTATGGGTGGATTGAGTAGGTACGCATTTAGTGTGCAATGTTTAATTATTATAATTCAGTCTTGGATTCGTTCGTGCGTTTCGTACGACATTCAGATGAATACGCAAGGTGCGACCGGGCTACAGAAGAAGGTCATCGCCCTAGATGTGATTGCACCTCTACTGGATCTGTACTGTACTGGACCTGTACTGGCTGGACTTTAGGATAGTGGGACTTTAGTATGGGCTCTTGTTGCGACATTGTGGCCGGGGCTATAATAGGATAATGTTAGGTAGGTTGGGTGGTTAGGTATAGGATTTATGTGGACTAAGGAGCTAGCGTTCTGATTAGGTAGGGTGTATGTATTGATTGGCTCCTGGGCACTCCTGGCTCAGCTTGCTGGGGTGCTCGCACTCGTCTGGTGTGATTGCACTTCGGCTAAGTAGAGTTGGTTGCATGAGATGTCGGAGCGTACGGGTCCGCCCTTTTCAACATACGATAGTGCTGACTAGGTTTTAATTACAAATCACGTTCGATTTATTAGTTTAGACTAGAATTTTCTATTAAAAATACAGTGATCAAATAGTAAACATGTTTTGTATTTTATTGTTTTCCCCCTATTATCATTAATTTCCCCCCGGTGCAGCAGTAGTCTGTTGGCCGTCCTAACGAACCTGAGCCTTAACGATTAAAAACATTGAACTATCAAATCTAAATGTACGACATAACGGGAAGTAGGCGGTCTGGGAGTGACCCTTTAGAGAAGTGGTCATTTTAAGAAGTACTCATCATGATCCGCGAGGGAATCGTAGATGTTATCAGTGATGGACGATTACCGCTCTCAGGCGACAAGGGCTGTCTCCTCGTTGGGCATTAAGGATTTATTATTAATAAAAAAACAACTTAACCGACAGATGTCGAAAACCACCGACACACTGTTCATAATATAGGTTTCAAACATTTGCTAACCGCTGCACAGATTTTAAATATAAATAAAAGATGCTTGCTAATAAAATACGCTGTGTCAGCGCCATCTACTTATTTAAATACTTACTTATTATACATTGAAAAAACAGATTAGTACACCCGGACTCGTAACAGAAATTAAAATTCATCATTTTAATTTCTGCTCGGCCGGGATTTGAACCCGGGACCACCTCAGGTCGTCAAAAAAAACGTTGGTGTCGAAATCAGCCAATCCATTCGGGAGCCTATGTTATGTTACTTCTGGTTAATGTGACTGCGGGAAAAGAATTATAAAAATCGGTTAAGTAGTTTTTGAGTATCCATTACACATAAAAACAATCAAATCTTTTCTCTTTATAATATTAGTATGTGTGTCTGAAAATACGCGCGAAACGACACCAATGCGCTGACAATCCCTTGCCATCCAGGGCGAATTATCTTGTCTGTTCACTGTGTGGCCGAATCTGTCTTTCCCGTGTTGGCCTCTACAGCCACCACAGAAAATGCCGTACCATTAACAGCGACGCTGTTGTAATCATCTGCAATAGATGTCTACGGAAAGAGAGGAAAAGGAAGGCCAAGATATGAACGCCAAGTGAGCGCCGGAGATTATAAAGAGATGAAGCGGTTGGCAGATAGGAGAGAAGCGTGGCGATTGCTCCACCGACAAGAGTCTCTTAAATATATGATGATGAATAGATGTCTAAGGCCAAAGATGATGTGTAAAGATATAGGTAGTATACCTTGGACCCCTCGAACAGCAGCGCAGAGAAGAACAGTACGATCCACGTGAGCGCGAACGCCCAGCGCGAGCTGATCTCCAACCCGGCGAACATGAAGTCGCCGAGGTCGTATCCGAACCACATCCACATGTGCATCATCTTGCTGCTGCACTGCTGACACCTGAGGGCGAGCAAGCAGGTTTAGAAGGGTTTTATGCTTCTACTGTGACAAAGAAGTTCTTCCTGACAGGGCCGGATTTAGAGGTCCAGAGGCCTCGGGGCAACGAAGGAGCGGAGGCACCCTCGCCCCAAATTATTTTCCAAATAAAGTGATCATTTTTTTAAGTCGAGTTTTTCAATAAATAATTTATTGTAATTAAGTGTAATTAATTAAAGTACTGCAGGCTGTAGGTAGGCCAAAAAAAAACATCAAAGGAAAAGATGTTTACTAGTGTTTACTAATTGGAATTCGAAATACCTTTTTTTTTCCGAAGTCTCTATTGTGGGGGCCCCGGGGCTTTCGCCCCGGTTGCCCTCCCCTAAATCCGGCCGTGCTTCCTGATGGTAGAGCTCGATTAATCTGAAATGACGCGCCCCACTATCGCATTAACGCACACAAGCAAATTTAAAATATGGACGCAATATATACACAAAGGCCGTTGTAATTGGTCATTCAGTTGCCGGTGAGACTCAAACGTAGGAGAACTCTTCGTTCGATTGGAGCAGCCGACGCTCCCGCACAGATGAAGTGTCGTTATTAATATTCGCACTCACACATCGAAATCAACTAATTAATTAGTAGACCGCGTCATTTCAGCTTAGACAAGCTCTAAGCTTTTACCGTATAGGTTGTGTGGACGCCGTAGAATATAGGATATCAGTCGTCATCGAGTACTAGAAAAATTCCACTTTGAAGCGATATCAGACTCTTAGGAGAACTATAAAACGTTGGTCTGCCCGTGCATAACCTGGCCTCGGCTGTGGCAATATGCTGAGCTGGAACCGTTTCGGCATTTTATTACAGTGCAATGTCACTATTTACTGTAAGTTAACAGTGTAAATGCCGAATAAATGATTGTTCTTTTCTATAATAAATAAATTTTTTTTAGTGACACAATCTTCTAGTTTTCGTAGCGATAACACTTATACATATATCCTCACGTGTGAGGTCTAGAAGTAAAAAGAACCAGTCTGCCTCACAAATAAATAAATAAATAATCGTGGACAAATTCACGCAGCGCAATCTAGCCCCAAAGTAAGCAAAGCTTGTGTTATGGGTGTTAGATAACTGATAAACTACTTAAATACTTTTAAATACATACTTATTATACATAGAACACCCAGACCCGTAACAGAAATTAAAATACATCATTTCAATTTCTGCCCGGCCGGGAATCGAACCCGGGATCTCTTGCGTGACAGACGTTGACCACTGAACCACTCAGGTCGTCACATCCTCTTGGCAGTTTCGCTTTTCAGTCGCATTATAGTCACTGAAAAGAAAAGTGACTAAATTGGCAGACCAACGTTTTGTGTGTCCCCTAAAAAGTAGAATTTTTCTTGTATTCGATGACGTAGGATGTTTTTATATCAATTGTGTATTTTATATGTATAACAATTGTGTATCAATTCTGACATGTAACAATGGTTACCAATAAATAAACTAAACTAAATTAACCTACGGCGCCCACACAGTCTAGTACTGTCGGGCGGATAATTAATTAACTCATTTATTTTCAGATAACCAAGGCCCAATAGATACAATACACATATACAAGTTATAAACACATTAAACTAATACAAAAACAAATAAAGATACGATTAGGTATTAATAGTATCGTAAAAGCTACAAGGTATTAATGTATGTAATTTTTTTCATATTTCATATTATGATGCCCGCGGAAACGAGTCTGTATCGGTAGCAAAATCCGAGGTCTACCACGAACACGCCGCCGCGCCGATGAACTACGGCTTTGGGCACCGAATATTAACAAACAAATAAATTACATACATTGTCCAAATTAGTTAGTACATTTTAAAACTAAGGGTCAATAAAACTATAATAATTTCTTAAGTTTTCCTTTGTAAACATAAGCAGGATAGGCAAGCATGCACAAAATTTCACCATCACACCGGACGAAGCCCACACCACGTTCATTGTATATTCGTAACGTAGGCACATTTCCTTCGTCCTAATGTAGCATATTCGCCGAATTGGCGGCAAAAGCGATTAAACTTCTCGTCCTAACGGTATCCCGGCCCAGTGGATAGCGGTAAATCTGCTCACCTATTACCTATCATCCTACCAGAATCCTTAATTAGAATTTGATGGTGTGTGGCTCTTTACGTGCAGCGTCTTTGCAACCTGACCCGGACAATCTGTTAGGGAAAAGAGATTCGCTAGACCCTCGTCTGTCTGTCAGTACTCAGTAGAAGGATCGCGAGCAGGTGAAGTTGACTTGGGCCCCTGAGATGGTCCTGGGCCCCGACGAGCCTGGGCCTCGACTGAGTCCACAACGGTTACATCCGTGGCAGCCTTGGTGTAAGAGACATTGCGGAATCGGATAAGATTTAAGATAACTATGAGATATGCTCGTGGGTGTCGTAGAAGGCGACCAATGTTTACGAGGCAAAAGATCTAGTCTCCATAGGCTGGAAAATGGGCAGCAGCGTTTACCATTGTTATATTTACAACACTGCGATCTCCAACCCGCCTGCCAAGCGTGGAGATTATGGCAATAACCTCCCGTCTCAAGAGAGAGATCGTAAGTCCTGCAGTGGACTGTTATGGGCTGTGTGATGTGATTTACAAATGAAGAGGCTCGCCTGCGCTGGTTTAATCGCGTACTAAGTAAGCCCCGTACAGGAAAGACAGGACGCGGGAGGCCCTGGAAGCGATGGATTGATATCGCTGAGTCGGACGCGAGATCCAGTTCACCCAGCGGCCAACGACGTGAGGATACATACCGGGTAAAGTGGGGAAGGAAAAGTAGGAATTCAGAAGCAAAAAGCGTGAGAGCAAACCAAAGTGGAATGTTTTGCTCATAAAATAAGGTATATTTTTGTATCATGCCTTTTGAAAAGCGGAGCGATGCGTTTCATAAAATAAGTGATACAAAAATATACCTTATTCTATAAGCAATACATTCCACTTTGATTTGCTCTCGTGCTGTTTGCTTCTGAATCTAGGCGACTGAATATAGCCAACTGTAATAAGCGCATAAGCGAATAGACGCTGAGAAGAAGATATGATGTTGAAAGCATCTCTATCTAAGGCTATCAAATTTTTTATTTTGTAAAATGGTGGTATTAAGGACCGTAAGCTAAAGTTTTTACTCCAATTCTTTTGATTTTCTAAAGACCGGAGATACCTGTGACATTGAGAGCGGGCCGGTCGTCATAATAAGCATAATGGATAAATGGACCTATTTGTCAACTGCTGCTATTGTGGTTCCACGGACATTTATATAGTAGTTTAGCTAGTATAGTTGAAAGTACTTGCGGTGAGGGAAAAAACATGATGAAACCTGCACATTCAGGCGACTGAATGTGTAACCATGAACCAATCTGGTCAGGTTCCCCCGGTAGCAGGGTCACCGAGGTCAGATAGCAGTCGCTCCACTGTAATTATCTGATCTGCCAAATCCTGGATCATGGTCAAGGCTGACCCCGGGCCCTCTTGCGCGAGAGCACAACTGAGACATTAACGTCCAGATGATATGAGTTGATGCAATTTAGTCAATATTGAAGATACTGCTTGCATAAATTTGCATGAATTTTAATACAATAGCGGTTGTAGTTCAGCTGCATTTCATTAAATAACAAGGTTGATTTTCCATTCTAAACAATATTCAAACGTAAACAATCACCTATCTACCCACCCCTGGGGCGACTGTCAGGTCCATTTATGATGGAAAGGTTTTGTTTGATGCTAGTTAGTTCGGCTCTTTCAAGAATTTTACTTTAAGTAGACACTTCGGATATTTATTTACGATTTATTTATAAGATTTCTTCTAAAAAGCTGGGTGAGAGCGTGTACTGTTAGTGGAGCACTCAAAGACTGACATCGATGAATCTACAAACAGCGAATTTACATGTAATCGTAGTAAAACTATAATACTTACGTACAGACCCATGGCATTAACAATGGGATACGTAGTGAAAACTAAACTCGAAATAACTAATGGGGATCAATTCAATCCACGCACATAGATTCACATAATATTGTGAATTCATTCAGACACGTGAAATCAAATCATAACTTCTGATGTTTTAGTTTAGTAACGTGAGATGCTAAGCTTGGTGGCTATTCCAATCAGAATCATGATAGTCCTATCAGGATGTATGCACCCTACGCTGGATTAGTATTATTAGTTTCTTACTAATATCTACCTAATACGTAGTGGAAAATAGGTGTCTAAACCTGCCTGCTTCAGGAAACAGGTCCTGATGGATTGACATTACCGAGTCGGACGCGAGAGCCAACGGCTTACGACGTGAGGATACCGAAGATCAGGCAAAGTGGAGAAAACAAAGCAGGAAAGCGGACCCTGGCAGTAGCCGGGATTTACCGCTCGGATGATGATGATGACGACTAATACCTACCTACTTGTTATTAGGTGATTATAACTTTTTTATTTAACCGTTTATTGTGCATAATAACAGGTATACAATATTGACATTAAGAAAAACAACACAACAGTAGCCGTATTCACAATGGCTCAGAAATTGGATTCGGATACGGAATCGACAAAAGTTCTTAGGAAAATGTGGTTTCAGTTCATTTTGATGAAATTTTCATATGTTATAGAGAGTAGAGTTTCCGTGGAATCTATCGGAATTCCGAATAACAGTTTTCGAATCGATCGACACGGATTCGCGACTCACGAATTTCGTATCGAATCGTTCGGAAACGGTTTCGAATCATTGTGAATACGGCTACAGGTACAGCATTCGGGGATTCGGGTGGTGGTCGGGGAGTTTTAGGTGATTCGGAAAGAAGATAGCGTAGTGGTATTGCTTGAAAAGCATTTGCTATGATGCGTTTAGCTAAGTATAGGTATACCTCTAAGTCTATAGTTTAGTTCAATTTCAAGCAAGAGAACTAGCCGTATGGTGTCCGGCAGAGTAGTATAACACCAACCCCTTACACTGGTGGGTGTCGTACAGAGCGACTATCTAATGTTAATTTTTTCGAGGCAAAAGATACAGTCTCCGAAGCCCGGAAAATGGGCAGCAGCATTTTCAATTGTGATATTTATAACACTGCGATCTCCAACCCGCCTACCAAGAGTGGAGGTTATAGCAATAGCCTCCCCTTTCTTGGGAGAGGCCTTAAACGACATCTTAAATAGAATCTTTTGCATTAACCTTTCTCGACGAGATCGTTTGGCGAATCATTTGATAATAAATTGTTATTCAGCAAAAAAATTTTTTTGGGAAAACTGTAACCTTATCTTCGCGCCAACCCAAGACTACATACACACTAGGTCGAATGGAAACATTGTGATTCATTCCACATCCGATTAGTATAAGCGGGAAACGTTCTTTCGAACCTTCGCGTGGACACCAACAGAGGGTGTACGTAGTGGGGATGAGTACCCAAATTGTGAAGAAAGTGCTGTGGGCACCAGATTAAAAAGTTCCTTAGAGCATTCCCCATTGTACAACCGGTAGAACACACACTTTGATGGTATGGTATGGTATGGTCCCGAGTGGAATTCGAGCCTAAGTAATAAAACCTAACTACTGCTTAAGACCACGATAAACATGTCAACGTAGTAGATTTTCAATTAGACAGGCTATAATAAAGAAGAGATAATGCAATAAAACTTGAATTTAAACAGGTGTTATCTAGGTACATACGTCATCGTCCGAGCCAAAAAGGATTACCTCTAGTGACAAACGTGAGAGTTTCGAAAGTCTGCGAAAAACCCATAGGCAGATAAACCTAGTCGAGTAGCATGTGTGCTCTGGCAGACCTTAGGTTAGCTCGGGCTCTAGGATAGGTATGGCCGGTTAGGTGTGACCGGGGCTTTAGTAGGTTAAGCAGGTTTGGTCGTTGGTGTAAGCTTTATTTGGGCTAGGGAGTTAGTATTCTAATAGGTTTAGGTAGGACGTAGGTCCGCTAGCTAGGGTGCTCGTACTCGTTTCGTGTGAGTGTGCTCCGATCATACTGGGGATCGGAACGTCCGAGGGCTGCTATGTTGAGCACATATAGCACTGGCTAGGTACGAATTTCAAATGGATTAGGAGGATTAGGATAAATAGGAGTAAATTGTAGTATATTCATCACAACAATTTGAAGTACCTACATCCGGGGCAGCCTTGCGTGATGAGGGAAGTCGCTTGCCTGCGCTGTGTTGGTCAAGTGCTACGTATGCCCCAGGGATGCGGAGGAAATTCCTTCCAATATCAGGAAAGAGGTTCCAAGAAACCATAGATTATAAATGAATATCGCTCGTTGAATCGGATGCGAGAGCTAACGGTCTACGAACCACGTGAGGATACTGAAAACCGTGCGTAGTGATGGGGAAAGAGCAGGAAAGCGGACCGTGACAGAAGCCAGGATTGACCGCTCGGATGACGATGATGATTTGAGTTTGTTACGTATAACTTCTAACTATATAAGAAAGAGGTAAAGTGTGTTCTCTCTGCCTCCCCTACGAGAAAAAAAGGCGTGACGGTGTGTACTATATGCATGTATGAAGCCGATTTCGAAAATCTATTCACATAGGAAGCGCATGGGGTACCTTTGGTACTGGAAAAATTAATGGACCTCGATGTGTCGTACGTTACTACGTAAGATATTTCGAATAAGATTACGACAAACCCATGGGAACAAACAAAGCCATGGGAAAAGGGTATTCAAATAATATACCAACTTGAACAAGAAGGTGTTTGTTTTATAATAACACAAGATACCAAGTAGAACAAGGACACAAGGACAACACTTTCGAGATAATCATGTCCACTATAGGTATGTACACACTTGAATTTACAACAACATAATATAATGCCCATTGTCTGGAATATTATCGTCAGTGATAGTAATTTGAGTTTATTCTGAATTGCTCTCTATTCAATTGATCAAATAGCCTTATAAATTATTATCTCTACTTTAAGGATTATGGAGTTTAAGGATTTTGAATGATTAAAATTATTACATTTGCAATTACTCATACATAACAAATGCTTTTCTTATTCAATTATATATAAAAATTTGTAGGTACCTATTCCGTTTGGTAATTAATTTACACTTACAGAAAATTGTCCATTATTAAGAGCTAGGTACTAACATAATGAATCACCATAACTTGGAAGCCACTGGTAGCAATTTACTCCACTAAAACTAAACTCCACAAGACTTTCACCAAAAGAACGCACTATCTATTGTGCACCTTGAATAGTAAATGAGAGACTGAACTTTGTACTGGTGTCAATATTTGAATTGTAGCACACTATATGTTATTGTAATCTACCCAAAGAACAATGGTAAATGCATAGTTGTTAAAACAACATTTGGTAATGATTATTTTTGGCAGCCCAAACAGAGCATGATTAGGCTGTGCTGTGAAGATGCCAGGGTCCCACACAAAGACCACCACAGTGAAAGTCAAAGTATTTGATAATATACAAAGGTCGCTCCAGTGCTGTGCTCCATTATCTAATGAATATTATGATATCGCTCTGCTTGATTTGATTAGGGATATTTATACCCAGGAATGTCTTTTACCGTCTTACAAACTTTTTAATTTTTAATGTAGGACTTAAAAAACATAATTAACAATTGTTAGAACTTTGTTTGAAGTTAGTAAGGCATCCAAGAGAGATCCATAACAATAATATTGCTGACTAGCTTTTTGTCCGCAACATCGTTTGTGTAAAATTTTGTCACTACATTCCAGATCCGTTTCCGAAGGAATCACATTTAATTTGGAAAAAATCTATAGCCTATATTACAGATAATGTAGCTTTCATTAGGTGAAAGAATTTTTAAAATTGGTTCAGTAGTTTTTGAAGTTTATCCATTACAAACAAACACAAACCCACAAACAAAAGGCTGCAAAGAACCTGCCAAACGACATAAATTTATTTAAAAAAATGTATTCTGTTCAAAATTAATTTGTAGATTAGCCAACACTAACAAAAGCAACAGTAACAATGGCTTCTTAAAACTAAATTCATATAAAACAACCAGGCCTTGTCATTGTCTTGCATTTTGAAATTGGCAAGGAGCCACTGTATGATAGGTACAGAGAGTGAATATTTCAACAACTAGTACCTAAACCTAATTCTAATAAACATTGTGTTACAAAGCAAAATTATTTATAATTTGAATTTCTCTGATGTAAAACGAACAAAGTATAAATATATTGTAATAGGCATACATATGTAAAGTAAGTATAGAAAACAGAGGGCTCGCAGTAGTGGTAATCTAAAATACATATTAATTTGAACTTATTATTTTAACTTACCTCTTCTAAAGAACTGTTTGTAACTATTCCATTTGTTTACGCACTAAAGGCTTTCGATTACCACTCACATTGTTATCTCACATACTTTTTGATAAACTAATTCAAAAAGCAAACTTTATTTCTACTTCACTACAATAATTTAAGTTTCAATGAAAGTTTATTATATAAATGACCACAGCTGTAGGTTATGTTAATTACCGCGACAAATTAATAAACAGTGTAAATAAATAGGAACAAGTCAAACAATTTATTTTTGAGTATTTCACACTGGGTCAGCTTTCTGTGTACAACTTTTTGAATTGTTTGATCGAATTTACGAGCAACCAACCATGGAGGACAATCGGTCGCCTATCAGCTGTCACTTTGACAGCTAAAGAGATGAGATGGGTGAAGAGAAATTCTAATAACGAATAACGTTAAACAAGAATAACGATTCAAAGAATCGATTATTTCGATAATTTTTTAAACGACCGAAGATAGAATTCTCGTAAAAGCTTAATCGTAAAAGTGTCATCATGAATACAATAATATCACTTAATTTACCAAATAATTAGTCCAGCTATTCATTTTACGCAAGGATTCAAACTTAACGAGAATTTATTTAACACTTCTGCTAATTCAAATACCAGGGATGTTAAAGTTGATTAGGAATATTAATCCCTATAATAGGTATATTTTAAGTAGGTATAGGCTAATGGGAGATATTTAGAAAGCCGATTTAAAAGAAAAAACAGTTCAAATAATTTCTATTTTGTATAAGTGATTTACATTTTATTCTGTGTAGGTGATTTAATTTAAAATTTGACATCTTAATTTCAGTAACAAATTTTATTTTTTAAATATGGACATTGTTTGAAATAAATTTATTTATTTCATTTATAATTGTAATAGATGGTGTTAATTACACACGATTGTCAAAAATAAATCAAAACGAGACCGTTACAAGTAGAAAAATGTATACGTTTTACGCTTTCTTCTCAGAAAAGGTACTAAAACCAAGTATCTTTTCATAAAACAGCTTTCTAAGTAACTTCGTTTACCAAATATAATACTTGAGAATCCTGTCTAAGCACCGTCATCTAATGAGACACGCTGAACTACACTTCTTATTATTAAAGTAACTGTCTGACAATCCCCCATTAAAGTAATACAAATATGAGTTAGGCAGAGACGAAGTTCACAGACGAAAAACAAAAAGGTAGTATAGAAGACGAGAGGCGTGTACTCTTTCATTATTTTTGTACAGAATTTATTTCGGGAGGGAACAGGTGATGATGACTATGTTAAGACGTAGGTATTGGCACAAATGAACAACACATTTTTACATTTAATAGGTACTTTATTACACATTGTATTTAAATTACTTTAGTTCATTCAAAAAGACACTTGCTGCTTATCTCGCTAAAGAACATAGAGCTTGGTAATAAATTAACACAATTATACAAATACTATACTGTACAATGTTGCTGTTACGCATCGCTAAATCACTGAAATGGATAAGGCATTGTATTGAGACTTGTCAATCAAGTAATTACGTTTATTTACATAATACATAAAACAACTAATCCATATTCAAACTTGGATCTAAAATAGAGAGCGCAGCACCAACTAAGTGCAGAGAGCCAGTTATTAACACTGAACGCTCATTTACGTTAGTTTGTCGCTTGATACTAATTAACGCCTCAGAAACACTTTCAAGAACTACGATATTCGAATTTGCGTGATGATGCATTGCCTGCCAAGTATCAGCATTATTTTTGCAACGAGATATAAGCTCCCTATCTTCCAATATAGAATAATTGTCACTTTTATCAGTAATTCTTTTGTAGGCCTTCGGAATGACAAAAAATACTGTTTGAAATTTGAACGACGTCAAAGGCTTTAATAATACTTCTGCATCTCGGTCACCAGTCGCACTGAATATTAAAAACTTGTCTTGATTTCTGAAAAAAAAAGTTATATTAGCACATAACGATCATAAACTCAACAAATAACGATTATTTCGATTGAATAATCGATTCAATACAGTTTTCAGAACGAATCTACACAAATGTCATTTTGACACACAAGTTTGAGGTTATATATGGTAAATATTTGTAACAACGTAAACTCATACTAATTGGGTGTAACACTAAAAAGAAAATGGAATTTCAAGACAAAAAACCACAAAAGAAAAAGCCTACAAAGATTGAGGAAATGACCAAGGAGCAGATACGCCAAGCCATCCTCAAGAAACGTGAATGTAACACAAAAGCTCTAGGAATCGTCGAGAGTTTGCTCGAAAAAGATGTAAGTGAATCATATTTCCTTCAGTGCTTGCCTGATATCAACCAGAGCCACTTAGACGACGTAATTGAAGAGCGTGCAATCGCACACCAATGTGGATACCCTGTGTGCTCTAAACCTATATTAGAACGCGATATACCCAAGCAAAAATACAGAATCTCAACAAGGACAAATAAAGTGTACGATATCACTGCTAGGAAGAGTTTCTGCAGCAACAGCTGCTACAAATCTGCTATGTACATCAAGCAACAAATGCTCACTAGCCCATTGTGGTTCAGAGAGCATGAAGACATCCCAATGTTTAATTTACTCCCATTAGATACAGTGGGCAGCCTGGGACAAGAAGTCGATTTGTCTCTGATAGAGAAAATCAACGTGAAATCAAAGAAAGAAGCATTCACTTCTGTCAATGACTTTGCCGATGCTAGTTTGAATGATATAACCGGAACCAGCCCTGAAAATAAGTCTAATAATCTGGAAACAAATAACCAAGTAAAAGAAAATCAAGGAGATGTTTGTCCAAATGAAACAATTGTAACTGATAACAAAGAAAATAATGATTCAAATACAGATAACAGAATAAAAATACAGAAAGAAAACACAGAGAATGAATCAGCTGTAAGTTCTAAACCAAGGTCAAAGGAGTCTAGTATAAACCCACTGAACATTGTAGGTGAGATTGTGGAAAAACCTGAAAGAAAGGTTGATCCTATCCTCACCAACACTCCAGAGCAAAGTACTCTCAGAAAAACAGTAAGTAGTAGTACAAACTCTGTTAAAAAGAAGCCACCAGCTGTTACAATTATAACAATCGAAGTAGAAAAGTGTATGGCGGAATGGTTTACATTAGACACACTAATCTTCATTTTTGGAGAGACAAAAGTTAAAGAAATGGTATCAGATAAAGGTGACTGTATTAATGAATATTTGAACAACTATGCAAAAAGTATCTTCTACACCTCCAACACATATGACCAGTATCAAGCCTTGTGTCGGAAATTGAATATGTTGGAGCTGGAAGACAGAAAGCTTGATGCTCAAGCAATACAAAGGGAAACTAAGCCATTGCCCGATTACTCAATACTACAGGAAGAAAGTAAGAAAATGCAGCTAAAAGTCAAGGCGTTCTTAGCTGGTGAGACGGCCATACCTGAAGTGGAAGTATCAGAGAAAAATGTGGTTCCAGACGAGGACAGTAATCTCACGCAACTTCCGCTAGTGGACAAAAATGCTCAGAATGCACTGAGAAGGAGGATAGTGTGTCAACATTTGAACAAAGTTTTACCAGACCTACTCAGATCATTAGGGTTGCTCACACTGTCTATCAACTCAGATGTCCGTTTAATGGTGAATACATTTAAGTTAAAAGCAAATAACATAATGTTTAAACCTATACAGTGGACATTGATTGCTATTGTAATATTAAAATTACTATCTCTACGAGATAAAAGACTGGAGTATCTGTTACAGTCACCAACAGCATACCAACATTTGCAGCTGCTGTTGTTAAGCTATAAACAAGATGGCGGTTACCTGGACAGATTGATTTCCTGGCTGACTGATATTGATAGGCTCTTGGACACAAATGATACACAGCTAACTATTGAATAAACCAATAAGCGAGCCCATATATTATTTACAAACGTAAATAAATGTGATATTATTTATTAAACATATTTAAAAAATATCTTACCTGTTACTTTCTTCAAACCACTTTGCACATATTTCCATAGACTCTTTTGTGTGTGCACCATCAAGGTAGAAGGTAGCATAATCTCCTTTGATGACCTGGAACCTACCGGGCCATCTGCAATCCTTCAATCCAATCACAGTTTCGAGAGGCACTTTCAACACAAACACGTCTGTCACCCCATTAGTTTTAATCTCATCGATGTAAGGTGGATTGATATCAATGAAACTGTTTTGCCTGATTTTGCCACTTACAACCTGCTTTTTCATCAACTTTCTCCTGCTTATTGTCTGAACTTTGGCCAACCTCATCCAGCCATGGGCTAACTGGATGGCGAGCGAGGCATTGGTCCTATATGCATCAATATCCACCGGCAATGGAGACTTCATATTGTTTGGGAATGTGTACGAAGTGTATTCAGGAACAATTTTCAATGGGCACTGTAACAATATTAAGTCTTATCAATACAATTAATTTCTACTTTTGACCTTTTCATTGAGGACTCCATATAGTGCTATCATCATCATTGACATGACCAAGGTACAAAGGTCCACCGACATGATATGCATAAATATGGATGGTGGGAGGCACACAGATGGATGGTCCACCTGATGGAAAGAGGCCACTGTCTTCGAGTACCCAACCTAAGGGGAACGGATGCGGTGCCAGCCTTTTCAGCAAAATTCCTAGTTGACAAAATTTAGTTTATTAGTTAGATGAACGAAAAATTTTATTTTAAATTCGTGGAAGCATTGTACATGCTCGAGTGGATTCTCAATCTTCTTGGTAACGTGTGACCTCGCACCCTCAGTAAAACGGTTGAGTCAAAAGTTAACGATGGAGACCTTAGAGGCGCTGCTCGGATTCTTTTCTCCAGTGACACTGCAGCTCCAGACTCACTGGATACCCTGTCGGCCCTGCAGAGCAAACACCCGCCTGCCACTTTGACTGTCCTACCTGACCCTCCAAGCACCTCTCCACCACATCTCCAAGGGGCTCAGGGGGTTCAAATCATTTTAACCGATAATTCATTCGTTTTCTTTAATAAGTTCGCTCAAGGTGTTTTTAGCCAAATTTGAGGCGTGAGGTAGCGACTCACAGAGCTGGTATACTGTGGGTCCATCGTTTTAGGTACAATTTTTGAGAAAATAATTGTTATACATCAAACGGTTTCATTGACATCTAACGCCATCTATTACAATGATTATAACTAGAATTTATTTATCGGCTCTCGGAAAATCTTCCATTGCTGTGCCCATGAGTGCTGAGTGCATGAGTGTCCCGCTAAAATTCGAAAACGGCTGTGCCGATTTTAATAATTGTTTTTTTTCAGTTGTTTATAATACGTGGTGGTTTAAAAGCAAATTAAAAAGGGTAGGTAGGGGTAAAGTAGGTGTTGGGGTAGGTTTTTAGGTTACAAAGCGATTCAAGAGTTGTCGCTATAGTAACAGTTGTAATAAAATAAAAATCATTTCTAATGATATATCGCTCAACGTTATTGGTTTTATAGGCTGAGTTGTCCAACCTCCTTTGAAACCTCCTTTGAGAAGAAAATAAAAAAATTCCATATATTGAGTTTCCCTATTGAAGCGGCAGATGTCGCCTACACACCCTATGATAAGCCGCCGAGCCCCCGACACCGTTAGGACTGTCCTTCAAGGCTGTCAGCTCGATCCCCTCATGAGCGCCGGCCGCGAGCACGACTAAGGACGGTGGTAGGGTTCCACAGTGACTCTATCAAAACCTCATGAACTAATCGCGAGGTTCGCTCCTCACCTGGACCTCACCAGCGACTGCCTTCAACACGGCGAGTGCGGCCGTTGGCTGCGGCGCGGTGTAGGCGACGCAGCCTGGCTTCATGATTCCCGCTTTAGCTGCAGCGATCTGCTCTATCGTGGTGCCCAGTATGGATGTGTGATCCAGCCCTAGCGCCGTGATACCGACGACTGGCACTTTCCTGGGGGAGTAACACATATATTAACTGGGCGACTTCGTCTTAGACTAACTTCATATGCCAAAGTTGAGAAATTATGCCTTCTTATGATGATACAAAACGCAGGCGATAGATGGCGCTGCAGAGTGGTTAAAACGTGGTGGAAAGTGACCAAGATCTTTCAGAATTTTTTATGCTACGCCGTGACAAACGAGCAGACGGCCCACTTGATGGTAAGCGGCAACTGTCGCCCGAAACATCTACGACTCGTGCATTTAATTTGCAGGCAACAAAACATCAGAACCGTAGGTGCGTTGTCACTGTGAGGACTGAGATTCCCATGCCTGTAATTGCTCTGGCTACCTAATCCTTCCAACCGGAACATAACAATGCAAGCATTGTTGCTTGGCAGCAGAAATAGATAAGGCGATGGTACTCACCCAGGCGGACTCCCCCGGCTTCACTTGGTAGGGCTCTCCTACGACCTGAGTAGGTGGACACGCAGAGGTCCCACCCAGGTTCGATTCCCGGCCAAGCAGAAATGAAATCATCATCATATCAGCCGGAAGACGACCCACTGCTGGGCATAGGCCTCCCCCAGAGATCTCCACAAAGACCGGTCCTGTGCTTTCCGCATCCAGCTGGTACCTGCGATCCTTACCAGGTTGTCGGTCCACCTTGTAGTGTGTAGTAGAAATGAAATACTCAATTTTAATTTCTGTTACGGGTCTGGGTGTATTAAAAAAAAGTATATAAGTAGTTTATCAATTATCTAACACCCATAACACAAGCTTTGCTTACTGTGAGGCTAGATGGCGCTGTGTGAATATGTCCAAGCATATTTTTTATTTAACCTTCTCCAGATCACCAACAATTTTCGAAATCGGTTTAAAGGAGACTCTCACCTAAGCACGTTGGTGTAGTCGACCACGCCGCCGATACCAACCTCTACGACGGCGACGTCAACACGCGCCTCAAGGAACATATGGTACGCCAGCACCGTCAGGAACGCGAAGTACTTCGGCATGTCGCCCTCGTAGGCCTAGGGGACAACCGGAATTTAATCTTTATTGTGTTTTAATTTCATTGAGAGCGTCAAAATATGCGGCATATACGCCGTATTTTTTTTGCAATGGGTTTGCAGACCTGTGTAATAAAAAAAATAATCATCTTGGCGTTAATGTCCCGGTTGTGCTCTCGAGAACGAGGGCCCGGAGTCCGCCTTAACCATGTTCCAGGATTTGGCGATCAGGTAATTACAGTGGAGCGACTGCCATCTGACCTCCGTAACCCTGCTACCAGGGGAACTTGACCAGATTGGACCATGGCTACAAATTCAGTTGCCAGAATTTGCAGGTTTCATCACGATGTTTTTCCCTAAGAGCATCGGTTAGTATTTAACAAATGTACAGAAGTACCCAGAAGTACATGTAACTCAGAAGAGACTCATTGGTACATGGCCGCAGCAGGATTCGAACCCGGTACCTCTCGCTTACGAGTTTGATACTCAACCGCCCGGCTACTAACGCTCTTGGATTGCAGACCTGAGTATTTGATATTAATTTCTTGCAGCTTGATACGCGTTCCTGAGAGAAAGGGCCTTGACAGAAGGGCCTGACCAACGAACAACAAAGTGATCCTCTAACGCTTCCGATTTTTTCTTTTGAGTTATGGAACCCTAAAAACAAACACTCGTGCTGGACTCTAGCATTCAGAGAGTCTTTGTATCTCAGAAATGTTCATTTTATTTTCACATGCCAAGCGTGGAGATTATGACAAACAATGGCAATATCCTTCACTTTATCTGCATTTTTAAGGATTTTATACGATACGACCTATCTTGCAAAGGTACATGCAGATGATATGACAGTAAAAGATGCCCTGCAGTCAACTCACCTGGGTAGCATACAGCATATCGTACAGCCGGTGGAAGTGCCTCGCGAAGTGCTCCCTCGCGACCACCGCCCCGTCTAACCGTATGCGTTCCCTCACGGCCACCAGGTGCGGCGAAGTGTACAGCCCGGTGCGCAAGCCGTGCGCGCGTAACACCGCCTCGCACATCGCGCTGGTCGAGCCCTGTGCGGGGTGGGGTACTTTGGTTAGTTTTAAAACTGTTTGTAATTACAGGTGTTTAAATTGTTAAAGACAAAATAAGCAAGGCCGGTAACGATAATATCTAACGACCTTGAGGGGGGCGCTAGTTGTCTTTTCTTCAGTACCTACACTTTCCCTAATAGCGGCACGTTAGTACCTTTTAAGCTTCATTGTTTCGTCTTCATCTATTAAAACGTATTTTTTATTATATTATTATCAGCTGTTTGGGATTTAGTTAGGCCGTCCTTTTGTCTATCAGCGTAAGATTACATTTAAAAGGTTTGTGCTGAAAATAAAAATTGAAAACCGTTCGACTCGAGGCGAGAGGTTCAACAACAGAGCCCCATAACCTATATTAATGTGGAAGAGGCTCAAGGCCAGCAGTATGTCTGAATAGGGTTTAAATTTTGTTTTTTGTTTTATGTTATACGGCAGACAAACAAGCAAGCGGGTCACCGCCGGATGGAAAGTGGTCACCGCCGCCTATGGACATCAGAAACACCAGGGGAGTCACCAATGCGTTGCCCGCCTCTGAAGAGACCTCTAATATACCTCTTGAACGATCCCATGTCATAGTCCAAAGGAAACACTGTGGCTGGGAGCTCATTCCACATCCAAATCGCCGAGCGAGAAACGTTCTTTCGAACCTTCGCGTGGTGACCAACAGAGGGTCTACGTAGTGAGGATGAGTACCAAGCCCACGGCGGGTGGCGCGATGGCAAAACTAAACAGACAAATCTGTTATTAAACACTTGTGACACTCAATGATTGATAATAGTTCGTATGGTGCTTGAAAAGGTCTAAGGTAAACGCATATATGTATGCGTCACCGACCAGCGGTCGCGACACAGTTTTCTAGCGCTTAAGAAATAATAAAGTGAATAATTGCAATTAACAATTCAAGGTTATTTCAACACGCAAGAGTAGTTATAGACTGAGCGTACGCGACAGCTGAAGATGTACAATTTGTTACAGTATTAAAATTTGCGAGAACGTCATAGACGACGAGATTTTCTAATCTAGCTGTATCAAAATTAGGAATTTGAAATTAAAAAAAGAAATGTTAATAAAGAGATAATTCTTTTACAGTAGAAACGTAATCTAACGTTTCTGGTGTACCTAAGTGATAAATATGCGTTTGTTCCAAAGTTGGTCAACATTGCGAACTTTGGAAATTCGTGTAAAAATAAGTACGCGTGCGAATGATGGATGTAATGGATGTAATTCCTAATTTTGATATAATCTCGCCGTCGCCGTCATCGTCTAAGACCTTCTTGCAAATTTTCATACTGTAAATAATGGGACACCTTTAACTATCGCGGCCGCGCTGTCTATTATAATAATAATCGTCTTGGCGTTCGGCTGAGGTCCACCTTGACTATGACTCCATGATCCAGGATTGGGCAGATCAGGTAATAATTACAGTCGAGTAGAGCGACTGCCGTCTGACCTACGTGACCGTGTGATACGGCTCCAATAATGTTGAAGAGGCTCTAGCCCAAGAAACTGTTACGGGTTGTTGATATGACTCAAGATAAATAGAGTATAGATACGCCAGTCATTTGTAAACATTGAATATATCTACTATGTATTTATATTTAATTAACATTTTGTATCACTATGACGTAATATTAAACGCCGATTTCCTTATTTGTACTGCCTATAATAGCAAGTGTACACTTTGCTTGTTGTAACCTACGTCGTCAAACATCTCGGATAACCCCAAACCCACCATAAAGACAATAGAGTGTGGCTGATACTACAATAGAAAATATGGCTGGCTATAGCTGCAGCCGGCCACTGAGTGTCAGCCACATATTGCACGTTTAGAAGATAAAGTAATAAATGTTTAAAGACATCATACCTTTCCCTTAGTGCCGGCTATATGTATGACAGGGAGCTCGTCAAGTCTCGACATCGATACTCCGGTTCGCATCAAGTAATCTCGCATGTCCTTCAGATTTGTATTTTTCTAAAAATAATAAACACATAAACCTGTTAGGTAGAACCCTCTTCTCTTGAAGCCGAGAGAAAAATCTTCGTGGGAGAGATTTAGTGTGAATCAGCAAATCATCATCTTTATTATCCCAGCGGTCAATCCTGGCTGCTGTCGGGGGTCCGCTTTTTTGCTTTCTTCTCCGCTTCCTCACGTCGTAAGCCGTTGGCTCTCGCATCCGACTGGCATCTGAGTTCCCATCCGTTCCCGTATATCGCTCGGACTTATGCAACACGTAACTGAACCAGCGGTCGCGAACCTCTTTAATCTTATCCGCAATGTCTATCACGCTAAGTCTGCCACGGGCGTACTCCTTACGAACTAGGTAGTCATGTATAAATATAAATATACTTGTACAAACAGACCCGTAACAGAAATTAAAATTCAACATTTCAATTTCTGCTCGGCCGGGAATCTAACCCGGAACCTCTGCGTGGCGACCGGCATGTTAACCAACTGAACCACTCATGTAACGCCGCACATCCACTGCAGCATTTCGTTGGCATAGAGTTCGTGTACGCGCTTCGTCAGCACCAGCCAGGTCTCGCAGCCATAATTATGCTCTTGTATATATAGTCCCTCGAATTTTACACAGGTTTTGGGGATACAGGTGACTGCCGTATGCTCCCGCCATTTGGCCCACGCTGCAGAGATTCGGAACTTGACATTGGTGTCGATATCTCCGTTCTTGTGTAGCACAGATCCGATATACTTGGATTTATCTGTTCTATTGTCATCTTCGCTCCTTATAAATATATGGACGGTTTCAAAATTCACCCTTACTGTGGCAATCTGATTTGATGACACATTCAGTACCACGTGTTGACCCTAATCTGAAGATCCTGTCTATTTTAGGCCTGCTGACCAGTACGAAGGCTTATGGAAGGCGTATTACATAAGCAATATTTTATTAAATTATAGTTAGCTATAACATGATGATACAGTCTTATAACATTGTCCAGTGAGTTAGTTTGATTGTTTCTGACCCATGGCACAACCACATGAAAATATCAGTTGTGTCTTATGGAAATATATTATCCAAATAACACAACCAAGTGACTGAATTTAACTAAGGGCCTATTTTTCAATCCTCAGTTAAAATTTATCTGCCCGATAAAGTAATATACTTGGCAGTATATTAAAACAATCTGTAATCCTTCACTTATATTTGAAGTAATAATACCATTTTATTTAGTCTTTTAATAACTTATCAGACTGATATGTTTTATATGAGGATTGAAAAATCAGCTTTAAGTCATCTAAATATTTTATCTGACTGATAGACATACAAACACAAAAAAAATATTTAAGGCTAGCCAGGCATTTGACCGCCATCTCACCTGGTGGTAAATGACCATGTGCCCAAAGACGGCGACAATGCCTTGATGGTGTCCAGATTATATTGATCAGGGAACACACTTGCAGGCAATGTGGTCCATTACAGTGTGATCGTTCCCTAAATTAAATTAAATGTAGACTGTCAGACTTTTCATGTTTTAATTAATGTCACAATTTGCATGGTATGAAAACTTCAATAGAAATAAGCAAACTTCATTAGAATTAGCAACAAATTAGCCATGCTAAGTGTGCATAAGATGCAGTGAATGAGTTACTGTATAATTGTTTGAATCAATATCATTTTAATACCAACCGAAAAATTTCTGGACCAAATACTAAGTGCCAATAAATAAAATCCCTGTATTTTCTAAACTTTAAACTTAATTAAATTGTAAAACTGACTTTGAACACGGCTTGTTAGTTAGTCTAATTTTATTATAAGCAATATACTGGATAATCTTTACTCACTTCATGTCCACTTTGAATTGCTTTCCGTATCTGTTCTAAATTTGCTTTATTAGACTGTAATAAATTCAGTTTTTGAACTGCATCCTGAAAACAAAATAAATTTTCTAACTTAACTTAAAATTTTATTTACTGAATATTAAACTGTATTAACAGTAATGTCTGTAAAGAAATGAAAAAGAAGTGAAAAGTAAAGAAACATTAAATGAGTTAATATATGTATTATAAATATTAAACATATTAGGTGTTATTTAAGAACTAATAATACAAAATAATTTACAGAGTTGAGAAACTTGGTTAAAAAACTTTCTAAACGAGGTTTATTGCTTCCAGCCCTGTACTCCACCACAATTTAAAAAAATTTGTGTTAAGACTACAAGGAAGTTGTATAGGATGTGGAGGGGGTGGGAAAATAGTAATATGTAAGTAAGATAAGTTTTAGTATACATAGATTAATAGCAACCAATTTTATTTAAACAAGTTTGTTAACTTTTACTGATAAGGTACCTCTACACCTACCTCGTAACTACGTCCGATAGAAGCCATTCTCTTCGCTGTTCTACACACTACGAAACTGCGACACAGACTGGCCACGAGCATGAGAGCTGTATATTACTGCGAGACCCAAACTACGCAATCAAATGCATCAAATGTAAAAAAACGTGACCTCGGCGGCGACGTCTGCGATCAGATGATAATAAAGGCAAATATCACATAGCTATAGAGACCGATCGGTCCCCGGCCGCCAGTAACTTATCAATGGGTTGTTGTGACATCTGACCTGGACAATTACCAATAATATAAACCGAATACTTCCAGTTACATCGGATTCTCAAATCAAAACATAACATAACCTAAAAATGATAACCACAACACGTACGTTGACGGACGTGAGTTTGACAGTCAGCTGACTTTTGTTGGGCAAAGATATAATACTATATTATGCCATCCTCTTACCCTATTACTTCAAACAAGGATGTGGTTGACATTGTTTATCATCATTCACTTTGTATTGTCAACATTTAGTTTTCCGAAGGATTTTCTCCAGAATTCTTTGATCAAGGAAAATATATTAGAAACACTGGAAACACTAGTAGAACTTTTAGCAAACGGTTTGGTATAAAATATTGTCGAGAAACTTTAAAAAACCTAAAGATGACGGAGGTTGATGCTACAAAGCGACCTCTTGAGATGCCCGTAAGATTTATTCCATATCTTGATAAATACCGGGTGTATTTGCTTTTCAAGGTAAACATATTTTTGGACAAAAAATATATTGTACTTACTTATAAACTCTGCAATCATAATTTTATTCATTTCTTCATTTTTTACCATTGGACTCTACAGCAAATGATAGAGGATCTTCTCGTTAATCTGCCCCGAGACCATTTGAAGCAAATAAAGATATTTCTGGCGCACAATCTGCACACATCGAGGGATGTTGACAAAGTCATGCTGTTGGTTTCTCCGGAACTTAGCATCGGTAGGTCCAGCTCATACCTACTCTTTATCACTCTCTGTATGTGTCTGAAATTTAAATGTATGAATCTTTTTTTTATTTTATCTTTTTATAACAAACAAGACAGGCATTTGACCGCCATCTCACCTGTTGGTAAGTGACGATACAGCCGAAGATGAAGCGTGCCCGTCTTGGAACAGCCTATTCACTCTAATTATATTGATCAGGGAACGCACTCGCAGGCAACGCGTTCCATTCCTTAGCCGTACGCATTATAAAGGTCGAGCCAAAGCGGTTCGTGCGGATGGCTGGAAGATCCACGACATAAGGATCATAGGCCTGTCCGCCCTTTTGGCATACATTTATTAAAAAAACATTTATGATCTCGCTTTAGCCGCAACAGGTACATCTTTACCTACATGATAATGATAATCAGCTGCATGCATCGCAAGCACTGTTATAGAACTAGAGAAAGCCTAGGTAAGAAAAGAGAGCAACTTATCCAGATCTAGGATATAGGATAACAAGTTTCTTTACTCTTTTTGACTTTTACTCTCATAGATGATTCATTGCTACGAACCGGTCGGTGGTGGTAACCGAACATGTGACAACTGGAAGCCTAAACTCACACGGCTGATAAACTATTTAATCAATATTTCGTCGCAAAACAATAATGAACTCCTTACTTGGTTTATTTACATGTCCAGATACGACAAGATTAGTGAAGGATCTAATAAAAGATCTTGGAGTTTTCGTTATCACAAGACGTTGCGTTATGGACAGATATGAAAAAGTTAGTGTAAAACTTTTATCATCTTATCTACCTAAGGTGCTTAGAAAAATGGAGCCATCTACGGCGGCGGTACCTATTCCTTCTTATATTACTTACTTACGCACGGTATTGCGGTGTACGGGGTGTGCCACACCTTGCGCCATACCGCGGTGGTGCATGTTCCTCGGTTGTAGTCGCGGAATCTACCATTACCGCACGTGGATCCATTTTCTGTGTGTTGCACTTTGTTTTCATAAATCGAGATAGGTATGTACCGTGTGTTTTCAATACAAACCCAGATAGGTGTTTAACAAGAAACGTTACATCACGCACTCCCGCCCGTGCTACGCTCCGTTTTAGTGTGAGAATCGCCTTAGCTTAAAAGGTTAAAGCCTAGAAGCACTTATAGGTCTACAATAGGTACCCATTTACGTTTATTAAACCTAAACCTAGGTACTGCCACATTGCTTAGTTATGATGGTATTTGTGTCACCAATAACGGCCTTAATTTTAACTGAACTTCCAGCACGACGATTTCCAGCCGGGATGTATTTCGACGTCGCTCATGGCCGAAGTCACCAAGAATATGACGCTCAAAGATCCCGTCATCACCGGCGGATGGCTCATGTTTGGTGATATTCTCTTGACTTTTACATTTCTTGGCCCTAACTTTTGGGGCGATTCACGCATCGGGAGATTGTTAACGGAAATTATGAATTTCCTAATTGGCTGTCTGTCGTGTAGGTATGTGCGTATTATTATTATTATTTGTTGATGCACTAGCAGCTTGAATCTGATGCGTGCATTTCACTAGCGCTTGTGTTAGTCACTTGTATGCTCTGAATCTTTTCATCATCAAATGAAAACGCAGCAATTATATATTCGACCCACATAATTTTCTTTTAGGTCCACCTATACCGTCAATACCACAATCTCTAGGTTGGGCCTGGATGTCATGACTGCTGAAACTAATGATTTTAACCCCCGTCGAAAAAAGAGGGGTCAAAGGGGTGCTATAAGTTTGACGTGTGTATCTATCTGTGTATCTGTGGCGGCGTGTCTGTCTGTGGCATCGTAGCTCACGAACGGATGGACCGATTTCGATACGATTTGACAGGCAGTTTAATCGAAAGGGCTCTTAGCTTTGTTTCATTAATATCGGTTCAGGAGTTTAGAAAATATTCGAGTAAACTTGGTCGGGGGTCTTCCGACGTTTTTCTGTAGGATAAGTTATAAATAAATATAAATATTCGTGGACAAATTCACACAGCGCCATCTAGCCCCAAAGTAAGCAAAGCTTGTGTTACGGGTGCTAGATAACTGATGAACTACTTAAATACTTTTAAATACATACTTATTATACATAGAACACCCAGACCCGTAACAGAAATTAAAATTCATCATTTCAATTTCTGCCCGGCCGGGAATCGAACCCGGGACCTCTTGCGTGGCAGATCGGTATGTTGACCACTGAGCCACTCAGGTCGTCAAAAGAGGTCATCCAACGGTAAGTTACAGGTTTACAGCACGTTCATCATGTGCCCAGTTCACTGTCCTACCTCTCACTCTACTCACAATCGAATCTGCGATCGCAAGACTACAATAATTTCAGAGTGAAAGTACGTCGCAGTCTATTAATAAAATGCGCACCACTTTCCGATTCAGACTTAGACTTTTACTGAAAGTCTTGCACTTTCTCTTAGCGTACCTATCTACCTAATGAAAATCGATAGGGAAAAAACTATCGTTTACTGTCACTTCTAAAAACGGAAATCTAGGTGTCTACCTACACCTACTCTTTTTATAAAATAGATAAACTTTAAAATCAAATCAGCTTCTAAGGCACTTCGCACACACATATGACTTATTCATAGGCGATTGCGATGCAATCTTACCTACGATTGGCGTCGGCGTCGTCCACGCCGTTGCAAACTCATAGTGACGGATATAGAGTATCTACTTAACTACATATGAAGATCAGCGAAGAACACAAGCGACGCGTAGAATATTCCAAACCCAAGTCGCTCGCAAATATTCCTTCAGCCGTACCGCCGATCTCCGATTGTAGGCCGCCATTTTGATGCAATTGAGTGAGGTCCAAGCGCAGCAATCCAGAGCCAGAGCTGTCTTGCTGCGATTGGTTTAAACTAAATTCCATCAAAATGGCGGCGTACAATCGAAGATAGGCGATACCAGTCCTGTGCTGAATTAATCGATACGGTAAGGATAAGCCGTTAAGGTGTTATTCTATACGCACTATCTATACCAATAGTCAAGCCACAATGTCAAATAACAACGCGTCCAATGCATCTCGAACAGACCACCCATGCACGGTCCGCGAGGCGCGCTACCTCCAGCAGGACGGGGTGCTGCCGACTGTGACGCTGGTGCTGACCCCGCCGCCCGCCGCCGCGGAGCCGGCGCAGGACGCTCGCACGCCGATACGCAACTTCTTCCAGCAGGACTTTGAGGGGCTGAAGTATGCGTATAAGGCCACGCTGAAGGTAAGGACCACGTTTTCTACCTATTCAGCTAGGAAACAGTGGAAATTGCTCCAGAGAAATCGTCAGCTTTAATGGGACGACTACATTTTTTGAGCACAGGTTGCAGGTTTTAAGGCAGGTAATCTTCCACATCGTACATAGATACAGGCGATATAGCTGAGTTAGGATGGGAGTTAACTCAGTTAACGCTTGGTAAGATGGTAGTAAAGTGCTGAACTCCTTGCGCCTAAGATGCGACAGACTCATGCATATTAGCAGCATATAAAAGTATAAAAGGAGCTAACATTGTTATGCGCGTTCATCTTAAATGGCTTTGGGTAGGTTGATGTCCTGCCTTCTACTGCGTGTAGGTACTGTATTAGGCCAGGCGGCCAAGGATAGCACGGCAAGCTATTTTTGGGAACGAGTAAGAATGATTTTTGCAAAGTGAACAAATTTTAAAGTTATGATTTTTTTATACTTACCACTAAGTTGTCAAACAAACATACGGCCTGCCTGAACAGCTGATGAAATACAACCAGTATTGTTTTCATCGTAAGCCGATAATGTACAGCTCGTGGCTGTACATGACATCTAGAGGGCCCTCGAATAAGCGTCTTCTTCAGCTACGTTATGCTGACTCTTAATGATTAATTCGTCCATCTTAGGAAGTGCTGGTAGAGGATGGCGAGGATTTGGAACACGTGGCCGCGCGGTGCTACAGCGCGGTGCAAGCATGCGCGGCGGGCGCTCAGGGCCCCGGCCAAGCCTTCAGCGCGGTTGGGGCGCCCAGCATCTACCGTGTGGTGGTGATCGGGCCCCGCGGCTCCGGACGCAAGACGCAAGCGCGCACACTGGCGATGCACTTCGGGCTGATCTACCGTGAGTCTAGTGCCTACTGCGAGTGTTGAGACTTCATAGACGAGAGATAGGGTAGGAGAGGGGCGCCGGGGCTCGCACGTTCTACCTTGTAATGGTGTTGGTTAGGAATCTCTCTTAGGTCTTATATTGGGATAGCTCTAGCAGGGTTTCGGTCAAGCCTTCAGTGAGGTAGGGGCGCCCAACATCTACCGCGTGGTGCTGATCGGGCCGCGGGGGTCGGGGCGCAAGACAAGCGCGCACGCTCGTGAAATACTTCGGGCTGATAAACCGTGAGTCTTGTACTGCTTGTGTGAGACTTAACGAACCAATGGACAGAGAGAAACGCTGTTACACGGTTTACCGTTTGTCCAAGGATAATACATGTTATTTATACTAACCAGAGCCTCTAGAAGCAATGGAATTGATGGCTGTCACAACTAAAAATTAACCTAAAGCATGTCTGCCTACAACAAACAGTTAAATAGTTACCCTCAGTGAGCCTATAACTCATTCTCTCTGACCTGGCATCAGGCAGGACACTTACGCGAATCTATTTGCGCAAATGGATGTATCGTTGGAACCGATACACACAGACCAGGTAGAAAGGTTTTCTACCTACCTATTTGAAATTTTTAAGTGAAAGGACAAGTGTATCCATATCCCTCTGGCCTTGATGGTGCTCAACTGATGAGATTCTTCCTATTTTAAATTTTGCAAATACGTCATTATTCAAAGTAAACTACGATGTGCTGTACAACGAGGCGAAGGAACGCAGGGACGACATCGGCGAGAAGCTCCGCAATTACGGACCCAGCGTGCAGTTGAAGGCGGACATTATCCAACGGCGGATCCTGCACAAGGTTAAAAACAGCTCGTTACACTGTAGACTGCATTACTGCCATTATGAATTGAGTCGTTAATCTTTTTATGATCCGGCATGCTGATTTCGTAACCCATGACTGATGGTACGTTACGTAGTTACTTGCGTACGAAAACGCATCGCCATGCTTGACGACGATGGTGCACGAAGTTTGCGAAGACCGGATAAGACGTTATTAACGATTTTAGCTCAGCCGATGTACCTTACCTTAGATCTACCTATAGAACCTTCACAACAGAAACCCTAGAGGGTAGCTGTATCTCAAACATTTTTGAGACAAGACTAAAAACAATAGTGGTGTAGTATAGTCGATAGTCCCCACTCGCCAATAGTCTGAACTCCTTTAGAAAAAATAATCTATTGTGCCTGCCAGGACTGTATCGACCACGGCTGGGTGTTGACCGGATATCCACTCTCGGCGTTGGAGTTCGACAATTTGGAGAGTATGCCCACACCGCCTAACCGGTAAGGGAAATACATTATTTCCTAGGCATCGATGTACTTGGTACCAAAATATATTCTGTCTAAATCTAGTCAAGTTAATCTCAGTTTATCAATCTAATGTAAGTACTTATATGACATGGATATAGGTAGACCTACATTTGTGTAACTTTAATGAGGAAGGTTAGGTGTACCATATTATTTGCCAGTGGCGATTCCTGTTGTGTAGTCTTGGGTTGGCGCGAAGATAACGTTACATTTATATCTCATATGAATTGATTGACGAAGGGAAAGTATTTTATTTATAGCTACACGAATAAGACCCGTTACCTCGAACACTCCAACGCTCGTCTATTACCTTAATGGTGTCAATGAACTTGTAGCAGGAAAACTCATTCATTTTTTTGCACTCAGGTAGCTAACTAGGTATACCTAATCTAAATTAGATATATTTTATTGTACCTTTAGTCTTGTTAGTCATCTCACCTCCAGTACCACATTCGTTGATTGTAGCCACCACGTCGAGTCTCATTTACATTTAACCAGAGATTAACAAGTTGTTACGTAATTTTTGCGTTGACAAGCGTTTCAGAAACCGGGTGTTAGTCTCTTATATGGCTCTACTTAGCTCTGTTTCATAACATAAGGCTCGACATACAATTCTCTCCGACAGCATAATAATCCTGAACGTAGACTGGAAGCTATGTAAGCAGCGCGCGATGGCGGTGGCCGTGGACTGGTGCACCGGGAAGCGGACTACTGATCTCAGCGGGCCGAGGGTCGTCATGCATCCCGGGGACGACGCTATGGAGATCGAGAATGAGGTCAGCTATCGACTCAGTAATCTGCTTTTTGGGTTACGACAGAATG
The DNA here is from genome assembly GCA_905147135.1 of Blastobasis lacticolella. Classification (NCBI taxonomy): domain Eukaryota; kingdom Metazoa; phylum Arthropoda; class Insecta; order Lepidoptera; family Blastobasidae; genus Blastobasis; species Blastobasis lacticolella. The sequence goes on from LR990046.1 coordinate 1,889,537, forward strand.
GTTTGATTGAGACTAGGTAGGCGTTAGACCGGCCCGCAAGCTTTGCTAGAACCTACCTAGTCTTGCATTACATTCTACTGTAATAGATAAGTATCTATGTATACACACATCGTTCGCAGGCTTCGGTTACAGTTCTCCTTTTTTGTTACCTAACTGCAACTAAATGCAGGAATCGTAGATGTTATGGGTGGGCGACAGTAAACGTTTACCATGAAGTGGGCTGTCTGATCCTTTATCACTAAGTAGCATAAAAAAACGAGGTCGTAAACTAGTCTTACATCTGTACGTTTCGTTATCATCACTTACGACGCCATGATTTGTTTTACCTATTCAGTAGGGTACCTACACAAGCGAAACTGTGTACCATCTCATTATCATATCAGTCAATGGCCACCGTAACCCAGTGGCCCGGAATGTGGTCTGTGCGTGACTCCCGCGTGGTAACGATGGGTAACTGTTGTTCTAAATGACGACATTACCGTTACATGTTTCCTTGCAAAAAGGACAGCGGGAACTGGGGTTACGGAATTAAAAATAAGCGAAACCCAAGGTATTTATGTCGTTGTTGGACACACAAAGATATTTTGTAGGATTTTTTTATTAATTTTATAGTAAATATATAGTAATAATTTTTTCTTTCAGTTGGAGTTTTACTTCTCCGAATCGCTGGCTGAACTTCGCGCCGCCGCTGGCATCACCGCCACAGAAATATATTGCGGAAACGATGGGCCAGGTAGGACAGATTCTATAAGATATTTAGACTGCGTTTAGGTATTAAGTACCTATTTTAAGAACAAATTAAGTCAAAACAGCGCGTCGGCGGAGTTTATTCTGGTCTAATGCAGGGTGGCAGATTTAATGCGCACATTTTCCTGAATTTGTTCTCCGAGTTCTCGGTTTAGCGTCTACCCTATCCTTGGCTGTCCTTGTGGCTTATTTTGATCGACTTTTGATCAATGGAATCAAAGTTATGGAATTCCATGGTGGCATAGCCAAAATAAGCCTCACTAATTCCTTATCAGAAATGATTGCTAATGTTGCCTAGACGAGATCCAGACGCGGCTGCAGGCGGCGGTGATCAAGACGCCGGCATACAACATCGAGAGCGGCGGGCCGCTGCGTGGCGACCACGTGCGCGGGGACTAGCCCCTGGCCCAACCAGTATCAATGGGGACGTTTGACAAAACAATGTTATTGATTGATTTTGCGTTTTGAAGTTGCAACCCCTATTATTTAACTTAATTGTATTTGTAGTTTGTACTCGTGCTTATTGATAAATAAAACATGAAAGTCCTTCATAGAAATTTTTTTATTATGTACTCCTCCGTACTTCAATAAAATTGTTTAAATTACTACATAATTAGATTATTTTGCTAATTAAGAGCTAACAATTCTGCAGTCTCAAATAAGTAAATTATTCATACATACAACACTGAGGTAGCCTCGGTGGATTGAGACTAGGCGATTCGTAATGTTAACAATGTAAGGGAAGACGAATCGAACCTGAACAACACAGTCATGGAAAAGCCCCTCAAACACACAACTACTGCTCTAAAAATACAAATGCATCAATTTTTACAGTAAACTCTCTCGCAGTCACACAATCCCATTCACACACGTGCGCGCGGGCTCACTCGATCTAATCTCAGACACCGCCTTTGCTCGCAGCAGCCATTCAACAATAAATATACACAACACAAAACACTTCGTGCTCGTCACCCGCCGCGCACGCCGCGAAGGGGCTTGGCGTCCGCGGCCTGCGCGGCGGGTAGCCTTCTCCGGAGATCACACTTGGCAAACGGTCACACGATTACAGTCTGTTGGGTAGGTTACAACTCGTCTTTGAAGTCCTCCTCGTCGCCGCCCGCGGCGCCGCCCGGTGGAGGCATGCCTCCTTGGCCTTGGTACAGTTTCGCGATGATCGGCTGAACGATCTCCTCTACAGACTTCTTCTGCTTCTTGTAGTCTTCCGCATCCGCGTCCTGGTTCTCCTCGAGCCACTTGATCGCGGCGTCGATGGCCTCCTCCATCTTTGACTTCTCTTCTTCGCTGACTTTGGCGCCGAGTTTCTCCTTGTCCTGGAGCTGGTTCTTGATCGAGTACGCGTAGCTCTCGAGCTCGTTCCTAGCCTCGACACGCTCCTTTAGTTTCTTGTCGTCATCGGCGAATTTCTCCGCGTCCTTGATCATCCTTTCGATGTCTTCCGGTGTTAATCTGTTCTGGTCGTTTGTGATGACGATCTTTTCGCGGTTTCCTGTGCCCTTGTCTTCGGCGGATACTTGCAAGATACCGTTGGCGTCGATCTCGAATGTGACTTCGATTTGCGGGATGCCGCGGGGCGCCGGTGGGATGCCAGTCAGATCGAACTTTCCGAGCAAGTGGTTGTCCTTGGTCATAGGACGCTCGCCCTCGTACACCTGGATGGTGACGGTGTGCTGGTTGTCGCTAGCGGTGGAGAAGATCTGGGACTTTTTGGTGGGGATGACGGTGTTACGGGGGATGAGCTTGGTCATCACTCCGCCGACGGTTTCGATACCCATGGTCAGAGGGTTGACGTCAAGGAGCACGATGGCGTCAGTGTCTTGTTCGCCGCTGAGGACGCCAGCTTGTACGGCAGCACCATAAGCGACAGCCTCATCAGGGTTGATGCCTCGAGAAGGTTCCTTTCCATTGAAGAATTCCTTGACCAACTGTTGAACCTTAGGGATACGAGTAGAACCACCAACGAGTACAATTTCGTCGACGTCCTTCTTGTTCATGTCGGCGTCTTCCAATACCTTTTGCACGGGTTTCAGGGTGGAACGGAACAGATCCATGTTCAACTCTTCGAACTTGGCCCTGGTAAGGGTTTCTGCGAAATCTTCACCCTCGAAGAAGGATTCGATCTCAATCTTGACCTGGTGGCTGGAAGACAAGGCCCGCTTCGCCTTCTCAACTTCACGACGCAGTTTCTGGACGGCACGGTTGTCTTTCCTGATGTCCTTGCCCTTCTTCTTCTTGTACAGCTTGATGAAGTGTTCCATGACCCTCTGGTCGAAGTCCTCACCACCCAAATGAGTGTCACCATTGGTGGCGACTACTTCAAACACGCCATTGTCGATGGTAAGCAGAGACACATCAAAAGTACCGCCACCCAAGTCGAATACAAGTACGTTCTTCTCTCCGTCTCTCTTGTCGAGACCGTAAGCGATGGCGGCAGCGGTGGGTTCGTTGATGATTCTCATGACGTTCAGACCGGCAATAACACCAGCGTCTTTAGTAGCTTGACGCTGAGCGTCGTTGAAGTAGGCAGGTACTGTGACAACAGCATGGGTGACCTTCTTGCCGAGATAAGCTTCAGCTGTCTCCTTCATCTTGATCAACACCATAGCAGAGATTTCCTCAGGAGCGAAGATCTTGTCGCCCTGGGCAGTCTGGACTGAAACATGAGGCTTGCTGTTCTTTTCCACAACTTTGAAGGGGAAGAACTTGACGTCATGTTGGACGGTGGAGTCTGTCCATTCACGACCGATAAGACGCTTAGCGTCGAAGACTGTGTTCTCGGGGTTGGTGGTCAGCTGGTTCTTAGCTGCGTCACCAATGAGACGCTCCCCGTCCGCGGTAAAAGCCACGTACGAGGGTGTGATACGGTTGCCCTGGTCGTTAGCGATGATCTCCACGCGCCCATTCTTGTACACACCAACGCTGTAGGCAAAAGAGAACAATATTTAAAACCTTACCTTCAGTTTGCTTTAGTAACAGAGGCTTTTTAAATAATTACTCTCTATATCAGTAAAATGCTGTTATGTAATATTTGATAAGATAACATTTGAAAATAACTCTCGCATTCTAGATTATCCTGGGATATATCACTTTTGTTGATATAATATAATAAAATTAATATTTGAAAAAATGCAAAGCCATCAAACACTGTGTGAAGACTGATACTTGAGACAATCTGTACTACATAACACAAGTCTTCATACTTAGACACTCAATAATACAAAAAAAAAAGAAAAAAATAGAATGTTACTTACCATGAGTACGTAGTTCCCAAGTCAATACCGATGACGGTGCCAAGGTCCTTGTCTTTGTCCTTCTTCTCGTCGGCGTAGACCGCCGCGAGGACGCAAGCGAGCGCCAGTAAACTCCACCTCATTTTGTTGTTCTCTATGACACGTTCAAACTGTAACAAGTGATGGATTCTTATTAGTTTTTGGACACATATATTCAGGAATGTACGAATATTCAGCAATAAATATTACAAAACCACTGGAGAAATACTTTAGTTACAACTAAAAAAATGTATTTGACTACAAAAATGTATTTAACAAAACCTATAACCTTACAAGTTAATGAAACAGCTGGCCAATTGTGAAAAATTGTAACGATATGTCTTTCACAATGTGACTATGCTTTGGGACGTTATATTACATTCCATACAGTCCTAAATAGATTCAGATAACAGATGCATTGTTGTCTCTACTAGGGAAATTTTGTAAAACACCACTGATTTCAACAAATACTATACGCGTGCCAAATATCGTGAGTTAGACGACACGATATTGTAGCCAACCAACAGCCCCATTGAAGTTCATTGAAACTATGAAACGTTGCTAGTCAAGGCCACGTAATCGCGACTAATGTACGGGACACGTCATTAGATTTATAGACCGGTGTCGGCAAGTCGACGTATCAAAATTAAGCACAAAAGAAATAGAAAGTGCACCTGATACTATTGTAACGGGAGAGATTGAATTAACGGTAAGTAAATCGTGGAACGGCCAATAACTAAGTAGGGCGCCGCCGCGCCGAGCCGGTCCGGCCTACATCGCATCGAGAAGCTTCGCTATCTTATACTGCTCACCAAGATTTTACGTGAGTCTTGTGAGAAATTATGTTAAATTGTATTCCAAAAGGATAATTAACCCTAAATAATCGCTAAAGAACTAGAATGTGGCAGGATTATAACGTATTTCACCCATAAAAATGACAAGCGTATAATTCCAATAGCTCGCACTTTCGATAAAAATGACAAAAAAATTATAATTACCAAAAATCCTTTAGGTAAAGTGTAGTTATAACTTCGTTAAATGTGATAACAACCACGTTTTCAGCACTTTTCGCGATTCACTTGTAAAATTCACTATCCACGACGATCTTGTTTCTTCGATTTTCTGTGAATAACTGAACACTTTGACACGCCGTCGCCGCAGTTATTTAGCGCTAGTATCGGTCGTGGACCAATATGATTGGTCCGCGCAAGCATGACGTATTCTAACTTGATACGCGATTGGTCCAAGTATGCCTATTTGGCGCAATCTCATTGGCCCACGTTAATGGAGAATGCGGATTAGGTGGACATGTAGGCGGTATTATTCAAGATTTTAGTAGAAAGAGGTAGAAAGGTTTAGAAAAGTTTTGAAATTATAAAGTTCGGGGAAAATCTATGTCGTAATCGGATTGAATATTGCGGAATAAGTTCCTTTACAAATATTAGTAAACTAAATAAATTTGCATAAGCCTTCTATAGCATCGCTATGACGGGAAGAGAAAGGATAGATGAGGAATATTCCTACTACCACAACAATAATTTAAGATAGAAACTGTGGATACAAAGTCATATATTTTTTATTATTACTTAGCCCAATGACGATAAATTCATTGGTCCAAAGAATTCTATGTATAAATAGAGGCACACTTTAATAGGAAGTAGACAAAAGTATCTCAACTCTTATTTTTTTTGTAATCGATATTTATTGGGAACTCCGTATTAAAACAAAAACTATATAAAAAGGCTAACTTATAAACTAAACATCCACACAATCTACGAAATTGCTCTAAACTTTACTGTACTTATTTCATTACTATTATGTTTCTGACACAAGAAGTACCTATCACTTAAAATGACGCAAAACGCTCAATACATGAGTTCATCTAACTCTTGATCTTCTAGATAGCTTACCTTTTTACCTACCGGCCTGCTTCGATCGTTAACTTGGTATAGTACCTATACCTTTCACCTAGTAGAAACGAGTAGCGAAGTTTTATTCCCAGTCGAACCCAGTAGGTAAGGTATCGTACAAACCTACCCCATATCCGATATACCTACCAATCATACATCACGGAGTAGAGAGAAATCGAAATAGACCTAAAAATCTAATTTAATACCTTAGCTGTGGCCTGTGGCTATGGTCCTAGGTACAATACTACTTAGACTCTTCTGTTCAATAGGTCATGGAATAGTAAGATATCATAATCATAGGTAGATATTTTCTTAATTGGTTTGGGAGGTAGATACGAAACTCGTACCTAGATAATACTGCTTTTTGAAACGCTTTCAATACGTACAATAGGCCCGAGTGGAGTAGGTAGAGCTCGTCTAGTCTAAGATGACGCGCCCCACTACTTAGTTAGTTGATTTCGATGTGTGAGTGCAAATATTAATAACGACACTTCATATGTGTGGGAGCCAATGAACGACGCGCCAATGCTTCTACGTTTGAATCTTACCGGCAACTGAATGACCAATTACAACGGCATTTGTATATGTATTGCGTCCATATTTTAAACTTGCTTGTGTGCGGTAATGCGATAGTGGGGCGCGTCATTTTAGATTAGACGAGCTCTACCTAATTTTTTCTTCGTATGTAGAAGTACCACAATACCTACATACCGCCGAAATATTCTCCAGTTCTGCATGGGTTCTGATCAACACCTCGTGGAATTAGCTAGCATCAACAATAATTTAGTAAGAGTATGGTACTTTTTCTTGAAATCAGTACTGTTATGTTGGAATATAGACATATTCCTCTACAAAAACCAATCTCCTAATGGCAACACTCACACATCTCTCTCTCTCTAGTCTGTGGTCTAGGATTCAAACTTTACTTCCTTCCGTGGCCTTCGTTGAAATACAAGCTGCAAAGCTAAGTATAAAACTTTAACTCTGTGTGTTATTTATCGGCCCCGTAATCCATTATCCTACATGTTAAATTATTAAATTAACAAGTGAGAAATAGATGACCTGCTGGTATTAGAAAAAAAGCCCTGGAGGGCGCCTGATAAGCAATCGATTGACACCACTGAATCCGAGACCAGGCGAAGAAGAGAAGAAAGGAAGAGTAGGAAAGTGGACCCTGGTAGGAGCCGAGATTGACCGCTAGGATCGTGAACTACATACAAACGCTGCTGCCGCTCATTAGGGTGTCCCGAGAATTTTTTTCTTGGATTTTCTTAACGCAAGACCTCTTAAAATTTGCGTAATTGATAGCAGATTACCATAATAATAAAAATAATAAAATAAAATTTGATCTTCAGGGTTCTACCTATCTTTGAAGTTCTGAAAAATTATGATATTTCGCTACTCCAGATTTCAGCTTTATATTATATCTCTTTCTTGTTTTTCTTAACTCAAGACCTGTCAAAAGTTGCGTAATTAATCGTAGATTACTCAAATAACTCTAAAAACCAAATAAAACTATACCTTTAGGGTTCTACAGATCGACAAAGTTTTGAAAAATTTACAAATTTAAGGTAATATTTCGCTATCCTATTTTAAACGTAAATATGAAAAATATTTAGTTATTATTTTATTAAGTTGTAATACAAACACGATATTTAGATTTTTATGCAACAATATGTTATCGGCAACCTCGAATTAGCAGATTGGGACTTGCAAATTCAAAGTCGCAGGTAACTTGGTACGTTTCAACTTGTTTCGAGGACTTTGTGGCTTTTGGACTTTACTCGCTAATGTTTTTTCGAATTCAAAGTACTACTTTTACACTGTAGTTGCGATACAGTGTAAAAGTAGATTTTGTGACTTTATTTGAATAATAAGTTCGAGACGTCGTGAGGCACTTCCGCTATATTGAGAACATACTTAGAATTTGACGATCGGTAGCGCTATTTTATTAGTCAAGAACGACTTGAAATCGAAGTACCGGTAATAGAAAGAATATATCCAATTCAGTAATACTTATATGGGACTGTTTCAGAAAATATCAACAATATTTGGACCCAAAGCTTCCATTCTAATCTATACTAATATAATAAAGAGAAAAGGTTTGATTGTTTGTTTGTATTGATACGCTCAACAATTACTACTTACTACTATTTAAAAATTCTTTCAACTATAGAAAGCTGCATTATCAGGGGGTTACATAGGCTATAGTTCTTCCCGACATTCAATGTGGTTGCCACGGGAACGGGTCCGTAACGTTCTAATCTAATTTTGCGCAGACGAAGATGCGGGCAAAAAAGCTAGTCGAAAGTATGGCCAAATTATCTAATTCCTGAAATCATTTGACCACGAAAAGTGGATGGATTCCTACCTCAATTTGAAAAGATACCGCAAAAGCTAAAGAAATTATGTCTAGTTTCAAAAACTAATTACGTAACGAGTGTAGTTAGAGTTATCTAAGAAGCTTTTAGACTTCTTCTTAAGTGTACTTCATATGCATCTTGTTTGTATTTGAGCTTGAAACCTAAGGAAGTTCTCATCAATAAGAGAAGTTTAATGTTAGGAAAATGGTAATGAGTAGTATTGATTAAAAATAAAGGACTAGATTGATAAAAAGACAGCATAGGAAAATTTAAGCCTCTTAAGAAACCGATTCTGTTTCTGCAAATTGTGATTAGTGCTTGAATCTTTCTCGGAAGTATGTTCCAAAGGCATCCCCGACATAAACGACCTCGAGAGAGACACCACTGACTTCAACAGCGAATAGAAAAACATTAAGCAAAGTCAACTAACAAAGTAGCTAAGCTCTGTGACAGATAATGTTTATCGATGCGATTTGCTGCTGCTGTTTTGCCTGACATCCTCTTGGTTTCTACTAAAGATTTAACTTAATAATAGTAAAAGCTAGAAAAGCTAGTAGCACTAAAATCAGTATAAAAACTTTTAAAATTAACTTATCTGTTGAAGATTACACATAAATTATTGTGTGACAGGGAAATCCGCAACGCCGGTTATTCACTGCACCGCCGATTCTTCAGCATCTTTCTAATGACGACTTTTAAATCATGGCAAAAGATAAAAGCTTGGAAATTGTTGACTATCCTTGTTATACACAATCTGTGGTAACAAAGGCCTCTCATAGTGTTACTGTGTTACTGACGCTAATGCTTGAGATGGCTTCATTGGAATATGCAATCACGGACAAAATCCATAATTTTTGACTCAATAACAAGCAAACTAAAATAAAAAATGTTCTATTAAATATTCGTGGACACAATTTTTATATTTTAGTATAAAATAAGCTTGAATTTGTATTATTTTAAGTCAGCGGAAAAATTCTGTAAAAATTTAAAATTCCCAAATTTTCAACGTTCGGTAGAGCCCTCAAGATTACACATAATTCAAATATTTTTACATTTTTCATAATCTGTGTTAAATTACGCAAATTTTGATACCTCTTGCGATTGTGTAGCTTGAAATATTTTTTTTCTCATACATGGACGGGACACCCTACCGCTCATACCTAAGCGCCTATACTTTTTTATAGAGCAAAGTTTTCGTACAAAGTATTTGATGTTCATTTTGTCGTTCGTTGTGCTAATGCACACTACTTTTAAATCTCTATATTCGGGTTCGGCCACATCGTCACTTACCACTAGCGGGGCTATTGAGTTTTAGTTGCTAACTAAGTTAGCCAATAACCCCGCGGTGAGATGGCGGTCAAATTCCTGGCTAGTCTAATTGAAAAAAATACAGACTAACGAGATAGTCGTATATCTTTTTTTTACTAGTATTTTTTTGTAATCATTAGCACATTGACATGGGTCGGAGATATTGGACAGTAAACACTGCTGCCCATTTTCAGCTTGTACAGCATCCGGGTGTTGTTCCATACTTAAACGATAAATCCTCGCACGAGCGGCCGGGCATATTGAGAAAGAAATTACGACGGGTTACACACAAGAGGCCCGACTGCCTAACTCTTATGCGCTCGTTTATAACTCGCGGGCGAAAGACACCGCGAATGAAGAGAGCGAGAAGTTATAAAGCTATCATAAAGAGAGTAGAGTAGGGTAGGGCATGTTATTATCATTTCTTTTGCTAATCTTGTGCTCAAGGGAGATACCGCCTAACTCTTTGCGATAGCGGTCGCAGCGCAGGACTGAAGGTGTCCTTTCTAGAGATGAAACGGATAGTGATTTGGCCGGATACCGGATATCCGGCGGCCGGATATTTGGCTGAACTTAGTCTCTGAACAAGTTTGTGCAAGCTGTAATCGTGAGGTGGGACTTTTGACAACTGCATGTGTTTACGTCATTTAACTCTTCCTTCAATGAGAATAATTTGAACATTGAACTGAACAATTCTTTGGACCTCGAAAGGATTCGTAGTTTCGAAATACAGGCTTATACATGCCCCCAGAATATGGGAGGACAAACGACATCGTATATTACCTCTAAACATGGAGAAATTTGTATTTTTATCCAGTATAAATCTTGATTGACCACTATGGTGCAAGTAGCCCTAAATTTGTCGACGACGCGACGACGCGCTGTCGCGGAAGACCCCACACGCCACCTGGCTGAAGGCGGTCCAACGGGACCCGAAGGATAATATCATTGACGCGGCTACTGCTCAGAGAAATGAAGGAAGCCGATGAGCAAAATCATTTTAATTGAATTTTCATTAAATTTTTACTATCCGGTATCCGGCCGGATATTAACGCGCTATCCGGTAACCGGCCGGATAGTAAATTAAGGCCGGATACCGGATAGTGGCCGGATATCCGTTTCATCTCTAGTCCTTTCATTCTGTAGTTGCCTACCTCAAGGGCACCGCATCCACTTCGATAACCTCTTACCATCAAGTAGACCGTCCGACCCCTTAGGCAGCAAAAAGAGCAGGAAAACAGTAGGTACGCAAAAGGAGCAGGAAACTTGGTTTCTTTGTTTGCGTGAACTGATTGAAACTAACAATGTAATCACATTTCATAATAAACCTTTATTTAAATTATTAACAGCATCACATTATTTTACTAACAACAGTCACTGTACTTGTTACGGCGTTTTCAGCTCTATGCCTAAACATATTTTTTGAGCACAACAAAATATAACTAAGCCCCGACGCGACGCTCAGTGAGAGACAGCACGGCAATAGGGATTTTTTGGTCACGACACGCGTAAGAATGTTACTCAAAGGCACCATAATGGTCAATGCACTCTTTGTCATTCTTTCAAGTCTGTAAATTGAACTAAGATCGCTTCTCATTCTTAGATCTAGATGTCTGGCATCTCGTACGGGCATCGCGGGCCTTATACCGTGCACGTGCAAGTCTCGAACTCGTAGTCTTTCCTATGCACTATAACAAGTCAAGAGGCATGTCTACAGGTACCTCAAAGGTCGGCACCGCATCCTCTCCACTTAGGTTGCAGATGTCATGGAGGACTGAGGCCGCTCTCCATGACGTGGACTGTTAGACGGTGTGCCTAGCTCATCATCATCATCACAGCCCATAACAGTCCACTGCAGGACTTAGGGCCTTTCCCACGAAAGGGGAGGTTGCTGCCATAATCTCCACGCTTGGCAGACGGATTGGAGATCGCAGTGTTATACTTTTAACAATGGAAAAACTGCTGCCCATTTTTCAGGGTACGGAGACTAAATCTTTTGCCCTCGTAAACATTAGTCGTCAGTCGTCTTGTACGGCACCCACGAGTGTAAGGGTTGGTGCTATTCTACTCTGCCGGACACCACATGGCCAGGCAATGTGCCTTCCTCTCCAAAAATCCCTTGGCGTGCTGCCCTCACCAATTATCCCCAGTTGTCCCCTCTAGCACCGTTCTCCGAAGTGACAAATGGGAATTTTCTTCCCGCAGCTGTCCACTTTTATTATACATGTAAAAATTGAGCACCAATACCCAGTAGTAAACTAAATCTACTAAATTAACGTACCTAACTACGTAAGCTTCTAATGAAGAGAGATGTGAGTAGGTTTCCGAAACCATTCCACCTTATCCAAATTCTGTCACTATGTATTTCAAATTGCAGCCAATAAAGAAGCTATGGAGTGCGTGAACAGGCACAAAAGTATTACATAAGTACCTTTTAAGCTTACATAATCTTTATAAATATGTCTATATCTTTATAAAAGTCTGATAGTCATGGTATTCTTCTTAACAATTAATTATTTACTTATTTATTATGACACCACTCCCTTGTATTGTTTTTTATTGACTGCACTATTTTAAGCGGCTGTTATCTTATGGTCGGTTTTGTTTATTGATGTTACTGTTTCCCCGATATGATGTTAAGAATTTGTGGCGCAAAGTAGGTGATGATGCAATCGGCACCTGAAATGTTGAAATTGAAATATTAAAGTAAACAATATGAGTAAACACACAAACAAATATCCAAAGCACCCAGGACCGGCCTTTGTGAAGATCTCTGGGGGAGGCCTACGCCCAGCAGTGGTCGTCTTTCGGCTGATATTATGATCCAGAATAGAAATTAAACTTCATCACTGATTACACTTCAATTCCTGTACGGCTGGTAATCGAACCCGGGCCGACAGCAGACGAACACTGTAACCACTCTGCACCGAAAGAAATTACTGAACTATAGATGGGACTTGGGAGAGACTAGAGATGACTGCTAGAAAAGCTCCAGTGCCTCCCGCCTGTCACTTCTCTCCTGGAACTCAACAAATCATCTGAAGTACGTATAATAAAAAAAGAAAAAAGAGCACGACCACGATGACGAGGAAAATGCATGAGCATTATCCATAGAATACGAAATAAACCGTCTGAAAGACTTATTAGACTACCCGAAATTCAGTCTCGACTAATTAGACTGTCTTACTGGCTAACAAAGCGAGCTGTGAGAATTGTCGATGATACTATGCTCACAAGTGATATTGAGCCGCCGAGTCAGCGGAGGGATTTCGCCTCCCTTTGTGAGTTCTACCGCTTATACAACGGTGTTTGTTCTGAAGAACTGTTTGACATGATACCTACAGCTACATTCTATCATCGCACCGTTCGACGCCGACAGGGAGGTCACTCACACACCTTGAAGCCAAATCCCACGCACACTAAGGTTGTGGAATGAACTACCTGGAGAGGTTTTCCCTGGAGAGTACAACATGGAGTTCTTCAAGAAAAGGGTAAAAAGGTTTTTACGGGGTCGGCAACGCGTGGGTGATGCCTCTGGTATTACAAACATCCATAGGCTGCTGTGACTGCTTACCATCAGGCAGGCCGTAAGCTTGTTTGCTACCTTAGTGGTACAACTAATTGTTTATATCCTCTTTGCACGACTGTCGGTCTAAAGCTTATTACACCACGAGTTACGCAGACTAGCGCGACCGAAGCCACTCGGACAGACTATACTGACGAACATGACTCTTATTACACTACGCGTGTAGATATATTAAGACAGACTAAATATCGCGTGGTCTAATAGGACATTTAGATAAAAAATAATTATCTTGGCGTTAATGTCCCGGTTGTGGTCTCGCGCAGAGCCCGGGGTCCGCCTTGACAATGATCCAGATTTAGCAGATCAGGTAATTACAGTAGAGCGACTGCCATCTTACCTCCGTGAAACTGCTAACAGGGGAACCTGTCCAGATTGGGTCATGGTCATACTCAATAGCGTAGAGTTGTAAGCTCTATTATACTTATTTTTCCGCAATCTCTCAAAGAAACCTGAGTTCCTGGTGGACCTTTACCATCTTTAGTTTTTAGACATAGACATAGACGTGTCTTTATTTGGTCCAGTAACACATTCAAAAAACTTTAAACTAATATAATAAGCGGGGCGATGCGACATCGGACCAAATTGGACCAGTCTCAGCATAATGCTTCTTCTTCTAAGCCGCTACACTCGGACCGCATTGGCAGCACGCTTCACTATCCGGCGCCACTCCTCTCGAACTGCTGCTTTCCAGTACACTCATAGAGAGTACCATTAACTGCAGCTTTTACTTGGTCGGTCCAGCGCATCGGTAATCTTCCGCGTTGTCTTTTGCCTTTCATTTTGCATAATGCATTTTAGTTTAACTTGAAGGCAATCATCCTATCGGGGCAGTCCCTCCGTTGAAGCAATGAGATGTAAGCTTAGACCTACCGGCTCTCCTCATGCAGGTGAGGGTCTCCATGAGGGTGGTGCGCACCTCGTCGCCCTCGCCGCTGCGCGCGATCATCACATACTCGCCGGACACCTGTAACGATTCATCATCAGCTTATATAGCCGACTAATTAAACGACTACCTATTAAAGCAATTGTTCTATTAAAAATTTGCCAAATTCGTGAACTTTTAAAGTAACGTCTAACTAACGATATTAACCTGAGTAGGGAATGCAATCAATTTAAATATACATTCGTATATTTAAATTACTAGTGAGGACTTGTAATATAACATAATGACTTGTGTAATACTGCTGTTGTACCAACAAATAAATAAATGTAAGTTGTACTCTGAAAAATTGATTCCTGTATTATTTGGTATGGGTTTTATAATTATGTACATTCAATACCATAATACGAAAGAGGATCCGCGGTAAAACAAAGTTTTGATTGACGTAATGGCCGTAATTAATAACTTAATACTTGCAATAAGATCTAGAAAAGTATGCACTTGCTTAAGCTTATCAGTATGTATTTAAGCAAATACAGCGATAAATTCAACTTTAATTGGGTAAATCTTTCGTTATAGTATTATTATAGTTACACCTTTAGGTACCTTACTACATTGATAAACATTTCTTGCGCAATTATACCATGTATAAACTGAATTATTGGTATAGATACCTACTCTACTCAGAAATGTTAAGTTCGTACGTACGTTAATCAACAGTTGATAATTTTAAATTGAGTTTTTATTATCTACGTATTCACAAAGTTATCATAAGTTCACCTTCACATTCAAACAGCGATAAAAAGGAATTGCATAGATTTATCCCAATCCCAACTTTTAAATCCTGACGACCTGAGTGGTTCAGTTGGTTAACATGGCGGTCGCCACGCAGAGGTCCCGGGTTCGATTCCCGGCCGAGCAGAAATTGAAATGGTGAATGTTAATTTCTGTTACGGGTCTGGGTGTAGTGTGTATAATTAGTATTTAAAAAAAGGCTATAAGTAGCTTGTCAGTTATCTAACCCATAACACAAGCTTTGCTTACTTTGGGGCTAGATGTGCTGTGAGAATTTGTCCAAGCATATTATAAATCGAAATTACTACGACATCCCTGAACCAGCTTTATAGTTTTCATCCCCTTCTTGAAGAACTCCACACTTGCACATAAAGTTACTGTGCTAGTATAAAAAAACTCTTAGGACTCGCACGGGGCTATACAAGTGACAGATCTGTTTCTTATCCATTGATGGTATTTCAGGTGGTCTAAAATGACAAGATTAGCCATGGTTGTAACATTGTAGCGTACGAGAAAAAAGTACCTTTCCGTTAACATATAGGTAAAGCGCGTATTACATTTGACTCAATTCAGATGCTAAAAGTGTGAGAGCAAATGAAAAATCGAATGTATTGCTTATAGAATAAGGTCCATTTTTGTATCACTCATATTATGTTACGCGTCGCTCCGCTTTTCAAAAGCCGTGTTACAAAAAAGAACCTTATTGTTTTAGCAATACATTCCACTTTGATTTGTTGTCTGTCTTTTTGCTTCTGAATTTAGTCTACTTAATTTAGTTAAATATAATAAGCGCATAACTCGATTTGATAACAAATTAGTGTATATTGCCATGGCAACACCAGAGTCGGACCATATTTCAGTCCTATTTTTTCGTATAATGCACGATTTAAATAACAGATGAGGGAAGAGATTTAACCTTTCGGTCATATTCAGTAGTAGTCATCATCCCTATACGACTACTTAACTCGTTCTCAGCGCCCGCCCTAACAATGAGCAGTTTTCCAATAGGTATCTAAGGCATTCCTAGCCACTCACTAGATGGCGCCCCGACAATTTTGGTAATTGATAATCGCTTGAAATAGGTTCTTAGCAAACAGGATATAAACACTGGGTACGCTGTATTGGATAATATTATATTTGTCAATAGATTTCAACCATTTTAGAGGTTGTAATAATAATGGAACATAGTGCCAACTTCTATAAATATTTCTTTTTACACTTTAACCGTTTAACACGTTTAACCTTTAACAGTTATGTTTATATTAATAAACACTTTATTTTCAAGTTTAGTATTACTTGGCTGCATGAAATCACTGCCACCATCATACAGCTTTAAAAATGATTACCAAAATTGTAGGAGCGCCATCTATTGATGCTTTTTTAAATAAACTATCAATACCTACTGGAAAACTCCTCATTGACTCGTAATTGGCGTTGCGCGAGTGCACACGACTCATCTGGCCGGTCCATACGAAAATGGCTACTACGCAAGTGCGCCGACTTATCCATACAAACAATCGGACTCAATCGGCGTAGGCCCGCGCACTCGCGTCACGCTAGCGCGGACCCCCTTTTATTTCCGCGACCATACAACTGTGCGCACGATTCATCTGACCGAGTTAGCACCGCGCCTGACTCTTTGATATTTGGGCTCACAGTAAAAGTGTTAAATATGAAAATATGCATAAGAAATTACCTGATAAATGAAGAGAGGGTGGTTGGGGAACTGCTGCTTGGTCTGCTTCACGATGTCCAGGTAGGGCAGCCCCGGCTTCACCATCAGGAAGTCCGCACCCTCGGCCACGTCGCGCGCCTGCGACAACGAATTCATTTATGCTTTATGATAATTCAAAGGGCGAACTCTGCCCACCTTTCTAAGGTCTTATCATGTTTTGTGGCAGTACTGGCATGACTAGCATGACTAGTATGACTGGCATGAGAGACGTCAATTTCGTTCTCACCATACATCTGTACAAAAGTATTATAAAACAAAGTCGCTTCCCACCGTCTGTTCCTCTGTATTTATTTATTTATTTATTTTATTTTATTTATTAGGAAGACCAACAGCCTTATAATACAATAGTTCTTCATATAAGAAATAGAATGCCAATTATAGGTCTCCACAGATAGGTATCAAAGTAACACAGATAATACAACACAACAAAAAAATAAAGTGAGCACTCAATAAAAATAAAAATGACAGAAATTTCTATAAGTACATAATCCATATCTATAAGATAAACTTTACATTTTTGCCAATTATAAACCTCGATATAATTTAGAAAACGTTCATTACTTAATTAAAAAAATTGTTACTCAACAAACGCCTTGCTGACATAGTGCTATATAGTGTTGAACAAATCAAAATCGAGTTCCATACTTGCCCTATTGAAAACATTGCTTGCACGACAAATGTAGGAATTAAGTCTGTAATTAGTGGATGCACTCTCCAGACTGATGGGTACGTTAAATCTAAACACCCTGCGCGGAACAGATAGGGATAAAAGCGAGAGCAGATCAGGACAATCAAGCATTCCTTGCGCTATTTTCAACAGAAAGAATCTCTTCTCAGACTCAGAATCAGGTGATGCTTTCTACATATGTCAAGATAATCGTCGGAAGAGTACGTATCCTTAGTGCGGTAACATAAATGCTTTATAAAACGCTTTTGGATGCGTTCCAACCTGGTAATATATGTCATATATCCAGGATTCCAGATCTGTGATGCATACTCAAGGTTACTTCTCACAAATGTGCAATAAAGGATCTTCAATGTTTCTATAAGTATGTATGTACGCTTAGATCTTTTAAACTACGCAACGGATATTAATGCTGTTTTTAACAAAAGGAAGGGAAGGGCAACAACCGAACGAAGTCGCGGTGGAACAGCTAGTACTTAATAAGTAACGGCCACTTTGAAGTATGATAAGTACTACTTATCATACTTCAAAGAGGCCGTTTAGGCCCGCGGACCGATTCGAGCAAGATTTCTTATGGTTCTGTATTTTTATTACATAGAGACAGAGCGTCGGTGGCCTAGTGGTTAAGGTACCCGACTTGTAAGCTAGGTACAAGGTTCGAATCCCACTGTCTACCAAAGTGCATGGCGACAGTTGCCGTTTCCCATCAGGTGGTCTGTCTGCTAGTTTGTCACTCAGTACCTAATATAAAAAAAAAGTAAAGGGTGTGTGCGTTGCCAGCGCCGCGGTCCCGGGCGGCAGCTGGTAGAGAACAGTGATAACCTCCAGTCCTTTTGACCTAAGAAGATGGTTCTCCCGGGCGGCAGCTGGTAGCACTTGCGTTCGGGGGCCATTGGGTTGGGGAGCTCTTCTGTCGCTGCATTGCAACGACGCGAACTTACACGAATATTATGATGGCCGGTTGCAGCGGAAAGATTCCAAGCAGCTTGGACAACAGAAGCCATATATGGGGAATTGGCACCACATATTTTTATTTATTTTTTTAGTTAGACTAATCAGACATTAGACTAGACTTTCTTGCTCACAAATTAACGAATTGGCATTTGGCGCTACCGGAAAGTAATGTCACTGTCAAAGTGCATATGTGATCCTGTCAACTGTGCAATAGCAATAGCGCGTCGAAGATATAGTAGACAGGCACGGTAGGCAACATTCGACGGTGTAGTAGGAAAAAAAGCCTTTAAGTGGACGACCCAGTGAAACATTCACTGATCAGATCATTAATGTTCTCAAAAAAGCTGGGTCCGATGTGGCAAGACTTAAACAAGATGTATGAAAAAAGTTGTGGATATATGCGAGGCTAGGGAGGTTTGTCAGGACAGAGCAAAGTGGGTCCATGGTTTCTGCCTACCCCACCTGTGAGACACAGGCTTATATATGTAGTATGGCCTGAGTAACGATCTGACGATGAAGTACCAAGGGCACAAAAAGACTGAGGAGGTTCTCACCGCCGCGCGCGCCGCCAGCGCCGCGCTCCCGGGGCTTACGTATGTCTATGTATGTATGTAGTAGGAGGCCTAAGCAGCGATCTGACGATGAAGTACCAAGGGCACAAAAGGGCTGAGGAGGTTCTCACCGCCGCGCACGAAGCCAGCGCCGCGAACCCGGGGCTTACGTATGTCTATGTATGTATGTAGTAGGAGGCCTAAGCAGCGATCTGACGATGAAGTACCAAGGGCACAAAAGGGCTGAGGAGGTTCTCACCGCCGCGCACGAAGCCAGCGCCGCGAACCCGGGGCTTACGTATGTCTATGTATGTAGGAGGCCTAAACAGCGATCTGACGATGAAGTACCAAGGGCACAAAAGGGCTGAGGATATTCTCACCGCCGCGCACGAAGCCAGCGCCGCGAACCCGGGGCTTACATATGTCTATGTATGTAGGAGGCCTAAACAGCGATCTGACGATGAAGTACCAAGGGCACAAAAGGGCTGAGGAGGTTCTCACCGCCGCGCGCGCCGCCAGCGCCGCGCTCCCGGGCGGCAGCTGGTAGCACTTGCGGTCGCCCGCCATTGGGGAGCTCTTCATCGTGTCGCGGAACGGCCCGTACAGCGACGACGCGAACTTGCACGAATAGGAGAGCACTGATACCTGACAAATATTTATATTTTTACATATTTAACGTATTTTTATTACTGTGGGGAGCTTGAACCTACATAATGCAGTGATTACCTACATAAGACTAAATTCAGTAGTCGGAATTCAAAAGTAAAAGCGTGAGAGCAAGTCAAAATGGAATGTAATCCTAATAAAATAAGATCCAGTTTTGTATCACGGATTTTGAAAAGCGGAAGGACGTATAACATAATATAAGATACAAAAATGGACCTTATTCAATGAGCAATACATTTCACTTTGATTTGCTCTCACGCTTTTTGCTTCTGAATTTAGTCAAATGTAATTAGCGCATAAGTCTGAAATTGGCCGTGTTACTATTTTCCGGCGTGGGGTTTGTCATTATGCGGGACTTCTCGTAATAATTGGAAGAAATACATAGATATAGATAGATTTATATAGTGCACGTAAGGCATGTAAACGTTCAGGTTCCTCGGCTACCTACATTGGTAAAACCGCTTGCAGCGATCAGCAATCTTTATCCGTATTCACAATGGCTCGGAAATCGGATTCGGATACGGAATCGACAAAGGACAACGCAAAAGTTTTTAGGAAAATGTGGTTTCAGTTAATTTTGATGAAATTTTCATATGTTATAGAGAGTAGAGTTTCCGTGGAATCTATCGGGATTCTGAATAACAGTTTTCGAATCGATCGACACGGATTCGCCGCTCACGAATTTCGAGTCGAATCGTTCGGAAACGGTTTCGAAACATTGTGAATACGGCCACTTGTCCGATTTCATCACATATACAGCGTTTGTTACCACGGTTAGTATTGTTTTTAACCCCCGACGAAAAAGAGGGGTGTTATAAATTTTACGTGTGTATCTGTCGATCTGTGTGTATGTCTGTGGCGTCGTATCTCCCGAACAGATATATCGATTTGGATGCGGTCATCTCTGTGTGAAAGCCAGTTTATGCGAGATGGTTCTTAGCTTAAATCGGTTCGATAGTTTAGATAAGATTTTAAGTTTATGCGAATTACCTCGATATTTCGACGCATTTGCGTGCATCATGCTCCCGAGTAGACTACAACCAATACAACTGTGTTAACAAACTTGATAATGTGTGATGAAAGTGGACCTTTTCACTGATCACTGCAAGCGATCTCTGCCAATGTAGTACAGTCAAAGGAACTGAATATTTAGCAGTTGGGTTACAAATTCGATATTAAACGACTGTATTAAAATATATAGCGATAAGGTAGGTTAGTTTAATTTCCTCTATAGTTCAGCTATCTTCAACACTATAACCAATCTGAGTTACAAGGTACAGGTGTACAATGGCAGCGCTGCTGATATTAAATTCGTAATACTTAATGCAATTGTGCACTCATATTATGAAAAGCTGTTCAAATAGTACCTGTACTTGTTACTGGCTTTAGAATTTTGTTACTTACTTGATTTTGCAGTTTTTGAGCTACTAGAGAGTCCTTTATGGCTTTTATCCTGTTATCCATCATGTCCGATGGAGCTACAATCTGAGCCCCTGTAAATTTAATAAATAAAATAGTATATCACCTTGTCAGAACAAGAAAAATTCAAAGTTAGTTCACTTAAACAACATTCAAGTTGATCTTAAGAAAGTGGTAGCAGTAGATGTTATCTTAAAATTATTATTAAGTGTAACTATTAATAATGAAAATTATATATTTTATTTTATATTTAAGTAATGAATGTAAAAACATATATCAACAAATGATTATGTTGTGATTTCTAAATGTCATGCCTTAACTCTCATCATGTATTATGCTTGTGTCTTTAGATGCTCTTACCAGCTTTAGCATAAGCTAGGGCCACTTCAGCTATTCTCTTCACAGAGAGTTCATGATCGATTGCACCGTTTGCGGAGAGTATGCCACAGTGGCCATGTGAAGTGTATGGGCAGAGGCATACGTCACATGCTAACAACAACTGAGGGAGCGCAGCCCTGAGAAGGGGCAATGCTTTCACAACAGGGTTCTGGGGTGAATCGGCATTTGAGCCCGTTGAATCCTAAAAAATATAAGACACAAATAACATACAAATACAGCTAATTTTTAATTGGTTTTTGTAAAAAAAATGTCTTCTGTATTATTGTACCTTTGGTAAAGTGTCAATGATCCCAAATATTAGTATGGACTGTAGCCCTTTCGCCACCAAGTCTTTAAGTACTGGGATTAGCTGGTTGATTCCGTAGCGATAGACATTCGGCATACTGGCCACAGCTTGCACTGCATCGTCATTTTCTCTATTGACAATGTTTTAAATATTAATAATTAATAACCAATAAAAAATATTGTACGCAATGTCACACCTTCTTAACATTATGATATCTAATTATATGATGGTTCTTA
Source organism: Blastobasis lacticolella (assembly GCA_905147135.1). Taxonomy (NCBI): domain Eukaryota; kingdom Metazoa; phylum Arthropoda; class Insecta; order Lepidoptera; family Blastobasidae; genus Blastobasis; species Blastobasis lacticolella. The sequence continues at coordinate 1,911,344 of LR990046.1, forward strand.
TGGTACGGATAGTGAGTAATAATAGAAGAAAGTTTAACAGCATTATTTGTTTAATAGTTTATTGTACACAAACATGGCAATAGATACAAAGCAAATGTATATATAACACAAAGTATTTATCATTTACAGGTAACTTTGTAACATATCAAAAAAACTGACTGCTCTAGTGACAGCATGCTTGTGAGACCAATAACAATGTCCAGATAATGGATCCAGGAACTGGCTTACCACTGTGCCTTCTAATATTGTTAGTGGAGAGAGAGGTTCAAGGTCTTCCGCTGGGGACCCTGAGACTAGTTGAATAGTCCCATGATATATATATTAAAAATTTGTGCCAACAGCACCTCTTGGCATAGATTGGTCATGTTATTGTAGGTAATGTTTATGTCTTTAATTAAATAAAAACTACAATTAAAGCTATTAGGTGTTTTTGCCGTATGCACATGCAAGACTTTGCATACGTCCTGTACTTAGCATCCGCTTAAACATCCTCTTCTACAGAAGATTACAACTAATTGCAGATTCATTGATTACCTCCTAGTGCATAATTTACCTTCAAGTTTATAGAAAACATACTTACAATAAGAAAACTGGGTACATAATATTGTGTGGCTCGATACTTGTGTTAGGTTCTTGTAGTTTGCGCAATGTAGAATGGAAGTATCCCCCTTGCAGGACATGTTCCGGGCTGAGGAACAACTTGCTCATGTTTACTTGATTTTTCTATAAAATTTACTCAGAAATAAACTTATTTACGATGGGTTTTATAAAGCTTATAAATTACTATTACAACAACGCTACGGTTATACTATTACGCTTCAGTTACAATTTATAATAAGGATATAATTAATAGAATTAAAAACACGTCCACTGATAACACCAATCTCCAACAAAATAAAATCATATGTTCAAACGAATGTCATTTACATTCTGACATAAGTAATGCCATTGAACTTTAGTTTCGTCTCTTTTATTCTCGTTTACTTCCCCACGCATCCATCCCTTTCATGCAGTCAATTTACAGCATGTCGTAGACATGTCACGGACCTATAAGTCTAAATCGTTTTCTAAATAAATAGGATATATTTTTACCAAGTAGGTATTCTACTTATTTAAATACATAGTATTCTAAATAATAAGTTATTATAAAATAAAAAGAAATAAACAATGCGAAAATTTTGAGAGATATTTACGACAAAATCAATCATGTGCATATCATTTGATTTTATGGCAACATTGAAATAGTCTTGTTTCTTTACTCTTATGTCTATTTTACTACGACAGAAAGAGACGACATTCGTTTTAATTATTTGTTTTCTTTTTCAACTACCAATTTGACAGCACAAAGAAGGCGGCCATTTTATTGCTGGCTGGAGAAGAGGGAGAAGCTGAGGCTTTTCTCCCAGCAAAGCGTTGTTGTATTTATATTGAGTTATTTTTTGAGTAAAATACAATTTTCACTGCGTACAAATCGGTATACGTTTTTAGTGTAAGTTTTAGGCAAATTTATGTACTGAGTATTGAGAAGAAATGGACGATCCGAATCGTATGATGGCGCATAGCGGCGGTCTTATGGGGCCGCAGGGCTACGGGTTAGCGGGTGGCGAAGCCCCGGCCGCGGGCGGGGACGGCGACGCACGCAAGCAGGACATTGGCGAGATCTTGCAACAGATTATGAACATCACGGACCAGAGTCTGGACGAGGCGCAGGCCAGAAAACACACACTCAATTGTCACAGAATGAAACCTGCCCTGTTTTCAGTGTTGTGTGAAATCAAAGAGAAAACAGGTGAGAAGCAACTTATTTATTTCACCAATCGTTCTATACTTTCAACAAACTGCACAATTTTTTTATGCAATCTTAATTGAATGGTCCATCTACCTACATTGTACATTAGTTACCTATATGTAATACGCACGCACGCATGTTGACAATGTGCTACCCTCCCAGTGCTATCACTGCGCAACACTCAAGAGGAGGAGCCTCCGGACCCTCAGCTGATGCGGCTGGATAACATGCTGATCGCAGAAGGCGTGGCGGGCCCTGAGAAGGGCGGCGGCGCTGGAGCCGCGGCCTCCGCCTCTGCAGCTGCTGGTGAATGGGGTATTTATTTTATTTATTTATTTAACAATTTATTGCACACAATAAAGAAATACAGAGATATAACATGGATATAACTGACACAACAGACACTAGATGGTAATGCAGATAGATAGCTTAAAAAATAATATTGTCAACCAATGGTTGGAATTAAGGTTCGTTAGGAGTCACGGTCCGGCCAAACTTGCGCGTCAGTGACGCGGCACGATCGCAACGCCAAACTGGAGCGTCTACAACAAATCTGACTTAATTTGTATAGTAAAAATCCCTGAAACTGCATGTTTATAGCTTAACACCTAAAGTTATGTCTGTCTCATAACATCAGTCTGACTCTGATAAATAAGACTGATTTTTCGCTGTGCTGCGGTAGCATAGGTGTGCAAGGTGCTATCAATGATCATGAGAAGCATCTGCCTCACAATAGACACTCCCGCTTCGCAGTATCTTTGGTCGTGCTGGTTTGGCTGGACCACAGGCGTTGTAAAGTTGGAAGAAAATATAGCTTCTTCATCTCTAGCAACAATTGCTTAAACCATATCAGTACATAACACTTTTTGTTTGGATTGAGTTGTAAAGTTGGATTCTGTAATTGATGAATATATTATCAGATGAAGCTTTTACATTTCCAGTAACATCTCCCTAAATAGTAAATTAAACTATGGATTAATAAAATTTAAAGTAGCTACTAGCACTTTCAAACATTGAAATTCCTAAGGATTGTTCTTATGCTGCATGTAATTAGTATATATTATCAACTGAGATAGTGTGTGAAAATAATCCAAGTTTAGTTATTAAAGTATCTTGACTAATTTTTGAACCATTCAACTGACAATTTGCATGTAGAAGATCTTTTCTTTATTTGTGTATCTTTTTATGTGTGGCCAGATATTACATTATTAGACATTTTATGTACAAATTGAAATTCAAGTTTAAAAATAAGGCTCTGCCGATGTTACTTAGTAATTTTAAAATCAACTTTTTATGACTTACTGAAAACTAAAGCTGTACATATCGGAATCGGCTCTTACAGTAGCAGAAGGATTGATTTGTATGAATTATTCCTATTGAACAGTGTCCATTACAATTGGATATTTGCATCAAGATTTTCATAGCATTTTATCCATTTGCTCTGTAAGAGCAGATGCTGACCCAGTGTATGTATAGCCTTATAACACTAATTACCTTATAATAATAATTTATTCAATGGTGCATGAAACTAAGGGCCGTTTTTTCAATCATCAGATAAAACATATCAGTCTGATAAGTTATTGTGCGACTAAAATAAAATTGTATCAATACTTCATTCATAATTGAAAGATTATAGTTTATTTTAATTTGGCAGTATATTACTTTATAGGGCAGATAAATTGTATCTGAGGATTGAAAAATCGGCCCTTAATCTAAATTCCATTGTACATTTTCTAATTTGGTGCAAATGTAAATGAAAATATATAATTAGATAATGGTCATTTATATGAACTATCCTTTTAGTCATGTCTAAAATAATCACTGTCGATCAAGTGGGCTATCTTGGTGTTACCAATAATTAGAACTGCAGCTCTATTTTCACGGTGTGTATTTGAATTCAACATAATAAAACCCTTTGAGATATTTTTATTGAGTCAATGGTCTAAACTCTGACTTACACTTTATTCAACCAGTAATTTACCCTTTGAGATAATTATGTAGCTAATGTAAAGTTAGACTACCATATTACGTTCCTCTTGCAATTGCAACAAATTAGGAAATGTACTATACTTTTATGAACAAACAGATTCCTAGCCGAGTGTTGGAATTAGACCACTAACCGTAACCTCGACAATAGCTAACAACCACATGGACTAACACTGCATGGGTTGAGTATGCATGCTCATCTTTCTGTCCACCGCAACTTAAGGCACTGTGGCCCAAGCAGATAACGCGATCGAGCACTCTGACTACCGCGCGAAGCTCGCACAGATCCGGCAGATTTACCATCAGGAGCTGGACAAGTACGAGAACGCATGCAACGAGTTCACGACGCACGTCATGAATCTGCTGCGCGAGCAGTCGCGCACCAGGCCCATCACGCCGAAGGTATACTATACGTTATTTTATACTGGTCTTATTAGAATAGCTTTTAGACTTCATTCGCGTATAATAGTGAATTATTTAATTTCGGGATAAATTATAGCCTACATATGTGCTATTCTGGGCTATAAGCTATATTACAGCCAAAATCCGTGTATGATCTGTTTATTCTGACTCCTATTTGGTTCAGCAAAGTATGTATTTAAATGGATAATGTGCAGCTGTATTAGTTGAAATTCACATTCTATGTATTTCTTGTATAATTCATGACATTTATACACAATATACGTAGTGTGATTGATACGGCAAGTCTTGATTTTGGGCATTGTTTGTTCACCAAATAAGACAAGTCAGAATAAACAGATCATAGTCGTTTGCGTGAAGGAGTAACAAACATATAAACATACATCCATTCTTACAAACTTTCGCATTTATAATAATAGCAGGATAGGATTGGTAGGACTTGTACGACTATGTAATTTTTAAATATAAATATGTATAACAGCACTGTAAAATATCATCAAAACCTGTTCAGTGGTTAACATCCATCCTTATGAATGTTCACATTTATAATGTTATGTAGGATTGCATTATTATATTTAATAAACCATTGCCAGACATTACAATCAGACAGAAAACAGTTAGTTACATTAGTACAGTTAGTTATAGTACACTTGTCATTGAATATGTCACATTCACTATCCAAGGATAGTTTATTTATACCTGAGGCCAGTATGGATTACTCTGTATAGAGTCTGGTCTACCCAAACAATTTCTTTTTTCATCCCTGTTATCTGCAATCTGTCTGCAGTCTGTCACTATGGATGGCTGTACAACTAAAAACTTTCATTTTCTATTTTTTATCTAGTGCAATGTAATGTTCTCTTTCACTGCTAAATTTGCTCTGCAATCGGCTGTTCAAGCGATAATCAGATGGTCTGCAGTCTGTCACTATGGATGGCTTTACAACTTAAAACTTTCATTTTCTATTTTTTACCTAGTGCAATGTAATATTCTCTTTCACTGCTAAATTGCTCTGCAATCGGCTGTTCAAGCGATAATCAGATGGTCTGCAGTCTGTCACTGTGGATGGCTTTACAACTTAAAACTTTCATTTTCTATTTTTTACCTAGTGCAATGTAATGTTCTCTTTCACTGCTAAATTGCTCTGCAATCGGCTGTTCAAGCGATAATCAGATGGTCTGCAGTCTGTCACTATGGATGGCTTTACAACTAAAAACTTTCATTTTCTATTTTTTAGTGCAATGTAATGTTCTCTTTCACTGATAAATTGCTGATATATTTTTGAGATACAGGGATGGATTTTACCTGAAATTTATAATGTTTAAAGCAGCTCTTAGATATGCTTATGCATTACAATATGGAATCTGTACTATACTCCTACATTCTATCAAGTAAGGCCAAGCCCTTTTTAGCCGTACTGCAAATGTCGTTTACTCTTATCAGGAGATCGAGCGCATGGTGCAGATCATCCACAAGAAGTTCAGCTCCATCCAGATGCAGCTGAAGCAGTCCACCTGCGAGGCCGTCATGATACTGCGCTCACGGTGAGTAGAGAACTCACTTTAAAGAATATGACATAGGGTTCTTCAAAAGGCTTGGCTACCGGTACCCCAAAGGCCGGCCCAGCATCCACTGCCTTTAGGTTGCAGATGTACTGACAATGGTGGCCGTACACCATCTGTTGGACCGTCTGACTGTGTGCCTCACTAGACAATAAAAAAAAACAACACAAAAATAGGATGTTGTTGTAAGTTGACCAGTTTGCAGTTTTATTGAGGTCATCCTTAGTTTTATTTCATTAAAATCTGTTCAGCTGTTTGAGAAATATTGGAGTGTATGGTCTGTCTCAAACAAATTTTCCATCAATGTAAACAATTGGATATTTTAACATAATATATGATAATTTGTAGATCTTTTAAGTGGTTATTTTCTTTTCAAACCTGAAGCAACATTAGTGACTTATGGTGTGAATTCACATGTGTTCTTTTGACGGATTGACGGGTACATTTTTCTGTGCTAATGGTGATTTGTTTACATCAATGTAATATTGGTTCGAGACAATGTTTCGTACGCACACTTCAACAGGTGTTTTCCGTCATCTGTGTCCGTTAGGTAATTCAAAATTCACCACGACACCTATCGCACACATCAACCTGTGCCTACTTCACTCGTATTTGTTCAGAATCCCAATCCGTTCCCAGGTTCCTGGATGCTCGCCGCAAACGCCGCAACTTCAGCAAGCAAGCCTCTGAGATCCTGAACGAGTACTTCTATTCGCACCTCTCCAACCCGTACCCCAGTGAAGAGGCCAAGGAGGAGCTCGCGCGCAAGTGTGGCATCACCGTCTCGCAGGTGAGGTTGACACTTGGGGTTTCCAACGCTACTGCTTGCACATGTCTCAATGTCAAAGCCTCGTATACATTAGGCTCTAGGCTTTAGGGCCCGATGGAGAAGTCGCGGCTAACGAGGAGTGCCGAGGACCGAGCCTGTGACCAAATTGCGCAAGAATACCGAGGCTTTATAATCTTTAGATCGTAACGGACCACCCTTGGACTTCGTATGGATAGATGCTTTGCGGGCCTACCATTTTATAATTTACCAACGGAACATATGGATACGTGGGAAATGGTTGTCTAAACCTGCAGGTATCGGGAGGTCCCGCGGCAGCCTGCTTTTTCACTGGCGGAGCATGGAGGCGCGAGGTGGGACGAAAATTGAATTTTTTATTCTATTGGATATTTTCTGCGAAAATACTTGAAAGCAGAATTTATATTTTGCGGTATAAATTTGAATTCTTGGCCCGCCTCGCGCCTCCTCACCCTGCCGTTGGGAAACCAGCTTAACTACAAGAAGCAATGGATTGGCAAAGCTGAGTCGGATTCGATAGCCGGCTAATGACGCGAGGAAGACCGAGTGAAGCGCCGCGCGATGACGCAACCGGGTTTGACGCCAACGTGACAATCATGATGACGTTTCAAAGTTTTAATACACGCTTCCTTCTCCGCAGGTGTCCAATTGGTTCGGCAACAAGCGCATCCGCTACAAGAAGAACATCGGCAAAGCGCAGGAGGAGGCCAACCTGTACGCCGCGAAGAAAGCCGCCGGTGAGCTATGCCACGACCCTCCCCTTTGCAATAGAACCTTACAGAAGCAATAGAAGCAAACCTCTAGTTCCCTACAGTTGAAATTGAGCCCCCCAGACGCTAGATAGTACTATAGTTGAGTTTTCGCACACAGACTTGCCTTGGATCGGCGCGTGCAGGCGCGATGCTAGCTCCCCTACGGCCCGAGCCACTCCGCATTACAGTAAACACTTTGTATACCCGCCCGCTCGGCTACACACCCGCTATGTACACAGCTTCGTACGCAACGCCGACAGAGCTGCGAGGCTTACTCTTACAATCGCATACAGTGTTCGCAAGAACTTCTTTTGCTCCAAACTGTTCCCAACTCACTCTGTGCTGTGACCAATCGCGGTGTTCGACACGCCGCCGCGTTAGGAACGCCGCATTAGCCGTGCCACCTTGGGCATTGCACGGGAAAGTGGACTATTATATTGCAATTATTTATACCAGTTTTTTGTTGTGTATAAATATACTTTTTTGCCAATTCACAGTGTTTGGACAAGGCAATACATGCCTAAAGGACAGGCCACGGCGCGAACTAAGTTTTCTACAAGTAATCGTTCTTTTTACGACGATAGAAGACGACATCAAACTTTGGCATTGTTGGGCTTCGTGGGACAGATGTTGAACTCAGCCTTTGACCGTGTTTTGAACATATTAAGATGATAATAAATTGTAATTCTTCCCGCTCATTATCACAGAGAACTTACGTCGCATTGTGGCCTGCACTGAAAATCATAGAACACTCTCCCATGCGGTCCTACTCCCTATTTCTCACAGTCCACAATATAAAACCAGAAACACATCAGTGCTGTGGTGTGGTGTGTGTTGTGCAGCGTTCGGTTGCATACATTACCTATGGTTCAAGGCACTAGATACTGTGTCCATCTCGATTCGCAAGACACCACAGTAGCATGTCTAATCATAGTAAAGGTGTGATTCCGCTGACCGCGACGACGCTAGTGGTTTTTATGTATTTGTTATGAAATGACTCCTCTAAATTCAAATTTTGGAATTATACCATTTACGGAAATAATTTCGGGGGCCGTTCCTCGCGGTGCATCATCTCGAATACGACATCATCTGTAGCAGCAAATCTTTATTTAAAATGTCACTGAAAACTGTCAAGTTTGTCAGTCGAAGATCGATGACAAGTAAGATTTTGGCTGCAGTAGAGACTTTAGTGACATTTTAAACAGATTTATCGCAGAATGTCGAATTCCAGACGCGACGCAAGAATGACAACCCGGAGGCCGGGACAAGCTATTTCTAGGCAGACATGCTTCATCTTCGGCACTAACCACCAGCACGGCTAGCACAAATGTGCTCGCGACATACTCGTGAGAGAGCCTTTGTTTCCTACTCAATACTATGCAATATCTATGTCGCGCCTATACTCGCTGTACGTCTAGCACAAGTTGCTTTCGCGCGCGTTAAGCGAGAAAAGACGCTGCATAGAAACTGATATTATTTTTGTTGTAATTTTTGTAATTGACAAATTCACACAGCGCCATCCAGCCCCAAAGTAAGCAAAGCTTGTTTTATGGGTGCTAGGTAACTGATAAACTACTTATATACTTTTTAAATACATGCTTCTTTCTATCTCTTTCATCTTAGTATTGAGAGAAGGAAACAAACGCTCTTTCGCGGCCCGAGCTGTGTCGTGGACACACTTGTGATAGCCGTGCTGGTCGCGCACTTACGCCAACCGTGCAGGTGTCGTCACAACTCACACAAGTAACAAAAACGATTCAAACGAAATACATAGAAACCACGCCTCCACACCGCACACACCGCACCACATCCCCCCGACACTGCACCTGAACCGTTCCGTCTCTGCGTAGCGGGCGCGTCCCCGTACTCGATGGGGGCGGCATCCGGCACGGCGACCCCGATGATGTCCCCGGCGCCCACGCAGGACTCCATGGGGTACTCGTTGCCGGCGCCGGGCTACGACCAGCCGCAGCCGGGCTACGACGGCTCCATGGGCTACGACCCCATGCACCAGGACCTCAGCCCGTAGGCGCCGGGGCCGTCCCGTAGGACAGGTAAGATTGCTGCCAACGGCCGAAAGATCTAAAATGACACTAGTAAATAAATAAACAAATAAAATAGAAATTATTTATTTCAGGCCGATTGACCCATAAATTGCATTACATGGGTAATATGTCGAAACAATACAATATTATAATTGATTACAAAACAATATTTTAAATTTTAGCATTAGATAATGTTAGATACAAGTCTTTAGTAGTACATTTTTCTCATTACAATGTACTAGTACTATTGACCCTATACTTACTGGAAACAGGTGGGGCGTTGTGTATGTATGTATGTGCAGACGAGGAAATTGAGTGGTTAGCAATGTTTGTATGAGTCTGAAATTGGCCTTGTTGCTATTTTTGGATGGGTGCGTTGTCATTTGTGTAATACGAACAAATTAAGAATACATTCAGTTTCCTCGACTGTACAAAGCATTTAATAGGAGCACAACCTAACGCACAGTTTGTTTGTCACAGCTCAAAAGCTAATGCCATTTTTGTCTAAAAACCAATTATAGTGGTTGTTTATATCAATGACGACTTTAAATGAGGTACAGGTAAACACGAATTATACACCTTTGTTACAGATACGCGTTATTTGATTAACTTAAAAGGAATTTCTTTCATTGCGAAACTACGACCAGGTTAAAGTTCGTTTTCTAAGCATTAATAGGGGCGTCACTTGTCGCGCATTTTGTTACCATGGGGAAAGTTAGTTGCTAAAGCCTTTTAGCTAATGTCATTTTTGTCTGGTAATGTAAGAATAGAACTACAGAGCACGAGTTGCTCTCTAAAATAACATATCTTTGTACTAGTCATCATAATCGTTTGTCAGCCTATCGACGTGCAGACCACTTTCTCAACAATCTTTGCCCCTTAATCGTCTGTGGAATTATTACTATATTTGAGGTTTTAAAATGATGACGATTGTAAAAAGACAGGGACCAGATTTAATCATATATAAATTGAAAATAAAATGCGATGACAGAAAGAGATTTTCATAAAATGAAAATTGAAGAAACCCTCATTGTATGACTTGTTGGTAATGAAACGTCTCGTTGTTGCAGGTTACGGGCACAGAAAGTAATTGTGCAGCTTCCACAAAATTGCCATTTTACATTACATACATAACTAAACTTAAGTAGCCGACGACCGTGCGTGCCGACGGCCGCCACCTTTGCCTTAGGACATAGGACATGTATACTATTACACAAAAAAATCACATATTTCTAGCGTATTTTTGGAGGGATATGTAATCAAGGTACATATAGTTATTTTCTCCTTGTATTATTATTAACGACCCATATGACTGTTGTCCAGTATTTGTTTTGCGTTGTATTTATTGTTCCTGTGATGGAAGCAAATTGTTGCGGCAGCTGATTGATCCACTAACTTTGTGGCATCGGAAATGTTCGAGTGCACCGATGCCTAATGTTCCTTTAGAGAAATATTTACCGTATACGTTTCATGTTGATCTTATGCGCTGCCTAGATAAAGTTGGTACCCGTGGTGCCGCTTGAACACTTCCCGATCCACCTGTGTAGTATTATTCGGACGACTCGGTGAACGAAATTAATTGTATATCTAAAAGTTATTATTTGGCAGTATTAGTAATCGTAAATCATCACATTGGCTGGATCTCTTAAACTACATACCTTACTTAATATTTACTCTGCGGTGGATATAAATAAATATACGATAGACGTAAGTTCCCTAGTGTAATGTCTAAATGTAAGTATTCAGATATTTTGGGCTAAGTGTTCTAAACTAAGTCGTGGACGCGCCGTGCCTTTTGGGCCGGTCCTATGGCCTGCCTCGCTTCCGAAGCGGCCTACAATAACAACCATAATTCACACTTACTATGCGTATCCAGTGTATCAGTACTATAAAATCCTGTTTGGGTAAAACAGGCGGCGGGACCGGTTCGGAAACGGCAAAGCGCTGTGCGTGGGCGCGTGTGTATCTTTGGAATTCTCTGCATATAGAGTCCTATAGTTCGCCTTAGAATGAGTCCTTAGATGCTAATGCATTCTGAATGTACTCAGCTCTTTCTATGAAGCCGATATAAGGGCGAGTAAGGTCCGACAGGCAGAGGATGCCGAGGAACGCGACCCACGAATCGTGTGCAATTTTAATATTTTATTAGCGAAGGTTGTGTTAGTCCCCGCGCACACTAAGTACTATTTAAATAATAATGGAATTAACTCAACATCTATACGTTACATAATAGCGTTGTATTCAATATTCCATCGATATTTCATTTCTAAACAGGAGTTGTGAATATCAGAACAAAACATTATATTTTTTACTTGGTGCTATGACTTTGGTAGCACGAAATTTTATTTTTTCACGTAGCCATAAGTCAAATGTTTATCATTTTATTATTATTATTATTATCGATTGTATTATTTTATTCGTCGTCCTATTTTTGTCGGAGTAACACAGATCTACGAATTGATTTATTATTATTATTATTATGGTAACGTAACATTAGTTCCACCTAGTGATAGCTTGAATACGATGAAATTTCGCTAGAATTAAGTTGATGTGTTCTAAAACAAAATATCTGAAACAGTATACGAGAATAAATAACGAAAACTTTAATTGAAAATGTTTAAAATTGCTGTGGCACATTGACATTGCATCGCGCCGCTCGCCCGTGGATAATATTTAATATTACACCGATAAATTGTTTTAAATTTTATATAATAGACACTCTAAGAAGGTTCAGTAATTAATAAATGATAGCAGATATTCGGCAGCGGCGCGGACACCATGTATACGACGACGTTCAATGTTATTGCGACCATCAAATTGACTAAATAAATACATTTTTTGTGTAGTTACAATTGTGTTTTATTTGTAGACTTGATGTTAATAGTATGGATTTACAAAGGTACCGTAGAGGTGTTCTTTGACGTTGTAATAAATACTATAAAGTATTCTAAAAGTCGATGTCACATCGATATTAAAGCGGTGTAGTACGACGGGATTGCTAAATGTGCATTTCAGGTTTGCTGGTGGGTTCTCCACGGGACTGGTTTTGCCATACGCGGAGCGGTTGCACGATGACCTCAATACAATAACAACGCAATTTATACAAAACTAGCGACCCGGTCCGGTTTTCTCTGCTTTTCTTTACTATAGCGGAAGAAATTCACAAACTGATGGTGGAAACCGGAAGATCCTTTGTATGGTTTAGAGACAGACGTGGAAAGCTTATTTTAAAATATGTATGAACTAGCTGCCCGTTCGCGTGGTGTCCTACCCCTACCCTATCCTTTGGGGTACTTTCGCGGGCGTATGCAGAACGACTTACCGAAATTTCGTCAAATTCTGTGCAGCCGTTTCGGGAGTCCCATGATGTTTATTTAAAGCGAAGATACAGCTTACTGGTTAATGTTTAAGAGATACAAAAAGTAAAGAAACGTCCCTTCAAACCACAGTCGGTGATATACCACGCTTCAATCGAATACTAGTGAAAATCGGTATAAACTGGTGAAACTTTCTTGGGCACGAATTCGACGATGTGAAGAGAAAGCGTAAGTACATAAACAACATCCAATCGAATAGGTATGTAATAACATTACAACCGTACGCTGTAATCTATTTACATAGCAATTTGATTAGCCACCCATAGGTATACAATGATAAGTTTGTTTTTCAGGTGATATGATAACTAGAGATTAACATAAACAGTTACGCCAATCAATTGTTTATTTTTATTGGTTCGCGACTCGCGTGAACGACCTTGGTTGCATGAATCAGCTACCACTTTAACACTGCTTACGGCTAAAATCGGAACTAAAGTTTTAGTTTGAATGGTGTAAACTGAGCAGTTTATACTAACGCCACGCAATAAACTTTCCAGAAGACAACTCTACTCGCAGTGATGTATTCCTTCTACAGGTTAGTGCTCACACATTCGTCGTAGGGGGCACTTGAGCGCTGGTTATAATTCCAAAAGTGTTATGTTAAAGTCAATCGCCGGCTTAGGAACTACAGTAGTTAGAAATTGTAAGTGTTCTTGACATTACTGTAATACTTATTGGCCTGTTTTTGTCGTATAATGTGTAAGTTGTGCTAGTTCCCTATCCTTGAACTTAACAACATTGAAAACTAGATAGGTACCTCTAACGACTGAAGATATTTAATGGACTTTAGCAATTAAACCTAACATTTAGAATGCTGCTATTAAAACTTGCAAATATGTTACCGAGTGTTTTTTCCTTTATTTTGCAATCATTACGTATAGGTACCTAGTCTTACTCATACAGAATATATTTTGTAAGGCAGTTACGATTTAGCAAATACTTGTTACAATGTAACAAGTTTCGTTATTTAACGATTATAAGTACAGATATCGTGTTGATAAAAATATTGCATAATTTGATAATACGGTGTCAAAAGTATTGTCTTTTGCTTTAAAATTTAGTTCAACACATGTTTAACATAATTATTAACGTGTGCCAGTTATGTTTAACAACAATACATATATATAGTATTTAGTACAATTAAGTAGATAACTAATAATTTACCTAAACCATATAATAATAATATATAAAGCGATAATTATCAGCATTTACAAAAGCCACTTAGAACGATGCCTAACTTAAGTTTGATCTTGTTTGCTTGCATTCTGGCAGCAAGGATGACCAGTATTCACAGCGCGTACAAGGATGAGGTGCATCAGGTGCCGATGTCAGTGATCATCAGACCCTTCATACCGGAGCTTGATGAGAAGAAAGTGCTGTCCTTGATGGAGACTATAGAGGTAAATAAATCTTGCTCAAACTGTTTGTAAGAGGTAGGTATACTATATATGTTGTACAAATGATGATTTTAGTCTATCTATACAATTTAAACGAGTAGATACGATGTGAGATAAGTGTGCTTATCACATTGGCAATCCCTCCCTGTTCGGCTACGCTGAGTCGCTGAGGAAAGGTTAACCACCGTTATTTATTTAAAAAAAGGATTTATTCCCGGTCGTACCCACTGGGAACGTACAAGGAGTTTCTCAATTCGACTCAATTAGGTTATGGGCCCAACGCTGTCTTGCAACAAAAGGTGGATCGGCTCTGCAAAAATATATGGATTCCCAATATGACCAATAAGGCTAAACGATATGTCGTACACGTTGGCACTCGTTAGTAAGGTTTTCTTTTATTCTACAACTTTTACTATATTATCATACACAGCTAAATTAATAAATTTCTATATTTGTGTCCACCTAGTTATATGAAAAAGGGGCCCCGCCTGCTTTCCAGTTTAAATCAAACTAACGTTCGCACTTTATACACCTGACACCATTCGGCTTGTTACGAACTTTTCAGTTTTTTGTAGCAGTCGGGGTTTTTAGTTTTTTAAGTAAACTTTTTTATACTCTACAACTTTACCTCGAATCGCTTCGAATCGTAAGTAGGTATACATAATTATGAGATTCAATGCCAGTCATCGAAAAATAATTTTCCTTCTTGACGAGTCACCCTTGAGTACTTACCATTCTGCTTGGCTATAATTGTAGAATTATTTACATTATAAAATTGAGACCGGACATAACATACGTGGTTATGAATCGTGGGTTTTACCATATAGAGTACAATAAGTAGGTACCTAAAGTTCTAAAAGACGGAGATATGGGTGAAAATTAAAATCAAAAGAAGCAACATTTATTCCTAGCTAAAACTACCAAGAACTAGAGCCACTTAACACGTGACTGTTTAATAGATGAAAATTATACCTTTATCTCTAGATACTTAATCTAAATAAGACTTAAGTAGGTAGGTATTACAGTATTTTTACATCACGTTACTGTCAGCGTAAAAATCAGTTGTAACGTTCGAGGGGCCTAATTCTCGCGGTGTGACATCTCGAATTTGACATTTTTTCTAGCCACGTATTTCCAATAATAATGACATTGCCATGTCTATTGCAAATAAAAAATATTTTCTCAACTATCTTCAACAGTCGCATATTGTCGAGGATCAATTTCAGTGTCGTTTTAATACAGTTTTTTGGCTAGAGAAAAAGTCGAATTTGAGATTCGACTTACAGCAGGAGAATCGCCCCCAGACCCGTCCCCACCAGAACAACTTTTAATTTTGGAATAAATTATACCTGTTCTCGGCTACAACCTATATTCCTGCCAAATTTCATTAAAATCCGTTCAGTAGTTTTTGCGTGAAAGAGTAACAAACATCCAAACATACACAGGATAAGATGTGGTAAAAACATTAAATAAAAAACAACTTGCACGAGGAGGAAAATAATATTTATAAATAACTCACCTCTGCTAACACCCTATCAAAATAATATGCCAAGATCAAAAGTATTTGCTATGCAAATTATCGTGTTTATGCAAAAAAAAATGTACTCGTATTATCTAGATATTATCAAGTAACTGCGGATAGGTCTTAAAATAAAAATAGGTATTCGCGAATGTTTATCACGACTAAGGTGTCCATTGTTAATCAGAGGTGACTATCGGTTACCAACCTACAGATTATTACAATTTAGTTTATTTTTGTGAGCTCGTTTGTGTCGACTGATCGACCACAACGTTTTACTTACATGTTTCTTTTATTTACTTTATTTTCAACTTCCATATTTTACTCGCAGAAAGAGGAAGAAGCCGGCTACGTGCCTCCAATCGACATATTATGGATCAAAGGCACTGAAGGTGGTGACTACTACTACAGCTTCGGAGGGTGCCACCGCTACGCCGCGTACAAGCGGCTGCAGCGGCCCACCATTCCCGCCAAGATCATCAGGTCAACCGTCATGGATTTGAGGACTTACCTTGGGAGCAGCACACCTAATTTGAAGTAAAAGTAATCGTAGTTTAACATCAGTTAGGAATGTGTTTAGACTGGAGAATATTGTGCTGACACCATGAAGCTATAGGTAAAGATAGAGGAACATATATGAGGTCTGTCAATAGTGTCAATAGTGCCACTATTATTTGTTTCAAACTAAACTCGCGTTCTTTACACATATTATTATATTAGACGGGACTTGGACGCGACGTACCTTTATGATTTGTTTTCCCGACGTTTCGGTAGAGTTACACCCACCGTGGTCACGGGACGACTGCCGTGGGAGGTGACAGCTGCGGTGATGTGCTGGTAGATCCTCACATACAATTGTCAATTTGTTGTTGATTCGGAACTGCACGACACACAACACTCACGATATCCACGGATGCGTCCGACGATAACTCTTGTGTCTTACGGTTATTTATTTTGCACACCACTGGATTCCACGACGCCGAAAGCTTATATCCATCTTCCCGATTGAAAGTTTTGTACTTTTTAATTTCAATCGCTTCCCGAACCATACGTGGATAATATTGCCGGTCAGTGGAGAGGACATTAGGCGCATGCAGTTCTATCCAGTGGTTTGGGCCTGAGTTGAGCAGGTGGTCTGCTATGGCAGATTTATTCGTCTGGTGGTCGTCGCGTCCAAGTCCCGTCTAATATAATAATAGTGCCACTATTGCTGTTACTTGCTGTTGCCAGTATAAGAAATGAGTTCTAAAAAATGCCGCCATTGCCGCAAATGCCGGCACTTCATAGTTATTATAATTATACTCCTGGCCAGGCAGTACTTACACTATATGAAAATCTCTCACTCATTCTCTGTGGTCTGACAGAGAGCGAGATAAATGTACTGCTTCAAGGTAGGAGTGTTCTCTTCTCCCTATAACTTCAAGGCTGACACTCATTGTCCCCGTGTATCACTACTGAAGGCAAGAGCGATGAAAATAAAACTTAATGAGCTCCGCATACGGCTGAAATTGCCATAGCATAACAAGTGTTATTTTATTTTGCTATGCCAATTTCAGCCATATGCGCAGCAAATTGAGTTGCAATTCCATCGTTCTCGGCCTCGATGGGGATACTAGGCGGAAGTTATCTTAATTTTGAGTCGTCTTGTAAAATTCAAGATTTTTCAAAGGTATCTTTTTACTTTTGGCATGACAGATTATTGAAAAGTTGTAACGTTTGTGTTAAATGGCTTTATCTTATAAGAGTATGAAATATGACAAGAATACCTAACGATCAAAATAAGTGTCAATTAGTTTTTAGGTTGCATAACAAAATCAAATACTTAAATATTACATTAATGTCATGTCGATCGATATATATTGTTATATCTCGTTTTTTTTAATAGTAAAAATCGAGTTATTTCCTATTATAGGGATGCATGCTAGTCTAAGGCGCATTCACACCAGTGTGGGCAGCGTCTAGCTCGTCAGAGACCGCCACCGGGTTTGAGAGGTTTTCCGAGATAAAGCTTAAATTCGGTGACAGCAAAATCGCTGGCCGCGGCCACTCCGATGTGAATCGAGCCTAAATAGTTAAACAATCATACAAAATTATTTTTAGACTTGCACTTTACCATTTTAGTCACATATTTATTATTGTTAATATATTTTTTAGAATATTTGTAAATAATTAGGAGAGAAATAAATAAAACAACACTGAAATGTCCTCCAACCGTGTATTTATTGTGGAGTTGTTTATCTACGCATAGAACAATGAGATATGACGTTTCTGTATAAGTATATCTATCTATTTACAACATCAACATAAATAATATCAAAATACATGTACACTGCACTGGGGGAAGTCTAACGCTCGAACGGCGAACATAAACCCATCAGCACCAAGAAGCTTATTAAATAAATATAAATTGTACATAAAATTGTTGTTGAAAAACCGGAATTTCAATTGCCAAGAATGAGGTAACCGGGTGGTATATTCAATGAAACTGAAAACCACAAAAATATCGACGCTTACTATGCTTTGTCTAAAATAGGATGATAATTTTGACAGCTCACTAATTGTTGGTCCTTGGTGCACGCCCATGAAGTTTCGTGTTTTATTTCGGTAAAATGTACTACGGATAATATCGTACTTCATAGACAGGCCCCGCCCCTTTAGTGAAGTACCACGAATAACGAATAACAACAGACAATCGAAAATCGGTATTCAAATAAAATAATCGAACATTTAAAATTAACATTTAGATAATTAAATTATTTTTTGCAACTGTAACTCTTATTCCTTGTTTGGATTTCACCCTAAGAGACCTTTTACAACAACGATTTCGACTCGCGCGTATTCTACGGAATAGGTTGACTGACTGAATAAAAATACGCACGTGTCGAAATCGTCGTTGTGGAAGAGTGTTTAATGCTGTATTAATAAAATATTAATTTAAAAGAAAATAAATAGTTTATTGTGTATAACACGTACTGAATAACAATGCAACTATCGATTCCAAGTTCTATGAGAATGATAATCGATAATCGAATAGATTCATTAACGATTTTACACAACCACATCCCTACTGTGATCTGTCAAAATTATCATCCTATTTTAGACAAGGTATAGATTCATTTTTCATTAAGCGGTAGATCCGCGGGTCCTAAAAACTGAATTTTACGCGGATGAAGTCGCGGGCAAAACTAGTTTTCCATGTCTTTCAACACGGCACACAAATTTGTTAATTGCCACATCAAGTTTACATCCGAACACGACGTTTGTTTAATTTACTATTACTTACTTTCGCCTACAATGGTTACCTCATTCGAAAACGTAGACAAAGGAAATCAAATGTAATTGAATATAAATCGATATTTCATACTGCCGCGATTAAATCGACTAAAGTAACACAATTATTTGAAGCAATCGACGCACGCACGAGTTACGATGTGCGAACATCGAGTGGTTCAAATGAATTGAAATGAGAGTGTCGACTGTTCGCTAACTTTCCTTTCAGCCATGACGCCTGGTTCCAACGGTGAACGCACCGTCATCGGCAAATAATACCGACCTGTCATTCGTTTACTAACAACGAGTCAATATAACATGCAGATTTCTCTGTACATGGCTGGTATTTTCTACCGGTAACGATTAGACAAATGTTGGTAATAAGTCCAATGTTTTGGTCATACTCTACTTAGGTCAATGATTTGATAACGCTTTTATCCGGTAATATAATACCGAAGTGGTCAATACAAAGGTGGTAAAGCAACTTCACACCCGTCTTTTCATCCGCAACGTAGGAACCGACTTTTATCATTAATGTTACTGACAGGCGACACTTAACAACTAGTGGACACTCTCTTTTCCTAATACCAAAGATATGGACAGAGCATAGATGGAGCCACGACCTATAGCGAATGTACGTACACTGTCTATCTGTCATAACTCTATACAAATGACTCGATGTCATACAAAAAGCTAGTGCCTTAAGATGACCAATGCCACCAAATTTGACAATAGCAGTGGTGTTTGACAACTTCTAGCCGTCCCTTTTGGTCACGTTATATGCACCATTAAAAAAGGGAACAAAATATAGTATGTGACTTCAGCTGTGAATAGGCTCATTATATGCCTCCATGTCCAATGTCTTTGCCATACATTGTGTAGAAAAGAGAAACATGACAAACCATTTGTAAAAAGGTGCGTGTAAGATTCATTCTCGGTGTAGCACGGTAGAGAGATCATTGGATAACAAATCTGTTTACTTATACATTATATTGTTTTTACAGTTTTGGCACGGGACACAAATACGTATATTTATTGATATTTTGTTAGAATAGATTTCCTCGAGGTTCATTAATACACCATGAAGACAAAAAGCATTTGGCATTTGCCATTTACAATAAATCAACCATGAATTATAGATTAATGTGGTCTCGGCCTACTCCTATGCGAAAAAGGCGCGACGGTATGTATGTCAATAATTACTTATATATTTTTTCTACTGTTCAATTTTGTTGCCAAGTTACACGTGATTTTGTCAAGTTTGCAAAGATAAAAGCGCCTTTATTTTTTGTCTAATCTGTACCTAGCTTCATGGTATATTTACAACGAAATCAAGTTTTGTAGTAAGTATTATCGAAAACGATCAACCATTATTTGAAAGAGGGACTTTTCTACCAGGGTGGCAAAGCGTGACTATGGGGTGGGACTATGATGATTTTATTAATGCTTGTATTCTTTTACCTCTTACTAAAATTCAATAACATATCCACCCATCAATTCCCCTTATGGTACTCTTGTCACGTATGCGTCACCCCATACCCAGTGACTAAAATTGCCACGAATGCTCGCTTTCCCAAATGAATAGAAAAAATATATTTCTGTATCTCACAACAATCGTATTTTTCTCTATTATATATTTCGTATATTACATAAATAACAATGTCCGAGTCTTTGCCACTTTGGACAAGAATTAAATATTTTCCTTTTATTTTAAAATATTTTTATTAATATGTTGATTTAATATTTTTTTAAATGCTTTTAGCGTTTTATAAACTTTACACTTCTATTTTATTCAACGATTTCTCTTCACACTTCACATCATAACTTCAAACAATT
This sequence comes from Blastobasis lacticolella, assembly GCA_905147135.1. Lineage (NCBI taxonomy): Eukaryota > Metazoa > Arthropoda > Insecta > Lepidoptera > Blastobasidae > Blastobasis > Blastobasis lacticolella. The sequence goes on from LR990046.1 coordinate 1,932,102, forward strand.
TTGATTTAAGTTTATCTTATAGATTTTATTCGACTGAGCTCATTTAAATCAACATTAAGAGTGGCACCATTTATATTTATTTACATAAACATTACATATGTTTAACCACCGTAAACTTATTTACTGTATGATTTAGATTACGACAGAAGTGACCACTTGATAAGAACATCCACGATTCGAGTTAATGGCCAGTTCTTAAAATTAATAATATAATTTCTAACATTTATACACATACGTATTATATCATACGAACTGATATCCTATCCAATATCATCGCAGTTACGGTGCAATTGTAGACATTATACGAAGTTTAAAACACATGGTGTTCCAACGCATGCGAATTGCATCCTAATAAAGGGCCAGAGAGCCTACACGCGACAAAGATGGATACATATACTGGGAAATAGAAAATGGTAGCGATGTAATGGAAGTTTAAGATTACACGCACAAGTACACAGTCCAAGTAAGGTCGAAACTACCAATAAGTTATTTTTTGAACAGTAATCACGACTCCCATGTCAAGTGACTGCGATCCACATGAACCATGGAAACCTTAAATAAATTTTCCATATCCAAAGTGTCAAATTAATTCTTAATCTGAACTCTTAACAGCGTATGCATAATGCATGGGAGGCGAACGTGCCTCCAGAGTCATGGACTGAAAACGTGTCAAGGTCTACATAAGAGACTAAAGGCCATATTAATTAAATACGCTCAACTCCGAGAGCGAACTCAAGAGCGCGCTCTTCTTTCTTATTAATAAATCGTGTATGTATGTGTTTTAGTTCAGGTTATATTAATAGGACGTGTCAGGTGAAATCCTGAACCCAAAAAACATACATCAATACGATATATTAAAAACGACAGCATACGAGGGTTCGCACTTAAGTCCAGTCAGAGTTGAGTTCGTACTTTGTATAATGTTTAAAACGGTAAGCAAGGCGACCAAAGCACACGGGCACGTGACTTGTCGAATTCGTAAGGCGTTGTGTCTGGCCATTGAGTTTTAAAAGGCTGTGCGTCATCTTGACTTCAAATAGGTCTAGTCTAGATGCTAGTACGTACGATGCTGAACATACAAGTATCTGACCTATTCCAAGTCAAGTTAATTTGGTAAATGCACCAACGCACGCACTGGACAGCGTTTGGTGCGCATAATGCAGATTCTAACCTATTTAAAGTCAAGAAGTAAATAGTCTTTCTCGTGGAAGGATAGCACGCGTAGTGTCCAAACCTTACTTTACACTTAAATCTACAACAATAACAAATCAATCATATTTACAGTTCTGTAACACTACATCAATTTTAATACATTGTTTTCTTATATAGTAAAGTTATTCTAGACAGCTGAATTTAGCGTTAACCAATTATTAAAAACAATTTTCATTTCCAAACCTTTAGATAGTAATTTGACTTACATTTCCTGTTTTTCCAATTTTAAAACAAATATCTATATAAATCTCAAGCCTTTACCATTATTAATACAATGAATAAATATTGAATAGATTAAAATTGTGCTTTGTAATAAGAGAATGTCACAACATTAATGTTTAGTGGAATGTGGAATAGAGAATAGTTAGCATTAACCCTTAGTTAGCATTAACGGAATATTATGCAACACGTACGTAGATAACTTACACAGACAGATTCTGATTTTAATAAAATTACTTATGTTCGTGAGCTTACTGATAACCCACCTTCGAAGGTTTCCTACATCAACACAGTCAAAAACTACATAATGTAGACAGAAATAACTACACATACATAACCGTTTAATTATAATACTACAAGGTGCATTGTATGTATGAAGTGCGCGTTGTCACATTCCATACACACCGCGCCGAGTCACACAGAGATGCAGTACTGGCAACGCATGCAATATCCGACATACTTGTAAACACGACAGGTAAACCGTTTGGCACCAAAATCTCACTACACAACGCTTGTAAAGTCTACGTCGAAACGGTGTAGTAGCATGTGGTGTGTGGTCGCATTCCCAAAGTAGTCGACAGTCTCCATTATCAAGGGACCTTATTCTACTAGCATGTTCAGCTAAGCGTAAACGCAACCGCAGCCGAAGTAACATGCCATGGGACCATTTGCTACTAAACCGTCGAAACCAGTTATATTTCTATTGTCCCCATTGGCGGCAAGAGCGATCAAAAAGCAACGTAATGTGCTCCACATACCGCTGAAATTGGCATGACTAACTTTACGAAGTAGATGGTGAAACAGGCCCTAAACCCAGTGTTATCTATTTTGCTATACCAATTTCAGTTGTATTCGGGGGTCATCATAAAGTTGCCACGCAATCGCTCTCGCTGACTGTTGGAAAACGGATGGGCACAACGGGATTATACGCAGAAACCATGGACAAATTGACTAAATGTAAAACCACGCTCTAGTGTAAAATATCGTATTAAAAACGTGAATAAAAACAGTAATCAATAGAACGAACGATCATATCAAAATAAACGTGTACAAAAGTGCGTTTTTTTTTGTATAATAAAGGTAGACGTGTTAAATTTGATTGAGCACGATAATTCGTTTTGGTGTGTGAGTGCGTAAATTTTTTTGCCTAACTACAACATCACTACAAGCATTTCAGCTAAATAGTCTTGTAATTCAAACGTTTCAAGTCATTTTTTTCATTTAATAACAGATCTTGTTGACTATCCGCTATGCACCACGAGTGTACAAGTCACAATGTCGGGTACCACGCCATGTAACTTACAACTTAAGTTTCACTATTACACTAGTTTTAAAGCATTTTAACGCACCATCAAAAGTAGTTTAGAGTGCCGACCGATATATATTTGAAAGATTCTTAAAATATTCTAAGAAGAGAGACTTGTCGTTCAAAGTTTTCGAATCAGAAGGTGAATTTAGAGAGAAGATTTGAGAGCAGGCAGAACACTATCTACTTAATACATATATTACATGCACTTACGCTATAATAAACATCTAATAAATATACAGGATACACATTTATTAACACAAACACGCCTTCGTACAGGGTGTTAAAATATCCGTCTCATTCTCTATACATTAAGCACCACCAAAAACTTCGCACAATTTACAACCTAAGAATCTTTTCCCACCCTATACAAGAATTACATACACTTTCGTCCGTTCTGAATTTTTTATTTATTTATTATTACTGTTTTGTGGGTTATTTCACGTTGAGATCAATATTCTTTAAACATGTACGTAAGTGTCGCGATAATTATTTCATATATAAGCAATGATTGATTCATTGCATTTACTTGCAAACATTATATTGATCCAACATTTCATACGCCTATCCTCTGATGCATTACAAACTTAATCAATTCCACTTCTCGGAATACAGTTGAACAATTATTTTGCATAACCTCTTTCTTGCTTGGCCGTCTTCCGATCCGACCATTCGGAAACTCTTTCACATATTTCACCGCTGGATATTGTAACTTAATCGGTGGTAGCGCGTATTAAATTTGTCTATTATTAATATAGTAAATGTATTGAATATCGCGATACGTCACTTATCCACACTAGACTAGGAGTCACATAGTGTCTCTGATTGCACATTGATTAAAATAATTTTAGGAATCCAGCAGAAGAGTATCCTTTACCAATGAGGGCAACCGTTTTTGTGCTCACCGGTGGGCGCCACTGTCGGGTAAGGTCATGTCACTGTCAAAATAACGCCGTCCTATTGGCTGAAATCCAACTGTCAACTTAGAGCGTTTCATTCTGGCCAATAGTGCGAGGTATTCTGACTACGGACCTTACTCGCCAGTGTCGCCATCTTGTGGAATTTCGAACACACGACAGCCATCATTCACATACGCGAATACTCACGTATAGACCAGGTGGTTAAGCTATTGGAAGATACTTCATCTACACAAATATTTCATAAATACGTCTATCTACACTCTTTTTATTTTGAAAATTGTCCACTGTGCTTTAAAATTCACACGTGGAGCCTCGGAATGCGCCTTCTACTTATATACCCCCGATATATATTTTTATTGATAAATTCTTTCGAAACGTTCTGTACACCGTTGTTCTATTGCATTGGTTTGAATCCTCGTATCGACGATGTCTTCAGTTCTCTCGATAACTTTGCACAACACGACCCAACGCTACCGGTACAACAGACACGTTATCTAAACTGGCACATCTCGACAAAGTCGGGCGTACCGCTCAGCGATTACCGCTTTTCCAGGCCAGGGTCCGAAGTGCCGATTGTCGCCGTTCTGGATCCGAAACAACGAATACCGCTCTTCCAGACTGGGTCAACCATTTCTGCTATTCTATAGCAGGTTAAAAGTTCCAGTTACCGCACCTCCGGACCAGGTAGAAAGCTGGGGCTCGTCTAGACCAAGTCGCCGGCGTCGGCGTCGTGGGCATCGTGGGCGTCGTGGGCATCGTGGGCATCGTGGGCGCGGCGGGGCGGCGCCGGGGGGCAGTGGTAGTGCAGCTCGCGGCGCGCGAGGCAGCGGTTGCATCAGTCCAGCGCGCCGATGCACTCCGGGTCCTCGCGGACGCACTCTTTGGGGAAGTAGCCGGACCGGTTGTCGCCCTGTGGGGGAGAGGGGAGGGTTACGACCCTTTGTGGAAAGCAGCGTACGTAGCGTACTTTATCGCCCGCGATATCAGCTCGCGTCTCGCTTACCTCAACGCAAATCGAAAGAGCTAACTAGAGTATTATGAATTCCTAAATTCAGTAACTGAATTCAGAAACAAAAAGCGTGAGAGCAAATCAAAGTGGATTGTATTGCTCATAGAATAAGGTCCATTTTTGTATCACTTATATTAAGTCACGCGTCGCTTTTCTTTTCAAAAATCCGAGATCCAAAAATAAACCTTATTCTATGAGCAATACATTTCATTTTGATTTGCTCTCGCGCTTTTTGTTTCTGAATTTAGGAACGTGTAATAAGCGCATAGCTGCTAGCTCTTTTGGTCTTCGTTCGGTAGTGATTTTATTAAGAACGATGAGATATTGCCCTGTATGGGAGCGAAATTTATATTCGCTCATAAGAAACGTGGTCACTATGCAAAGGCTATGCATATGATCCGTCTCATATGCACTTAAATCCAGAGCCGTAAAATATTATAAAAAATGAAAACTATACCGATCAAATCACCGACCTCCAACAATATCATACAATAATATCAATATCATTTACTGCTGTGCTCATATCTATTTACTATACATTAAATATCGCTTATTTATTTCGTGCGGCCTCGCCTCAGCGGGGAGTGACAGTGGATTATAAACACGACTTATTTTACTGAATTCATTCCAGACTGGACTTTCAGTCGGACAGTGGTATTGCTTATTGTTCTGGAATTCAGATTGCAGTGGCGCAAAAAATGAACATAATTTTTTTTTCTTGATGGATAAGTTCGATGTGATGTCGAAGTGGTATCCGGCAGAGTAGAATAGCACCAACCCCTTACACTCGTGGGTGTTGTACCTACAAGGCGACTGATCTTTTTTGAGGCAAAAGATCTAAGACTGTCCGTAGGCTGGAAAATGGGCAGCAGCGTTTTCCATTGTCATACTTATAACACTGCGATCTCCAACCCTGCCTAGCGTGGAGATTATGTCAATAACGTTCATGGGAGAGGGCCTTAAGTCCTGCAGTGGTCTGTCATGGGCTGTGATGATGAGGTGATGTCTAAGTAGACTTTGCCATTGATAGTTTCCTGACCTTGTCGAGCGTGCGTCCCTAAAATTATTTCTTGATGGCAATACTAATTCCATTCGTTCGATGTGATGTTTCGTATTATTATTATTATTTATTATACACTAGCAGCTGTAAGGTGATGCGTGTATACCACGATATACCACGGTATAGTCGACTTGAGTGGTTCAGTTGGCAACATGCCGGTCTGCCACGCAAGAGGTCCCGGATTCGATTCCCGGCCGGGCAGAAATTGAAATGATGAGATTTAATTTCTGTCACGGGTCTGGGTCTGGTTACTGGTCTGTTCTATATATAATAAGTATGTATTTAAAAGTCTATATGTAGTATATCAGTCATCTAGCACCCATAGTACAAGCTTTGCTTAGTTTGGGGCTAGATGGCGCTGTGTGAATTTGTCTACGATTATTATTTTTATTATAATTCGGCATTGATAGTAAAGTCGCTGACCTTGTCGAGCGTGCGTCCCTTCCACCAGCCGCGGCTGTCGCCCTCCTTGCTGAGCACGAGCACCTTGGCGCCGGGCCGCAGCGCCAGCTGGGTGGCCTCCAGCGGCCGGAAGTCGTGCACCACCGTCGCCACCACGCGCCGGAACGGCCAGCGCAGGTTCGAGTTCAGACTGGAGCGGGTGGACATTTATGTGGTCAAAATCATCTTGGCGTTAATGTAAAGGTTAAGCTCTTGAGGACGAGGGCCCGGCGTCCGCCTTGGCCATGATCTTTGGTGATCAGGTTTCGAACCCGGTACCTCTCGCTTACGAGACGGATACTCAACCGCCCGGCCGCCGACGCTCGAACCAACATTTATGTGGTATTTAACATTAAAAGCGTCGGTAGCCGGGTTGAGTAAGCGAAAGGTAAAAACTTTGAATCCCGCTGCGGCCAACCGATGACTCTTTTCTGAGTTACGTATATTAGTTGAACACTAACCGATGCTCTTACGACGAGGGAAAACATCGTGACGAAACATGCAAATTCGGGCAACTGAATTTATAACCATGATCCAATCTGGTCAGGTTCCCCTGGTAGCAGAGTCACGGAGGTCAGATGGTAGTCGCTCCACTGTAATTACCTGGTCGCCAAATTCTGGATCATGGTCAAGGCGGACCCCGGGCTCTCGTTCTCGAGAGCACAACCGGGACATAAACGCCAAGATGTTTTTTTTTAAGATAGTATTTAACATTGAAGTTAACTTAAAATTTGCACGGTACTCGATATTGCTACCACCACTCGTTAAATGGCTCATTTCAGACTATCTAAGGTAAGGTTAGCTGTAAGAAATCCCATTATGGGATAAGGCGATGCAATGTATATTTATTTTCTTATGTTATTGTTCTTTATGTAGTTATACGCAATAAAGAGTTTACATACATACATACGGGTTTGCGGTTAGTGATGATATTAAACGATGACGAGATCTCGATTAAACTGAAATCGATTCATCCACCCGGGAGCTTTGGTGCCGTAGACAAGACGTGACACATTGATATACACTTGTAACTTCTATCTTTTGACGTCAGAGGTTAATTACACCTTAAGGTAACTTTGATTTACTTTGCTATAATATTAAAACTACTTGAAACACAAATGGATCTCAAAATCCATGTAATGGCGCTGCTGAGAGTTATCAAAATACTGCCATGCTATTGGAAAGAAATAACAGCTGCAAAATGTCGAATCCATTCCAGCCAATGACAGGGGGGAGATACGATTCGCGATTCGGCGAACGTCTCACAATCAGTAGCGCCATCCCGGGTTTTAAAATCGCAATAAGTGACGTTCCTGTAGGTCTAGTGAAGATGCATTCTATTTTCGTGGTCGACAGTAGAATAGAAAGGAAAATGTATGGGCTTTGCCTATTGCTTGTATGTAAGTAAGCCTATTGCTTGTAATAGTAATTACGATAGCTAAATAACATTTCAAATTGCCCTGCTGACCGAAAGTAGACGACAAGTTCCGATCGACAGTCGCAATAGAATCGTTACGAAGCGATTCGCAGCTAGACCCGTTGGTTGACAGTTGAATAACGCTGTGGTAATGGATATAGGTAGCCACCATGGTTGGCAAGCGAAGATGGAGAAGGTGGAAAAGGGTCTACCTATCTGACTGGTTGTTATGACCAAGGGTCCGACAGACGATCGTCGGACGTTGGAACACTTCTCTAGCGCGACGCAGGACGGTCAGCGCTACATATGTACGATGCTTGCCAACTCGTGTGCGTATTGTCCAGTTTCCCTTTTCGATCTGGTGCCCACAGCACAATTCCGCCATCGCACCACACGCCGTGGGCTGGGTACTCATCCTCACTACGTAGACTCTCTGTTGGTCACCACGCGAAGGTTCGAAAGAACGTTTCTCGCTCGTACGATTCGGATGTGGAATGAGCATGGGATCTTCAGAGGCGGGAATCGCATTGGTGACCCCCCTTGTGTTGCTGATGTCCATAGGCGGCGGTGACCGTTTTCCATCAGGTGGCCCGCTTGCCTGTTTGTCTGCCATATCACATACAAAAAAAGAAGATGTCGCTGCAACTCACCCGACGAAGTTCTCGCAGAGGCTGGTCTTCTCGTAGTAGGAGACGAGCTCAACCACGCTGCGGAAGAACCGCGACTCGGAGAGGTAGTAGTGCGGCACCGCGTCGATGGGCTTGCTGCACACGCGCATGTGCTTCACCGTGTTGTCCGTCCTGGCAATCAACTTGCAGGTGAAGATAGCTAACATTTACACTGTTTGGTGACCATAATGCGGATGTGAAGCGATACCGCCAAGAGTGTGTGAGGCAGAGTAGTATTTTTTACTTATAGAACTTACAAGAACTGTTCTGAAGAACTGTTTGACATAATGCCTAAACCTACATTCTATCATCGCACCGCTCGCCATCGACAGGGAGTTCATCCTTTAACCTTGGAGCCAAATTAGTCGCGAACAGTGCGGTTCCAAAGGAACTTTCTTCCACGCACACTAAGGTTGTGGAATGAACTACCTGGAGAAGTTTTCCCTGGAGAGTACAACATGGAGTTCTTCAAGAAAGGGGTTAAAAGGTTTTTACGGGGTCGGCAACGCGTGGGTGATGCCCCTGGTATTGAAAACGTCCATAGGCTGCGGTGACTGCTTACCATCAGGCAGGCCGCAAGCTTATTTGCCCCCTTAGTGGTATAAAAAAAACAAGAGTATATATAAGTACTATCGCTAAAAAAAGTCGAAGTTTCTGCAAATAAATACATTTATTTCCCCGTACCTATTTGAGCATGGGCAGACTAACGGTGTGTGGGTCTCCTAATCGTCTACTATTGCTACAAATTCCGACTATTTCTTGTACTCAATGACGTAGGATCCCCAACGGCGCCCTCAGTCTATAAAGGAAGGGCGTTTTTGTCTTTCAACAGCAGCGCTGCACCAGCGGAATCCTTCATATTGCAGCAGCTGCAGCGCAGCTCAGTCGCGATGCAAACGTGGGCTGGCTTACTCTGTTATAATCCGCGTCATGAAAGAAGAGACTTGTCAAATGGCAATAGAGGGGATATCGCGCAGGTCATCATCATCATCTCGGCGTTAAATCCCGGTTGCGCCCCCGCGCTACACGCGGGTGCCCGGGGTCCGCCTTCCTGCTATGTCTAGTCCACTTTGCTCGGTCTTCGGCATCCTTGATAGTGAGTCCGTTGGCACGCATGTCACTCTTAACGACGGCCAGCCATCGCTTCTTGGGCCGGCCTCTCCTTCTCGTACCTGGTGGGGGCGGCATGGCCAGACATCTGTTCCCCACATAACTTGCCGGTCTGCGCAAGACGTGGCCATACCATCGAAGGCGACACTCCTGTAGCTTATCTGCGATGTCACAGACACGAAGGCTACCGCGGATGTGGGCGCTCCGCACGCGATCTTTGCGGGAAACCCCACACATCCACCGCAGCATCTTCATTTCCGTGACTCGCAACTCCTGCTTGTGTCGCTCTAGTAGAGGCCAAGTCTCGCTGCCGTATAAGAGAACAGGTCTAATAATGGACTTGTAGACCTGTCCTTTCAGTAGCTCGTGGAAATACGAGCGCCATCTCTCCTTTACCGCGCGGTCGTCGCATAACAGGTTACCTTGAGGGTCATTTAAACAGCGACAAATGGAAATATCCTGTGCCGCTTTGACCCTCGATCGTGCCAACTTGTAGATGAGTTTCTGCCCCTCAGACGATTGCAACTTTTCATACAAAGGACGTAAGTGGTCTTGTCTGGCTCTGGCTACCGCTCGTTTGGTGCCACGTTTGGCATCCCTGTATGCAGCGTGGTCTTCAGAAGATCTGGACGCTTGCCACTTTTTAAATAGGGCTTTCTTTACCCTAATCTCCCTCTGGACTGTGTCGTTCCACCGCCAGATCTCCTTGTCAAGCCTGCGTGCGCCCCTTGACACCCCCAGCACCGTCCTTGCCGCCCGTACGATAGCTGCCTGAGTTCTGTCCCAGAGTTGTTGGATGGATTCGCCGTCTGTCGCAATACTAAGATCGTTGACAGCAGCGGCGAACTCATGGGACTTGGTTCCTTCAAGCAGCCACCACCGGGTTTCACGACGGCACTGCTCCCGGTATTTGCCTCTGGGCTTCACGCGCAGGTCCATCACAAGGACCCGATGTTGGGCTGTGAGACCCGCTCCGGGTATGACTTTACAGGTGGCCACTTTGCTAATATTGTCTCTCCGAGTGAGAAAGTAATCAATCTGGGTAGCGCTCCTCCCACTCTTGTAGGTGATCAGATGCTCGGAATTCTTTTGGAAAAAGGTGTTCACAACGGCCAGATCGGCAGCCATACACGTCCGGAGAATTTCTTCCCCTTCAGCTCCAAAAACCAAAACCGCCATGAACACGGCCAAACTCCTCACACTTCTCACCCACATGACCGTTCAGATCGCCACCCACAACAATACCCTGCGACAACGGGACGTTACGTAGTACTTCCCCGATTTGCTCCCAAAACAACGCCTTGTCCGCGTCGCTGCAACCGACTTGTGGAGCGTAGGCGCTTACCAAATTGGTCGTGGGAGTGCTTATCGAAGGGGTCGTCCCTTCGATAAGCACTCCCACAACCATAATGCGGTCGCTAACACGCTTCACGTCCAAGACGCAGTCCCGAAACTACTCAGAGAGCACCACCCCCACCCCGTTAGCTCCACTCGGAGAGCCAGTGTATATTAGCTTGTAGCCGTTCCCGATGTTACGGGACCTGTTGCCTCTCCACCTGGTCTCCTGCAGAAACGCCACTGCCACCTTACGCCTGGCGAGTACATTGGCCAGCTCACGAGCACGCCCGGTCAGCGTGCCAAGGTTCCAGCTAGCAAAGCGGAATTTTCTTTGGGCTAGCTTCTTTAACCGGGTCCACCCTTTGCCCGGTAGCCCTAACCCATTTAACACAGAGGTAGGGCGATTTCCCTGCGCGTCGTTTTGCGGCGACGCCCTATCTATGTCGGGTTTCCGTGCTTGCCTTTCCATGTTTTTTTGGTGTTTGGCTTTTTATGTGCGGCGACTACCATCCGACCCACACAACCCGTTAAGGAAAAGCCGGTTCGCCAGAGCCTCGTCCGTCTGTCAGCAGGGGGACCGCGGGCAGGTGAGGTTGGCTTGGGCCCATAAGATGGTGTTTGGGTCCCATACCCCCCTTTTATCATAATAATAGGGATATCGCGCAGGTAATCGCCTACTAAGCAAGTCGAACTACGTGACCCGCCAAGTCTTGTCTTACGTGACACTAGATATAATTTTAATACCAATATCAAGGATATCAACGGAGACACACTGTTACTTCTGCTCTTCTTTTTACTTCTCCGACACTATCGTCGTCGAACACAAAGACGGAAGAGGCAGTACTGGATAGCACACGGCTACTCGGCGTATCCGCCGCCAATAGCTCGCTGCGGTGCACTCGCGCTCTTCTCACGCTGCAGCCGAGCGGCTGTCGCGCTGTTCTACCCAAGAGTTTATCTACAGATATACATAGTCACCACCAAATTACATGCCAAGTAGCTCAACATTTAGACGACGGGCGGACAGCTCACCTGACAGAACGTCTATGTTCCATACGATATTTAGTTATTTATTTAGCTTTGGCTAGTTCGGGGTTGGATGGCGCTGTGTGAGTTCGTCCTAAGCATATTTATTTATGGTTCATGCAGCAAAAGTGCAGAATCCGTGTCATCTGTGGCTCGAATAGTGCTGACACCGTTTCGCTGCTCGTCTCGACAATCTAGACGCAGAGTGAGCCATCCGTCAGTGCGCCAGAGCCTTAGGGTTGTATAATCCGCGTCATGAAAGAAGAGACTTGTCAAATGGTAGTAGAGCTCGTCAAAGCTGAAATGACGCGCCCCACTATCGCATTAACGCACACAAGCAAATTTAAAATATGGACGCAATAAATATACAAATGCCGTTGTAATTGGTCATTCAGTTGCCGGTGAGACTCAAACGTAGGAGCACGCGTCGTTTGATTGGAGCAGTCGACGCTTCCACACAGATGAAGAGTCGTTATTAATATTTGCACACACACATCTAAATCTACTAATTAAGTAGTAGTGGGGCGCGTCATTACAGCTTAGACAAGCTCTAGAGGGGATTTCGCTCAGGTAAACGCCTACTAAGCAAATCGAACCACGTGACCCGCCAAGGCTCCTCTTATTTGCAACTAGTTGTACTAACTTGAGCGACAGCGCGTAATCGGTGTCGGTGTCGGCGTGGCGCGCGGGGTGCGCGAGGTGCGCGGGGTGCGGGGGCGGGGGCGGCGCGGCGCGCGGCCGCACGCGCAGCAGGAACGTGCCGTCCACGCGCCGCTCCAGCCGCGCCGTCGCCATCTCGCGGCCCATCTCGCCCACGTACCTGGTAGCAAGCACGCCGTTATAATGGTAGCTTCCGTTGCATGATGAGCAGCTCAACTGATCCCTGGCTAATAACAGTAGCTAATCTATGACGCGCCGGCGCACTCACCTACACGACTGACTCGTTCAATCGTTCGCTCCCCGTGCCCCGTCCGTTCGTTCACGTCTGAATACAGTCGCCGGCCGGTAACATGCGTCCGCCGTGTGATCACAACAATATAATTATGTTAATACGTATTTTCACTAATGAGTCGCTGATATAACTGTAACATTTGTCGATATAACAAGCAAGTACACCAAACACTATATTATACTATAAATTCTAAAGGTGTGTCCAAACATAGAGCGGCATGTGTGCGCGGCAGCCGCGCGCGGCGTGCCGCGCTTTGTTTGGACAACAGCCGCGCGCAAACATTCGTCAATAGTCCTAACTAGAGCGCGGCAGAATTGTTTCCTGGACATGCCGCGTGTTGCTGCCGCGCTCGTGCCGCGCTATGTTTGGACACGCCTTAAATATAACCATGTTAATAACTGTATTTAACCGGTAGCCTTAACAAAGCAATGTTACACGTTCGAAGCGAGAAAAATATCACATAAAGATTTTACATTAATAGACTGTAAGGGCGCCGTTGGTTATTCTACGTCATCGAGTACAAGAAAAATTCCACTTTGTAGTGATAGTAGAGGTTTAGGTGTCCAACAAAACTTCGACTTTTCTTAGCGACAGTACTCACTTATCCCCTTGTATGGCTTGTGGACGTAAAAAAACCGTGGTGCCTCACATGCTCACGACAGTTTGGCTTTTCAGCCACATTGAAGTCACCGTAGAAAAGTGGCTTGTGGTTGGGGGGAGGCTTGTGAAATTTTTCTTATATTCGATGACGAACACGTAGACAACCTAGCGCCATCACAGTCTATAACCCCTATGGTACACTGGCGTATGCGATCAGCGGGCCGACAGCGCGCCCGCGCCGCACGTACCCTAGCCTAGCCAGGGATAAGCCAACTCAGGAATAATGACATCGGCTTGACACAATTAAAAATTAATTGGGAAAAGTTATGGTACAGTTTCTAAAAGCGTCTTACACGGATATTATTTGGTCCGAGATACTATCACAAATTTTGTATCTCCGTTAAAAAGGTTTAGATTCAATTGCAAAATTTAATTTTTTTATTATGTATTACGAAACTTCGTCCCGGTCAAGCAAGCAACAGGGATGCAAAATACTAAACTGGCTGGGTGGAAGTGGGACCATAAAGTTAGTGCCTATGAGTAACCTTAATTCGAAAAGAGATAGCTTTCATGGGTACTTCATCTCGCTCGCTCGCGTAAGAAGTGACAGAAGCGAGCGAAACGAAGTCAGTTAGCTGGAAAGATGTGAAATGAAATTATGCTACTTTTGCGTACCATAACGGAAGTACTATGGTACATGGTACGGACACCTGGAAAATGGTACATGTACCATAATGATGGTACGTATAACATCACTGAGGCTAGCCGTCGCACTCACCACATGTAGTAGTGCAGCGCGTGGTCCGGGTGCGGGTGGTGGTGGTGCGGCGGCGGCGGCGCGGGCGGCGGCAGCGGCGCCAGCCCCCCGCAGCGCCCCGACAGCGCGATGCACTCCTTGTGCGCGCACAGCCCGCACACCTCGCACAGGTAGCCCTGTTCAATGGTACAAAATGGTCGTTATAAATGGTATTCGTTTCACATTTAACACCTTGTAAAAGGCACTACGAATATCAGGTACTTAAATATAATTGATAATGAGACATGTCTTAGCAGATAGCAGTGTTCGTAAAACAGAATTCACATTTGTTTGAGTTGAGAGTTACGTTTCAGGGACTGAGCGTTTCAGCGGCAAAGGCCTGAAAATATTTTGTTAGTTCCTCAAAACCTTAGCTCACAAGAATAGCTATATAATGGCGGCACGGAGTTTTAATAAGCTACCGGATAGGATACGTGCCCTAAATGGACCGATGTTCAAGCGAGAGTTACACTCTTGGCTAAATGACCGTTGTTTCTATAGTGTAAATGAGTTTCTGACGCGTGGCCCAGATTGACATTATATCTTGACATTGTATCTTGTATTAGCAGTATTATTAGTTGTATTAAATTATTGTAGCTATTTTATTAATTACTTTTGTAGTGACTTCAAATCTAGTCATTTAAGTACCGAGACTATATTTGTATGCCGCTAATGGCCAATTTTGGCATGGCCAAAATTTTTTTACAAATAAACATTTGATTTGATTTGATTTAGAATAACTCAAGTAGTAAATAATTAATCAAACCAAATTGTCAAACATTACATTATGTCAAAGTTTAAATACATTCAAATATAAATATGATATGTCCATAAGTATAAATAAAATTCAAATTCAAGCATAGTTGCGTACTAGAGCCAAAAAACTTGAATAAGAATACATAGCAACGACTGAAGATGCCTTGTTGAAAACACCTAAGACATTCTGGTCTTACGTCAAGTCTAATGTTAGGGGTTCATCTTCATTCCCATCCGTAATGGTTTATGAAGATATGTCAGCTGATACTGGAGATGTTATGTGTTACTTATGTTCTAGATACTATGCCTCAGTATATCAATCACCTTCAAATGTAACTCGCATAACAAAGTATAGTCAAAATTCAGTTGATACAGGTGATATAGTTGTAAGTCCTTCGGTATTGGTTGACATGCTGAAGTCAATTGATGTATCGAAGGGAGCTGACCCTGATGATATACCCTCGTATATAATAGAATGTGCAGATTCCAATGTACTACGTATTTCAATTCTGTTCAAACGCTCTCTATCGGAGAGCTATGTTCCTCAGATATGGAAATCTGATTATATTTCACCCATTTTCAAAAATGGCAATAAAAATAATGTTATGAACTATAGACCAATCTCTAAACTCTGCATATTTGCAAAAATCTTAGAAAGAGTAGTCCATAAACAAGTTATGCAGCCCTATCTTCCTATATCATTCCTGAACAACATGGGTTTGTCAAAAGAATTTATTACTATTCAATGATTCCATTACTTTACATTACAGAGCGTCGGTGGCCGGGTGGTAAGGGTATCCGACTCGCAAGCGAGAGGTTCCGGGTCCCATGTTTTGATACCCCCTTTTATATGCCAGTTGCATAAACTACTATTATGTTACAGCTGTAATACAAAATAGTATGGAAAATGCTGTACCACTAAGTAAATTTTTAGGCTGGCGGTGAGTAAGTTTATCCTTAAACTACTGTTTTCCAATATGTAATTGGAACATTACGCTATGAGTGTAGATAGAATTAATTGTAATTTACTAATGAATTTTGTTTCTAAAGCAACACCAGTGCGCAATTTTTATGTTGCATTGAGTTATTTAAAACGTAAATTTTAAACGACGGTCAAGTGCGACACGGACTCGCGCACCCAACGATCCCTACAAATTTGTAGGTAATGAATGTAGCAGCAAATGGAGCAACTGAAATCTGACCTCTGACCTGATCTAAACTGCTACCAGGCCTTCATTCAGTCGCCTGAATGTGCAGGTTTCATCACGATGTTTTCCCTCACCGTAAGAGCATCGGTTAGTGTTCAACTAATGTACATAACTCAGAAAAGAGTCATTGGTACCGGTGGCTCACGCTTACGAGTCGGATAAATTAACCACTTAGACACCGAATCTCGCTGATTTGGTTATGAATTATTTATATACACTACAAATAATCAAATGTCTAAAGATGCATTTGCGAAATGACAGAACGTAATAAAATTTCTATAAATACACAATGCGAGCAGGATTTTAACAACTTTAGGATTTGCCCCCAAAATAATTCAGCGTTATCGAACTATACGCAGCATAAAGCCCTACCTTATCATTTAAACTTTAATGAATTACCGATTTGATAAATCAGTCAGTTACACACAAAGGCGCGAGCAACTGCCATTATGCGAGTTTTAGAAGAACATGAGATTGTTCTCCTTGTGGGGGCCACTGTGCCCACATTGTTATGGATCGGGGCTCTGGTCACGTGGTTTTTGTTGCCGCGGTGGCGGTCGTTGCAGAACTACATTGCAATCAACCAAATCGCCTGTGGAATAATTCATTTATCGCTGCACCTAATTGACGAATACTTCCAGGTCTGGGATTATATGAGGGACCCTTTGGACTCTATGGGCACACCATTTTTCCTGATAACATTGTGTTGGTCGCTGTGCGGCTCACTCGTGGCGTACTTGAAGCTTGTGTTGGTGTACGCGGGGAAGGTCGGGGCCGAGAAGAGGAAAGTGACGGCGCTGGCTTACGGCCTCTTGGGTGTGATTGAGCTGGTGATTGCAATCGTAGATAGGTATGTTATAAAAACTATTTGGAATACGCAGAAGGTGATTTTGATGGTGATGTCGTTGAACCTCGGTTTGTTCATGTGTGTGAGTGCGTCGGCCCGGCGGCGCGCCCGGGACCCTCCCGGGTTCGCTCTGGTCGCGGTGGCGGCGCTCTTCGACTCGGCCGCCCTCCTCTACTTGGTGACGACACACATCGGACTGTGGCTAGGCTGCATGTGGCTCGTCAAGGTCGCGTTCTACCCGTTCTACTTGAGGCTGATTCCCCAAGCGGCCGTGTTGCTGGTCAACAGGAGATCCAGAGAGCAGTGGAGGAGCTATCTCGCAAGACGGCGGTCGCGTGTTATTTAGATGTTTCGTGGCTCCTAGTTTACTTCCCTAGCAGTGTTTAGCCGTTCATTACTATGTACCAATCTCCTCTTGATTTTGTTAAATAAAGTAACGTGCATCGAAATAAATGGGTATTATTTTGAAATAAAATACTTTGACACAAGTTGAACTAGAGAAAGTGTAGGAAAGCCAGCGTGAGAAGAAAGGTTAGAAATTGATGTTAAAAATTAAGAGAACGTATAGGCACAATACATCAATGGCAACAGTTAAAGGAAAGTTATAGAAACAGTAGAATCAATATTTAAAACCACCAAGGTTCATTCTACACACGAGCCGAGTAATGATAGACCCCAAGAGTACCTAGATACAATAAAACAAAAATTCTCATTAAAATCGCATCACCTCGGATGGTGTAAGAAAGCTGTTCAGAGAAAAACAGATAATAACTTATTTAAAACAAATTAAAAAGGATTTTACAGGTCTTTAAATAGCAATGCGACGCGTAACCCAAGTACGGAAACGGAAGTACCAAGCGTGGGAGAACTAAGAGATTACTGGGCATGTATATGGGACAAAAAGACCGAATATAAAAGCTCGGCAACATGGGTCGACGAGGAGGCTCAGCAGTGGGAGCGTATAGAAGAAATGTCCTTTTCAGATATCACAATAGATGACATACGTACATTTACCAGTAAATTGTAAAAATTGAAAAGTCGCTGGACTGGATGGGGTTCAACACTTCCGACGCAAATATCTTACAGTACTTCATAATTGCCAGGTTGATCACCGAGATGCTGCGCAGAGAAACACAGCTACCGCCATTTGTAACTACCGGTATAACATTCATGGGACAGATCCATCGCAATACCGACCTATAACATGCCTACCCACCATTTAAAAACTTGTTAAGATCCCAACTAGCAAAATCTGCAATTCAAGACATTTACAAGACTATTTTTGTTGTACTTTTAAGATACTTATAAATTGCTATAAAGCTGGATTTGGGCGCAGTTATAGGATAATTATTTCTTATAACGATCTTATAAGCAACTTGCAGACTGTCACTAAACCCTATAATACACTTACGGAAGCGCAATTGCTCCTATAATGTTCTTAGACAATACAGTTATAAACACAAACACTCTTATTAGTATCTGACATAAGTATCTTACTAACGCTATTTTGTTTATAATGCACTAGTAATTTACTTAGTAATTAGTTATAAGTACGTTTTTTAAAGTTTTGGCATTTGGTTGGTGCGGTTGTTTGTGAAAACAAAATTTTGAAAAACGTGAGTATACTTCCTATTAATAAAACTATGATTTATTTTTATTATTGTAGAACATAAGTATTGTAAAATTATTGTACATATAGTGTGTGAACTCGCCGGGGAAGTCATTTTTATTGTAAATATCTACCAAAATTTAATTAATATGACAACGGGCTTCGAAAAATAGCACATAGCATATTTGTTATTAAAAAAGATTAAGATAATTCTTAAGAACATTCGCCATGTTTTGAAAATAGTCTTAATTAAGTATGTTATGGAACAATTATAGGTAAATTAGTATTTATAGCAGTTTTAATCCAGATAACTCGCCTCCATATTAAAAGAAGCTAGGGTTCCTCACAGAAACTGCCTAAAATAACTTAACTCATCTATAACATAATTTTGTTAGGATTCAATTACGAGAGGTATAAATTATTAGATTACAGCTTCTTCCCGTCGTTCATGACAAAGTTTTAGAATTCCTCTGTGACACTTTTTAAAATAAATTCTTTTTGTGTTTTCAGTTTCTTTAGCGATGGTGGTACTTTTAGACGTTGACTGTTTCTTAAGTAAAGATGACTTTATAGCACTCAACTACGAATGTGAATGGCCATGGGCCTTAACACATTTTATTCTATCTGAAAAATGTTATGGTTGTGGACGATTCACTGATTCAAGATTGAACTCCCACTTTATTGTTGACATGAGCAATATTAAAAAACTTCTTAATATAAGACAATTGTGGTGTAAAGGCTGTCAATATATGCTAGTGTATAATCATTACCCGGAAGATGAATGTTACTACTGCTATTAAAAATAAAATAACATATTTCTTTTAAGTCACAATCAGTATCAACAAAGTTTAACATTATCTTTATTTAATACGTTGAAGCGCATTGCTTACCTATCTGAATAAATAGGATCGATCGAGGATAAAGTGGGATTGAATAAAGGCCTAAACGCATTTGCGTTGCACTGCACTACGTGACTTGGCGCTGTAATGTCATTTGTTGTATTTGATTTTGTTGAATGATTAAACTGTTTACAATTATTAAAAAATAATTTTGTTTATTTTTTGCCAAGTTTATTTTTTAATGTTTATTATTTAATAGTTACAGATAATTAGCATGAAGAGGCATATTAAGATATAGGTAAGCTTTAATAATGAAACATGTTATGTAAAACGTCATGAATGAGACTGATTTGTTAAATAATTAGATAAATATTTGTGTGTATTTAAATAATTAGATGTTTAACACAATTTCATTGGATTGAATAAAATAACATAATTGTAATAAAGGTTTGTTTTATTTTAAAATACTAATTTATAGAGTATGTAACATGGGAAAAAAATATATCTGTGACTTGTATGTAATACTTACAAGTTTACATTTGATATTTTGAACTTTACATATTACCAACGATTTTTCTATAGCTGCAGCACAATCGCATTTATAAATATTTATAAAAGAATTTTATTGGTTCATCAAAAACGTCGTGGATATTATGAAATCGAAATCCTGTAATTTCTATTTCTTTTTCAATGTTGTCTTTTGACATGAGGTATTTGAACTCTACTACATGATTTTCGTCAGTAAGAAACCACTTGTCTTGATCGTTTGAGGATAAAATAAAATTTTCTAGGTGCAACACCATTAAACCGCCTCGCTGGTTCTTTTTTATAAATGGGTTGACTGCTATTTCTTCTTCGAGATGTGTTGTTTCAAATGACTGTTTTTCGATTATTCTTTTTGCTACTTGCTGTAGTGTTTTATTTCCTTGTCTGATAGTTCTTTTAATACTATATAATTTATTTTCAAAAGGATATGCGTTAAACTTTTGTAGAATTCCAAATTTTCTTACTTCGGCCACAACATGTATTAAATTATGTTTATTACTAGTAACATAGTCTTGTCCGTAAAAGGTATTAAAACTTGTTACAAAATCTTTTAGCATTATTTCAGCTATCCGCAAGAGTGGAAAATGCTTCTCATTTGAGCAAATTGATATGGCACAAAACAATTTAAAAAAATGATAAAATGGTTCTGGTTTGAGTACTTGTTTTAAAATTATGACACTTAGATAATAAAAAAAACATCGGTACTCGGAACCTTTCCAGTGAGCCAAAACATCTACAGATCTTATTGTTCTGTGTATCTCTTTGGGCATTCGACACTGTAGTAAGAAATTGTTAACAATTTCAATATCTCGACTGCTCCATTTGGTTAGGTACTTTCCTAATTTTCCATCACGCCACCCTATCAACAACCGCTTCATCAAACCAAGGTCTATTAGGTGTAATGAGTCTGCAACAGGAAAATCCTCCACCATATCAATGTTTAGCTTCAATAATGGAGAGTCATGTTTGTGGTGTTCCCCATATTTTTTAGCACGAAAGTCTTCATCGTTTCTTGTAGGACAATCGATCTTAGAAAAAAATACAGTGTTTGATTTATGGGAGTATTCGCCAATAACCGTACATTTCAGACAACCATGTTTTCCATTAAAATTTGTGACACCTGTAAAGCAAGTATTTCAATAGCAGTAGTGATAGACAAATTATTAATTCTTATTGTCAGTTATTGTGATACAGTTTTTAAATTACATGATTATGATTACTTATTATGGGCCAAAACTTACCTTTTATCATGGCTCTTGCTGGCGAATCACAAATGAAGGCTCTTATTTTAACTTTGATTGTGGTTTCAGTTCCAGCAAACGTTGTAACTAATCCATTCGCTTCAAGTTCCTTCATTTCCTCCACAAAAAGCCCCAAATATGCATTCAGATCAGAAGGCTTTCTGTCTCCGGCATAAATTCCTTGAAAAAAATATTTTTTGTAATATTTTTAAATAACTAAGATATTGAAATAGTATTAATATATTTACCAATCACAAAGGGAGGAATGTGGGATATTTCAAAGATGTTGCACAAAATAGGCCAGAGTTGATGTCTTGAACTGTTGTATACTGGCAATCCATCTATATTTATATTTAATGAAATCATATTCATGGAACTATTCATGGAAAAATCCAGTCCCTGTAGAATATTTTTAAGCATTTTATCAATCCATTGTGCCAATACTGTCCTGGGTCCGAGGTTGTTACATGCAACGTTTCTTTATTAGTATGTAATAAGGTTCGTGCATCTCTAGGCAAAACATTAGTTAATCTTTTATTTAAAATAGTTGACAGTTCATTCAGGGCTAGGTGAGGTATATTAAATTTTATGGCCCAATTTTTTATACCTTCAAGCAATTCATGATTTTTTTGAAACTCAGTGGATTCTTCGAAATCGAAGTCGTATTCTTCTATAAAATTTTCAACTTCTTCGCTGTCGAAGTAATGGGCTAAGGGTGAACAAATATTTTTCATTGCGGAACCCTCATTTATATCACCTGTATTTGCACTTGACGCACCAGGTTTACTTTCAAATGCGAATGAAACTACTTTTGAAGAATCTAGCTTTACTGATTTTTTATACTTATTTATTACTTTTCGTCTAAAACCACCGCTCCTTTTAAATCGTTTCCAATCGTTAAATATATTAAATAATTTGCTAAAGACGAATTGAAACTATTGAAGGAAAACAAAATGACTGCCATTACTAATAAAGTGATTGATCTAGTAGCCTATACGGTTATTTGATCCAATATCGCTCTAATTAAGTACAATTACATTTAAAATATTCTTGAACAAGACTAATAACGATGCAAACTTGTAATAACCTCAGCTTAGTGTATTATAATATATTTTTCTCTTTCAAAATATTACTATAGGATTAATATATTATTCGAGACTATTTAATCTTTCTGCAAACAATTATAGGATAGCTATCCCTATAAGTATCTTATAAGATATTCTTGTAGATTACTAGAAGACTGTGAAATTAAAACAAATGCTCTTAAGAATATCTACGCTTATGAAATAATACTATTAGTAAAAGTATCCTGTAACTGTTCTGCGTGTTAGTATTATAGTTTACTATAAGACTGAAATATAAAAACTAATGCTCTTGAGTATGTTACAGCTTGACGAATATAATTATAAGTAAATGAGTCTCCACAAAGCTTTTATAAGACCGTTATTAGTAGAGATTTGCTAATAATCTTTCTTTATAGGATTACTTTGCTTGTTGGGATCCCACATACCTAAGGAAGCGCGCTTTGGCGTTATTGCGTTAATCTCCTAAAACTAGGGCATTGAGTCAGCAGTTTACCCACTGTGGAGTTTGCCCAGTACGAGATGCATAGACAGTGCAATATGGCTGGCTGCAGCTCAGCCGCCTAGAATTACCACGTCAATTTTGGAACCCACATCAATCAACTGTCACGTTAGTTAAGTTGTAGGAATTTCGTTTATTATTATTATTATATTAGCCCGAATCATCCCACTGTTGGGCAAAGCCCTCCTCCCGATTCTTCCACTCTTCACGATCACATAATATAACATGAAATTAAAAAAATTAATAAATTAATAATCAAGGAAATTTTTGGTTTCTCTTGTATCGTTCGGCTGTGGCTTTCGTAATTACCGCCTGTACCTACACTGTGATGAATATGTGGCCGGTTAGGTTTAATTTAAATATAAGTGTGGTTATGTGTGCAACCTAAAATAGAAAAAATTGCCAATATGGACACTGTTCTTATCAATATGTTATTTTATTCAATTAAGCTTTTATAGTTTATTGCACCCATTATTTGACTAAGTCAATATTTTGACTAGTTGGCGAAGATGGCTTACTGATTGTTTCTGTATACTGTGGTTGACAACGGACAAGAACCAATAATAGGGGACTGACTCAAAATAACCCGGAATTTAGAGCCATAAAGCTAGTGATTAAAAACAAAAATCGACAGAGGCACCATCACCTGTCAGCAAAGTTTCGTGGCCCTCAGTCTAGATGCCGTAGCTTAGATCGCCTCTAACTTCAAATAAACTGATACCCAAATTGGAGATATAAGTTGTATTTTATTAATGTTACTAACATAGTGCCATAGTGATAGTGTTACTAGCATAGGGGGGCCTGATGACCTGAAAATACAGGCTTTTTGCCAAGAAATTAGCATAATGTGAATTGTAAATTACTGGGAGTAAATAAATTTTATTTTAATATTTTTATTATTAATGTTCAATTGAATAATGATATAGGAGAGCGGACAGTGACAGACGTCCTTCGCTTATTTAAATTCTTTTTAAATAGCTGCGTTACGCTAAGCCAAGTTTGGGCTTCGCCGCCAGTCTCGCAATGTGGTAGTGCTCCGGTGTGTGTGTGGGCGTCACTGGGCGTGCGCGTTGTGAGACAGGATCGAAAAAGTATTTTCTTGCAAAGCGTATGTACAAGCATAGCCTCCTTCATCTTACAAGCCATGATGTAGCACGGAACGGCAACGTCGCTGTGAACCGATTGACTCATTGTTTACATGTCAACGTGCGGGAAAATTATGAATTTTATGATGAAAATTTAAAATATATTGATAAAACTGTAAATTAACTCGTTTGTATGGACCATCTACAAAGGTAAATAATATTAAATATATTTATAATTGTGCTAAAATTGGATAAATACGATTTTTGAAAAACAATCCTTGACCATTTTTGTTGTTAGTTTTTTACTTATTTCATAAATCAAATTCTGTTTTATATTCGTAATCTTTCTCTAACAGATGCAAAGACCTTGTTGCATTTGAAAAATGCAAGTATAATTATGATTAAACCATAAAAATGGAAAAGAAGCTGTGCCGATGTGTTGCTTTCCAAAAGATGTAATTCTATTAAATAAATGGACTTCTGCTATTCCCTAAGCATGCTGGAGTCCCACCGAAGGATCTTTTGTATGCAGCAAACATTTTCGCATTGTGAAAGTTATCACAACTACTTTAAACCACGATCTCTGATTATCCACGATGATCTAAGCGTTGAAAAAGTAGATAGGTACAATAAGTAAGTAAATAGTTAGTTTTTATATACTTAGGTACTTAAATAAAACTGTTTAAAATGTATTATACATAATATTTAATAAATTGGGCAATATTTTGGCTGGCATAGATTATATTTTATTTTATAATACCTTTTGGTCGCGACTGCGTCCGCATAAAATTTGGCTATAACGTTCCGGACCCGTTCCCGCGGGTATCACAATAAATATCGGGATAAATTATAGCATATGTGTTATTCGGAGCTATATGCTACATAACTGCCAAATTTCATTAAAATACGATCAGTAGTTTTTGCGTTAAGGTGTAACAAACATCCATTACGTACAAAACCAAACATAGATTATATTTCGCATTTATAATATTAGGATAATACAATTGCAAGTAGGTAGATGGGTAAATAGTACAGGAATCTATCCCATTTCATATTATCTAACTAATGTTTATACTTATTAATATACTTTATCACTTAAATAACTATTAACATTAAACGACGACCGCGATGATAGTTTTACAGTAGTTTTCATTTCACTAAAATTAAAAAATGCGACGTTGTCAAACTTCTGCATGGCTTGTGAGATGAAGGAGGCTATGGTACAAGCATAGCCTCCTTCATCTACAAGCCATGCGCAGAAGTTTGACAACGTCGCTTTTTTTAATTTTAGTGTATCTGAAAATTACTGTAGAACTTTCTTCGCGGTCGTCGTCGTTTAATGTTATTAGTTATTTAAGTGATTGAGTATATGCATTAGTTAGATAATATGAAATTGGATAGATTCCTGTACTATTTACCTATCTACCTACTTGGATTATATCCTATTACCCTATTAATAACATAAATGCGAAAGTTTGAAAGGCTTGATAGAAGTTTGGATGGATGAATGTTACTTCGTCATGCAAAATTTACCCAACAGATTTCAATGAAATTTGGCAGTAATGTAGCATATAACCCAGAATAGTATATAGGCTATATTTAATCCCATAATTATTTGTGGTTCCCGCGGGCGCGGGTCTGGAACATTATCCTACTAATACTATAAATGCGCAAGTTTGTGGGTATGTTTGTTACCTTTTCACGCCTTAACGGATGAACGGATTTGGATGAAATTTGGCAGTAATATAGCATGTAACCCAGAACAGTATATAGGCTATAATTTATTCTAAAATTAAATGTGGTTCCTGCGGGCGCGGGCCTGGAACGTTATCCTACTAATACTATAAATGCGAATGTTTGTGGGTATATTTGTTACCTCTTCACGCCTAAACGGATGAACGGATTTGGATGAAATTTGGCAGTAATATAGCATGTAACCCAGAACAGTATATAGGCTATAATTTATTCTAAAATTAAATGTGGTTCCTGCGGGCGCGGGCCTGGAACGTTATTCTACTAATACTATAAATGCGAATGTTTGTGGGTATATTTGTTACCTCTTCACGCCTAAACGGATGAACGGATTTGGATGAAATTTTGTAGGTAGCCAGGTTACCGCCTGGATTAAAACATAGGTTACTTTCTATTTAAAGTCTATAGGCAGCGCTGACCGCTTTTCATCAGGTGGCCCGCTTGCCTGTTTGCCTACCGTATGCCAAAAGCTATTAGGAAATAAAGCTAGACAAAATATTGCCTAATTTAAGTAATTTATTCATTAATATAATACATTTTATACATTGATACATATGTACTGGACTAAGTAACTATATTCAAATCAGGGAGATAGGTACAGACCTACCTTAAAACTACTTACCATGGTACTACCATATTTTTTACAACAATTAATACCTATCTAACTTAATAATACCTACAGATACACATGGTCATCTTGGCGTTAATGTCCCGATTCCGCTATTACGCGCGAGCGGCCGGTGGCATCCAAGATTTGTCGAATAAGGTAATTACAGTGGAATGACTGTCATTCGTGACCCTGTTAACAGGAGAACAGATTGAATCATGGTTACATATTCAGTCGCCTGAACGTGGAGGTTTCATCACGATCATTTACCTGATTGTAAGAG
Source organism: Blastobasis lacticolella (assembly GCA_905147135.1). NCBI lineage: Eukaryota > Metazoa > Arthropoda > Insecta > Lepidoptera > Blastobasidae > Blastobasis > Blastobasis lacticolella. The sequence continues at coordinate 1,958,533 of LR990046.1, forward strand.
CATCGGTTAGTGTTCAACTAATATACATAACTCAGAAAAAGTCATTTAGGTAGGATACAGACCGTTATTGTGCCTTCATCTAGCTGCGATCTTTATAAGGTGGTCGGTCCACCATGTGGGATCTCGTTTCTGATTCGAACGCGCAAATAAACTCCGACCAAAGCTCTTTGGGTAACAGTAAGCTTTCTTATAAGGCCTACAGTACGGCCACGTTTCAGTTCCGTAAGTCATCACTAGCAACACATATTGATCAAAGACCTTCGTGTTGAGACGTAGTTTCCCGAACGCTGCCCAACCAAGTTGAGTTCGTCGATTGACCTCTTTCTCGAAATTGGACCTACCTAGCTGGACTATTTGTCCTAGCTATGTATAGTCGTCAACAACTTCAAGTGGAGTGCCTCCAACTGTCACTGGAGTATGCACAACATGGGCATTCGACATAATGTTCGTCTTGTCCATGTTCATTTTAGGATCTACTTGTGTTGAGAGGCACTACAGAATTATTCGAGGATTTTCAAGTCTTCCATGGTTTTAGCCATGACATACAAAAAGAAAGCATCGGGGTTTCAGACATTACCTACTATTATAACGAACTTTTAGTATACACATTCAGCTTCCTTTTATTAGATTTAGAACTGTTGGTCAAGTCATTAAGATTTTTCGTACAATTATTTAATAAAATGTTGGCAATTACTTTACAAACAGAAAAATATATTTGCTGGGTTGAGTGGCCTAATTCACAGCAGCCATCTATGTCAATATAAAAAGTGTCCGATTGCAAACTTGAAAGTGTTAAATCACATAACGTCTTTCTTACATCGAAATATTTAAATAGCTTTCCTAAATAGCAGTTGTTTGAACATAGACTGATTGATTCGATTGTTGTCGGTGATTACAGAAAGCACTTTGAACCCAATAGATTGGATAAAGTGTATCACTTCTACTGTTAATTCTTTCAGTTGTGCACCTGTCATAGAACTAGTTGGATAAAGCCTCACTATTTCTTTAAACCTAACGAATGGAGAGGAAATCATAAAACTCTGCACTGTTTTGGCCAACACAGCGGGATTATTGTTCGAATATCCATCTATTCGTTTAGACTTATACTCAGCTTTACTATTAACATAAATTTCATCTATCACAAGATTTACAATTTTTTCACGATCTGACGGGAACATCATCGTTTAAAGTATAAAAATACATGAACTGGTCACCATATCCTAAACGCCACCCACAATACAATTCTGTTTTAAATTTAAGACCTTCCTGTAGCTCACTAAAGCTCTTAATCTCATCACTTTTTAACTTTAAATTTTCTTTTTCTTTTTGCCTTCGAATCCATTTTTGCCGTCGTTTTTCTGGATCAGTTCTAGTCTTGGGGCATGCTTTATTTAAAAGTTTGGGCAAACTAGGAAATATACGAGGTATCGCACCAGTCACTAGACGAGCGCGTTTTACTGGTACCTTTTCAACGCTGCCATCACCGTGGTATATTTTAGTTGTTGTGATAACTTCCTCTTCGCTAAAATGTTTACTACATACGAAGGAACCAACAGTGGGACTCCAGTTCGCTCGGGAAATAGCAGAAGTCCATTTTTTAAAAAGATATTCATTCTCTGGAAACGAAAAAGTCGGCACAGCCTCTTGTTCCTTTTTTTAGCGTTACATCGTAGTTTGACCTACATTTTTCTATGCAACAACGCCTAGGCATCTGTTGGAGAAATATTACTATTTTAAAACAGAATTTGAATGATAAAATAAGTAAAAAGCTAACAACAAAAATGATCGAGGATTGTTTTTTACTAATCGTATTTATCCATATTTGGCGCAATTATAAATATATTTACTTTTATTTACCTTCGTAGATGGTCCATACAATTCGTTTATTTATAGTTTTATAATATATTTTAAATTTATTAGCTTAAAATTCAAAATATTCCGCTCATTGACATGTAAACAATGAGTGAATCGGTTTACAGCGACGTTGCCTTTCCGTGCTACAGCATGGCTTGTAGATGAAGGAGGCTATGGTACAAGGCATCAAAGTGTTTGACAGGGTTGCTACTTAGCATCTCCCTAGCAACGCCACAGGGTTTGCTGGGGGACCGCGCTACGTCATTGCGCGCGCAGCAAAGAAGCTTGCAAAACTGCACAAAGTATGGCAGCCATCAGTCAAGACAACGTCAATTTAAATTTGTTGATCTTGAGCAATGGTGTTTTTATGGTATTTTTATCGAAATAGGAAGAACTGAGAAGTATTGTGATTAAATTAACAGTAGACGTTTTCTTTAAATTAATTCTTTTTAAGCTATTTTTGTATAGGTAGTTGCTGCAGCTATATCTCCCTAAATTTAGGATTTTTGTTGTCTCAATGAACACACCATATACACAATTAACATGTCCTCACTGCCCGGAGTCAAGACGTACCTATAGCCCACATGGACTTAAAGTGCATATTGGTCTAAAGCACAAGAATGTGTGCCAGAAAACTGCCACTGTCACTCCACAGACATCTCTAACAGATTTGACTCCTCAGCGCGACGGCCAGGTGCCGCAGACACCGCGCCCATGCCCGCTGGAGAGGCTCTCGGCCCTGAAGGCGAGCACGCCAGTGCTGCGGCACATTCCTAAGGGTGCACGGAACCAAGCGGCGGGAAAGCTGTGCGATCTAATTGATGGGTGTGTCAATTGTAATGGCGTAGATGATTGCTTCAGTGCGTTAAAGGTGCCTAGGAAGGACGCACCAGGTAACATGACGGCTAAGGTAAAGCGGAACATCGGGTCATCTGATCAGTTTGCAGACGAGTTGGATGGCGTGGCCGGATCACGGCCTAGGTCTCATGAGGCTCGTAAAGCCATTGAGTCCAAAGTGCACGAGGGTGACCTTCGTGGGGCTGTCCGGCTACTGATTTCTGAAGACTCGTTCGCGCAGCATGATCCCAGCACACTTGACGCTCTCGGTCAAAAACACCCTAATCCCTCGCGTCCGCTCAATTTTCCATCGGCGCCTGACTCTTCTATTGTTGCAACAACAGTGTCAGTAGAGGACATCATCATGGCCGTGAGTTCCTTTTGCAGCGGCTCTGCAGCAGGTTTAGATGACATTCGTCCGAGTCACTTAAAGGAGCATCAGGCTCTGCGGGTGAAAATGGTCGGCGGTTACTCGGTTGTTTGACGAAGCTTGCCAACTTTTTGTTAAGTGGTCAGTTAGACCTGATAGTGTGCCCATATTTGTAAGGAGCGTCACTATGCGCAATTGCGAAAAAAGATGGAGGTGTGCGGCCAATAGCCATCGGCAGCGTATTCCGTAGGTTGACAGCCAAGGTAGCATGTTGGTCCGCTAGAGAAGCCATGTCGGAGTATCTGCAGCCGTACCAGCTGGGTTTTGGAACGCATCGGGGGTGCGAGGCGGCTATTCATGCCACACGCGCGTTTGTCATGGACCCTGATCGCTCGGACTGCGTGTTGTTGAAACTAGACATACGTAATGCTTTTAACACTCTGGAAAGAGGCGTTCTCTTGAGCGAAGTCAAAGACAAAATTCCATCTCTGTACCCTTTCCTGTATCAAGTATATTTTTCTCCTTCAAACCTGTTTTGTAACAATAATTTCATTTCGTCTCAGGTAGGAGCGCAACAGGGGGATTCGCTGGGGCCTCTTGTTTTCTGCTTAGGGATACACAGAGTCATATCAGAACTCAAGTCACCACTAAACTTGTGGTATCTTGATGACGGTACATTGGGGGGTTCGCCTGAAGAAGTTTATCGGGATCTTGAGGTCCTTGTTCCTCGCTTCAAAGAACTGGGTCTTGAAGTGAATCCTTCTAAATGCGAGTTCTACCCCTGTGGCGCTCATGACCGCACATACTTCTCCCGCTTTAGTTCTGCCATGCCTGGCCTCAAAGAAATAACGACTTCTTCATTCAACCTTTTAGGGTCTCCGATGTTTCTTGATGGAGTGCCAGAAGCAATCTTATCTCAAAAACGCCTTCTTTTGATTGCTCAAGAGCGCATCAAAGATATTTCGGCCCACGTAGCACTTGTGTTATTGTGTATGTGCTTCGCCCTTCCGAAATTAACATATTTGTTGCGGACTACGCCTACATGGATTTGTCAAGATGAAGTCTCATCATTTGATGAGGCTTTGAAATTGACGAAGTCACAGTGGCGGTGAGTAAGTTTATCCTTAAACGACGGTTTTCCAATATGTAATTGGAACATTACGCTATGAGTGTAGATAGAATTAATTGTGATTTACTAATGAATTTTATTTCTAAAGCAACAACAGTGCGCAATTTTTATGTTGCATTGAGTTATTTAAAACGTAAATTTTAAACGACGGTCAAGTGCGACACGGACTCGCGCACCCAACGATCCCTACAAATTTGTAGGTAATGAATGTAGCAGCAAATGGAGCAACTGAAATCTGACCTCTGACCTGATCTAAACTGCTACCAGGCCTTCATTCAGTCGTCTGAATGTGCAGGTTTCATCACGATGTTTTCCCTCACCGTAAGAGCATCGGTTAGTGTTCAACTAATGTACATAACTTAGAAAACAGTCATTGTTACCGGTGGCTCACGCTTACGAGTCGGATAAATTAACCACTTAGACACCGAATCTCGCTGATTTGGTTAAGAATTATTTGAATTATTTATATACACTACAAATAATCAAATGTCTAAAGATGCATTTGCGAAATGACAGAACGTAATAAACTTTCTATATATACAATGCGGGCAAGATTTTAACAACTTTAGGATTTGCCCCCAAAATAATTCAGCGTTATCGAACTATACGCAGCATAAAGCCCTACCTTATCATTTAAACTTTAATGAATTACCGATTTGATAAATCAGTCAGTTACACACAAAGGCGCGAGCAAGTGCCATTATGCGAGGTTTAGAAGAACATGAGATTGTTCTCCTTGTGGGGGCCACTGTGCCCACATTGTTATGGATCGGGGCTCTGGTCACGTGGTGTTTGTTGCCCCGTTGGCGGTCGTTGCAGAACTACATTGCAATCAACCAAATCGCCTGTGGAATAATTCATTTATCGCTGCACCTAATTGACAAATACTTCCAGGTCTGGGATTATATGAGGGACCCTTTTGACTCTATGGGCACACCATTTTTCCTGATAACATTGTGTTGGTCGCTGTGCGGCTCACTCGTGGCGTACTTGAAGCTTGTGTTGGTGTACGCGGGGAAGGTCGGGGCCGAGAAGAGGAAAGTGACGGCGCTCGCTTTCGGCCTCTTGGGTGTGATTGAGCTGGTGATTGCAATCGTAGATAGGAATGTTATAAAATCTTTTTGGAATACGCAGAAGGTGATTTTGATGGTGATGTCGTTGAACCTTGGTTTGTTCGTGTGTGTGAGTGCGTCAGCCCGGCGGCGCGCCCGGGACCCTCCCGGGTTCGCTCTGGTCGCGGTGGCGGCCCTCTTCGACTCGGCCGCCCTCCTCTACCTGGTGACGACAATCATCGGACTGTCGCTAGGCTGCATGTGGCTCGTCAAGGTCGCGTTCTACCCGTTCTACTTGAGGCTGATTCCCCAAGCGGCCGTGTTGCTGCTCAACAGGAGATCCAGAGAGCAGTGGAGGAGCTATCTAGCGAGACGGCGGTCGCGTGTTATTTAGATGTTTCGTGGCTCCTAGTCTACTTCCCTAGCAGTGTTTAGCCGTTCATTACTATGTACCAATCTCCTCTTGATTTTGTTAAATAAAGTAACGTGCATCGAAATAAATGGGTATTATTTTGAAATAAAATACTTTGACACAAGTTGAACTAGAGAAAGTGTAGGAAAGCCAGCGTGAGAAGAAAGGTTAGAAATTGATGTTAAAAATTAAGAGAACGTATAGCCACAATACATCAATGGCAACAGTTAAAGGAAAGTTATAGAAACAGTAGAATCAATATTTAAAACCACCAAGGTTCATTCTACACACGAGCCGAGTAATGATAGACCCCAAGAGTACCTAGATACAATAAAACAAAAATTCTCATTAAAATCGCATCACCTCGGATGGTGTAAGAAAGCTGTTCAGAGAAAAACAGATAATAACTTATTTAAAACAAATTAAAAAGGATTTTACAGGTCTTTAAATAGCAATGCGACGCGTAACCCAAGTACGGAAACGGAAGTATCAAGCGTGGGAGAACTAAGAGATTACTGGGCATGTATATGGGACAAAAAGACCGAATATAAAAGCTCGGCAACATGGGTCGACGAGGAGGCTCAGCAGTGGGAGCGTATAGAAGAAATGTCCTTTTCAGATAACACATTAGATGACATACGTACATTTGTGACGACCTGAGTGGTTCAATGGTCAACAATGGTCTGCCACGCAAGAGGTCCCGGGTTCGATTCCCGGCCGGGCAAAAATTGAAATGATGAATTTTAATTTCTGTTACGGGTCTGGGTGTTCTATGTATAATAAGTATGTATTTAAAAAAAAAGTATTTAAGTAGTATATCAGTTATCTAGCACCCATAGTACAAGCTTTGCTTAGTTTGGGGCTAGATGGCGCTGTGTGAATTTGTCCACGAATATTTATTATTATTTTTATTTTGATCTTGGATTTATTCCACTCAATACCCAATGGGTACTGGTAAATTAATGGCACTCACGGGCCAAAGCCAAGTGAGTGTCAGTATAATTATGAAAATCAAAGTTGCGTGTTGTCGTGGATGCTTAATGGTTGGCTATTAGTGTGGCGAAAAGCTTCCAGCGAGTGGACGCCATATTGTAAAAACTTCCGCACAATTCTACACGTGTTCAGGATAGCTGCCTTTTGGAGCATGCTATACGTGAAATGGGGTAAGTTTAGAGTTTCTATTGATTGGTGCAGTTGTTTAGGGATCACGCCTGTGGTTGACAAGACTATTGGTATTATTATTGCTTTTTGCAGTTTCCACATTCGGACTATTTCGTCTTTGAGATCTACATATTTACTAATCTTTTCTGCTATAGTACTCTGGAGGTTGTGTGTGTTTGGAATGGCGATATCTATTAAATAACCAGTTTTGTTTACTTTGTCAATGAGTGTAATATCTGGTCTATTGTAATGGACAGTTCTATCGGTGAGGATGGCTCTATCGTAATATAATTTATGGGTTGTATTTTCAAGGACAGTTTCTGCGTTGTATTTATAGTAAGGTAGAAGGGGTTGTGTGAGAAGATTATATTTGTGAGCAAGTTGTTGGTGGATGATGTTCGCTACCTGGTCGTGCCTGTGTTTATAATCGGTTTGAACTATTGCCTTACAAGCTCCTGTTATATGTTGAATGGTTTCGGCTGAGGCATTGCATTTCCTACACGTATCGTTCGGTATGCTCCTAAGTATATGTTTTTGGTAATTACGAGTTTCGATAATCTGATCCTGAATTGCTAACATAAAGCCCTCAGTCTCAGGGAATAGTTCTCCACGTCTGAGCCACTCGTTCGACGCTACCTTATCGACGTTAGGTTGGCTCAGATCTTGAAAATGCCTCCCGTGCAGAGACTTCCGGGCCCAGTCAGACAATTTAGTTTGGCTATCTGTTTGTTATTTTTATTATTATTATTTACCAGTAAATTGTAAAAATTGAAAAGTCGCTGGACTGGATGGGGTTCAACACTTCCGACGCAAATATCTTATCTATATCTGTGATAGAAACACAGCTACCGCCATTTGTAACTACCGGTATAACATTCATGGGACATATCCATCGCAATACCGACCTATAACATGCCTACCCACTATTTAAAAACTTGTTAAGATCCCACATACCTAAGGAAGCGCGCATCGGCGGTATTGGTTGAATCTTCTAAAACTAGGGCATTGAGTCAGCAGTTTACCCACTGTGGAGTTTGCCCAGTACGAGATGCATAGACAGTGCAATATGGCTGGCTGCAGCTCAGCCGCCTAGAATTACCACGTCAATTTTGGAACCCACATCGATCAACTGTCACGTTAGTTAAGTTGTAGGAATTTCGTTTATTATTATTATATTAGCCCGAATCATCCCACTGTTGGGCAAAGCCCTCCTCCCGATTCTTCCACTCTTCACGATCACATAATATAACATGAAATTAAAAAAATTAATAAATTAATAATCAAGGAAATTTTTGGTTTCCCTTGCATCGTTCGGCTGTGGCTTTCGTAATTACCGCCTGTACCTACACTGTCATGAATATGTGGCCGGTTAGGTTGAATTTAAATATAAGTGTGGTTAAGTTAGCAACCTAAAATAGAAAAAAATTGCCAATATGGACACTGTTCTTATCAATATGTTATTTTATTCAATTAAGCTTTTATAGTTAAATGCACCCATTATTTGAATGAGGGCCGATTGTTCAATCCTCAGTTAAAGTTTATTTGCCCGATAAAGTAATACACTGCCAAATTAAAACAAACTATAATCCTTTACAATTATGAAGTAATGATACAATTTTATTTTAGTCGCATAATAACTTATCAGACTGATATGTTTTATTCGAGGATTGAACAATCGGCCCTAAGTCAATATTTCGACTAGTTGGCGAAGATGGCTTACTGATTGTTTCTGTATACCATAGAGTAACTTATATATAGGGTACTGTATACTGTGGTTGACAACGGACAAGAACCAATAATAGGGGACTGACTCAAAATAACCCGGAATCTAGAGCCATAAAGCTAGTGATTAAAAACAAAAATCGACAGAGGCACCATCACCTGTCAGCAAAGTTTCGTGGCCCTCAGTCTAGATGCCGTAGCTTAGATCGCCTCTAACTTCAAATAAACTGATACCCAAATCGGAGATATGAGTTGTATTTTATTAATGTTACTAACATACTGCGCCTGATGACCTGAAATACAGGCTTTTTGCCAAGAAATTAGCATAATGTGAATTGTAAATTACTGGGAGTAAATAAACTTTATTTCAATATTTGTATTATTAATGTTCAATTAATATAGTTAAGTTAGTTAGTAGGAACTAATTAATTTAAAATGTAACTTTTAAAAAGTAATTAATTTAATTATCAAGAACATTTTTGGTTTCTCTTGCATCATTCGGCAATGGCTTTCGTTATTAACTGATTACATCTTGCATAACCAATTCAATAGTTGAGCGCCTGGAATTGCACAATATTATAATCGAAGAACAAAAAGGGTGCAGACAGAACCACAGAGGATGTAAAGAACAGCTTGTCATAGCATGTTTCAATATATTAGAATCTAACAAACACAAACGAAATCTAAATATTTCTTATATTTAATACAAAAAAGCCTTTGACAGTGTTCCACACTCCTGGTTAATCCTTGTCATGCATATCTATAAAGTCCACCCTTCCAGCTTTCCTGGAACATGCCATGGCTAACTGGAAGACGACATTAACCCTGACAACGAAGACTGCGAATTAGGGAAAAAATTGAAAATTGTCAAAACAGCGGTTTTTTATAACATTTTGAAATTCAATTAAAAGGCGTTGCACAGGAAGCCGCTAGTGAGTTGTAAAAAAAAAATCATTTTGGCGTGTTGGCAATGTCCGGGTTGTGCTCTCGCGCACGAGGGCCCGGGGTCCGCCTTGACCATGATCCAGGATTTGGCAGGTCAGGTAATTACGGTGGAGCGACTGCCATCTGACCTCCATGACCCTGCTACCAGGGGAACCTTGAGTTGTATTATATATTATTAAGCATACCTGTCATAGTTTTTTACTATTTTGAAACTTTTTTTCATTTTATTTTTTATTTTATTTTATTTTTATTGGTTTACCAACAGATGTACACTACATCTAACATCTAAATCTATGGTATTACAATATTTTTGTTAGTGCCTATCCAATTACAGGTAAACACATAATTTACAAAAAATAGTTTCATTATTGCTGGTTCCGCAGAACAATAACATTTATTTTAACATTAGTTGTAAGTACATGTTTTATAACATTTTGATACCATGCAAAGATTACTTAGGTACTATATTTACTAAAAATGTGTCTGTATAAAAGGGCTTTAAATCTATTAACATTTCCACCACTAAACAAATCCACCTCCTCCACCTTGCAAAGTTCATTATGCTGATGACAAATACGGGAAATTATACTGTGACGGCCTATGTTCGTTCTATAGTGTTTCTTGGCGAACGTGTTGGTGTTAACTATACGGCAATTAATTTTAGGAACATTTAAATTTAACTGCGCCAGCAAATAAGGTGAATCTATAAGGTTGTTAATGATTTTAAAAACAAAGACTGCGTCAGCAACCCCCATCGGCGCTCCTCCAATGTTGTCATCTTGAAGGTTAGTCGGTTTGAGTAGGAAGTCAACGAGTGTAGTTTTCTTTGATGTAACGTCAAGTAGAATAAAAATCGTCTTTGTACCTTCTCCAGTCTCTCTGAGTTGCATTTATACTGGGGGTTCCACACACAAGAACCGTATTCAAGATTACTGCGGACCAAGGAGCAGTAGGCTATCTTCAGAGCGGATAATGATTTAAATTGTTTACAATTTCGCCAAACAAATCCCGTCATTCTATAGGCCTTCTCTACAATCCCATCCAAATGAAGATTAAAAGACAGTTTACTGTCCAAGATCACCCCCAAATCCCTAATGCTGTTGACCTCCTCCAATTCTCTATTATTTGTGTAATATTTTGTGTTTAATGGTGTTTTCTTTTTCGTGAATTTAATATGTTTACATTTACTTATATTTAGCGGTATGTGTTTTTTTTTACACCAATTATTAACATTTGTTATGTCTCTCTGCAGTAAAATAGAATCAAAAACGCAATTAATAGTCCTAAATATTTTTAAATCATCTGCAAAAAATAAAAATTTGGAGTGGTGAATTTGACATGCTAAATCATTGATAAATATCAAGAACAGTAAGGGTCCTAAATTAGACCCCTGCGGAACTCCCGAGGTAGCCCTTTCTAAATCTAATCTTTCTAGTCTAAAAGACTTTCGACATAAATCCACAAACTACCACTCTTTGTGTGCAAAGGGAAAGATAAGACTCGATCCAACTCAATAACCTCCCATGCACCCCCATACTTTGAATTTTTTGTATTAGTAGTCTATGATTAACTCTGTCAAATGCCTTGCTAATATCTGTGTAAACCGCATCAACTTGATGATCCTGATTGACGGATTTCACTAGTTCTGTAACATATTGCGACAGGTTGGAAACTGTTGATCTTCCACTACGAAACCCATGCTGTTCTGATGCTAATGTAGGATTGAAGTGAGCTGAAAGTTGAGGATAGATCAACGATTCAAATATTTTACTGATTATATTTAAAAGACATACTGGTCTGTAGTTGTCTATATCAGCAGCGTTCCCTCCTTTTGGAATTGGTACGACATTTGCCAGCTTCCACTGCTTCGGAAACCTTCCGGTAGATAAGGATTTGTTGAACATAATGGACAGTGGGATACATAAACTATTCGCGCAATGGTGGCAAAAAATAGCAGGGATTTCGTCTGGCCCAGCGCCTTTCCCAGTGTCCAAACTCTTCAAAGCCTTCTCAACTGATTCTATTGTCACCTGAATTGCGCCTAGTGTGTTATTATTATTATTGCTTTCGAAAGTTGGTACCTCAGTAGTTGCCTCTTCATCAACAGCATAAACTTAAGAGAAGTAATCAGCAAAACCATTACATATTGAACTTGGGGAGGAAAAGGTATTTTGATTCAAAACCATTTGCCCAGGTATACTGCTACTTTTTTGACGTTTTGATTTTATGAATGTCCAAAATGCTTTCATGTTGTGCTTATTAATAGAATTTTCTATCCTTTTCATATAATTTTCGTAACATTTTTTAATTTGCGCATGACATCTGCTTCTGGCTAACGAGAACGCGTATTCATCGAGTGGATTTTTATATTTCTTGAAATTTTTACGATATTTATCTTTTTCTTTAATAAGATTAATCAGATCTTTAGTGTAGCAGATAGGATATTTGTTACTTTTAGACTTTATTCTAGGCACGTGACTTTCTATTATTTATTTATAGTATCGTTAAACATCTCAACCATGTCGTCTATACAGCCACATATTGTTTATGTCAGTATTAACCTTCGAATAATCAGCATGGAAGATGTTTAACCGATCTCTATTAGCTTTTTTTAGATAACAACCATTCTGCATCATTAAAGTTAAACATAAAGGTGGGTGGAATGGATCAACCTTGGACAATAACTCTTGTGCCGCTTCTACCAAAAGATTAGATTGTTTATAAAATACTAGATCTAAAACCCTATTATGCTTGTTGACTGTAAAGTTGTGTTGTTTGAAGTCATTTAGTGACATGAAGTCGGAGATCAGCCGAACAAGGCCAGAATTCTGGGAGCCCATTACAGGAAAACCTGCAGGCACAGTAGAGTCACCGCTCATAGTTTGCCAACATAGCTGACCTATGTTGAAATCACCCAAAACTAATACCGAACTATCACTAATGTGGGATAAGGCATCATTAATTCGATCTAATTGAAACTCTACTTTGTCATATGAAGTAGGAGGTGGAATGTAAACAGCACAAATGTATATCTTTTTACACGTATTTGCTGGTGTTTGTATAGTGACCCAAATGTCTTCGACGCCACTTTCGTAATCTTTGAGTCTGGAAGAACCAAATCTTGTACATATTGCAACCACCATCGCACTTAGTACTATTCGTATTACAGCGATCACGTCTATAAATGCAATAGTTATTGTTTAATACTTCTGCGTCGGTAACACTTTCGTTGAGCCAAGTTTCCGTAGTAACTATCACATCATAATCGCAATTCAAACTAGCTAAATATAAGTTATCTAATTTGACTCTAATTTGTCTCGCAGTATGCGCTATGTGAGAAGGTCGTGTTCTGCCGACTTTGTAATATTTGTGTTTTACTGAGGCGGCGGTGCAAACTGTCGCGCGTGCGTTTCTGCGATGGCTACGAACATCATTGTGAACGAGCTCCTCGCGTTCTTACAGCAAAAATTAGACGTGATGGACGAGGTTAGTGCCGTGCAGATATGTAAAACCAACTTCTCGGAGACGGACATATCTGAAGCCAAGGTGTTATTGTACTCTTCACTCAACGTGATGGAGAAGATGGTGTCGCGACGGCGTGACGGGACGCCGAGAAGCATACAGGACATTATCACGCTGCTGAAAGAGACAGATCCTGACGACGTGCCAACGTTTGTGGCGAGGGACCTGAATAAGCTCCCGCCCGTCACCTTCGACCACGTCGATGTCACCCGGTTGCTGAAGGACATTGTGCTCCTGAAGGCAAATCTGGCCGAAATGGGAGCAAAATTTGAGGCTTCCCAAAAAAATGTAATTGAGTTACGGGAGGAAGTCAACGCCTTGCGCAACTCTATTACAGTCATCGGGTCGCCTGCTGACGCTGCTAATGTGGGTATTCAACGCGGCTGGGCGAGTGTCGACCTCGCGGGCTCGAGTTTCGAGTCAGCAGTTTTGTCGCCGCCGCCTGCCGCACGGACACCCGACACGTACGCGGCCCGCATCGGCGCGCGCGCTTCGGCCGGGTCGCCGCCGCCGCGTGACGCGCAACCCGCGCCCCGCCAGCCTGTGCCAGCCGCTCGCTCGCTTGCGCCCGCCGCTCGAACGCCGGCGCCCACCGCGCCCGCGGCTCTCGTCCGCGCATCGACAGCGCGCCAACATCTTCGCGTGGAGGCTTCAACTCCACGAGAATCGGCGGCATTGAAGCCCCCATGCGCCTCCGACGTACACCGTGATGAGGAAGGATTTGTCACGGTCCAGAAGAAGAGTAGACGTCGTTCTGCTCAGAAATTTCGCGGGACCGCAGTAACCGGTCCCAACTTCCTGCTGCGCCCTGCGACACCGACGACGGCGCTCTACCTCTCTCGCCTTCACCACACGGTGACGGCAAAGGACGTGGAAGAGCACATCCGCTTAACCAAGAAGTACCTCGTGAGGGTCCAGCTCTTGGAATCAAGCCATGAACGTACGTTCAACTCGTTCGTGGCGTTGGTTCCCACCGCAGATTTGGATTTCTTCATGAGGGAAGATTATTGGCCGAAGGGTGTGGTGTACCGGCGATTCCGTGGGCGACCCAGAATTTCCGGTGCCGCCGAACGACATTGAGTACCAGTTAGGTTTTAAGATATTAATAAATTATATTTTTATATATTAGTTTACAATTTATATTATTTTGTATTTAGGTATAGTTTTTATTTTAGTCTGTATTTTGTATCAGTTTATTTTGTATTTATGTTGTGTGTGTATTTATACAGGGTGTTTCATAATACATGTATAAAGCCGAAAGGGTGTTAAAGTATAGCTTGCAAAGAGTACACTGGCGACTTCATATTATCCAGACATTGAATTTTAATTTTTATAAAAAATCTTCGTTTTTAAAGAAAAATAACCATATCGACTACGTTGATGCGCAGCTCTATTTCAAGTTGATGATCCTAGAAGGAGAAGTTTAACCTTTTAAATTAAAATTACAGTATTTTTTTGTACAGAACCCTCAAACCAAAAAATACAAAACGGCTAATTTAGATCTCCTTAATATCCCATTGCGCCTAGTACTATGAACTTGAGTGACCTTTTACAACTGATTTCTAGAGATGCGGTCTTTCGTTTTCAAAATGTCGATTATCGACATTGAAAAGGTAAAAGTTCGATAGTCATTTTCTCGCTTACTATTCCACGCACGAAAAAAATAATTGTACCTATCGTTTTAATACGTTTAGCACTCCATCCAGTTCACGGCTTTATACATGTATTATGAAACACCCTGTAGATATGGGCCTCAGTTGCCTGAAATAAATGAATAAATAAAATAAATAAATAATGCTTCTAGCATTTTGATAATATATTTTTAATCTAAACATTTTTAACAGATACTTTATAAATCCTTCTCTATATAAAAAGTAAGGTCCTAAATTGTGGTGTCAACTGAAATGGACAAATTCTTAAGCATATCACCGTTCTTCACCCAAATGGGCGGACAGCCATCAGCTTTACGTTACCCGTCCATTTCTCACCCAGACATATTAGTATTTGTGTTCCCTCCTAAAGGCGCGAGCCTCAGCGTGGAGAATTCGATTAGCCGGCGACAAGTGCTCGGACACATATATAGGCTGTTTATCGCCTCCATGCTCAGATGTGAAGAGTTCAGCTTATCGGTATAGTTACTTTTGTTAAATAGGATACAGGCTGCCAAAAGACTGTCGCGCATCCTCGAAGAAGACAGTTTAACCACCACTGATCTAGGCCTATCCTGGTTCGGGACCTTTTGAGCCACTCTGGAGCAGGATTTGACATCGTTATCATTCAGTGGGTAAGCGACGACCTTGCATAATTGCATTACGGTATTCGATATATTTTCTTTCGAATGCTCCGGAATTCCTTGCAGCTCTAAATTGCATTCTCTAGCTTGCTGCTCAATTTGTGACATTTTAAAATTTAATATCTTAACATTAATTGCCAATCTTTCATTTTCCGAGCGTAAGTCCGCCGTTTCAGCTCTCAATGATTGGATCTCTTTTTTAATATCATCGAAGTTCGAAGACATAAATTCGACCGATTTTATCAAATCCGGAATGAGCTCTACATTATCTCGAATAGACTTAAATTCAGATTTTAGTTTTTCATTTATGGCATTTCGTATTGAATCGTTTAGTTTGGATAGAAGCAAAACGGCTATTCAGGTCACCTATGGCATCCACTGACGCTGGTATACAGGGTACTACGTCAGTATCCTTGGCTGGAGTACCATCATCCTTTTTTGGAGGAACTTTACAATCCGAACATTTCCAACTGGTTTTTGTTTTAGATGACATTTTAGTAAAATTCTCTTTGGTCATATTAACACATCCGTAGTGGTAGTTACTCGAACAAACCGAGCAAATAATGCAGTCGAACGCGTTGATAGGCTTATTACACCCTTTGCATTTACTCATTATGGTTATTGAAATTGTGTTCACAAATTGCCAAATAATGGGGAAATTTTATATAAGTGGCAACACTAAATTGACGTATGTCACTTGTCAGCTGTCAAATACTGACACTGACAGCAGAAATGAAGTTTCGAATTGACGTTTGACGCCTGTCGACTGTCAGATACTAACGCTGACAGCAGAAAATCTAGTAAGATGTGGGTACTTATCGAATTATAGTGCGATGGATGGTTTATAAATCTTGGCGATCCTTAAATGGGAGGTACCCACTAAGATATTCCTTTGTATGATGTTGAATCTTCTTCGGTAAATAAGTGGATATATAGTGAAAATAGTTATAAATACTTGAATCTGCTCTGCCAACTCACTGATATAGTCACTTTTCGCTTAAAGGAACAGACACTTAACACTTTATTTTAATTTAACAAACACGGAGCTCTTCACTTATGAACTTGCTAGCGCGGGGTTGCCAGCGTTTCATGTTTCTATTCAGATGTAACTATGTGTAGTGCAATAGCATTAAGTAACTATTGTAATAGTTGAAATGTATGGCCAAACAAATAAATAAATAAGGTCTGTTGTCAAAATACTGTAGACGAGCAAGTGCACAGTATAAGATGAGCTACTGTCTCTATAGACGCGCATAACAACGTCAACTCATTTTATACTGGTTTTGGATAGGTCGATATGCATATCCGTACCTGGAATATCCGCCCCTTGAGGAACTTGGAGCAGTGGTGGCAGGTGGCGGGCTTGTCGAAGGTGTGCAGCACGAACTTGTGGTTGGTGCTGCGGCAGCCAGCCGGCTCCAGGTTGTCGCTGCCACGGGAAAACATACAGTTATGGCAACATTACATCAAGTCATTCGTGTGCTTTCGGGTTAAGGATTAAAAGTATTCCTTCAGGGCTTATATTTTTCGCTTACAGCAAACTTCAAGTCGGGTAAAGGACGCACTATGCCCCAACATTAGAGCGGCCGAATCATCGGTAAACGACAGACGATCCCGATGTACGCGGCTCCACCGAGTACTCACATGGCATCCCGGATGGCCTTGACCCACTTCCGCTTGCAGTCGTCGGTGCGCGCGTACAGCGTGTAGGTGGCGTCCTTGGTGCGGCGCACGAGGTAGAAGTGCGCGGCCCAGCGGCCGTCGGCGCGCACCCGCCGCGGCCCGAGCCGCCCTCCTCCGCGCGGTACTCACATGGCGTCCCGGATGGCCTTGACCCACTTCCGCTTGCAGTCGTCGGTGCGCGCGTACAGCGTGTAGGTGGCGTCCTTGGTGCGGCGCACGAGGTAGAAGTGCGCGGCCCAGCGGCCGTCGGCGCGCACCCGCCGCGGCCCGAGCCGCCCTCCTCCGCGCGGTACTCACATGGCGTCCCGGATGGCCTTGACCCACTTCCGCTTGCAGTCGTCGGTGCGCGCGTACAGCGTGTAGGTGGCGTCCTTGGTGCGGCGCACGAGGTAGAAGTGCGCGGCCCAGCGGCCGTCGGCGCGCACCCGCCGCGGCCCGAGCCGCCCTCCTCCGCGCGGTACTCACATGGCGTCCCGGATGGCCTTGACCCACTTCCGCTTGCAGTCGTCGGTGCGCGCGTACAGCGTGTAGGTGGCGTCCTTGGTGCGGCGCACGAGGTAGAAGTGCGCGGCCCAGCGGCCGTCGGCGCGCACCCGCCGCGGCCCGAGCCGCCCTCCTCCGCGCGGTACTCACATGGCGTCCCGGATGGCCTTGACCCACTTCCGCTTGCAGTCGTCGGTGCGCGCGTACAGCGTGTAGGTGGCGTCCTTGGTGCGGCGCACGAGGTAGAAGTGCGCGGCCCAGCGGCCGTCGGCGCGCACCCGCCGCGGCCCGAGCCGCCCTCCTCCGCGCGGTACTCACATGGCGTCCCGGATGGCCTTGACCCACTTCCGCTTGCAGTCGTCGGTGCGCGCGTACAGCGTGTAGGTGGCGTCCTTGGTGCGGCGCACGAGGTAGAAGTGCGCGGCCCAGCGGCCGTCGGCGCGCACCCGCCGCGGCCCGAGCCGCCCTCCTCCGCGCGGTACTCACATGGCGTCCCGGATGGCCTTGACCCACTTCCGCTTGCAGTCGTCGGTGCGCGCGTACAGCGTGTAGGTGGCGTCCTTGGTGCGGCGCACGAGGTAGAAGTGCGCGGCCCAGCGGCCGTCGGCGCGCACCCGCCGCGGCCCGAGCCGCCCTCCTCCGCGCGGTACTCACATGGCGTCCCGGATGGCCTTGACCCACTTCCGCTTGCAGTCGTCGGTGCGCGCGTACAGCGTGTAGGTGGCGTCCTTGGTGCGGCGCACGAGGTAGAAGTGCGCGGCCCAGCGGCCGTCGGCGCGCACCCGCCGCGGCCCGAGCCGCCCTCCTCCGCGCGGTACTCACATGGCGTCCCGGATGGCCTTGACCCACTTCCGCTTGCAGTCGTCGGTGCGCGCGTACAGCGTGTAGGTGGCGTCCTTGGTGCGGCGCACGAGGTAGAAGTGCGCGGCCCAGCGGCCGTCGGCGCGCACCCGCCGCGGCCCGAGCCGCCCTCCTCCGCGCGGTACTCACATGGCGTCCCGGATGGCCTTGACCCACTTCCGCTTGCAGTCGTCGGTGCGCGCGTACAGCGTGTAGGTGGCGTCCTTGGTGCGGCGCACGAGGTAGAAGTGCGCGGCCCAGCGGCCGTCGGCGCGCACCCGCCGCGGCCCGAGCCGCCCTCCTCCGCGCGGTACTCACATGGCGTCCCGGATGGCCTTGACCCACTTCCGCTTGCAGTCGTCGGTGCGCGCGTACAGCGTGTAGGTGGCGTCCTTGGTGCGGCGCACGAGGTAGAAGTGCGCGGCCCAGCGGCCGTCGGCGCGCACCCGCCGCGGCCCGAGCCGCCCTCCTCCGCGCGGTACTCACATGGCGTCCCGGATGGCCTTGACCCACTTCCGCTTGCAGTCGTCGGTGCGCGCGTACAGCGTGTAGGTGGCGTCCTTGGTGCGGCGCACGAGGTAGAAGTGCGCGGCCCAGCGGCCGTCGGCGCGCACCCGCCGCGCGCCCAGCCCGCCCTCCTCCACGCGGTACTCGGCCAGCCGGATGCCCACCCGGTACGAGTATTGGTTGTCCTGGGGGTGAGCGTTACGGATCGGTACGGCTAAAGTGATCTTAAATGTCTCGGTGGTCGGAGACCGCTTCTGATGATAGTAGAGAACCATCGAGAGTATCCCCTGCCCGAACCACTTAACGGATTTGAATAACTAACCCGTATGTGCTCACTGCCCCAATTTTAAAACGGTGGATTTTTTGGTATTTATTTCATGTAAAAAGTATTCATTTATTTTTACAAGCCACTATTTCGTTTTAATACATTGCTCACAACATGCGCCAACAAAATAAATATTATTTTCGCATCGTTTCATCTGTAATTTGATAAAATAAAAAGTCCTTGTCTTGTGTCTACGATGTCGCGGAAAAAAAACTAAGTTTATAAGTAGTTTATATGTTATTATGTATGTGTAAAGTGGCTTTTCTTATTGGTTGGTTTATGTTGAATGGGTTTTGTAAAATAAATCAATTTGTTCATGTGACATATAGATATAAAAGGATTTTTTTTATACCGCCCCAATTTCGGAGCGCTGAGCACGCCTCGCCACGCGTAAAATTTGTTCCAGAATAGTTCTATTTCCGCTATATTGGAAAATAATTAGAAGGAAATAACTAATTTAGAATGTTAAAGTAATTTTTATTCATTTATAAATTATGTGGAAATAACAAAATCATTACTAGGAATATAAAATTTGTAGTTTTTATGAGTGAAATTTCTGAAAATAGTACCTAAGGCAACCTACATTAGATTTTCGACACTTTCTCGTAGTATTTTTATGGCACTGAGCGTAACGTATCTGAGTAGCACTGAAAATAATAATGTGGTCAGCTCTATTTAGTCGTCAGGTACCCTTCTTTTCCGTGAGATTAGTTTCAAAGAACGGCTCATGTAGCGAGCCGATGCATATTTTTCCAGATAGGTTGTAAACACAGTAAAAGATGATAGGTAATCGTGATGACCCTTCTCTTGCTAAGCTGGTGAAAGGAGTCCGAAAGTTAATCGCCTTCATCAAAATATTGGTTGCTACGATATATCAGTAAGAAGAAGTGGTATTGACAATTTTTGATGTGGCCATTGAATGGTACTATGAATACCTCTAACGCATTTCAGTTATATAGGCTTTCATCAGCTGGGCTAGAAGGGTCATCAACATTTCTTATAATCTATCATGACTGTAGCAATAACCTATCTGGGAAATTATGCGTCGAATCGGTATTTGAGCCGTCCATTGAAGCCAATCTCAAGGATTCTCCTCCTTCTCTATGAGATTTTTGATTGCGTTCGTCTGGATAGATTATCTTTATTCTGATTCCATTATTTTATTTATCGTATGGCATTTTAGTTCCTAAACCCACTTAAATTTTTAAATTTACATTCCATTATAATTTCCCATTTCCCCATTTTCGCCTTAAAACCCAGTGTCGAAAATGTAATGTAGGTTGCCGTACTAACAGTTCTGAGAAATTTCAATCCTAAAAACTAAGTGTTCTATTTTTAGCAATGTAATAAAATATTGATAATTTCTGCATAATGAATAAATAAATAACAATTATAAATAAATAAAAATAATTCAAAATTAGTTATTTAATTCCAAATATTGTGGAAACACAATAAACTTTATGTGTGGCGGGCCGTGCTCAGCGCCCCTATATTGGGGCGGTGAAAATTGCCAAAACTGTTTTATTTTTACAACTATTTTTCAAATAACATGTTTATTTGTATAATAAGTATGTATTTAAAAGTATTTAAGTAGTATGTCAGTTATCTAGCACCCATAGCACAAGCTTTGCTTAGTTTGGGGCTAGATGGCGTTGTGTGAATTTGTCCACGAATATTTATTTATTTTATTATTTATTTATGTTATATAGACTTAAAATAAGACATAAATAATAATAATCTTTCGAAAAAATAAAGTTGAGCATGTATGGGCTAAGCGAAAAACAGAACAAACAGACACAAAATGTCGAGTTTTTTTTGTATTATTGATGGAGGTGTGTGTGTGTGTGTGTGGAACAAAGAGGGAGATTCCTAATGTGGATATTACCATATTTAATGACATTTGGTTAGGTTACTAAAAGTACTAAAGTTACTAAAAGTACTCAATAGTCTTTTGACGGGTGGCAAAAAGGGGCGCTCTTTTTCGCTGAGTGTGTTTCTAGGGTTCTCTACCACTAAAGGCAAAACGAAACCTTTACAGATATTTTATTTTTTTTGGAACAGACAGTCATACCAATAAAGATTTTAATTAAAATTACTATAAACAGACCTATAGTTTCCTATTTTGCATATTATCTACACTGATACAATGAAAGAAAATTACAACTATATAAACCACTTAACTCCAAATAAATTAGCCAAAACAGTCGACTCACTATTATGTATATCTGTCTGCCTGACTGTCTGGCTGACCGTCTGTCTCTGGCCGATTGGTTTCACCGCTTCGTTTTATTTAACTCACATTTTTATACTCGAAAAAAACAATTCCCGGAGGCTTCCTCATCGCAGCGCGATCTCGCCGGATCGCGCTGCGACGCCCGACGGGTGGGGATCCCTACCTTGACGGGCTTGCAGAGCAGCATGAGCTTGTCGAACACGAACACGTATCGCGAGCGCAGTTTCTGGTCCTCGTGGGCGCGCACGCGCAACTCCCCGTCCAGCAGCAGGCGGCCGTACGCCGCCAGCCCCGCGCCGCCCGCGCCCAGCGCGCCGCCCTCCCAGTCGATTATGCTCTCCTGGTACACCACGACATTCATTTCGATTTAATACACTTTGTAACGCCGAAAATTACGTAGACATATCACACTGTTCTTTATTAAAATATAAAAAAATTATTGGATGATATCCTAAGTGAGAAGAACGTCGGTGGCCGAGCGGTTAGAGTATGCAACTCGTAAGCCAGAGGTCCCGGGTTCGAATCCCGCTCCGGCCATGTACCTATGACTGTTTTCTGAGTTATGTACATTAGTTGATACTAACCGATGCTCTTACGGTGAGGGAAAACATCGTGATGAAACCTGCACATTCAGGCGACTGGATGTGTAACCATGATCCAATCTGGTCAGGTTTCCCTGTAGTCGCTCCACTGTAATTACCTGATCTGCCGAATCCTGGATCACGGTCAAGGCGGACCCCGGGCCCTCGTGCACGAGAGCACAACCGGGACAGTAACGCCAAGATGATTATTTTTTTATCCTAAGTGACAAGTCTTGCCGTTTACACTAACATTATCATTGTTTAGTTGTTAAGTTTGAGTAATGGTAGATTAAGATTTATTTTTTAATTAAGCGCGATCGATTCTATTGTGAACGTTAGTTTGCCTGGTATTGGATTTACATTTAAGTGTTGAAGATCTTGTAAATCTGTTGGCAAATAAAATAAATAAAGTTAGTACTTACTTTATACGAGTAAGCACGATTTATATAGTGCACGTAAGGCTTGCCTGTGATTGGCTTTACATTTATGTAAATTGTTATTTTGGTCACGTGTTGCGTAAGCCTCAGGGATACGTGAGAAATGGGTGCCTGAACCTGCCGGTATCAGGAAAGAGGCCCCGTGGGTGACCCAAGAAGCGATGGATTGACATCGCTGAGTCGGATGCGAGAGCCAACGGCTTACGACGAGAGAATGCCGAGGACCGGGCGAAGTGGAGAAGATTGAGTAGGAAAGCGGACCCTGGCAGGGGCCGGGATGAGCGCTAGGACGATGATGATGATGATTTGTGTAAATTGTTATGAGCACTGTAAAAAAATTATGTAAGTCTGTTGTCAAATTAAATAAACAAATTTCAATTTCAATCATTTGCTTTAAATATGGCACGTATATTACAGGTCATAAAGTACAACATTGATCCACATATTTAGTCAGAGGAAGTGACATACATGATCGGTCTGCATGCGTCGCCCCCTATCTGGATGAGCTCGCTTAACTTTCCCTTTGTTTTCCGTTAGATTTTTTACTTTTGAAAAGAGATTAATTAACGCATTCCTAATTCAATAAATACTTTTTCATTTCAAACATTTTGTATTTATAATTAACATAGAAAATAGATACTAACTGGGCCTTTTATATTCAAATATGCTTTAACGATATAAAAGACGTGCTGCATCGTAAACCTGTACAGAGCTCGTTTGAATTTCTTTGTAACGGTAATTCTCTTATAACTATTGGTGTTTTATTATACATTTGTATACACATATAATTTTTAAAGAACAACGTTGAGTGCGGTAACGTATTAATTACCAACATTTGCGCATGCCTGGTACTTCTGGGAAACATTTCCTTTGAGGTTTTAAATTGCTCCTTGCTACATTCATGTATTTATTTGTGCTACACTTGGGAGCGTCGGTAGCCGGCTGGTTGAGTATCCAACACCTAAGCGAGAGGTACCAGTCTAGCAGTCCAGCCACCGATCGTCGTCATCGTCATCGTCCTAGCGCTCAATTTTATTTTACATTATTCAGAACATGTCGGCTCGGCCCCGCGGAGACGATGGGGAGGATCGCGCCGAAGGGAGGGATATCGCTGAATGGATGAAGTTCTAAAAGACCTGGGGTTCTAAAAAGACCAAATTAGCGTTTCATTTATGATTCCTATTAATTTTGTCACATACTTATCTGCAGCGTCGCTGTTGTTGGCATTGACATGACAATTCAAAATGGCGTCAGTTAGTTCCAATTTTGGCTGCTGGATCAGACAAGTTGGGGCACACTAATATGAATCATAATATGAAAAGCTAATGTGGATTTTTGAGACCCCCTGCACGCCCTGGGAATCGGAAGAGGTGGCGATATCTGGTGTCGGAGGCCAAGATCCACTTTGGGTCGCTAAGCCAGCGCAGTGAGTGACTAAGTTATTCAGAACATCACCAGCGAGTTACGAGTGATACTTACAAACATTTATAACAGCGAGGCTATTAACAAATGCGCGTAGATAGTTATTTATATGATACGAGATACTAGAAGTAGGATTACAGTTTATACAGAATTACATAATTGCTGTAAGAAGTCTGATTAACCTTAGTGTAAATTAGTTCATAAATTTGATGTTGTGTCTCTGGAAGTATGAAATAATTTTTCTGCATACACTCGCTTCACTGACTCCAGCTTTGTGTTAAATAAATCCATATCATTGTGCAACTTATGTAGGATGTTGAAAGGTCTTACGGCCCGAGACCCTCGCCGATAATTCGAATCAGCTTGCACATCAGCTAATGATAAGGAATGTCTGATACCAACACCCGGTTTCTGAAACGCTTGTCAAATCATTGATTAGCTAACATACTGTCACATTTAACAAGCTGTTAAATCACTGTGGGTTTCGGAAAGGCCAATCAATCCAAAATTAGCTAATCGACCATTAACAAGAGATCAATTTTTTCGTCTGGCTACCCCTGCTAAAACCAGTCACATTCATTCATTCATTCATATATGTTTTGTTTCTGTGTAACGCATTCATTTGTCTCTGTCCTTAGCGGCCTTTTGAAGCCAAAATCGAATGTGATATTCAACTTTTTGATGAAACTGATAGTGATTGTATATTTTTCGTGTAAAATCGAACATTATCGAAATAAATATATAGAGCGAGAAAAGAGAACTTATGACATTTATGTCATAGGGTCAGTAATCCCATCATCATTATCTTTAGGCAGTTAGGTAGGTTTGGGTCCACTGCTGAATACAGGCCTCCCACGGCTTATACTCCGGTCGACTCTGTATCTTGCATCCATCGGCTCCCTAGGGACCTTAAAGAGGTCGTCCGTCCATCTCTTGGGAGGCCATCCAGAGAAAGCCACTCAACAACATCCGCCCCATCGGCTATCGATTCTGTGAGTTTCTCCCAATAATACCATTAGATAAATCCTGGTTCTAGTCCTGGACACGGACCGGTTTGTGGTCCAGGCCCAGGTCCTGGCCCCAGATGAGGTCCTGTTTCAGGTCTAGGTCCTGACTTCGGACCAGGTCCTGGTTCTGGTTCTGGTTCAAGCTCAATTGTGATCAAGGTTCCAGTTTTGGTCATGGTCCTGGACCAGAACCTGTACCCTAGAACTGCCAAAACTAGGACCTGGACCAGGGCCAGGACCAAGACCTACACCAAGAAAATCGGATATGATTTCTTTTGACAATCGGTTAATTGGTCGATTTTTGTTAATTAAAATAACAAGACGATAACATACAGTTAACAAGAGAAAAAGCTTTACGGAAACCCAAAATTACATTAATCAGCCGTTAATTGGAGATTTGACAATCCGTTGACAAGCTGTTAACACACTGTCAATTGGCCCTTTCAGAAACCCAAACTGCATTTAATCAGAGATTAACAAGCTGGTACGTAATTTTTGCGTTTCACAAACCGGGTGTTGGTCTGTTTGGTATGAAAATATTAATTTTGTCAAGCAGAGCTGAACAATTGACAGCTCTGTTTGTGATTATTTATCCTGGCTTATCCCCTCCGCTTTCAAGTTAGAATGCGGACCATCTTCTCTTCCTTTTCCCACTTCGCCCAGTCTTGAGCAGCCTCCGTTCGTAAGACTCGTAAGTATTAGTTCTCGCATCCGACTCGGCGATGTCAATCCATGTGCTTTCTAGGCCACCCGCGGGTTCCTGATACCGGCAGATTTAGGCACCTATCTACTACTATTACAAACTACTCCTGTCCCACTAAAAATAGTTAGTAGAAAGCAAGTAATAGCAAGTTTTTAAAGAATTGAAAAACCACTCGTCGCACTCGCAAGAAATTTGTCAAGCCCGAGTCGATAGCGCTTTGTAAAATGCCATCAATATCACACTACATTTTGATAATTTTCGGTTACTGAAAATCTGCGACGGCCTGAGGTAGTAGGTGAGGATTTTAGCCGGTAAGTACCCGGCACTATCTGAGCCTCAAAGTCCCGATGATTTCCCCGATTTCTCCCCATCTACAATGAGAAAGAGCTATAAAACGAACCTGCACTTTGGTGAGTAACGCCAACACCTCGCTGTCTCGTTTCACCTCATTGATGTACTGCGCCACGTCCACCATCGCCTCCTTGGCACGTTCCAGGCCGCGGAACTCCTCGTGGTTCTGGAATGGATGGTTAGCCATCAGAACCATCTTTTTATACCACTAAGGTGGCAAACAAGCTTACGGCCTGCCTGATGGAAAACAGGCACCGCAGCCTATGGACGTTTGCAATAACAGGGGCATCACCCACGCGTTGCCGACCCCAGAATCTTTTTACCCCTTTCTTGATGAACTCTATGTTGTACTCTCCAGGGAAAACCTCTCCAGGTAGTTCATTCCACAGCCTTAGTGTGCGTGGGAAAAAGTTCCTTTGGAACCGCACAGTTCGCGACCAATTTGGCTCCAAGGTGTGAGGATGAACTCCCTGTCGGTGGCGAGCGGTGCGATGATAGAACGTAGCTGTAGGCATCATTTCAAACAGTTCTTCAGAACAAACACCGTTGTACAAGCGGTAGAACACACTAAGAACTAGAACACGCGAAATCCCTCCGCTGACTGACTATCGAAAGACTATGCCATCAAGAGGTGCCAGGCTCCCGAAACTGTCCAACCAGTCTCAGGAAGACCTTAGTCAACCTCGCTTCGCGAACTTATTATGCTGTATTGGGTAACGGTATTAGAAGTATTAGGAGTGATTAAATCGTTGCTGAAGTTCGACTAGCCTCATAGTACTGGATTAGGGCCACTTTCTGATATACAGGGTGACTTTAGCCTCTGGACAAATAATGAAACCCTGTTTAAGACTGCTACTCATCAGTAACTAAATCAGCAACAATTACAACATACTGTATCACGACAACACGAATGAATTAATTTAGAATTAATTATTTACATTCATGACATGAGAAGCGAGTGACGTTATGTCACACTTTAAATTATTGTCAAATTACAATACATTTTTTATTTATTTAATTTAAGCTGTCATCTAGCGTGGAGTTTGCAATGTTTAGGGTACGTCCTAGACCGTGCAACTACATACAGGCTGCTCCTGAGTGATACATATAAAATCGTTGATTTTTCGGTAAATACTGGACTGATTGTTATGATACTTTGCAGTTTTGTTTTAAATACTCTACTCAACTAGTAGTATTCTGCTTTGTCCAGAGCGTAAGGACAGCCTGTATATCGATACTTTGGAAGATTATCATCATCGCGGTTCTGGCATCGACTGAAGTCTGCTTTGTTACTCGTTCTACTTCACTTCACTAGGCCTTTAATGTATTTAGATATGCATACTTGTAATACCGACTGTTGTTGCCGTGTCCGTTTAATAATTCTCATCTCGGCTGCAAGTCTGAACACTGCTGAAGTGCTGGGCATAGGCCTCTTCCCACAGACGGGCTCTTCCTCCCAATAATCCCCACGCCTGGCTCATCGTATCAGCCAGAAGACGCCCACTGCTGGGCATAGGCCTCCCCCAGAGGTCTCCACAAAGGCCGGTCCTATGCTTTCGTCATCCGCACGCCTAGCTAGAGATTACAGAATGGGGAAAACGTTAGTCGCCTTATGTACAACATTTGCCATAAGCCTCTCCCAAAAGGCCGCGATATCGCCGCGTGATAGTATGGTGTGTGTTCCTGCGATGTCGTCAGTAGGGGCGTACCGGTTGCGTCTCGTGAACCAGTTTGTCCAGCAACAGATGGTACTTGAGCACGCGCTGCATCGGCACCGACAGGATGTCGCGTAACTGAATGCGCCCGTCGCTGTGCTCCTTCTGGCATTTCTGGGGGAGACCAACAACAACCGGGACATTAACGCCGAGATTATAATATTTTCGAAATTCTAAACTAACCGATTTCAATGAAACAAACTATGAATTGTCTTGATTAACTGGCTTTCAAATAAAAGAAACTGTTTCGAAATCGGTCCATATGAGGAGGTACCTATGCCAGTAGCCGTATTCACAATGGCTCGGAAATCGGATTCGGATACGGAATCGACAAAGGACCCCGCAAGAGTTCTTAGGAAAATGTGGTTTCAGTTAATTTTGATGAAATGTTCATATGTTATAGAGAGTAGAGTTTCCGTGGAATCTATCGGGATTCTGAATATCAGTTTTCGAATCGATTGACACGGATTCGTCGCTCACGAATTTCGTGTCGAATCGTTCGGAAACGGTTTCGAATCATTGTGAATACGGCTACAGAGACGGACACACATATCCACATATCATCATCATTATCACAGCCCATAACGGTCCACTACAGAACATAGAGCCTCTCCCACGAAAGGGGATGTTATTGCCATAATCTCCACGCTTGGCAGGCGGGTTGGAGATCGCTTGTGTTATAAATATAACAATGGAAAACGCTGCTGCCCATTTTCCAGCTTACGGAGGCTCTAGTTTTTTTGTCTCGAAAACATTAGTCGCCTTGTACGACACCCACTTATTCTACTTTACCGGACACCACACGATTAAAGGATCCACATTCCACAAGAAAATCTACATATACATACACGCATCAAACTTTTACACCCCTCATTTCTCTTGGAGGTTATAAATAATACCATAGAGAACAATACCCGAAGCCGAGATTTAAAGCCAGGGCGTGACTCTCCAACTTAATAGACCCCTATTTTTTGCGTGGAGGGTCAAAACTTTCTAAAAGCTTTCTGCAGCGTACGCTATCGAATGAGCGTCACATATAAGGTTTAAACATATTTATTCTCATAAAAGATACAACATCACTTACATGAGAAAATAACTTACACAATTAATTTAGTTTGTCGTTCGTAACGCACACCAGAACACTTCACTGTTATACACAAGTAGGTTGCATTGAATAAACTAGAATTGTTACCCAGGAATCTCTTATCTTTAAATACGACATTCTTTAAGTATAAAATCGTTCAACTTTCTCTTAAATTCAATGTAAGTTTCCGTAGTTTTTATATTGGACGGTAAGTTGTTAAAAAGTTGCGCACCCTCATATGTTAACATTTTTTTGCCATAGTTCGTTCTTATCTTCGGTAGTACAAGATAGTTAGCGCGTCTTGTGGAGCGTTTAGACACTTGCCCGAGTTTAGTGAGAGTGATTGGTATATAAATATTTTCATTTAAGACTTTCCATATAATTGTACACATACAATAATTATGTAATTCTTTAATGTTCATTAAGTTCGTTTCTTTATATATTTTGTTAGTGGGTGTGAGATATGAATAATGAAAAATGATTTTTACCAATTTGTTCTGTATGATTTGTAGTTCGGACAATTTTGTTTTAGATGCACTACCCCAGATCTCTATTAGATGCATTAAGTGTGACTTTACTAATGAGTTGTAGATAAGTATGCGTACATTTCGGGGAAAACATCGTACGATTCCGCGCAATGACCCCATCAACGACGACAGTTTATTTTTGATGTGGTCAATATGCACATCAAAAGTTAATCGGCTATCCAATCGTAGCCCTAAGTATTTTTCCACTTGCTTTTCCTGTATTGGTGTATTATTGATCCTCAAGGATGCATATGATGGGATGGACATGTTTTTAGCTTTAAAAATGATATATGACGTTTTAGAGACGTTAATTGTCAGTAAATTTGCCTGTAGCCATATATGCAAAGTATTTAAGTCTTTTTGAGCTTTCTCGATAATGTTTTGTATGCTTGATCCAAAATAAAACAAGCATGTGTCGTCTGCATATAGAGTTATGTGGGCATGTAAATCTAGATCACATACCGTGTTAATATAAATTGTAAACAAGAGAGGTCCCAAAATAGAACCTTGGGGAATGCCGTAAGATATTGGAAGGGGTGAACTTTGGAAATCATTGATTTTTACTATTTGCTGCCTATTCTGTAAATAAGACTTAAACATGTTTAATGCACTACCACCAATACCAATATTTTCAAGCTTGTTTATTAGTAGAGAGTGACTGACAGTATCAAATGCCTTCTGAAGGTCAATAAATACACCTAACACGATTTTTTTGTCATCTATATTTTGTCTGATTTTAGTAATTAAGTCTATAGTTGCAGCTAAGGTATTTCTCTTACGTCTAAAACCAAATTGACGATTAGTAATAAAATTAATGGACTCTAAATAGGTTTCCAAGCGTTTATGTAGGATCTTTTCTAGAATTTTTGAGAGTACTGGAAGGACTGATATCGGCCTATAGTTTCCTGGATCGGATTTAGTGCCAGACTTGTATATTGGGCTTACTTTTGCGGTTTTTAAAATGTCTGGGAAGTATCCTTCCGAAAGGCATTTGTTAAAGCACGCTACGAGTCCGGGAACTATCAAAGTCTTAATGCATTTTATGGCTTTCGTACTGATACCATCCAGACCAGTAGTGGAGTTAGGGTCTAGGTTGTCTATTATCTTGAGTACTTCTTCGTTAGTAGTAGGAGCAAAATCTATTAATTTTTGTGCATGAATGTTTGTGTTTTTAGGTGGAATGTTGTCTTGTATGTTTTGTAGTTTTGATAGAATTTTTTGTGCCAGGATTGAACCTATTGACGAGAAATAGCTATTAAATGAGCTGCAGATTTCAGTAGGGTCCGTAATTATTTTTGAATTAATTTTAAGTTTTGGGGGTGCACAACTTGATTTTAGTTTGTTATTGGAGAGTTCGTTTATTATATTCCACAACTTTTTAGGTTTCTTACTACAGTTGGTAAGTTGAGTATAGTAATAGGTATCTTTAGATGATTTGATCAATTTGGCGGTGATATCTTTTTGCATCTTGAATTGGGTTTGTAATGTAGTATTGTCCAAATCCTTTTGCAAATTGACCCATAACTCGTTGATATAACACTATATAACAATATTTCTAAAATAAGTGGACTTTCTTAGAGTCTAACAACATATCTGCGATACCCAACCTTTTACGGGAATCTACAGGCGGCGGTGATCACTACCCATCAGGTGACCCTGTGCTCATAACACACTTTATATCCTGAATTATCAGGTAATCTGTTATAAATTACATTTAGATTCAGCATCCTAGACGATAACAGGTATTTCGTTTGTGTTCAGTAGCCCACGGTGGACAAAGCATTAGAATACGCTTCGAAACAAGTAGAATAACTAACTAACTTGAGCACATCACTCACCGCCAACTGCTTGCTGAACGTCGAGTCTCTCGAGTCCAATGTCTTGAGCGTGTCCTGAGCGTGAGTGAGGTTCGAGCAATAGTCCCCGTACAGTAGCAGTCGCTCCCGCCACGCCAGGAACACGTCGGCGAGCCGCGGCGCGCCGCTGCCCGGCACGCAGGCCTCGGTGGCGGCCTTCAGTTGCCTCAGGAGACCCGTGTGGATCTCGTGAAGTTCCTGGGGAGATGCGTTGTTCGTGTTGATTTGTTTTTGCTTTTGCGCCCACCGCATCGGGTAATGGGCACCTCTGGGCTAACGGTGGAGGATGGCAAACTCTCAAGAGCGCGACCGGCCGACAGGTTTCGTACGAAAGATACAAGCGCCTACTTCCTAAACTCCACGTCGGGATGCCTGTAGCCTAGAAGGCTTTTAAAGTTTCATTCGATGCCCATGGGGATGGGGTGCGAATTAATATACATACGTACACACTCACACCAGGGGCAGAGACTGCCGAGTGCGACAAGCTACGATCCTGACACACCTCTTTTGCCTCTTCCATATTCATACATTTACGCCGCTTGAGGGTACTCCTGACCTACCCTATTTGGAGGTCATTTATTTGATTTGTAATATGTCCTTCTAGAGCGAACTGAACGATAGTTACCGCATGCCATCAGGTGAGCTGTCTGCTCGGTGTTCACTGCGTAGCATAAAAAAATATCTGCGGCTTGGGCTAAATGCCGAGAGGTAATGGTTGTCATTTGTGAGTTGTGACCCCACAATGAAGATACTACGTTGGATGTGTGGAATCTCACGCATAGATCGCGTCCGTATCGCCCACATACGCGGCAGCCTTGGCGTCCGTGACATTGCGGATGAGCTACAAGGACACCCCAGACTTGACATAGTTCTACCTGTTTGAAATTAGACGACACACAAAAGGTTTGTGTACCTATAATTTCTAACAAAACCAAAGAGCATGCAGGACTCACCTTGATCCCGAAGAAGATGACTTGCAAGTCCTGCGGCTTGAGGTACGCCGACAGCGGCCGCAGGAAGTTCTTCACGATCTTGCTGAGCACGTCCACGTAGTTGCATTCCGTGTCTACTAGCTCGCGGATTACGTAGTCGCGCTTCTCGAGACTGTGCGACGAGGTCGCGAGCTAGGGGACGCAGGGAGGTTATGGTAAGACGGGTGACGTTTTTGAAGGCAATTTTCAAAGAGCCTTCTGAACGGGCAGTATTTTTACGGCCAGTAGCTGTAATGTTCTCGCTTCGTCACTCATGGAAAACTTTATGTCGAGTAGAAAAGGACGCTTTATTCCATAACAATAGATTGCGACGCAATAATAATAATATAAACTATTCTTCTAAAAATGATGCCCGTTCAGTTACCCTTACGAATTTCAACAGTCATCATCGTTATCGGAGTAGAACAGTCGTCTTTTAGATATGAAAAGCGGAACAGAATTTTGGCGCGAATCTTACAATACTTCTCGTTGGGACCAAAGTCCCGATTATTCCACTTGGGACGAGGAGCCTACGCTGAGTCTCATAGTGCGTGCTTATAACTGGACGATATTACGCCCAAACGTTTCTGTTTGTAAATGAAATTCTACTAGCAAGAGAACATCCTACGATTAATAACACAAGATGACTGTTGAAACTTAACATAAAAATAGTATACAGACGTTTTTGAAATATGATAAAGATATTTCAACTCAGTTGTGCGCGCGGCCCTATGTGTGGGTGAACCTTAATACCTGGTATTAAGGTTCATCCACACATAGGGCCGCGCGCACAACTGAGTTGAAATATCTATAATAAGCATGCATAGTTTTGTAGTAATACAATTTCATTCAGAATACAGTGATATGAGAAATGAGTAAAGTTATATTCATAGTTAACTTTATTACCTGTATATTCAGGACATCGCACAACGAATCGAAGAAAAACTTTGGCAACCCCTTGTTCAACAACATCAAGTGTTCTGAATGGAAATAGTACGGCGGGCACAACGCGCCGGCCATTCTAACACTAGAGCGTACTAAGTCATGTCGCGTGCTCCCAACTACTGGGCGTATAGACAGTGTAACGTGGACAGCTCGAAACGAGAATCGAAGCGCATGAATTATGCACGATACGAAAAAACTACACGGACGGAAACGGAAGAATGTCGTATGAAATTTCTTTTTGCTAAGCCGCTTGATCGGCCGATTCGGCTCGAAGGCTGGCGGGCCGTGAAATTTTCAACCGACACGTGAGCGCGACGCACGTAGACAATAACAACGACAACTGGCAGAAATACAGACACATTGGCAATAACCCGCGGTTGCAATGAGGGCAATGTTGCACTCGCTTCTCGTTTCAAACTTACGTGCGTGGCGTAAGGGTTAGAAAATGTAAATTACGCAAACCTCGATTGATAACGATAATTGAACTACAAGTGTTCGTGTCGAATGATTAGCAAACGTCTGTGGCGAATGGCAAATATTCGTATTAGAATTTACACGCAACGTTACGCCAACGAAGCAATGGATGCTATCGTCAATTAAGTTATTTAGCGCCAACACTAGTGCGCACATTTGTCACAACAGTTTTTTTTTCTTTTAGTAACACGAATAGGATCTTGCTGTGCTTATTTAAATATATAATCAAATAAAGCCATGTAGTACTTTTCATGTCACCTTATTACATGACTGTTATCGTGCCTACCATACACGGTTCTGATTTATACAATATCGGGTCAGTAAAATGACAATTATAAATCAGAATAAGTAAAATAGCTGTCATTGAACTTTGATTAAGCAGTATTACCCCGAAATCTATATTCTCTATTACGTTATCACTATAACGACACACAATATTTTCATAACATCAAATGGCAAAAGAAATATTGGCTCAAAATCGGAAGCTAACAAACCGTCACGCCACACACTCTTCAAAAACTAAAAAAATAACCAAACAAAAGTAAAACCGCGTACTGTGTTGAAAGCGGGCGGGTGCAGCGGCAACGGCGGGTCGCGCGCGACGTTCTTCACCACGCAGAGGTCATGGTAGATCTCTTCGTCGTGGATGCGCGCGCAGTAGCTCGTGTACTCACCGACGTCGGCCGCGGCCGCGGGCGCCATCCCGCCGCCGCTGGCGCACCGCACGGTTAGCAGGGGCTCGCGCGCAAGGGGCACTCCCTACACTCGAGCTTTGACTCGTTAACTCAAACGAGGTGTCGAGGTGTCAAGGGGCGCAGCAGTGGGGAGGTAATATCGAACTTAACGGGGTGGGGAGGTGCAACTTGGTACGATCGGTAGGTTAGAGACGCAACTGAGTCAAGATCAAGGGGCGCTGCAGTGGGCAGGTGATACTGAACTTATTGGGGGAGGTTTGACTTCTCGGTACAATCGGGAGGTTTAAGGCGCCACTCAAGGTCAAGGCCACGGGGTGACTTTGGGAGGTAAACATCCAACTTATCGGAGTGAGGAGGTCTTAGTCGAGATGTCGGTGGAGTATAATAATGCCTGGATTAGACGACATTGGCCCTTACATGACGAAAGTGGTACTATTATTGGCGGAATAACCCAGGATGGGCAATTATTGATTACGCCAAACGGCCTAGACTGGAATTTTGCAGCGACGTACCTATCGTTTCCTTTTCGAAGTGGTCTGGTAGAGAGCATTTAAAAGCAACGGAGTCTACCACTACTCCAAAATGATTTAAATAATACGACGAAACAGACATAATGCATCCACAAAACAGTTACGAAGATCCGCAGCAAGCGACCAATTTACCACTTTACTCGGATGACAAATTATGAAATCTGAGGTAAGGGAGTTAAGAAAAAAACGACAGGATCCAGCTGTTTATGCACTTCGCCTTACTAGGGTTTATGGTTGGGCGATAACTGTACCCACATGGGCCGGATACGGATGGCAGGTGGACGCATATGGCTTCAGGAAACGGCGATATGTCGTAATTCAATTTCAATTGCGTTTTCGTTGTAGGAAAAAAGTCTTTTGGAAGATTTGTGATTGATAATTCACACAATGTCGACGTTAAGTAACTTTATATTGAGGTAATAACATGTTCAATGTTGAAATAAGATTTTGAAATGTAGGTTTGGTTTGAGTGCACGTATTTACTGAAGCACGCAAAATGAGTTATGTAAGTGGTATAACATGTACCACTTATAGTATAATAGGAGCAGCATTTAGGACATACAGACAATAGGATAAGTGCCCGCCAAATCAACTCCCCTTGCGCACGAGCCGGATCAACATGCTCATAAAAAATCATAGGCAAAAAAATCACACAAAGAAATAAAATATGTAAAATAAAAGAACTACAAATCCTAAAGAGTACAAACTTATTCTATATCAAATAACAACTAAATAAAACTTCTATCGAAATCACTACTGCGCGCAAATGATAAAAAATAAAAAGGTGGGCCACTTGCGTAAGCGCATCTAACACCACACGAAAACACAATAGACCGACAAGTTGGAGACAATGCGCGGTGGGAAATAGCTTTCCCTGATATTTGTCAATACGTTTTCGGCAACGGAATAACAAGTGACGCTCAATGTTGCTCGCGTAATGAGGTCAACGCCGCTCTCGACATTTGACCCTCACGATACCAACGAACAAGTCATGTTGTTTCTATGGCATGCCATTACAATATTACCCCATTCACGAAGTATGAAACGGTTCTAAATGAACGTCAGAAATGGGAATTCATACATATACAGATACATTAGTAATTTATTTGGCTTCTTTCGTTCAAATTGTCGATCTGTTGTATATCAAAAGCCAAGTCTCGTGCTGTTCTTTGCTGTACGTTTGGTTCTCATTTGAGGTTCATTTGTTGACTGGGAGGATATGGCGGTCGCCGTCTAATATGTCCAAGCTAGTCGCTTGGATATTTGTAATACCCAATTTCTGTTGTCTAGAAAGAAATGCTTACGACCGCCGACTACTTTATCGAATACCCACGACACACAAGCCTAGATGCTTGCAAAATACGAGTTCTGTAATAAAAGATCGAGATAACATTTTAGTGCCTTTCTAATTGAGTTAAGACGAATTTCGCAAATTAGTATTCCGTCATCGTGATTCATATTCGTTGCTAACTGTTAATTTGTATCGAAGCGCGCCATCTAAGAGCGTTTTACGAGG
This sequence comes from Blastobasis lacticolella, assembly GCA_905147135.1. Lineage (NCBI taxonomy): Eukaryota > Metazoa > Arthropoda > Insecta > Lepidoptera > Blastobasidae > Blastobasis > Blastobasis lacticolella. Next base: position 1,994,715 of record LR990046.1, read on the forward strand.
AACAGCTTATCGCGGCGGTATCGCACTAGCATTGGGTATATTTGCGGTTTTCAAATCGAGATAAGGAGAGGGCTAAACCAAGTGCACGCGCACGGCATTGCATCGAACATTATGTGAAATATTATCCACGGGCCGTCGTCTTATGTCTGGTCGGTACCTTCAAAGATAAATTGCGTCACTTTCACATGTAAGGAGTGTTTGTTTCTGATACGGCGAAACAACGCTTCCGCGAATCGTAATAGTGAAGCAGATTAGGTATGTTAAATACGACATTTTCGGTTCATTGTTATGGCTAGAAAAACTGCAGTGGTTACTGTATTAAAATATATAGACTCGTATTCAAGCACAGTAGGTATCGTGCAAATCTGAATTAAGGTGCGTACGCTTGGCCTAAACGCGCGCCGATGTAAAAATGGCCTATTGATTCGAGTCATAACAACATACATCTCGGTACCTACCTACCATACAAACCATTTTCATTCTATGTCACTCTTGCGCTGATTTTATCACTGACTGCATTATCAACAATGCTCGATAGATAATATACTGATCGAGTATAATATTTTAATTTGCGTTCGTACTATTACCTATTCCTAAGGCGACCGAAACCATATAATCAAGAAAAGGCATTATTAGACACATTGAGTAGTCGCTCCACTGTAAATATCTGATCTGCCAAATCCTGGATCTTGGTTAAGGCGGACCCCGGGCATGATTCTTTTTTAAACACGATTAATACCTAGTTCATTCAATCTTGCACACATAGATTGAGTGTCTTTAAATTTCTAAATACGAAACGTCGTTTTCACCATTTGCGAACTCTCGATTAAAAACAATGAACCACCCAAACAGAGTCAAAGAACAGCCCGGTCTCCGGCTGATCTGCTCCACCTCTGGCATTGCTGAGGTGAACTTGACGTAGCATAGATCCTCGTATATCTCCTCGACTCGATCCTCGCAGTTTGCGCTGGGGATGGTGAATTGCACCCAGGGCGCTTCCGCGGCGGGCTCCTCGGCTTCAGCCATGTTGGCGTATGGAGGCGCCTCCAAGGAAACGTTGGCGCTGCGGCCAGGCGCAAGCGGTATCGTTTAGTTACTATTATTTTGAGTAATGACAAGGTAGTATTGAAGTAGCTATATAGGTTTGCTTATGGAGGTGAGCGCACTCAAATGATGATGGTATTTAGAAGTTACGCATATTCCGGTAGTTATAGATGAAATTATTACTAAATATGGTTCTTATTAAAACTTAGCCCATTCTTCGTAAGAGCAAACTAGATTGCTGACAGATTGTTTATTGGATTGTCCAAGTGTTACGTCTAATTATACTTACACAGACTGCAGATCTTTGTATATGTCCTCTTCAGACTGTGTCCTGTGTGCTGAGAATGGCCTATGAACAAAATAACATTTATAATCAGAGGCCAAAAATAGTTCGGCCCACATCAAGCCTTGCATAATGTTCCTAATATAACTCTGGAGGTGGAATTTATAAAATAAACAACCTGCCAAAGTGTAAACATGGAGAATTGGATACAGGCTTGCACATAAACACACACTTCTAAATCAATTTTAAATAGTAGTAGCATAACATAAGAAAAATTTCTTGATACCTGTAAGTACTCTGGTACCTAATGACTTCTGACATTATTGAGCAAGTTGCGAGACTTCGTTATAGCTATATAACAATATCGAATAACTTCCTATCCTATATTAGAAAACTTGCAAAGAAGTTCCAGACTTTCCGAGAAACTATATTTACCTGTCTTGCCATTTGCGCTTGTCTACTTCATAATACGTATTTTTTAATTACATCAGTCATTTTCGTTTTCTAATCATTCAATCAAATTTTGAACAGATTTTAATGGACGGAGAAACATGAAAAAACCATTATCTCAATGTTTTTGGAAATAATAAATCAGCACAAAAGTGTATTTTTTGTCGAGAAGAAAAGTAAAATGCCCTCAACACTACTTACTTGATGCTTTTAGCCAATGCCTTCGGACACTGACTCAGCTTGGCCAGTGTGCATAGCACCCGGTGGAAGTTGGACAAGTCAAACAGCATGGACGGGTCGAAGAGGTCAGTCTCACGCAGCTCGAACACCTCGTGGCATGTCCGCAGGAACACTTTGATGTTTCGCATGCACAAGAACTGTTGGTGGAGAAAGGAAAATTGTAAGTACACTGTGGAAACCATTGTACACAAGTAACCGTGACTTACTGTAGGTAAGTCTAAAGGTGAGTACAGCTCGTGGTCACGCAGCCTCGCAAAGCGCGGCTCAATCATTAGCAAGCCGCTCGGGCTTGCTGACGATTTTCGGTTCGGTCGAAAACGACACCCGGTTCGCGGCCACGGACGTCGAGGCGTCTTTGAGCGCAGTAAAAAAAGAGACACCCAATGATGCGATGCAGCATCAGGCTAATGGCTTGGGCTAAGACGGTCTGGGCTATGGGATGGCTCGGGCTCGCCTATTTTCGCGAAACGCATCTAATCCGTATGCACCTTAACAGTGCAACTACTTTATGTGATGCCTTCTGTATAATGTTTTAACTTATATCAGTCACTGCAAAGCTTAGCACTTTACCATAATACATTATAGCATTCGATTTATTTCTACCATTTATGTAAAAGTTTATTGTGTTTATAAGTTTTATTGTTATTTATACGTTTATTATATTATATGGGTCTTGTTACCTAAATAAATAAAATAATCAATAAAAATAATAAAAAATTTACAATATCACTAGCTTTCAGAGGGTGTTAGGATGTCTAAAAAATGGCAGACATGTGGGGTCATAGCTCTGTACATACTTGACCTTGCAACTGCTTATTTGAAACCCCAGTGCTCAGGCTTATGATTGATTTTGTTATAAATAAATATTAATCCCAAAATTCAACGTGGTCCTAAAGGAACGGGTCTGGAACGTACATATCTATATTATACATCACATATAGCTGCCACTGTAAGAGTAATTTATGTGAAAATTATTATGAAAATACCCACTAAAAATTAACAATAAACTTATTGCCCCGCGATGTGAGATGCTCAGAGACACCGCTCACATTTAAAAGGAAACGGAAAGTACATCTCCTAACAACGAATAACTGAAGTCCATCGCCTGTGTTCATGATATATGGAATAGCAATATTTGTGTTTTTTTTTTCTTTTCATAATTTGTAGTAGAAACCTTTGTTCGTCATTTAGTGTAAATAGTGTTTAAGTTTACTCTCTGTACATGCCTGCTTTATCTAGGAACGTTCTACGATGTCTGTAAAAATGGTTGTCTGGAAGAGATCGCTTTAAGCGATAAGACTGCCTTTGTACTATATTGTCTTACTGTTACTATGTTTTACTGTCTTTGTATGTACAATAAAGAGTTATAAATAAATAAATAAGTCTGATATACTCTGTCATATAGTTTTGTAACAATATTGTGTACAATAAATTGTTAAATAAATAAATAAGTAACAAAATTGTGATTTACCTACATATTTCCTTGTTCACATTTTATCTAGTTTGATAAGAGAGAAAATAAGGACGTTCTGTTATAAAATTGGAACATGGCACTTATCACTTCACAACTACAGTAAAGCATCAGTGTTCTTTGTTACTATTGTTTAGATGTTTTCAATTTCCAAAAACATTCAATGACTAAGGCGCTAAAATGTAATAGTATTTCAATAGAAAAACATTTCAAAGTAAAACACAAATGAACTATGATGTGCAAGCATCAGTATTCGCTGCCTGTGCATTATATATTACACAACAATGTTACAAAGTTAAGACCTTAAGATAGTTCACAAAGGCGAGCTCATATCTGCAAGAGATCTCTTCCAGCTAACTTGAGAAATGTGGAAGCTATATCATGGGTACAGCATGGGTTGAGCATGTACTTTCAGATATAATTTAATAAAAACAAATATTAACCTAAACTAAATCCTATCATATTAATAGACATGTACATTCATAATAATAATACTATCATTACTGTGTATCATAAATCCAAAGTATAAACTCGCTTTCCACATTTGTGTAACTGAATATCCACTAAATTCTCCAAACAATTAAATGGGTGCATGCACTCACTATAATTTAGAGAATTTCTGGAAGGTTTACATGTGAAGCCAAGCAAGAAAAGCCATGTGAAGGCAAAGAGTCATCATAAGTAATAACAATAAAGACAAAACCATTGAGCACAACCACAATTTATAATTACAATGAGTTTGCGTTAGCATCTTTTCTTCAGTAGTTTCCCTATTGGCGGCAAGTTCACACCCAACAAGGTCACACCCAATTTTCTTTTTCTATTGGAATAAACATTACATACAATTTAAAAAATTGCCTTATCATTAACTTTGGTAAAATATAGCTATCCTAAAATTTCGAAATTGGTTGTGTAGTTTCAGAGATAGTGTGTTGTAACAAAAAAATAAACATCTTTATTATTTATATTCTACTTTAGATTGCATCTTTCATACAATTATTGGTTGAAAGAGATTACTTGAATGAATAGATTAGTTTAAAAAATACAAATCATAAGAACCCTTTTTACATTCCAAAATGTAACAAAAGCCATAAAGCTTGAAATAAGTTTTACTGCATTCAAACACTCAATTGAATATCAAAGTCTCCATTCATCCATTCATTACTGCATGCATAATTTATCCATAAGCCACTATAGTACAGACACATAAGGAACTAACTAAACATTAACAAAAACAAGCAACCATGAAGGAGGTTACTATGTTTTAAAGAAAAATATGTAATTTATTCTAATAAGGTGTGTGTTTTGAATTAGTCTATGCAAATCACAGAAAACTCTACTTTTTTTTTAAGACAGAGATCAATACACAAAAGCAAGTAATACAAAAGATTTCCGTCCGTATACAATGTGTAGCTATTTGGAGATGCTAAACTGATGGTTTGTTAGTGATTAGAGTGAAGGTCGCTAGATGAGAGGCTCGCTTACCTGCGCCATCTGCGGCCGTTGGTTCACATCCTTCATGTCGATACACCCGGGGTGAAGCACATTGAGCAAATTACAGAGGAGCACCCCATCCCGAAGAGTGTACGCCAAGTCGTGGATAGTGCTCGCCTCCCAATTCGCCTTGTGATCGGGACGCAACAAGCCACATCTCGTCAGCCAACCCGCGCACTCGCGCCACAGCTCCTCGCCTCCAGCAGCCATGTTTCACTTGATCTTAGCACCGCACATCGATAGTAATCGCACAAAGCACTGCGTTTTAATAATCAACAGGGCATTATTAACAAGGGTTAATTGATAATTGACACACAAATGGGCGCATCTATCTCGAACGACGGACGGCGACGGATCAGAATTTTTGACATTAAATTTTGGTGTTGCCACAATTAAAATCAATTTAACTTGTTACTGAAGAATCCTTTTTACAAATTTTATGCTGTGGTCTTCTTGGCACTTGGTTGGCACGTGGCAGGCAACACAGGGCTAAAGTGGGCGATACACGTACGAACTTAAAGTACGCGGTTTTTAAGGTCGCGAACTTACTCGGCTCGACGTGGATGACAGACGTACGTACTTGCTCATTACGCGATGTCGTCCATAGAGGAGGCTTTGTGTTATGCGGGAATAATACTGTACTATATAAATAAAACAAAAAAAGAGGCGAAAATGGCAAAAGTGGGTTAAATGCTGGCTTACGAAAATAGAGCTTTTATCCCACGTAATCGTATCCACTTCTTTCTCTTGACGTAACTCTTTAACTAAATGTAAAAGAGTTACATCAAGAGAAAGAAGACTTTCGTAATTATTTAAGAATGCCTGAGCCGTTATATAATGAACTCTTGAACTTAGTTACACCTATTATAGCCAAACAGGATATTTGTATGAGAGAAGCAATTTCACCGCATGAACGTTTAAGTGTGACATTGTGATTTTTGGCAGCTGGTGGAACATATATTTAATGTAGGTATACATCAGCAATATCAAGACAGTCATTGGGATATATTATTCCAGAGACGTGTGATGCAATATTCTCTGTACTAAAGGATTACATAAAGGTATGTCAATAAAATTAAGAAGTAGGTATTACAGATTTTATTTTTAATGAACACAATAATAATAATAATCATCATCATTTATTTCAAGTATCTGAAGACTCATACAATTTGTTAGTAGGTAGATACAATAACTTAATCTAATATTAGTATTAAAGTAAAATTTTCACTGCTGTGACGTGCAAGTTACAGCAGTGCCTTATATACGGGCAGTCTAGCCTGCCGGCTATCATCGCCAGGACGGTGTTGGAGCTGGCCCGCACAGTGCGCACCAGAGACGCGCACCGCTTGCGCATTGTGGTAAAGAAGCAATCGATGCGCGCCTCCGCGAACATGCCAGAGGTGCTACAGTAACGGGGCAGACCCACCACCGCCCTGAACGCGTTATTGAACTGGATGCGAAGGGCATTGTACGATATCTGTGTATAATCTACCCATAGGCTACACGTGTTAAGTGATGTGCAATATGCTTTAAAAACGTAACTCTAGCTTCCTTAAAACATCGTGCAAACCTACGGGCGATCATATTTGCTCTTATTGACAAAGCCCTTCGCTCCCGCTCAATGTCAGCGTTGTCTTTCAAATCAGCGGTGATAAGATGTCCTAAGTACTTAAACTCTACAACCCTTGTCAAAGGAACACCATTTAGTTTAAGGGGCGGTACACATGAAGGTCTTATTAAACACGCCTTAAACACCATAAACTTAGTTTGATTTATATTGTATTGCAACCCGTGTTTTATTGCATAGCTTTCACACACTTGTAAAAGCCTTCTTAGACCACACACCGACGCCCTCCGCAGCACTATGTCGTCTGCATAACTCAGATTGTTGACGCAGACGTCGTCAATGTGGCAGCCGACACGCCGACTGCTGAGCTCGTCGATCAGTGCGTTCACGTACAAGTTGAATAATGAAGGAGAGATCAGACCACCCTGTCTCACCCCACATTCTAGTCTGTAAGACTCCGACAGCGTGCCGGCCCATCTGACACTATTGACCTGGTGTCCATACCAATACTTGAAGATGTTCACAAGTTCTATTGGTAGATTAGAGTTCTGTAGTTTTGCCCATAGTATGTCGTAGGACATCAGGTCAAAAGCTTTCGACAAGTCGAGGAAGCAAGCGTAAACTGGAGTTTTTCGACTCGTGTAGTATTTCACGGTATGCTAGAGACACAATATTGCACTTTCCGTAGACAATGACGGCCGGAACCCAAATTGACTGTGGTGCAAATTAAGATATTTATTTAATTGTGTCTCAAGCATAGCATCAAACACTTTCGCAACAATTGTCGCCAAGGAAACGGGCCTATAGTTATTTTTATCCGAAACATTTCCCGTTTTATTTTTGACTACAGGCACAACTATTGTTTTCATGAGCTCGGGGGGTATGTACGAATGACTGACACACAACGAGAAAAGCATCGCTAAGACTCTCGATAAATGAGAGCCAGCGCACTGAAGGTGCTCGATGCTGAGACCATCGTGACCGGGAGATTTGTTTCTAGTCATCGACCTTATAGTCAAAGCCACATCCTTGGCAATAAATCTGGTCCCCACGGCCCCGATTGGCATCTCATCATCGGTCACCGTCCGCGACGAGCCCAAAGAAGACTGTGCTTGAAAATGATTTTTAAAAATCTCTGCAATTTCACCAGGGTCACTCGCGCCACCCACGCTCATCGGGAGGCCAGGCCTGACATTTGCCTTGTTTGTGTTTTGCCAAAAACCTTTCAAATCCCTAGCAGAATGCTTAGAGGCAAGAATATCCATCCTAATTTAGTCCTGATTGTCCTGGCACCATTTAAGCCTAGACTTGAATATACTGGTTTTATATCCAACTCTTTCGCGATGGTGGCAATGCGGCTCTGGAATGGTCTCCTATCTGAAATTAGACTTTTGACTAGCAAATTCTCATTTAAAAAGGCTGTACACAAGCATTATCTGCATTCCCCTTAATTACATTATTCCCCCTATTATTTACTCCTATGTATTATCCTATCTTTAGTATGTATTTGTTGTTTAACTAATTCTTGTATCTTTGTAAAATTGTATAAATTTAGCATTTATTGATGTAAAGTATCCCTTCCTTCACCTTATCGTATTGTTTATCCCGCACCGTCTACTGTTTTAGATTTCTTTTTGTCACGTTTGACTGGTAGATAAGGCTACTTTAGCTTTAAGTCCGCCAATGTACCTTTAGTGCATAAAGATTTAATAAATAAATAAATAAATAAATATCCGGTGACTTTTACACATATCATCATGAACATGACCTGTTTTAGGTCTGCCTTGAGATAACCATTCATTAAATAATTACCTGGCCTCCCGATGGGCGTCCCCAACGTGTCTGTTCCATCCAGTTACAGGTTTATGATTCCCACGCTTACGCTTGCCCCCCCGACCTGCCGATGCCCGGGCAGCACCACTTAGAGCAGATATATCATTGTCGCAAAGTCCATCCAGAATACTCCTATGCTGATGGTCGTCACAGTAACGATCAGCGCAAAGAATTAAATCACTAAGAAAGTCAATAGCTTTCAGACTGTTATTACACATTTCACGTGCGTGTGTCAGCTACTTTATATATGAATCTTTTTTCTGGCTCGGGTTGTTGACAGATGATGTCTATTATTTCATATGGCAACATTGGCAACACCTTAGTAGTGACGCGAGCGAGCCGTGGGTATACTGTCGATCGAACGATCTTTAGAAGTTATTTGTGATTATTGTGCTAAAAAGAAGCATTATAGGTGAATTTCAACTGCGTTGCAGGTAAGGCTTTCATAGTAAAATGATAATTGGGCATGTACATCCCGTAATTGTGTGAAATCACCTATTCATTTTTATCAATGACACACCCATGTATCGGCGAATTCCTCTGCATTTACACAAATTATTGTTAGAAATTACATCAATTAGTATCCAATTAATGCACTAACTTATGTATTCGCCTCAATAATATACTTCAGCTTCCTGCGGGAATCTATATTTGGCTCCAGTCGTTATCCTTATTAGGTTTATTTTGGACCATTACGTCATTGACCGTAAGGGGGAAGTCGGTTGAAGATCGTTGTAGCTATAGGTATGTATGATGGGCCCGGTAGCCGCTGGGCGGAGGCACAGCCGCCGGTGCGTGGAATCGGGAGCACCGTCGCGTGTCGCCTGTCCGCCTCTGTGCAGTACTTTCTATTGCATTTTGTAATTCTATGTGTGGAATATTGATAGCTCTTGATTGATAGTGCCAACCTTGAGATTGTAAGTGTTATCACTACATTTTTACCATTTATTTACACTCAGTGTAGCATCTTCTACCTACACTACACTGAAATTATAAAATAAATATCTTAGTGTTGTCTTTAACGTCTTCGTTGAGTTAGAAACACAGTGTTTTAAAGATAGACTCTCTCTCTCTCTCTATTTTAAATGTGAACCTGGTAAGTTAATTTGCATAAAAGTGAAAAGCTAAACTATTTTAAGTTATTTTATTGCAGCAGCAACTTCTGACTTAAAAATTTTTTGAGAGTTGGCTATTTGTGTTTTACTATATTTATATTGTTAAAATGTGCAATATGTTATAATGTTCTTGTCTTTTATTTCTTTTTATAAAGCATAAAATTTCTGGTATTGCCCTACACAACCAATATAGTTCGACTCCACCCACATTATGACACACTTAAATCTACTGATTTGATTACCTCAGTGGCAAGTGGCAACACAATCTATTAATGTAGATGTATCAATCCAGTGATATGAGTTGATAGTGTTTGTTAAAATAATGTTTGTTGTTAAACGTAAACTTAATGTACTCATGTAATGGCAAGAGAAGACAGCTTATTCCTGGTTATAATTCGGGTTTATTTTTTTATTAGGAACCTGCACATTTAAGTCTGAAAGCATTTGAATAATAAATTTAAGTATTTCAGTAGTTTCAGAGCTTACCCCTAATATACAACTTTTAAGGCAAATTTTGATAATTTGTGTTATAAACCACCGTGTTATTAGATGATAATGTAGCTTTCCATTGGTGAAAAATACTTATTAAATTGGTTCAGTAGTTTTTGAGTTTATCCATTACAAGAATGTGGCACACTAAATCTTTTGTTTATTAAATATTAGTTAAAATTTATCCCCTCTATTCTGGTTTTATTGAAATATGGGATACCTAGAACAACATACCAAAGAATTAGGAATTTTAATTATGTATTTGTGTCTATGGTGGTATATATTCATTGTATACATTAAAATAAGTAAATATGCTTGGACAATTGACACAGTGCCATCTAGCCCCAAAGCAAGCAAAGCTTGTGTTATGGGTGCCAGAAAACTGATAAACTACTTATATGTTTTTTAAATACATTTTTATTATACATACAACACCCAGACCCGTAACAGAAATTTAAATTTGTCATTTAAATTTCTGCTCAGTCGGGAATCAAACCCGGATCTCTCCATGGCAGACCAGCATGTAAACCAACTGAACCACTCCATCATCACAGCCCATAACAGTCCACTGCAGGATGTAGGGCCTCTCCCATGAAACGTGAGGTTATTGCCATAATCTCCACGGCATGCGGGTTGATGATCGCAGTGTTATATAAAAATGCCAACTGCCCATTTTCCAGCCTACGGAAACTAGATCCTTTGCCTCGAAAACATTAGTCGTCTTGTACGACACCCACTTGTGTAAGGAGTTGGTGCTATTCTACTCTGCCGGACACCACACGGCTATTGGCACTGAACCACTCATGTCGTCTAAACATTGCACATTCATAGCCTCTGCACAGATTTTAAGTATCATGTCATATTCATGTCAAAATTATCATTGACATGTGCAAAGAGACTCCACAAAACTCAGTACAGGTTGTAGACTCAGAACAGGTTGAATTCTATATTTTAGTTCTGCCCTGTAACAGACTTGGAAACCTAACAGAACAATTCTAATCATTTAAGTTATTCTATTTGATCTAGTCCAGTAAATTCTAATTTATAATGTTAAATTAAATTCTTTAATTCAATAACCTTACTCTTAATACTAGACACTTGAGGACTAAATGAAGTTTGGTACATTACAGATATAGACAAAATTATAAACATTTACAGTTTTGTTATTTTACTTACAAGTATATAAATTTTACAAATTACAATTACATCAACTATGACTTTTATTTAGATGAATTATGATTTGTTTTAGGTACCATACCTACCTATAAATCTTAACTTCATTCATGCACATCCAAGCCAAGTTACATTTCATTATAATATTCTCATGCAGATATTGTTACCAATGGCAACCAGGGAATACAAACTCATTTTTAATATTATAGCATGAGTGACGAAAATATGACTATAACTTATTAACTTGGTATTGTTGGTACCTATGTAAAAGTATTTAAAATAACAATTGAAAACCATGTATTTATTTGCTTCTAATTAGTAGTAAGTTTGCTAGTGCTGTCTATTGATTTTTCTTACTCAGTTCGCAATGAAACATTTTAGGAATTTTTAAGGCAGGCTTAGTTTTTCAATTAAAAAACAGAAAATAGAAACTTTGTTGCAGTTTTAGCGTCGCCGCGATGGCAGGTTGGTCACCCCTGTAGAAGTATTGATTACCAGAGTGGGAAAGCAGTATCTGCACTGAGCTGTGACCTGAATCTAGGTTTTACGTGATTTGCAGTCTAGTTATCTAATTTGCTACAATGATGCTTGCTATGTTGACTATACCTTATTACAGTTAAATAAGATACTCATATTTAACTACCTTGTTTTGTTTAGTTGTTTAAGCAATGTGAATGAGAATTCGTGTATTTACATTTACCGTTAATTTTTACTGATTCATTATGAAAATAAACTATACATAAGATAAGATTAATAAATAAATTATCTTGTTGCTGGCCGTTTCCGCGCGAATTTCGTTCGACACTCTCTGAACTTTCGATTACCGATAACAAATGTTGAATCAGCATAATGCAGGTACAGTTCAAGGCGATAAGTACTCACATCCCCACGATGGATACCTTTCGTAAGCCGTTTTCATCCGACCTCTCCATGTGTTTAAACCATCCCGGCATACCTCTTTCAATCCTAGTCACCATATCATCCTTTAGCTTATAACAAACTAAAATCTATTCCTCATTCTTGGTAGAATGAGAAATAGTAAGCTGAGCATGCTAAGTGATCTTAGGGACATCTTTTTTACGCGTAAGTAATAACTAAAGAGAAAGTTGAGCGAACTCAAACAGATTAGACCTGTAGGTCCCAGAACATTTTTTGGTAGGAATAGAACAACCGCGGCATTCAAAGCCTTACCGAACCGCGCGTTGCGGCCGCCAATAAACCTGGGCCATTATCTCGTCTGCGGAGATAACTAAGCGCGCTGAGTCACGAAGGCCACGTGACGTAACCGCCGACAAACGCTGATGTCAAGTGTTGTATGACCTCCGCCTTCTGTGTTAGTACATAAAACTGTTCAGTTCTATGTTCGATGGGGTTCGACGGCGTCCGACGTACAATGTAGCGCTTTATTCATAAAATTTGTGTGGAGACTTGCTAATTTTCTCAACGGTTTTCGGTGTTTTCATACGTGAGGCAAGTTGGGTAACATATTAGGCAACGTTGTGGTATCCGGGGCAGCTGGTTGATATGATAATTCTCTTATTAACGATATCCTACCGAAACAGTTGCAAGTTGGAGGCCATGATTTCTTTGTACCCTATTCACTCGTGTCATTTTTAGTATTTTGGTTAAATATTTCTTCATTACTTATCTAGCTTTTGGCCGCTACCACAGAGGACTATATAAATCGACTTCGTCTGCGTAAAATTCGGCTACTTTAGATTATTACACGCCCCCACCACGATACCGACTCGTTACGTTAATGGATTGATGGCTGTTCCAATTATAGCCCGATATGATTTATTAGCTATTTAAATATGAGAAGAAGTAACACAAGAGATGTGTGTATTTATTACATTCCCTTCTGATTCGCCTTGAACATGATCCAGGATTTTGCAGATCAGATAATTACAGTGGAGCGACTGCCATCTGACCTCCGTTACCCTGCTACCAGGGGAACCTAACCAGATTGGATCATAATTACACATTCAGGTCACAATGCTTTCCCTCACTGTAAGAGCATCGGTTAGCATTCAACTAATGTACATAACTCAGAAAACAGTAATAGGTACATGGCGGCAGTGGGCGCACCCGGTACCTTTGGTAAATGATGCACTTTATTTTCATGTAACAAAAATGCAGAACCGGTACGTAAGCGCTGTGAAGACTAATATGCCTCATGCATTCGTGTTATTTGAGCTGGCTGGATACCTTATCCTTCAAATCGGAACACAACAATGCAAACATCATAGCTTGGCCACTGATTTCGCGGAAAGAATAGATAAGCGGTACACACCCTATCGGTGGAGTCCCCTCAGGAAATATTCGAGATAATAATAACTATAACCGTGTTTGTAAATCCAATGTGTGTGACAATATATAAATCCCCTCAGAGTTGCCTTGACAGCCCTGCCACCTTTCAGATAGATATTTATCTGCGCTGATTTACCACACGCATGAAACTTTCTCGCTAGATAACCACATGACATTAAGGAATAAGATTATTAATAATACAGACATTACACGAGCGGAATTATGAAGTAGAAACAGACACCCTAGAGAATTGGACCCAATAGGCCGGAAGAGAAGGAAATCCATTTTTATGCTAATTGTCCGAAAATGACGTTACAGAAAAAAGTAGACGGTTTGCGAAGTAGACATTAAGAATTAGACAATGCGAAATAGGCGGATTGCTAAGTGGACCGATAGCGAAGTAGTGAAAATGAGAAATGGGCTATTTGATGAGTAGACCTCGCGCGCCTAACGCGTATAAAAACAGTAATTTATACTGTCTTTACTCCGTGGTGTATACTGGCTTATTTCGAATCGAAATGTTTTTTTAAGCACATATACTAATCCTAACACATCATTATCCATAGACCGCCCACTTGACCATTAGCCTAGTTTGATATGTTAAACAACGCTATAAATCGTAAGCAAGATAAGCTGTAGTATGTAGTCTCGTCACACTTTAGTACCTATAATATTTGTGGTAGGGAAAAAACATTACTCATATTTGCTACAGAACTCTATGGAACTGGTAAGGCGAGGCCGTTCACAAGCTTTTGTTTATTTACTCTGACAGACCAAACTGGAACGTGTTGCTCAAGGAGTAAGGGTCATTGTTGTATCACGCATTTTGGAACGCGGAGCGAAGCGTAAGTGCGAAAAAGTGTTACCTTTGATAGATTTTTGCTTGTTTTTAAAAAACAATTCCATTGAATAAAACATCTATTCGGCGATATTTATAGATCTACATATTTGTATATAAGAAATTGTAGTCGTGACTGTAAATCGTGAGATCTAAGCGATTAAAACTAATTTCTATAGGGTAGGGGATTTTAAAACTATTAAACAATATTTCAATAATGTTATCGGCGATACTCTTAGTTTAGTTCTTCAGCTATACTCTGTATTTTTTTAGATTGCAATTATAGCCTTCCACGCCAATCTGGACGTTTAAAAATATTCGATTCGATGAAATGGACGCCATGCCTGCCTTAAATAATATAACCAATAAATACAACATGATGCAACAAATATGCTTCTCTATAAAATATTGAAATTTATCTTCTGACTACTAGATACGAGACAAATTTTGCTCCCGCACAAGTTTTATTTGTTGGCAGACATCCTGTCCACTTATCTCAATATTTAATCCCTACCAGTTATTTTAGTCCCTGTAGTGAAATTACTGCAATAACGACGCAAATTAACAGTAAACCATTTGTTTTGTTGCAGTTGAACCTACGCATCCATCATGGAGCAGATCCCACCGCCGAAGGAGGTGAAGATCCTCGAGACCGCCGAGGACATCCAGGAGCGGCGAGAGCAGGTTGGTGCACTGTGATGAGTCGAAGTTACCCTTCGTTGCTTTAAATCCGGTAGATTTAAAACAAGGGCTGGCTCTCATTGTAACGGTGCATAGGCTCTATAAAAAGGGAGGAGGTCGTTACTGCCCTAAAAACTTTTGCCAGCACCGTCAGCCCAATCAGCTTTCTAAAATATCATCATCATCATCATCTGAGCGGTAAATCAGGGTTTTGCCAGGGCCCTCTTTCTCCATTTCACTGGGAAATCACTTTCTAAATATTCATTCATCTTTGCGTTAATATCCGGTTGTGCTCTCGCGCACGAGAGCCCGGAGTCCGCATTGACCATGATCCAGGATTGGGCAGATTAGATAATTACAGTGGAGCGACTGCCATCTGACCTCCGTGACCCTGCTACCAGGGGAACTTGACCAGATTGGATCATGGTTACACATTCACTCGCCTGAATGTGCAGGTTTCGTCACGATGTTAACCCTCGCGGTAAGAGCATCGGTTAGTATTCAACACATACATAACTCAGGAAAGAGTCATTGCTACATGGCGGCAGTGGGATTCGAATCCGGTACCTTTACCTCTAGGCCGCCGACGCTGTTATACTGAAATACATATTTAGTTATCTACTTATAAATTGCACCACCTCTCGTCCAGGTGCTGAACCGCTATGAAGACTTCAAGCAGGAGGCGCGCGCCAAGCGCGAGAAGCTGGAGGACTCGCGCCGCTTCCAGTACTTCAAGCGGGACGCCGACGAGCTGGAGTCCTGGATCCAGGAGAAGTTGCAGGCCGCCAGCGACGAGAGCTACAAGGATCCTACCAACTTGCAGGTCGGTTTATTTTGAAGTACCGTAAGAGGAGCTTTTACTTTGGTCCTGGATTAGGGGTCATCCATAAATTACGTCACACCTTAATAGGGAGGGAGGGTATTACTGAAATGTGACATAATGTGACAAGGGGCAGGGGGGGGTCAAAAATTTTGTGACATCACATGTTAAAAATTAATAATCAAACGCGATGTTTAGATGTGAATAAAAAATCTTAAAATTTAACGAACTTGATCCATATTTATTAATAATTTCGCATTCTCATGAAAAATGACGATAGCTGTTTTCTTTCAATTATTCTAAAATACATGGATAAATTTAAGAAATGTGTGACGTCACATCAGGAGGGGGTTATTATAAAATTGTGACAACCTGTGACAAGGACGGGGGCAGGGGCTCAAAAGTCCTAAAATTCGTGTGACGTAATTTATGGATGGCCCCTTAGGCCAAAATTGAAAACGCGGAGAGAACGATGTCGTTATAAATTTTGGGCTAAAGTAACACCCTAGGGTAAATGTAACCCTCTCTTACGACATGAATGAGATAAGTAATGAGCTAGTATTCAATTCTCATTGTATTGTTCCTCAAGGTTTCGACAATTGTTGCCGTTATGTAGTGTATTTTTCCAATTTTATTAAACGAATCTTTGACGGTCCAATATTTCGACGAAAGCTCTATATCTCCCCACGATATCGGCAGTCGACAATTACTATCACTAAATTCCGCAAGCGTAGTTGATACTAACCCCAATCCCTCTCCAACAGGCCAAGATCCAGAAGCACCAGGCGTTCGAGGCCGAGGTGGCCGCGCACTCCAACGCGATCGTGGTGCTCGACAACACCGGCACGGAAATGATATCCGGCGGCCACTTCGCCTCCGAGACCATTCGGAAGAGGCTGGACGAGCTCCACCGACTCTGGGAGCTGCTTCTCTCGAGGCTGGCCGAGAAGGGCATGAAGCTGCAACAGGCCTTGGTCCTGGTGCAGTTCCTGCGCCACTGCGATGAGGTCATGTTCTGGATCCATGATAAGGTCAGTGGATTTCAATGGTGTCGTGGTTGGGATGTGACGTATCCTAATGGTTCATGACGCATGAAGTTGATTTCGTTTGCAGTTTCTAGAATTAGTTTTGCGTGAAGGTACTCGTAAACAGTCAATTCAATTCAATTATTTATTTGCGTTAAAAATGGTCAAGTGTTAAGAACGGGATATGTCAAGTTATTTATTACTAGCGGCCCGCCCCGGCTTCGCATGGGTACCACTACGGGTACACGGGTTACACACGACCGCTGCGTAGGGAGCCGACCGCGCGAGTGAGCCGCGCGGCACTTTATTTCTTGATGACATTGACTCCCCTCCCGTACCCCGTGCTGCCTAGATAGCCGAGCGGACTGAGCGGCGAACACGCGACTTTTTTCTTATATTCACATTTTTAAACTCGTGATATCTTTCGAATGGAATGTCTGAATTAAATAATTAAAAAGTTATATAAAGGTATTGAAGCAGTCGTGAATATGAAGTGAATATTAATTTTGATAAGGATTAATACCAAGGTACAAATAAAGAGCGTTTTTTAGCGGCGGCATTTCAATTAAATTTTGAAAATAAAAGAACACTTATTGTGACATAACTATAATAGTTAGACATATACTGTCGCGACACTTTTTGTAGATAATGATGTGTTCTGCAAAGTCGTAGTACATTATTTTGTTCTATCATCAATAGTTTTCGCAGCACAGGCGATGTAAGGAATTTTTTGGGTATTTTTTTACACCTTGGGTTACATTATTGGAGTTTTATTAATAATCCGTAATTTTTTAGACAATATAATATAGCCTATGTCACCCGCGGATAGTGTAGCTTTCCAACGGTGAAAGAATTGTTGAAATCGGTCCAGTAGTTTCGAAGCCTATTCAATACGAACAAACAAAAAATCAAACATTTCCTCTTTATAATATTAGTATAGACAAAAACGCACATGAAACGCTCTATATTTTTGTTGCATGAAATGTTAATGTGTGGGTGATGCCTTCAGCATTCCATCAGGTGGGTGTCACTTTGATAGTATGTAATAACTGACCGAACAAAAATACTCAGGTAAAGCCTCTCTGCCAGTCTCACTGCTGCAACTCCTGTTCAGCCAGGATCTGGCTATTGTTAACTACATAACTCACAATTACAGCCCAGATGCATATAATTATTATCTTAATCCTCACAGTGACAACGCATCCGCAGTTCTGCACTTTTGGTAACTTGAAAACAAAGTGCATGAATCGTTGACTGACCAATTTATTTATTCATACTTTTGTACAACGTTACAGCTTAAAACTAATGCGTTGCACAAGTAAGATTATAAATTACAGCTACTATATACAAAATACTTATTATTTGGTTAAAATTTTTAGAAAACATTGCTATGCATATGCATAGTTGATGTTACGGGCGACAGTTACCGCTTATTAGCGGATGAGCTGTCTGCTCGTTTGTCGCTCTCTAGCCCCACGTTCCCCTATCGTTCTCCACACACCTGTTTAGCCAGGATTTTAACTGAAAAGTGTTGACCATTGTAAGGCCTACACATTAGAGTCGCACGAGTTACCCCGGCCGGTCCATACAATGCGCGCGCGACAAGTATTCGGGTTAACCGCCAACTTATTTACAGGAAACGTTCGTCTGCGCGGACGAGTTCGGCTCTGACCTGGAGCACGTGGAGGTGCTGCAACGGAAATTCGACGAGTTCCAGAAGGACATGGCGGCGCAGGAGTACCGGGTCACCGAGGTCAACCAGCTGGCCGAGCGACTGGTGCTCGAGGGTCACCCGGAGAGGGAGACCATCGTGAAGAGGAAGGACGTGAGTATCGCGGGTGTTCCGATACCGTTGCCTCCAGTCGCCGTGTAGGCGTTGACGGGGACAGCGATAGAAAACCTTGTCACAACTAGTGTCAAATAAGAAGAGACTTGGCGGGTCACGTGGTTCGACTTGCGCTGTATACGATTACCTGCGCAAAATCCCCTCCACTGCCATTTGACAAGTCTCTTCTTTCATGACGCGGGTTATAGGATATTGAATAGCGAGAAGAGAAAGTTCGTGATACTATCATGCTTTTCAATCGTAATATTTTTCACTATTTATTTTTATTTAAATTGACTAGATTTAGACATACAGTATTTAACTCAAAATACCACCTTGATCGGCAACGTATTCACGACCATCTTGCGGCCTAACCGCCTAACTCGAATGCTATCGCTTATGACTTGCCATCACGTCTGCTCGCGCGCCGAGAATGTAACGAGCGAAAGAAGCCTATAAAGCTATCGCAAAGAGTTGGGCGATGTGGTCCCTGGTGTTGTTGTCCATGGGCGGCGGTGATCACTTACCATGACCAACTTACTACGACCCGTAGGTTTGTATGCCCTCTTTATAAACCACCACCTTCCCACCCCCTACAGGAGCTAAACGAAGCCTGGCAGCGTCTCCGCCAGATGGCGCTGATGCGCCAAGAACGCTTGTTCGGCGCTCACGAGATCCAGCGATTCAACCGCGACGCCGACGAGACCATCGCATGGATATCGGAGAAGGACGTTGTGCTGGGATCGGACGACTACGGCCGGGACTTGGCCACCGTCCAGACTTTGCAGGTGAGAATTGACGGTTGCTGTGTTTGATGGTATTGGGGCTGTTCCGCTGATTGAATCAAGGGTTCTCCGTAAGAAACTCGAGTACAACAAAGCAGAGATCAAGTCTCCTAACTTGGAAGGTGGCTGGAGCTCGGTTGAAGTCCGCAAAAGCGTAGGAAACTCAAGTCCACCAGAGGAGGAGGCTTAACATACATTGAACTGTTGTATGGGGAGTGTCTTTTTCACTATTTATCGTTTTTACTTAGCGATAGAAATGACGTCTTTGACACACATAGACTACATGACATCTGATCACAAGGAGGTATTTCCTGTGTAAAATCGCCTCTGAATATTCTTGTTTCCATGAAACGGGGCCGCTATGCATACTCATTAAAAAATTTAAATACAGTTTTTCATGTTCCCGAAAAGTTATGGAAACGGGTAAGTGTTCCATTTTAAGCGGGCACCCGTCATATGATACTTGAATTCTAACCGATGCTCTTATGGTGAGGGTAAACATCGTAATGAAACCTACATTCAATCTGGCCAGGTTCCGCTGGTCACTAAGATCAGATGGTAGTCGCTCCACTGTAATTACCTGATCGCCAAATCCTGGATCACGGTCGAGCCTGTGCTCGGGAGCACAACCGGGCCTTCAACGCCAAAAGATCATCATTTTATTTTACTTATCCCACGATAACTTAGTAGCGCCTGTTGTGTCATCTATAACTCTGCATTTCATGTACGTTTCATGTGTACAATAAACTGAGAAGTAAAATAAATAATAGACAATATTGAGGCCCGTGCTCGAGAGTACAACCGGGACTTCAACGCCAAAAGACCAACATTTATTTTTACTCATCACATGTTATTGTTTGTCGTGTCCAGCGCAAGCATGAGGGCGTAGAACGGGACCTGGCGGCGCTGGAGGATAAGGTCGCCACTCTGGGGGGAGAGGCGGCGCGGCTGGCCGCCATACACGCAGACCACGCGCCCGCCATACACGGCAAGCGGGACGAGATCACCAACGCCTGGCAGAGCCTCGTGCAGAAGGCCAAGGTACGGGACACAGACGCATACACTTACAGATACCATCACATTTATAGCAAGAGTCCTAGAGTTGACCTAGAGGATAACCTTGGTCATGAAGGTGAAGAAGGTGCATATAAGAAGTGGCGAGCCAGTTGCGATGCTCATGTTCTATTTGCTTCAAAGTACAAAAAGGTCAACCATACAATTCGCGGTCCTAACGAAATTGTTCTTGAAATCGCAACTTTGAAGTCTCGTAACTTTTTTGTTTTTGGAGATATTTAAATAAAAATTTCACCGTTTTGTTTCATTTTACTCATATTTTTATATCCAGTTGAAAAAACAAATTAGGAAACTTCCTCATTACACAACAGTGTAACTAGGAGGTGTAACACAGCAGGTAATACAGCGATCACATTGTAGATGTCGCCATTACACCCCGATTACGCTACAGGTACTAATACAGTACAGCGCTTCCACTACAGATACCACCATTATACCACCCGAATCTGGTTTTGATACCAATACGGGTGAATAATCAATGTAATAATGTCATAAGAAATGCTATAGTTTGTGCATTAAAACTGACGGAATGTCTAAATATGAACAAGATTTGAATTGCAAAAAATGAACTACCTGGAGAGGTTTTTCCTGGAGAGTACAACATCTTCAAGAAAGGGATATAAAGATTTTTCCGGGGTCGGCAACGCGTGGGTGATGCCCCTGGTATTGCAAACGTCCATAGGCTGCGGTGACTGCTTACCATCAGGCAGGCCGTAAACTTGTTTGCCACTAATCGTATCTCCCCCGGCCACAGGAGCGTCGCTCGGAGCTGGAGTCGTCGTACGCGCTGCACCGCTTTCTGGCGGACTACCGCGACCTGAGCTCGTGGATGGGCGACATCCGCGCGCTGATCGCCGCCGACGACCTCGCCAAGGACGTGCCCGGGGCCGAGGCGCTGTTGGAGAGGCATCAGGAGCATAAGGTAGCGGGCTCAGTGGGGCTCGGCTCGGGGTTGTGGTCAGTGCGGACTACCGCGACCTGAGCTCGTGGATGGGCGACATCCGCGCGCTGATCGCCGCCGACGACCTCGCCAAGGACGTGCCCGGGGCCGAGGCGCTGTTGGAGAGGCATCAGGAGCATAAGGTAGCGGGCTCAGTGGGGCTCGGCTCGGGGTTGTGGTCAGTGCGGACTACCGCGACCTGAGCTCGTGGATGGGCGACATCCGCGCGCTGATCGCCGCCGACGACCTCGCCAAGGACGTGCCCGGGGCCGAGGCGCTGTTGGAGAGGCATCAGGAGCATAAGGTAGCGGGCTCAGTGGGGCTTGGCTCGGGGTTGTGGTCAGTGCGGACTACCGCGACCTGAGCTCGTGGATGGGCGACATCCGCGCGACATCCGGGCGATGGTGCACTATTCAAATGGAATGCATACTCATCATCATCATCATCATAAAGGCCAGTCCCGGCTTATGACAGTTATCTCGCATCCGACTCAGCGATGTCAATCTGGATTGGAATAGATAGCATATTGTTTGACGGAAATTAGAAAATTGGCACCCTTTTTTTGACCATAGAATTTAATCGACTAAAAGGTCTAACGGTCTTATTTGTAAAAGATTCTGGGAGATTTAAAAACTTGCTAAATTAAGTTTTTTGAAAAACATTTTTCATAAACACATAGAGCTAAAATGCTCACTTAACTTTTTATTAAGGCTTGGCTTCTATTGATTTTATGTTTTTGGCTATAAATTCATCAGAACAACAACACACATATGATATTCCCCTACACCATATTATATTCCCTTACGAGACCGTCCTTCGATTCCTCGTTCGGACGTCACAATAGATAGACGCGTTTGTTGTTGCTGAGGAATGTGCAACACTAAAAAAAAACCTGGTTTAAGAGTGTGAAGTGATATATGTTAAATGTAGTTTTCATTGAATAAATACAAATACATAAAAAATACGATCACACACGCAGGGCGAGATGGACGCCCGCGAGGACGTGGTCCGGTCGTGCGTGACCGCGGGCTCCGCCCTGGTGTCGGGCGGGCACCGCGCCGCCGACGACGTCGAAGCTGCCCTGGAAGCCCTGCGGCGCGACCACGCAGCCCTACACGCGCTGTGGGAGCAACGCCGAGTGCTGTACCTCCAGTGCATGGACCTGCAGGTCTTCTACAGGGACACCGAGCAGGCGGACGCTTGGATGCATAAGCAGGAGGTTTGGATACTTTTTCTTCTTGCTTTTTAGATTAGTTGAATGCTCATTGATGCGCGTCATTGCGTGCGCATTTGTTACTAACATTAGATAAAATGTTTTTGTGCACAAGATGCTAATAAACTATGGACAATTGTCTGAAATAAATGGTTATTTATTTAGTTGTTTATTGCTCCTGCTATTTCTTTATCAGTCTCGCACCATGACGAAAGAAACTCCTTTTAATGCGTGTGTAACTTTTGGTATATACAATGGCCGGTGTTAAAAAATAACTGGCATAATAAGTAGAATTCCTATATGGCACAATATGGCGAATCGGCACATTCATAACCTATCAACACAATAGAAATTTTAGAGATGAAACGGATAGTGGTTTGGCCGGATACCGGATATCCGGTCAGCCTTTTAGCCGGATAGCCGGATATTCGGCGGAACTTAGTCTCTGAACAAGTTTGTGCAAGCTGTAATCGTGGGGTGGGATTTTAGACAACTGCATGTGTTTACGTGATTTCTAGTAATCCTTCAATGAGAATAATTTGAACGTTGATTTGAACAATTCTTTCGACCTTGAAAGGAGTCGTAGTTTCGAAATGCGGGCTTACACATGCCCCCAGTATACCGGAGGACAAACATTTACCTCTAAATATAGAGAATTTTGTATTTTTATCCAGTATAAACCTTGATAGACTTTACAAAAAAATTTATACTAAACAACACTTGTCAAAACAACACATGAAATTAGAGAACGCCGAATGCGATGGTATGGGCATGTGCTCTGTCACCCCAAAGACCACTATGGTGCAAGTAGCCCTAAATTTGTCGACGGCGATGCGTTGCCGCGGAAGACCCCACACGCAACGTGGTTAACGGCGGTCCAACAGGACCTGCCGGTCTAGTCATCTTTGACAGCTCCGCTTGCGTGATGCGTGTATGGTAGAAAATTGACAGTTCGACTATTTCTACCAACATCTACATTGACTCTGATTGTGTAGGATCATCCGCCAATCCGCCTCCTTTGTACACCGAAAGTACGTGAATTGTCTACGGACCAAGAATTTCTACCACAAACAGCTTATGTCAGATAACGTTAGCTTATGTCAAATCCCATACATTTTTTCTACCACAAACGATTGTAGATTAACGAAACCTCTTGGCTAAGGCCGCTGAAGGATAAGATCATTGACGCGGCTACTGCTCAGAGATGATAAAAATATTTTTTATGGAATACTCATACATTTTTTACTATCCGGTATCCGGCTGTATAGTAAATTAGGGTCGAATAGGCCGGATACCGGATATCAACCGGATATCCGTTTCATCTCTAGAAATTATACCATAGACATCTTTACGTAGTAAATGGTTTCTTTTTTGTCACTGGTCTCACAAGACTTTGCTTGGCTGCAATTTAGTGGTTACGCTCATTGATTATTTTGAACTGTCGGGCGAAGTCGTGTATAATGGTGCGACAACCATCATCATCAGTGGGTCATCATCATCAAATAAGTCGAAAGACGCGCCCATAGCAGAGCATGGGCCGGTTCTATGCCTTCCGCATCCAGCTGGTACCTGCTTTTTTACCGAGTAGTGCGTGCACCTTCTTTGAGACCTACCCACGCTGCGTCTTCCGGTACGTGGTCGCCACTATCAAACTTTACTGTCCAATCGGCCATCTGTTCTGCGATATATGTGCGCCCACTTGCGTAGTGCGTAACTATACCTATAGTTGTTTCCAAGATAATTTCATATTCCCCCCTAACCCAGGCATTCCTCGCCAACGAAGACGTCGGCGACTCCCTGGATTCCGTGGAAGCTCTGCTCAAGAAGCACGAGGACTTCGAGAAGTCGCTCGCGGCGCAGGAGGAGAAGATCAAGGCCTTGGACGAGTCAGCTTCGATGCTGATTGACGGCCAGCATTACGCTGCTGACGACGTGGCCCAGAGGAGGGAGATGGTCAGTATTTGAGCTTATGAATAATACGGTATGAGGAAAATGGTCCCACGGGAGACCTAAGAAGCGATGGAATTATATCGCAGATGAAGATAATTATCTTTTTTCTGATTATAATAGCAATTTAGGGAAGATGCAACTGTTTCTCGTAACACAGGTATATAAGTACCTAGCTCGAGAAGCAGTGTATAAAATGTAAGCAACAATTATGGAAATAAATAACTATTTTATTTTATTTAACATAATAGAACTAAGGGCCGTTCCCACGAAAGGGTAGATCGGGCGGGTTGGAGATCGCAGTGTCATAAATATAACAATGGAAAACGCTGCTGCCCATTTTTCAGACTATGGAGACTCTAGATCTTATGCCTCGAAAACGTCGACTTGTATCCACACCCACAGCTGTAAGGGGTTGGTGTTATTCTACTCTGATGGACACCAGACGACATGAAGATAATATTTTTGTTAATATAAAGTAACTGACGATTGCTTTCTAGAGTTGATGAATATTTGCGGTTTCTGCCATCAACTGACTGTCAAATCGATGATTCAATTCACCCGCGCGTATTCTCTAATCTAATTATTACATCGATCACCTTACTACAATTTGGAAGCAACCAGGGCAACGATCGAAATATCATTAGAACAATGTCCCAATGTTTTAAGGGATTGTTCCGGGTTTCCCACCGCGTACTATATCGGGCTACTCGTACACAAAGGTACGCGGTAGGAAACACGGAACATACCCTTAAAATGTGTGATAATAACCGCGATCGCTTAAAACATTAATCTTGCGGAGGGAAAACATCGTGATGAAACCTGCAAATTCGGGCAACTGAATTTGTAACCATGATCCAATCTGGTCATGTTCCCCCGGTAGCAGTACGGTGATCAGATGGTGGTCGCTCCACTGTAATAACCTGATCGCCAAATCCTGGATGGTCAAGGCGGACCCCGGGCCCTCGTGTTCGAGAGCACAACCGGGACATTAACGCTAAGATGAGTTGAAAATGGCCGCGTGGTGACAGAAGATCAAGAGTCTCTGTCTAGTAGCTCAAGAGTCTAGCTATTACGGTTCCAAAGATACAGTCACTAAGAGTTTCAGTGTATGGGTAGCCCCATAGTGGCGGGCGGGCTGCCGGCCTGGTGACGTCATATCTAGATCGCGGCAGCAATAATTTCGCGAAAAAGTATGTAAACTTAAATATTGTATAACTCAGTCATTTATGAACGGATTTCAAATTTTTTTTTGCTGGCTTGTTGGTTTTGATCCATATTTTAACACTATGTCATTAAATATGGCAATATCAATATTAGGAAACTTCCTCATTGGGCAGCAGCATTTTCCATTGATATATTTAAACACTGCGATCTCCAACCCGCCTGCCAAGCATCGACCAAACGACCTCCCCTTTCGTGGGAGAGGCCCTAAGTCCTGCAGTGGACTGTTACGGGCTGTGATGATGATGAGTTGGAAACATGTATGTTGTGACGTTTCCAGCTGTTGGAGCGTCGCGCCGCACTGCTGGAGAAGTCAAGTCAGCGCCGCGCACTTCTGGAAGACGCCTACAAGTACCAGCAGTTCGAACGCGACTGCGACGAGACCAAGGGTCAGTACCGACTGCCGACTGCTGATGCGAACACATCTGCATTATCTTTGTTTTTATGCCACAAAGGGTGCAAATGGAAAGCATGGATGCCTGATGGTAAACAGTCACAGCAGCCTATGGACGTTTGCAATACCAGGGGCATCACCCACGCTTTGCCGACCCCGTAAAACCCTTTTCACCCCTTTCTTGAAGAAGTCCACGAGAGTACAACACTCTCCAGGTAAAGCTTCTCCAGGTAGCTCATTCTACAACCTTAGTGTGCGTGGGAGAAAGTTCCTTTGAAACCGCACAGTTCGCGACCAATACGGCTCCAAGGTGTGAGTATGAACTCCCTGTCGGAATAAGACAGAACCAATTCTTTTGGCGCCATGGGTGATTTCACTGATTCCCAAGATACAGGTTATTCCTAATTTGGGAAGCCGGGCAACAAAAATTGTTTTGTACTTATCACACCTGCCATTTTAACAACCTTCTAAACTGTTTTTTAAATAAATAAAGATTATTATTATTAAAAAAACATTCTCAACGACATCTTAAATTACTAATAACATTGAATGGGCAAAAAACAAATTTTATAATGATATTGTTATAATACTTTAAATTAATAATTTTGAAATATTTGTAAATAATTATTGATTAATGACATTATTTAAATTCTAAAATTAGTTAATGCATCTAAAATTTGTATGCCGATGGCAGGTCGCAGAGGCTCCATACTTAATCTGTACCTAACAACTGTATAAGCTGTGTACCACAAACGACTAAATTATTATGATTATGATTATGACTTCTCTCTCCCGTACCCAGGCTGGATAAACGAGAAGCTGAAGTTCGCGACGGACGACTCGTACCTGGACCCGACCAACCTGAACGGGAAGGTGCAGAAGCACCAGAACTTCGAACAGGAGCTGTTGGCCAACAAGCCTCGCGTCGACGAGATTGCGGCCGCAGGCGCCAGGTTGCTCGAGCAGGAACACTTTGCTAAGGGTACGTGGAACTTCTATGGTTAGATGGAGATCCTGATTTCTGTAAAGGTTGCCTGGAAGAGATCGCTTGTAGCGATAAGGCCGGCTTTGCTCATATGTGTTCCTTGTTATTGTAAGTGATTGGTATTGTTATGTTTTATAAGCAATATAGTGTTTATCTGTCTATCTATCTGATCCTACTATCCCCTTCCTACCTTCTCCATGCTTATGCTTTCCTCGTTTCTCCTTCTTTCCTACATCCTTCCTCCATCCATCCTTCAGCCTTATCTTTTTCCTTGTTCCTATTCCTCCATCGCTGTTTCTTCCTTACTCCTGCCTTGTTCACTCCTTACTTCCTTCTTCCTATTTCTTTCTTTGTTTCTTCCTCCCTCCATCCTTCCTTTCTCCACCCATCCCTACTCCTGCCTTCCTTCCTCCTGCCTTACTCCCTTTCTCAAACCGATCATCGATCAGATGGGCCACCTAGTTACTCGGTCACACCAAACGGTCACGAATTCATTCCTTCCTTATTCATTCCTTACTTCCTCCTTCTTTGTTCCTTCCTTCCTCAATCCATCCTTACTCCCTCTTTTTTTGTTCCTTCCTTCCTCCATCCGTCCTTACTCCCCCTTTCCTCCCTTCTTCCTCCTCCTTTACTCTCTTTCTCAAACCAATCGTCGAGCAGATGGGCCACCTAGATAATCCAATATAATATTATAATTCCCTCAGCCCAAATCGAGGCCCGGCTAGGCGAGTTGGCCGGGCTATGGGAGCGGCTGGCGGCCGCGTCCGAGCTGAAAGGCAGTAAGCTGCAGGAAGCAGCCCAGCAGCAGCAGTACAACCGCGCCGTGGAGGACGTCGAGCTCTGGCTCTCGGAGCTGGAGGGACAGCTCCTCAGCGAGGACTATGGGAAGGTACGCTGGAATTAAACGGCACGGTGGTACGGTGAGGGAAAACCCACTGCCGCCATGTACCAATAACTCTTTTCTGAGTTATGTGGAATACTTACCGATGCTGTGGTGAGGGAAAACAACGTGATGTAACCTGCACGTTCAGGCGACAGATTTTGTAACCATGATTTAATTTAGTCAGGTGCCCCTGGTAGCAGGGTCGCAGTGGTCAGATGGCAGTCGCTCGTAATTACCTGATCTGCCAAATCCTGGATAATGGTCGAGGCGGACCCCAGGCCTTCGTGCTTGAGAGCACAATCGGGACATTAACTCCAAAATGATTCTTTTACGAGAAAGTACGGTCGACAAGTCGACCGCAAAGGACAGTATGGGAGTAGCATAGGATGGGATGCAGTGACGCCATTTTATCGTAAATACGCGCGAATGTGCTGTTACGTCAGTCTTTAGAACTGCTCCCATATTGTAGAAATCGATTTAGTTAAAGGCTCCACAATCTGCTATTCACGCTTTATAATAAACATGAAGCCGTTTACACTACAACTGTGGAATAAGCAGCAGTTTTTCCAAGAATGGGGCTTTTAAGAAACGAATTACCTACTTACCTTCAACTTTCTCAAGGGCTCTTTCTGCTACGGACTGTTGATGATTGAAGTATTATCTAAGCAACATGGGACGAATTCGATTCCCGGCCAAGCAGAAGTGATGAATTTTAATCTCTGTTACGGGTCTGTATTTAAATTAAATATAAGTAGTTTATCAGTCATCTAGCACCCACAACACAAGCTTTGCTTACTTTTGAGCTAGATGGCGCTGTGTGTATTGTCCAAGTAACCCCCCTTCTCCCCCCCAGGACCTGACAAGCGTGCAGAACCTCCAGAAGAAGCATGCACTGCTGGAAGCGGACGTGGGCTCGCACGCGGAGCGGATCGACGCCGTTCGCACGCAGGCAGAACAGTTCGTGCACGGCGGGCACTTCGATGCGGACAATATTAGGGCTAAGCGGGTAGGTGGGCAGGTTGCCTGGGTTGCACAACTTTTTTTATGTCCCATAATGTACCCATATTTTATATGTATTTAATTGCTGTTAAACTGTGAAATGAACTAATAAATAAATGTCATACGGTAGGCAAACAGCCAAGCGGGCCGCCTGAAGGAAAGCGGTCACCACTGCCTATAGACATTAGCAACACCAAGAGTATCGCCGATGCGTTGCCCACCTCTATAACACGTTGCTCTGGCAGCATAAAGGCAAATGTGCAGGGGCACTGCTAAAGCCACGGTTCCCCGAATCACTCCCGGGAGCACTGGAGACCTTACTCACCGGCAGAAACACAATACTATTTAAAATAGGATCGTTTGGCTGCGGTATTCTGTAAGGTGGAGGTACTTCCCCAGTCGGGCGGCTCTAATTCGAACGGGATACCCCGCTATGCTCTACCTCTTTTATAAATACTTATCGGGGAAGTGACTCGGGCAGATAGTTCCAGTCCTTTGCAGTGCGCAAAGTTCGCAGTGTTTTAAACTAAACTCGCGTTTAATTATAAGTGCACACTTTTTATACTTTTTTTAGTTACATAAAAATTTACGCCAATATGGGCGTTGTTATGCTCAAATTTTGATTAGAAGTGACGTTACAAGCCCCCACTCCCAAACTTTGATACATTTTTAATTTTCCCTATTGCTTGCCCCGTATAGACCTGTCTAATAATTATATTATCATCCAGGATGTCCTGGTAGCCCGCTACGCGGCCCTGGACAAGCCGATGGCGGTTCGCAAGCGTCGTCTGCTGGACTCTCTCCAGGCGCAACAGCTGTTCCGGGACCTGGACGACGAGGCCGCCTGGATCCGCGAAAAGGAGCCCATCATCGCGTCCACCAACAGAGGTACGAGATTTGGCGTTCGCTGTTTAACCGTTTTAGGAGGACACGGTCAATAATGTACACCGACTTAATGATATCAATAAAAAATTGTCATCTTGGCGTTAATGTTCCGGTTGTGCTCTCGCGTGCGGGGGTTCGGATTCCGCCTTAACCATGATGTAGGATTTGACAGATTTCGTGACCATGTTACCTGGGGAACTTGACCAGATTGGATCATGGTTACACATTCAGTCGCCTGAATGTGCAGGTTTCATCACGACGTTATGCCTCACCGTAAGAGCACCTGTTTGCATTCAACTAATGTACTTAGAAACGAGCCATTGGTACTTGGACGCTGTTGGTATTCGAACCCGGTACCTTACACTTACGAGTCGGATACCTTAACTACTCGGCCACCGAGTAGGGGGGGACACTCCTTTCACCTAACCAAATCCGTAATCAACCAAATATAAGAAGAGGTGGTCAGAATACCGTAGCTAAACAATGCCATTTTATATTCCTGCTGGTAAGTAAGGTTTCCATGGAATTTGGGAACTATGGCTTTGACAGTGGAGAGGCATAAATTGACTGGTTGATAAGAGAGAGCATCGTGTCCCGGGCGATTGCAAGCTTCCGAAACAAACTCAGAGGCCCATAATTGAGACTAGGTTTTAGTGCTGCTATTGATTTTCTTTGATTTTTCGAAACAATTATCATAAATTTTGATTTAGTTTGATTTAAAACAGGACAGTTTCTCTCGCTCCATTCAAAGACTCTATCTAAATCATCGTTTAAGCTTTTGATTGCCGCATCGATATCATTACGGGCTACAAGGACGTAAACTTGGATGTCGTCGGCATAAATATGGTACTTACAGCTACGAATACAGTTAACAATATCTGACGTGTATATAATAAATAGAATTTAAACAACCACGAGCTATACCACAAATAGATGTTCCTAAAAACGAGGGAGGGAGAAGTAAGGGAAAATGAAAATGAAAAAGTATTTAACTAATTAGGATTACGTAAATTAATCTGTTTTCAAACGCCAAAAATCTAACGGAAAGCAAAGAGAAAGTTAAGCGATCTCATCCAGGGATATTGCCTTATTGTCAACCGTATGGCAAAACAATTAACGGTTCACCTGTCGATCGTAGGCCGCGACCTGATCGGCGTCCAGAACCTGATGAAGAAGCACCAGGCGGTGATGGGGGAGATGGCGCAGCACGAGGCGCGCGTGGCGGCCGTGCACGCCGCCGGGGTCGCGCTCCGGGACGCGGGGCACTTCGCCGCCGACGAGATCGCGGCCCGGCTCGACCACCTGGGCCGGCAGTGGACCGCCTTGCAGGAGAAGGCGCAGCAGGTTGGTGCCAGTGTTGGGGTGCTGGGTCGCAGCGGAGCAGGGTGGGGACCGCCGCCGGGGTCGCGCTCCGGGACGCGGGGCACTTCGCCGCCGACGAGATCGCGGCCCGGCTCGACCACCTGGGCCGGCAGTGGACCGCCTTGCAGGAGAAGGCGCAGCAGGTTGGTGGCAGTGTTGGGGTGCTGGGTCGCAGCGGAGCAGGGTGGGGACCGCCGCCGGGGTCGCGCTCCGGGACGCGGGGCACTTCGCCGCCGACGAGATCGCGGCCCGGCTCGACCACCTGGGCCGGCAGTGGACCGCCTTGCAGGAGAAGGCGCAGCAGGTTGGTGGCAGTGTTGGGGTGCTGGGTCGCAGCGGAGCAGGGTGGGGACATTATCTTGGGATACTGTCTCTTTTTTATGGCAGCGTGAAGAGCAGCTATTGGTGACCTGGTCTTGGGGTACTCTGTCTCTTATTTATAGCAACGCGAAGAGCAACTACTGATGACTTTGTCTTGGGGTGGGGTACTATCTCTTTTTGATACAGGTTGGTAACCTTGTATACTGTGTCTCTTTTTGATGGCTGCGCGAAGAGCCGCTAAGCCCGATACGTGGCCTTTCATGGACCTCTGGAAGTCTATAGGCGCAGACATCTTCACCCTTCTCACCTAATACCTACGTTACGAACCTGAGTTCGTGCGCCATCTATATAAATCCGGCATTGCCATTTGCCACTCTTCGTTCTGGCTAATTCGTCATCAAACACACCTGTTCCCAACATAACAGCTTTCATATTCCCCGCCCAGCGCAAGCAAGACCTGGAAGACTCGCTGCAGGCGCAGCAGTACTTCGCCGACGCCAACGAGGCGGAGTCCTGGATGCGCGAGAAGGAGCCGATGGTGAACGCGCAGGACTACGGCAAGGACGAGGACTCGTCCGAAGCGCTGCTGAAGAAGCACGAAGCGCTGCTGTCTGATTTGGAAGCGTTCAGGAACACCATCAAGTCGCTGAAGGAGCAGGCCGATGCTTGCCGGGTGAGTTTGATGGTTGAGCTTTTGGTGTTTAAAAGACTGCTTTCATAACTTAACTTGTCTAGACTTTTTGGCAGAGGATTTTTTCATATTTTAAAGTTTGCTTTCTCGAGCCCACCGA
This sequence comes from Blastobasis lacticolella, assembly GCA_905147135.1. Lineage (NCBI taxonomy): Eukaryota > Metazoa > Arthropoda > Insecta > Lepidoptera > Blastobasidae > Blastobasis > Blastobasis lacticolella. Next base: position 2,027,176 of record LR990046.1, read on the forward strand.
CCGCCGAGTTCGCTTGAGGATGATTCTTGAGCTGTGACATCTCCAATTCGACATTATCTCTAGGCAAAAAACTGTATGAAAACGGCACTGAAATTGATCTTTGATAAAATACGACTGTCAAAGATTATTGAGTAAATATTTTTTGGCTGCAGTAGACATTTCAATGTCATTATTTGTGGAGATTTGTGACTAGAAAAACTGTCGAAATCGAGATGTCATAGCGCGAGAATTAGTCCCCAGCACGGCTATCACAACTGTATCCGCGAAACGGCTCGCGCCGCGATAGAGCGTTTCTTTGTTCCAAAGATGGATGGAAGAGAAAGCAGTATCTTTGTTGTGCCTTTTCTCGCTTATTGCGCGCGAGAGCAACTCGTGCCAGCCGTACAGGTCGGTCTCCGGTCGTACATATGTCACCCATGTGATCTAACAAATAAGTGCAATAATTGCGAATTACGACCAAACTTTAGAATTCAAATTTCAGCTGACCAAGATCATCTCTGTTGGAGATTTGTGGCTGATTGTAGTACTTACCCACTGAATGTGTGTTCCCGTACCCCAAGGATCAGTATCGCCATTGAGAGTGTGCGCGATCCATAGCAACTTAATTTGCCCCGCATACGGTTAAAAATGGCATAGCAAAATTGAATCACCATGGATTTATTTCGCTACACCAATTTCAGACCTACACGGGGCACATTGAGTTGCTTTTTGATCGCTCTTGCCGTCAATCGCGTTACGGATAAGGGGAATACGGAGAGAATAGATATATAGAGAAACTCGTTATTGCACAAAAAATTACAAGAAAAAAAATGTAAAAAAAAAGGTATTTTCAAACATTGTGGGCAAAGGTCTAACAAGATACTAACAAGCTATGGACCATCGTCTGAAATAAATATTTATTTATTATTATTATCTATTTATCACTACCAGCTATCTCTTCCATCCGAACTTTCCCCTGAACCCCACATTTCCGTGTCCAGCAACAAGAGTCCCCGGCCGTGGACCAGTCCGGCAAGGAGTGCGTGGTGGCGCTCTACGACTACGCGGAGAAGTCCCCGCGAGAGGTCTCCATGAAGCGAGGCGACGTGCTCACCCTACTCAACTCTAACAACAAGGTAGGGTGTCTCACAACACCATTGTTATTTTTTCTTTTTCTAGTCATCATCATCATCGTCATATGAGCTAGAAGACGCCCACTGCTGGGCATAGGCCTCCCCCAGAGATCTCCACAGTCTTTTTCTAGCATACTAGTGAGATCAGATAACACATTATAAAGGTATGTTCCGGGTTTCCTACCGCGTACCTTTGTTGACGAGTAGCGTAATAATAACTGCGATAGTTTAAAACATTATGTGAGATTAGATAAGTTTAGATTATTGCTCCCTGTTTTGGCGCTTGGACTCTGAGTTGGTTCTTTGTGCGTGTTGTGAGATAGCTAGAAGAGATACGTCACATAAAAATAACACAACACGTAAAACTTGTAAGTTGAAAGAACAATTTCAAATATTTGATCTAAATCCTGAGTAATCAATCAAACTGATAAATGGCATTAACGCCTTTGAATTGATGTTATAAAAATATAGTATACCTCGACATAGACTACTGAGGAGACAAAAGACAAAAACATATGCATTTTCATGTTAAATACTTAGTTAAATTATGTTTATTAAATTAGTGAAAGTAATTCGTTGATTTCATTTTAAGGCCAGAACCGTGTAAAGCATTTGTTTTCTTTTTTTGCACCGATACACCAAACTGGATCGCGTGACTCATAGAATATTTATAGGTCATAGAATTTATGGCTCATAGAACGCATCACGCATTTTAGAACGCAGAACGATGCACAAAGTGCGAATATTAGTATATTTTCGCTTATAATTAAAAAACTATACCATAAATAAAAAAATCCATTCAGTGTTACTCTTAGTTTAGTTATAGATATTTGTGTAAAAGAAATTGTAATCGTGGCCGTAAATTCTGAGATCTAAGCAATCAAAACGAATTTCTGCAGGGTTTTCAAAAATCTATTGTGATACTTTTGGTTTAGTTCTTCAGCTATCCTTTGTATTTATTTTAGATTAGAATTATGTTCTGAGACGTCAATAAGGACGGTTAAAAATAAGTCGTTCCTATGAAATGGACGCCATGCCCGCCTTAATCAAAACATTGGAGAATATGATTTGTAATATTTTACTAAAATTATTTTATTTATCTGCTACTTCTTCCGCGTGTAATCCGATAAAAGGTACCTCTCCTGTTATTTGTAATCCAACATATAAATGAGGGTAACCGACCGACCTTATCTCACCACAACCACATGTGGGTTTCATATTATTACTTTCCAGTGGCGTGCCTAGGGGTCCAGAGTAAGGCAAGCCGAGAGATGAAGTTTGTGTAGTTTTTACGGATATTAAAAATAAATCCATCCCCTTGCCACATTACTGATCAATCCTCACTTATCACTCTTCAGTTTTATACCAGCAATATAACTTGTGAGAGAGACAACCAACAATTCAATGAGTTTGGTACACCGATCTATGAAATTGTCTTATAAGCGATTTACTAATCTGAGAAATAGGTATAATAGGAATACATATAAGGAAATAATTTGTTATTTTCTGAGGAATGATTAAAAACTTTACCTTTTCCATGCAAATCAAAACTTGTGCACATTTTAAACCATCACAAGGGACTTTACTTCGTCTATTGTTGATCAATCTAATTAAATCACTTTTACTACAAAACACAACACAAACACAACAAAAAACTAATTACTTATCTGCCCGAACGGCTCAAACAAAACAATAGTGAAGTTGGTACGTATTACAGCATTCGACAAACGTACCTACTGCGCATGCGCGAAGTTGCCATTTTCAAATATCCGTGTACAACTTCATACGCATGCAGGGCTTAAAGTCTCGTACAATTTACTATATAAACAAACGTATAGTTATATCTCATTATAGGACAGTTTTCATATGTAAGAAAGAGACATACCGGCCGGAATCAAAGCCCGCTTACAAGCCAGCGCGTGCGAGCGAGATGACTGACCGAGTCTCAATTTCCTCAACTCGCGTGTGCGTTCGGATCGTGTTTCGTAACCTAGGCGCACGATGGCGCTGCTGTGCGGCGCGGCAGTTTGAAATGCATTAGGAGCGCGAACTTTAAATAGTTCGCGCTCGCATTATCTTTGATTTTTTATCGATAATTATTTTTATAAGGCAAGCCCGGCTTTTGGGCTTGTATGACAGTAACGCCACTGTTACTTTCGTGTATCAATGTGTTGTCTTATCAATCCTTATCAGAATACAGCGAAATTACAACACCAGTAGTCAATTCACGGTCAAACCGTACAGACGCACTCTAAACAAATTTGCTTCTTGCGTCACCTCATTTCTAGATCGTATTTGTGCTCATGCTATGTAGCCACGCGCAGGTTGACTACAAGTAGTACAAACTATATACTTGTGTTACTACTAGTGTTCTGTTCTGTACATTTCTAGCAACCTTATTTTTGTTTCGTTGATATCTGACGCGCAATAAGTGATAGGCGCGGCGGAATATTTTGTTTTGTTGTAGTGAAGATTTTGTTCTCTAATTCTTTTCAGAATCGTATATCGAGCGTTGATTTGTCGCCGCTATTGATTCATAAAACATTGTGAATGATTTAGTGTGGCGGGCGCGGCGTGTAGCGCTCCCATCGATTTCACGGCTCACTAAATTCAATGTCAATGTTAACATACGACATATGGTCGACTGAGGAACTGTTCCCAATGGATTTACGCATGATACGCGGCGATAGTTTTGGACTACGAATATTTGTACATATAAGTGGTTTAGTGTGATGTTGCAGCTGTAGAAACAGGAAATAATATCACTTACCGAGATATTATTTTGGTCAAATTCAGTTGTGAATTGTTTTTTATTATGTTATTTGAGTTGGTCACAATACGAATCGAACAGCAAAATAACTTAGAATACCTACTCGTTCCCTACTGTTTTCAAGACACACAAGTCAACGTGACCGCCTCCTTACAAGACAAGTCTATACTGCGATCTGCGAGCGTACCTCGAGATAGATCTGCTTCAAACCGCATGTTTATATAACCAGCGCTAAACAAGCGCTAACCTAATATGATGATCGTTTGCCGCATCAGTTGACGATCGCGCCCTCCTCGAAAACAGCGCCCGCGAAAAATGTAGCTTAGCCAAATAGTTGGAAACCCTCTGTGATAAATAAGTGATACTTAAATAGTTCTAGATTTAGTGTAGTGTTGTCAGTATGATAGTCCTCACTTGGATGTGCGTGGTCCTGTTCGCAAATGTCGTCTATAAAAGAAATGATAGGAGAAGGATTTTGTTTCGAGTAAGTTTTTTCTTTTATAGCTGTGTTGTTGAATAAATTATTTACTGGTGAAATCGCTTACGAGTCGGACCCCTTAACCATTAGACTACTGACGCTAGGAAGAGCCTTTTACAGGAAAATATTTGAATTCTCCAATTCCTATCTATCGCGTGTGAAAAACTATTTTTGTGTAGGTATGGTGAGGTGTACCTTCATATTGTATCAATTTCCCACACTTTAATAACTTCCTTGAAATTGTTTATAAAACAAGATATATTAATCTTTATTTTAATTTTGACGCACGAAAATGAGTACGTGCTCATAATACTATTCAAGCAACTCGATAAAACCATAGATTAGCTCCTCTTAGGCAGAAAACAACTACTCTACGTTTTTGTTATAAATAATGAAGGATGGGTGGCAGTTACCGCTTTCCATCAAGTGGTTAATCTATTCGATTGTCGCTATCTATGGGTGTACGAAAAATATATAATAATAATCTAGTCACAGGGTGCCAAACGGCTCCCGGGAATGTTGAACCGGTCTCGAGAGTTCCCAGCGGAAGATAAATAAATAAATAAAAAGGTATTTATATAGCATTTAGCTCAGACAAACTTATACAGATCTTGGACAACCACACTTTGCCAACGATGTTAGGAGGCACATCTAACGAATGGCGAGCGCTGTTGCGGCGCTAAAGTTCGACCAGCCTCAACGTACAAAACGGTCACCCAGCTCCCGGAATCTGCGAGCGTTGCTTAACTATGGTCATCGGTCTCGCAGGCACGCTGTCACTATTCCAGTGCCGCTTCCACGAAAAATATCCCAACGACAATTGACGTAATACGCATTTCCTCCAGGACTGGTGGAAGGTGGAAGTGAACGACAGGCAGGGCTTCGTGCCGGCAGCGTACGTGAAGAAGATCGACGCGGGACTCTCCTCCTCGCAGCAGAACCTCGTCGACTCCAGCTCCATCGCCGCCAGGCAGAACCAGGTGGGATTGGTGCACGCTATTGTGGGCCTTATTCACAACTAACAGTTGGACCTGTGATTGGGGAAGTCAGTCGAGATTGCACTTTATTGTTGTGTAGCGAGAATTGGTTTTTCCTTGTAGAGCCAACACAACGACGACTTGTTACGACGATAGACGAATTCTTGTGTAACTAGAATGATTCGACATTCTGGTTACATTGACTTTTAGAGTCAATATGTATAAAATACATAGGCTCTTTTAAAGGCAACCTCGAATAGCTGTGGCAAAGCCATGTGATTGCACTTTATAGCCAGGTAACGAGAGTATTTTTCTGAAGTATATTTAAATAATTACCACAGTCATCAATATAATATTCTATGCTGCGGTTATTGTCTATTCCGTATTGCAGTTCTTCCAAATATCAGAACCTTTTTTTATTAAATTGAAACAGGCCTCAATTCACCGTCTTCAAATTATGAAATTATTTGAGTCATGTAAATTACTCGATTCAAATTTGAATGTGTTCCATCAATATTTTCGTTCTATGCGATGTTGCGTTCGCAACGCAGCCTAGGTTTCTATTGTTTGTGATATAATGGGTGTTGCCTTGTGAAAATATCGTGCGAATCTAAACAGCATTCGAACAACATCTAAACAAGACCATAGAAAATACAGGCGTGTGCTATAACAATAGTGAACACGCCAAATTGAATAGCATTTTTAGTATTTCAAAATATTATCTATACTTTTTATACGTGAAATCACGTAACTTTAAATAAAAAGGAATATCGGTGTAAGGGTGTGTCAGGGATTCTGTGGGCGAGGATTTCCCCTTCTGTCAAGGCGACAATATTTAAGATTGATTTTTTCGATAGTTGTTTATTAATGTCTGTCCCGGGCCTATCTATCGCATAGATCTCATTGCCTAAAACAACTAAATCTACTTTACACAGTTAGGCCAACAACGTGGTCCTGTGTAACGAACATATCGCTTAGGTCGAGACTCTTAACTGTCAGCATACCATTGCAAGGAAAAATCGTTCTTGTTGTCTTTGACGTGCAACTGAACTTCGACCTTAGGGTAATAAAGTAACGATCGACTTTACAAGAGCATCACATAAGCCCTCTCTTCCACAGATCGACGCCCAGTACGACAACTTGTTGGCGCTGGCTCGAGAGCGCCAGAACAAGCTCAACGAGACCGTGAAGGCTTACGTGCTTGTTCGCGAGGCCGCTGAGCTACACACATGGATCAAGGACAAGGTTAGTAGTAGCTTTATTTGATCATTCCCATACAGAACTATAATATTTTATGAGTTTAGACCAGTAGAACTCTTACTAGGCGGGTTCACTTGCGGTGTGATTTCATCTGATGAGGTGGTAAAGGAGCAGAAGTGTAGATGAAACTTGGAATACTGATGGTGGGAGTATTTGATCAAGTTGTAATATTATGGATTACTTCACTAGAGAATTTTTTTTATCACAAAATTGCGTGTCCTTAGTGATGTTCAGTGTATTTTCTTCTCAGTCAGGAAGACTTCCCCTGATCTATCAATTTACAAACTTACTGTATGTGAAAGAAAATATATCTAGAACTTATGATGTCTGGAACCGCACAGTACGTGACCACTAAAGTCGAAGGATAATAAACTTTTTGTCTACAACGAGTGTTACGATGATGGAACAGTAACGATGCGACTCCGAAACCTAAAACACATGTCTAACACCCCTTCTTTCCGCTTCGCAGGAGATGCACGCCCAGGTCCAGGACGTTGGCGAGGACCTGGAGCAGGTGGAGGTGATGCAGAAGAAGTTCGACGACTTCCAGAACGACTTGCGGGCGAACGAGGTCCGCTTGGCCGAGATGAACGAGATCGCCGTCCAACTGATGACCGTGGGGCAGACCGAGGCCGCGTTGAAGATCAAGACCCAGATGCAGGTATAGTTGTTGCGACATCTATCGCTCCAATGGGGAAATTCAATAATACTCACATTACAAGTACACGAACATAAGGTTGGCAAGCATCCGCACATAGATGGCGCTGACCGTCCTTCATCGCGCTAGAGAAGTGTGCCAACCTCCGCGGCATAAATACAACTTCCGACTTAACCATTTCCACCTTCTCCCTCTTCGCTTGCCAACATTGGCGGCTACCTAGACTAGAATATTCTATTCTGTTCTAGAGAGTGATTTACGATGTGACTGTCGATGGAGTGTGCCTAGATGCTAAGTTATTGGTGATATCTTTGCATTAATTTGTCACTCTACATCTGCTTGAAATATGAAGCGCAACATTTTTATTATACAGGTGTATGTATATGACCTCAAATAAAATTATATGTTATGACTTTTACGAATGACGTTTAAAAACCTTGGCATAAGTTGCCATACAGAGATATTTTCTTTTAATAAGCGATTCGGACTTAGCTTGCTGTTTTTCTACTATCGTACGCTGTTCTGTTGCTCAAATAGGGCTGCTCAACAATACTCAGATTACAAGTACACGAACATAAGGTTAGCAAGCATACGCATATAGATGGAGCTGACCGTCTTATATCGCGCTATAGTATTAGATCGAATTAAAGATAAAAAATGTAAATAATTGGCAACCCATACTATAAAAATAACCCAAATGGTGGATTATTTAAAATCATTGAAATATTGATTAAAATTATTACATTCAAAATGAAATAAAATCATATGAATATTTTAAAATATTTTACTGAATTAAATAGGGAACTATGTTTTTTTTGTAACATATTTGTGCTGTTTCAATAAAATATGGGTAGTTTTCATTTATGCCACTGGTAATGGTAAGAACTTCTAAACCTTTGGTTCGTTGTTACAGTACATTATTGCAAAGGCAGTAGTAGGAAAGTAGGGGATTGACCGACGCCGAGACATATTTAATTAATTTCTCAAATAATAATACATAAAATAATATAAGATTCAAAATGGCGGCCACTTCTTTCTAATATTGGACTTTTCTAATTAGTGTTCTTGGACTAATAGTTTCCGAGTTACTTATTACGTTTTTAATCAATTGAATAAATGAGGGTACATCGATTTGTTTCGTTTTCGAAAGTTTACCAGCTATTGTAAATCACACTGAAAAGTGTGCATGATGCATAACCACTTGGTTATGCAAACCAAAGGTTTTATACCCCTGGATAGTCTCTTTGACATTGACAGTTGTGTGTTTACATTTATGATTTTTAATTTTATCTCCAACTACTAACCTGGATGCCTAAGATACAAGTAAATCATTAACTTAGTTTAGGTATCCGAACTATCAATAACTAGAATTAAGTACCTATTATCATTTGTGCAAGAGTTGTAAATAATGTAGCCTCGATTTTATTTGTACCCATTTACCATAAGTAGATTTAGATTTGGCCGTGTGGTGTCCGGCAGAGTAGAATAGCACCAACCCCTTACACTCATACGTGTCGTACAAGGCGACTAATGTTTTCGAGGCAAAAGATCAAGAGTCTCCGTAGTTTGGAAAATGGGTACCAGCATTTTCCATTGTTATATTTAAACACTGCGATCTCCAACCCGCCTGCCAAGCGTGGAGATTATGCCAATGACCTCCCCTTTCGTGGGAGAGGCCCTAAGTCTTGCAGTGGACTGTTACGGGCTGTGATGATGATGATGACCATAAGTAGGTATGTTGTAATTTGTAATTCACTCGTAATTTTTGTTTAATTTTATTTGAATGAATAAATGTATTGATTGATTGATCTCTCCCCGTCCCCGTCCCGTCCCCAGGAGCTGAACTCGAAGTGGTCGTCGCTGCAGCAGCTGACGTCGGCGCGCGCCACGCAGCTGGGCTCGGCGCACGAGGTGCAGCGCTTCCACCGCGACGTGGACGAGACCAAGGACTGGATCGCGGAGAAGGAGGCCGCGCTCGCCGCCGACGACCTCGGGAAGGACCTGCGCTCCGTGCAGACTTTGCAGCGTAAGCACTGCTAGTTTTTTTTTCTTTTTTTTTTGTATATAGACTTGCATTTGACCTCAACTCACCTGATGGAGAGCGACGATGAGGTCGGTGGAGCATGCGTGCCTAGAGGATACCTATTCACTCTTTATTTGAAGACCCCTAGGTTATACTTATAGGAAAGCATTTTGTTTTGTAAATAGGCTTGCATTTGACCTCAACTCTCCTGATGGAAAGCGACGATGAGGTCGGTGGAGCATGCGTGCCTAGAAGATACCTATTCACTCTTGATTTGAAGACGCCAAGGTTATACTTATCGGGGTGCATTTTTTTTGTAAATAGGCTTGCATTTGACCTCAACTCTGGATGGAAAGCGACGATGAGGTCGGTGGAGCATGCGCGCCTAGAGGATACCTATTCACTCTTGATTTGAAGACGCCAAGGTTATACTTATCGAGGAGCAGTGACTCGGGCAGAGAGTTCCAGTCCTTTGCAGTGCGCATAAGAAAAGTGGATGCAAAACGCTCAGTACGAGATGGTGGGACGTCTACCATAAATGGATGACGATTTTTTGTCCCCCTCGTCGTTCGATAATAAAAAGGGCACGGTGGAACAAGGTTGTGGTGCTCCTGGACTGTGGCTGCTGGGGGACGGCTGGATCGACACCCCATGAATAGATGGGATTTTACTTTACACACTGTACGCCTGTACCTTGCGTAACGTGACGGATGTTGCCGCGAAAGATGTAAAATTGTGTCTCAGTTAGTTCAACACAGAGTGAAAGAGCTAGCTGGAGTTATTTGGCTGACATATGCTACACATAGTCCCAATACATATAGTCGCATTGCACTTGGCATAGGGCTCCCGCAAGGCATTGTCCTAGCCACAAGACCTCTTACACTACGTTTGCCCAACCGTGGTCTCGAGAACATTGTGTACAAAAACAGTTGCATGACAAAAACGAACAGCTACTGATTTTTTTTTTAATTTTAACGGTTATTCATTCGAAAAATTTTGTCCAGGGTCACATCACTCACACAGAACACTAATTTAGTTTCTCTATACTTCATATCTAAAACGACGGTATCTTTTTTATGCTGTTTTGCATAATATTGAAATAGTGTCTCGACCAGTGTACTTTTATAATATTGGAATTATGTCTCGACCAATCCCACTGCCCCCCCACCAGGCAAGCACGAAGGCCTGGAACGCGACCTGGCCGCCCTGGGCGACAAGATCCGCCAGCTGGACGACACCGCCTCGCGGCTGATGGCCACTCACGGGGACTCCGCCGACGCCACCTACAGCAAGCAGCGCGAGATCACGGACGCCTGGCAACAGCTGCAGGCGAGAGCGCACGCCAGGAAGGAGAAGCTGCTGGACTCCTATGATTTGCAGAGGTTCGTTTTTTTTTTATTGTCAATAGACTTGCATTGAGACCATAGGCGTAGGAAGAGGCCGGGTGGGCCGTGCCCACCCCAGAATGGTCTGGTGCCCACCCCAGGATGGGGTGCTCACTGGCTGTACATTGGCGATAGACTCGGCTTCATCGGCCACCTCAGGGGCCAGGCCCCCCACTGGAAAATAGCCCTAGATACGCCAATGATTGAGACCTCAACTCACCATCAGGAAAGCGACGACGGCGGTGGTTTTTTGTTTTGTTACCTAGGGAGGCACACAGGCCGACGGTCTGTCTGGTGGCGCGCGGCCACCGTCGTCCAGGACAGCAACCTATGAGGCTCAGATGCGGTGCTGAAATTTGAGGAAGCTAGCAGACATGCTTTATGAACGAGTTATAGTCTATAGGAAAAGAGTGTGACGCCAAGTCGAAAGGTCACCACTGCGAATCACGCATCGACAGCACGTACCTATCACACTCCATAGGAAAGAAGAGTTTGGAGTTGCCTTCTCGTGCCGTCATACGTAACTTGGCGATGGTCTGCTGTTTTACCCATGGATGTGTGAAGCGGGCTAGTGAATTTTTACGTATAGAAATACGTACAAATTCACTAGACCGCTTCATCACCCGTTGGACTTTACAAAAACGAATTTGACCTGCATTATTTTGTTCCGATGACCATAAAAAACCTTTGTCCCAGATTCCTGTCGGACTACCGCGACCTGATGGCGTGGATCAACTCCATGATGGCGCTTGTGAGCTCCGAGGAGCTCGCCAACGACGTCACCGGCGCCGAGGCACTGCTCGAGAGACATCAGGTATGCACTGCGTAGTATTTAATAACGATTATATTAAATGTCAATAAAACGCATATTTACAAGATAAAGGTTATTTGTTCTAGGTAGTCTGCAATCGACTATGACTCATAATCAATTGTCTTATGTCACACTCCCACAAGTCTGTTTAGAATTCACAATGCGACGAATGCATATTTAGATCTTCAGTAAATAACAATAATATCAGGCAATTGTCATTTAGCATAATCTTTAGAAGCGTTGTATTAATATTATGAGTATTTACAACACGCGACTCGTGCAACGTAAACTAAACAAACATTTGCAGTGTGGATTCTATTTGGCCATGAGGAAACGCTGATATTATGCTTGGTTTATGTTAAAAGCGTTAGTGAGACAATGGATGCTGGAGGAACAAAACCCAACAATATGGAAAGCTGGTGAAAGCCCTATGCCTAGCAGGAGGTCTCTCTTCATCCGCGGCGGATATTTTGATAATGATTGTAAGGTTTAGGGATAAATAAGCCGTGCTATGTCTGGCAGACTAGAATCTAGCACCAATCCTATTCATTTAGGGTGAAATAAAAGGCTACTAATGTCATAGAGGCAGACCATCTTTCATCATCCGTTTTTTTTTAATATTGGGCAGGCATTTCACCTCACCTTATAGTATGTGACGATGCGGCTGAAGATGGAGCATGCCTGCCCAGAACAGCCTATTCACTCTAGCCTTAAAGAGTCCAGGTTGTATTGTTCGGGGAACACTAGCAAGTGTTCCATTCCTTATTCCTTCCACAAGGTAGACCGACGACCTGGTAAAGATCGCAGGTACCATTTGGATGCGGAAGGCACTTGATCGGCCTTTGTGGAGATCTCTGGGGGAGACCTATGCCCAGAAGTGGGCGTCTTGCGGCTGATATTATGATAATGTGTATTAGAAAGATCGAGTCAAAGCTGTTCCAGTATTTTTAACACTGCGATACCCAACCAAGAGTGGAAATAATGGAAATGTAGATATATGGAAGAGACTCAAATTCAGCAGTGGACTGTTTATGGGCTGGCGATGTGATGGGTAATATAGGCTAGACCTAGGCATTAAACCCCGGCTGGTGTTTCTAGACTCAACGGCTGGAGATAGACGCGCGTTACGGCGTGATGCCGCAGGTTAGCCGCACGCATGCGCTGTGTGCTCCGGGACTACACTCTATCTCACACACTCATACTCTACCTCACTCTCTCCGTGGCGTGTGTTAAGTACTTGAGATGGAGTGAATTTGTGGAATTATTTGAAGAGAGTTCAAAGGAGTTTTGTGTGAATTTATCAGCTTTTTTTGTTTGTTTGGCAAAGCCAAATGTTTTGTTGAAGCTTCTCTTTATTTTGTTGAAATGTAGTTATTATATATTTTTTTGTATCCAAGATTTTTATGATTGTCGACACCCATCTCTAATACTTGCACACAGAGTTACAGGTACACAAAAATGTAACAGAGTGTGGCGGCACTGCCACTCTACATTCACAAGTAACCATAGAGTTGGGGTAGAATTGCGTAACCCGTAGGATTAACAACCGGAGTATAATCTAACAACACAGTGTAGTTTCCGGCCTGGCATGACGGCTACGGAGCAAAAGAACAAAAACTGAGCTCCACATTGCTGTCATGTTAGCAAACACACAGATTTTCCTAATCTAATTGGGTGTTTTAATACGGTATCAATTTAGTTTTGTTTTATTTCGTTGTTATACAGTCACTTTCAAAAATATTTCGGCTGCGATGAGAGTTATTTTTAACCTATTTTTGTGAGATAACTTTATTTTGTAGAAATAATTTTGGAAACGACTGTACTTGTGAATTAATTTGTGTGATATTTTATTATGATTTTGTTACTTGAAGTTTTTGAGTGTTGTGAAGTTTTCCTATTCTTTTTAATTTGTTATAATATAATTTTAAAATATTTCCACGCTACCTCTAATTACATAGTTGGTGTTTAATATTTTTTAATCATAAATTCGGTCGATGTTAGCAAATACTCTGTACAGCAGTAACAGCTTTCTTTCAAGTAAATAGGTGCTTTCGGACCTAAGTACGTTAACATTTCTCTTTCATTGTAGGTACCATACATTTCTTCATTACTCTCTTTTTTAAATAATCACAATTTTATAAAGCAAAATAAATAAGAGGCGCCGGAAGCTTTACTAATCTATTCGCCTATATCCAGCCCCATTTAACTTCAACCTCGTGTAAATCATAGTCTCACAAAATTAAACAAAAAACATCAACCGCATAACTCCCATCTTATTCCATTCAAACCTTGCCACCCCATTGGCGGGCCGCGCCGCCATCTTGTCCCCACTATTCCATTCAAACCTTGCCACTTCCATTGGCGGACCGCGCCGCCATCTTGTCCCCCATATTCCATTCAAACCTTGCCACCCCATTGGCGGGCCGCGCCGCCATCTTGTCCCCACTATTCCATTCAAACCTTGCCACTTCCATTGGCGGACCGCGCCGCCATCTTGTCCCCCATATTCCATTCAAACCTTGCCACCCCATTGGCGGGCCGCGTCGCCATCTTGTCCCCCATATTCCATTCACACCTTGCCACCCCATTGGCGGACCGCGCCGCCATTTTGTCCCCACTATTCCATTCAAACCTGGCCACTTCCATTGGCGGACCGCGCCGCCATCTTGTCCCCCATATTCCATTCAAACCTTGCCACCCCATTGGCGGGCCGCGCCGCCATCTTGTCCCCACTATTCCATTCAAACCTTGCCACTTCCATTGGCGGACCGCGCCGCCATCTTGTCCCCCCTATTCCATTCAAACCTTGCCACCCCATTGGCGGGCCGTGCCGCCATCTTGTCCCCCATATGCCATTCAAACCTTGCCACCCCATTAACGGGCCGCGCCGCCATCTTGTCCCCCATATTCCATTCAAACCTTGCCACCCCATTGGCGGGCCGCGCCGCCATCTTGTCCCCACTATTCCATTCAAACCTTGCCACTTCCATTGGCGGACCGCGCCGCCATCTTGTCCCCACTATTCCATTCAAACCTTGCCACTTCCATTGGCGGACCGCGCCGCCATCTTGTCCCCCCTATTCCATTCAAACCTTGCCACCCCATTGGCGGGCCGTGCCGCCATCTTGTCCCCCATATGCCATTCAAACCTTGCCACCCCATTAACGGGCCGCGCCGCCATCTTGTCCCCCATATTCCATTCAAACCTTGCCACCCCATTGGCGGGCCGCGCCGCCATCTTGTCCCCCATATTCCATTCAAACCTTGCCACCCCATTGGCGGACCGCGCCGCCATCTTGTCCCCCTATTCCATTCAAACCTTGCCACCCCATTGACGGACCGCGCCGCCATCTTGTCCCCCCGAATCTCACACGCTGATTGGTCGCAGGAGCACCGCACGGAGATGGACGCGCGCGCGGGCACCTTCCAGGCGTTGGAGCTGTTTGGGCAGCAACTGCTGCAAGGCGGCCACTACGCCAGTGTGGATATACAGGAGAAGCTCAACAACATGGGCGACGCTAGGCAGGAGCTGGAGAAGTTAGTGGCATTTTGTAGTACTATTTAGTACTGATCCTCGCAAAACAGACCCGCCACTAGTCGACACGCAAAGAACAACTTACCATGATAAGTTGAATGCTAACCGATGCTTTTACGGTGAGGGAAAACATCGTGATTAAACCTGCACATTTAGGCGACTGAATGTGTAACCATGATCCAATCTGGTCAGGTTCCCCTGGTAGCAGTGTCACGGAGGTCAGATGGCAGTCGCTCCACTGTAATTATCTGATCTGCCAAATCCTGGATCATGGTCAAGTTGGCCCTCGTGCGCGAAGAGCTCAACCGGGACATTAACGCCAAGATTATAATTGTTTTTACTTAACTTATTATGTCTTAACTTATTAAGCAGTGACCCAAAAAGACTTCTGGCTGACACTTTGTCATATGCCACCGCTTTACAATACCGACATGATGGTAGTTATTCGCTTATTTTGTGTTGGTGTGTAATAGGGTTGATGACTGAAAATATTTGTTTTGTCATTTAAACAAAAAATAACGCTGATACAGTGCGTTGAAATGTTGCGTGACGTTCCGCCTAGGGTGAAATCTTACTCAGAAGTGATGTCACGAGCCCCCACTCCGAAACTGTCATACGCATTATCTTTGTCATTTTTAAATTATTTAGTTAATAAAAAAATACGTGTCTAATATTTTTTTATAATCTAACCGACGGACTAATTATAATTTTAAAGTGTTAACCCAGTCATAATCCCTATGGTAGAATGCGAACTACTCTGCTCTTTTCATCATCATTATCGTCCTAGCGCTTATCCCGGCCCTGCCGCTTTCCTACCCATTCTCTGCTCCATTATCCCTAGAGTTATATCACAACCCTCCTCCTCAGAGCCTGGGTCTCTCGCCGCGTGAAGCTGGACCAGAATCTGGAGCTCCAACTGTTCTACCGCGACTGCGAGCAAGCGGAGAACTGGATGGGTGCGCGCGAGGCGTTCCTGGCGCCCGTGGACGCCGCCGACAGCACCGCAGCGCCATCTTCCGACAACGTGGAACAGCTGATCAAGAAGCACGAGGACTTCGATAAGGCGATCAATGCGCATGTAAGTCACCCCACTGGCTATATGATAGATAGATGCACTCTTTATTGCAAACAAAATTACAAAAAAAGAAAATTTGACTGCTATTTTCAAACATTGTGGGCAAAATCGGCCTTATCTAGAAAGACAACCTAGGCACACAATATAGGCACACAGAGAAAATGAGTGAGACAGACATAAGTCAGACAAGCAACAGAAATAGCATTAATCATCTAGGTAAAATAATATACTATAAGCTAAAAATGATGATAAGCTTTTTATTTCTGCTGGGTCGATTAACTAATAGGACTACAAAAACTATAGCTAACGTGTCCGCTGGAGCGTGGGATTACCTACAGTAGCTATTCGGTAAAGCTTTCGGAACTTTTTTCCATACACTCTGTTCACACAACACGAAATTGTTCAAGAAGGATGTGAAAAGACTTATGATAAGGTTTAGAGTACGCACAAGTTCGAGATTTCACTCATTACCCTTTTTGTAGCAAGAGCAACGTGCCTCGGGGTTTTAGAGTATTGGTAGTCTATTGTATTACTGGTATTGCTAATGTCTATACGCAGCGGCGACTACTGTCCATCAGACGACTACTTGCCTGTAGCCCTAGCACATTTGTGCCCGCGACACAGCTCGCGCCGCGAGCAAGCGTCTGTTTCTTTTTCTCAATACTAAGATGAAAGAAAGCAGTATCTGTGTCGCGCTTTTTGTCCCTAATCGCGCGCGAGAGCAATTTGTGCTAGCCAGCCTGTTTGTCTATCATAAGAATTGTCTAAAAAATAACTGTCTATCATAAAAAAATCGTTACCGATTAAAACTTTAGATTGCAGCTAAACCTAAACATAACTCCCACAGGAGGAGAAGATAGCCCAACTCCAGACGCTGGCGGATCAGCTGATCGCGGCGGAGCACTACGCGGCCAACCCCATCGACGGCAAGCGGCGGCAGGTGCTGGACCGCTGGAGACACCTCAAGGAGGCGCTCATCGAGAAACGGTCCAGGTGGGTGGGATTGATATGCTGGGGTGTAGATTGCTTTTCGGTGAAACGGTCCAAGTGGGTGGGGTGGAAGTGCTGGGGATTAGATTGTTCTATTACCCGCGGTGTTCATGTGGTTCTAGAGTGTGAGGGACTAAACATGAACTAGGGAGTAAGGGATCTTTCAGACAGAGGATGATCACGCGGTCACGTATAGTCTCGTTTTGTATTCGAATTTGTTCGGGTTGCTGTGTGGGATGAAACGTCATGAAAGACAACGACCGCAGAACGAGAAGGCGGAACGCTTGACTGCGTGACCGCTCTCTGTCTGAAAGTTCCCTGAAGGAACACAGCGCAAAAGTGGCATTAGGTCTGTGACCGTTCAAAGAGACTAATAGAGTTTTGGAGGGATCTGGGCTGTCTAAATTAGCACGCCTTCATTACTTACAAAGGACCAACCCACGGAAAGGGGAGCCCAATAACCTAAACCTACTACCCGGGATTCACCAGTTGTTACGTGTCTATATTTTATTGTTGTTTCCCAGCGCAAAAAAGACGGATGTTATAAATTTTACGTGTGTATCTGTGTGTCTGTATGTAGCATCGTAGCTCCTGAACAAATGGGGTTCTTTCGATACGGTTTTCTTTACTAGAAAATCAGTTTAATATATATGGTTCATAGCTTTGTTTCATTAAATAGTTTGGGAACTATTTGATTATAATGTAGACTTTGACGGACATTTTTAGTAATCTATAGGTCATTTATAGGAACTAGGAAGGATGATAAGGCTGTCCCTTTCATAACTATTTCGATACTTTTTTTTACGTAACGAAACCTACCTTTGTAAAGCCGTTGTGTCAATGCCATGCGTGCGTTTCAGTACTTTAGGAAACATTTGAGTGTAAACTTTCAAACACAAGTCGTTGTCTGCTCGATTATGCCACAGCGCCTATGTAGCATATTATTTTTTTGTTAGTGTACAATGATTTTACAAGCAAACTTTGTGACAGACATTCATAAGCGTTTGTAAGAAACCTAAACCAACTATACATACCTACATTTGATTTGTTGGTTCGGGTTTATTTCCAAAGCCTTCTTGTTAATGTCGTCTTTGGTTTCATAGGCTGGGCGACGAGCAGACTTTGCAGCAGTTCTCGCGCGACGCGGATGAAATGGAGAACTGGATCGCGGAGAAGCTGCAACTCGCCACCGAGGAGAGCTACAAGGTATAGCCTCTTTTTTATTTTTGGGGAAATCCGTGAATTGGGAATACCCACCCAACGGTGGGTCATCGTGAGAACCTCGGATCATGAAGTGTGGCTAGCCCCCCCAATGGTCTAAGATCCATCATAGCCGCCCAGGCAACATAATATTCATACATAGCACAACAAAATATATTTCATTTATTACTCGATTACCGTATCGGACCCGTACTTGTACCATGATACGAGCAGACAACCCATACATTTTCTCGTATTTGAGTCGTGTTCTCTGACACTGACAATGCATCATGTATGTGTGCCTATATCAAACCTTGATATATTTTTCACATGGGGTTTCATAAAAAAAAATTCAGTTGGTGTCTGAGCGTTAAAATGAAACTCGTTTTATTTGGTAGCCGCTACCCATCTTGGCTAACAGGTGTTCTTATTTTTAGGTGGAGTAATTACGGGCTTCAATTACCCCGAGGGGTTATTCAAAACTATGTGACTTTACCTCTAACCCACCTCCCTCTCCCCAGGACCCGGCCAACATCCAGTCCAAGCACCAGAAGCACCAGGCGTTCGAGGCGGAGCTGGCGGCCAACGCGGAGCGGATCCAGTCCGTGCTGGCCATGGGCGGGAACCTCGTGCAGCGCGGACAGTGCAGCGGCAGCGAGGACGCCGTGCAGGTACGCACTAGCACGCACGCAACACCTGCCACACACCCACTAGCAGGCACCACCTACCACACACCCTCCCTCGCACTAACACGCACGCACGCGCCACGTACCACACACCCTCACTCGCACTGACACGCAGCCTCCACCTACCACACCCTCACTCGCACTGACACGCAGCCTCCACCTACCACACACTCATTCGCATTGACACACTGTCTCCACCTACCACACCCTCACTCGCACTGACACGTAGCCTGGCAAATACGCCAGCAAAAACATATTCAAGTACGCACACAATCTCATGCACGCTTACAGTCACACATACGCATACACTCTGCAGTCACATACGTACACACACGCACGTGAACTGGTACAAACACATCCAGTCACACACCCAACATCAGTTATCACACACACAAATCGTAAACGCCACGCATACCGACGCTCAAAACTAACATTCAATAAATACACTCCTCAAGATACCCTAGTTCAAACTTCATACAGTATTCTTACACTTTCTTTTATGCACAGGCCCGCTTGGCATCTATCGCGGACCAATGGGAGTTCCTCACGCAAAAGACCACGGAGAAATCCCTGAAACTGAAGGAGGCCAACAAGCAGCGCACCTACATCGCGGCCGTCAAGGACCTGGACTTCTGGCTGGGCGAGGTGGAGAGCCTCCTCACCTCCGAGGACTCCGGGAAGGACCTGGCTTCGGTCCAGAACCTGATGAAGAAGCACCAGCTGGTCGAGGCCGATATACAGGCGCACGAGGACAGGATCAACGGTTAGTGATTCGATAGCTGCTGGAATAATAATAACGTTGTTTGTTTGGGATGTTTGCTTGTCAACAAATCTTGATTGCAAACTGAAGTAGCAAAAGCTAGGCGTAGTGACTACTATGTAGCATCAAATTTTTTTTTATATTAAAACTAGCCAGACATTTGACCGTCATCTCACCTGTTGGTAAGTGACGATACCGATTCTGCTGAGTGTAGTCGCTGGTAATATCGAACATATCCGTCTACCCTCACTCGGATTCGACGGTTACCCTCACTTTGAGTTCTCGAACCGCTACCAACCCAAACCCGATATCTGTGACGATATTTTTGTAATAGAATAACTAAGAGTCTTTATTTTTCTTTTTATTTAGCGAAACAAAAGATTACATAATATAATGTAAAATTAACATGTCTTACTAGATATACTAGCCATTACGTAACCGTAAGTATTATATTTCAAGGTTTTGAAATACCATTGGCCGAGCAGTTACAAAACAAGTATTCAGCTAAAGCTAAAACCAGTGTTTTTCTTAAAAATGGAAATTAAGAAAGAAAAAAAAAACGAAAATCGTTTATTACATCCATCTCACACATGACACAGTACATTTGTGTACAATACATGGCATAATACACCATACAAGAAACAATAAGAGAGGGACAATGCTATTGTTACTTCGTTACCCGTGCCATAAGGAGACGTGCAACGGGGCCGCGGCTGACGCCATGGCGCTGGTTTTCAGTATGCCCCTCAGTGAAAACTACTGCTAGGTTTTAAAATCCATATATAAGTATGTATTTATTTATTTATTTATTTAATTAGCCGACAGATTTACATTTTTTTTTACAATGCTCTTAAACTATAGTAACAATAACAATTAACATAAATGTAAAGCCAATAACAGGCAAACCTAAAAGTATATAAGTAGTTTATCAGTTATCTAGCACCCATAGCACAAGCTTTGCTTACTTTGGGGCTAGATGTGCGCTGTGTGAATTTGTCCACGATTATTTATTTTATTTATATATCCCTTAACAGACATGAACGCGCAAGCAGACGCGCTAGTGTCCAGCGGTCAGTTCGACAGCGCCGGGATCGGGTCGCGCCGAGCCGCCATTAACGAGCGCTTCGAGCGAGTACGCAACCTGGCCGCGCACCGCCGCGCCCGCCTGGACGAGGCCAACACCCTGCACCAGTTCTTCCGGGACATCGCCGATGAGGAGTCCTGGATCAAGTGCGTGTTGTTTTGTATTTAATCAAGCATTAAGCGATTTCAAAGAATCAGTAAGGAGGTTTGATTATGGTTGTCTGGAAGAGATCGCTATTGGCGATAAGACCGCCCTTGTACTTGTTATAATCTTACAGAATCTGTGATAATTACACTGTTAATGTACACTAAAGTGTTAAATAAATAAATAAGGAGGTGGCCGGGCGGTTGAGTATCCAATTCGTAAGCGAGAGGTACCGGGTTGGAATCCCGCTGCGGCCATGTACCAATGACTCTTTTCTGAGTTATGTGCGTTAGTTGAATTCAAACTGATGCTCTTACGGTGAGGGAAAACAACTGAATTTGTAACCATGATCCAATCTGGTCAGGTTCCCCTAGTAGCAGGGCCACGGAGGTCAGATGGTAGTCGCTCCACTGTAATTACCTGATCGCCAAATCCTGGATCAGTTTGACAGCGCGGGCTCCTGAAGAGTTTGGATTTCCTGGACTGCAGCAACGACAGTTTAAGAGACTCTTCCCACTCTGATATCACTACTTTTAGGCATGTTTTTTAAAAGAGAATTTTACCTGAAGCGCTTTTAAAGCTTGTTGTTTTACCCTCTGCACGCTTCCACCTTAATGCAATTTTAAATAATTCATTAGAATCAACTACGTTTTCGACAGACAGCTCGACTCTCATACTTTTGAAACAGAAATCATCTATGGATGATAAGCACATCCATCATCTATGGATGATATTGCAACTTAAAATCCCTCTCTAATCTCATATTTCCACCTTCTAGGGAGAAGAAGCTACTGGTCGCCTCAGACGACTACGGGCGCGACCTAACCGGCGTCCAGAACCTTCTGAAGAAGCACAAGCGTCTCGAAGCCGAGCTGGCCAGCCACGAGCCAGCCATCCAATCGGTCCAGGAAGCCGGAGAGAAGCTGATGGACGTGTCCAACCTTGGCGTGCCAGAGATCGAACAGCGTCTGAAGGCTTTAGGCCAAGCTTGGCAGGAGTTGCAGGCGTTGGCTGATGAGCGCGGAGCCAAGTTGCAGCAGTCGCTGGCCTACCAGCAGTTCCTGGCTAAGGTTGACGAGGAGGAGGCTTGGATCAGGTAAAGTTTATGAAATTACAGTTGTGTTTGTGATATTTAGCTCCTTGCTATGAAGTGGTTGGTCTTCTGTGCTAGAGACCTGTAAATTACTATTTACTTTCGTGTAAATCCTATGTTTTAAGCAATTTTAAGTTTGTTTAAAATTTTTTATAAAGCCTGACCAGGCATATATTAGGTGCGTCAATAAGGAGCTACTGTTGCTGTTACTTGCTGTTGCCAATGTAAGAAATGAGTTATAAAAAATTCCGCAATATGGCGGCACCTCATATATTCCTGGTTAGATTTTAACATGTTGGACGCCAGATGCGCTTAGAGGATACATCGACAAAAGATTTTCAATTGTTATAAATTTCTTGACGCTCAACCGATAAATAGTTTTTTCCATGCGTCGTTCATAAATATGATGTATGGCAGTAGATAGAAAATACAGTGCAGGCGGACAGGGCGCTGACGCGACTTTTTATTTATTTATTTTTAAAAAGAAGGCATGGACGCAAGCAGTACAGGGAGACGCTTGACGTTTTGCAATTGCTGAAGCCAGATGGAATATTGGCACATACTGTGGAGGAGAAAACGAATTAGCTTGTTTCTCATATCGCGGCGAATTCGCGTTTGGATACTGCAGAAAAAATTCCACCTAGCAGAGGTGCGAAAAATCAGAAAGAAATTTTAAAAACCTGCGGAGTTGTCTCCTATTCTCACTCGCCCTCTACTGTTCCGCCTCTCACTTGAGACAGGTATTGTACTTAAGACATGGAAGCTTGCCAAAGTGCAGCCCAAACCCAAAAAGGGCGGCCGCGCAGACCCTGCCAACTATCGCCCTATTTCAGTCATCTCCATAATTGTAAGATTATGGAGCGTGCAGTGAACAACAAACTCCTTGCGCATCTTGAAGGTAACGATCACGTCAGCGATTACCATTATGGATTCCGCCGTGGTCGATTGACTGGGGACCTTCTGGTGTATGCCACTCATATATGGAGTGAGGCCATTGAGAAGCATGGCGAGGCCTGAAAGTAAATTGAAAGAGCGCCGCGTTTGCGTCTTACGCATTTTCTATCTGCCTAATGCGTCTTCAATCACTGAGACAATCCCCTAAAGCAGTCCAATATTGGCATCATAACCATATTCTCGCGGCTCAACATCTCGCCCTTATCATTTGCCCGCTTTAAACTATCCGCTAACACCACCATCCCTCCCCACGCAGCGAGAAGCAGCAGCTGGTGGTCGTGAGCGAGTGCGGGGACTCGATGGCGGCGGTGCAGGGGCTGCTGAAGAAGCACGAGGCGCTGGAGGCGGAGCTGGCGGCGCGCGGGGAGCGCGTGCGGGCGCTCGCCGCCGACGGGGAGCGGCTCGTGGCGCAGGGGAACCTGCACAGCGACGCCTTGCAGCACCGCGTCGCCGCCTTGCAGGTAACGCTCGGAGCGCGTGCGGGCGCTCGCCGCCGACGGGGAGCGGCTCGTGGCGCAGGGGAACCTGCACAGCGACGCCTTGCAGCACCGCGTCGCCGCCTTGCAGGTAACGCTCGGAGCGCGTGCGGGCGCTCGCCGCCGACGGGGAGCGGCTCGTGGCGCAGGGGAACCTGCACAGCGACGCCTTGCAGCACCGCGTCGCCGCCTTGCAGGTAACGCTCGGAGCGCGTGCGGGCGCTCGCCGCCGACGGGGAGCGGCTCGTGGCGCAGGGGAACCTGCACAGCGACGCCTTGCAGCACCGCGTCGCCGCCTTGCAGGTAACGCTCGAGTGGCCTTTCAGGTGGGCTGCTGCAGCCAATGAGGGGCCACCTCGTACCGGAAGACGCGGTGTGGGTCCCACAATGTGCATCGTCAACCTGGTAAAATCTCAGGTCAATGCGGAAGGTGCAAGGCAGGCGTTTGTAGAGAGCTCTGGGGGAGGCCTATGGCCAGTGGGCGTCTTCTGGCTGATATTATGACCCCTCCAAGTCAAGACTTGCCGCTTACATCCATCGGCTTTAACGACTCGAGATTGTAAATGTGGTAAAGTGGAGGAGACCGTTCAACTGCGTTCTGACGTGTGGCTGCCTTGCAAGTGTATCACTGCTTTCGATCGGTCACTGATCACAGGATGGCCATTGCTGGCAAGACCAGTCTTTCACCCCGATCGACTTACCACCTGCATCATCGGCTCATCATGACTCGATAGGGCGAATGAGGGTTTTGGACTGAGACGAGACTGAGACGTGAGGTCTGCTGTCAAAATAAATCCTTGCCATTCTTGCTACAACAGCTTTTGTGTCCAATAGCACGGCAGTATTTTGACAATTGATCTTCCTTCTCAGTAACGCTATCTGAGTAATTTTGACTGGACCCTTCCAAATCTTACACCTAACAGGACCCCTCCAAAAAAAAGGCTTACTGGCTCCTCTGACTCGAGATCGTCCATCTACGGCAAAACCGTGTGGAAATATTAACTTGAACGGTCATATTTAATTCATAGTATACCACAAACTTATCTGACGCGGTAGCCAAAACTGTAACTAATGGTCGCCATTTAGAAATGTCATGTTATATCTACAACAGCGACGCCGTTACCGGGTCAGATACATTTGATTAAATTCCAAAGAGTGAACTTCAAATGTCAAAAAGATCATGAAGTTCATGTTAATTTGCGACTCATTTCATACCTCTCATTGACGCCCAATTTTTTAAAGAAAAAGTCATTTAAAAAATTGCACGTTGACTCTGTTTAATCGAGAAGCCATCACAATCCACTTGAGCGCTTGAAACTTTAAAACTTACTCATCTAACCTCGCCCTTCCCCAGGCCAAGCTCGAAAAGCTAACCGCCCTGGCAGCTCGTCGCAAGGCCGCCCTGGTGGACAACTCGGCCTACCTCCAACTGCTGTGGAAGGCTGACGTGGTGGAGTCCTGGATCGCGGACAAGGAGACGCACGTGCGTTCAGACGAGTTCGGCCGAGACCTCTCCACCGTGCAGACGTTGCTCACCAAGCAGGATACCTTCGATGCTGGTGAGTGGCTTTATTTGTTTATTTAGAAATCAAACAGTCCTTTACATGAGTGTTTTAGTATTTTATTTATTCAAATTTTGCATAGTAAATATGTTTTTTTTTTCTAAAGTATTATTCCAGTTGAATTCGCGGACATATATAGGTTGAAGTAAGCGATCTGCTGTGTCCCTGTGAAACAATAGAGACAGTTTTGTATAACGTGGTTTCGAATAAAGGTAACTATTGTGACCTTTTCAACGCCACGACAAAAACCGTCACTCAAGTGGCTGCGTGATCTTAATTGTTTTAGTTGTTCGGTACTTTTCATACTTTTGTGCATAACTTGAAGAAGTTCTTGCTGTGTATCTTTCCTCTCGCTTTTTGCAATCTGATTTCGAGAAAAGCGAAGGAAATGTGTAACAGGAAATCGGGGAAGCATGCGGACCAATGAGCGCGCGCTATTTGATTTGACCAATATCGCATTCGGTGTGATGTCAGACGTTATACATCATATGTGTTTCTTATTTTTATCACCACCAGGCCTCTCCGCGTTCGAGCACGAGGGCATCCAAAACATCACCGCACTGAAGGAGCAGCTGATCGCTGCCCAGCACGAACAATCGGCGGCTATTGCTGCCCGCCACGGCGACGTCATCGCCCGCTGGCAGCGGCTTTTATCTGATTCTGCTGCCAGGAAGCAGCGACTGCTGAGTCTGCAGGACCAGTTCCGGCAGATTGAGGAGCTGTACCTCACTTTCGCTAAGAAGGTATGGACAATTACATACATACTGTAACGCATTTTTCGCTTAGAGATAGGAACATAGACTTTTATAATAGGAGGCAAACGAGGAAGCGATACACCTAATCGTATGTCATCCCTGTTGTCCATGGTTTGGAAAACACCCGGAGCATCATGAATGCGTTGCCGCACTTTGACAAATGTTTGAATCGTAGATGTAATGGGCGAGCTATTTATCGCTTTCCGTCAGGTGGACTGCCTGCTAGTGTCATTCATTGGGGGCAGTGCAAGGGGCTATTAGGTAAGTGTTGTAGCGCCCGTCAGGATACATATTTGTAGAACTATCCCTAAAGGTAAAAATATTTGAGTATTGAGTAAGTTTTTAACATTCGGTTACCCCACTCTAGTTGTACACTACTAGTGTTTGACTGTAAGGCGCGATCCTAATTTAGAACGGTCGTGAGATGCCGGTTTTGAGGTCTCCTATTGGTCGCACGACCGTTACCAATTAGGACATCGCTTAACAACATAATTAAACGTGTCTCGTGTTTCAGGCGTCGGCATTCAACTCGTGGTTCGAGAACGCGGAGGAGGACCTCACGGACCCGGTGCGCTGCAACTCCATCGAGGAGATACGCGCGCTGAGGGATGCGCACGCGCAGTTCCAGGTACGTTGCTGCGAAAGGTTGGGCAGGTTGTTTGGTGGGGCGTTTTGAACAGGCATTGAAAGGCGAATTAACACTTTCGCTCCGAACTCAAATATCAAAGAGTCAGGCGTGGTGCTAACAAAAGCCCCAGATGAGTGAGACGACTGTGTATGTACTGCGCATGCGTGAGTTCACGAGAGCTAAAATAATACGAGTAGCAATTATTGAAGGCTCGATATATCGCCATCTCACTCGGTTGCGGTTTGAGCGAGTGAGATGGCGATTTATAATCCGTTAGAGTTAGACGGTCGGGCCCCTATAAACATGAACTTGCACGCGCTTTTTACAAAAGGTTGCTGATTAGTCGCCAGATTTGAATTTTGAGTCACATGCCGTCATATGTTACTTGACAATGTTATACATTGGAAACTGTTTTACTCATAGATATATTTTACAGCTTGAAATCCGTGGATAAAATAGTACCTATAACCCCGCCAAATCACATAATAACGGCCGGTGTTTCAATATCAAAACCTCCCAACGCGCCCGCGACGGCTATAAACCACTTCCAAGCAACACTAACCGTTTCCCTCGCAGGCGTCGCTGTCATCGGCGCAGAGCGACTTCGAAGCGTTGGCTGCGCTGGACGCGCAGATCAAGTCGTTCAACGTGGGCGCCAACCCCTACACCTGGTTCACTATGGAGGCGCTCGAGGAGACCTGGCGGAATCTGCGCAAGATTATCGGTATGTGTGGGGACTAGTGGGTGCCGGTTTAGGAGACCAGCGGCCTTAGCCAAGAGGTTGCGGTAATCTACTATCGTTTGTGGTAGAAAAAATGTATGGGATTTGACATAAGCTAACGTTATCTGACATTAGCTGTTTGTGGTAGAAATTCTTGGTACAATTCACGTACTTTCGGTGTACAAAGGAGGCGGATTGGCGGATGATCCTACACCATCAGAGTCAATGTAAATGTTGGTAGAAATAGTCGAACTTCAAACTGTCAATTTTCTACCATACACGCATCACGCAAGCGGAGCTGTCAAAGATGGCTAGACGAGCAGGGCTTCGTCGTGGATTGGCAACTACTGGAGTACCTAATTAGCGTTTAATACTTAAGGTCAGGGATAAGGGAAAAGGGCAGGCAAATGATGACTTAAGCTGGACGATTGTCCTCGGGCGTATCTTGGTGACAAAGCTCAGCTCTGGGGGTTGTCGTGGTAGATCCTAGACAAACAGGAGTAGCAGCGGTGGGGCCAATTTTTAAATATCAGGCCGATTTATTGGAGAAGGAAAGCAGAGCCTATGGGTCATCGTCATCTGCTTCTAATGATCCAACTGATAAGGCACGAGTCTAAGTGAAAAACCATATTTGCCATGTGAGAGTCCAGGTATGGGTAAAATCTTCGGTATGATGAGATGGCTCGTGGTTGGCTCGCGGAATCGCTGCTTTCAATATCCAAAAGAGGATTTACCAGCGTCATCATCACCCTATCATCTTCAACACTTTATCTTTATTAGCCGATTCTGTACTTTAGACAATGGTAATATGGTTAATTGCCAATGACGTCAAAAAATGCACGAGTTTTTTCCCATTTTGCGCCGTCCCCAAGGCGGGCAACATACAATCCCCATACTCAACTATATTTTCACTCCTTAGCCGAACGCGACGTGGAGCTAACGAAGGAGGCGCAACGGCAGGAGGAGAATGACAAGCTGCGAAAGGAGTTCGCGAAGCACGCCAACGCCTTCCACCAGTGGCTCACCGAGACTCGGTAACTATACGTGGGACGGCATGAGGGTGGTTGCGATTTGAAAGACAGACAGATGGCGCTACTGAGGTCCGTTGTAAAAAGGATGCTATAAACTGCGGTAAAATGACGAATCCATCCCAGCCAATGTCAGGACTTTATTTTGACTTCAGGCCTCACATCTCGGAGGCACCAACATGGGGATTTAGGAATAACGAAAGCCTTAATTGTTGGTTGCGTTTCTCTGAGGTACAATCGGTGATTGGGAATGTTGAGCCACAGATTAGTATAAGCAATTTAGTTATAATTTAGTATATGTAATGTTTTTATATAGGAAACACGAAACAACGGGTTCGCTAATTAACTCTTAAAGTTATTAGTCGAGCAAATGATTGGAAAACTGATAAATAGTAAAACAAAACATATGTTGTGTGTCTATTCTCGTTGAAGAAATACAGAGTAGAAATATGACTGACGCTCACATATTGGCACAGGTACCGGCTGCTAGGCTGGGACGGGTAAAGTACCAACTACTAAATGAAACTAAAAAACATCGCAAAATATGTTTCTACGCTTCTCTTGGCAAAATTTAGCTAAGACACAATTTAAATTAACATCTAAAATTGATTTGATAGGCCTTCGACATTTTATCTTACTGTTATGATACTGATTTACTAAAATTTTAGCAAACAAGATAGCAAAATAACCAATACGATAGTGCTAATTTTGCCAAGCATTTATTTGTCGTACAAACTTGTGCACTCGATGTGTTTCTCTTTGACAGCTTAACACTCTGCGGACACAAATACTTTCTTAATAAAATCTTGTAAATATTTCAAATATAAGTGTCTCTATGTAATTGTCAACTTAATCGCCGAATAAATATTTCTTCTATTTATTTAACCTCTAACCGTAACCACAATTTCTGCCGTTAAGCAACAATGTTCGTGTTGTGCTCCGTTTTGAAGTGGCCAGTGTAAATTAAGGCAAAGTAACTATGCACTTCCGGGTCTAAATTCTTGTACATGAAGCCTAAACGTAGTATGTGCGTAGATGTTATGGGCGACAGTTATCGCTAACGCGAAGGTCTTTTAGTTTGCTATTAGGGGTTAGTATGAAAAAATCAATTCTAAATAAGTGTTATCGCTTTTGGAAAATGAGTTACAGAAATATGAGATTTTGTTCGGGTTTATCATCGTCCCGTTGGACATGGCCCAGCTTTTTTTATGTCATACGGTAGGTAAACAGGCAAGCGGGCCACCTGATGGAAAGTAGTAACCGCTGCCTATAGATATTAACAATACCAGGGGTATCATGAATGCGTTACCTACCTCTATAACCTCGAGACACGTCGCTCTGGCAGCAAAAATGACCCTCCACTGCCAAAGCCTTGGTTCCCGAAATCTCCAAATCACTGTAAGGGTCACTTACCGGCAGGAACACAAATAAAACAATGCTATGTTGTTTTCTGGGTAAAGATCCGTGGCTGGAAAATGGGCAGCGTTATATCTATAACACTGCGATCTCCAACCCAAGCCAAGCGTGGCAATAAGCTCCCCTTTCGTGGGAGAGGCCCTCAGTCCTGCAGTGGACTGTTATGGGCTGTGATGATGACATAGGTATCTAGCTAACGGCGTGGTTTCTCCCGTAGCACGTCAATGATGGAGGGCACGGGATCGCTGGAGCAGCAGTTGGCAGCGCTGCGGCAGCGCGCTGGAGAAGTGCGGGCGCGGCGCGCAGACCTGCGACGACTCGAGGAGCTGGGTACGTATCGCAGTGTTCTTGCGTGCTGGTTGATTTTGTGCTGCAGCACACACATGCAGCTTCATTACGCAGGGTAATCGTAATGGTAGCTGTGTATACCTACCTACATAGTAAACTAATTACGAAGTCTACCTCTATACAAATGTTTGCGCTTCTAAGTTTTAGTTGCCTGTGTGTACATAAAGTATGAAATAAACCATATTCCATTCTATTCTATTCTATGTGATGGTTCCGTGTTGCCGACCTGTCCATAGACTGTGAGGGTGCTGTAGGTTATCCTACGTCAACGAGTACAAGATAAATTCTACTTTGTAGCGATAAGTTTAGGAGACCCAACGTTGGTCTGCCCGTGCACTATATGAACCAACAAAATAATTTTAGATTCCCAGTCTTTGACCTTTCGTAGCTATAGTACTTATATGGTATCCTCCTGTGTGGGTTTTAAACAATCGGTCTAGATCACATCCTCTTGGGAGTTTCGCTTTTCAGACACTTTATAGTCGCCAAAAGTGACACTGAAGAACCCCCACAACCCAACCCACACATCCTCACAGTACTATTATTGACATTGAAAATAGTTTACAATGTTGCGGGTCCTTGCGTCATGCGACTGACACAGGCGCGGGTGCAATCTTACATAACCTCACTAAATGCGAGTGGGGTTATAAGGTTCCGGCCAGTCAGTAGACGGCACCGCACCGCACGGAAGGGGTACAGCTCCCATTCTAGAACAACCCTTTATCTGCAGTTTGACCGCCAATTTATTACAATTAGAACAACCTTTTTGAAGGACCCACTTTGGCGCTCATCAAATTTTATTGCTATTCTTTATGTCATTATAAAATTGATCCTTTCAACGACGCTTTCTAACCTACCCGTCAACCCCCAGGTGCCGCCTTGGAGGAGCACCTGATCCTGGACAACCGGTACACGGAGCACAGCACGGTGGGGCTCGGCCAGCAGTGGGACCAGCTCGACCAGCTGTCCATGCGCATGCAGCATAACCTCGAACAGCAGATACAGGCCAGGAACCACTCGGGTGAGTAACGAACTCGATATTCAACTTTGTCTTTGTCTGATGCAAATCCTTTGTACGGGATTTTATCAGTTTTTTACAGTTGTAGCAATGGTAGGACAATTTGACAGATACTCTCGTGCCAAGAGATTTGACAGGTCTACATGTACAGCTTGTCTTTTTCTGCCATTGTACACAATATCTTTACAACTTTAGCCAACTTTAACCATTATCCAATCTGGCCAGGTTCCCCTGGTAGCAGGGTCACGGAAGTCAGATGGTAGTCGCTCCACTGTAATTACCTGATCGATAAATCCTGGATCATGGTCAAGCCGGACCCCGGGTCCTCGTGCTCGAGAGCACAACCGGGACATTAACGCCAAGATGATTATATGATTTTTATCTTTGCAACTTTAGCGCGACAGAGCCGCAAAGTGTCTGCGGCATCTTCCAAACAGAAGAATGTCACTGCCCAGCATTCACCCCCCCATCGCAATACACTAAAAACCCTAATTTCCCCCACAGGCGTGAGCGAGGACGCTTTGAAGGAGTTCTCGATGATGTTCAAGCACTTCGACAAGGACCGGTCGGGGCGGCTCAACCACCACGAGTTCAAGTCGTGCCTGCGCGCGCTCGGGTACGACCTGCCCATGGTGGAGGAGGGGCAGCCTGACCCTGAGTTCGAGGAGATACTCAGTGAGTTGTTAAGTTTATGAGTTTTGCTTAAATTGAGGCTGTGTGTGTGAATTTAATATCACCGACGTCTCACTTGGCTGCAAGTGACGCTGCGGCCGAAGATCGAACATGCAAATGTTCGCTAGTGACGACTTGAGTATTTTCCTTGTGTTGGAGTTTGTAGAAAATACGAAACCGTTGTATTGGCTCACCGAATGTTTGAAGGATGGTCATGTCCTCCCGCTGCAGATGTCAAAATATGTTTTTTAGACTTGTCACGTCACTGTAGGTCTTGGCTTACCAGGAGTTGTAGTAATGAAAGTTAGTGGTAGGTTTTATCAGTTCGGTTTACCATTATGTCTTATCAAGTCAAGACTTATAGCAGCAGGAATTAGTTAAGCATTTTTAGAGGTTTCAAACCAAAATTGTAATTTGTTATAAGAACTAGACAGGCATTTGACCGCCATCACACCTGGTGATCAGTGACGATGCGGCTAAGATGAGACATGCCTGTTTAGGAACACCATATTCACTGTAGCCTTGAAAGTTAAGCATGCATTATTTTTAAAAACCGTTATATAAAACCTTGTCTCCCCCAGACGTGGTGGACCCGAACCGCGACGGGCAGGTGTCGCTGCAGGAGTACATGGCGTTCATGATCAGCAAGGAGACGGAGAACGTGCACTCCAGCGAGGAGATCGAGAACGCGTTCCGCGCCATCACCGCGCACCAGGACCGCGCCTACGTCACCAAGGACGAGCTCTATGCTGTGAGTATTTTCTTTTTAATTTTTTATTATCAATAGGCTTGCATTTGGCCGTGTGGTGTCCGGCAGAGTAGAATAGCACCAACCCCTTACACACGTGGGTGTCGTACAAGGCGACTAATGTTTTCGAGGCAAAAGATCAATAGTCTCCGTAGTCTGGAAAATGGGCAGCAGCATTTTCCATTGTTATATTTAAACACTGCGATCTCCAACCCGCCTGCCAAGCGTGGAGATTATGGCAATAACCTCCCCTTTTGTGGGAGAGGCCCTAAATCCAGCAGTGGACTGTTACGGGCTGTTATGATGAGGCTTGCATTTGACCTCGCTTGATGGAAAGCGATGATGAGGTCGAAGATGTAGCATGCGTGCCTAGGAGATACCTATTCACTCTTGATTTGAAGACCCCAAGGTTATATTTAAGGGAAGCATACGGATATACCGCTCTGTACGAGTCGAGGCGTCCATATTGGGGAGACCCTAAACATATGGTGTGGTAGTCGAGCTATGGAGAATGTTGAGGTATTGGAAACTACTTGGGATGTTGACGCGAAAATTACGAGTATTGGCTTCAGCATTCGGGAGGGTAGATAATTATTTGGGACCAAAGATGGGGAGAACTATGCATTCGTCCGCCACTTAAGTGATGACGTGATTACAGACGATTATGTATAGTCTTCAAACTAGAGGGACCTGAGTTCTGTTCTTTAACAGCTGGTTCGGTTCATCTACCTCCTTTTTCCGTAGGGGTAAACAGAAACTACATTCTTGCCTCTAACCTCTACCTAACGAAACCCTTGTCCCCACAGAACCTGACGAAGGAGATGGCGGACTACTGCGTGGCGCGCATGAAGCCCTACACCGACGCCAAGAGCGAGCGCTCCATCCCCAACGCGCTCGACTACATCGACTTCACGCGCACACTCTTCCAGAACTAACACGCACCATGCTAGCCATTAAACTCGCCTCTACACACGCTCTTTTCTTCTTCCCGACACCCGAGTTTCAATCCTGAGGTGATTACCCAATTCTGCGACGATGCGAATGCTCTTGTTTCCATTTATGACACGGAATCAAACCTGACGGTCTTATGGACAAGACACTGCAAGCGAAAACAAAACATTTCGATAGTCGCAGGGTTGGATAATAACCATAAAGGCCCTTTCTTATAGAGTTTTAGATTACCTTTAGCTACCTTTGCCGAGTTGAACCGATAGCTGAGTATGACGAAGTTGTCGACATTCTACCGCGTGACTTAGTGCTAAACAACCTGCGGTCCTCGGAATTGCTAGAAACGTGTGTCTCTTCTCGCTATTACACACAACATAGTTTTATCGATCAATGCATTTCTAAATTCAGTAATTGTACTAAATTAGATGCTAGTTGTCGTCGTGGACTCTGAGCGAAGCTGCGTGCGTTCGGTTCTGCTACCCGCGTTCAAACGAAGCGCGAGGCAGCGACCGCCGCTCGGTCACTACTGCCGTAGTCGGTTACCCCGGGGTAACGCCGCCGCAGCCGGGACCCGCGTTCCTTTCCTCTGACCGCAGAGGAATCCGAAGCTCCCAACCCTCGAGTCCACACGAAAGCCCAGAGATAAAGATATTCCCTGCGTCTCTACCATTCGTTTTTGCTAAGAAATTTTATTGCATTTCGCTAAATCGTTCCGCTAGCCAAGTAAAGTGTTTATGTAATCGTATAAGCTAAGAATATATTAATTTATCAAATGTTTATTCATTGTGCTGAGGATATTATTTATTTTTTGTACTCCCCTATTATTATTATTATATTATAATAATACTATATATCATTTTAATAAATACAGTTTATTTCAATGTCGGTATTTTATTTATATTTACAATAAACTTTTAATAATATGGTGAAGTTTATACATGTCGATAAATCAAATTTTATAATTTTATTGTTATTTTTCATATAAATTATTACATTGCATAAATCTGAGTACACTGCATGCTGCAGCCACGGGCTCTACCGTCGACAAGACACAAAACCTTGCTGCTCAAAGAATAAATTTGGCAAATTCAATTTTCTCACATCCTTAAATTTAACTATTTATGGTTATAACTACATATATTGCAAGGCATATGCATGCAAATATCTTATCTAAATAACTTATTTTAGTAAATGTACAAGCATTAAAATATATAACCTTTTCATAAACTAGGCACACTTAAAAGTGGACCATATTAGGCCAATTTGGGGCATATGCTTTTATGTACAATTTTGGTTCTACAGTCTAAAATATACAGTTCTACTACTACTATCCATTATGTTCTAAAATGGATTTTGCTTGCTTGTTTCAAACAATACAGTCTTTTCTAAATATCGTTTTTATTATACTAGGCGAGCATTTGAACGCCATTTCCAATGTTGGAGTGACAATGGATGGAACGTGCCTGTCTAGAAACGGGCTTGTCACTTGAGATGTGTTCGGGGACACATTGGCAGATAAAGCGTTCCTTTCCGTAGTCGTACGTATTAGACAAGTCGAGTTAAACATTTAAGATTTAATTTATTTTTATGTATGTACA
Organism: Blastobasis lacticolella; assembly: GCA_905147135.1. Classification (NCBI taxonomy): domain Eukaryota; kingdom Metazoa; phylum Arthropoda; class Insecta; order Lepidoptera; family Blastobasidae; genus Blastobasis; species Blastobasis lacticolella. The sequence continues at coordinate 2,062,089 of LR990046.1, forward strand.
ACTGTTTCTGTACAAGCGGCTGTAATTGAAACTATGCCACTATGGAAATGTTTAAGTAAGTTTTGATGGTTTATTAAGCTCATTCTAAAATACTTATTAGCGTATATTTTTCTACATAAACTACTATGACTATACGGCTATAGATTGATCTTGAAACTCTAAACAGGTAGCCTCTGTATTTGAATTGCACGCCAAGTGCCAACCAACCTCAAAGAGATCAGTGAACATTGTATCGAGTGGAAGGAAACAAAACTGGACGAAGTATCACACACTGATTATCAATGACAAACACTATTATTTTACAAATTTCACACAAACTGTGCAGGCTATTTAGCAGACGTGCAGTTTAAATTCAAGGTACACAAGACATACAATTTGCAAGGATAACTATAGGTACTATATAACTATAGCGCATAACGTATTCGGCTAGCAGCGCGGTGTGGGAGGGAGCGGGTGTAAGATAAAAGTAACAAAGTTCGCGAGCAACTGAAGGCATCATGGGAAGGCTGCTTGCCTTCCCCTAGTCCTGTCCTCGGCCATCCCCCACGCCCATTCATTACCCAGGCCCAAGAGACCTTATAGAGCTCGTTCAGACCACAGCTGTCCCACCCAGCTACGTCAATCTGGCCATCAGCAATCTATACTCTTGCGGTGTCAGAACTTGCTGCAGTTTCTCCGTAAGAGCCGTCGGCAGCGGCCCACGTGGTGTCGGCTGCAGGTACGGGATCGACAGTAGCTCGCGGACGGACGGACGGGCGCGGGCGTTGTATGTCAGGCACCATTTGAGCGCTGCGATCAGTGATGAAGGGAGGTCTGTGGGGAAAAGACAGACAACTTTATTTGGATTGAACTCCACTTCGACTTCAGTGTCGTAAGGCGACTATTAAGAAAATAGTGACGACTGCAGGGTGTTTTCACAGTGGAGTAAAAATTCAAACAATTTATCGTCACTGGTCACTGTGAACTTACCTTCCTAATTTGCTGCGATCCCAACCAATCGGTTGAGGGGCGGGGCAAGGTCGGCGGCAAACGATGAGTCACTATTTTCTTATCATGAATGGACTATAATGTCTAAGTTAGCGGGAGATGAGAAAATGGGCAGTAGCGCTTTCTGTTGTGTTTTCAACACTGCGATCTCCACAAATGTGGAGGAGGTTCAGGGGCCCGATTCCACATTCGAACTCGAATGCTATCGCTTATGACTTGACATCTCGCTTGCTGGCTAAAGGCAAGACGAATTGACTAAGAAGCTGTTCGATGCTATCGTAAAGAGTTAGGTGGCCTCAGGTCCAATGTTGATGAAGTGATGAATTCTGTATTTTTGAGACTTCAAAAAAGCCTACTGATTGCCACACATTGGCATTGGTACGTAAAAACCGAACTAGACACGGACGTGGCCACCGACCGCGGGCGAATCCCTCAATGTGACGTAAACCGGATACTCACGCTCGACGGGCGGGTAATCGATCTTGTGGTTGGGGTTGAGGATGGCGGTCAGCTTCGCGAGGCTCGGGATGTGGCTGAAGGGGGTGCGCCCGTACACCATGCTGTACAGGATGCAGCCCAGCGACCACACGTCCGACCGGAACGAGATCTGGGCAATGAAAACATGGGTAAAGAAAAGTCAGGTCCACCTGATGGAAAGCGGTAACTGTCGCTCATGACATGTACGATTCATGCATTTAAGTTTTATATGATGCAGGTGCTTTGTTACTGTGAGGAATAAGATGAAATGACTCATGCCTGTAATTGCACTGGCTGTTCCTCAGGCTTGACAGAATCCTACGAACCTGTAGCCGTATTCACAATGGCTCGGAAATCGGATTCGGATACGGAATCGACAAAGGACCCCGCAAAAGTTCTTAGCAAAATGTGGTTTCAGTTAATTTTGATGAAATTTTAATATGTTATAGAGAGTAGAGTTTCCGTGGAATCTATCGGGATTCTGAATAACAGCTTTCGAATCGATCAACACGGATTCGCCGCTCACGAATTTCGTGTCAAATCGCTCGGAAACGGTTTCGAATCATTGTGAATACGGCTACTGACGATAATACTTTGATTACCTTAAACCGACGAGCATGTTTGAATAGGTTGATGAAATAGCTTGTCTTAGTGTAACAATGTGATTTCGACGTCTGGTAACGTGACGTAATCTCATTTTAAAACTTAGGTTTACACATTAGGCACAAGGCAGGGACTATCGAATGCCTCAATGTTCGAAAAAAAGGAGTGATTAATATAACAATACAATGGGCCAGCGGTTCGCCACCAGCCTCCAATCTGGTCTGGTTCCCCTGTTAATAGGGCAGGGAGATCAGATGGCAGTCGCCCCACTATAATTACCCAGTGCACGCATGGCATGCACCATAGATACTGGTATCCCTTTCACGTTAGCATTGGGAGAAGGGAAGAAAGGCTCTCGCGGCGCAAGCTGTGTCGCTGTATGCTGTTCTGCCAAATCTTTCAAGGCGAACCTCGCGCCCTCGCGCTCGAGATGCGCAAACGGGATTGACACCAAGATTTCTTTTAATTATTATTCATCCAGCCCCACCCATACCTTGATGGGCGCGTTCCCGTCGCTGGCGGCGCCGTAGCCGCCCGCGCCGCCCATGAGCGCCTCGGGGCTGATGTAGGAGTAGGTGCCGGTGGCCTGCGCGCGCACCACGCTCGTCGCGTCCGAGCTGATCGCGGACGCGATGCCGAAGTCGATCAGCTTCAGCCGCCCGCTCACCAGCAGGAAGTTGGCGGGCTTCAGGTCCGCGTGGATCACGCCTGGTGACAGTTAACATTGGTTAGAGTATTTATTTAATAGTTTATGCACAAAATAGTACAAAGGTGGACTTTTGGGAAAGCTTTGTAGCTTTATCTACCAGTCTATCCCGAATATTGGTAATAAAAATTGCAGTCGGTTATTATTTTTAGTTAGAATAGTTAGAGCATTTATACGATTCGATTAAATCTCGGTCGGCGGGTTCGATTCCTGGCCGGGCAGAAATTTCAATGATGCATTTTAATTTCTGTTACGGGTGTTCTTTGTATAATAAGTACCTATGTATTTAAATAGTATATCAGTTATCTAGCACCCATAGTACAAGCTTTGCTTAGCTTGGGATAGTTAGAAATTGTCCATGATTATTTATTTATTTATTTGGTTATAGACAAGCAGTATTGTTGCTGAAGAGTCTATTCCGCACAGTGTTGAATTGAAAGTTACAGTAGTAGTAACTATAACTTATCCTATTAATCATATTGGCATCCTTCCTATCAGATAGGATGCCACTATAATAAATGCGAAACTTGATAAGGATAAATGTTTGTAAATCTCATGCAAAAACTTAATGGAATTTCATGAAATTCTGCATTGTAATCAAATCGCCTTACTAAATAAAATAAATAAAAATATTTAGCATTTACAGTTATTGATTAGACAAACTTATAATACACACAGCACACATAAAATAACATGAAATCAACCGTCTCACCATGCTCATGTATATAGTTGACTGCGTGCAGCATTTCTTCCCAGTAGTGCAGTACGAGCGCGGGCGGCAGGCCGGCGCCGCGCGCCTTCAGAAACGACGACAAGTCCGTCTCGCCTACCTCCAGCACCATTCGCAGGAACTGGTTCTTGTGGTCGTACTCACTGTGGAGGACGGAGGTGGATGTATAGTTACACAAATACATGAGAAACATTTGAAGAGTACAGTGTGAAATGTAAACTTTTTGGAATGTAATGGGATGAGATTGATTACTAATGATGAGTAAGAAAAAGTGGGGTTACTAAAATTATTTTTTATCCTGTAACTGAACTCGATTTCTATGTATGTTGAGATAGACAAATATCTCATCATCATCATTTCAGAGCTATGCCCCGGTAGCTTTCCCAGCATGCGAGGGCCCGGGGTCCGCCCAGATAAAGAAATAAACATTATCATAAAGAAAGGACATTAAAAAATATAGATAGAAAAAAATTAAGTCAACTGTTTGATATTATAATGTATAAAGAGTAATCATCAGGTAGATATTTCAACATAAATGTTGATGATTACGCTTTATTTAGAAACTTATGAACAAAATGCATTTTGATGAAATCTAGTAGTGTTGAAGCTTGTATTCTAGAAAAATGTGTAGTCTTTAACTGAAATACAATGCAGTTGACTGCATACAGAAAGACTGCATCATTGGATTTTTCGCAAATAATCATCATCATCATCATCATATAACTATTTCAGTCCACTGCTTTTCACAGGTCAAGTGCTTGTATATAAATATTTATAATACAGAGGACCGCCATTATAATGTGAAATGGGTGAGTAACCACACCCGTGTTAACATGTGACACTGTGGCGATACATTGTGCTACAGATTTTAATAAAAAACTTGTTTATTATTATGTAAAATCCCTATAACTCGTCTAAAATCTACGCATTTAACATCACTTCACACTAGATTAGGTGGCCTACATTATAACCACATCTGCGTTATAACAATGGTTAACTGCATTTTCTAAAGACTCACTAGTCAAAAAGCCTGATGACTCTGTCTGAGCCTTGCAGCTCACGGAGCAACCGCACCTCGTTGATGTAGCCCTGTGCCAGCTCCTGGTCCGTGGCCAGGTTCACAAACTTCACGGCATACTCACAGGATGTACTTACTTCTAATACCTATAAAAATAATATTAATACTAAGAATTCGAGTTGTTCACAAAGTTTACGGCATACTCACAGGATGTAGTAACTTCTTACATATACAAAAATCAAGTAATAACTAAAAATTAGTGGCATTAAGGAAGACATAAGTTCAAATATCAAATTTTACCTTGTATACTTCACTTGATCCTCCTGTACCCAATTTTTTTAGGAACATATATTTTCTATCTTTGATGGTTGTTATCTTAAACAATTTCTTTGAGTTTACACTGACAGCATTCTGGGGATATGATGGTGTAGCTACATACGAAGCAGGCAATACTTTTCTATTTACTGGTGTCTCTGGCTCTGCAGGAGGCAATTTGCCTGACTCTGGTTGAGTTCTCTGGTTTGAAGTGTCTTTATTCTGAACTTTAGGTCCAGAATCTTTGGGTTTCTGTGAAAATAACTCACACCTCACCCTGTCTCGATTTTGTATGACAGGAACAACAGAGAGTTTCTTATTACTGTTACGTCCTGACCCTGGAGTATATTTCCTTATGCCAGACTTTATGACAGGAGTACTTGTTTTCAGTTTGAGACTACTACTTGGCGGTTTCATTTCTGGAGTCTTTTTATTTGCTGAATTGATAATACTCAGAGTTGGTCTAGTATTATGACTGTAAGATAAAACATTGCAGGTTTTCACTTCTGAATTAGAATGCACATTTATATTTTTGTTTGCCTGAGAAACCTGTTGATTGTGACTAGTTTTACTAGGATGTGTTTGATGTGAAGACCAAACATCTCCAAAGTTTTCTTTATCATTGTCACTTAGAACCACTTTCTTTTCCGATGCGAAAGCTTTTATATCCTTTGAATGTGCCACCTTCAGTGAAGGTGTGGAAAATTGTTTTAGTTTAGTTTTTGGTGATGGTTTCTTTGCAACAGTTTTACTAAAGGAACTGTCGCTGTCACCGTCCGACGATGAACTAATATTAGGGCTCTCATTTTGTGCTTGTAAAGGTAAATTAGCCAACAACTGCGACATAGGCATGGGTGTAAATTTTATGCTAGTCGCTGTGGACTCCTTCCCCTTGTTGTTACTCATTTTAGTCACTGTAATCACATTAGTTAGGTACTCAATTTACGTTTAGGTTCTTACTTTCGTACAAATTAATGTAATTCAAATTTAAGTACGTAAAATCACAAAATCCAAAATAACTTTGTTTCACAACCACTTCACAACTCAACAAATCCGTTACAAAAACATTTGAATTGAAATTGTGGTTTGTTCGACATGACAGAAGAAGCGCACTTCCAGCTGTCAAATTTCTCCCCGAGAGCAATAACACAATAGAGGGTATGTTCCTTTCATTAATTACATTATACCGCGTTTTCACATGTGCACTTGAACTCACAACGCTCGACCTTTTCACTTTTTCATTTTACAAAAAATTCTAATGTATGTGTTTGAGAAACAGTTGGAATAAGTTACTGAGTTAAAGGTCATAATTGTAAAAATTACTTTTATGAAGCAATAAACATTTGAGTATTGAGTATTGAGTTTTGACACGTAAGCAGACCCAAAATATTTTTTGTTTGAATTTTCCTCCACGTATGTTTGTCCGCGCATCACGAAATATAAAAATCTCTGAACTGATTTTGTAGGGCCTTTCATAAATTGATTGCAGTAGCTTGCCTTGCCTGGCATTGTCAGGAGCTGTTTTTACTTTTAAGTTAGTAAGTAGGGCAAATACACAGACATAAAAAATAAAAACTTAAAAATATATGAAAATAGGTAATTAACTTAGGCTCTGTGGGTTATTGCCGTTTCTTTACCACGAAGGACCACCTAGGAAGCGAGGTTAAATATCCTTACCTTCCCACACACGGTGTATTTTGGTCGTAGCGGGGCTGGGGGCGTCAGCTCTGCGCTGGCTGCGATGTGGGGGCCAGGTTGCCCTTTTCCTTCAAATATAGTTGAAATAGACGATGGCTGGCCTTACGTTATACTCGTGAACGGGTGCTGCCTTGGTGGACTGGCATACTTTAGTTTTTCATACTATTTACCAATCTTTCAAAACCTAAACTTCCGAGCTCACTACGCTCTGAAATATTTATTTTATCAATCACCTCTGCTTTTAAAAACCATAATGTTAAAAGTTTCGTGCGCGCCCCGATTGCTCATTCAATAATTTTATTACTTTTATTACGATCAGCATCAGACATCATCACAGCACCTTAGCTAAAATGTAAAAAAATTCGGGCTCGCTCCGCTTGCTCATTCATTCATTGATGGCACCAGCTTTTAAGACCCAAAATATCAAAAATTTCGCTCATTCACTGATTTACTTTTGTAAAGATTACCCCTTACCGTTAAGACCCAAAATGTGAAAAATTTCGATCTCGCTCCGCTCGCTCATTCATAGGGTTCAGATACTTTTCTTATCATTCGCATTGCTCGTTGCGGTCACTCATTTATTGATTAAGATCATCCAATGCTGTTAAGACCAAAAATGTCCAAAATTGCGACCTCGCTCCGTTCGCTCATTCATTCAATAATCACCTGAGGCTTTTATAACTCAAAATGTCACAAATTTCAAGCTCACTCCGCTCGCTCATTCTTTTATTTATCACCCCAGCGTTTAAGACTTGAATCTTCAAAACTGTCGAGCTTGCTCTGGTGGCTCATGAAGACCCAAAATGTCAAAAATTTCTTGCTCGCTCTGCTTGCTCGTACATTCGTTGTTCTCCCCCTGGTTGTAAAACCCAATTTTCCGAGCTCGCTCATTCATTTATTGATCACCCTATTAAAAAAGTCCAATTTTTGCTCGCTCATGATTGATACCTATAGTTTTGACTTTTTCCCGTGGGTGTCGTAAAATTAAAGAGGTGGCTAGGGTCATGCAGATGCAGATGGGCAGCAGGAACATCCTATATACCTAGTACTTACTGCGAACGCCAATCCGGCTGCCAAACGTGGCGATTATGGCATCGGAAATGGATGACGGCAGAGTTGTTTCGACCAGATAAGTTAATGGTTATGACCGAAGTTGATAAATCCAATGGACAGTTGACAACACGAGCACCTGTGTTAACATTATCGCAAAAGACCTCACATGAGCCTGTATAACATTAGTATGGCTCTCAAACAACTCCAGTACAACAAGGCGCCGCGTGGCCATGGAATTACGACTGAGCTTCTGAAAGGAGACCTACAGAAGCTGTTCAACTCCGTCGTCTTCGACGAGGAATACGCCGAAAGCATGGCACAGATATTGGCACATGGCATAGATATATATTGTTCTTTAAGAGTGGTGATGACTCTCTTGAAGAACATCACTGTTGAGCCATGCATATAAGCTCAAGGCACAGGATGGGCCTTAGTGGAGATCTCTGGGGGAGGCCTATGCCCAGCAGTGGCAGTGGTGGTGGTATAAAATAAAACGATTTAATGACAAATATTAAGTATATATTTTATTCCTTACATGATTGTATGAATGATAATAAATAGCTATTACGATGCTCTTACGTAAAATATTTACAAAGCAATAATAACATAATGTTTTAAACGATCGCGGTCATTATTTTAAAAGTATGTTCAGGGTTTCCTGCCGCGTACAAACAGTAGCCGGATACAAACACTCGTAAACGTACACAGTAGAAAACTAGGAACATACTTTTCAAATAAAGCAATATAATTATTAAAAACAAAACCTTAAAAATCTTAAAATTATCTATTTGATTTCAGTTATTGTTGTGATCTTACGTAAAACCTACAAAGTAGTTGCACTTAAATGGCGTACAGACGAAGAATAGAGCCCACTAAAGGGAATCCGTGCGGACAACGCCGATAGACGGGAGTGATGGGTGGAGTATTATTTAGTAAAATCTGAAATTCGACTTAATTTGCTTCTGCATAAGACTAATACTAGTATGGCTCTACGATTATTTCGCTATAGGTACTATTTTCAACCGAATCAACTTTCAATTACTACTGCAACTTATATTGCAAGATATAAGTTGCCTGGGATGGAAGATATATACTTTTTCTGTATTCATAAACATATCTTACTATGCAACGCTGATTTCAGCCCACCTAACGATCTGCCTGAGGTTGAAAAGACCCTTGGAATTTTCTCGAGGAACTATAAAATTAACATTACTATTACATAAATGACACAGTCCAACCCCCGTAAAATAGGCACCAGGTTATCGAGTTACGGAGAATGCCTCGGTACATTTAATCCTAATAAACCAGTGATAGTGGAGATTTCTTGGCACGTGTTTATATATCAGAGTCCCAGAAAGCTTCGTCCGATATATCAGAGTCTCGGGGAGTTTCGTCCGATTTATCAGAGTCTCGGGAAGTTTCGTCCGATATATCTGAGTCTCAGGAAATTTCGTCCGATGTATCAGAGTCTCAGGAAGCTTCGTCCGTGTCGCCCGAGTAGCGGCACCCGGCCGCGCCGCATTCGCACTTCATCCATTTCGACTTCACCGACCAGAATTTGTCGCCGTAGTCGAACCTGTGCAAGAGAAATGAAGAATGAATGAATAACACTTTATTGCAATTTTTTTGTACTCCGAAAGGAATACAATGGGTACTTAAAAATTTACAGAAGAATAAGCAACAGAAATGACTAAAATATTATAACATCGTGTAGAATATAAATATGTCTGTGACACCAACGGGACCCCGGGACATTTTGTGCTTCAGTAGTTTCCGAGAAAACACCACTTTTAAATAAAAGTTTGAGAGTGCTTTCCTATTAAAAGAGCAGACACTGGTAGAAGCCGAGCCGAGCGGAAGCTGACAGAGATTCCGACAAGTAGAGATTGGGGACTGGGTAACTACTTTTGAATTTTTGTATTCACAATGCAACTCTACTCAAAATGTGCGTATAAGTACTAGCGATGTAACGAATATCATTTTCAGGCGACGGCTGACTCGACTAGCCAGTGCCGGGTAAAAACATCTCCAACCGTTACCGGCCCGACGATACCGCGGCGCGTACTATTGTAGGTTGTATAGCATTCATAAGTGTTTTATAAACACCAAAATTCGCGACCGCGCAAGGCCAATATCTGCCGCCAATATTCGCATATATTCGCGAATACGAATGCTAACATTCAGTATTAAAAACGTGTGCTACAATATGGCCACGGGACGAAGTTCATACCATGTTTACTTTAATTGACCATAACTTTTTTCCCACAGCGATTCGAGAGTTGTCGCAATAGTAAACGTTGTAGAAAATTAAAAATCCTCTCTAACGACACATAGCTCAACGTTATTGGTCATATAGGCTGGGTTGTCCGGACCACCTTTGAAAGCATCTTTTCGACATAGAACATACCTAAAGAAAAAGTGTAATGTGTATAATTCGGGCTGCAGTTGCAAGTGCATACCATTTGAAAAACATCGATCGCCCTTTTCAAAAGAACGTGTATTACAATCACAACTAGCGTGCACTCACGTCAACTCCTCGCCCGCGGCGACGTCCTTCACGGCGAAAGTGCCACGGGCATGAGGCTGGGCGCGCAGCTGTGGTTGACTTTAATTGACCATAACTTTTTTCCCACAGCGATTCGAGAGTTGTCGCCATAGTAAAAGTTGTAGAAAATGAAAAATCCTTTCCAACGACATACAGCTCAACGTTCTTGGTCATATAGGCCGTCCTCCTTTCCGAAGTACCGATCGTGCTTCACAACCTATCCAAAACGTGCGTTTCCTACACCGTGCACTCACGTCAACTCCTCCCCCGCGGCGACGTCCTTGACGGCGAACAGCGCGACGGCGGGCGTGCGCAGGTCGCGCGCCCCCGCGAACACCCGGACGGGCGCGAGGCTGGGCGCGCAGCTGTGGTTGACGAACCGCGCCGCGCCGCCCCACAGCGCCGCGTCCACGCAGAACACCTCCTTGGTGCTGCATTGCTGGCAATGTAGGGATGATCAATCAATTAAAAATAAACTCAGTATCAGTTGTTAGTTAATGCGCTTATCACATTCCTAAATTCAGTGACTGAATTCAGAAACAAAAAGCGTGAGAGCAAATCAAAGTGGAATGTATTGCTTATAGAATAAGATCCATTTTTGTATCACTTATATTAAGTCACGCGTCGATCCGCTTTTCATAAATCCGAGATACAAAAATGGACCTTATTCTATGAGCAATACATTCCACTTTGATTTGCTCTCACAAAGTGTGTTGTTTCTGAATTCAGTCACTGAATTTAGGAATTTGTAATAAGCGCATAACTCGTAAACGAGTTTGAGAGTGGGGATCGCAACTGTACAAGCGTATTTTAAAGGTATGTTCCGGGTTCCCTACCGCGTACTTTTGTTGACGTGTCAGTCGTCCCGTGACCATGATGCACGCAACTGTGTCGAAATATCGGGCTACTCGTCAACAAAGGTACGCGGTAGAGGAACCCGGAACATACCCTTAAAATATGTGGTAATAACCGCGATAGTTTAAAACATTATATGCAAGCGTAGTGTGGGCCTGATGGAGTGACGATTTGCAAATAGTACGGTCGCCTGTGGACACTGAAATTACTTAAAAGGTTACCGTTGTACATTGTGATATTGTTAAAGTTCTCCCTATTTTACACATTAAAACCAGAGTCAAAGATTGTAACCCACCGTAAGGCAGTAACGTTTTGTAGCATTTGGAGGTTAACACTTAATTACACAAATATAATAGGCCCCCCGAGCAAACCATATACCAATTTTCAGACCGTTCCTATTTCCGGTTTATATTTTAAGCCGCGTTTTATCGGTAAAGAAGTTAAGTATCTAAGTAACCGACACCGACAAAAAGTGTCTCAAAATCTAAACCGGCAACAAGAACGATCTTAAAATTGATATCCTAGGCCACCGACGCTCCAGGCTCCACTAAATAGAACAGAATCTTCTTCAATGCGTACTCCGTAACTTAAATTAATTTCTCTTATCAAGGCAGCGCCCACCACCACGACCTCACAAAACCAACCTCAAGCAGATCCGGCTTGACGTCCAACGCGAACATATACTGGTCGTCCGCCCTCGCGTCGGCCTCCGCCATGGACAGCAGCTCCCCGCAGTACACGGCCACGGGCGAGCCTCGTGGTATAGGCTCCGCGGCCCGCAGTCCCCAGCCGCGGGCCCCGCCAACCCGGAACACCACAGTCCGGACGAATACGGATCCGGTTTTCAGGAGACGGGAGAGTATGTTGTTGCTGCATTTTTTCTGTGGTAGCGGAGGTTATGAAGCTGATTAATTACCAAGAAATCTTGGCAAAATTCCTTAAATATTAAAAAAAATTAAGAAAACCTGCGAATAGATGCTGGAAGCGGCAAACTGGGCACAGGTCCTGTCTGTCAATCCACGGTCAATTCTACTTGATCCAATCGGCAGCATATTGCTGATTAGATAATAGGCAAGGTGTATGGTCAGCATTAGGTAGATGTTGTCCTGAACGTCGGTGACCGGTACGCTTTCCATCAGATAAAAATGATAAGGACAAGGATAAAGGTGGAGTTGTCTTTATAATTTATTGCGTATTCCTCCAGATCAGTATCAGCCGACCCACACATGTCGCGTTATAGGGTAGGGGTATATAAGGTAGGTGTGGGGAAGGTTATAAGTAGGGGTAAAGGTAGGGCTAGGGGCAGTGGAAGGGTAGGGGACGGGGACGGGGTAGGGTTAAACACAACGCGAATGAACTCGCACCGGGCAGTTAATAGGCAATAGAACCTTCCCCAGCCCACTCCTAGTTCCCCAATTACCGCGTTGTAGCATGAACGGGTAGTAGAGCAGTCGTTGTCCATGCACGACCAAGATAGGGTAGGATAGGATCGGGGCAGGGGTAGGGAAGGGAAGATAGTGGTAGGGAAGGGTAGCAGTAGAACACGCGAATGACAGCAGCAGCTAGTAGGCTGCCTCCCAAACCCAGTCCCAGCTCCCCACTTACCGCGTTGCACTGGCAGGTGTCGTTGCACTGGAACAGCATGGGCGGGTCGTGGTAGGGGAAGGCGGGCGCGAGCCGGCCGCGGCGCCACCAGCGGCGCACGCCCAGCACGCAGCACGCGCACCCCGCCCCGGCCCCCGCGCCTCCCGCGCCTCCGCCCCCGCCAGCGCCAGCGCCCGCGCAGTCCCCGTCCAGGCACGAGCAGCCCTGGGGACCGAGATAAGCGGTTTGGGTTAACACTTCCCCCACGGCCGACGCAACAATGGCGTCCGCAATCGGCGCTCCGCGTGTGCGCACGACCCACCGCGGCCGCTCCATTTATTATAATTTTAATTGAGGACAACTTTTTCCCCACAGCGATTCGATAGTTTTCGCCATAGTGAATGTTGTAAAAAATCCTTTCCAATGAGATATCGCTTAACGTTGTTGGTCATATAGACCCAATTTACCACTACAAAATGAAGTTAATTTTAATTGACGACAACTTTTTTCCCACAGCGATTCGAGAGTTGTCGCCATCGTAAAAGTTATAGAAAATGAAAAATCCTTTCCAATGACATATCGCTCAACGTTATTGATCATATAGGCTGGGGCCCATATATTTCTGCCAGTCCTCCTCAGTCTGTTTTACAAAAAAAACTTATAGAAATTTTTTTTTATTAGTTAACACATAGTTTCAATTTGCTAGACCCGCAGTAGAGAGTTACTGGGTTACCCATGTCGTACACATCGTCATCACCGGCCCATAAAAGTTTTCGCACAATCTCTACGCTATCTAACAGAAGTTATTCTTCAAATGTTAAGTAAATTTTAATTAGTACATCTTCTTTTCTGATAAGAAATAATAATAACTGCATTCACAAAAACCGGTTAACAAACCGAATAAAATTCGAAGAAGCAACATACAGTATGGAATCTTTAACGCGTCCGCTGCGCCGCCTCAACAATTGAGTCGTAATCGGTGGTACGCGAGTGCGCACGATTCGTCTCGACCTTTCGATACATATTACATAGGTATCTTTTTTTTTATGGTATACGGCAGACAAACAGGCAAGCGGGCCACCTGATAGAAAATGGTCACCGCCGCCTATGGACATCAGCAACACCATATATTATCTTCTTTCTTAGCAAACATGCTACATCATCATCCTTATTGTCGCTTCCCATCAGGTGGCATGAGGTCAAATGCAGCCATGTCTCATAAAAAATACTAAGAAAAATAAGAACACCTATCAGCATGGTCTGTATGGTGGTCTCGAGGTGAGTTGTTTGGGTACCTCGTCTAAAAAGGCCACATTAGCGTTTTATAATATAATTCATATTAATTGTGACAACAAACATCTGCAGCGTCGCTGTTGTTGACATTGACATGACAACTAAAAATGGCGTCACTTAGTTCCAGTTTTGCCGCCAAATCAACTAAGATTGTGACACTCTAATATGCATCATAATATGAAACGATAATGTAGCCTTCAGACTCTCTGGTGGCATGAGGACAATAAATGAACATCAAAAAACCCCCTGCATGGTCTATATGGTGGTGTCGATGGTGAGATGCTTGGACACCGCGTCTAAAAAGGCCACATTAGCGCTATAAAATATGTTTCATACTAATTTGTCACAAACCTATCTGCAGTGTCACTGTTGTTCACATTGACATGGCAGTTCAAAATGGCGTCACTTAGTTCCAGTATTGGCCACCGGATCAGATAAGTTTATGCATCATAATATGAAACGCTAATATGGCCTTTTTAACCCTCTGAAGGCATCAGTGGCTGTGGATCATAAACAATAAAAAATACGAAAATAAAATAAGAACACGGGCGGTGTTCACCTGCATAGTCTGTATGGTGGTGTCGATGTTGAGCTGTTTGGGCATGACGTTGGCGGCCACGTAGCGGAACTCGATGGGCAGCGGCGTGTCGTCCACCGCGTTCTCGCACGGGATCGGGATCAACTCGCGCCCGCGAGATATGTCGCTGGTTGGGATATTCAGTTTAGTTTATTTAAGTATAATTGAAAATTAAATGTACATTATATTGCATTAATTGTAAGTCAACAACAACATTAATGAACAACATACAAGCTACAATCTTACCTACATAAGTAAGTAAGATTTAAAATTTCAAATAAAATAAAATCAATGCAAAATGTTAAAGAACACTTAAAAAAGCGTTTTTTTTAATATAGCTAAAAATAAGTATGATGTCAGAATGGGAATAATAAAATTACAATAAATACATAGGTCAATGTAAAATATTATATATATTTTACAGAGTCAACCAACGTTACGAAAGTACAGCTTGGAAAAAGAGTTTGTTATGGTAACAAGCATGCTCTACCTTCGGCCGCATCGTTGCTTCCTATCAGCTGAGATGACGGTCAAATGCCTGACTAGTCTACTATAAATAACCTAACCGACAGAAAAAGTCGGATAACCCCCGACCATATTTACATATACTCAAATATTTTCTAAACTGCTGAACCGATTTTAATGAAATAAAGGTAAGAACCATATCGATCAAACTGGCTTTTAAATGGAGAAAACCGAACCCAAATCGATCCATGCGTTCGGGAGCTACGTTGCCACAGACAGACGCAAAAGTCAAATTTATAACACTCGTCTTTTTTTATACGCGACTGACATTCCATGGACATAAATGTATGATAGTAGCGCCCTCATTTTCGGCAAACTCTTTTTTTGTTGCCAAGGCATACATAGTAGTGGAGTCAATCCCATAAGTGAGAGTGCAGAGCACTGGTCCGGGGTTGTAGGGGCCCTAGAAGTGCACCGGCAAGTAAGTGCGTGTCCCTGGCGCGGTCCGTATGACTGAGAGGTCGACAAAACCACGTCTGGTCCTATACAGTTCATATTTATGAACTTAGGAAGGTTTTAAACAAACAAATGTTGCTCATATGGATGAATTAAGAGATAAATCCTACAAATATTACAAATGCGAATGTTTGCATTTTTTGTTGCTTCTTCACACAAAAACGACTGCACGGAATTTGATGAAATTGGTCGTAATGTAGCTTATAGCCCAGAATAGCATATAGGCTACAATTTATTCTGGATTTCATTGTGGTTCCCGCCGGAACGGGTCCGGATTTTTGCATTTGTTCATAGTAGACGACCTGAGTGGTTCAGTGGTCAAGACCGCCGGTCTGCCACGCAAGAGGGGACCTCGATTCTCGGCCAGGCAAAAATTGAAATGATGAATTTTAATTTCTGTTACTGGTCTGGGTGTTCTATGTATAATAAGTATGTATTTAAAAAGTATATAAGTAGTTTATCAGTTATCTTGCACCGATAACTCAAGCTTTGCTCACTTTGGGGCTAGATGGAGCTGTGTGAATTATTCCACCATTATTTATTATTTAATTAAACTACCTAACATCCCACCATACCTGGACAGTATCCGCGGCGCGCGCTCGCGTCTCTTCCCCGGGCGCGCGGTGGCGATCCGCATCTGCATGTTGAGCGAGATGGCGCTCTGCGCGGCGCCCACGCACACCTCCACTGGCAACTCGCCCGACGCGTTCTCTACGTCCGTCTGTACGTAACGAGACATTAGTAGAGCAATAATTGGAAATTAAATTTACTTCCAACTAGCGGTTTATCAGATGGTAGGACTCTGTCAAGCCTGACGAGTCCGCCTGGGCGAGTACCACCGCCTCATCTATTTCTGACGCCAAGCAACAATGCTTGCATTGTTGTTTCGGTTTGAAGGATAAGCTAGCCAGCGAAATTAGGGGCATTTCATCTTAGTCCTCACACTGACTATGCACATGCAGTTCTACATTTTTTGTTATCTGCAACCTAAATGTATGAATTGTAGGTGTTATAGGCGACAGTTACCACTTATCATCACGTGAACTGTGTGCCCGTTTGTCACTTATTAGCACACTAGTGACCCGTCGCGGCTGCAAACAGACGCAAAAGGAAAAGGGTTTTCAGATTCTGAAAAGTAACGTCCGTTGTCAAAATACTGCAGTGCTATTGGACAGAGACATACATTTCGGGCAATGACTGACTTGCTGATTGACTGCACGTCTTCATTGGAGTCTGCGTTTGTCGTTAGTGTCGGGAAAATCCCCATTATTTGCTATAGAGTTATATCATGTCAGAGTATATAATCAGGTAGCACGCTGATGGCTTTTGGTGTACCGTATGACATAAAAAATGTACTTACTCTCGCTCCCCGCGCCAACAATACGATAACGCACGCGTAGTGTCCCTGCCGCGCCGCCACGTGCCTGCAGAGGTATTGGAAGTTAAATTAGTTACACAGCATTAAAACAGAGCCTACATACATAAGAAGAGAAGAGGAATGTGAGTGTGTCGCTTCGCAGCTTCAGCGCCCCGCGCCCCGGCCGCAAAACACTGACGTCGCCCCCGAGGCACACGCGGTTAACATGGAGCCCGCGGTCGCCGGGTGTAAGGCCGTGGCCTCCCCGGCTTTCGCGTCCACCTCTTTCACCTTCCACAAAGCTTCAGCCGCCCCGGCCGTCGCGGCCACATCTTATGCCGCCGCTGCGAGGAGTACGACGCGCCCTAAGGCCCACGCGGCCCACATCCAGCCCGCGGTCGAAGGGCCATTCAAGGCCACAGCCGCATCGGCCGTTGCGGCCATCTCCTATGCCACCATAGCAAGGAGATCGACGCGCTCTACGGACCCCGCGGCCCACATCCGGCCCGCGGGAGCCATCACCACCGAGCACGCTATCCTCGAGCCGGTACCGGCCCCGCGGGTAGCACCGCGCGCCGCGCCGGGAGCGCCGCCGCCTCGCGCCGTTCGGCCGCGCGTGGCCACCGCCTGCGGGCCCGCGGCCGATATATCAGAGCCCGCGGCCGCCACCGTCACGATCCCCGGCAAACCCAGCAGGCCTGCTAGCGCGAAGCCGACGCAAACATTGCGAACTAATGTGCAGACACAAAGGACTCTAGTTTTTTCAGATCGAATAGGCAAAAATATGGGCGTGTTACTAAACGACTGTACGAATTCCAAAGTAACCAATTATTGCATGCCTGATTTGTCGTACGGCGGTATTATACAAAAAATCTTAAAAAATTCAAAACATATTGATCAAAATGTAAATATAGTAATTTTAATAAGTAATAGCCTTAAAGTACGAAAATATGACATAATAAAGGGTGTTGAAGCGTTGCAAGGATTGTCAGCAGGAAAAATTGTATTATGCGCATTTCCCTTCGTAAAAAATTGTTATAATACTGAAAATGACCGTATTCACAAGTTGAATACTTTGATGTATAATTTGACTTGCAATCAAAAAGACGCATTTACCTTTTTTGACTGTAATAAATTTACAGATAAAGTAGTTTTAACAGAAGATACTATGTATCTTCGACGTAGGTACAAAGTCAAACTGGCTACAATGTTAGCGTACCATATTAATTTATTGATTTCTCCTACCGTAGGTAGATATGACCAGAGTGCCGATTTGTTAATAAACAAAAAGGGTCACTGTTTAAACTAGTATGTAAGACAAAGGAGCCGTCCTGTATCATATCAGCAGCATATAACAGTCCACTGTTAGACTTGAACAATAAATCTTTTGATATTGTTCAGAATATACAGGACTGCTCTGGCATAAAGTCATTAGTAAATAGTGGTAATAAGCCTTTGGATGTACGTAAAGTAAAATGTTATAATAATAAACAAAATTGTATAGTTAACTTAGTACATCAAAATATCCAAGGCATGACGAATAAAGAATTGGAAGTTGAGCTATTCATGAACGGTGAGAATGTTGATATTTTTTGCATTACTGAACATTGGTTAAAAGATCACCAGCTCATATTTGGCTTTAACAACCATAAACTTGCAAGTTCGTTTACAAGAGGGCAGGCAATTCATGGAGGTTCCCTAATACTTGTTCGTAATTGCTTAAAATGCAAGGAACGCACTGATATTGTCAAGCTGTCTGTTGAACGATCTGCTGAAATTGCCTGTATAGAACTTGAGCGACTTATTGTAATGAGCGTATACAGACCTCCGGCTTCATCATTTGATTTGTTCGAGAAAATTATGGACGAAGCCCTTATTAAAGTTAGCAATTGTAATAAAAATATTGTTGTTTGTGGAGATTTTAATATAGATTTATTAGACGTATCTTGTAAATATACTGGTAGGCTAATATCATTATTTAAGTGTCATAATTTAATCAACTTATTTTTAGAGCCTACTAGAATAACAAGTACTACATCAACTTGTCTAGACAACATTTTTTGTGATATCCAGGCATGTAGCCAGTCTGTAATAAACAAATTGCAATCCGATCATTGTGGTCAATTAGCTGTGTTTAATGTTAATATGAGTAGTATTTGTACCAATTAACAACAACCGTCTAAACAGTTTTAGAAATAACATAATTTAAAGTATTTTGATGATACAAATGAATATTATAATTCAGTTTTACACATGACAAAAACTGAAAGTAATAGTATATTCAAACCAAAGGAGAAGGCAGTAAACAGCAAACTTATGTTTAGCGATTGGGCGACAGCAGGAATACATAAGAGTCGAAATAAATTATATGAGCTCTATGCAGAACGGGCGTATAATAATCGCGTAGAATTTGCTGAGTATGTTAAACATTATTCGAAGTTATTTAAACGCGTTTGTGCTACAGCTAAATCGAATTTCGTTAAACACAAACTGAAAAATAGCACAGATGTAGTAAAATCCACATGGCAGATAATAAATAGTGAAACTGGAAAAGTAACAAATCGCGATACTAAGTACAGTTTAAAGATAAATGATAATGTTGTTACCAAAAACTCGGAAGTTGCGGAGGCATTCAATAATTTTTTTACAGACATTCCAGTGTCAACTACGAAATCCTTAAGTTCGTCTCCTGCTCTCGCTGAATCCTTGTTAAAACAAAATGTACCCGAGAGTGTCATCGATTTTAAGTTCGAGCATGCAACACCTCAAGATATAGTTAAGGCTTTTAAAACCATAAAAATGAAAGCAACTGCCGACATTGATGGTATGTCGGTAAAAATTATTAGCTCTGTAATTGATGTTATTGCTGTCCACTTAGCGAATATATTTAATAATTGTGTTGATAATGGTGAATTTCCTGACCTGATGAAGCAAAGTAAAGTTATTCCATTGTTGAAAACTGGTAATACAACGGATCCTACAAATTTTAGACCAGTTTCAATTTTACCGACTCTAAGTAAAATATTTGAGAAAATCATATTAAATCAACTAAAAGCTCATTTTTATGGAAGTAACCTATTCCATCATAAACAATTCGGTTTTACTCGCGGTCGTTCAACAACTGATGCAGGTGTTGAACTTATTAAACATATCTTTGGGGCGTGGGAGGAATCACGTGATGCCTTAGGGGTTTTCTGTGATTTATCCAAAGCCTTTGATTGCGTTAATCATGACATTTTGGTCAGGAAATTACAACATTATGGAATAAAGGACTTGGCCCTGAACTTGCTAAATTCATACTTGAGTCATAGAATTCAAAAAGTTGATGTGAACGGAGAGAGATCTATGTTGTCTGTTGTCTCTATGGGTGTCCCCCAGGGATCTATTTTGGGCCCGTTTTTGTTTCTTGTTTATGTAAATGACTTACCGTACTTTGTAAAAGATGCCCATGAAATTGTCTTGTTCGCGGACGATACATCTTTAGTGTTTAAAGTAAAAAGACAACAATTAACATATGAAGACGTGAACAAGGCTATTGCAGAAGTGGTAAACTGGTTTACGGTTAATAATTTATTACTGAATGGCAAGAAGACAAAATGTTTAAAATTCTCTTTGCCAAATGTTAGATCAGTGCCCACTAATGTACAAATAAAAAGCGAAAATTTGAATTTTGTTGATTCTACAGTATTTTTAGGCTTTACCCTGGATAATAAATTGCAATGGGGTCCTCGCATTGATAAATTGGCGAAAAGGTTAAGTTCTGCAGCATATGCTGTAAAGAAAATACGGAGTATTTCTGACGAGGCTACAGCAAGATTAGTTTACTTTAGTTATTTCCACAGTATTATGGCCTATGGCATACTGCTGTGGGGACACGCTGCCGACTGGCACAATGTATTTGTATTGCAGAAAAGGGCTATTCGCGCGATTTATCAATTGAGACCTAGAACTTCACTAAGAGATAAATTCAGGAACATTGATATAATGCCGTCACAATATATATATGAGAATTTAATGTATGTTCATAAAAAATTACACTTATTTAAGAAGAATAGTGATGTTCATAATATTAATACGAGAAATAAAGATAAGCTTGTTGCTGGTGCTTGTCGTCTAGCCAAAGTCCACAAATCATTTATGGGTCAATGTGTACGCTTTTATAATAAGGTTCCAACAGATATTCAGAATTTACCATTGAATAAATTTAAAGTCGCTATAAAAAACAAATTATGTCAAAAAAGTTATTATAGTATATCTGAATATGTAAATGACAAAAGTCCATGGGACTGAACTGCTGTTCTATACAGGTATTTACTTTTAAGATAGTATATAGGACAAATAATGTATTAGTACATAAAACATGTTTAAAAAAAAAAAAGAATTAACGTAGGCTCTGTGGGTTTCTTGCCGTTTCTTTCCCCCACAGAGAACCACCTTGGAAGCGGCGTTAATTTTCCTTCCTCTCCCACACATGGTGTCTCCTGTCTGCGCTAGGGTAGGGGTAGGGTAGTAGTTAGAGTAGGAGTAGGGTAGGGTAGGAGTAAGATAGCGGTAAGGTAGTATAGGGTGGGGTAGGGGTAAGATAGTGGTAGGGTCGGGGTAAGATAGTGGTGGGGTAGGGGTAAGGTAGTGGTAGGGTAGGGTTAAGGCAATGGTAGGATAGGGTAGGGGTAAGGTAGCGATAGGGTAGGGATAGGATAGAGTAGGGTGGGAGCAACTACCTATCACATGCAGCATGTGTGATGCACGCTCACTTAAAAGTCTGTCTGGCGGTGGCGTGGGGGCCGGGTCGCTCTTTTCCCTCAAATATGGTTGAATTGGACGATGGCTGGGCCCTGCGTTATACTCGTGAACGGGTGCTGCCTTGGTGGACTGGCTTACTCTTGCTGTAGTTTTAGGTGGTTTTTCTTAATTATACTAGACATACCTACGAGTATATAATATAATATAGCGTTCCGGCTCTGTCTGGCATTGTCGAGCCCGGTTCGGTTGTGGTTGGCGAGGGATACGTTTATCTACGGCCATAGGGCGGTCAGCGTGTCACTGTGTGTTTCCTTCCTACTTTCCTACCCCCCTCCTTTTTGACGATTGAAAGAGATATTTAATGTCCTAATCAATAAATAAATTTTGATTTGATTGATTTACACACTCACGTCCGTATTCCGTAGGGGTAGGCAGAGACTATTGGCACTAACTACGATCCTGACATATATCTTTCGCCTCTTCCACGTTCATACATCTTCTCATACATTTACGTCGATTCAGGGTAAATAGTCTAACGCTAATCAAAATTCCACTAGGTGTCGCTACTGGACCATGAGGTCCTGTTGACTAAACACGTCATGCTATTGGTTAGATCAAACGTTCAAAATTGTCAGTTGGATTTTAGCCAATAAAATGCCCTTATTCTAAAAAGACCTGACGCGCCGGTGGCGCTACCAGTGTGTCTCAACTTTAGATCAGAACTTGTCAACTACGACTTATTTGCTAAACTAAACTCCCGTTCTTCACACATATTATTACAGTTATCGGGACCAGCACGCTACGTTTGGCCAGCGCTCGTAGATTGGCGCAGTACTGCGAACACTGCACAGCTGTCAGTTTACAAGTTCCGATCGACAATCGCTACCAAGCGGTTGTCACCTTGCCGCCTACACTCTTTGGGGAAGGGGCACAGAGTTCCTATACCGAGGGAAAACTCTATATAAACGCGCTTCGAAAGATACACTAATAGTGCGCTGCAGCGCTCGCTCAGGCGGCTGCGTCGCGTACGAGGGGAAACCAATTTAAGTAGGATCCCTATCAAAGCGCACTTGTATGGCGTTTTCCCTCTGTATACTCTATGTTAGGGGTCCACACTAAATAAAAAAAAATCTATTTATTTCTCCACAGTAACGCACACATAATTTGGTATGCAACTAAAGCGCGCTCCACATGTGGACAGTTCCGCGGGAACACGAGAATGTAGAGGGAGTATTCGCCTATATTCGTGTAGTCCCGTGCATGTTTGGCATGTCTCGCCTATTTCATAGACTAAGTAGAGATAGTTTGTTGTCGTCGCGATTCGATCGATTTTATATTTATAATCCTAGCGCTTTTTCCCGTAACAGGTTCCAGGTACACTTGACCATGATCCAGGATATTAGTAGATCAAGTAATTACAGTAGAGAAGCTGCCATCACCTCTGTGACCCTGTTTACAGAAGATTACCGATATAACATCGATGAATCGATATAATGTCGCGCGTTTTGACACCCGCCACATCCCTAATAGGCGAGAATGTAGAGGCCGACCAAAGTCCCGGCAAAAGTTTCGCCGGAAGTTTCGGCGAACATGTGGAGCGCGCTTAAGGTATGAGATCGAATTAAAGATCAAAAATGTAAACAAATGGGTTGCCACTATAAAAAAAATTACCCAAATAGTGGTTTATTTAAAGGCACGGAAAGTGAGTGATTGACGAACGCCGAGACTTAGTATAGTTATTATACTGCTTTTCTCAAATAATAATACATAAAATAATAAAAGATTCAAAATGGCGGTCACATCTTTCTAATATTGAAGTTTACTAACTAGTAATAGTAATAGTTTCCGAGTTACTTATTACGTTTTCAATAAATTGAATAAATGGGGGTAAATCGATTTGTTTCGTTTTGGAAAGTTTACCAGCCATTCCTTTTCAGTGTGCGTGATGCACAACCATTTGGTAAATAAATACATTCGATAAAAAGGTTTTATACCCCTGGATAGTCTCTTTGACATTGACAGTTGTGTTTACATTTTTTATCTTTAATTTCATCTCCAACTTTAGATACATTATTAAGATAGCCGACCATGTTAGCTACGTACACATATTTGTGAGGACCGGTGCCTGAGCTAGGAAGCCTGTGCTACAGGTGACCAGGTCACCACATCAGAGCACACTAGAATACTCACAGCGGCGTGTCCCGATGGTGGTTGGTGGCGTGTACGGCGTGGGGCGCGGCTTTCAGTAGTGCTTGCAACGCCCGCGAAGCGCCCGACACGCAGCACCAGTGCGCTGCCGCGTTGCCCTCGCTGTCCACGCCTACTGCGTCCGCGCCGGCTTCTGTTAGGAGCCTGGGGACCGGACAGCAGTTGGGTAAGGATGGGTTACGGTGAGATCAGAGATTTATAGAGTGCGCGCATGATGACTTTGCGCAATATAAATAAAAAAACAGCTAACGAGGGCCAAGCCCAACAAAAACAATGATTTTAACTTGTGTGCAGACAGTCCCTTGCCTTAGGCTGAGCGTCCACCGCATAGACACATGTATGCGCGCGGATGCGGTGTCGGCCTTTGACTACTTTTTCGACACGATGATGCTCATATCGGTCTTCACGGAGCCCCGCCCGCCCCGCCGGCATCCCCCACCCACCTGACGACGTGGTCGTGGTCGTTCTCCGCGGCCCAGACGAGCGGCGCCCAGCCGCCGTGGTCGCGCGCGTCCGCCGCCGCGCCGCCCGCCAGCAGCTCCCGCGCCGCCGTAGCGCCCCCGCCCGCCCCGCCGGCATCCCCCACCCACCTGACGACGTGGTCGTGGTCGTTCTCCGCGGCCCAGACGAGCGGCGCCCAGCCGCCGTGGTCGCGCGCGTCCGCCGCCGCGCCGCCCGCCAGCAGCTCCCGCGCCGCGGCCGCGCCCCCGCCCGCCCCGCCCGCCCCGCCGGCATCCCCCACCCACCTGACGACGTGGTCGTGGTCGTTCTCCGCGGCCCAGACGAGCGGCGCCCAGCCGCCGTGGTCGCGCGCGTCCGCCGCCGCGCCGCCCGCCAGCAGCTCCCGCGCCGCCGGAGCGCCCCCGCCCGCCCCGCCCGCCCCGCCGGCATCCCCCACCCACCTGACGACGTGGTCGTGGTCGTTCTCCGCGGCCCAGACGAGCGGCGCCCAGCCGCCGTGGTCGCGCGCGTCCGCCGCCGCGCCGCCCGCCAGCAGCTCCCGCGCCGCGGCCGCGCCCCCGCCCGCCCCGCCCGCCCCGCCGGCATCCCCCACCCACCTGACGACGTGGTCGTGGTCGTTCTCCGCGGCCCAGACGAGCGGCGCCCAGCCGCCGTGGTCGCGCGCGTCCGCCATAGCGCCGCCCGCCAGCAGCTCCCGCGCCGCGGCCGCGCCCCCGCCCGCCCCGCCCGCCCCGCCGGCATCCCCCACCCACCTGACGACGTGGTCGTGGTCGTTCTCCGCGGCCCAGACGAGCGGCGCCCAGCCGCCGTGGTCGCGCGCGTCCGCCATAGCGCCGCCCGCCAGCAGCTCCCGCGCCGCGGCCGCGCCCCCGCCCGCCCCGCCCGCCCCGCCGGCATCCCCCACCCACCTGACGACGTGGTCGTGGTCGTTCTCCGCGGCCCAGACGAGCGGCGCCCAGCCGCCGTGGTCGCGCGCGTCCGCCATAGCGCCGCCCGCCAGCAGCTCCCGCGCCGCCGGCGCGCCCCCGCCCGCCCCGCCCGCCCCGCCGGCATCCCCCACCCACCTGACGACGTGGTCGTGGTCGTTCTCCGCGGCCCAGACGAGCGGCGCCCAGCCGCCGTGGTCGCGCGCGTCCGCCATAGCGCCGCCCGCCAGCAGCTCCCGCGCCGCCGGAGCGCCCCCGCCCGCCCCGCCCGCCCCGCCGGCATCCCCCACCCACCTGACGACGTGGTCGTGGTCGTTCTCCGCGGCCCAGACGAGCGGCGCCCAGCCGCCGTGGTCGCGCGCGTCCGCCGCCGCGCCGCCCGCCAGCAGCTCCCGCGCCGCGGCCGCGCCCCCGCCCGCCCCGCCCGCCCCGCCGGCATCCCCCACCCACCTGACGACGTGGTCGTGGTCGTTCTCCGCGGCCCAGACGAGCGGCGCCCAGCCGCCGTGGTCGCGCGCGTCCGCCATAGCGCCGCCCGCCAGCAGCTCCCGCGCCGCGGCCGCGCCCCCGCCCGCCCCGCCCGCCCCGCCGGCATCCCCCACCCACCTGACGACGTGGTCGTGGTCGTTCTCCGCGGCCCAGACGAGCGGCGCCCAGCCGCCGTGGTCGCGCGCGTCCGCCATAGCGCCGCCCGCCAGCAGCTCCCGCGCCGCGGCCGCGCCCCCGCCCGCCCCGCCCGCCCCGCCGGCCTCCCCCCCCCACCTGACGACGTGGTCGTGGTCGTTCTCCGCGGCCCAGACGAGCGGCGCCCAGCCGCCGTGGTCGCGCGCGTCCGCCATAGCGCCGCCCGCCAGCAGCTCCCGCGCCGCGGCCGCGCCCCCGCCCGCCGCCGCCGTGTGCAGCGCCGTCGTGCCGTCCGGGCCCTGGGGAACGCGGGGTCACCGTTACTTGGTCGCCTTGGCGTTTATATCCCGCTTGTGTTTAAGAGTCACAGGTAAGCAAGCGCGCGCATCGTTATGTGCAGCGTCGTCGTGCCATTCAGGCCCTGAAGACTACCACAGGGCCATAGGGTAACAAAATAATAATTGGAGATCACCACAGGGCCACTTAGTAAAACATCTGAGCGTCCATATCCCAATTGAGCACAAAAGAGCCACACACAGATAAGCGCGCGCATTGCCATGTGCAGCGACGTCGTGCCGTACAGGCTCTGGCAAATATCACTGATCATATCAGCCGGAAGACGCCATAGCTAGACATATGCCTCCCCCATAGATCTCCACAAAGGCCGGTCGATCCACCTAGTGGGAGGCCTACCCATGCTGCGTCTTCTAGTATGTGGTCGCCACTCGAGAACTATCTTGCCCCATCCCATCTCTTCTGCGAGCTATGTGCGCTGCCCACTGCCACTTAAGCTTGGCAATCCTTCGGGCTAAGTCGGTGACCTCAGTTCGCTTGCGGATCTCCTCATTCCTGATTCGATCACGCAATGAGCGTAGCCCTTTCCATCGCCCTTTGGTTACCCACCTTCGGGTAACCACCACTGGGTAACTAAGTAAATCATCTTGGCGTCCATATTGTCCCGTTTGTAGGCGAGGATACCAAAGAGTGCAATTCATAAAAACTTCGAAAAAAATCGAGAAAAGGCACCCGGGGCTTTTTCCTTAGCGCTCCCTTTTCTACACTCCAACTCGGTTGTGTTCAAAAGAGACACCGGCAAGTAAGCACGCACATCCCGTGATAAGGTCATCCGTCACATCAGTGAACTGACTGACTTTAAACCGAGTTGGAATGAGGGCTTTCGCCATTTCAAAATCCACCAGATGCCACTTCTGGTGTCAAAATAAATCCTGCCATTGGCTGGAATCGATCCGTCTTTTTAAAACAGTTGTTTCTGTGGATCTTCTAGTAGATTACAAATTTATGAAAACTTTTATAAAAAAATTTAATACGTATGTTTAAAGTTATCAAAAATAAAAATTTGAAAAGTAGTATTCAGTTTCAACGGCCCAACAAAGTTAACCTATATATTTTAACTTCCAACACATTTCCAGATGGACGAGATGGCGTTCAAATTCCTACCACGTAAATAGTTTGGTGGGATACGCGTCTAATGAACAGTAAAAAACATTTTGCTTCAAAAGTGTTAAAAATACATTACAGACAGTACTCTACCCATTTTCTGGTCCTGTTCATAAGGGGATTCACGACCTCTTCATACATTCCTGTTTTATAATAACACCAATTCTTACCTGTACATTGACGTCGCATCCGGCCGCTATGAGGTACCGAATGACTTTCATGAGCTCCTCTTCACTGGGCTTGTATTTCTCATTCTCTTCTTCTACGGACTCGGCTTTAACATCATCCTCGTCGTCCTCTTTGATCTCCACCGTCTCCCTCTCGCCTTCTACATGATCTGTGGTCCCTTTGGCCTTTTTAAGAGTTTTGCTCTCTGGTTTCTCGCATAGAGCTAGAAAGTAAAAAAAAGGGAATTCATTGAATGACGTTTACTTGCAGGGTGGATCTGTACATTTTAAGAGCTGGAAGGAAAGAAAATGTGAATTCATTGAACTTTACTTGCAGGGATTATTTTTTCCAATTTAGCAACAAAAACGTACATGCTGTATGAATCATTTTTTGAAGATCTAGGGTTAAGGATCAGATTTTTTTTTTGGTTTATGGTTTACGTCCGCTACCTATCTTCTTCTCACTGTGACATGTTGTTCACATGGATGCAAGCGGTCCAAAAATCACGCCGCAGGCACTGTAAAGTAGTTGTCAAAGCTAACCCTGGTATCTAGCTGTTGCCGTTTCTTGGTGTAGTTTCAGGCGGCCGAGGATGGGCTAGGGTTGGGTTACCGGTAGGCTTGCCAACTTTTTTTAGATTAAATATAGTATTTTCGGCTTTAGAAGCCATAAAAATATAGTAGGTAGGGAATTAATTTAAAAAATATATAGTAGGTTTTTAAATAAAACGTACGTAGAGCTCGTCTAGTCTAAAATGACGCGCCCCACTACTTAGTTAGTTGATTTCGATGTGTGAGTGCAAATATTGATAACGACACTTCATCTGTGTGGGAGCCAATGAACGACGCGTGCTCCTACGTTTGAATTTCACCGCCAACTGAATGACCAATTACAACGGCATTTGTATATGTATTGCGTCCATATTTTAAACTTGCTTGTGTGCGTTAATGCGATAGTGGGGCGCGTCATTTTAGATTAGACGAGCTCTACCTATATTATTTCTTAAATGTATATTTTCTGCTACATTGAGCTTATATAATATTCTATTTGCATCAAGAAAATTTTTCTTTTGAGGATCTTATGGACGCGTTCCGGTTTGTGGAACGCGTCCATAAGTCCGGTGGTAATGTTGCTAATTAAATATAGTAGTTTCACCTACTATATTTTAATTTTTAATTTATGGTAGGTAGATTCCTAATATAGTAGGGTTGGCAACCCAAGTTACCGGTGACGGCGTGCATGAGCGGCGTGCGGGCGCTGAGGTCTACGGCGTCGAGGTCGGCGCCGGCGTAGTGTAGCAGGTACAGTGCGGGCAGGCGGCCGAGGCGACAGGCCGCGTGGGTGAGCGAGCCGCCGCCGGGGATCGCCAGCGCCGCGTTCAGATCCGACACCGACACTGCGGAGAATGTATACTTGTAATGTAATGTATCAATATTTAATAAAATTCCACTGGCAATTAAAGAACAGCCTATAAATAAAATTAAAAAGGACTTGTATAAATGGCTATTGGAGCACTCCTTTTATTCTGTCAAGGATTTTTTAGAGTTTAAGGTAGCCTAAGGTGCATGTTCATTAACGCTGAACAAGTTTGCATGCCTGTTAATACTGGCTGAACATGTGAGAGCCACTGTGTGATGATTATCTTAAGGCCTATCATTGTAACCATGTTTTAAGCAAATAAATATTCTATTCTATTCTATTCTAATACTCATATAAGTACTCATTTATTTCAAGAGATTACAAAGTTAGGCCAGTCAAATCTTACATCTAAAACGCAAAGCGCGATGTAACGCTGCATTTTTGGTATGTTATTTGGACCCGTTCAGAGAGTGTGAAACTACATTTTGCAAGCAAAAAAGCCGATACTGTGGAGAATGTATTTGCTCTCAGGGGCTGAGGGAATATTGTGGCTGCAGCACAGTGGCCGGCCGTGCCAGCAAATGATGGAAAAGTTCTTCACACACTAGTTAGTTTGGCTTGATCATGTGGCATGACGGGTAATGGCCACCATAGATATTTGAAACTCAAATAAATTCGAGTCGAGGTCGAATGGCCACTCAACCACATTCACGAGACGCCTCTTTTAGACAGGCAGAAACTTCATTGTTCCACTTGCAGCAGTCCCGATTGCTGATAAACCGCTTTTTTGCATACATCATACCTTTTCATACATGCTCTCGGCTCAGGAGTCTTAGTCTGCCTTTATTAAATGTCCTCATTTGATCGTGAAACGTACATCTAGGTCAATTCCATTTAAGTCCTCAACGCATTGGCAATGCGCGACACGGCGCTGCATAGATTTGACGCTTAAGTGTATCTAGTTCCATTTTACACTCATATAAATCAACCGCCGCCGCGGCGTGCCAAGGAGCGTAAGTGCGACACCATTAACGCTTCCGTTCACACTCACCGATCTTCGGAATCAGCTCCTCGGCGGTCTCTCCAGCCACGATTGCGTCATATGCCGCATGCAGCGTCTCTGCCGTCCCCGGCGCCACCGCGCGATGAAACACACTACACCACTCGACCAATCCTAGTCCTGACACTCACCGATCCTCGAAATCAGCTCCTCGGCGGTCTCCCCAGCCACGATAGCATCGTATGCCGCCTGCAGAGCCTCAATCCTAGTCCTGACACTCACCGATCCTCGAAATCAGCTCCTCGGCGGTCTCCCCAGCCACGATAGCATCGTATGCCGCCTGCAGAGCCTCAATCCTAGTCCTGACACTCACCGATCCTCGAAATCAGCTCCTCGGCGGTCTCCCCAGCCACGATAGCATCGTATGCCGCCTGCAGAGCCTCAATCCTAGTCCTGACACTCACCGATCCTCGAAATCAGCTCCTCGGCGGTCTCCCCAGCCACGATAGCATCGTATGCCGCCTGCAGAGCCTCAATCCTAGTCCTGACACTCACCGATCCTCGAAATCAGCTCCTCGGCGGTCTCCCCAGCCACGATAGCATCGTATGCCGCCTGCAGAGCCTCAATCCTAGTCCTGACACTCACCGATCCTCGAAATCAGCTCCTCGGCGGTCTCCCCAGCCACGATAGCATCGTATGCCGCCTGCAGAGCCTCAATCCTAGTCCTGACACTCACCGATCCTCGAAATCAGCTCCTCGGCGGTCTCCCCAGCCACGATAGCATCGTATGCCGCCTGCAGAGCCTCAATCCTAGTCCTGACACTCACCGATCCTCGAAATCAGCTCCTCGGCGGTCTCCCCAGCCACGATAGCATCGTATGCCGCCTGCAACGCCTCCGCAGGGTCCTCGGCGCCGCCGCGCAAAGAAACACACTTTACCACCACAAGACCAATCCTAGTCCCGACACTCACCGATCCTCGGAATCAGCTCCTCGACAGTCTCTCCAGCCACAATAGCATCGTATGCCGCCTGCAGAGCCTCAATTCTAGTCCCGACACTCACCGATCTTCGGAATCAGCTCCTCAGCGGACTCTCCAGCCACGATAGCATCGTATGCCGCCTGCAGAGCCTCAATTCTAGTTCCGACACTCACCGATCTTCGGAATCAGCTCCTCAGCGGACTCTCCAGCCACAATAGCATCGTATGCCGCCTGCAGAGCCTCAATTCTAGTCCCGACACTCACCGATCTTCGGAATCAGCTCCTCAGCGGACTCTCCAGCCACGATAGCATCGTATGCCGCCTGCAGAGCCTCAATTCTAGTTCCGACACTCACCGATCTTCGGAATCAGCTCCTCAGCGGACTCTCCAGCCACAATAGCATCGTATGCCGCCTGCAAAGCCTCAGCAGGGTCCTCGGCGCCGCCGCGCTCGCACAGCCGTTTGAGGTCGACCGGCGCGGGCGGCAAAAGCCCCGCCGGGACCAGCGGCCCGGTGGGCAAGGGAGGGTCTGAGATGGAGAAGCCTAGGTAGGCTGGCGTGCTGTGGGGACGATGGGAGATTATTAACAGTTATTTGATGTCGATTAAACCTAAAATAGTCACCTATTTTAAACTTTTACTATCACTAGTATGGTTTCGTATTTTCATTTAAATTCAATCGTTCCAGTGATTGAGAAAGACAAAGCATATTTACTCTAAATTCAGAGCTTAAACTCAGAAGCAAAAAGCATGAAAAAAAATCAAAGTGGAATATCATGCTCATAGAATACAGTTCGTTTTTGTATCACGGCTTATGAAAAACGGAGCGACGCTTAACATAACATAAATCTCTTTGACCGTTTGACATAAAAATAGTTCATGTTATTGCTACTTGTTTTTCGCCATATCGAAAAGTGCGATCGGACGATGATTGTTGAGCAAATATTTAGGCAATGAGGCTGCTGTTTTAAATCGGCTGTAACTGTTACTGGATGGCCCAGAAGTGTAGATTGAACCAATGGGCCGCAGAACTTGTAAATTTTATCATGATATTACTAAAACTATGTTCATACGTAACATTTCTATACATAACAACCTTTTATTTCAAATGTCCAAGTCCAAGGACAAACCATCTTCATCGACTACAATACCATTATTGCTTCCCAAAACAAACATCGATAACTCACTAGTGTTCCCTCTGGTCAGGCAGGTATACCGGCCTGGTGGCGGTATTGGTAGCCAGCCTGACGCGGCGACAGGCAGTGTTGGCAGGCAGCCAGCCGCGCGCGCTGACCCCGCAGTGCGCGCAACCTCGCGACCCCGCCGACCCCGCCGACCCCGCGGCCGGCTCGCCCACCCCGCACTCCAGGTGGAACAGGTGACCCTCGGAGCAGCGGTAGAATATGCCCTGGAAATAGTTAACGCGATTAGTTTATTTATTTATCGTATGGCATTTGAGTTCCCACTGCTACTTAAATTTTTAATTTACATTTCGTCAAGTAGGCGAGAGCTTTGGCCAAAAGGGACTGAAAATCTTCCGCTTGCCCGCTGTACTTAGTATTATTTATTTATTTATTTAACAATTTATTGCACACAATAAAGAAATACAGAGATATAACATAGATATAACTGACACAACAGGCACTACTTATTTCTAAAAAAAATTTCTTCCAGCAGGCCTACAGAAAGGAAATTCTATATCTGGGCATTCAAATATAATGTGGTTTATTGACTGCTCAGGGTAGCCGCACAGGTATGCCAATGCTTTGCACCAACCCCACTTGTGCCATAGTATTGTGTCAGTAAAGTTAGCTTTTATAAATGTTTCTTGTCTCTCGTCCGGTGATTGGCATAGATATCTGTTAGGAGATAGCCACCTACTCCTACAAGCCATGCGCATAACTTTGGCTACGTCGCATTCTTTATTTTGAGTGAACCTGAAAATGAACCTATTAGAGAGCGCGCAAGGTAACACAAGGGAACTAAATTTGACAGACGGCCAACCAGAACAACATCCAATAGAAACAGGGAAAGGGGTGGATGCCTAAGAAACGCGTGTCAACGGCTTACGACGCGGGTATGCCGAAGACGAAGTAGAGAACAACAGGAAAGCGGACTCTGGCAGAAGTCAAGATTGACTATGAATGATGTTGATGATCGTAAAAATATATTTTGATAACAAATCCGTTTTCTAGTTTCACCATCCATTAGATTGCTTCATCCAGTAGAGGTCTTATGATCATCGCGTCTCACTTACATTGTAAGCAATATATTCGATGGCACATGGCAGAAATCTACAAATTTTGGAGGAATCGCAAATTGACCTGTGTCATGAAATGGGTGTCATGCGATGTGTTTTACTTCTAAGTAACTTTTCAATACAATTTAATTTGTAAACTACCTGCCTATCTACTCAGGCTGTGTTACAATAACCGCAAATTTATATTTAGGTTAGTTTAAATTCTCATATTTATATGTGAAATGTAAAATTCTGAGAATAATGTTCTTAAACCAGAACTAACTGCGTATTGGGCAAACCGCGAAAAGTAATTTTGGACAAATTTGAAAGTGGCAACCATTGGTCTGTCCAAAGACTCACTTTGTATTGTATTGTATTTATTTATTTAATTCAAAGTACATTTTGTATCTTAACACTAAATGACACAAAACCCGGATGGGTTTGTCTGTGTCTACCTGCACTTCCATTACACAATACACCTGGTCACCACATGCCGTGTCTGTCTGCTTACCGCTACACGCTTTTTGGCGTACATCCTCAAAATACACTTTACTAACAAAGCTTCCACCCACCTGCGTACAAAACAGCCCGCAAACCGGGCAGCACATAAACTTCCAAAGTTGCTGCCAGTGCGCGTTATACACGAGTAAGCGCACCGCACGCGCCGCCCGCAATAGAAGCGAGTTCTTATAATTTTTTTTTATTTTATACGCTACAACAACAAGGATCACCAGCCCACCCACCTGCGTACAGAACAGCCCGCAAACCGGGCAGCACATGTGGTTCCACAGTCTCTGCCGGTGCGCGGTACAAACAAGCAGATACGGCGCCCTCGGGCCGGCGCGGACCAGCGCCCCGCACGCGCCGCCGGCCGCGCGCCGCGCCGGCAGCGAGCAGCCCACGCGGACGCCGTCCACCACGTCGATGGCTTGGCAGAACACGGGCTCTGCGGGGACGAGGGGCATTTTTTATTTTTTTATTTATTTAACATTTTAGACAGAGGCCTACAGAAGAGATATGAGATAAGTAAAGCAGATCGACGTGCGCGATATGGAATACATACTAAAATACTTAAAACATAATTATCTTCTCAAATAAAATATAATATAAATTTATAATAATAATACAATACTAATAATTTTTTTTTAATTTACTTAAGGATAACCAACAGCAATGATTACAATATAAAATAACACTAGCAGCACAGAGCCAATTACAGGTTTCCACCGATAAAAATTGGATAAACCAATACATACTTAACTAAAAGTTAAGCATTCCGAACAGTCTTTAAGATTACAAATTCAAACTTAAACCTAAAATATACCTACAGTACCCGAAAGTAATATAACAATAGTTACTTAATAATATGGTTTGAAATTTTTATTACACATCACATACTTGTACTGTGGTACAATGTGTGGAGGGGCAAGTGGAGGCTAAGGCCCGCCTCTCCACAATAATGTATATTTAGTAAGGCTTTATAAGACGGCTTTGGTCTTTAAGGGTGATTAAGGGATCCGACTCGTACCCCGAGATACTGGGCACGAACCCCAGTGCCGCCGAGCATCAATGACTCTTTTCTGAGTTATGTACATACATTAAGTGAACACTAATCGATACTGTTACGGTGAGGGAAAATATCGTGATGAAACCTGCACATTCAGGCGTAATCAAGATCCAATTTGGTCAGGTTCCCCTGTCATTAGGGTCACGGAAGTCAGATGGCAGTCGCTCCAACGTAGTTACCTAATTACCTTTGTGGATCTACTAAACCTCTACTATCGCTATAAAGTGTCCTATTTATTTATTTATTTCTATTATTACTTCATTTAATTGTAGTAAAGATTCATAGAATTATAAAACATATTAATATTTCTTGTACACGATGACGTAGGATAACCTACGGTGCCCTCATAGTCACATACTATGCAAAATCGTACGCGCCTCCACCCGAGGCAGCCTCGACGCGATTCTGCCGCGATCTGGAGTCGTTTTTTTTGTGCTCAAAGGCGCCTCAAAGTAAGAAACGCACGCGTAGTTTGGACTGACTCTTTGGTGAACTCAGCCCACATACTTGCCTTTGAGGTCGCTGGGTGCGGCGTGCACGTTCTCCGTAGCACGGCAGTAGCACGTGGCCACGACGGGGCCGTCCTCCGCCTCGCCCGGGCACGCCGCCTCCGCGCCCATGGACCCGCCAGCCGGCTCGCTAACACAACGACCAATATTGTAAACTCGACTGTGCTCTATCACCTCAAGATTGAAGTTGAGCTGCACGTCATAAAGCAACAAGGTACATTTTTCCTTACAGTTATATTCCGACCATTGTCGGTCTTAACTTTAGCAATACAATACCTAATATTAATAATAATATTAATATAATATTTAGGAAGTTTTACCCAAACCAAAACTAATATCACTTTCTCGGCCTGCTAGACTGTACACACTCATTCTTGTGGGCGTTGAAAGAGTAAGAAAACAGAAGATACAGTATTTCTGCTTTATGCGACTGCGACTGCTAAACTTACTAGTTCTGTTTTATTGGTGCAGAAAACTTACAAAAGACTAAGTTTTTGACACTTAAAATTGTAGAGTTCCCTGAACCAAGCAAGAATGTTAAATCTTTATATATATAATTCTTCTGTGAGTGTGTATGTCACTGAACTTCTCTCAAACGACTGGACCGATTTTGATGAAATTTTTTGTGTGTGTTCAAGGGGATCTGGGAATGGTTTAGATTCACAATTTTGTAAAAAAAGTTTGAAATTTTCAAATTAAAGACGTGTAGACAGGACAACGTCTGTCGGGTCCGCTAGTATGTAATAAAAGTATAGCAACTCAATTGAATGCTCGCAACATTTAACTTTAAACAGCAGTTTGTGAGATCCAAATAGTGGAATGATTTCAAAACCTTTTCTGTTTGATGGGGAATCCCACATTGAGGCCGAATGATGTGAATTAATGCTATTTCAATGTAATTCAATTCAATCAAATTGTTGAAACACATTATGTTTAAATAAATTTTACCTGATTTCTTCCTGATCTTCAATTTCTTCTGGGGTTGGTTCTTTTGCTTCGGCTGTTGAGGGACGTGTCTTCTTGTGCTGAGGCAGGTAACTCCTGTCCAAAAATATGATTTTAGTTTAATTACTTTTTAAATTTAAAATGTATTCTGAAATACATGATTAAGATCCTCCATCCATGGTGGATCCAACAAATTTAAAATAAGTTGATTAGTAAATTTAAATATTTACCCCACAATATCTTCATAATTTAGCACAGGCACTCTTCTTCGCTTCCTTGGCGACCGGCGCCGAGGCGCCGAATTGCTACGATAAAATTACAAAGTAAGATAAAAACAATGTTGCCTTTATACCTTTTAGTGCAGCTTTTTTAATAGTAAACCAATAAAAATCCTGAAAAAAAGATATTTTATCTTCTTAAGGTCTTATAGTTGTGATTTTGTTTCTATTTTTTTTCCTCTTACTTTGTACATAATTTTATTTTGTGGTGTTGTTGTTCTGTGCAATAAATGTTATTCTGTTTTCGTCTATTCTAATGTAGCAGCTTACTTTTGGCACTGAAACATATTCCCAAGCAAAGTAGCTACTAGCATAAATGCTAGTTACATACATAACACAGGAGATATATCATTTTTAATTTTGGGCTTAAGTAAGGGGCTAGGGCCAAATCATCATATGAAATCATATGGTATATAACTAAACAATTAATAACAATTGTAATATTGCCCACAAACCTGTGCCCTTCCAGTGAGAAATCACTATCATAGTTGTAAGAAGAGACTCTCTTCGACCGTCGCGGTTCAGACTTATCGTTATAACTGTCACTGTCACTAACGCTTTCAGCATCATCTTCCAGCAGTTTACTGATCACTTCAACATCGTCATCTATCTCCTCATCCTCGTCCAAGTCATCAGCTTCTTCTGCTTCTTCCGTTTCCATTGCTTCGGAGTCTCTACAAAATTTGTTACAATTTATTATATTAATTGAATATTGTAATTTATGTGCATCAGCTAACAGCTGCTAGTCACTACATATTATAAAAAAAGTTCCACACCCGCGTCTGTCTGTCTATTTGCAATAAACTCAAAAAACACTTA
Source organism: Blastobasis lacticolella (assembly GCA_905147135.1). NCBI lineage: Eukaryota > Metazoa > Arthropoda > Insecta > Lepidoptera > Blastobasidae > Blastobasis > Blastobasis lacticolella. The sequence continues at coordinate 2,099,154 of LR990046.1, forward strand.
ACGGATTTTCACCAATAGACAGAGTGATTTATGTCACCTAAACGTGGTGTATAATTTGTTAAGGTATGCAAAGTCAGGATGGCCAGGAGTCCCTCATGGTTCTCACATGCGAACATTTGGACCACAAAAAATTATTAAATTTTACCATCCCATGCTGCCTACTATTTTACTAAAATGAAAAGTAGCCATAATATTAACATAGTAACTTGGGAAGAAATAATGCAGCATCATATTAGTGAATTTTCAAAATTGGTGACAGAGATAACTTAGATACAAGTTAGATAACTTAGAAACATATAAACTGTACCAGTTTAAAATAGTAGTATAGATTAGGGATGTTACGGAGGTGGTTTTATCGGAGCCGAAGTCGGAGTCGGAGTTTCTAAATTTGGTTTTTCGGAGTCGGAACCGGAATCGGAGTCGGAGGCGGAGTTGGAGATAGTAGCGGTGAAGAAAGATGTGTTAAGGGCAGGCAATAAAATAAAATAGTAAAAACATTAATCAATCAGCCTCTTTAATTTAAATTAAAAAAATAATAAACCTGTATCATAGGTGTCACAAATAAAAATAAACACATTTTTATGACAGTTAGAAAATTAAATCAAATTAATTGACTCCAGAAGTAGCAAATTATATTTACTAAACAACAGCTTTGCAGCTTTGTCTCCGTCCAATCTATTTTTTAACGGATCATAGATTAGGCGAGTACCACTAAAAAGTTGTTCGCTTGCTACTGACCCTGGTGGACACGATAAATATTGGAGGACAATCGGTTTAAGGGATTGGAATTTTGTATTTCCAATTACTTTCCACTAGTTCGAAATCAAAAACAAATAACTTTAATTGACACACCGCACAAAACAAAACAAACCATCCGTATTGCGTAACAACAAATGAAATATTAATCGATGACAGAACGCCTGCTTTTCCATCGACATGCATTAACCTTCGTTCGTTCGTACACGTTGACCGCAGTCGCCGCGCGTCGCTGCCGCCGCTATCTGCTATGGTTCGACCTCCGATTAAAACCTCCGATTTAAAAGTATCGGAACCGAAGTCGGAACCGGAGGTGTAAGATCAATCGGAAGCTCCGACTTATCGGAATCGGAGTCGAAGCTCCGTAACATCCCTAGTATAGATATTGTACACCTGTCATATAATTCAAAAATAAAACTGCTTAGGCAAACATCCATAGGTGACTGCTTACCATCAAGCAGGCCATAAACTTGTTTGCCACCATAGTGGTATAAAAAAAAATTGCTTATATTCTAGGATATCTTTAAAGTATTTATGAAAAGAAACTGCTAACTAAAGAAAATAACCAAAATTTTGAACATAAAAGGAATTAAGTAATCCTTTTATGTTAAAGTTGTAATGAAAGTCACTGTTCTCTGTTACTCTGGGAATCCAGGTGTACTAGTGAAACCTAGATGTAGTAGGCTGTTGACGTGAACCATTTTTTTTTTCTTATGATTGTGTAAAACAATGTAATACTTACTTATCATCTGCTTTTGAAGAATCCTGAGACCCAGGACTTCTTGCCTTTAACCCCAGTTCACAGAGATGCTTTAATTTCATTACTTGATTCTGATTATCACCCTCTGCTGGCATATCCTCTTTGTCTACAATATCTTCATTGTCAATTTGGATCACGTCTTCATGGACACTACTTTGATTAGACCTAGCGGAACGCCTTGTTTTAACACCTTCTTCAGGACTTTTCTCTGACCCTGCTTGCCTGCTGGTCTGGGACTCGAGTCTCATTACCTCATTGGCGAGAACTTTAGCAGTCGGTTTTATACGGCGCATAAGCCGAGTGTTTGGACCCTGAAGTTCATAATAAGATTTCTCTTTCCTGGCAATGGCACTAGCCATCACATTTTCGAATTCCGGACTGCGGCGCCTTAATAGACGTTTTGAAGAGTGAGAGTTGTCGGAGGTTTCGTCACTTTCTGATACAACAAGACTGTCTTTATCAGGCGATTGGGACAAAGTTCCATGCGTGGTGTAGTCATTCTTTAACCTGGCCCGACGCCGGTCCGATCGCCGCAACGGCACCTCTTCGTGCTTTTCCTCAGTAGGAACAATCTTCATGGTACTGCTCTTAGCACCGGGCTTCTCAGAACGAAATGTGAGCACAATACGGGGCTTCGGCTCTTCGATGTCGCTTTTTTTATCAGGTTTTTTGGCGTCAGATTTCTGCGGGGACGTCTCTGTGCATTCCGTTTTGTCGGTCTTTTTCTTAGGTGAAGAAACTGAAGAGACCTCTTGGTCATTCTCCATTCTCCAACTCTGACTAAATTCCGGTTATTTACGGTTTATTCAAAGAAATAAGTCAAGGTTATACACTCCCTTCTAGTGATCAAGAAATGTTACAATTATTAAGCTGACCACAGCTCACCATATTAAAAATTTTCAAGGTGAAAAGGTGCTGTTATAATGTGCCATGGTATGTAAATTAAGTTTGAAATACAATAAACACCATAAAACCCAGAGAATGCTCACAAGAAAGAAGACAACATAGAAATCCAAACCATCAAACCACAACAAAAGCAAAACGCAAAACTCGAGTTAAACCACAGACTAAAAATAAAAGTCACACCGTTTCGTTCGTAATGTAAAGCGCGCTCCACATGTTCGCCGAAACTTCCGGCGAAACTTTTGCCGGGACTTTGGTCGACCCTCTACATTCTCGCCTATTAGGGATGTGGTGGGTGTCAAAACGCGCGACATTTTATCGATTCATCGGTGTAATATCGGAAATCTACTGTAAACAGGGTCACAGAGGTGATGGCAGCTTCTCTGCTGTAATTATTTGATCTACTTATATCCTGGATCATGGTCAAGTGTACCCCGAACCTGTTACGGGAAAAAGCGCTAGAAATATAAATATTAAATCGATCGAATTGAGACGACAACAAACTATCTCTACTTAGTCTATGAAATAGGCGAGACATGCCAAACATGCACGGGACTACACGAATACTCCCTCTACATTCTCGTGTTCCCGCGGAACTGTCCACATGTGGAGCGCGCTTAAGCCCGCTCCACATGTTCGCCGAAACTTCCGGCGAAACTTTTGCCGGGACTTTGGTCGACCCTCTACATTCTCGCCTATTAGGGATGTGGTGGTGTCAAAACGCGCGACATTTTATCGATTCATCGGAGTAATATCGGTAATCTACTGTAAACAGGGTCACAGAGGTGATGGCAGCCTATTTCATAGACTAAGTAGAGATAGTTTGTTGTCGTCTCAATTCGCGTTTTGACATCACCACATCCCTAATAGGCGAGAATGTAGAGGGTCGACCAAAGTCCCGGCAAAAGTTTCGCCGGAAGTTTCGGCGAACATGTGGAGCGCGCTTTACATAGTTAGTTATACAGTGAATAGGTTGACTTGCTGTCTTCTAAATAATATCACTTACCGAGGCTAAAATTAGTGCCAATGTGAAAACGAGGCGTACCTTAGAGAAATATTGGTACTGGCTATGAAACGAATGAGCTTACACACCATAGACCAATTATTTACCAACCGTTCAACCAATCCGCAAACACGTCACGTCATCGTTTTTTGAGATGGTGTGCATGTGTTTCTATCCTCTTTGCAGGGATGTAGAAATCGTTTCGGAGTTTCATCAGCTAATATCATCTTAGGAACCACGCCACGAATGTGGGAATCTTTAGTAAAGCATTATTGTTTAGTTCAATGAGAAATATCTTTACTTTAGTGTATAAATGTAGTATATTTAGTAAACATCTGCCTGCGGTGTTTCATCAGTTCAGACTTACGCACGATATACACTTACAGCAGTGGGGGAGCAACAAATTACACAGAAAGATTAAAATTCCCAATCCTCTTCGAGATACAATCATGGCTGATCCGAAGATCGAACAAATTTTGGCTCCGTTGCGTGCGGCTGTGAAAGAACAGGGTGATTTGGTTCGTAAATTGAAAGAAGAAAAGGCTCCCGAAATTGATGTGAAAAAGGCTGTTGCAGAACTAAAATCTCGAAAGAAAGTTTTAGAAGATAAAGAGCTCAGTCTAGCTCCTACTGAAGAGCTCTTCGACAGAGCAAAAATGGAAGACCTCATCAAAAGGAGATTCTTTTATGACCAGTCTTTTGCTATTTATGGTGGTATTACTGGACAGTTTGATTTCGGACCAATGGGCTGCGCTCTGAAGAGCAATATGATCCAATTGTGGCGAAAATACTTCATATTACAAGAGCAAATGCTTGAGGTGGATTGTTCCATCCTCACTCCCGAACCTGTGCTAAAAGCATCGGGCCATGTTGAAAGATTCGCTGACCTCATGACTAAAGATATAAAGTCTGGAGAATGCTTTCGTTTAGATCATCTCATAAAAGCACATTTAGAAAAAATTAAAAGTGAGAAGAATACAAGAGCTGATCTGAAAGCTGAAATAGAAGACATCCTTGTAAAGCTTGATGGGATGACAGCTGATGAAATGTCAGCTTTGATGAAGAGATTTGATATGAGATCGCCTATTAGTGGCAATGAACTCACTCCGCCCATCGAGTTCAACCTTATGTTTAATACACAAATTGGTCCGTCTGGATTAGTGAAAGGGTTCCTCAGACCCGAGACAGCCCAAGGCATATTTGTGAACTTTAAGCGCCTGTTGGAATTCAACCAGGGCAGACTACCATTTGCAGCAGCCCAAATTGGTAACTCATTTAGAAACGAAATCTCTCCTCGCTCAGGTCTACTCCGAGTCAGGGAATTCACTATGTGTGAAATTGAGCATTTTTGTGACTCCAAGGACCATCCCAAATTTGAAACTGTAAAGGACACTAAAATGTTGTTCTACTCGGCTAACAATCAGGAGCAAGGAAAAGCCGCTGAGATTATGACAATTGGAGATGCTGTGTCTCAAGGCATTGTTAATAATGAAACACTTGGCTACTTCATGGCCAGAATCCACTTGTATTTGTTGGCTGTGGGCATTGAACCTAAGAAACTCAGATTTAGACAGCATATGGGCAATGAAATGGCACACTACGCTTGTGACTGCTGGGATGCTGAATGTCTGTCAAGCTATGGTTGGATTGAATGTGTGGGCTGTGCTGATCGATCTGCTTATGACTTGACTCAGCACACTAAAGCCACAGGTATCAGATTAGCAGCAGAGAAGAAGCTTCCTGCTCCAAAGCAAATTGAAGTTGTAGAAGCTGTTGCTAACAAAGCTGCAATTGGCAAGGCATTCAAAAAGGATGCAAAGCTTATCAATGATGCCTTAGCTGCATTGGATCCAGCGGGGTTAGAAGATTTACAAAATAAGTTGGATAGTGCTGGAGAGTACCTACTGGCTACAAGTAATGGTCAATTCAAGCTAACACCAAACCTTGTTAGTGTCAAAAAGACTCAGAAAACTGTTCATGTTGAAGAAATTATTCCCAGTGTTATTGAACCATCTTTTGGCATTGGAAGAATACTTTATTGCATTTTGGAACATAACTTTAAAATGAGGGAAGGGGATGAGCAGAGGACGTACTTCACATTGCCAGCTACTGTAGCACCCATGAAATGTGCTGTGCTGCCACTCAGTGGAAATGCTGAGTTCCAACCATTTGTCCGAACATTGAATCAAGAATTAACTGATGTTGATGTTTCCCACAAAGTGGATGATTCATCTGGCTCTATTGGTCGAAGATACGCGAGAACAGATGAGCTTGGTGTACCATATGCCATCACAGTGGACTTCGACACCATCAAAGAACCCCATACTGTAACATTGAGAGAAAGAGATAGCATGGGACAAGTAAGATTGCCTCTGAATGATGTCCCTCGTGTGGTAAGAGATCTGTCTAACAGTAAAATATCTTGGGCTAACGTAGAATCTACATATCCCAAGTTCGAACAACAAGAAAGTAAGGGTGCAGCTGCGTAGTTAGATGACGCAAAGCAGCAGCAGTTTACACAGCTGTTGATCTTTTAATTATGCATTGAATTGTCCTATTTATTTTGTTAGCTTGTAAGCTTTACTACAACCAGTTTAAACCTGTTTTTACCTAGTAAACCAGAATTTATTATTAATTTGCAATAAATTTTTAAATCCATAATTTGAGCAGTTTTCCTCATAACTAAAGTATGACTCAGACAGTCATACAGCCAGAGAGACAGTCTCACGCGCTCACCGGAACACCGACAAAACGGCCGGTCTTGTGCCATCTGCATCCAGCCGGTACCTGCGATCTTATCAGGTCTTCTGTCCCTTGCGGGACGCCTACCCACGTGGTACGTGGTCGCCATTCGAAAACTTTACTGCGCCATCGGCTATCTGTTCTGTGAGCTATGAGCCCTGCCTACTGACACCATACTTTATCATTGAATTACTCGAAACTGAATAAGATTAGAAGAAATTCGTGGACATAAAATCAACCAACTCTTAGTATAATATGTGGGAAGCAGGGCCCTTATCGCGCTGTATTTTAACGTATTTACCAAAACCAAATCACAGCCGTTGGTGATGTAAATGCCGTTTCTTTTTCACTATTTATTGAGAAAGAGACGTCATGTGACCACATCGTAGTTTAATTTTGGTAAATTGGTTTAAATTTAGCGCGGTAGGCCTCCTCGGACAATGTTTAGATTAGGCTAGAGAAATCGTCCAAAAGAAGTACTTTTCGACGATTTCCCATTGTTTACTTCGAGATTACGTAACGTTAAGTAGGAATGCAGATTACACGTCTGGACATACGACTCTCTTAAGGCGCACACCACTTAGACCGGTCCTTATTTTTGCGCATCCAGTCACTGTCATGGCAGCCGTATTGCGCGTGATATTTCCATAATAGTTACATCTGATAAAGAAAATTTACAAAACTACGAATCAAATATAAACTGCATTATTAATTCTGTGATAGACTGGCTATCAGCTAATAATTTACAAGTTAATCTTTTAAAAACACGGTTTATACAATTTACTACTACAGGGCGGAAAAATGTAAAGCTCAATATTAATTATAAAGGCGCACCCATTAATGAAGTTGACAGCGCTCCGTTCCTTGGGCTACAAATTGACAAAAGCTTTAATTTTATGAACCATGTAGATAATGTATGTGCTAAGATCAATAAGTTTGTTTATGTTCTCCGCAGACTCAGACAAATAGTGTCTCAAAATGTAGCCCTATCCGCTTATCACGGCTACAAGCATCCATCTTAAGATATGGGCTAATAATCTGGGGTAATAGCTCTTTCATTCGAAAAGCATTTATTGCACAAAAAAAGTGCATTATGTGGCTTAGGACCCTTAGAATCTTGTCGACCTTTCTTCCAAAAACACAACTTGTTAACCCTTACCAATATGTACATCATGGAAATATGTAAATTCGTCAAACACAACCCCAATATATTTGCTCAATACAGTAGCCTATCAACACGCTCAGTGAGAGATCCCGAACGCAAAATATACATGCATTGTCCCAATACCAGTCTATTTGTAAATAATTGTAGCCATATGTGTCTCAAAATTTATAACAAACTGCCGCATGACCTAAAATCCTTAAAAGGCTTTACATTTAATAATGGGCTGCATAGTTGGTTAATTAGTAAAACCTTTTATACACTGCAAGAATTTTATAATTATAATTTAAATTAGTAATTGTTACGAGTCATTGTTATTGTTCTTTAATTAAATATATTAGTGTAGTAATAAACCTATTGTATATCTGTATGAGACAGATATTTACTGCTGATCGAATGTCAAATACATATTTTTCCACCTATGTAACACACAGTAAAAACAATAAAGATTTTTATGATTTATTTATTTATTTATGATAATTTTCCCATCAGTGTACTTAATCTCTTCACGCTAGAGTAATTGCTGTTTCTAGTCTACAGGCATGGCATTCATCGTCGGCCGAAACGCCACTTTGATCCAGTTTAAAAGCATAAGGCCCTATCAATTATAATACCAATCCCATCATAGAGAAAACAAAATTACCAAAGCATTGTTCTTAATGGACTGGCCCGGCTATACGCCTGATGTGATATAACATTTATAACCTATTCGTCAAAGGAATGCTGCGTCCAGCCTCTACTTGCAATCTTCCGTAAATTGTCACTCGCAACGGGCGGAGAGCGCAAAATATGCCTGGTGAGAAATTATGCCCCTCACTAGCAATAGCGCGGTGAGCGAGAGTACAACCGGGATTGACGCCTAGATGATGCAGCATTTACTATTATCACAAGAAAAAAATACTACACTATTATCTAAATCGGTTAAGCTGTGATATGGTCACTTTCGTTTAGGAGCGTTAGTAGCCGAGTGGTCAAGGTATCCGACTCAACGGGTTCGAGTCCCACTGCTGCCATGTACCAATAACTCTTTTCCGAGTTATGTACATTAGTTGAATGCTAACCGATGCTCTTACGGTGAGGGAAAACATCGTGATCAAACCTGCACATTCAAGTGACTGAATGGTAACCATGATCAAATCTGGCCAGGTTCCCCTGGTAGCAGGATCCGGAGGTCAGATTGTAGTTGCTCCACTGTAATTATCTGATCTGCCAAGTCCTGTATAATGAACAAGGAAGACCCCAGGCCCACATGCGCGAGAGCACAACCGGAACATTAAAACAATTGACCAATTTATAGTCAAACTTTCGTTCGAATTTATAATACGTATTAGAAAAGTATATCGACACTACAAGCTCTGAGCTACATCGTAGTACCGATATAAATTCGATCCAGATGAAAGAACAAAAACAAACCAAATTCGAACATCAATATTTATAATTCTCAAGAACACAATTCTCAGTCACTCATTCGCAGCTAACATTATCTGTGGCGGCGGTCTCTTGAGCGCGAACGGTGCCGGGTCCGGTCCCGTGAACGGTCGCGGTGGCGGTCACGGCGGTCGCGGTCGCGATCCCTGTCACGGTCGACCACACGGTCGCGGTCACGTTCACGGTCGGACGGCCCCCCACGTCGGTCTCGGTCACGTTCTCTATCTCTATCCCTGTCACGTTCTCTTTCTCTGTTGAATCTGTCTTTCTGGTATCTGTAACAATCAATATTAATTTATATTAGACTTGACACACACATTTTATCCTACTAATATTATAAATGCGAAAGTTTGTAAGGATGAATGTATGTTTGATATTCCGTTCACGCTAAAACTACGAACCGGATTTTAATGAAATTACGCATGTAGGGTAGGGGTAGGACAATGAGCAAACGAAGTCGCGTTTGGTATGCTATGTTAATCCCGAATTTCTGTTTCCCGCGGGAACCAGTGAGGAATGTTATAACCGAATTTTACGCGGACAGTATACATATCGGTCACGCATTTGTACTCAAATTATTCTGCCTCTTATAATAAATAAATAAAAAGCATTTATTACATCTGTCACAATACATGGCATAATACAGCATACAAGAAACAATGAGAAAGGGACAATGCTATCGTTATTTCGTTACCTAATAACAGGCCCTATAGCCGCGGTAGCGGTCGAAACTCAATCCTAAGAAAAAAATATGAAAGACATACCTGTCTGTCGACTCGCCATAGTCCCTGCGGTCGCGGTCGTCGTGCTCGCGGCGATCGGGCTCAGCGCGGTTGCCGTTGTAGGCGCCGGCGCCGCCGCCTCCTCCGCCCCCACCCCCGCCGCCGCCGCCGCCGCCGCCTCCGCCCCCGCCCCCACCTGCGCCTCCGCCCCGCTGCTGGTAGTTATTCACCACGGGAGCAGGCTTCGACGCAGCAGTCTGTCTGTTGTGCTCAGCTAGCCTAGGTTTTCATACACAAATGACACATGAATAAACATTGTAGTACATGGGAGTATTGTTGCAACTAAGTTGCAAATTATGTCGCAATAATCTTAATAATCTAATAATAATATGTCGCATTATGCTCCAACGTCTTTTGCTATTCAATTAATTTTTGAGTTATCATAGAGCTAAAGCTAGACAACCTAGTGTTCATCTCCTCCAGATCTTGTCTCAGATTCAACTTGGACTTGTTGTTTCAATTTGTGTCCATAATTGCAGACCCTACAGAGTTACTAGATTCCAATAAGTTAGTATTTCCTCTGGTTCCCCGCAGAGTGTTTATTTACGTTGTCACAGGTGAAAGTACTGTCTACAAACCCGTCGTTTGTAGCCACGTCATTGGATGTGCGCCCTTTCAATCCCAAAACCAACAAATAATCTGATTATAGCCAATGGGCTGATTGCAGATGGAGATATTGAGGGAAGAGAGAAAAAGAAAAAACCCGTCAAGCATCCAGAGGACTGACGTTTGTCTTTAAAATGTCCCAAGGGAAAGCTGTATCTTTTCCAGCTTTGTTTCTTCCCTTACAAACTTTATGTGCAGATAAAAAGGAATTTTAAAACCTTTATATCCATTGCAGCCTCAATCAACTGTAACATTGAAGAATCTCATACCAAAAAAATATAAGTTAATAAAGTGAGAAACTCCAATAAGACTTAACTTGACTTTTGTCAAATTTTCCTTTTTACAGTTGAAGCAATACCTTTAGAAATTCCATCTAGGATGCTGCTTAAAGGAAAGGCTGAAAAGTTTATAACATGTAAACACAGAAAGTCAAACAGGAAATCTTTGTCAGATATAATAATCTCATGTTTTTGCTCTAGAAAACACTACAAAAATGTAAATACTTACATGCATTCACAAACACAACATAGACATTTATAAACACAAACAACTATGTGTACGAGTATAGTGGTAAAGTTTGTTTCAATAAACGTTACCTACTTCTGCTCAATCTGCTTCTGTATGGGCACCGGTATTCTCGGGAACAGTGTGCTGAACCAGTCCAGTTTGATCAGCATCTGGCGGACCAGCGCTCCGATGGTGGAGGAGCCGCCGCCGCCGGCTCGCGGGTCCACCTCCTCTTCGTCATCCAGATAGTCCACGTACCAGTCGAACAAATCAGCCGGTGGTTGAGTATACCTAATGTACATGAAGCCTGTAAAAGAACAATATTTATTTACAGATATTGTTATTCAATTTATTTGAAATATGTGCATACAGTGCTAATGGATTCCATGGTTTATTGATTGCTGTGGAATTGAATCCTCGCTTTATACAATAATAAACATAACAGGAAAAATCAGTTGCAACAATGTTCATACCTACCAAGTGCTCTGATGTAGGGTGAGTCACTGTGCTGCAACAGGCCATTCACCTGTTTCCGGGTTAGCCGTAGTGTGTAGAGTTTGTAAAGCAGGCAAAATGCAGTGGACACAATGCCTCCAGCACCTACACCTCGCACCTGAAATATAGGCAGGAATTTTACACAAAAAATAATGCTTTAGTCAGAAATCATATACTTTACAGGTAATTCAGAGTTTATTTTGTAATATTCTTAGACTCATAATAATTTTCTATAGTCAAATCCAAAACAGAATTACTGCCACTAGAACTATAACCACATAAGAACTAGGCATACATAGATGTAACATGACTTTAATCGTAAATGACATACTCACGCCGCCACACATCCCCGTCTGGCCAGCGGTCTTGCGGCTGCCGCGCTCCCAGGGCTCGAGGTGCTTCACCTGGTAGTAAATCTCGTCCACCACCTCATGATATGTCTTCAGCTTGAAAAGATGTACTGCAGACAACATTGACAATTAGTTTAAAATTTGTATCATTTCTTATGTTACAAAATAACGTAGAAGATTATACTGTTCAGATCCAAACTCCTGTGCGTTTGGTGTGTTTGCTTACCTACCTTTGAAGTAGCTAGAACCTTGGATGTTTGCTAATATTAGTGGGTTCAGATTCATAGTCTGTTCATTACCCCAAATTGGTAATACATTATGCTGCTTGCCCGTTTTTGCCGGCTTTTGCTGATTGAACTCTGAAAAATAGTAAGTATTAAAAACAAATTCACACGTATTCTCAATCTAGAACACAAAAAACACGTACCTTCTACCTCCGCCATTGTACTAAGTTATAAGACCAAATAGTTATCACACAATCAATAATACGATAGTATTTTACCGTTTACATTTATTTCTATTACAATACCATGGTAACTAACGTGAAATCGTAAAATAAAATTACAACAATGACAACAACGACAAACCACTACAACCACAAGCCGCCATTTGCTAACCATAGATGGTAGAATAAAAATACCATAGATAGAAAAGAAACAAGCGGAAGTTCCAGTATTAAGCTACGATTACACACGGCCTAAATTAGGCTACTACATAGAGGAAAATAAATTTTAAATAGCGGCCAACTGTAAAGTCGCTTTCGTATGCGCGGGCGGGAATCCAAAAGCGACTTTATTTTATAATGCGTTATGCAGCACTATACGATGGGCCATCGGTTGGATGGTGTAAAATCTGTCCAGACTGACTTATTTGGTTATGGAAATTATGTTTTTAAATGGATAATTTGTAGCAGCCGGGATTGACCGGTCGGATGATGATGATGATTCGTTGAAATTCACATTCTATGTGTTTCTTAGATATAATTCAACACATCTATACACAGTGTATGTGGCGTGTTTGATACGGCAAGTTTTTACCAAATTTGGGTATTGGAGTTTACCAAATAAGACAAGTCAGTCTGGACAGATCATAGTGGTGTCGGATGGTTTAAGGTGCTGCGGTGTCGGTTTTTCGGCTCCACTTCAAAGGGAGTGGGCTAGCGATGCCACCTATATCAGATACTATGGGCAAAAGAAGGTAATCGGGGCATCTGCAGGAACTTATTCAGCTAGATTTCTGTGGTTGGGAGTAATCTCCGAGCTAAAGCTGTTTACATATCGGCAGAACGAACTCTAATGAATGGGTTCGGCTTCCGCCCGTCGTTTGTTTCTCTTTGATGTTACCGCCATGCTTCGGATCGCCGATCGAACGAAAGATCATTGATGTTTGCTAATCCGTCCAAACAGTAAAACGGTCCTATAATAGAGACCCATTCGTTGGCGTTCCTTCGGCCGGTGTGTACAGAGCATGACTGGATTCACGAATGGCACTTCTTTTATTAGGGTAGCTAAACATTTCTGCATTAGAGATTCTAACTTAAACACCGAAGTTATTCAAATAATGTTTTATATAGGTAATATTTAATAAAATAAAACAACAATTAAAGTTACATAATATATGAACTTAATTTATTAATTTTATGTAAACTTAGATAAATTAAAATTTTATTGATAGTATAATTCTAAATTCATGCCATCATGAATTTCATCTGAATGTAAACATTAAGGAAATTATAAAGCTTCTTATATCATTAAAGAACAGTAACATGCAAAATAATAATTGTTTTGATTTAACTAGATGAGTAGTCCAGCTTCTTAGCTTTGAGTATGGTCCCATCCGGCAAAAAGCATGAAACATAGCATGCATATAGCTTGTACACACATAATAAAAAAAAATTTAAGTAGAAACACATCCCACCCTCCCTTCCAAAATATTGTTTAGTAGTTTATCAGTTATCTAGCACCCATAACACAAGCTTTGCTTACTTTGGGGCTAGATGGTGCTGTGTGAATTTGTCCACAATTATTTATTTATTTATTTATTGTTGAAGTGAATGTGTTAAAGAAATTAATTAAATACTAATGTCACCATTGTCTTATTGGCTATCACACTGCGAAAACCTTATCAAAATCAATTAGGTATTGAAAAATGAAACACTGGAAATGTATGAGCGAATATGGAACAATAGTGGGTGAATAGATTTGCTTGCTCAAGTGAATTACTTTATTCTAAGCATAACTTGAAAACTAAAGTTGTAATTAGATTCTTACAAAGACAATATTGTAGTAAATTTAATGAAGAATAAATGTCTCATACATACTTTTAATGTGACTGCAAGTTTTTTAAAAAGATACAAAAGGGGGAAAAATAACTTTTCAATGTGTTTCCATTTCTATATATCATTGTAAGTGTCATGCTTTCTGCTATATGGGACCATAACTCTATACTAGATCTGGCTGATGAGTCATCTTAGAGCATAACATTGACATTCGCACTTCCCCTGCTGACTCAAATACCAAAGAAGCTACAGACATGCGTAGTGCCAATTTTTGACCTAATTGTTGAGTCGCAGAGAATGTGTTGACTAACAGGAAAATAATATCACACATTCATCATCACACATCATATGACTCTTTTTAACTTACAAGACAAACTACTGACTAGTCTCCAAAATAAAAAACATTTTATAATTTAGGTAGTGATACTGGTTAAAAAGTGTTCCACCATACTACATTAAGTATTAATTATTAAATGATCCATGCAAACCAATTCCCCTTAGACTAGGGCCTTCTGAAATATGGCTAGAAAGTATTGTAGCCATTAAGTCTGATGCAAGGCACAAAACGCGCTGTAAACATACTCTTTTGTTCGTTTTACTTCGCTACCCCCTAAGCAAGCAAACTGTTAGTGCAGTCGTAGCCCCAGATAGTCATATTGAAAAGGATACAGTCAGATAGTCTGATGTGGTCTTTGAAGACTGTGTACCATTTCTTGAGCACTATTTTGTCGTATCTAGTACCAGTCTGCGCTGCTATCAGTTTTTTTAGATCGCCTACAGTGTCATCGGGGTTACATTTTACTCGTACTTTTTTTCCAAGGCGGTCATTACATGTTACTTCCAGCATTGTCTAAAAACAAGCAAAGGTTAGAATTTTTAATTAAAAGGAATCACTTTATCATATATCTCAATATAATTCACCTGCGAGTTATTAAAGACAAATTCGCAATTTATTTACGCAAAAACTCTGAAGCGTGACACACAAACAATAAATTTACAATGACCAATGATCAACTAGAACAGAACACATACGTTACACGGATTAATAAACACTTAAACTGTCAATCTATCGTGTCGGATCACTAAAGATTGCCACCAAAATGAGGAGTTTTCCAGTAGGTATTGATAGTTTGTTTCAAAAAGCAACAATAGATGGCGCTCCTACAATTTTGGTAATCTTCTTTAAATCTGTATGATGGTGGCAGTGATTTCATGCAGCCAATTAATACTAAACTTGAAAATAAAGTGTTTATTAATATAAAAATAACTGTTAAAGGTTGAACGAAGTGTAAAAAGAAATATTTATAGAAGTTGGCATTATGTTGCATTATTATTACAACCTCTAAAATGGTTGAAAACTATTGACAAATATAATATTATCCAATACAACGTACCCAGTGTTTATATCCTGTTTGCTAAGAACCTATTTCAAGCGATTATCAATTACCAAAATTGTCGGGGCGCCATCTAGTGAGTGGTCAGGAATGCCTTAGATACCTATTGGAAAACTGCTCATTGGGCACTGAGTGGGAGGCTTGCTAGCCCAAAAGGTGTATTTGTTATAATCTGTGGTACGTCATTCAAACAACCGGTTAATATAATTACATTTTAATAACATATTTTTCAATTAGTTACATAATATTCCTTTTTTTAAAATACTATTAATTATTTTAATATACCAAATATTTGCCGTTATTGCTGTTTTACTTATATAAGTTTTATAATTTTACAATTTGGATTTGTACCGGAAGTGTCTTCCAACTATCCACACGTCATACGACAGTCGGCGACTGACGTGACAGGTTTAAGGTTTGATGAGTGAAATTTTTATATCGGTGATAGTGGTTGTGTATTAGCGTGAAAAAATGCAAATTCCAAATGAATATGTGGCCACTGCTGAGGATATAGCAGATCAAGTAAGTTTTACAGTGATAAATGCTCAAAGTTATTCGCAAATACGTTATGTACTTTGGAATGAATTGTCACGTCACCGAACTTATTTTTCTTCTTGGCGCTTGCTATTGAATGAATTTATGAATATAATGTTGATAAAAATATCTAGGTAACGTTCCCTTCTGGTTGCCAATGATATGATGTCGCAGTTTGCCAAGATCTATTTCATGGAAAGAAAAACTTTTCGCAAGTACGTTTAGGCAGTTGAATTTTATTCATTACTTCGTTTATTTTCTCAGGTAGCAATTGCAAATTTACGATGTAAAAATATCTTTTAGAATCACTCCTTTTAATATAGAACTAATATTTTACTTGTATTTAACTTTCCTATTTGTTTATATTCATTGTGTTTTCAATACATGCCTGTCTTTAAAAGCCATAAATGCTATGTTCTTATAGGTAAAGCTAAAGTTTGTTAGTCATTTTTGATTAAGAATTGATTTAGATTATGTTAAAATAACAATAAATTGAAATCACAGACAATATATTGTATTGGTCAATATCATAAAATACCTATCCGGTAAATTTTTTTTTGGATTTCTAATTACATAGGTGATTAATAATTAAATTAACAGAATATCTGTTGTAACATTACAATGTAAAGTTACCAAAAAAGGCAGACTGCAATTTTAACTCGACCAGCTTGGACTACACTTTCACTTTTGTTGGTTGATTATTGATGCATGGTTATTCCTTTTATATAAATTTTTATTAGTCTTTTTGGAACTTTACACTAATAACTATATTTGTAACAAATAATAAATTTACAAATTTATTAGCATGCACAAACATAAAACCATTACTGCAATGGCAAATAAATAAACATAAAATATGCTCACTGATTTCCTCTTTAAATTTTGTGTGACCTTGAATTGATAAGAACATTTCAATTCATTCCAAACAGAATTTCAATGTCCACTGTTGGGCATTTAAATTTCAGTGTGGTAATGTCACGTTACATCATACTAACTATCTTTCCATTAGTGAAGTTGGTCACATGTGACATGCTTATGACAAATATATAATTCGAAATATATTTGCGAAATCCATATGATTGCGAAAAAACTGCCAATTTCGTAGGTATGGACACAATATTAAGTAATCGTATTCATAGTACAAAAGTTCAAACACTGGACTGAACATGACCTGAGTACTATACTCTTTCATTTAGCAATATTCTTATTCTTTATTGTACACAAAAATAATACATACAACTTAACAGAAGGTAACTTAGGTACAAAGGGGAGCTTAACTCAACAGTTGAGTTTTCTATCAACAAACCTTGGAGTCAAAAAACCATAAGTCAGCATTTAGGCATAGGATGTGCACAAACATCAGTGTAAACTAAATACATACTATAAACAAATACTATAATATCCCCTATCACTCGACATCACTCTTCACCCTCATGTCGTCCACAGTCCATCCATATTTTGTAGTCGGCCTCTACTGAAAAATGCACATTCGTATTCATTCCTCCGCACAACATGCCCATACCATGCCTAGCCTATTGCTCCTCATCTTCACCATCACTGGTGCTACTTACAAAGTTCCCCTTATATAATTTTCTTTCTGTCCATTTTCGTCACTCCAGTTATGCTTGACCTCAAGTTCATTATCTCCTACAAGGATAATGTTGTCTGCAAATAACAAACACCAGAGTGCCTTCTCCTGTAGGTATGTCCAATGTTAATAAATCCATAATCAGGAGGAAAAAAATACAGGCTTAAAGTCGATCCCTGGTTGACATTGAATATGTTGGTTACTCCAGCTTCCAACCAGACGTGAGTGCTTGCTCTATAATATATTGATCTTATAAGCTTTTCCTGGCACTCTTCACATTCAGAGTCCACCACAGAACCTTATGGGGGACTCTTTAGTACTATTTCTCGAGGCCAACAGACACCATGTCAAGGTTTTTATGTGCTCATCGGTATATTTCACGTCTGTTGTACCTCTTCCAGGCGTGAGCCTGAATTGTGTCGGTGATACCTTATTTTCTCTCTCATATGACTGACTATCACTTTCTCCCAAATCTTCATACAGTAATTTAAAAAAAAATGGTTGCTATCTTGTACATGTACCAGCAAAGTATTACACTATTTATGAGGATTCCCCTCTTCTTGCAACAATTTACTAAAGAACAAAGTTAGCCAAATCCACTTTTATTATTATTATTAATTTAATACTTTATGCACAAAATAGTACAAAGGACTTTTAGACTTATACATTGTAAAGATTTGAGAAATAAATAATTTTTTAAATATTTATTTTATTTATTATTTACTCCTACCTACTCATACCATATGGACCAGCAGCATTTCCATTCTTCATATCTTGTACAGCTTTTCAAACTTCGTCCATACTAATCTTATTTACCATACCCACCCATGTTTGATGGTGTTCTCATGTATAGTTGAAGTAAGTGTCAAGTGCTAAAATTGTCAACTTGTACCCATTTGTTTTGATTTTGACTTTCCTAACTAACCTAACTATCAAGATTATCAGAATATGTACTTGAATAGTTTAAAGAATTACAAAGAAAATCTAACCCTTTTCATATGATACATCACATGATGCAGTTTGCAATTCTTCTTGAATTTTCAAATTTGCCTCTTAAAAGTGACCTCTATATTCGAAATATGTCTATTTACGTTAAACATTCGCGTTTAGGCCGTAGAAATTCATTTGTGTACCAAATTTCAACTTAATTGGGCTAGTAGTTTCAGAGAAAATCTGACTGTATTAGACAGACACTCGAATGGTGTTATAATAGTTCCAGACCCCTAGTGATATGAACAAGTTGAGCATGAAGAACTCATCAACATTATAATTTTGTATACCCCGGGCGATCAGCTGCTCTATTCAGCTTACCTGATTTCATGAAATAAGATGAGATGAAGTGAGAGATCTTTCTGATAAGACTAACTATGGCAATCAACAATATCTCTAGCTTTGGCTTACTCTAATCTTCTTCAAATTATAAGGGGTATATAGAGCCCTACTACTCATCACTATCGTATGGGACCAAGTTAAACTAAAGTGCTTTGGGTCTTCCCTGTGTTACAGATGGATGAGGCTCTAAATCGGATTTTCCCAAACGCGTAGTGGGGGTCAGATCAGATGGTAGCTGCCGCATATAAAAGGCCAAAATAAACCATTTAACATGGAATGAAAGCCATCGCCCTACACTAAAGACAAGTGGGCTAGGCCTAAGACTACCTTGCCATGTGTGGACAGGAAGCTCAGCTTTGCCATGACAGACGTTGGCTCTCTCACGGGTTCCAACTTCGAACTTCCAAACCGTCTATGACCAAGGAGTTGTCGACAATACGAAAAAGCTGGGTGTGCTTAACCGATCAAAGCAATTCTTCACGCCGGGGCAACGACTTCTCCTTTACAAGGCTCAAGTCAGACCCTATTTGGAGTATTGCTCCCATCTATGAGCGGGAGCACCGGCATATCAGCTTGGTCCTTGTGACTCGATCCAAAAGCGCGCTGTGAGAATTGTCGATGATACCATGCTCACAAGTGGTATTGAGCCGCTGAGACAGCGAAGGGATTTCGCCTCCCTTTGTTCTATCGCTTGTGTGTTTGTTCTGAAGAACTGTTTGACATGATGCCTACAGCTACATTTTATCGTCGCACCGCTCGCCACCGACAGGGAGTTCATCCTCACACTTTGGAGCCAAATTGATCGCGAACTGTGCGGTTCCAAAGGAACTTTCTCCCATGCACACTAAGGTTGTGGAATGAACTACCTGGAGAGGTTTTCCCTGGAAAATAAAACATGGAGTTCTTCAAGAAAGGGGCTTAAAGGTTTTTACGGGGTCGACAACGCGTGGATGATGCCCCTGATATTGCAAACGTCCATAGGCTGCGGTGACTGCTTACCATCAGGCAGGCCGTAAGCTTGTTTGCGACCTTGGTGGTATAAAAAAACTAACAGCCCTGCGTCGGATGGATCCATGTGGAAGGAGTTGTGGAGCGGGATCCATACGCCCACAGATGGGAGCAAAACTAAATATTTTTATCCACAAACCTTATTGCATTGAACTAGACGATAAAATGGCTGTCGAGGAATATCCGACAGGGTTACTAATGTAGGTACACCGGATTTCTAGGAACTTTATCTTGAAGATGTGCAGAGACAAATCAAGCATGGCTGATTGAGTCATATTAATGAAAGCGCTAATAGTGGGGCCAACACTAAAAAGACTGTCGTTTGAGATAGTTTCGAAGACATCCTGTGCTACGATGTATAATGTCCACTGAACAGACCGTAGCTTCGGCGGACCTCAACCGTCACGTGGATCGGAGTTTAGACGGGTGCACCGAGGCTTTGGCTATGTCCAGTTAAACTATCCGATCTTCACTGGCCGCGGACTCAATTGTGGTCAAGCAACACTTACTCAAAAAAAGACCCAAACACCACCACAAGTTGGCCGCACCGATCATAGACTACCTGCTGGCTATCTGTTGATTCAAAGACGTGACATTTGCCATGTATCCTCCAACTGCTAAGGTATCCAAGGTCCTCAACCTAGATGCCATGGAATGCCTCACAACGTAGCATAAAGTCCTTGTCGTGGACGTTCAAGTAATTAGTTGATGGTGTACTATAAGGTTGCTGCGAAGTACTACGAATATGAACTGTCTTTTGAGTGATGGACGTAAGAGTCAGGTGTTCATGGCGACAGGTAAATGTCTAGATTGGAGCGCAAAGGGCGAAACCACAGTTGTGCTGTTGTTGCTGTAAGTTGATGCTATCATTTCAAGGAAATGTCTAACAAAGACTTGTACCTGATGCGTGGCATGTAATCATTATTAAGTAATCGCCTATCTAGGAATCCAGTATGCATACTGAGTGCGGCAACTATCAGGTGTCAAACTTATGAGCCACACAATATCGCTATTCGAACGTACCCAAACGTATTGGAACCTACTCTTGGAAATACTAAGCCAGACATGCTCCATGTCTTCATACATGGCTACAGACCAGGCTGCGGCATCATAATCCGATCTTTTCGCTTTGAATTTTTTAAAACGAACTCATCTATTACAGTAGGAACCAATGATTTTATATATTACCTCATTATTGGCAAACTCAATTATTTCACGCAATACAACAAACTTCACACATGTGATTTTGGAAAGCATTTTACAAATAAGTCCTTATCTCTGTTGGACTGTACCATGACTGTAAAATAACTTTTTATCACCAATATTACCATTATGCTTTGAAAATACGATTGTACTCAGTGTTGATAAGGTAATAAGAAATTAAACATTACCGACTTCTGGTTTATTTCTTCGAGTTCCTAATGAACTTTGCTGGTTTTGCTCTAATTGTTAAGTTTAAGTTCTTAAAAATAATCAATAAAAATATGACCGGTGGGTGACTAATTTTGAAGATATACTATTCGTTTATTGATAAGTCCTACCGCTGTTAGTATAAGATTCATATACCTTTTCAGACACATGTTTTCCATATAAACGGCAGTGTAACAGTTTAGTAATGTAATAACGTGGTGGCTTTCACAAGTTACACAACTTGACGTGAGCGCCATAGAGCAGTCGTGTGTGTAGTGAGTGAGTGATCTATACTATACTAGCTGACCCGGCACACGTTGTTTTGCCATATAAATAATAAAAAAATTTAGGGGTGGACTACTCCTAACATTTAGGGGGATGAAAAATAGATGTTGGCCGATTCTCATAGATAGCGGATAAGCACAAAAAATTTCATCAAAATCGGTCAAGCCGTTTCGGAGGAGTATGGCAACGAAAACTGTGACACGAGAATTTTATATATTAGATTGCGATGTAGTAGAGCTTGTCTAAGCCGAAATGACGCGCCCCACTACTTAATTAGTTGATTTCGATGTGTGAGTGCTAATATTAATAACGACACGTCATCTGTGTGGGAGCGTCGACTGCTCCAATCGAACGACACGTGCTCCTACGTTGACTCTCACCGGCAACTGAATGACCAATTACAACGGCATTTGTATACGTATTGCGTCCATATTTTATATTTGCTTGTGTGCGTTTATGCGATAGTGGGGCGTGTCATTTTAGCTTAGTAGTAATGTACAGACGGATTCGACCGTCACAGCGTCGCGTTGTCAATACAGGGCCTCGAATCCGCTAATTAACTTCGATCGAATTGTAAACGTAATGTAGTTGAATCGCAATTGCAGCTCAATGGCAGTTTTAATTTTAGCTGAATACCAAAAGCGCATTAAACTGCCATTAAGCTGCGATTGAAATCCGATTACATATCAATCGAGTTATTAGTAACAGTAGCAGAATAACAAAAACCTGTCTAATTGTCATTAAGCTGCCATTTAGATTCAATTACAATTTTAATTACTATAAGTAAATTATCGAACTTGAGGCCCAGGTCGTCTGAAACCACGGCAAAGATATTAAAATAGATGAATTGAATAGACATTTGTCCCACTGGCCAATTTTTTAGTGGGCGAGATGATAAGATCACTGTAGAGGCGGAAACCGCATATGAACTGACTAGGTATCATCTGCACTGTAGGCCATAATTGAAGCAATGTTAAGGAATCATAATCAGAATAATTTATTGTCAAACTGTAGTAGGTCAAGGTACTGACTTCCTTGGCTCCTTACAGTAATGATAACGAGGAATAAGATATTTTATGATACTTAGGATCGACTGTATCAACCTGTGGATTTTATATTAATTAACTGCTCTTTAGTTGACTACTAATATAGTCCCGATTCCAGCAATGACACAATAAAATTTCTTTTTGTCACTGTCTTCTGCAATATTATCATTTTATCACTGGCGACTTATGTACTTAAATAGGTTGCGGCGGACAAGAATAGAAACAACCTTTAACCGACAAAATAACGTTGAAAATAATGAAAACCGCATCGAAATCGGTCCATCCGTTCGGGAGTCGAGCTATGATGCACATAGATAGGCAGATACTGCAGATAGACACACACCTCCACACAAACACACGTCAACTTTATAACCCCTCTTGTATCGTCAGGGTTTAAAAATGGTTGGCAATAGTTACTGACAAGGTGGTACACATCATCACAGCCCGTAACAGTCCACTGCAGGACTTAGGGCCTCTCCCACGAAAGGGGAGGTTATTGCCATAATCTCCACGCTTGGCAGGCGGGTTGGAGATCGCAGTGTTTAAATATAACAATGGAAAATGCTGCTGCCCATTTTCGCCATTAGTCGCCTTGTACGACACCCATGAGTGTAAGGGGTTGGTGCTATTCTACTCTGCCGGCAGGGCCGGATTTAGGGGAGGGCAACTGGGGCGAAAGCCCCGGGGCCTCCACAAACGGGGGCCCCCACAATACAGACTTCGGAAAAAAAAATCTTTCAAATTCCAATTAGTAAACACTAGTAAACATCTTTTCCTTTGATATTTTTTTTTGCTCTTTTACCTTTACCTACAGCCTGCAGTACTTTGTACATACATAATTATTTGATTATAATTACACTTAATTTATTATTTTTTAATTACACTTAATTACAATAAATTATTTATTAAAAAACACGACTTAAAATTTTTTTTCACTTTATTTGGAAAATAATTTGGGGCGAGGGGCCTCTGCTCCTTCGTTGCCCCGAGGACCTCTAAATCTGGCCCTGTCTGCCGGACACCACACGGCCACGGTGGTACACATCACGGTGGTGGTAAAAATGTGGCCAGTTTAAGACCTAGGTCCCAAGTCGAATTCGAAATTGTCACCAGTACAAAAGGCGCTCGTATGTACTAACTAACATGGCGTAGCAGTGTTCCCCAAACAAAACTTCAAATTGCATTGTTCGTTAGTTCCTGTTCAGAAGTTAATGAAAAGTAATTAAAGGTTGTAATGGCAGTTGATAGGCTGCTTCAAGTTGTTGCTAGGTACTCATAATTCCGGAAACATCGTAAAACAAAATGACTTCTGTAATTGCGGGATCCATTTGCAATGGTAATGATAGTATCGGTAGCCGCAAAGGCTGCCACGCGAGCGATGCCACCGGCGATTTCGAGTATTGTTGTTGTTTTTCTTAATTTTGTTTTGCGTCTCGGCGTTCCTTTGTATTGTTGCGTCGTGTCGTCTATTAAATGGATAGAAAGAAATGTTATAAACTTTGTAAGAATATTTCTATTTTTAATTTAAATAAATTATAATTATCATGATTGACTTAGCGGTCAATACCGGCTTCTGCTAGGGGCCCAGGGTCCGCTTTTGCTGTTCTTCCTTCCTTTTCCACCTCGTCCGGCCTTCGGCATCAAACGGCGACGCCCTGTCTAAATGCATTTCCACTGGACCTTTACATTCATATGTTGGCTTTCTGATACCTAAGTTTACTTCTAATCCATACATCCTACAACAGCTGTTGTTAATCCTAAAAATAAAATGATGTATACATATTTTATGTAGATATATTGTGATTTTTAAAGTGTGATGGCTAATGTCAGCAGGGAACTACTAGCAGATGAAGTTGACTTGGCCCCATGAGATGGTGATAGAGCCCCACTACCTCCACACGTTATATTTATTTACAATGGAATATCACTGATTGTACCAGGTAATCAGAAAATGCAAGCACATACTGCCGACGGTGGCGCGGCTGTGCCTGATCTCCACGTTCCTGGAGGACGGGCTCCGCATGTGGTTCCAATGGAACGAGCAGCGCGACTACATGGACATATCGTGGGGCTGCGGCAAATTCCTAGCCACCGTGTTTGTGGTGAGTCTCCTCAAGTTAATCTTCCATGTTATAAGCACTTAAAGCTACTCTAGATTCCTAATTTATAATCTCTCACGTTTTTTGTCTATGTCTTGTACCCTAGGGACAAACCCTTCCGAGGAGAGGGGTACCTTTCGGTCATAACATCTAAGATTCATGCCGTTAGGTTTTAAGTAGCAAAAATGCTGAACCAAGAAGTGCGTTGCAATAAAAGCTAACAAGTCTATCAAAAATGTGTACTTACCGTGAAGGTCTTTGTGCGATATCGCTAAGGATTAAGCAGACTTAGATGTTGCCTGTAATTGCGCTGGCTACCTTAACCTTCATATGGAAACAAAACGGCGAGTTGGACCCAATGGTTACCTACCCAGATGAACTTCACAGAGTCCTGCCTCTGGTAAATTAGCACTACCTACCTGTGGACTTAAAATTAAACTATCGCCCGCACAGAAGATAAAAGTGTCATTATATTAAATCTATAATTATAATTTTCAGTTCCATATGTTTGTAAGTTATGTAACCGAGTTTTTATCGCACCAGTTACTACGATGCTTTCGACACGTTATTGCTGATTATAATGCCAATTTAATAACACTTGTCTGATAAGCAAGCACTATGTATGAAAGGCACTGTATACCCTACTATGAGATTAAATCATACACATTGAGCAAAGCACGTAACAATCAAAATAAAGAGTAGATTTGTAGGTATCGTATGTTTGAATTTCCGTTACGGGTCTGGGTGTTATATGTATAAGTATGTATTTAAAAGTATATGAGTAGTTTATCAGTTATCTAGCACCCATAACAAACTTTGCTTACTCTGGGACCATATGGCGCTGTATAAATTGTCCGAGTATATTTATTATTATGTTTATAAACACGCCCCGGCTTCACGCGGGTAGTACTTCACCTTAACAAATTATACACCTAGACCTTTCTCATGAATCACTCTATCTATTGATGAAAACCGCATGCAAATCCGTTTAGTAATTTTTAAGTTTATCGCGAACAGACAGTAAGACGCGTCGTGGAACTTTGTTATGTAATATGCATTGATCATGTATTGACATGTCCATTCATTGCACCCCCATCCCTCTGAATGAACGGGGAATGGTGTCCCAAATCACCATATTGATAAAGATCTTAATCTCGTTAATTGTAACGGATTAATACAAATTTGACTAATTCCACGCAATGTAGCCAACAAATGCGTGCTCTCTATTCTTATAATTAGTTAGTGGTAGGCATAAATTAAGTAGACTGCGAATTGTGTGGCGGAAGAAAGTGTGTAGCGTACTGGTGAATGCTTTTTTTTCCGTTTCAACTTCCGGTCGGTGCCGCAATCGAACGGATTCACCCATTTGGCCGAAATGGCTTCGATTTTGTTGCAGATCGTGAACTTATTAGGTCAGCTCGGCAGCTGCGTGATGGTGCTCGGCCGGTGGAGAGTTGACATCGCGTGCGGGTTGCTGTTCTTTATTGTAGTGCTACAGGTAATGTAATAATCGCATCGACAGCCTGTAACATATGCTGGCATATGTTGAGTGTGGCCCTATTGCACTCTCCACATGGCACAAGTAACGAGATTAGAGTATCTTTTTTCTTTTTCTTGTTTTGTTATTGTCTCTGTTTGATTATATTTTTTTAATTTAATTTTAAGAATTTTGTGCTGTGTGTTTGAGTGTAATAAATGTGTTTTACTTCACTTTACTTTAACAGTCCGTGGTTGGACGTAAGCGTTGTCTCCATTACTGGAGGGCATAAGCATAGTCTCCACGCTTGGTAGGCGGTTTGGAGATCTCGGTGTTGGAACGCATCTGCCTATTTTCTAGCCTACGGAGGTAATTGGTCCGCCTGTGAGACATTAGTCGCCATGTACATACGACGGCCTTAATTTAAAAGACATAGTTGCTGTAGTCTATTCTGATCAGGGATAATGTATGAAAAGCCGTAATTCAAAACACCCATTTTCCTATCAGTATTTTATGTTAGTCTGTAGAGAAACCATCATCGGACGGTGCGTGGACACCCTGGCTATGGATCAGGGCCTCGAAGTCTGCTAATTTATTGGCTCGATTGAATTGTAATTGAGTCGCAATCGCAGCTCAATTACAGTTTGACACGTTTTAGTAACCTGCAAAATATAAAAATTGCGATTCAATTACATTTCAAGCCAAGTAAACTAGCGGACTTGAGGTCCTGGGGTCCGACCGGCTAATGTAAGAAGTTAGATGGTAGAGCCCCTGGATGCCCACCTTAAAAGCCTGGACAGCAAACAGCTACTTCACTGCCAAGCCTAGGTTCCCCATTGAGCACTAGAACGGAAACCTTACTTACTGCAGGAACACAATACTCTGTATGGAATAGGACCTGCCTCCCTTTTTCTTCTACTCTTATGTACGTTTTCACTATCAACCCCTATATTTTAAGGGACGCCCAACACTTTTACGTGACAAATTCTTCATGAATTGGTGCTGCAGGGGTCCCCTAAATCGCGGCTATTGATGATGAAATCGGGCATTACTCTCAGATAACATACCGCCCGTTCCTCCACAGACGTTCGCGTACAGCATACTCTGGGATGTGCAGTTCCTACTAAGAAATCTAGCGCTCATAGGCGCATTGCTGCTCGTGTTGGCGGAGTCGCGCGTCGAGGGCCGCAGCCTGTTCGCGGGCGTGCCCTCTTTGGGCGAGAACAAACCGAAGATGTATCTCCAGCTGGCGGGGAGGGTTCTGCTTGCTTTTATGTTTGTCACGCTGCTCCGGTTCGAGATTTCCTTCTTGCAGGTTGGTTTTTATTGTAAGCTCCTAGCGACGCGCCTCGGCTTGGCTCGGGGTGTCTCGGTTTTTCTGTACTATAATATTTATGTATTCAAAATTTTTTTATTGCTTAGGACATTAAATATCTCTTTCAATCGTCAAAAAGGAGGGGTAGGAAAGTAGGAAGGAAACACACAGTGACACGCTGACCGCCCTATGGCCGCAGCAAACCCACCCTACGCCAACCACGACCGGACCGTGTTCGACAATGCCAGGCAGAGCCGGACCGCGTTCGATATATTATATTATTATACATATAAACCTTCCAGACGAAATTCTGGTGGTGAAAACCGCATCAAAATCCGTTGCGTGGTTTAACAGTTAGCTATTATACAGAGACACGCAGAAAGCGACTTTATTTTGTACTATGTAGTACCTGCTATCTCAACTCATAGTACAACTAGTGTCAAATAAGAAGATTTTCTTAATTATACTAGACATACCTATATAATATAATATAGCGTTCCGGCTCTGCCTGGCATTGTCGAGCACGGTTCGGTCGTGGTTGGCGAGGGATACGTTTATCTACGGCCATAGGGCGGTCAGCGTGTCACTGTGTGTTTCCTTCCTACTTTCCTACCCCCCTCCTTTTTGACGATTGAAAGAGATATTGAATGTCCTAATCAATAAAGAAATTTTGAATTTTGAATTGAAGAGACTCGGCGGGTCACGTGGTTCGACTTGCTTAGTAGGCGATTACCCGCGCGACATCCCCTCTACTGCCATTTGACAAGTCTCTTCTTTCATGACGCGGATTATGAGTCACTTGCCTGGAATGCCTTTGTTGGTTTTTATTGGATGTTCTATTTGGTTCCAATTCCAATGTAATTTTTAACATCTGTACAGGATGTTAAAATTACATTCTTAATTTGAGAATCGAAACCTAAAAAAAGGAACGTTTGGGCCAAATGTTCAGCATACGCTGCACACTGTACATATCATCGCATATTGCATCTAAATATAATAACAAAGAATACTGCAATCCCCTTAAAGTGCTTGATAAGACTCATATAATCGTTTATTGCAATTAAAATCTATGAACTATGAACTCAGAAATTCTATCACCATAGAATAATAACCTGTGCTATCACTCAGTGTGAGATCACTGCGAGGTGTGTGACTCAGAATAAAAACAAACCTGCGTGACGGTCAATTAGTATTCCGATAAAGCTCGTCACAATAATTGGCGATATAAATGCATACATTATTTTTATCTACGTGGGAGGTTACGTCCCTTTCGCTGCGAAATCTTGACATTGCGGCCAGCTCATACGTTGAACCCGAATAGTTGATAAGCGTCACTTTTACGCATTTATATGATACTTACGAGTACATATTTATTTATATCGATGTCTCAATTCTGAATAGCGATAAAGATTCGTCTTAATAACTAAAGATACAATGCATAAATAACATTTTATCTACCTGCTAGGTTGTTGGCATTCCAATCTGACATTGTACCAATAGTTGATAAGATAGAAATTAACTCAATTATACCGAATTCAATGCATTAAATATAAATAATGGTTATAATCACTGCAATTTGTGCATGTCCACGCGTAGTAGTTCATTGCCAAAAATAGAGTATCTCAATACGCAAATCATGCTTATTATGATGTTGCCAACTCGGCAGTTCATCATGACGTGTCTTTTCTACGTGTGTCCTAGCTTCAAATTTATTATTCAAGAGCCCACCGAGGCCGTGACTTGGGGTTCTATCACAGCGGTCACGTGTTCTGCGGTCCATACCTCTCGTGTCTCGGAATACGACTCGTACCTCAGAATACAAATCGAGCCTCGTGTCTCCGAGACACGAGTTGTATGGACCACGGAACGCGTGACCGCTTTCTGTCTGATAGATCCCTTTAACACGGGCTAAAATCAGAAGAAAAGGGCACGATCAAAGAGGAATGTATTGCTCGTAGATGGAGCTCCCCCGGTCCTCCGCTAGTTGTCTCCACTGGTTTAATTGCTCCATAGTAGTAGTACTAGAGCATCGGTGGCCTAATGGTAAAGGTCCCACTCGTTAGCGAGAGGTATCCGGTTCATATATCAGTGCCGCCATGTACATACAATGACTCTTTTTTGAGTTATGTAAACACTAACCGATTCTGTTACGGTGACGGAAAACATCGTTATGAAACCTGCCCATCCTGGCGACTGAACGTGTAACCAAGATCCAATCGCGTCAGGTTCCCCTGTTAACAGGGGCACGGAGGTCAGATCGCAGTCGCTCTACTGTAATTGATAATTGATGCCTGATCTGCCAAATCCTGACCCCGGGCCCTCGTGCGCGACATCAACGCCAAAATGGTTATTTTATTATTACTAAATCCTTGCGATGGTACATCGGTACCGGATGTCGTTATGGGTGTAGTGACGTCAATTTATTGCCAAAAAAGGTGCTCGTGCTATCGCGGTGCGATAACACTTGCTCTTTCCGCCCCATTCCCGATCCTCTCATTCATTGATCGAGATAGATATCAACCTTTGGTGTCGGAGTTTCGAGTAGCCCAAGGGCTTCCGACTTGGCTTGCATATGACGGCTGCTCTCAAACGATAGCAGCAGAGTAGGGAAAAATCCTTGGATACAAGTCCTGAGTATAATGCCCATCTTCAGCCCAGCTTCATCGTTGCCCCTCTTACTTGTCCGTAAGTAAAGCCACTTGAATAAACGAATCCGAATTTTTGTCAAGGTCTATTACCAGCGCATTTGTTGGTGTCTTGCTGACCACGTGATCATATAGTAGCGGCAACGAGATGATAGGTTTCGGTAAATGGAGGTCCCAGCTTATCTCCACGGTGGCACGTGAGTCAAATGACAAGACATACGAGGCAAGGTCATTCGAGTATAGACCTTACACGAGCCGTCATAGAGATAAATTTTAATTAAATAATCATTTATTTCAGAATTTAAACAATTCCACATTTTTAGTGGATGAGGTTGGTAGGTACATCCATTCAATTTACCATAAACAATAGATAAAACTGGATCCACAATTCGTTTTCAAAATGGTTATTGGGTTAGATGAGTAGTGAATCGGAGTGTTGGCGATTGTTGGTGACATTTGCCACTTTCAATTAGGTGGGCGACTGGTCGTTTGTCACTGCGTCGCATAAATAATGTTCCACGATCTGTTACTTATCTGCCGGACGAGTCATTAGACGTCTAATGCCTCGAATTAATAATGACAAAGTGCGGTCAAAACACGCATAATTGCATGTACGTGGACTCGTCCTGATATTATACGTGTTCGTTTCTCTTAGAGGTCAACATATTTCTTTAACGTACTGATAATGCATACGCTAATGACGAATACTGTAAATACCTAACAATTTGATGGCGTAAGTGGCATTGCAACTGTGTAAACTAATAAAATACAGGTTGTAGATAATTAGTTGAAGAATGAATATTGTAATTTGCCAGTCCATTCCAGAAAAATTTAATTACCCAGTCTTAATTAAACTAATAGTACGCAAACAGAAGAACAGGCTAATTTAGCTTGTTCACGAGGTCTAACTGCTATGATTCCGGAAAACCCTTAACGAAGTTTCCATATAAACCCATATAATTTCCTAAAGTACAGAAGCTAAGAACCAACGCGAGCGAGATAAAAAATTCGCACGTCAACTTTATAACACTCATATATTTGCGTCGGGGGTGTAAAAATTGTCTATGAGGGTCGCCGTCCCGTCTTAGATTTTGACTTCGAATGCAGAGTTTACAAACGTAATTGCGCTGAAGCGGAGATAATCAATTGGTGGGCTTAGGTCGTAAAAAATATGTAGATAGGCATAACAATGAGTAAGTGTTCAATATGTATATTGGAAACTTATAAGTTATATCACGGCATAACCGTAAGGCTGTTTGTTACTCCTTCACGCAAAAACTGCTTAACGGATTATGATGAAATTTGGCAGCAGTACAGCTTACAGCCCAGAATAACACATAGGATATAATTTATCCCGAAATTCAGTGTGGTTCCCGCGGGAATGGGTCTTAAACGTTATAACCTAATTCTAGGCGAAGTCGCGTGCAAAAGCTAGTTTGAAATATAAACCGTTCTCCGTTTTAAGATTAGGTCCAGAGTAGGCAAATGAGCTCATTGCAGATATAAAATGTTTTAATTTCAACATATTAACAATATTTTGCGTTCACGGTTAATGCTCTCTATTTATCGTCAGCCTTTTTATCGTCACGGGCTCGTCATACGTCTTTTGGAGTAGTCTCGAATGCGTTGTTTATGACCTAACTTACCGATAGAGGAACCGATCAGTTGAAGGACGCGATGAGGTTGGCAATGGATAGGAGTGGTTGGCATTGTGTACACTCAGTCGCTAATGTGTCCATTAGGCCACAACAAAGTCCCTTTATCATCTTGGCGTTAGTGTCCCGGTTGTGGCCTCGCGCACGAGGGCCCGGGGTTCGCCTTGACCATGATGTAGGATTTGGCAGATCAGATAATTACTTGCAATGGAACGACTCCCATCTGACCTCCGTGCCCCTGCTACCAGGGGAACCTAACTAGATTGGATCCTGGTTACCCATTCAGTCGCCTGAATGTGCAGGTTTCATCACGATGTTTTCCCTCACCGTAAGAGCATCGGTTAGCATTCAACTATTGTATATAACTCAGAAAATAGTCATTGGTACATGGCCGCAGTGGGATTCCAACCTGGTATCTCTCACTTACGACTCGGATACCTTATACCTAACCACTCGGCCACTGGCGCTCCTACGCTTGTCAGTCCTAGTAGACAACCGACTTTAACAAGTTCAACGCCAACGTTCAATAACATACTATTGCACTGCGGGTTTTCGTTCTGCTTCTACGGTCGAACTAAGCCTACATACCTACGTAAGCCTACACTGGGGCTGTCTGTAAAAAGACCGGGAATTTTTAGTCTCGTGTGTAGCCTTGTTTGTTGGACCCGCGTTTCGAAAAGAATTGAATTATAACGAGATCTTTGGCCCTGTCACCTATACAATAGAGACGATTTTTGCCTAACCCTTTCATCGAACACCGCGACCAGTAAAAACTGTCACACTGTCACAGACTTCAAGTGTTTAAATACCATTCCTAACCGTCCCCTTCCAGATAGTGCAAGACCTGCTTGGCAGCATCCTCATGATCCTGGTGACGGTGGGCTACCGCACCAAGCTGTCGTCTCTGATGCTGGTACTGGTGCTGACCGTGCTCAACCTGTACCACAACGCCTGGTGGAACGTGCCATCATATAAACCCCTAAGGGACTTCCTCAAATACGACTTTTTCCAGGTGAGTTGGTGATTTTTTTATATATTTGTTCTTTATACAACCGGAAAACCTATTTTCTATTCATAATAGGCAAGCGGGCCACCTGATGGAAAGTGGTTACCGCCGCCTATGGACATCAGCAACACCGGGGGAGTTACCGCTTTGCCCGTCTCTAAAGCGACCTCTAATATACCTCTTGAACGATCCCATGTCATAGTCCAAATGAAACACTGTGGCTGGGTGCTCATTCCACATCCGAATCGTACGAGCGAGAAACGTTCTTTCAAACCTGCCGTGTTATACATAGGAAACTGTTTTACGCATGGATTAATTACAACACAAATCTAACCGCCAAATATAAATAATAATAATAATCTTTGCGTTAATGTCCCGGTTAAGAGTCCTTGATGTATAAATGTCTCTGGTGAACGCGAATTTATTTTAAAGTTAATACTGTATGTACCCTGGACTCCCATTTGATCTTTTTCGGTCAGTCTGATAATTCGAATCAGAGATAATGACTGTGCATTTCCAAAGTTCAAAAATATGATAAACGGATAAATAAAAACATGTAATGTTAGTAGATTAATTATCATGGAATTATGGTAACAGTAGATATGATGTTTAAGCCAAAGTATAGCGCTGCTTTGATATCCTTGTTGCGTTGCTTTTCTGATGTGATATGAGATTGCAAAACGACTACTGAAATAACGTGATACTATGTCCAACCAACGTAGTTTATTTTCGCTTCTTGGGTCTCCCGCGGGACCTCTTCGATACAGCCAGTTTAGGCACCTATTTAGTACGTATCCCTGGAGCTTACGCAATACGTGACCAAGCCTTAATCTTATCCGCGATATCTCTCACGCCAAGACTGCCACGGATGTACGCGTTACGCACTCGATCAAGTCGCGTGACGCCACACATCCACCGCAGCATCTTCATTTCGTTGAATGAAAAAACATTTCGATATCGCCTTGTAACCCGCCTTGTGGCACGCAGGCTTCACTCGAGTCTCGGAAATAACGCAATCGTGTTGATTGATCCCCAGACGCTGTCGGTGGTCGGCGGTCTGCTGATGATCGTGTCCCTGGGGCCGGGCGGCGTCAGCATGGACGAGCACAAGAAGAAGTGGTAGGAGTGACTTGACGCGGTCCGGTGCGCGAGAGACTCTAGCTCCGCGTTCGAGCGAATGCGGCGCGCCCACACGGCCCTCCGGCATACAGAACGCATACTCCTGTAGATATCTCTTCACCTCCCTATACAAGTGAATCGAAGTGACCAAGTGATGTGCAGCACAAATGATTAAAGTTGAAACCGGCAGCGGTGGAGCCTGAATCAGTAGGGGATCAAGTCTCGAGTGCTGACACGAGGAACACAACTAAAAATGTAATTGTAGTATTGGTTGCGACACCAAACAAACATTGGACTGTGATTTTTTATGTTGTGCGGTTTTCTTCCCCACAATGTTATCCTTTTTTTTGTTCGAACAATATCTGCAGGATTATGTACTTAATCGAAATGTTTCTTACACACATTTGTCTTGATGTATTTTTATATGGCGTTTTTATTTAAACTAGTCTGCTACAGAATCGCAATCACTGACAATGCACTCTATTTTACATAATGACACGAAATTTTTGTATGTTGCATGCTATAGGTTGTGGGTGGAGGACGGTCGCACGGAAAACTGCGAATTCTTGCGTTATTTAAATAGGTTTTTATTGGATAATAAATTGTTATAGGTCAATAAATTGTTAATAGGTAATTTTAGTATTTTCAGTTTTCTCCGCGACTGTTCTCAGAATGGTTTATGGGTGAACTGAGATCAAGAACTTTGGTGCGAGGGTATGGAGTGCTGTTACAAAGATTATGTTTTATTAATATTTGTTTCTTGATATATTTCGTTACACAGCAGTATGTATGATACAGACAATATGTTAGTAAAATATACTCCGCCCCGTAAAGTGGTTGTCTCGAGGGACGTCAGTAGGATGTTATGTTTTGTGTGTAAGTGAATTCCCAAACTGTGACGAGCCAGATCGGTTGTTCTGTGTTATAAATGTTCCATTCCGAATTTTCCATTTGTATTTGTTGTGATGTCAATGTATAATAATCAATTTAATTAAACGTCGCGTTGGTTGGAAAGGGTTCTTACATTGTATGCTGTTCCTAAAGGCACTTTCTTATATCTGAATTACTTGAATAATAATCTGTCAATTGTAAAGAATTTTCCAACTTATTTTGAATTCACAAATATTGTCCCAGATCTTAATGTTTAGGGTGGTAACGGCGTTATTGTTATGAGCTAAATATTCCAGTAGCCATAAGTGAAACTAGTAAGCGATATGATGGCACACAGATGCTTCATCTTCCATCAACATTTTGATTTTTCTACATTACAAAGTATTTGAAAAGGTAATATTTTTATAGTATTTTTTATTTATTTATCAATTAAACAGTAGAGTCCTTGATTCTTAGATATGTTTCAAATAAATTTTACATAAAGTTTAAAAACTATGTTTTATTTTCGGCGCGCCAGACAGGGATAGCTGTGCTGTTTGCCATAATGTTTTATGTTAACGTGTAAGTCAGACAACGTCTTTTATATAACAGATTTATTTGTAAAATATTTAAAATAATAAACAAGATTCAATAATTGTTTGTAAATAATTTTGTGTGTATCCTATTCGACCGCCTTTGCTCTCTCGTTGTCCTTACTCGCTATGTATTTGAACACTTTGTTCGCTAGTCGCCTGTACTTCTCTGCGTGTATGCTGTCGGGGAGGGCGTAGATGGCGGGCTTGCCGCTGTTGATGCACTCCGACATATTCTGGTCGACCTCGAAGCTCTCTATGATGTCGAGGCCCATCTCTTGTGCGGCTTGCTGGGTGTCCGAGCCGAACACGTGGTTCTTGACCCCGCAATTGTGGCATATCGCATGCGACATATTCTCGACCAACCCTATGATGGGCACCTTCAACTTCTCGAACATGTTGACGCCTCGCTTCGTCACTTGCAGCGCGGCGGACTGCGGCGTCGTCACCACTATCGCGCCTGTGTAAGTTGAACAAATTATTAGAAATTGTAAGGGACAGCGCGTGAGGATAGAACGATTGCAGAGTGGCGGCGGCGAAGTGATCTTTTTAGTAACTTCAAGGAATGAGTAAATTTTTCCCCTCTCAAAGTTATTGTAAGACTGAATTGTAGGAAAACGAAATAAAGCTACCGAAGACTTGCCTTCGCCGCACTTGGTGCCACTTAGTTCATCAGCGCCTCTCAGTCGATCTGATCATCTGCACTAACTGTGCCTTGTCAAAATGCGGTTGACAGGCAAACATAATAATAATGAAAAGGAATAGTTGCGAGAGCTACCGAAGCTTACGAAGCGAGGATGCCGAAGGCTGGGCGAAGTGGGGAAGAAAGAGTAGGTAAGCGGACCCTGGCACAAGCCGGAATTGACTGGATTGGTAAAAGCAGCAGTTGTAATCCATAGTCTCTGCCAACTCCAAAAATGTTTCTAATCTATGCCTAAATGTTGGGCAACGGTAGAGAGTGCGCGCAAGGTAAAGTCATGCAATATGGCCTTTCATCAACTCCCAAACTTGTTCTTGCCTAGTCAAATTTAGTCCCATTTTCAGTCGCAAAGTTATCATGCGCGCACATTATGAGCTACATAAGAACCCAAACTCACCATCAATGGGCAAGTTCTGTGCCAGAGAGAGGTGCGTGTCGCCGGTGCCGGGCGGCGTGTCCACCACGAGGCAGTCGAGTGGCGCCCACGCCACATGCCGCGTCAGCCGGTCCAGAGCCTGCATCACCATCAGCCCGCGCCACACCACCGCGTTCTCGCCGCGGACGAGCAGACCCATAGACATGCTGTGTGTATGAGATCATGTCAATAATTAGTATAGCTTATACCTATATATATATATATATATATATATATATAGGTATAATAAATAAATAAAATAAATATAATACAATATAGCGTTCCGGCTCTGCCTGGCATTGTCGAGCACGGTTCGGTCGTGGTTGGCGAGGGATACGTTTATCTACGGCCATGGGGCGGTCAGCGTGTCACTGTGTGTTTCCTTCCTACTTTCCTAACCCTCTCCTTTTTGACGATTGAAAGAGATATTTAATGTCCTAATCAATAAAGAAATTTTGAATTTTGAGCTTGACCGTGACAGAGGTGACCTGTCAATTGTGGCGCTAGTTCTGCGTTTTATGTAGCAACACCGGAAGGATGTAGTTAGTTATAGTTAGTTTTTTCACTTACTCCAGATGGATGTAAGTGGTAGAGAGCCCATCGGTGAGGAAGTTAGGGGAGGCCTTTGTTCAGCGGTGGACGACCTGCGACTAAGATTATTATGTTGATGACTCCAAAAGAACATCAGGTTCAATTATTATTATTTATTACATATTTTAGAATAGGTAGGCAGCTATTAGAACTATGGTTGTAACTTATTTACCCTCAAGCGAGCGAGTTGTCATTTGTAACGGATTAAAGTCAAATGGGATTTGTCTGATCAGGTAATTACAGTGGAGCTAACTGACTCCGTGACCCAACTACCAGGGGAACCTGAGTTATTGGTAGATGGCCGCAGTGGGATTCGAACCCGGTATCTCGCTTACGAGTCCTTAACCACTCAGTCACCCACACTCTAAATTCGACGTTTTTACAGCGATCAAAAGCACTAATTAATGACCATTATTTTTTGGCATTCCAACACACTAGTCTTCTTCTTTTTGTTACTCCTTGTTAACCTTTATGTAACAGCACAATTAGTTGAATAAAAGCCTCATCCCACTCTTGCTGTTTGTTCTAAAGAACTGTTTGACATGATGCCTACAGCTACGTTCTTTCATCGCACCGCTCGCCATCGACAGGGAGTTCCTCCTCAGACCTTGGAGCCAAATTGGTCGCGAACTGTGCGGTTCCAAAGAAACTTTCTCCCACTCACACTAAGGTTGTGGAATGAACTACCTGGAGAGGTTTTCCCTGGTGAGTACAACATAGAGTTCTTCAAGAAAGGGGTTACAAGGTTTTTACTGGGTCGGCAACGAGTGGGTGATGCCCCTGGTATTGCAAACGTCCATAGGCTGCGGTGACTGCTTACCATCAGGCAGGCCGCAAGCTATCCGACTTTTTCTGCCAGTTAGGTTAGATACATAACGTAGTAACGCTACTTATCAGCAGGTGGCGCTAATTTTATAATTGCATACGGACCCGCTTGGCTTCGCACGGTTTTTCTCGGAGTCACTCTACTATTAAATGCATATTTTATACACAGAAACCTTCCTTATGAATCACTCCGTCTACTGGAATCCGCAAGAAAATCCGTCCAGTAGTTTTTGAGTTTATCGCAAACAGGCAGCCAGAAATGGTGTTTGACTTTGTTTTATAACAATATGTAGTGATGAGATAAGACAATGATATTGTAAACAAAAATGTATTGTATAAATGTAAATATGATATTTATCATAACTGTTTAGAGCCCCATGATAGTATTATTGGTTATTGGGCTCCTTTTTCCGCAGTTGAACTCACATTTGGTCCTGTACATAACTCATGTTTGTTGCACCGCATGTATTATATTTTATTTTATTTATTGTATGCGGTCGATTCGACGCTGCTCGTTCAGTGGTCCTACTTGGTATATTAACATATAGGTTTTAAGGGGTCAGCAGCTCATGGGTGATACCCCTGGTATTGTAAACCTCCTTAGGCTGTGATGACTGCTTATTATCAGGCAGGCTGCAGCCTTGTTTGCCACCTTAGTAGTATCACAGACCAATGATATTGGTCTATGGTAGTATAAAAATATATATTATACAATGGATGGGGAACAAGAGCCCCAATCTAAAAAATGAGAATATTCACAAACCATTTGACACCGTAGTTTAGTAGAGGCTCTATGAGGTTATCATCATTCAACATTGGCTCTCCAGTAATGTTCATCATAAGAGGTACAGAGGGCCCAAACACATCTGCATCCAATAGACCTATTTCCTTGTCTGGTTCTATAACTTTCATTGCACAAGCGAGATTCACTGTAAAAAGAATAAAAATTATAATAACATAATAAAGGATATAAGAAACTGAAATCATTTCAAAGGTAAACTGATAGACCTGCAGTAGTGGTTTTACCAACTCCTCCTTTCCCTGATGCCACAAGAATTATTTTTTTTACTCCAGCCAGGGGCTTTTTCTCTGGTAGCCCTCGAGCCATAACCTTGGCTTTGTGTTCATTAATATCGGCTTTATCATGCTTGGATCTAATGACAACACATGTTGTAGACTGAAAAGAAAAGATCAATATACATATGAATGAGCTGTATATATACATATGATAATTTTGTTAAGAGGATACGAAAGGGTACAATAAAATTCAACCCAGCGAAGTCTTTTTTCCTCAGCGCCCCATTTGCTACACTCTCAACCCAGTTGTAGATTCTAGCTATACAGGAGTGGGATACAGTGTACGGGAACGAGCACAGTGTATATAACGGGCTTACCCCTTAAAAAAAGGTCGCATACACGTTGTTTATTTAAAATAAAATAACGTAATCTAATCAAATTCTTCTTATTTATACGTACCACGTTAAGGTTTTGAGTCACTTGTTTACTGCAAATAAGTCGTAAAGCCCGATGTATTATCATGTTTATAACCTAAATGAAATTAAGGTAAAACCAGTCAGTAAATAAAAATAAATAGGCGAACGTAATAATGTTATACGTATAACGTACGTATTTAGAGACAATACAATAAACAAAATTATTTCTCAATATATAAATATGCGCGGCACGGAAAATGTACTATTAACGCTACTCGGCAAGCAAACGTCAACGTCAATCTGAAGGAAAGGAACTGTCAAAATCATATGATCATCTGACAGTGACATTACTTTTTTTAATTGAAAGTGGGTAGAATGGGTTTGGCTTCCATCCAAACTAAGTTTTGTCGATTGCTACTATCGTTTTGATGTTACCGCCACGCTTTTGGAAAGCCACGCATCACCAAGCATCATCTTAAACTGGGTACACACCGGCCCAATGAACGCCAACGAATGATTATTCGTTGGCGCGTGCCGGCGATCCAAAAAAGTATCTCCCGGACCAAGCTGCCGCCGCCGGCAGAGTTATCATAATGTGACCTTATCCATCGAGGTCGCTTTGAATGAAATCGTAGCGTCAGTAGAAGCCCTTCTAAAATAAGGCTGTATCATTGGTATGTCACTGCCATTTGAGTGTTCGAAATTTAAAAATAATAAAGTCATTTGTCTTTTGATCACGATATGTCCGGACTTTATGCGACATATTTTCGAAAATTTTCCAAATATTTTCTATCGATGTAACAATATGGTGAAAATGGCTACTTGCATGCGTAATTTCTCCACAAAGTTTTTCCCGATAAATGGGATCGTTACTACAAAAAACCATTCCAACCGTTTCTCCCGCAAGGTTCCGACTCGGGCTCAATTTCTAGAAAACGTGAGTATATTCGCTAGATTTACATAGATTTGAAATTGGTACTGGTTTTATTATTTTAGTGACTATATTTGAACTATATGCTGAAAATACTTGCACAAAATGAAAATTTGACATTGAACTGATTATGAAGGCGACGTAAACTAATCACACATTCACGTGTTTATTTACATAATAACCCTAATAAACTCACTTCGATATTTACAGTGTATGAACCAGCGACCCGTATCGACCCAACCAGTGCCAAAATGCACAAACGAGTACAACATCGATGATGTTTACATCCACGAGCTAATTATGAACAACCTCTTACGATTGCGAAAAAACGATGACCATTTAACGACGAAAAATAAATTTCATGATATGGAAAATTACAATAATAGCAACAACATTGGAATTAAGACTTTGGGATTGACAAATGATGATTATGTAGAACAGAGAATTCCCACACCACATAATGTAAATGATAATATAACATGCACCAACATTAGCCATATAGACCTAACCAAATATAATAATGAGGTAAGTGTTGTTACCTTTTCGTAAGAAGTAAGTTAAAAGTATTGTATATAATGTATTTACTTATTATAAAAAACATTATTGTTTATATACTAGCAGCTGTAAGCTAATGGGTGTTAATTACAATATTTATTTTCCATCCAATCTATTTATAAAACAGTTTGCTGTTGAAGCACTAATCAATCACTGATTCCGGTAGTCTGTTTCATGCACTGACAACCCACAGTGCAGTACAATAATGATATATATTTTTTCAGGAGATAGAGGTGCAGTGTCTATCAGATTTTGAGCGCAATGCTGTTGCGTTCTGCAGCAGTGGTGCGGCTCCTGCTTCAGCCCCAATTACACCCTCACCAGAGTCTTCTGAAGGCAGACCTACTGAGGAGCAACTCAGGAAAGTCTTCAATGTGCTTTCAGTAAATGTTAGTTCTTTTTTTTTATTATTTTTAGTGAGAAGAACAGTGATTGTGTGGTTTGGTTCATTAATGTTTATAGCCAATTGTTTAATTTTCAGATGCCCGAGTTGTTTATAAAGCCTCTAGATTACTCCATTTACCATCCCAATTTGACTTTTGTGAACAATATCAGGGGTGTTACAACAGTGTAAGTAAAGTTTCAGAAACGATTACTTACGATTAGCCATATTCTTAGCACATATTCTTGAACAATACGGTAAATGTAATAGACTAATAAAATTATATTTCCACAGGGGGCTTTTCCACTACGTAAAGCAGGTAGCATTGTTGCGGACTGTTGGGCATCTCAAGTTTGCATATGTTAAATTTGAAATTATGAAGATCACAACACACCCTGAAGATTCTGCTATCAGGTCTGCACTTCTCTTAACTAATTACCCATTAGAATATAAGTCTTGTATCATATTCTATTCTATAATGAACTGAGAGGTGATACATAGCAGCAAAGTTTCAAAGTTCGAATTGTAGAAAATTCATCGAGATATGAACAAAACAACATATTGTTGTTACCATTAAATTTGTAACTAAAATAAGACAACTTAGTTCTGTTCTACACAGGATGAGATGGCGAGTTCGAGGTATCTCCGGGCTGAAGGTGTTTCTAATGTTCTGGAAGTACAAGTTGTGGAACATGAAGGATGTCTGGCAAGATCAGGAGCTGTAAGTAATTAACATTCTAATATTTGTTTACAGACTGTATTGTATTAAAAATAATAGATTAAATATGCCTTGCCTTTTTCATTGTTGAGTTAAATAAATAATTAGTGTCAATGGTTCATTTTTCATTTTCCTATTCACAGATGGTATGATGGCTTCTCAACATTCTACGTCGGTAGCGATGGTCTAATTCAGAAGCATATTGCTGATAAGGTGAATTAGTTATTTAAATAACATTGTGCATTTGGTTAAGAAATGACTGAAACAAAAATGTTTTTACCTTACTATGGCATTTTGTTATATGTAATACTGAGATGTTTGTGTTTGATGATGTACACACACATATTTTATACAAAAATAATACACCAGAAATGGCCAGGCTTGACTGTGATACATTTCTTCTTTCAGGTGATGCCTGACCAGGACACGATAATTGACGATGAGGAGAAGGCCCCGATAGCAGCGAAGATCGCCATCCTGATCGGGCTCATACCACGCAGCTACCTCGCTGACGTCGCTCCGTACCTCAGCTCGTTCGCGGCGCCCCCCGCGCCCGCGCCCCTCCCCTTCAAGGCCCTCGAATAGATTATCGAGAGTCTGTCATATCAATAGGAACTATCCGTGATCATCGACAACCTCACTTGGGGACTGTGCGTTCCATTGCTTTCTGATAGCACCGTCCCCGTCACGTTTAAGGAGCTCTGGGAGATAGTTGAGGGTACAGTCGCCCGTACTACTGGCACAATGTGCATATTTCTCCTGTACTGCATCACTTCATATCGCTATTGGGCCTGTTAATGGTTCCTAATTAATACAATGGTGTGTATATCGCCCGAGCACTTATTACGTGACTGTGCTGTGCAGTTACTTGAAGATGCTTCATGTTTGCTATTTAAACGGTTAGTCCATAACATTAGAGTAAAATACACAATTGAGTTATTTAAATCATTGTGTCATCCCAACTAAGTTTAGTGGTAACTTAGAAAATTTGAAACAACATTTTTTTTTATGTTAACCACATTTGCAAGAGTTATACCAAATTAGGAGAGTAGATAAAGTTCTTGTGTACATAATATTGTAGTCCTTCGCAATTTTATTTATTTTGTTATAATGTTTAACAACCATTGAGATCATTATCATAAATATTTCAATACTGTGTACTCATTCTAATTACTATTATCATAATCACTAAATAATTATGTAGTTTTGGCTCTACCAATGAAATAAA
Source organism: Blastobasis lacticolella (assembly GCA_905147135.1). Lineage (NCBI taxonomy): Eukaryota > Metazoa > Arthropoda > Insecta > Lepidoptera > Blastobasidae > Blastobasis > Blastobasis lacticolella. Next base: position 2,142,080 of record LR990046.1, read on the forward strand.
ATTAGTCCGCGCCTAGTTACTTACATTTTATATAATTATTTATTATTATGTATTTTGACATTGAACAAAAGATGTTGTACATGGGGTAGTTGCCTTTCCTTTTATAGACAGTGAGTGCGCAGGCAGACCAGCATTTTGTGGGTTTCATGAACCTCCACTATCGCTACAAAGTGGAATTTTCCTTGTACTTGATGACGTAGAATAACCGACGGCACTCACAGTCATTAATGATATAATTTGTTAGCTATTAGCCAAGGTTGTGAAAGATCTTCATAAAGTAGGTACAGGAAGTCAAGCAAACATTACTTTGTCTTTATGACAATTGTTAGAATTTTCCCGGTGTAATGTATTCACCTACTTCTCACTAGGTTGTCCCGAAATTTGATAACTGTTTTATTTGTATTTATAAAATTCACTCATACTTTTAATATTGTAAATGAAATTTCTATTTTCACAGCTTCATTTTGCGTTTTAGTTGGAATTTTTGGACGGGCTTTGCTAGGGCGAAGCGTATCCACTTTAGTGATATTTATAACTGTGAATGCCTTGTATTAGATAATTCAGAAATGTATTGAAATACATTAACAATTCATTACAAGTTTATTGTTGTTTTTTTTACCTACCTACACTACATGAAAGTTCCATTCTCCACGGATTTTTTTTTTTGGTAAAATAATGTATCTACTAATATGGAACCTCGGACAGCGTAGGAACATTGGGTTGTATTTTATCCTAGGCACGTTTTCCCATCGAACCCAGATGTCGAAAAGGTCATGAGCGCCCCTGGCTCCGAATAAATTTTCGAAAAATTAGTTAACTCGCATCTACAACATGATTTTGTTCATTTATCGAAGAATATGTGCGTCTGCTGTTTTATTTTGTGATACGAGGTTGATATTATTCCCATTCCCGACGGTTCTCGTCTGGAACAATGCCGATGCCAAACCGTGGTAAGTGCTTGAAGGAACCAAGTCTCACGGTTTGCTGCTGCTACTTTCGGCGATCTTGGTGTGGCGATAGATGGCGTATCCGTCCAACAACTCTGGGATAGAACTCGGGCAGTTAGGTATTTGGTGGTGTCTAGCCGTCTTGATAAGGAGACCTAGGTGGTGGAACGTCACAATCCAGAGGAACATCAGGGACGTCCGCTTAGGTAAAGGTCTCTCTAAAAGTCGCCAGCGTCTCCTGAAGACCACACTGCCTACAGGGATGCCAAACGTGCCACTAAACGAGCAGTAGCCAGAGCCGGAGGAGACCACTACGTCCTTCGTATGATAAGTGTTTTTTATTTCCACGTGCAGCCATCAGACCTCCCGATCAAGGCAAAGGCTGGTGCCAAGGTTAACGAATAATGAAGGCGAGACGGCTCTTCGCCGCATGAAGAATCGGAAAGTTATCGGACATTCGGACCTGATGGTGTCCCTATTGAGGTATCGGAATCGACGTGATCTGAGCATACTTACCGACCTTTTTAACCGCATCCTGTTCACCGGGAGGATGTTCAACCCATGGTGGCAGAGCTAAGGGCTCGGCGCGGGAGAGCAGCTATTACTGCGGTATAAAGGTGATTCTCACACCCTGAAGCTCTTCGAACGCGTTGTGGACTCTTGGATCCGACAGGAGTGTACAATACAGTCTTAGAGTGTCAGTATGAGTTACGGCCAGGGTTTGGGACCATGGTCCTCGTATATGCCCTGAGAACAATCTGGTAGTGAGCTGCAGATCAAAGACTACACAAACATATATACACAAAAATATGCATATCCTGTTTCTGGACATGCAGAAGGCCTTTCATTGTGCCTAGTTGGTGACCCTCTTCTTTCGTCGTTGAAGTAACCGTGATATTAAATTAAAAACTCGCAAATGGCAAAATATCAGGATCGCAGGATCAGTTTTTGAATAGTGTGCTGGAGACTTTATCCAAAGTTACCAGTTTATAAAAGGGTGCATGATATGATATGTGGCAACCCTGTAATTAAATGTCTGCGTTCGTTCGTTTTCGATCGGTCGTGTTTGTTGTCAAATAATTCTAAAAAATCCTAAAAAAAACTTATTTTTAATTCAGACCGACCACAACGCCAAGTAAAAGTGTTTTAGTTTAATATAAAAAGAAATATTCGTGGACTTTATTCAATACTATTGTGAAATTTACTATTTACCGGAGGCATCATTGTTTGGTTGGTGACGAGAAACTAGAATCTGAAGAAAACGAGGTCTAGGCCTTTGGAGACAGCTATTTGTTCGTGTGATGTCATGAGCACGGTGAGTCCGGTCGGTTACCTATCAGCGTGTGGGGGCTTGATTAAATTGCAGCGAGGAGCGCGGGTCATTGCTCGATCTCCGCGCGGTCGGAACATAGCAATTGCTGTAACATATTTTAATTACACACGCTGCATCCGAGACGGTGCACGCTACTGTCTACATATTTACAACATGGAAATTTGCCAAGTCGGCCGTTAGCCGCGGAATCATTGAGCGACATGATCAAATAAGACTAAAGTGTGTGCTTGTTATCAATACCATTGTTGTTACATTTAGTTGTTCGTGTTGTTTAGCTCAGTTTCCCTTCCCTCGTGTAACAGGTTGGTGTTTCGTGTACTTAATCTTGATTATTACCTAATTGTGGCATAATTGGTGAATCACACACAATATTCTATGTGGTTCACATAATCAAGCTAACGGTGATGTTATTTAAACCACTATAAAAAAAAATTATGGGAGAAATTAAATTATATGTAAAAAATGTATAGAAAATAGCTAGCAGGTACAAATATAATTTTATTTTTAGCACATAATACTGCATGACTAATTCTCTCAAGTCTTTCACTCACTGAATAACAGTTATGTTGGTGTGAACAACACAATAAGTAGGCTAGCCACCAATTAGCATTAGAGGCTTACTTACAGCTGTAAGTAGACCATGTGTTAAATTTTTTGGTACATACATACATACATGTTTCACAACTTCAATAAAGAGTGAATAATAAATCTAAATTGGACATTTCCTAGCACCTAACCTAACCTAATACATCTTCTAAGAATTATAACAAGGTAAATGTTTGTTCAGTAATTGGTTGATTGACCAGTTCAATGGGAATTGTAGTTGTTTTATTAAAATGTCTGTCTCATAATAGATGTGGGTATTGTATAGTCGTCGATTCACACTTGTTATTACTGTACACTTATATTCAGATTCAATATTTATTACGTTAGGGTTGGGGTCCAAATTGGTAACTGAGACCTATATTGACAAGTATCTTAATTCCTTTAGAGTATGTGGGCTTCAACAGTACAGATCGACTATTTATCCGCATAGGCGAAAATGTGGTTGAGCTCTTGGGTCAGCTCAGATATATGCGATCTGTACTTAGCGCCATCAGTGAGCCATGACAGGTGTTAATTGTTTCCAAAATGCCGGTATAGCTTAAGGGACTCTCGCATCTCGTTCGGCGATTACAATCAATTTGTTCTTGGGTCTCCTGTGATGCCTCTTTCCTGGTATCGGCAAGGTTAGACACAGTTCGCCATATATAAACCGGCTCCACCAACTTCGCTACTTTACCAGGTTGTAGATAAGTTTCTACCCCTCTAGGGTATCGCTTTGTAGAGCGGAGCCATCTGAGCCGACTGCGCCTTTACCACCATCATTTTAGCTCGGTGCTTTGCTTCCAAGTATATCTCCATAACCAAAGCGCAATTACTTCGCGGCCATTCCTTGAAGCTTGCCTTTTTGTCCCTCATTGCTCTTGTACCTCTGTTCCGCCAACCCGTGTCCCTGTCAATTCTCCGAGACGTGCCATCCGAGTTTCAGAATTGATGCCTGATTAGTGATAATGGTTCCAGGGCTCATTGGTGATGTCTCCTTTCGCCTCGTGGTGCATACCAAGCAAGGCTTTCAGGCGCTCCCATGAACTATTGGCTTTTACCTTTCCGACTCCACAACTTGCAGTATTATTTAGTACCTGGGCCGTTTATTACTTGTCCGGACGTCCATGCCATTGGTTACATGGCCGATGTCACGTATTTGGATCAGCCGATAGTCGATCTGTGATTGGTGCTGGCGTACCTACGGGACCCTTTTGTCGGTGATGAGGAATTTGGGTCTTTTCTGCAAGTCAGCGACCCGTGAGGTTTGGGGAATTTCATCTTCCTCACTGTTTCGCATAATAAATTAAAATATAAGTGAGTTATTCATTAGTCAATGACTAATTCAAGTAAAAATACTAAATATTTTGAATGTTTCCTTATCTGATAAATAAACCCAGATGAATCACCTAGGCATCTTAAAGTTATCTTTCTGAGATTGACTACTTAACATACCATCATTATCATCCTCCGGCTTCTGCCAGGGTCTGGGTTCCTGCTCTTTCTTATCAATTTTACGCGATCTTTGCCATCCTTACGTCGTAAGCCCTCTTTTAACTCGGCGATGTCAATCCTTTGCTTCTTTTGTCTTTCGTATCCTGGTGACTAAATCAGCGCAGGCGAACGTCTTCGATCTTACGTCTCTCACGCCAAGGCTGCCACGGATGTACTCGTTAGTCACGTACTGCCGCATATACAATCTGTGCTTTGTGCACATTATTCTACTTAGCTATTCAGCCGGTGGTAAGTGACGATGTGGTTGAAGATAGACCATGTCTGTCTAGAAAGATCCTATTTCATTCTAGCCTTGAAGGTGTCCAGGAAACACTTTTTTCCTTACCGTACGCATGTTACGTGTTCTTTTTCCTAGCTTTGTTCTTCTTCAATATCACGTGAGGAATATCAGCAATTTAACTTTACGTATTTGATTGAAACACAATAAAGAAAACCTCATCAGAAAGTGCATTGTTCATCTATGCTGTACTTCCTACAACGCGGGTTGCACGAAATATTGCATTGAGCCGTAATTCAGAATGAAACAATGTGGTGTTGTGTTTACATAATTATTGTGTGAAACAATGAATAGTTCACGACCCCGGTGCGCGAACCGCGCGCATTCAACTGAAAACAATTTACACAAAAAATGAACAAAGAACTGGAACAATAAAATATCCACAATGCAGTGGAAGGGCCCACTGACCGCACTGAATTCGTAAGGGAAACAGGGCGACCCAATGTTCTTCTACTTTACGTAGTTATAGTTACATACAAACACAATAGATAGGCCAAGTCTTTTCGTATTTTGAAATCATTGAGGCATTAGAAAAGTAAGTATTAGGTGTAGGCAGCACAGTGTAAGTCGAGATATTAAGATCAAACATTCATTGTGTGAAATTCATTTACTTAATAGGCGTCATATCGTGTTTTTACAAAGCTATTGCACTTATACAGTGCAATAGCTTCATTATAGATAAGGTTATTTATAGATAAGATAACTGAATTTCACAGTTACCTTTTCAGTGGTAATTACGAAAGTACGTAATGTGTAGAGCACAACAAACACACTACAACAAAAGAGTAAGAAACAGACAAAGCTACAGTAATTGGCTCGTCTCTTAGTCTACAGACAAAGCATTTTGAAATTGAGTTTAATCTGTCTTAGTTTCAAGTTTATGAATGAATCATCATGTTCCGAGCAGTGGTAATTATTCTTTTTGTGTGGGTGAAAACGTAACTGTAGTTTGTACTTAAAAAATTGCTAGATTATAGTGATAATGGTGATGATGACTGAAAAACATTTTTTAGTCCGTTAGGAAGATTATCAAAAAATATTGGACACGTGTATTTTCTTTTGTTCTTTTGTTAAAATATACAGTGCGTTGAAATGTTGCGTGACGTCACGCTTGAGGTGAAATTTGACTCAGAAGTGACGTTATGAGCCCCACTCCGAAACTTTGATACGCTTTATCTTTGCAATATTTATTGGTTTGATAAATGACGGACCAATTAGAATTTAAAAATGTTGACCCAGTCATCACCCCTATAATCGGCCGAATGAACGGACCGGAGGGATTTCTCGCTTCCTTTGGATTACTCTAATGGAACTGCGTCTACTGCAATCCACAAAGGAACTATGCAGATGACATCAAATGAAATCCAATACACTGTCTCTATTTATGCGAAGTCAATATTGGACTAGCTTAGTGGATCGTCCCAGCAATTGGCTCCGTGTAAAACTTCCTACCTTCCCGTCCTACTAACCCACGGCCTTTCTTTCTGTGTGTAGCCTCTGAACTTATTTATCATCGTACGACGTAAGATATCGAGGTACATCGGACGGATAGCTAGCGAACGATCTTTTTAGGCTATAAATATCTCGCCCAGTATTCTTCTAGTGAGAACAAGCTCTATTGTATTGTTGCAGACTCGATAAGACGAAGCCAAGTGAGCAGCAAGACTGAGCATGTCATAGCGCGCAATGTCGAAGGTACTGAACGCGCTCGGGGGCGCCCTGCCTGACGAGCGGCCGCTGCTGTCGCTCCAGATCGTGGAGAGCGTGGCCAAGTGCCCTGCCGGCTACTGGCCCGTAAACAGGACCTACGATGAGGACGCGGACGCGGGACTGCTGCGCCAGAGCACGCTATTCGGGAAGAAGCCCAGTCACTACCTGTGCCTCTCCAAGTCGGAAGGTGAGTTTGTTCTTGATCAATGCAGGCATTTCTATCTCGCCAGGTAGTACGTGATGGCAGTGAAGATGCGATGATTGCATAGAAGATTCGAGAAAGGAAACCGCTTCCAGATTCTGGCCTTGAACGGTTTCGAATAACATTGTCGTCATTCATCTTGATACTTCTAAAATCTAATTACATACAGGATTAGTAGGTTATCGCCGATAACTGGGCATGCATTCTCTAACTATCTAATCTGTTAAAATTATGAGATAGGGTAAGGTATAGGTATGCAAATCACTTATCACTACTGCCGGATACGGGTAAAACTCTCCCGTTCTTGCGGAAACCTAACAGCCATCCAAACGTTAAAACTTCACATAATATTAGTAGATTATACGTAAATGGTTCTATAATGTAATAAGTCACTTCCCAGAAGACAAGAGAGCCATCATCACTCCCTATGCCTACCGTGTTTGACATAACCACTTTATTACTCGTAAACGCAATTTGACGCATTATACTCGTATTCAGTACGCATTTGCTCCTTTCCTCATTGTAATATTATTAATTAAACCTAAGTACGCACTTAAGTACATGTTATTATAGGTATATGAATTCATTCTTTACACTGTTTACTAAGCTGAAGTTGCTTGTAACTCATTCACTAACGGTTCTCAGGAATTCTCACCCATATATTTATAATATCAACTCGTTTCGTGTTTCAATATCGGAACAATGTCAATATATCGGTGATAGGCCAAGGCCTTGGTGATTGGTATCAATGAGTTCTTTTATGCATTGGCTACTGCATTGGTCATGCATGTCATTTAGTAGTTCCCGTTGGACTTCGGAAGGATACGAAATACACTGACTTATGAAATGTAAGTTATGATAGTTCTACTTTGTATTAAATGTAAGTTCACTAGTATAAGTCCATGTTGTTAACTTGCCTGTGTATCAAGCTGTTCCTTAGACAAAAGTTGCCTGGTAGAGATCGCCTTTGCCCTCAACTAGTAATGGTTTTTGTCGGAACTTTTTAATGTCTATCTACAGAGAGAGTCCCGTCGCGGTTCGCACGATAAATGTTGAAGCAAAGTGGTTTGTGCGAGTAGTTTTTGTAATTTCAACTGTAACACAGTGTCATTTCGCCGAGGCTTTCCTCGTTTGGTGGTAGGCATTAGAATGTGCAGTTCCATTGTAGTTTCCGAAATGTATCTGGTAAAAACGGTATAGTTATTTCTTTTTAGAAATAAGCAGTGCCTGTTGTGTCTTTTTTACTGTTATGATTATCTGTATATCATTATTGTTTACAATAAACAGTTAAATAAATTAATAAACAAATATTGTAAAACGATTTAGAGAAAGACAGACTGATTGTGGAGATATTCCAGGGTTTAGATTTAGAGGTTTATCTTAGCAAGGCAAGCTTAAACCTTTTGAACCTCTTGCCTCGTTGCCCCTCAGTAGAATCCATAGTCTCTAGCTGGTTTTAAAAATAAAAAATTATAATCTTGACGCTAATGTCCCGGTTTTGCTGTTGCGGACGAGGGCCCGGGGTCCGCTTTGACCATGATCCAGGATTTGGTAGATCAGATAATTGCAGTGAAATGACTGCTATCTGACCTCCGTGATACCAGGGGAACCTGATCAGATTGAATCATGGTTACACATTTAGTTGCCCGAATGTGCAGGTATTATTACGAGGTTTTCCGTTGCCGTAAGAGCCTTAGTTAGCATTCAACTAATGTACATAACTCAGAAAAGAGTCATGTAGAGCTGGGTAAATAAGGTACCTCTCGCTTACGAGACGGAACCCTTAAGTACCCAGCCACCGACGCTCCTCTTCACTCTCTAGCTAGTTTTATTGTGGTATAAATCTCGAAGTACTGAAATAGTTTAATGTTTTTTTCGTAGATGCCCGTGAATATCTAAATTCTTTGGAATGGACTGATTTTATGTCTATACAATACAGTGCACACGCCAGCTTAAGATGAGAGCCGTGTGTTCAACAGTTCCTGTACTAATAACCATGTGTAATTTCTGAACTACAACTTCGATGACCTTGAAATATTTACGGAATTTTTAAAGAACCTCCTTTATAACAAAAAAGAATGATTGAAATCGGACTACGCGTTATTGAATTATAACTAACATTTAGAATTCCATCCCCTCTCCTAAGGGAACCGTGATGAATTTCGGTCAATGAATTTAGGAATGTGTGATAAGCGCATAACGTAGAGTTTAGGGGTCAGGACTACGGTCATCTAGTCTACTAGGTATTTATGTAGATATGTATCTATATGTCGCAGGGAAATGAGGATACATAATGAGGAAATCCCTGGTTTCATCATTTTATTGCGACATATATACGTTTAGATCTTTAAACCTACGCAACGAATTTTAATATGTGATACAAAAGGAAGTTTTAAAGCAAAACAAAAAAGGGTAGGTAGGGGTAAAGTAGGTTTATGGTAGGTGTAAAGTAGATATGGGTTAGGTGTAAGGTAGGGTAGGGTAGGGTAGGGGTAGGACGCAACGCGAATGAAGTCGCGCCTGGCCCGTTTGTATTATTATAGATTAATAGTTAAATTAAGTTTTAAAATGCCTTAGCAACATCACGAATTGATCTACATATCCACTTACAATACTCGTAGAATGCACTGTTTGACTCGTGGTTGTTTCATCAGCTCATTGAACTTAAAATGGTGTGTCTGATAAGTGATAAGGCGTTTACACTACAATGCTTTGGGTATTCTTAGAGACAAGTAGTTCTATTCTTTATTCTGATTCTTATCGGCCCATTTGGTTGGTCTTTGTGACCTCAATACAGTTCCTTCGAAATGAAGTTGATATTTTTTTACATTTGAAACTTTAAGCTGTAGACTTGCTACCACGCTCCCTCGGTTAGTTGTAGATTCAAAGGTAAGCGTAGCATTTTATTGTATGTAAATACTACTACGTAAACGACCATAATACGGCTAAGACTTCTGTGTCTGTGTGTGTGGGTTCTGCTTGCTTAAAGCAACAATGCTATCGTCCAAAATTTACTCGTGAACCCCCGCGCGTACTCCCTCATGAGTCAATGGGCACTCACTACTATCATGTTTTAGATAGGCCGATAAGAATCCATGGACTTTGTAAGCTGCTAGCTACTAGATCGGTTTGTTCTTTATCGGCTCGTTTTGTTTTTAATTGAAGGCGGCAAACAGGTCACCTGATGGTAGTGGTCACCGCCGCCTATGGACATCCGCAACATCAGGAAAGTCGTAAGGACAACGCCGGCCTATGTATAATAAACCTATAATATATAGTAATAAACCTATTGTATATCTGTATGAGACAGATATTTACTGCTGATCGAATGTCAAATACATATTTTTCCACCTATGTAACACACAGTAAAAACAATAAAGATTTTTATGATTTATGATTTTTATAAAAATTACAAACATACATAACGCCTTTTTCCCGTAGGGACCACAACGAATAAATCAGGCTCACAATATATTTAGTCAACGAAAAACTAATCATAAATAGCTGAGTAAATAGCTAACACTGATAAATAAACAACCCTGATAGTTTCCATTGAGGCGACAAAAAATATGCAATTACCGCAACGACCTCGACATTTCTATAATAAGCCAGTAGGTATTCTAACGCGGCGTGGTAATGTGATTGTACTGAATGGTGCAGGCGTCCTAAAAACTCGTTGGTTCACTTTCATCGAACGACGGTTCGCAGCCGCGTGTGAAGGTCGCCTCGGCAGGGTTAGCGTACCGGCCGACACGTGTTTTCGTCGGTCGAATCGAAAGGTTTCATGATTTTTTATGCTCTCCTGGTTATCTTGCAAGTAATCGATGCACTCGTCTGAAAACCAGCGCTGTGGTCTCGCTAGCTACAGCATAATGTTGAGCTGAATTCTAGTTTGGCGTGACACTGCAATATTCACCGTAGTTTAAATGAATAATGAATGTTTTTGTTTTGTAACTTGTTTATATCGTAGTAATTGCCAAATTAAGATTTAAAAATCCTCAGTAACAGCGGATATGATAGGCGTATAGGCTCTGATTCAAAACGGTAGCCTAACCATCGCCCAATTATCTAGGACCCATTAAAATTATTGTAATGTATTAGAAGGAGAATAATGTTTAATATAATCCTTATTGTGGCTTCTTGTTCTTCCACTATCTTTATTGTGCTCGTCAGCACTGATCTTCAATAAGTTAAAACCTTATGCAGATAAGCGTTGCGGGCTGATAGAGAATGAACAATAAGAGTCTATTTGTTAATGTAGGCTAGCTGGACTTCGTCCCCGGAGAGATCGATAAATAGTAATAGCGATCGTTTACTAGGGAACCCTTCTATGATCAGACCAACACCGTACTTCAAAACTACGTACGGTGCCGAGATGGGAATAAATACAAAATTTGTATTTGTACTCTATACTCTAAAAGGAGCATTAGTTTCATCATTACTTTTTCTAATCTACTCTAGCACCTCTACTTTTGATAAAATTAATCATGATCATGATATCATGCTAGCCTTAATCGTTGTAAATTACTCAATCGCTGCGAACGAGATCGCCTGTTAAATGACGATAACACGCCTGAACGGTGATCGTCGTTTTTGTAGCAGTTTGTGCCGGCTTCACTCGCTAATGTAATGAGTTATAGGCGGAGCAGCAGTGTCTGTATCAATGAAGCTCGGACACGACACTGCAGACGCACTATGTTATCATGTAAAAGTAGTTTAACCCATATGTGTGTAACGATTACGACGATTTTATAAAAATAAACACAAGCTTGAGGCGAGCTTGTCTGCTTTCTTAATTTTTGTCTTGGGTTTGCCTTAATTTTTTGTATTGGGTCGGTTGATGAACTATATGTAGCGTAGGTGGCTATGACTCTTCTAATTACAGCCAAGGCTTTCGAAATAAATAGAGATAGATTATTGTGTTAGTACGTACGATACAAGGTAGCAAAAATGTATGACATTAGTTATTACACGAGACTATTTCAACATTTTATTGAAATGGTTAAACAGCTCAAATATTATACCAAATTATATAGTGTAGTGACAGAATTGCGATTCAGTTTATGTAAAAGAGTAATTTGTTTTTGAAGCCCGACCATTTCCACTAGCCTGAATTTACATTTTGCGTCTTCTTTTATGGCGTCGTAAAAGTGAGCTATAAACCACACCAGTAAGATGTTACGTGATGTACTGGCCTTTAGCCCTTGGAGGCAGGAATTTAGCGATCACTCGTCGCAACTTGATGGTATTGAGGTCAACACAGCGTCGGCAGATTGTCAGACGCGTGGGCTGGGCCCCGATTCTTTTGAAACAATTGCTTGAATTTGGAAGGACAATTTAATGAACTATCATTTATTTACATTACAAGTTATGACTGTCTTTTGCGCTGTCACATCAAAATTCGCTTCCAATTAGGATTGATAACAGAACTAACTGAGGTTAGGCGCTGTCGTAATTGGCAACGGTCGTACGTCCATGGTGGTGCGACGGGCGGTTTTGATGTCTCCTATTGGTCGGGCAACATCCGTCGTACGACCGTTGCCAATTAGGACAGCGCCTTAAGCAACCATGTGATAGCAGTAAAGCTCGTCGCCCTCAACATCATTCGAAATGATAAAAAAAGTTCTTAACTTTTAAGATCTAGTGTCTTTGTATTTTTATTTTAAGCTTAGGAGGCTGAAAATGAGAAGCATTACAATAGTAGAATTGAAATCCTTTTTCTTTGCTAACCACACGCACGTACAATCTCCATACAGCTGAATTATGGATGTGCTTGCACGATAATTTGCAACAACGTGCATTGGCGGCGTGGTTTGGAATTCATAACATCAGAGGTTTGATCTCACACTGACCACCAAGGAAGGTTTAGCAAATATACCACACAACGAACGAAGTACCTCTTAGTTATAGGTGCAACTCTTAAGTAAGAAGGCCCTTAATTAATTATCCTAGGATAATTGCGGCTCGGGAGGCGGCGAAGTTGCATGTGTGCATGTTCAAAGGATTCGGTTTTTAAGCGAACCATTGGTAAATTATTCCATCTTGCTTGTATTAAAATTTTTAACTTATACAAAAAATTGTTTTGCTTTATGCTTAAATCCTTGAAGTTATAATTTTTTTATTTAACATACCTATAAGGGTTGCCTCTAAAACACTAAAACTTACGAACTTGCACGAACCCACCAACTATTCTTCGGTGAAGAAATATAAAACCTCTCTATCGAAGCGTGCCAGGCTACGTAATGGAAGGGCTGATAGTTTGGAAAACGTCTAAAACAAAACTCAACACCCGACCTCGGCACTCTATTCTTTAATGACAAAAATACAAATCCCCCCATCTCCAGGCGTGCTGGGCTACGTGATGGACGGGTGGTGATAGTGGGCGAGCGCGAGCCGGCGCCCGCGGGCTTCAGCGTGGCCGGGCGCGCGGTTCCTTTCCTCCTTCAATGAACAATATAATATAAAACCACCCATCCCTCTTTAGGCTGCCAGGGCTGTCAGGCTACGTGGTGGAAGGCGTACTTAGGGAAGCCTCTAGAACAAAACTTGACACTATTCTTCGGTGAACAAAATACAAACCCACCCATCCCCCCAGGCGTGCCGGGCTACGTGATGGACGGCGTGGTGATAGTGGGCGAGCGCGAGCCAGCGCCTGCGGGCTTCAGCATGGCCGGGCGCGGGGTCCCCTTCCTCCTTCAATTAACAATATAATATAAAACCACCCATCCCTCTTTAGGCTGCCAGGACTGTCAGGCTACGTGGTGGAAGGCGTACTTAGGGAAGCCTCTAAAACAAGACTTGACACTCTATTCTTCGGTGAACAAAATACAAATCCCCCCATCTCCAGGCGTGCCGGGCTACGTGATGGACGGCGTGGTGATAGTGGGCGAGCGCGAGCCGGCGCCCGCGGGCTTCAGCGTGGCCGGGCGCGCGGGCAAGCGGCGCGTCTGCACGCGGGTGTCGCGCGCGGCCGCCGCCAGCGCCGCGCCGCCCGTCACAGATGTCATCGTGTGCTCCAGGATGCGGCAGGCGCCCGACGGGTTCGTGCTCGCTGGGTGAGTTGTGACAATGGTTGTTGCTACTTCTGATTGAACATTTTGGTCGGTCTTCGGCGTCCTTGGTGGTGAGGTTGTTGGCACGCATGTCATTGTTAACGACGTTAAGACATAGCTTCTTGGAACAGCCTCACTAATAACATAGAGACACAGTCGTCCAACATCAACAGTCAATCCAGTTTTGTCGATCGATGGCACCACTTAAAGTAATGTCGTTAGGTCGTGAAAATAAATCGATGGAACTTGCTCTACATCGTTAAGTCGAGTGAAAGGCATAAAACTAGAATAAACGACGAACCTTTAATGGCTCGAATTACAAGAAAGAACAGTACGTGGCAGTAAACAATGCACATCGGCTAGTTTTGACTTTCGGCACACACACACATGCGGTAGTGATGACCTTCTACGACGCCGAACTAGCCGCATGCATTATTTATCGCTGACATAAAATGAAAAATAAAATAATCTTGGAGTCAATAACCCGGTTGTGCTCCCCGGGGTCCGCCTTGACCATGATCCGAGTTTGTCAGATCTAGTAATTACAGTACAGCGACTGCCATCTGTCCTCTATGACCCTGTTAGAGTTACCAGTTGTTACCAGTGGTATCAGACCAGATTAGACCATGGTTACACAAAATAAGAGCATTGTTTAGTCGTGAACGAATTAACATAACTTAGAGAAGTCATTGGCGGCACTGAGGATCGAACTCGGTACCTCTCGCTTTCGAGTCGAACCCGCCAGCCACCGAAGCTCTCTAATTATCGCCGACATATTCTGTACCGAAACGCAACTAACAGCTGTGATTCTGCTCATAGGGAGATAAACGGCAAGGTGGTCTGCTACAAGGTGAGCGGCGGCAGCGCGGCCGGCTCGCCCACGCACAACGAGTACGAGAACGTGGTCAGCAACGCCACGCCGGACGCCAACAGACGGTACCGACACGATACACTTACTTACTGTATTAGGGTGGTATTCCACTATTCAAATGTCTTTGTCCAATTCCGATAGGTAACGAATATTTGATTAAATTTTTTATATAGTGATTGTGTTGTTAGCACATTTGATGAAAATGTCAAATTTCTTTGATCATGTGTACATTGGACCAAGATATTTGATAGGAATAGCACCCTTAGCTATCTTATCGACGAAAGGATGGTAGAGCCATCGATACACAATCCGCAAATTATTGCTCTTAGCGACAGTAATTTATAAGGGGTACCAACATGTGGTAGGGCACATAGCTCGCAGATTAAATGGCCGATGGGGCAGTAGTTTTCAAGTGGCCACGTACCGGTAGACGCAGTGTAGGCCTTCTACAAGGTGGACCGACGACCTGGTAAAGACCGCAGGGGAAGACACCGGACCGGCCTTTGTGGAAATCTCTGGGAGAGGCCTGTGTCCAGGAGTAGACGTTTCCGATGATGTGATGATGACGGAGTGGTACCCAACCAAAGAACTCTTCCGCCTTGAAACAGTCCTACCACCTGTAAACTACAGGTCTGGCGTCATGTCTGATATGAAACTTGACTTTTTAACTTTGAAACCTAATACAGAGTTGAGTATTAACGATGCCTCGAGCGCGTTTACTGCTAAACAGCTGCTAATGTATTAGATACGCTCTACATATGCCGCGTATATTTGCTACTAAATGGCAGTTCACGCGTTAGGTAATGGCTTCCTGACTGGGCCATCAGAAATGGATGATCTGAACAACTAATAACATTGGACTTTATTTCAACGGCAGAAGGTCCCTTTCAGAATGTGAACAATGCATAACAAATGTCATTCGTTCTTAGAAGACCTTCGTTGTACTGAGATAGTTGGTAGTTGTTCAAATCATTTTGATCAATTTGGTCTTCTTCGTAATGACACTAACTTCAAGTCATTTTTGTATAATGTTTCAGTTCATTGTCGACAAAATTATTCAAACATCTAAGATTACCATGGACAAGCCACTATAGGTACATAAATGTTCTTCAAAAGTGTGTTAGCATGTTCGAGATTTGTTTTTATTAATGTTTTTATATCAATTTTATTATCGAATTTTTTTCCTTATTTTCATCATGTTTAAAATCCATACATATGACAGCTGTAGATAAATGATTTGTTGTGTAAACATACAGGCGTGACTTCGCGGCATCATGTCATTGTTTAAAACCATTAAAGCGCTGTGTGGCTGTTTCACTGCTGAACATCATTTAGTTAGCACGAAATGCGTCCGTTTTCCATAGATAAGGATAATTCTTTGTTTTCGTATAAGCCTTAGCTTGGCGAAGATTTATATGAAAAATTCCATATTTAAAAATATTTCACAAATTGTTACACTTAGGCCCGATGACGATCAGTGGCAGCACGGCACAGCAAAAACTTTTTGGGGACGACTAAAAATGTATGACGAGTATAAAAGTATTAAGTACATTAAGTTAAAAATTCCATTAAAAAAATTGTGTGTACGAAACCAATGCTACTGTAAGCTTAGGCATGCCGTTTCATGGGCATTGGGACCGGTAGTGCTTGGGATGCCGAGGCAAGAAAACACCCGCGCCCCTCGCCCCGCGCGGACGCCTTGGCATGGCTAAAGATACCACGGCATAGTTGCCGTCAGTGTGAGCTTTCACGTAAGTATGCCGAAGGGTTCCTTGCCGTGCCGTGCCGCCAGTGAGCGTCTGCTTCATCCACCACTCGCCATCGGTTTCCATTATCAAGACGAATTCAACTAATGGTACTTTTCCTTTCATTTGTGTCATATGGAAGCCATAGGCAATACTCATGGTAACACTATCGATTCCGATGGGGAGCGGCGGTCTGGCTACATAAATAAGACGTCGGATATGTCAGTTTAAAAATATATATTTATTTATTTTATAACCTGCATTTTAAATCTATAGAAGACGGGCGCCAAACGTCACCAAAACCAGCACAGTCCTAACACAAACCCTTTTCAGACTGCGTCCGGTCCCCGAGAGGCCTCCGAAGCTGTCGCCGCTGGTGGCCGAGCTGAACAAGTTGAACCTCACGCAGGCGTATCCCAGTATCGAGCAGTTCGCTTCAGACCATGACTATGAGGCACTCAGCCCGTCGTATAACATCAAGCCGGCGAGGCCAGCGCCTCGGCCGCCTGGCGGTGCTAACAAAGTGAGTCTGGTTTTGTAAACTGTCTTTATCTATAGACTAGAGTATTATCTTCAGCGACCTATAACATGTGCCGTGGCCGTGTGGTGTCCGGCAGAGTAGAATAGCACCAACCCCCTACGCTCATAGGTGTCGTACAAGGCGACTAATGTTTTCGAGGCAAAAGATCAAGTCTCCGTAGTCTGTAAAATGGGCAGCGGCATTTTCCATTGTTATATTTAAACACTGCGATCTCCAACCCGCCTGCCAAGCGTGGAGATTATGGCAATAACTTCCCCTTTCGTGGGAGAGGCCCTAAGTCCTGCAGTGGACTGCTACGGGCTGTGATGATGATGATGACCTATTACAATCTACGGTTGGGCATTCCTCAGTCTGAAAGTCCCAGCGAAACAGCACACCGACTCCTACCTGGGACCCGAATGCCCAGCTCGTTAAGGTTCTAATTGCTATCGCATATTACTTGCCATCACACTCAGTCCGCATGCGTTACGCTAGCGAGTGAGATGGTATGTGATAACAGTGCGGTTTCTTATGAAATGTACAAGGAGAAACACGTCGAGAAGTTATTTTCCAATTCCCAAAGCGATTGCATTTCAGAGGAGAAAAGGTTTAGTTTTTCGTACCAATCAAATGAAGTTGACCAAAATTGCGGATCGAATCACATGATAAGCATTTAATCTCTCCGTGTTTGACTTGTAGATGTTCAAATGTTAAGGGGGAACATTTCTCATACAAATTTTATGTAACCTTTTTTATCCAGTCTTTCAGGGGTTTGACATTTTTAATGTATGTTTGTACAATTGGCTGTTAGTAAATGCATCCAAAGGAGCGTGAAATGGATTTCTACATGTTGATACTAAAAATAGCAATGAAATGACAAAAAACGCCATCTAGCGGCGATTTGTGGATTTTTCGATTTAACTCCTTTATAAATCATAGAAACCCATTTTACGTACCATTGAATACATTTACTAAGAGCCATAATAACCATAATTCAATTACTAAACACTCTAAACGAATGAGAGATTGAAAAAATAAAGGGAGGACCGTATAACTTTTTCCCCACAGCGATTCGAGAGTTGTCACCATAGTAAAAGTTGTACAAAATGAAAAATCCTTTCCAATGACATATAGCTCAACATTATTGGTCATATTGGCTGGGGTCCATACACATCTGCCAGTCCTCCTTTAGTATGGAAAGCGAACCCCCTTTTTTTTGACATTTTTTTTTTAATAATCCCACGTTGTAGACCCCCAGCCCCCTCCCGGCGGGCCCGATGTCCCCGGCCGCGCTGGCCCGCCGCAAGGGCCCGGCGCCGCTGCCGCGGAACACCAACTACCAGACGCTGGGCGGCTACAGCGGCATGGAGGGCGTGCCGTTCCTGCTCAACCCCAAGCTGAGGGGGCTGCCCAGCGACACTCTGGTGAGTCATCGTTATCTTGGCGTCAATATCCGCCGTATATATTGGCCGTGTGGTGTCCGGCAGAGTAGAATAGCACCAACCCCTTACACTCATGGGTGTCGTAGGCGACTAATGTTTTTGAGGCAAAAGAGCAAGAGTCTCCGTAGTCTGGAAATTGAGCAGCAGCATTTTCCATTGTTATATTTAAACACTGCGATCTCCAACTCGCCTGCCAATCGTGGAGATTATGGCCATAACCTCCCCTTTCGTGGGAGAGGCCCTAAGTCCTGCAGTGGACTGCGTTACGAGCTGTGATGATGATGATGATGTATATATGTCGATCATACTCCCGCGCCCGATGGCCCGACTGCCGCCTTGACCATGATCTGGGAACTGGCAGATCAGGCAATTACTGCCATCTGACCACCGTAACCCTGTTAACAGGGGAACATGACCAGATTGGCTCAGGGTTACACGTTCGTGCGGGTTTCGTCACGATGTTTCCCCTCACTGTCAGAAACTAGGTGTTCAACAAAGTGACACCTTGGTAAGTCTGTTTATCAGGTGGTAGCATTCTGACAAGAATAAGGAGTCTAGGTGAATACCTCCGCTTGTAGTACATACTATTTCAAGTATGTATTTCTGTTGCCATTGTTGTTGTTTGAAGGATAATGTAGCCAGCGCACTCACAGGCATGAGGCGTCTCATCTTAGTCCTCAGTGCCAAAGCGCCGGTTCTGCATTATTATTACATAAAATTACATTTGCCACTGAGTAGAATAATAATTCACAATGTCACTGTTGGACCAAGTACAGTAAGCTGCAGATAAAGTTAGAAACCCCTCCGCCTATATTAAGAAACTGACAATGACCAGGAATACCAACCATTTATCTACACCTGCCCAACCCCTTTAATTGTAAAATTTATGTTTTTTAAACTTATTTTAGCACTCGATCATGCGATATAATATAATCATTTAATTTCCTCTCCAGAGCCAACTGCCAGTGATAAAGAAACGGTCCCGCTACGATATCGACCGCGAGTACAACTACAACTTCGCGACCGAGCGACAGACGTGAGACGCGCTGAAAACGACTTTGTGTCAACGTAACAAGGTCACAAATGCAACATAGCTGTTTCTACAGATTCTTCGCAATTCATAGATAGACGTTTTAGAATATGGAGAGTTCGAACGCGATTGTGTATAATCAATCGTAAAGTTAAATATATTCCACACAATAGAATTGACCCGACCATCTCTTTCCGTCTTTGTTTGACAGCATAAATGTAAAAGAGAAAGGTAGAACGTAACGTAGGTATTTCGTAGGAAATCTCTATCAGACAATATTGTACTTCTATTCCTAAATAGTATTATTTGAAATAAATACAAACACTGGGAGCCTTATCAAGGTTAGCAACGAACTTTTTTGGTTCAACGCTTTTTGTTTTCCGCTGACTTGAGTTAAAACGGATGTATTAACCTAGCAATAGGTTTCCCAATGCTATGCTGAGTGGTTATTATTGTGGTGCATATTATTTATCACCACCTTTTGGTGATGCTATTTATTTGTACATAATGAGGACTAACATCCACCAAAAGATTAAAGAAATTGCGTAACTCCGTCAGTTTCGGAAGGTCGACAACATTAGTGCCATTTGAGAAATCTGTAGCTGTGAAATCGAACAGTGAGTGAATTTCATCCATGAAGTATCCATAAATAATTTATTTACATCAAGTTACATTATGTAATTTAGACACATACATTGTATAAATTATTCCAGAATTTATGTTGTTTATCCACAAGATGTCATCGATAAATGAAATGGCGGGCGCCAACATATCCATTTTAACGATAGAATATATTTATTAAATTATACGTATTTAACATTGATGAATTAATATGAGTATAATATGAGTATAATATTATGTAGAGTTGTGTTGAGAGGTTTGTACAGTGTAAGTGTTGTAGTGACCCCGAGGCCTTGAACTTTAGTAGACTGACATGTTTGATTCGAGCGAGATGGCAGGCACCTGGAACATTGGGTTCTAGTTACCGAAGTATACCGACTTGTGTTGCAAATAGAATGAAACTAGTCTAATTTGTCCATGGTTTCTGTGTGTAGTCCCGTTGTATCCTTGATCCAAATCCCAATTGAGGGCGATAACGAAATTGTAACTTAATTTGCGAAGCATATGGCTGAAATTGGCATAGCAAAATGAATTCACATATGTTTCCATTCCGCTATGAAAATTTCTACCGTATGCGGAGCACATTGTGTTGCATTTCGATTGCTCTTGCAGCCAATAGGGGATATCAAGGGTACAATGGGAATGCAACGAGTAGAGTTCGCAAACGAGTAGTACAGTGGAGAAATTATCTAATTTGGTCGTTATCAGGTTGTTCCCCAAGACTGAGCATAAAGGGACAAACAAGGCTCAGTTTCAGTAATGATAGCGATGATTTACGATAACTACCCAGAACTATCCACGGTTGATAAAATTAGATAATTGTATTATATTGAGCCAGGTTGTTCGCGGGCGGACTTTTATACAACATATGGACAATATTGGATATCTTAGCGAATTTGCTTTTCTTTTTTGCTCTGATTATTTGAGCTCTAAGCTCTGATATTTTCCCAAATAGGATGCCGGGCATCTGCTTGGCTATTCACCGTTGCCTATAGATAATAAAAAATGATATGGTTTTCGACAAATATGAAATGAAATTGCAATACGTTTCCAAGTGGCTGCCATATTCGCTTAGTAGGTAAAGATTGTGAATGTAAAATAGCGAAATGGCGACTTCGCGCTTTCGCTTCTCTTACACGAGAAGTTAGTGAACTTATAATATTGTAATAAATAATTTATTCGTAATATAATTAAATTAAAATTGTGTACTGACCGTTTATCTTGAGCATGATTTGTTACATATAGATCAATGTAGAGCTCGTCTACTCTAAGATGACGCGCCCCACTACTTAGTTAGTTGATTTCGATGTGTGAGTGCAAATATTGATAACGACACTTCATCTGTGTGGGAGCCAATGAACGACGCGTGCTCCTACGTTTGAATCTCACCGGCAACTGAATGACCAATTACAACGGCATTTGTATATGTATTGCGTCCATATTTTAAACTTGCTTGTGTGCGTTAATGCGATAGTGGGGCGCGTCATTTTAGATTAGACGAGCTCTACGAGTATGTTTATTTGTTGGATATATAATGATCATGAGTTGTTGTCGTGTGTTGTATAGGACGAGTTGTTCCTTGTGCCAACGTAGTACAGATTTTTGAAAGAAATTGGTTACCAGGCATTACCGCCAGCCAAGCATGACTAGTCAAATATTATTTCTTTGAATCTCTCACATGTTACTGAAGTAGAAATGACACAACATCCGAGGAGTACACTGTAATCTTTATGAAAATATTGAGCTCAAATTCTCGACTTTAAGCCTCAATTTTGCTTAACAATGCCGCCCAAAGCGATTTAGATCCTATACTTTGTCAATTTTGTACATATCTACCGTTTTTATATATTAACTGTGACTGTTATATTTATTTTAGCAACGTGGTACTTGTATAACTTAAATAAAGATATAAGGTATTAATTTACGACTGAGATTGGTTTAGTTCTAATTGCTTGTTTAACGTTTATTCGCCTCATTTGTGTAAATATAATTTGAATAATGCAATTAGACATAGTTAAATGCTTTTTTTATGTGTTAGAAAAATGTATTTCCATAAAATAATTTTGTTTACGACGCATTGAAGGAATAAAATTTAAATTATTGACTGAGATTACAACAAGCAGTTTTATTTTGTAAATTAAACATTGTAAATATTTAACAAAAATAGCTTTATTACAAAATATTTTTTTCACAATGGTTACTTTAATTTACTTTCACTTAAAATAATCAACAAAAACATGCTTACAATAAAGCTTTCAATAATCTAATAAATATCGAACTGTGCCAGTATCGCACCGCACGCATTCGATTCCCACACACACTATCCAAACAGCTTCCACGCACTACTTGGATTTGAGCTAAGATATTTTGGAAATTCCAAAAACAGTCAAAATAACTAATGTATTCTTAACACATCGGGCATCTACCAATATCAAGGCACTTCGAGCCACACAGCCTCAGAAAAAGTGTCATAGCAATCTGCTCATAAGTAAAGTTAGAGGCATCTCGGGCTGTAAATTACATAGGATTGTTTTCATACGAATCCACAATCACCATTTCATAAGAGTCACTATATAAAATATTGTTACAGTTCATCAATCTCTCGCTCTTTTGTAAATAAAAAGCTACAAAATCATATTGAGCAAAACACCGGCGACGAACACGGATCGATATTTACTAGAAATGTTATTTTTTTTGTCTTCGACACATACCATGACAAAACATCACACTAGATACATATTACTGACAACTGAGTTTAACGCAGAATTTTCGCTTTAAAAAATAATACAATTCCAAAGTGGTGCCGCTAGGAATGCCGCTTTGAGGAGGCGTAGACGTATCCAGCGAAACACGGATCACGACGAGATGCTCGAAATATTTTTAAAACGGTTTTTATTAAAATTATTTATATATTTTTTTATCACAGCAACGGTCGCACATGCGTTGCGTAAGTTGTTTGGCCATTATATAAAAAAAGAGATATAAAATGATCTAACAAATTCAACGTTGGGCCTCTCTATATTTTTCGGTCTGAGTATAATAACAAGTGTAAAATAAAATAAGCATGTCCCTTTACGATCGTGGACAATTCCGAAGGGTGTTGGCATTGAACTAGTGAGAGACGTCGAATTTACATCAGCTGACCACACCACTGCACTGCGAGCGACTGCACTCGGGGTCGCCGGGGTCAGTCGGACATCCGGCACACAGTCCAGAACGACATCCGGCTTAACGAAAGGCACACTCAACACATAGCACATATTTTTATTCCCCATTTTTGTTTTTTTGCTGCCGTAGCAAACTGTGCGACACGCTCATCGTGTAACACGTTCATTGCCAGCCACGCGGTATCGGACGATCCGGCCTATGTCTTCATTAGTGGTCGGAGACACGAACTCGCATGGTCGGTCATAAGAACCTTCTATACAAAAAGAACTATTGCCTTTTGAATTCACTTCTCAGCCTGGCAATGGACGCGTCAACTCGGCAAAACGGCCCGTCCAACCGCGGGGCGTTACGAATAATTTATCGAGGAAGGTCGGCAGGCGAGGGTGGGTAGAGTGCGAGTATCAGTCGCTGGGGCGGCGTCGCAGGTCCGGCGTCAGGGTTCCGGGTCCCGGACCCCGGCGCGGGTCACTGCGGGGCGTGGGGCGCGGGGTGCGGGGCGGGCGCGATGGGCGCCTTCAATTGCTTCTGCTGCTCCAGTAAGCGCTCCAGCGGAGACGGGCCAGGGCCCGACCATAGCGACTGTAACATATTGTAACACTGTAGTTTTTGTCAAAACCAACCACTGCCGAGTTGAGATGCGAGGCTACTCACAAAATTCAGGAGTGATATCCCTCTATCTCTGATTGTATGCCGCCATTTTGATGCAATGAGGAGTTTTCCAGTAGGTATTGTCAGTTGGTTTCAAAAAGCATCAATAGATCAAATACTACAATTTTGGTAATCTTATTTTTAATCTGTATGATGGTGGCAGTGATTTTATGTAGCCAACTACTACTAAACTTAATAATAAATTGTTTCTTAATATAAACGTAACTGTTAAAGGTTGAACCAAATGTACAAATAAATATTTATATAAGTTGGCACTATGTTCCATTATTATTACAACCTCAAAATGGTTGAAAACTATTGACAAATACAATATTATTCAATAAAACGTACCCAGTGTTTATATCCTCTTTGCTAAGAAACTATTTCAAGCGATTATCATTTACCAAAATTGTCGGAGCGCCATCTAGTGAATTGTTTGAAATGTGGTGAATTGAAAGTGTACCTATTGGAAAACTGCTCATTGAGTTTGAACCAATCGCAGCAAGCCAGAGCCAGAGCTATCTTGCTGCGATTGGTCCACACTCAATTGCATCAAGATGGCGGCATGCTAGCCGAGATCGAAGGTACGGCTGCTTATGTCATTGAGTAGGATGGGGCCGCTGTCTCATCAACAATGAACAAACAATTTCGCCTAATATAAAGTAGACCACAGACAACCTCGCATCTCAATAGCGCTGCCCAGTGGATTCTCGAAAAACGGCAACCCTCATTGATCCTCAAACAGTACAATAGAAAATCAGCCTTATCAAGTAGGTGGTAAGTTCCACATTCCTCCATACCTGGTGCGGATGGTGCTGCCCCCAGCCGGCGGCGGCGGGCGCGCCGCTGAACAGCGAGTACGTGCTGCCCTGCCCCGTATCGTTGCGATCGCTCGAGCCCTGACAGATAGGGAGAGACGTCATTATTAGTCCCGTATTCGGAACGTAACTCAAGAGACTAATTATACAACATCAGTTTTAAGTTTGAATAATATTATAAGTCATGTAGCTGTCTTTTTAGAGAATGTATTTTAAGTTTTACTCAACTGGAACTTGACTCTGGTTCTGATTCGATCTATGATTGAAGTGTGTTCTAAATTACAATTTTATCTATTATCAACATCGATTCGTTTTAAGATATTTTAACTCTATTAGTTGATCTAAGGTGGTTTGTGACAAATTCTTGAAACTGAAAAACAAATACGCAGATAAATGAGTAGTCTCTCAGAGATCAAATCAATGCTTGAGTAAAAATTTTAGGTAAAAACTCAGCTGAGTGCTTATCAATTAATCTCGATGCGTTCTAGGATAAAATCTCTATTCAAAACCAGTTTAGGGGGCTAGTTAGAGTCTTATAACGTTGGATGTAATACTTCTGCGTATTTTCGGCATTTTTCCAAAAAAAATTCCTTTTTGTAAAGACAGAATC
Source organism: Blastobasis lacticolella (assembly GCA_905147135.1). Classification (NCBI taxonomy): domain Eukaryota; kingdom Metazoa; phylum Arthropoda; class Insecta; order Lepidoptera; family Blastobasidae; genus Blastobasis; species Blastobasis lacticolella. Next base: position 2,167,174 of record LR990046.1, read on the forward strand.
ACTATGTGATCATCACTAGCAAAAAAAAAATTAAACCAAACCACACTCACAGCGTTCTGATCCATACTGCTGGTCATGTTGATATCCCGCGGGTCCCCGTACAGCGCGGGCGCGCGCCCCGCCGGCTCCGCGAACGGCAGCGCGCCCAGCTCCATCTCCTTCCCGTACGGCTTCTCCATCATCTTCATCTGCATCGGCTGGTAGCCCAGCTTCCCGAACTGCGGGTACATGGCGGCGTCGTAGCCGGCGGCCGGCGCGTACGAGCCGAACCCGCCCAGCGGCGGCGCGAACGACGCCCCCAGCCCCTGCAGCGGGGCCGCCCCGTAGCCCTCCGCCTTGCCGGGCTGCCCCACGCTCGGGCTGTACGACGGCGCCGCCTGGTAGGGGTTGGCGGGCGGGGAGTAGTACGCGGGCGCGGGGTAGGGCCCGCCGAAGGGCGCCGCGTCGGGCTTCCACCAGGGCGCGGCGGGCGGCGGCGCGGCGAACGCGTCCAGCGGCCACGCCCCGCCCCCGCCCCCGCCCCCGCCCCCGCCCCGCCCGAACGCCGTCGTGTCGTCGCGGAACTTGTTCTCCCCGAACTGCGTCTCGTGCGCGCCCTGCCAGTGCCGGTACTGGTTGGCGAACCGCGGCGGCAGGTCGTTCAGGAAGTTCTTCTTGTCGCCGGAGATCTGGTAGCCGTGCGCGGCGAACTTCGCCCCGTCGGGGAAGAGGTCCTGCCGCGAGTTCTGCTTCTGGAGCGCGGCGGTGCGGACGTCGATCTCCTTCGGGTTGACGACGGGCAGGCGGATGCCGGGGCCGGGCGGCGGGTAGGGGGGCGCGAAGGTGGGGCCGTAGCCCCCCGCGACTGCCCCTGGGGCTGGGAAGCCGCGCGGCTCGTAGGCGGGCGCGGGGGGCCCCGGCCAGTGGGGGGGCTCGTGCCGCTTCTGGTAGGGCGGCGGGGGGCCGGGCCCGGCCGCGGGCTTCGCCTCCTTCTTCTCCTCCTTCTCCTTCCTGGGCTCCGGGTCGGCGTTGACGAGGTGCGGGTACCCGGCCGACTTGTCCTTCAGCGAGAGGATGCCGCCCGTCTTCCGCCCGATGGGCAGGTTGGCGAGCGACTTCATCGCTTTGGGCTGGATCACTTTAGGTTTGTCCTGCTCCTTGGCCTCAGCCAGCTCCGCTGCGGCCTCCGGCGTGGGCGGCGGCGTCACGAATTTCACCTGCGAGCAAATAAAACTCTCGATCACTCGATTATGCACCCTCCAACCTAGACAACAAGACCTATAAGATTGTCCAGTCAGCAGTTAAGGGGTGATATAAGAAGAAAAAGTCCCTTGTACCGCCAAGACATACCATTACCTGTTTGTTCGTCTCTTCTTGCTTGCGCATGATGGCCGCCATGGCGATGTTGACGCGCGGCTTACGAATCTCCTTTTTATCCTCACCTTTCATGGAATCATCCGCCATGTCGTCCTGTGATCGGAAAGTAACGTATTTAGAAAACGTATCACGCCATTGCCATGCAATTGATGTATATTAGAAACTAGCCGTTCTCAGCGACTTTTACCCGAGCGCAGGTCAACAACAATAAACAATCAATTTTCCTGTGGGAACCAATTGTTTTGCCGGGATAAAAAGTAGCCTTTGTTACTCAGTGATAACGTAGCATTCTATTAGTGAAAAAGTTTTATGAAATTTCATTATTTGAAATCATGATTATTATGAAATTTCAGTTGTTTTATTAATTACAGACAAAAATACAAATATTTTCTCGAGATAACATTTGTATAGAAGTATAGTATAGAATATTACCAGGTCGTCCTGAGTGCAGGCCATGGCGCGTTCCTCGCGAGCTCTCTCGAGGGAGCCCTGCGGCTTTAGTATGCCGACCCGCTTCTCACGAACTGTGTACAGAAATAAATAATAATTTAAGACAAGTTATTCATAATTGAATTTGTCACATTCGCAGTAATACAGATTACAATCGGAAATGATGAATGATGATGATGAGAGCGACGAGCGAAGGTTCGAAAGAACGTTTCTTGCTCTTACGATTTGGATTTGTAATGAGCTCCCAGTCACTGTGTTTCCTTTGGACTATGACATGGGATCGTTCAAGAGGTATATTAGAGGTATCTTCAGAGGTGGGCAACGCGTTGGCAACTTCTCTGGTTGAAACTAGTAAAAAAAAATTTTAATCAATGCATTTAACAGAACAACACACTTAAGATTAACCTACCGCCTCTGAAGAGTCTCTATGGAGATCCCATGCCTTAGGCTAAAGGAAACACTGTGGCTGGCAATAAAACAGAAGCTTTAAAGTACACAATCTTCACTCTCATCCTTCCCCACCTCCCTTTCTTCTCCCTTCTCAACCTTCTCCCGGAAGTCGGTCGTCGGCCGCGGGATGGGTGTCCGCGGCGGCGCCGGCCAGCGCCGCCAGGGCCGCGGTGAGCCCCCCCGGCCCCCCACTCACCCTTCTCCCGGAAGTCGGCCTCCGAGATGACGACGGGCGGCGGCGGCCTGGCGCTGGCCGCCGCGTCGTCGTCCGAGTCCGCCTCGTCGTCGGCCGCGGGATGGGTGTCCGCGGCGGCGCCGGCCAGCGCCGCCAGGGCCGCGGTGAGCCCCCCCGGCCCCCCACTCACCCTTCTCCCGGAAGTCGGCCTCCGAGATGACGACGGGCGGCGGCGGCCTGGCGCTGGCCGCCGCGTCGTCGTCCGAGTCCGCCTCGTCGTCGGCCGCGGGATGGGTGTCCGCGGCGGCGCCGGCTAGCGCCGCCAGGGCCGCGGTGAGCCCCCCCGGCCCCCCACTCACCCTTCTCCCGGAAGTCGGCCTCCGAGATGACGACGGGCGGCGGCGGCCTGGCGCTGGCCGCCGCGTCGTCGTCCGAGTCCGCCTCGTCGTCGGCCGCGGGATGGGTGTCCGCGGCGGCGCCGGCCAGCGCCGCCAGGGCCGCGGTGAGCCCCCCCGGCCCCCCACTCACCCTTCTCCCGGAAGTCGGCCTCCGAGATGACGACGGGCGGCGGCGGCCTGGCGCTGGCCGCCGCGTCGTCGTCCGAGTCCGCCTCGTCGTCGGCCGCGGGATGGGTGTCCGCGGCGGCGCCGGCTAGCGCCGCCAGGGCCGCGGTGAGCCCCCCCGGCCCCCCACTCACCCTTCTCCCGGAAGTCGGCCTCCGAGATGACGACGGGCGGCGGCGGCCTGGCGCTGGCCGCCGCGTCGTCGTCCGAGTCCGCCTCGTCGTCGGCCGCGGGATGGGTGTCCGCGGCGGCGCCGGCTAGCGCCGCCAGGGCCGCGGTGAGCCCCCCCGGCCCCCCACTCACCCTTCTCCCGGAAGTCGGCCTCCGAGATGACGACGGGCGGCGGCGGCCTGGCGCTGGCCGCCGCGTCGTCGTCCGAGTCCGCCTCGTCGTCGGCCGCGGGATGGGTGTCCGCGGCGGCGCCGGCTAGCGCCGCCAGGGCCGCGGTGAGCCCCCCCGGCCCCCCACTCACCCTTCTCCCGGAAGTCGGCCTCCGAGATGACGACGGGCGGCGGCGGCCTGGCGCTGGCCGCCGCGTCGTCGTCCGAGTCCGCCTCGTCGTCGGCCGCGGGATGGGTGTCCGCGGCGGCGCCGGCTAGCGCCGCCAGGGCCGCGGTGAGCCCCCCCGGCCCCCCACTCACCCTTCTCCCGGAAGTCGGCCTCCGAGATGACGACGGGCGGCGGCGGCCTGGCGCTGGCCGCCGCGTCGTCGTCCGAGTCCGCCTCGTCGTCGGCCGCGGGATGGGTGTCCGCGGCGGCGCCGGCTAGCGCCGCCAGGGCCGCGGTGAGCCCCCCCGGCCCCCCACTCACCCTTCTCCCGGAAGTCGGCCTCCGAGATGACGACGGGCGGCGGCGGCCTGGCGCTGGCCGCCGCGTCGTCGTCCGAGTCCGCCTCGTCGTCGGCCGCGGGATGGGTGTCCGCGGCGGCGCCGGCTAGCGCCGCCAGGGCCGCGGTGAGCCCCCCCGGCCCCCCACTCACCCTTCTCCCGGAAGTCGGCCTCCGAGATGACGACGGGCGGCGGCGGCCTGGCGCTGGCCGCCGCGTCGTCGTCCGAGTCCGCCTCGTCGTCGGCCGCGGGATGGGTGTCCGCGGCGGCGCCGGCTAGCGCCGCCAGGGCCGCGGTGAGCCCCCCCGGCCCCCCACTCACCCTTCTCCCGGAAGTCGGCCTCCGAGATGACGACGGGCGGCGGCGGCCTGGCGCTGGCCGCCGCGTCGTCGTCCGAGTCCGCCTCGTCGTCGGCCGCGGGATGGGTGTCCGCGGCGGCGCCGGCTAGCGCCGCCAGGGCCGCGGTGAGCCCCCCCGGCCCCCCACTCACCCTTCTCCCGGAAGTCGGCCTCCGAGATGACGACGGGCGGCGGCGGCCTGGCGCTGGCCGCCGCGTCGTCGTCCGAGTCCGCCTCGTCGTCGGCCGCGGGATGGGTGTCCGCGGCGGCGCCGGCTAGCGCCGCCAGGGCCGCGGTGAGCCCCCCCGGCCCCCCACTCACCCTTCTCCCGGAAGTCGGCCTCCGAGATGACGACGGGCGGCGGCGGCCTGGCGCTGGCCGCCGCGTCGTCGTCCGAGTCCGCCTCGTCGTCGGCCGCGGGATGGGTGTCCGCGGCGGCGCCGGCTAGCGCCGCCAGGGCCGCGGTGAGCCCCCCCGGCCCCCCACTCACCCTTCTCCCGGAAGTCGGCCTCCGAGATGACGACGGGCGGCGGCGGCCTGGCGCTGGCCGCCGCGTCGTCGTCCGAGTCCGCCTCGTCGTCGGCCGCGGGATGGGTGTCCGCGGCGGCGCCGGCTAGCGCCGCCAGGGCCGCGGTGAGCGCGCCCGCGCCCGCGCCGCCGACGTCGATGGCCGTGAAGTGGCAGGCGCCGTCTTCCGAGCTGGGGATTGAAACATGTATTGTACAGGAGTGTAGTATGCGTGCCATGCGCCATCTTTTGAGCTGGGGATTGGAACACGTAGCACGCGAATGTGGTGGGTGCAGCTTGGATTCTTTCGATGCTTGTTTTTTTTCATAGAATGACGGCTAGGTATTCATAGTATAAAACAAAGTCGCTACCCCGCCGTTTGTGTCTATGTACGCTTAGATCTTTTAAACTACGCAACGAATACGCAATGGATACGAATTCAAAAAGGGATAAAGTAGACAGGGGCGTAGCTACCGCCGTATCAATGATACGGGGGCCCCGGGCCATTGGGGTCCCCAAACGTGTTTAAACAAACCTTTGTTATCCATCATTTCAGTTAAACTCCCGGAGAACAATTATTCAATACAAAATTCCAGACCAGGAGGCCTTCAACCAAAAAAATCACCGCACAAATAATTTGCTGATGCTGCTTTTATCATAATTGATGGGATTGTTAAAATAATTTTAGTTTTTTCGATCCCATAACGGTTTTTTCTGCTCACCATGTTGTTTAGTATATAAGTTTTCCAAATAATTTATTTATTTAATTTTTTTTATTTTTTTTTATTTTTTTTATTGTATTTCATTTATTTTATTTTATTTATTTATTAGGAAGACCAACAGTTTATTTAACATGAAAATATTAAAGTTGTCAAGTGTCAATAAACAATACGCGCGCATTCGTAGTCACGTCCAAACTCGCGAGGCACGCACGCCGAGGCACCTTTGAGCATGGACAGAAAACCGACGAGCCAGCTACGTGAGGCACGTACGAATTTGAGCAAATGGGCTAGCCGTGCGTGCCTCAACCTGAGGCTGCCTCTAATTCGTACGCACCTTAAGAGTTATCGAGCTTTCAAAGCAGAAAATAATTTGTTTACTTTTTACTTTTTTACGATTTATTAAAAAATTACTTTGAAAATTATTTACATAAATACAAGAAATTAATTCTGCGTCTTCCATTTATATGAAAATGATACCAAACTTACCATAGTAGCTTGATAATACAGAAAATTTGTAAGATAGGTAAATCGCTTCTTAGAGGGAATTGTCACCACCGCCAGGTTGCAGAATGTTTTTTACCAACTTTTAGTAGTAATAATAGGTTCTTGAAGTTTATACTGTTAGAATCGGCATAAAATACGCTTTATTTGTGTATTTTTTCTTTGGTATATTTATCTGCTGTTTAAAAGTTATTAGCTCTCAACGCAGAAAAAAAATTGTTAACTTTTTACTTTTATGCGATTTAATCAAAATATTGCTATGATTAAAATAAATACCGGAAATGAATTCTACATCTTCATTTTATAAGAAAATTATATCAAACTTGCTATAGTAGTCAACTGGGTATTTTTGGGTGCTGCTGTTAATTTAAGTTACCCATTGTATACTTTTGATTGTGCAATAAAGCGTTATTCATTCATTCATTCATTCATTCAAATATGGTGGGCGGAGGTGTCCTTTGTACCCCCCTTCACCCCTGGCAGCAGCATTTTTTTTGTGGGGCCCGCGCTAAAAATGCTTTGAATTACTCGAGGAATAAATGTGGTGAAGCCCATAGCTCTATAAAAAAATTTAAGTTTCTGACCAATAGAGCCTCATACATCTATTTAGAAAGGCGGACAATGCTTTCGCGACTCCCCGGCTGCATGGGTGTCTATGGTCGCCGGCGATCACTTTCCATCAGATGAACTCCCACTGTTGCAAAAAATATCAACTAGCGCCACCATACGCCGTTATATGTGTGATATTTCCCACTGGCATTTCATTTTGGTATTGATTATTGTACATAAATTGAGAATGACGAAGTGAAGGAGTGCTGCCAACAAAAACAGTAAACCAATCAACCAACCTGCACTGCATCCGATCGGGGTGTTTGGCGCTGAGCCGGCGCGCCAGCGACAGTAATCGGTGCGCACGAACTCGATGCTCCAGCGACGGAGAGTTGCTCAGGCACGTGGCGGATATGCCGCACGATACTCTGCGAAGACACGGGGGGTTTAGTGGCGATTTTGGACGCGTTAGGTGTCGGTTTAAAGCTGTTAAGTGGCAGTTTTAAGCCGTTAAGTGTCGATTTCAAGCAGTAAGGTGTCAGTTTCAATCCGTTAAGTTTCAATTTCAATCTGTTAAGTGTCGATTTCAAGCCGTTAGGTGTTTTAACCCGTTAAGTATCGATTTTAACCCGTAAAGTATCAATTTCAACCCGGTAGGTGTCAGTATTAAGCCGTTATGTGTCGATTTGAAGCCGTTAAGTGTCAGTTCCAATCTGTTAAGTGTCGATTTCAACCCGGTAGGTGTCAGTTTCAAGTCGTTAGGTGTCAGTTTCAAGCCGTTAAGAGTCGGCTTCAACCCGTTAAGTGTCGATTTCAATCCGTTAAGCACTGTATTCAACTATAGATTTCAACCCGGTTCCATAATTGAATACCGTGTGTACTATGCGTCCCACGCCTGCGTAAACCAACTTTCTCGTCTCATCTTACCACAACATCACTTCTATCTTAAGGGATGCCAGACTTACTCATCGTCCCTACCGTCGCGGTAGTCTGATACGTCGTGGCCGCATTTCTGAACCGCATCCTACGCAACGCTGCTTCGAGCCTCAAGAACCCTTGGAGCCTAGCCTCTCACCGACAAGCTACTCAATCCCGACGCCAGACTCACTCGTCGTCCCTATCGTCCCTGTCGTCGGGCCCGTCGTGTCCGTTCTGGCCGTCGGCGGTTTGCCGCGCGCCGTACGCGTCCCACGCAAAGCCGCTTCGAGCTTCTATAACCCTTGGAGCTTAGCCTCTCACCACCACAGCACCCAAGCTACTCAATCCAGACGCCAGACTCACTCGTCGTCCCTATCGTCCCTGTCGTCGGGCCCGTCGTGTCCGTTCTGGCCGTTGGCGGTTTGCCGCGCGCCGTACGCGTCCCACGCCGCGCGCCCGGCGAAGCGAAGGCCCCGTAAAGCCCCCTCGAGGGGCAAGAAGCCTTGGAGCTCTTCATCTTCTGGGAGGGGGACGCGTTCGTCTGTAGACGGAGTGGGGGAGAAAAATTAATAATAATAGTGGACATACAGCGGTATCCAGCCCCAAACGAAGTGAAGCTTGTATAATGGGTGTTCGATAACTGATATGCTTATATACTTACTTTTAAATATATCGACATAAATTAAAATTCATCATTTCAATTCTACCTCGATGTTGTCTCGATGAAGAAGCACTTCAAATTACAAGTCGTAGGGCTCTGTCAATCCTGAGAAGTATGCATGGGAGGTGGGTACCACCCTCGTATCTATTTGTCCCATAAAGCAACAATATTTCCATTGTTTTATTGTGTTCCAGTTCGAAAGATAAAGTAATCAGAAACATAGTAGCTTTTTTATTAAGTGCACGAATCGACTTTATCCCAGTGGTCACATTTATGTCCAGACTAGTCTAACCAACGGGATTTCCCGTTAGCTCAACAACAAATCAATGCCACGAACACGTCAAATAGCAACCAAACGTTCCACTCACATTTATCAGCCGGCTTATGCTGCCCAGCGAGTTGGTTGAAGACGTGCGCCAGCGCCGGCCACAGCTGCGGCCGCGACGCCCACGCGGGGGACGCGGCCAGCAGGGGGCCGCCGGTGGGGCCGGTGGGGCCAGTGGGGCCGGTGGGGCCGGTGGGGTCGTCCGAGCATATCCATTGGAGCCATACTATCACTGTGGGACGGAGAGTTGGGTTAAAGGTTGTGGTTGTTAGTTAACAGGTGGCCCGCTTGCCTGTTTGTCTGCCATATAACATAGAAAAAAAAACAGCATTCGTGTTGACGCCACGTCAGTGTATGTTGGTGTCTATGAAATCGTAACGTATAATTTCTTTATTGATTAGGCCTTAAATATATCTTTTAATAGTCAAAAAGGAGGGAGGGTAGGAACAGACAAGCACAGTGATACAGTCTTTATCGACCTTACTTTTAAAGACATAAAAAATCTGGGATAACAAAAATGGCAATTCAGTGGCAATGATATTGAATAGTTGGGACGTAAATTAAGTCAACATTAATTCCAGAGAGCATAACTTGACAGTAGTAGAGACGCTAAATAATGACGACTGAGATGAATGATGATGATGAATGAGACGGTGTTTTATTGTATACAATAGAGTCAATTAAACTAAATAAATGGCACAGTATACTGAAACGTGAAAAAAGAAAGTCTACCCCATGACTCTACCAATCCGTCTTAGCTCAAACCCGTAAACCATCATCATCATTATTCTCAAAAAGCACTCACAAGCAGGCAACGTCCTAACCGGCGGCGTCTCCGCCGTGTGCGCTGGTAACGCCAAAGCCAACAACGCAGCCGTTGCTAGCGACTGGGCGAGCCTGGCCGCACGCCGCTCGCCCACCGCTAAAGCCGAAAGGGCGGCGTCGCCGGCACCCTCGCAGCTGGACGTGCACAGCCAGATCAGCACCACTGCCATCTGCGGTGAACAAAACAACTTCAAGAAACGTCCCTACATACACGAAATGGTATTTCCCAATCCCACGGTAGGCGGTAGGTTCGAGAATTGTTCGTGTAGGTTCGTGCGAAGAATGCCCGGGTTTATTTAATCTAATCTAGAGTCCCTACACCTAGCTCGAAGGTCACCGACCAGATGAGCACCACTTACATCTGCGGGCGATGAAGAAAATAACTCCAGCGCGGAACAGATGAAGAAAGTAACTTTTCATTTGATTACCGAATTTGCAACCGAGGTTGCAACTCTCCATTCATGGTAAGCAAAAGCTCTGACGTTTGTTAACTGTATGTGTCTTGACTTTGAAAAGATCGTGGGAAGTCGAAAATAATTGAGTTTTGTGTTAAATTCCTTTTCCTATTTGCTTTTTGCAATTTTCCTTTATATTTGACGAACTAAATAGAAAAACCGTGGCCGTTCTGTACCTTGGAGCGAGGTAGATTAATCTATACACAATGGTATAACCGCGCTCCGAGGTCGTGAACGCACCCCAAGAAACGTCCCTGCACCTATCGCAAAAGCCAGCAAGTTCTCTATCTGCGGCGGTGACCTTGTCATCAGGCACGCTTGCTCATCAGTCTCCCTCTAAACTTGTCGAGATCTAAGTACTTAATTATCGTCGAAATTTAACTTTATGGCGTGAACAAAGACATCTGAATCTTCTTAGATCTCGCCAACTTTACTCTCTCTAATGCCTAATTAACATTGGTCAAGGACAGTGGCTAGTGGCGTGTACAAGTACAGTACGCTGTACGGACTCGCTACTGTTAGATCGGGCTACACCAGTGTAGTTGTCAACTTCGCTAAACACAGCGACGTGCAGCTGGACGGGCAGTCAGATGAGCACCAAAGCCATCTCGGAGTGGTAGCCACGGTGTATGGAGCCTTAAAGAAACGAGCCTAAACCTATCTCACGGCAATGCGACTGATAGAGAAACAGAAACAAGTACACAGTCGATTAAAACGGCGAATTATGATTAAGATATATTCGAAGGCGAAAAATCCACGAGATGGCGTTACTGCGCCGTATCTAAATAAGGCCGTGTCATTGGCTGAACGGGTCCGTCATTTTACAGCAGTTGTTTCTGTCCAAAAGCACGGCAGTATTTTCACAACAGACCTTAGTATCACCCTAGCCTCACTAGTGCCATCTGAAATCGCGAATACGTTCTTATAGAATAGCGTACTTACAGTAATAATATTGGTACATAGCCATACCTTGATAAGCGTCATTGACTCGAAGCTGTCGGTGGCGACGAGCGCGGTGAGCGACGAATTCAGTTTCTCCACTATCGCCTCCGCCGTATCCAACCTACAACCACAAATTTTAATGTAACATACCTCGGGAACAGCGTTACTATTCACTGAATTCATTTACAAAGGCCGCTAGCGCTAACCTGGCGTGATTGATTAAGCTCTAATTTTTACACAACAACATGAGTTTAGAGGTGGGCACCACCGCCTTATCTATTTCGGCCGCCAAGCAACAGCTTCTATTGTTGTGATCCGTTTTGAAGGATAAGGTAGCTAGCGCAATTACAGGCATGAGGCATTTCATCTTAGTGCTAAGTGATGACAACACACCTTCGATTCTCAAATTTTGTTGGCTATAACCTAAATGTATGAATCGTAGATATTATGGGCGATAATTACCGCTTACCATCGGATGGGCTGTATGCTCGTTTGTCACTGCGTTGAATAAAAAAGCGACTAATGTCATACACCTCAATAAGCAAAACAAGTGCAATCTCCAACCCCGCTGAAAGCCGTGAAAATTGTGGCCTAACCTTCCACTAGTTTTGAAAAGGCTCGGGTCTAGCAATGGGCCGGACTCTGCGGGTACCCGAATCGCCTAAACGCCTCAATGAACCACCACCATACCACTACATAGTCAGTACAAAGATAGATAGATACACTCTTTACTGCACACAAAATTACAAAAAAGTTAAATTATACCAGTTATTTTCAAACACTATGGACAAAAGCGGCCTCGCTACAAGCGATGTCTTCCAAAGCTGTGCAACATAAACGTCAATACTCACTCCTCAACCGTATGTACGTAGTGCATAGCCCGTATCAGCTCCGAGACGTAGCCGTGTGCGTCGAGTCGGGTTGTAGGCGCCGCGGCGACCGCCACCGCGCCCGCAGTGGGGAACCCCAGCACGGGCAAGTCGCGGGGCGAGCGCACGCTGCCAGAGAGACCACTGTTAGGCGGGTGGGACGTCGGACTTGTTAAATTTGAATTGCAAAATTTCCATGTAACAATTTTTTTTTAGTCAAATGAATATATTCTTGAATTGGGCTGACCAGACACCACCAGCGCGTGTCTACGGGTCACGGGAGACCTGTGCTTCAAGTCCGCTAATTTACTAACGGGTCGGTTGAATTGTGATTGGATCGCAATCGCAGCGCAATGGGAGTTGCACTCATATTCTGCTACAAACAAAACTGCCGTTGAGTTAATCTGAGTAAATTAGCGGACTCAAAGACCTGGATATGCACCTAGGATTGTTGCTCGACGTTGTTTCAACACTACACTGTGTTGTGTGTATTTGTCACAGACGGGCTCACCCGCGGCGGCTCCAGCTGGTTGTAGGACTAACCAGACACCACCAGCGCTTATCTACGGGTAACGGTAGACTTGGACAAGGGACTAGGATAGCAGAGAGTCTCACCCGTTAGAAGCCGCAACCCTGAACATGCTTGCGAGATTGTTTCAAGACTACACCGTGTTGTATTTGTTACAGACAGGCTCACCGCGGCGGCTCCACCTTATTGTAGGGCTCACCAGACACCACCACCACCACCCGTAGAGGTCACGGGACTAGGTCAGCAGAGAGCCTCACCCATTAGCAGCCGCGGCCCGCAACGTGCGCGCGAAGTTGTTTCATCATTACACTGTGTTGTATTTGTCACATACAGGCTCACCCACGGCGGCTCCACCTGGTTGTAGACCTGACCAGACACCACCACAGCGTGTCTACGGATCACGGGAGACCTGGACACGGGACTAGGACAGCAGAGTCTAGCAAAGTGAAGTAGACAGTCTCACCCATTAGCAGCCGCGGCCCGCAAAGTCCGCGCGAGGTTGTTGGGTGCCGGCGGGAAGGGCGCGCGTACCAGAAGCGATCGCACGTGCCAGTACAACGCGCCGAGCCGCCGCCCGCGACGCCACGACACCAACGCCAGCTGGTTGTACGGCTGGCCGGAGTGAGCGGAGACCACCAAAGCGTGTCTGCGGGGGGCGAGTTCGATAGATTTGTCGAGTGACACATACAGGGATGAGGTGGCCTTATGAGATCGAATGTGCCTCGTTAATAAGTTATCGAAAGTGAGGATGTTTGCGATTTCAACATCTACTAGATGCCGCTTTAGAGGCGTAAGGCCTGCCGTCAATATATCGACGCGCTATTAGGTGTGTTGTGGCGATTGCTTTTCGAAGATCACTTTTTCTCCTCAGTCGAAATTACGAGACAAGCACTTGGACTTAGGCCTGGACATGCCCTGTATCTTGGACTAGGACCAGAACAGGGATCTGGACCAGACCAAGGTCTAGGATCAAAACAAATAACCAGGACCTGGACACCTGGAGTTGGTCTTAGTGTTATTGGTCCTGATCTTGGCTCTGAACCAAAACCAGGACCCGATCTTAGTCCAGCCACAGGTCCAGATCCAAAACCTTGTACTGGTCCTGGTAATTTAGACTGTGACAGGAAATTATGTGCAGTAAAATTCATGAATGGGGAAAAATGTAAATGGAAATTATGCTAGGTACTAGAATTATTCAGGAATGGAGAAAAACTTAAAATTACGCTACAGGTAAATGACACATTGGGGAAAAATGGCATTGGAAAAATATAGGAATGGAACAAATCCATGACACCAAGAAAAACTGATTGGCGGAAATTTTGGGCCATATTGGGCAGAGAAAAGGGACGAACCCATTCTCGCCAATGACGGCTTTATTCTGACAGCAGTTCTTACTCAGTGGCGCCATCTGATGGATTTTGGAATCGTAAACACCTTCACCTTCTTTTAATGCTTCTGGTATAGTTGATCTAAGGTTGAATGTCTAGAAATAGTAATCAACTACTATTCAGAGGCGACGTTTTCACAAAGAACGTCTAAGTGTAGGTAACTGAAATTTAAACTTATGCCGTTTTAGCTATAATTTAAATAAAATAGAGTTATCTGTGACAACTTTGCTATTTAAAAATAGTTAATTCAATGCTATTTCTAGATATTTTAGTAAAAATAATTAGTAAAAGTAATTTTTTTTTCTTATCGTGAAAGGAGTTTCGTATCGCATGTAGGGCCTGCGACTAGTCATGCCCACTATCACGATCGACAATAACCGTCACCGACGGCTCAACACGAGAGAAATATATTGTATGTACACACTGAGGTACATCAACTAGAACCCAACCCAAAATTAAAATAAAACGGGTTCAGAGTTCAAACAAGATAATTAGATACTTGTAATGTATTACAAATAAGAAGAAGATTAACTAATAGGTACTTTGTTATGTTAAAACGCCAATAATTGTGTTGTTTCAAGTTTTAGTTGGAAATAATTATGTTTTATTATTTAAGGGGACGTCGCAGCTCAAATGTGTGTAACATTGGTCACCCAGATAGTGTTTAAAATAACCAGTTTGTTTTAAGAATGGATGTACAACGTAACTCAGCCATTGTCATCATGTGAAAGGGACTGCCAGCTAAAATCACTTTTGCACATTGACCCTACCAGAGAGCCTTATGTGGAAAACAGTTTTACACAACAGGTGCTCCAGTTCCCAAAATCAATTATACTTTAAACTAGTACTCCACCGACGTACCTGTAAAACGTGTATGCGACACGCAGGTTGTGCCTGTAGCGTGCCAGGTCCCCTAGATGCACCAGGCAGTGTTGGCAGATGTAGCGAGCGGCCGCGGGCGGGGGCAGCCGTGCGCCCGCGCAGCCCGCGCCCCCCGCGCCCCAGCCTTCCACCCAGCCGAGTAGCGAGGCGCGCCGTCTGCCAAAGCGAAATGGACTTTAGGCCGTGGCAATTGAGTTTAATGTAGTACGCGACCGCGGGCGGGAGCAGCCCAGCGAACACGCCACGCCGACTGGCTGACAATAACGGGTTACCACTGCGTAGCAGCTACAGTCCACTGTTCAGAATGTTTTGAATAAATAGAGAAAGTGAAATGAGCTTTACGCCGTGGAAGTTAAGTTTAAATTGTCTTAGTTGCTTTGGTAATTCTGTCAATATCTCTTAGTAATACAATAGGATGTGGCATCAGCTGCGGTGTTGGCTGCGGCTATTGCGGCGAGTGCGGTACCTTGTGAGAGTGTCATCATATCAGCCAGAAGACGCCCACTGCTGGGCATAGGCCTCCCCCAGAGATCTCCACAAAGACCGGTCCTGTGCTTTCCGCATCCAGCTGGTACCTGCGATCCTTACCAGGTCGTCGGTCCACCTTGTAGGAGGCCTGCCCACGCTGCGTCTACCGGTGTGTGAGAGTGTATTTAATTGTTATTTCCCGTGAAAATGTACGCGGAGAAAATTGTCATTTTACAGTACAAATTTAAATTTTTGCCCCGCCTTGTACGTTTTTACCCCGCCATTGGAAAAGCAGCTTTAGGTTATATCAGGATATAGGACCAATCGCTTTCTTCCACCAAGGTTTCTATAGTAGACCGAATAAAACATGAAAAAAAAGGATTTCGTTATGAGTCTAGAAGCAAATCGTATTACTTTTTGGTATCCAATGTGTCCCTCGCCGTGGTTTTTTAAATTTTGCATTGAATCGTGAATGGTTGAAAGTGAAATGTGGTGGTGAAAAACTTAGGACATGAGTCTCATGTCCTAAGAATGTTTAGATCGAATATTGATTTAATACTGTCTATAAAATAATACATCATTTAGTTTGGTAGATAGTAAGTATAAGTGATATACAGAGTAGTAGGTATATTTATTTATTTATTTATTTTGGTTCACCAATAGTTTGTACACAAGATACATAGGTATAATCTATAAAAAAGTATACACACTACAATAGGACGAAATTACTTCTTTGACAATTTGCCCATATATACAGGGTGTTACTTAATACATGTATAAAGCCGAAAGGGTGTTAAAGTATAGCTTGCAAAGAGTACACTGGCGACTTCATATTATCCAGACATTGAATTTTAATTTTCATAAAAAAATCTTCGTTTTTAAAGAAAAATAACCATACCGACTACGTTGAAGCGCAGCTCTATTTCAAGTTGATGATCCTAGAAGGAGAAGTTCAATAACCGCGTGCGACCCCTATGAAAGTAGAGCAACCTCCTTAAGCCTAGTACCAGGAGCCTATGAAAAAACTATGAAGGAACCTTTTAAATTAAAATCATAATTGATTACAATATTTTTTGTACAGAACCCTCAAACCAAAAAATACAAAACGGCTTATTTAGATCTCCTTAATATCCCATTGCGCCTAGTACTATGAACTTGAGTGACCTTTTACAACTGATTTCTAGAGATGCGGTCTTCCGTTTTCAAAATGTCGATTATCGACATAGAAAAAGAAAAAGTTCGATAGTCATTTTCTCGCTTACTATTCCACGCAAGAAAAAAATAATTGTACCTATCGTTTTAATACGTTTAGCACTCTATCCAGTTCACGGCTTTATACATGTATTATGAAACACCCTGTATATCTATAACTATTTCACTGCAAAATAAAACAAAATCCACGACGATTGATACGAACGGGGGGAAAGGCACAAGACCAGAATTTGTGGCAGCAGTGGGTGTCTTCCGGCTGATACGATGACGATGATGATGATGGGGTCGAATTAGTAAGAAAACATGGGCTTTTAAGGGTATGTTCCGGATTTCCCACAGTGTGCCTTTCATTTATTTATTTAATTTGCCAACAGATTTTAATTTTTTTACAATGCTCTTAAACTATAGTGCCTTTGTTGACGAGTCTCCCGATTTGCCGACGCGAGCGCCGGACGGTGTTAGTTAGCGATAAAGCGGCCGAAGTCGATCTACCCGCTTCCGCAAAAGTCGTCTGCTACTACTGGAACTCACTTTTAAGTCATCATGGCACACTTCACTGACCGCACATCCACTTTTTTAATTTTAAATTTCGACCTAGCTCTGGTTTTACAGACTGAATCACTGGTGACCAAGTAGTCGATAACCGAAACCCAGAACATACCCTTAACAAGTGTGATAATAACCGCGATAGTTTAAAACAAAACATTGGTTACCAAAAAGTAATATGATTTGCTTCTAGAACTTACTTTTGAATTTTTTTGTCCGAACTATAGAGTGTACTCTACTAATTTTAATTACAAACTGTACTATATTTTTATTTTTTTAGAGATATAATGTTTGTTTCAAACTAAACTGGCGTTCTTTACACATATTATTATATTATGTGAGTCACAGTCACAAATCTTCTCATGATCATAGTGGGTGTTTCATGACCTACTGAAACGTCAGGTAAACAAATTTGTTAGAAAAAATTGGCACACAAAAGAAAAAGTTTGCCCATCCCTCGTCTATCCCATTGATTAAAGAGTAATGTAACACTCACCTAAAAGGCAGGTCCAATTTAAATGTGGTGCATATCTGGTGTAGCAGGCAGAGGTAAAATCCAGCAGCTGCCTGCAACACCCATGACAGCATTGCCTGCCCCTCGCTACGTAGTGGGTTCTGCCAACAAGAATTTGATTAAATCATCTTATTTGCTATTAATCTTATGCCACTGCCATAATCTAGTCTTTCCATTACGTTTACTGCAGGCAGGACTTTGCAAGGGAGGAAATTGTTATAATTTTTTAGTGTTTTTTCTTACATATACTAGTAACCCACAAATTACCTTAATTAACCCAACTAACCTTCCTCATGAATCACACTGTCCATTGGTGATAACCGCATGAAAATGCATTAGGTAGTATTTCAGACAGACCAACGTGGGGTGGGATTTTGATTTTATTACATATTGTATTGATTCGTTTTTCCTTTGGCATTATAAATATATCAAAAATCAAATTGTCTTTCAAAAACTACTTAATATAGTCAAGGATAATATAATATTATAATTTACTATATTACGAACTGCCTTGTGAGAAAAGAGAATATGAATAGTTGGTTTAAGTTTCCTAAAAATTAAAAAGTTAATATGTATGTACACAGTATACCTACACTGTAGACTTATAAAAGTCTGTATATTAACACCTTAAGCGCCAAGGCCATAGTGACTGTCCCACCAATTTTAGAATTGTTTTTTTATGTGTATCTTAATTGATACACGTGGCCCACAAAATAATTTTAAACAAAAACCTTTTTCCCAGGCCGCGTGTATCAAAAAAGATACACTACAAAATTTTATTTGTATAGAAAGTGTGAGCATGAGCGATACACAAAGTCAAAACTAACTAGAGGGCTGTGTATCTAAAATGATACACAAGTGTTGAGACAGTGTGTGCAATAATGATACACATGGCGCTGAGGGTGTTAATTATTATCTCAGACTATTTACCTTCCTGTCCTTGGATATGGTCTGCAAGGCCTCAATTTGTTGTTTGAAGCCAATATTCCACAGATCCTGTTCCACCTTCTTGTCCAGGGCATAGTCCAAGTCTAACACCAACACTTTCTGGTAAATCTATTTAAAATACAAAACATTTTCTTAGAAATGGTATTGCTCTGTAATACTCTGTTATTAAATCAAACAAGATTATCACTTCACTTGTTATTATGAGTCACATACAAGAGTCTGTCCACCTATCTATTTGTACCTATTTCTGGCACTAATAGTTTCCTTATATGACAAAAAAATATATATTTACCTTCTGTAGTTGTTGTTGAGTAGCCCAAAGGCCACGTTCTTGTAACATAGACGTTCCACTCTTGAATTTCAATATCTTCTGTTTCAGCTCATCTGCCTCCCTGCAATGAAACATCTAACTAAATAATGAC
This sequence comes from Blastobasis lacticolella, assembly GCA_905147135.1. Lineage (NCBI taxonomy): Eukaryota > Metazoa > Arthropoda > Insecta > Lepidoptera > Blastobasidae > Blastobasis > Blastobasis lacticolella. The sequence goes on from LR990046.1 coordinate 2,185,516, forward strand.
TGGCATTTCTAAGAAAACAGGTCATTTAAAATAGATGCACAACGTAAACTGTTTTCTTCTTTAAGAAAAACTGGTACATACAAAGAATTTTGATCAATTACATTTTAGGCGCTGTTAGTGCAAAGTGCTAAAATTTCATTTGTTAATAATAATATCTAAGGTTATTAAACAACTTTTCTACTGACCTTAACATCTGTACAGCGGCATTTAAAACCATTTTGATAGAGGCTTAGAGCCTCAATATTTGTCATAGCATTAGGGAATAATCAAAATAAAATTATGGAATAGTGGAAGAAGGAAAAATTCTAAAAACAATCGAGATCCATGCACTGCTGTCAAAAACGTCAAAAATAGGTGACGTTTTTAGAAAAATTGCCATTTCACAATATTACCATGGAGGTGGATTGGAACACATCATTTTCGGAACAGTATTGTATTGCATAGGATCCAGTCCGGTAGTGAGTAGGATGGTTAGAAAATGGACCACTGAAAAGATAGAATATTCAGTCGGTCACTGTCATGTTACTGTCAATCGCGAATTCCACTCCCTCCCGTATTCCCGCGGCCCCGCAGCGGATAATTCATCATTCATCTCACTCACTCTCGTTCTTTCCGGGGGCGGGGCGCGGGGGTATAAACTATAAAGTTGGTGGTCGTGCGTGTTGCGCTGTGGTGTTGTATTGAGAATTTGAGATTGAAACACATAAACCTAATAACGTACCTAGTGTATCTATACTCTTTGATACCTACTCTGTATAACTTTTTTCAATTTTGGTTGGTTCAGGAGAGTATATTATTGTACAATTTAGAACCTGTAAAGTAGGAATTATAAGAAATTGAAGATGGAATTGGACAATAAGATTACAACGTCGGTAAGTAAACTTCGCTATTTTACTTGAAATTAATAATGACTCATCTCATCATAATCACTAGTGCTTCTACTATCTGTAATATTTTGCAATTTGGTTTCCAGGAAAAAGCTGATGTGATATTTGGCCACGACCGGTGTCAAACTCAAGCGGCGAGGTGGATGTGCATTGATAACATATATCAGAAGTTACACCGACCCAACTATTTTGATATTGGCGGAACATACATCCAAGACGTGGCTGACCATTGGTTTATTTTTAAAACTGAACAAGTAGGGAATATATTCTTGCTACATTTATTTATGAATAATCGCCAAGAAGGGTTATTCTCTGTTTCTGTAAGTCATAACAGTGAATTAAAATTAGATAAGAAGAATGCAGTTGCATACTTGCCAACAGTGTTGAAAAAATGCCAGATCCTTAATCCTAAGGAAAAGTGCATATACATAAATACTTACAGCTTCTCAGAATTTGAAGTGGACTTGTTGAAAAACATGAAGCTTTATATTGCAGTTTCTTTCTCTGAATCGAGTGAAGTGAAAGGTTTAAATCAAGATATTATAGATAGTATCAAAATGGAACATGATTTTGCTGCTTTGTTAAGTGACCCTATTTGTTCAGATTTTATTATCGAGTCTGGCGATGGAGAGAAATTTAAGGTCCACAAAGTGCTCTTGAGTACCCACAGTGAAGTGTTCAAGGCCATGCTGAAGGAAGACACCGCCGAGTGCCAGAATGGCTGTGTTAAATTAATAGACGTCAGTTCAGAAGATCTGGCCTTTATCTTGGAGTTCATTTACACTGGAACCCTGAAGGATGATGAAAATTGTAATTTTATTAATTTACTCACTTTGGCTGATCAATACAACATAGTAGGACTAAAAGAACTGTCACAATATGCTCTTATCCAGCATTTAAGTATAGAGAATGCCACCGAGACGTTGGTAGTCGCTGATATGTACAACTCTGATTTTGTGAAGATTAATGCACTAAATTTTATTAAGAAATACCCTATGGTGCTTGAAAGTGATCAGTTCAAAGAATTAAAAAATGCAGATCTTATTAGAGAAGTTTGTCAGTACATTGCTTCTTCATTATAAATATATTTTACCTTTTTTTATACTTTTGTTGCCATGTTACTAACACATAATATATAAATACTTACTGTGAAATGTTTTAATTATGTATAATAAAATTAATAAATCAAAATATTTAATTAAAAATTGTTATGAGACAAAAACAATAAAAAACATAATACAGAAAACGTAAAAATAAACTTTATTGAATTTAAAACATAACTGTAGTTTAAATAGGAGTAAAATATGTTATTTCATAAATTATTAGTTAAGTGACGGTAGACAAGTGGCTGCGCAGGCGGGCGCCGCCGCCAGCCGCGCGCCGCCCGCGGGCCCGCGCCGCATTTATTTAATCATTTTGGAATGTTACCGCCCGTCTTCGTCTCTGTAGCAAACAAATTACTTCCATTAATATTTTAAATTGACATATCTTGTTCAGCCATCGCATTTATCTTGTTTGGCATTTCTAGACAAAAAACAATTATCCTATCCATCCCTAGAGTAAATGTAATGAGTGAGGAGCAAAGAAACAATGCTAGCTGTATTTCCATAGCTGATAAATTTAAAATGTAAGCAAAGGCGTCTTAGGCTGCACATAAGCCATTTTTTGTGCATTCTATTTTACATAAGAAATTTTAAGCGTATTTACCCTCAAATTTTTCATTTTCGTGGCCTATTTCTACCTCACTTTTTCAAGATCTGGGTGTAGCTTTGCTATTAACTATTACAAAGTGTACTGTCTTTTATCTTTCTCTATTACTAATTCATAAAAAAATACTTCTACAAGCTTACTAAACTTAAACCTACTATTCTGCTTCAACTATAAATGTCAAGTTCGTAGATATTAATTTATATTACATAGATTTATAAAGGTTCTTAACATTTATGCATAAGATTTTAGCAACACTTTTAGTGTAGAAAATACTTTTATGGTTAGCATGCAGGTAAAGCAAGAAAAAAGGCCAATAGTTGTCATATTGTTTATTATTATTACTTGAAAACCAGTACAAGGAACTAACTATGTATTTCGAAACTAATACATGTAACGAAACAAACGCGCGTATATGATCATTCATAAAGATATCAGTTAAAAAAATAAAAACGTACATGACCCTAATTAATATGCTTAAATTTAAAGAAATCTACATTACCGTGGCTTTTTGCCTTACCTGTATCAGTGTGCCAAACAATTACTAGTACTACTGGTATTATTCTAGGTACAGTTTACCATAAAATAATTGAGTGACATGTGAACAGGTACTTTCAACTAGCATTGTGTATGCCAATGGTAATGATTATTCTTCGTGCTTTGAGCCTTTTGCCCAAATCACTCATGAGAACAATTTATCACATCATTATGTGGTTGGACTGGATGAGTCTACCAGCATATGGTTTCAGCGTGGCTTATCAGGTTTGTAAAAATATAATTAACATCTCTATACCAGACCACCTTTTTGTAGACCAGTAGCAATTAGCCATACTGTCCATATCACAACTACCTGGCCTAAAAATCAGAAGCATAATTAAATAGGCGCAGAAAGTTATTTTTAAGAAAACTTCAAAACACTAGCAAATCTAGCAATAAGGAAAACAATTTAGAATGCATGCCAAACGGTTGGGTTTTACTTAAATTTAGATTCATAAGGATAAATCAGGATAAATACCTAAACAGGGTGACATAATTTTTATTAGAAATTATGGAAATTTAAACACTAACAAAATTATTACATTTTGAAATTCATTTTTTCAATATTTCACGATGTTTACTAAATCTGTATAGTAATATTTATACTCTGTCTCTGTACAGTATACCAAACCAAACAAGTTTACTTGTATTTGCTAGAAGTTAACTTCAAAAATCATAAAGGTGATCTTGGTATTGAATGGATGTGTGGTGTTATAGATTGGTACGCGCTAGATGGCGCTATGGAGCGCGAGTGACGCGGTGGGGCGTGGTGGCGCGGCCCTAGCGTTTACCGTTGTTGTACGAGAGACTCCTTATGGGTGCCTTGAAGTTGGCAGCAGCCTGCTGCTGGATCTGGTATGCGAGAGGATGGATCTTGAACCCATACAGTCTGCAACAATGATACAACGAGATAGAAAGAGTATAAACACTGTGGTGTTATTGGAACATTTTTCATATGATTCAATGCAAGCTACAAATGATGGCAGGTGTTTTTAATATGTTAGTTATATCGTCATACAATGGATATTCATGCTAAATGACATACAAGACAACCAAGCGTCAAATGACGATTGACGCTGGCGGGCTTATGACGTGCGCTTTACGTGGACGCTAACGTGTATAAATAGCTGGAAGAGGGAGGTATAAAATAGTCATCTTGGCGTCAATATCCCGGTTGTACCCTCGCGCGGGTTGGGGCCTACCTTGACCATGATCCAGCATTTAACAGAACTGGTAATTACAGTGGAGCAACTGCCATCTGATCTCCATGACCCTGTTAACAGGGGAACCTGACCAGATTGGATCATGGTTTCACATTCATTTGTAGTTTTCATCACTGTTTTCCCTCATTATAAGAAGGTGGTTCTTGTAAAATCCACACTTATTTATTTATATATATATGGGCTCTCACCTAGGAACAAACTGTGAGGCTGGACGCTTAGGACGGTACTCTGGATGCACCATAAACACCATGTGAGGGAAGCCAGTGCCAAAGTATGCGCCGTCGGTGTGGTGGTGCCGCGACGACTTTGGCGTGTACACATCCATGCAGCGTGGGCAGTACAGCTTCACCATCGCTTCACCAGGCACATCTGATAGACCTATATGGTGGAGAATTTAGTTTCCCGTATTGACTTAGCTAGACACAAATAATAAAAGAAAAGGTGTGTGCGTGTGTCATGTGTAAAATTTTTAAATAGATTCTCTCATGAAGTGAGCTTTGTAAGTGATGCAAATTTCTACACTGAATATCTATATAGGCTAATATTTATAACAAGTTCATGACAGCTTTTTGAGTTGTAAATTATTCAAGTTCAGAATCATGATTTAGTCAGATGCCTTTTATTAAATAAACCAAAATCAGACAAGGTGATCATAAAATCATAATCAAGAAACCAAACTTCACTCTATAATGAATGAAATAATTGAGTCGTTTAAGTCCCACTGCCAGGGCAAATGACTTTTCTAGCTATCTTCCAATCCATAAAATTCATGATTAATTATAACATTATTAAAAATAACAAAAAACATCAACTACAACCAATTATAACATTAAATTAGACCTTACCAAGAGGAAGCATAGGTTGTCCTTCACAGTAAACTCTTGGGCAGTGGCCGAAGTCACCAGCCTGGAATTTTTCTAACATTTGTCCAATACCTCTGAAAAACCAATAAATTTTATCATTATATCTTTAACAGATGTGTCCAGCCATCTGCCCAATGGTAGAAAAAGCTAACAAGCATGCTTACCTATTTGTTAAAATATAGCGAGCATGAATCAATCCATACAAAATTTCAGATGCCTGCTCCACCAAATCTGACTGATTTGGATTATCATCCAAATCATCATCTGAAAACGAAATACATTTAATAGGTGAACTTTCAGTACACATATTGTACAGTGTGTAAATTAGCTTCATTGTAATAATTTTACAACATATGTTTGGATAAGGTTAGAAAACTAGGTTTCCGGAGGGTCCCCTTGCATAGACTATTGTACCTATATCACGCAAACTTGTGAGTGGAGAGGAATAACAACTAGCCTATGTCCATATTCAGGTGCGAAACTATCTCCATACCGAATTTCATCAAAATTTGTGTAGTTTAGCTGTGAAGCGTAACAGAGGGACATACAAAGAGTTACTTTTATTAGTAGGGATAGTATCAGTGTGCATTCAATGCTCATAACTCACCAGGTTCTAGATCCAAGATCATGTCCAGAGCCTGCCTATAGTGTGGCACTTGCTCATTGAGTCCAGTCAAGTTAAATTTATCGTTAATGTAATCCTCGTCAACCTGGAATTAAATGAATTAAATTTATAATTTCAATAATCACTCGACTCGACGAATGAGGACTGCATACATAAGTACATACCTCACAGAAAAATTCATTTCCACGTAGTCCGCAAAACCATGAAATCCACGATACCTCCTCCGAGCTACTCATTTTCCTAAAAAATAATATTAGATTTTATATAACTATTAAAACAACATGTACCTAATGATTCGCAATCGTCGTCAATGCTTTTTTGTACCTACTATAAAGCTAGAGCACCTAAAAATTCGTTTGCTTGGTTGTTTACCTTAGTTTAGAAGGTTTTAGTGTTTCAGACTCCGAAATTTAGAAATAAAGGTGTTATTCTAAATGTATAACAGATAGAAACACTCCTAAATTCCAGAATAATTGACAAAATTCAGGTAAGAAAGCTTACCTCTTGGTACCTTGATTAGCCACGCTTGACGGAACGATATCTGTGGACAAACGATCCTTTCTTATTCTTTCTTATCTATGGTACGGAATATCACTTTACTACATGATACACACCACGCGACTTGAGGTCGCATGTATGTCGGCCAGAAGGGGTGCGACCGCCTAACCTCTACATTAGAGCAAGCGGGAATGGTACCGCCGATCTCAGGGAGGGATGGTATCATGCGATTGGAGATCAGCGGTATCGTTCCCGGTCCACACTGCAGCGGCAAGCACTCCGCGTAACACTTGGCCTAGTACTCTCCTCCTTTGAAATCCATCACATTATTTAAATTTTAGGTAGGTACTAATTATTTGTGCAGAGATACTAAATATCAATAGTATCATCATTATCATTATCAGGCGCGGATCCAGGATTTGGTTGAGGGGGGGGGGGGCAAAAGTCAAAATTACTAATTAATCTCTACTCAATGAGCGAGCACCCTGAATAAAATAATGCCCTTTTTAGTGAGGAGAACAATAAAAGAATGAGCGAGCTCTGTAGTTTTAGGTTTTACAACCTGGGGGAGAACAACGAATGTGCGAGAAATTTATGATATTTTGGGTCTTAAAAGCTGCGATGATCAATGAATGAGCTTGTAATTTGTGATATTTTAAAATAATGAGCTGTCTATTTTAGATATTTTTGGTCTTAACAGCAATGGGTGATCCTCACAATAGTAATTCAAGGATATCAATAAATAAGTAACCGCAACGAGCTTGATAAGAAAAGTATCTGAAACCTATGAATGAGCGAGCGACGCGATTTCGAAATTTGTGACATTTTGGGTCAAACTTTTAAATATTTTGGGTTTTAACAGCAATGGGTGATCCTTTCAAAACTAACTTAGGGAAATTAATGAATAAGCGACCGCAACGAGGTTGGTGAAAGGTAAGAAAAGTAACTGAAACCTATGAATGAGCGATATTTTTGATATTTTGTATCTTAAAAGTTGGAGTGAGCAATAAATTAATGAGCTAGGGGGAGCTCGGAATTTTTGTCATATTGGCTTAGGTGCTGTGATTATGAGTGATGGTGATCGTAATAAAAGACAATAAAAGAAATTAAAATATAGCAATCGGAACCCGCACGAAGCTTTTAATATTATGGTCCTTAAAAGCCGGTATGATTGTTAAATTGAATATTTAAGAATTTAAGGGTTTTAAATATTGATGAATAGTATGACAAAACTGAAGGCAGTGAATGAGCTTGAAATTTTTGACGTTTCTGTTTTAAAAAGTTGGAATGATTGATAAACTCATTATAAAAACTGAGAGCGCAGCGAGCTTCGAATTTTTAGCCTTTTGGCTCATAAACCCGTAGGCGATTGTGAGTCAGAGTCGGGGCTAAGGGGGGGGGCATTTGCACCCATTCCCCCCCCCCCTGGATCCGCGTCTTGTGAGCGGCCACGGCTCCGTTGTTCCCAGTTGTTCGGATATTTGGTCCGCCCATCTCTTCGGACTTCGGCCTCTGGGTCTTGTCCCTTCTGCTTTTCCCGTCACCACAAATCGTTCCAGATTATTGCTGGGCTGTCGGGCGGTATGGCAGAAATAGCGTACCACTCTCTGCATACAGATCGACGATAATCGCTGTGTATTCTGCAAGTTTAATTGCTTCAAAAACTATACATTAGATCGGTAAGCTGTCCATGGGATACTAAGTAAGCGGTGCCAATACCACATCTCGAACGCGTCAGCTCTTGCTCTTTCAGCGGCTTTTAGCATGTATGGATCGGATAAGATGGCGGCGGTCAGTTCGAATTAGGCGGTCGGGCTGCAGGGTGCGGTGGATCAAAAAGGGACAAGGACTAACTACTACAGGGGCCATAACTATGCTTTGTCTAAAATAGGATGATAATTTTGACAGCTCACTAATTGTTGGTCCTTGGCGCACACCCATGAAGTTACATGTTTTATTTCGGTAAAATGTACTACGGATAATATCGTACTTCATAGACAGGCCCCGCCCCTTTAGTGAAGTGCCACGAATAACGAATAACAACAGACAATCGTAAATCGGCATTCAAATAAAATAATCGAACATTTGAAATTAATATTTTGATAATTAAGTTGTTTTTTGCAACTACAACTCTAATTCCTTGTTTGGATTTCACCCAAAGAGACCTTCCACAACAACGATTTCGACTCGCGCGTATTCTACGGAATAGGCTGACTGATTAAATAAAAATACGCACGGGTCGAAATCGTCGTTGTGGAAGGGTTTTTAATGTCGTATTAATAAATTATTATTTCAAAAGAAAATAAATAGTTTATTTTGTATAACATGTACTGAATAACCATGCAACTATCGATTCCAAGTTCTATGAGAATGAAAATCGATAATCGAATATATTCATTAACGATTTTACATTACCCCATCCCTACTGTGAATTGTCAAAATTATCATCCTATTTTAGACAAGGTATATGTAAAATCATTGAATGATATCCTGTCATAGAAGGAACGAATGAAAAAGTTCTGACGTGAGTGTTTATCTCCTCTCTGTGTTTGTAATCTTGTTAGGGTTAGGCCGGTATGGAGTTTGATGGGAGTTGTTGTATTTTGTGGCATTAATAGTACAATATTATAGTAAAAATAAAAACTGGTCTGCAAGTGTAACAGTTCTTAAGTCTGGATTGTAGGTGATTTCTTGAAATGGTGCAATAGTTTAGTGTAAAAATGTTAGCATTAATATAAAAAATCATGACGCAATATTGTTGTGCATGAGTCACAGCTGGGAATTTCTAAGTAGTGGGTAAAGTGACACAAGGTTGGGTTGGGTGTTATCAATAAATTTTGCGGAAGGTACAACATAAATAGAATAATCAATAGCAGTACTTATTAAGATATTAAATATAATGTGGGGTGATAGAGACGTGCCATTTGAAGCTGATATCTTAATGGATGAACCCCGCATAGAGCCACCTCCTAATGACGGAGATGAGTCAGCACCTGCAGAAGAAAATCTACATGATGCTGAAAACCAAGGAGCCGCTACAGAACCACTTTCGGTAAGTATCTAGAATCTATATCTATATAATTTTCGTGTTGCCTCGAATGCCTGACAAAATCTTGTGTTTACAAGCCTTAGCAATATTTAAATCTAATATTTTTTTTACAGACTACCACCACCATTTCAGCGATAAATCAGTGTCAGACTTCAAGAGCCGAAACACTGGTAGTTTATGATGCGTCACACAAACTGCAAGAACCTAATAATTATGAAATTGGCGGTACTTGGAGTGGGACCAAGCCTGACCTTTGGTTTTTCTATACAACCACAGAGATCCCTATGAAGATTTATTTACTGAACTTATTTGTTTGCCATAGAAGGCCCGGCACTGTTTCCATTGGTGTAAGCAGCTCCAATGATTTAAAGTGGAAGTCTAAAAGCAAGGAAAATAATTTACATACATCTAAAACCTTGAAATGGCATACTTTTAATTCAATTCTCGGTAACGAAAGTTACTACATTAAATCATTTTGCTTTAATGGTGATGATTTGAAAAATCTGGAGAATAAGAACCTATTTATTCCTTTGAAATTGGAAATTGACAAAAATACACTAAACAGAGAAGTTACAAAAACTATTAAATTAAACCATGATTTTGGAGATCTGCTGTCTAAGCAACATGATAGTGATTTTACTTTAGAATCTGCAAGTCACAAGAAATTTAGTGTCCACAAAATTGTTTTAGCGTCTCAAAGTCCTGTACTAAAAGAATTGATTAAAAACTCCAAGTCAGATTCTGAAATTATTGATATACCCGATACAGAAATGGAGTTACTTTTGGAGTTTATTTATACGGGCACCATCAAAGATATTCAAAAGAAAGAATGTCTCAAGTTACTCGAAGTTGCAGATAGGTTTCAATTGAAAAACTTGTTCACTCTCTCTCAATATCCTATAAGTGAACAAATAAATGTGGACAATGCCGTTGACGTAGCCCTGATATCGGAGAAATACAAACTGGAACAGCTCCAAGCCACAGTTTTTGAGTTCATTAAAGACAATCAGAATGTCTTGCAGAGTGAAGGATGGAATAACCTTAGTGATGTAAATCTAACAAAAAAATTATTCCAATACTTACAAAAAAATAGGTCAACAAGTGATTGACTGTCAAAGACTTTGCATAGGTGGAAATACTGTAATATATCGTGATTATTATGTTAAATGTTAAGCTTGTTCTTATTTATATGGTTTATTTGTTTTATGTTCTAAAGTTATATATTTTTTTATTACTTTATTAATTCTTGCATAATAATAAACTTTTTAACTTTTAAAAACTAAGATTTTCACTTTGTTATGTAGGTTCCTATCTATCTGCAGTCATAAAATGTAGAGAAACAACCAAACCCTTCTTTCCTTATCTTTATCTCCAGTTTCATTTCGAGCTTGGTAGAGTCATCAAGTCAGAGCCAGCTCCTGCCTCTTCTAACTTCTTTAGGAAAATTTGGCCATTACATCAGTACAGATTGTTTGTACAACATTACAGTTAAATACTAATGTATTGCCCAATTTAGGTAATATTATACAAACTGGTACCTCACACAGTAATTTATTAAGTTGGACACGTGCTTTTACCAATGGAGAGTTAAAATGCGAAACAATTCACACAGACTCTACTTCGATCAATCGGTGATGGCCTACTCGCGTGTGCTTCCTGGGGACCGACAGACAGCAAACTCGCCCTACCAGATTGGGACAGTCTGATTAGCCTCGTAACAAGCGTACTGCAAAAGTAAAAGTTTTGTTGGGTAATGAAATTTATATACCCGCACCTCTAAAGAAACTGTTAGAAGGCCTTTTGTACTTTTTCGAGAAGAAGCTTTTAAATCGTTGCATGTGGGCTCTAGACTATGGCAGCACTTTCAATTTTGCTCTCTACTAGCGAGGTATAAATGCATAGGCATAGGAAGAGGGGGGGCCGGGTGGGCCGTACCCACCCCAGAATGGTCTGGTGCCCACCCCAGGATGTACCGTATTAATCAGGCTGATCGTGTTCACTGACTGTTCATTATGAATCGACTTGGCTTCATCGGCGACCTCAGGGGCCAGACCCCCCCTGGAAAATAGCCCTAGTTACGCCAATGTATAAATGGGCGCTATTGCACAGGGATCACTAAAATCTCTTAGAGGTACAAATTACAAACCTCATTCGGCGATAACACGCTTTGGCTAGAATACAAAATATGGGTATCAATTTGGGATAAAATAATACTCATAAGTATTTGACTATTTCTACTCGGGTGATAGGGTCGGATTGAAGTTTGTAAGTACCTAGCTACAATGGGATGCCATGCTCGTGAGAATGTCACGTATTCCTCTTGATCTCGAAGGTAATCGTAAAACAGACTTAGCAGAGATGGAGTGAAGCCCAGGGGAGCTTAGTGAGAAGTATGTGATTATCAGCACGGTCAAATGCTTTTTGAAAGTCGAAGTAAATTACATCGGTCTGTACGTTCTCGTCAAGATTTTTTGATAATCTATATGTCGGAGAAAGGACTAGAGAAGACTCGCCCATGAGCAAGTAATGGCCATCAGAACGTATTTATCGGGATTTCGTAGCAATAAAGGGGTATCTATAGTGTTTTAAGAATGTATTGTCAAATTAAAGCCACATTTACGAGTTTACAATTGTAGCCGAAACCCGCGGGTTATTTGCAAAACCCTCCACCACCCATGGCCAATCTCATCAGGCCGATCCGCAGGAGATGCGCCGGGGCTCTTACTAGTTGCCACATACGCACAGCTTGACTCCCTACACATTGTTAACAGTACATCCTGCACTCACGTTTCTATTTTCTGGAGCTTTCACGCATCTCTTTAACGCATCAGGATTTACGCTTCTTCGCTCTTGAATGGTTTCTAGTTCATTTTCCCAATATCCTTGCGGCTGCCGTCGCCGCCATGCTGCTTGTGACGTTGTCATAATAGTTGCAAGCTACCCGTCAGGTGGCGCACCAATCGACATCCAGGCCAAAGAGATGGACTAAGAGACTCATGATCATCTCCGACATATATATATAAAAGAAAGTCGTGTTTGTTACAACACTTATAACTCGAGAACGGCTGGACCGATTGCCATGGTTTTTGATTTGTTGGATTTGTTTCCTTCCCGAATAGCAGAATACATCTTAAAAACAATGAAAACTCGATATGTGTAATGAATACTTAATTTGGTGGTTTTATGCGAGTGCACATTTTAATAACAATGCCGCGTCCTAGAAGATCTAATCTTTCCCAGCAAAGCCGTAAACGATCAGGTGTAGGGTAGGGGTAGGTGTAGGGTAGGTGTAGGGTAGGTGTAGGGTAGGTGTAGGGAAGGTGTAGGGTAGGTGTAGGGAAGGTGTAGGGTAGGTGTAGGGTAGGTGTAGGGTAGGTGTAGGGTAGGTGTAGGGTAGGGGTAGGTGTAGGGTAGGTGTAGGGTAGGTGTAGGGTAAGTGTACGGTAGGTGTAGGGTAGGTGTAGGGTTAGAACGCTACGCGAACGAAGTCGCGCCGGGTCAGCTAGTAAATAAATAAAAAGAAGATTAGTGTGACTGAACGCCACTCCTGAAGCCATTATTTATTTATTTATTTATTTAACTGTTTATTGTACACAATAATGATATACAGAGAAATATAACAGAACAAAAGACACAACAGGCGCTGCTTATTTCTAAAAAGAAATTTCTTCCAGCAGGCCTACAGAAGAGAGATGTTTAACTAAAGTAACGCAGATACGACGTGCACAATAATTGAATATATAAATACATAAATATATTATATTATAATATATAGGTATATAAAGCTAATATAAATAGACATATTATTAAAACAAGCTATATAAAATACATACATATATAAGTTATGGACTAGACAGTGAAAGATAATATTCCTTGACCCTCTTTTTAAATATAGACAGTGACTGACTGTCACGCACATTATGTGGCAGTGAGTTCCATAGTCTCGCCGCATGGACAGTGAAGGAATAGGAGAAGAAATCGGAATGATGGATAGGGATGGATAACAATGATTTAACATTGGACCGACAAGGCTTGTCTTGGGCCCGGGAGAAGTGGAAGGAGCTGCGGAGATATGAGGGAGCAGAGGGATTGTTGAGGATATTGTAGAGCATAGAAAGGACATGAGCGTTCCTGCGATAACGAATCGGTAGCCACTTGAGCTGCGATCGATAAAGAGAGATATGATCATATTTTCGTAGACCAAAAATAAACCTTATGCAGACATTTTGCAAACGCTCAAGTTTGTTTAGTAACTCTTCTGTGGCATCCAAATAGCAAGAGTCAGCGTAATCTAGGATAGGGAGAAGGAGGGTTTGGACAAGAGAGATCTTAGTTTGTATAGGTAAGAGGCTTCGGAGGCATTTGAGCGAGTGAAGTGAGAAATGTAATTTCTTACTGACCTCGTTGACATGTGAAACCCAAGAAAGATTGGAGTCTAAGATCACCCCAAGATTTCTCGCCGACTTACTGATCGGGATTGGGATATCATCATAAAATAACTGAGGTATTATTATGTCAGAGCCTAGTCGCCTGTACATATGAGGGCTCCCGATGAGTAATGCTTGCGATTTCCCGGGGTTAACCAGTAAACCAAATGACTTGGCCCAAACAGAAATTCGTTCTAAATCGGCATTAATAAGAGCAAACGCTTCAGCAACATCAGAAATTTTGCAGTGCCGGTAAACTTGCAGATCGTCGGCATATAGGTGAAAGTTAGAAGAGATGACAGAGGTGACAGTGTTAATAAATACGGAGAAAAGGAGAGGAGAAAGAACACCGCCCTGAGGAACGCCCGCAACGAGGTCCCGCCAGTCAGAAGAGGCCTCATCAGAGCGGACCCGCTGAGAACGACCCCGCAGATAGGAGTCAATCCACAGTAAGGCAGAAGGAGAAACATTAAGTGAGCGAAGAGTAGCGAGAAGAACGTCGAAGTCTACAGAGTTAAAAGCGCTGCTAAAGTCAAGTAGTGTTAAAATTGTCAGTGACTTGTCCTCCATTGCGAGACGTATATCATCAGTGACCTTTAGCAGCGCAGTGACAGTACTGTGACCTGGCCGGAAACCAGATTGAAAAGATGATAGGAGACTATTCGATGTAAGATAGGTGGAGAGTTGGCTGTGGACGATGTGCCATGTTGGCAATCGGAAAGAAAGGAACTGACCTGGGGCAAGATTTTGTGGTAGAGTATTGATTCGTAGACTTTAGCAGCTGATGAGACGTTTGCGATGGGACGGTCATTTTCAACGCTGGTTTTATCTGGAGATAGGTATTTGAGTGACACTGGATAAATGACTATCGTAAGCCTCTGCGATCCGTTTCTTCAGATCGGTACGCAAGATGCTAAAACATGATATGTTAAACTATCTCCCGATGCTTTCCAAGCGCGATGATAATAGATAAGCTTTAGTTTTAAAATCGGAGATTATATCTTTAGCGTACCAAATCGGAAAACGTCTATTACATAAGTAGATTTTATTTTCTTTGGAATACATAAATAAAAAATATAATATTATTATATTATATTATAGAAAGCCTTTACAGCGTCATTTACGTCACATGCTTTAAGTATTGGGGACCAATCAGTGTATTATTGTATAAGTGTATACAATAAATATAGATGTCCACTGCTGGGCATTGAGCTCGCCACGAGAACTTTACTGCCCCATCGGCCATCTGTTCTTCGAGTTATGAGCCGACCATTGCCAGTTAAGTCGGTGATATTGGTTCGAAAAATTAACCCTGGCGGTAGGGCCTATGGGCGCACCTATAGGTAGGTACCTAGCCCATGCTCTATCCATTTAAAAACACTCAGACGGACTATCAGCCGATTCCGCTGAACTAAGAATTTATAGGTAGGTAATTGTAGAATACTGTCCACACAATACTCATTGGACTTTAGCATATATTTTAGATGATTTAAAACAGGTTCAGGACAACTTTCTCTGACAAATAATTATTATCAGTATTAAGTGTGTAACTTGAGATGCCTTGTAGGTACTTCTTAAATATTAACAACACATATTTAAGAAGTATCTACAAGGCATCTCAAGTTTCGAGACATGAAATGTCACTAAAGCCCGAGTGTGTGCAAAATTGCATACAAAATTCTGCAGCTGTCAGCACACCGTATGCGGAGCTACGAGCTTGCATTTGGCAAGCAGCCGCTTCAGTTCGGGTTTTCAGGTGGGCAGCGGAGCCAGAGTTGACGCATGCGCGGTGGTGGCCTATAGAGCACCTCTCCCGGCGTTGGAGATAGGGATGGATTGCAACATAGAACAGAAACCCGCGCTAAGAGACAAATATGTCTATGATTTATTTTAAATATATTAAATCATTCATTAGTTACAAATCTATACCAATATTAAAAAGAGAAAAGTATTTGTATTTTTGTTAGTTATGAATAAACTAATAAACTGGACCGATTTTAAATATTAAGTATTTCATATTAGAATGCTACATTATCATTGAGTAAAATAGAGTACTATTTATCCCGGAAAAATTATAGGTTCCCTAGAGAATGTTGATTGTTTACAGAGATCTGTGTTCCGCGCGGGTGAACGGCTAGTACATAATAATTATAAAGCTATGAAATGGAATAATACTTGTACGCCTACACAAATAAATTAGCAAAACCCTTTCTTTCAACTTTTGCGCTAAAACAAATGCAGGCATATTTTTATTTCCAGTAGCGTTAACGAAGAATAAATTCAAAATTCATCATTCAAAATTCGCATTACAAGCGATTGGATCGGAGCCCACCGTTCGCGGCACTACGCTGCAGCATTTTCAGGGTCACATCTTTCAGTGGGCTGCACGCAGCCGGCGGGAGCGCACGATGCCACGGCCGCTATGACGACGCCACGAGAGCGTCGGCCCGACGATAATGTCGAGCTCTTGCCACTGAAATCTGCGCTTGTGAACAATAACAGAGAGGATGAGGCCTACTATCCGCCCGTCAACGACAACCCCTCCAGTGCCAGCCCACACGACTACACTCTCCTCTCGAAAAGGACGCCGGCCTCCAAACGGTTGGTATATGTTTTTTGACGTTTTTGCATGATTTGTTATAAAAGAGTGCATTTTGGTATTGGTCACTGTTTTAAAATGTGGTTTCTGTGATTACGTACTTAAAGTAAGTTTAAAATACTTAGTGGCAGTTGCATCTAAGTAGGCCTATCCATTTACCCATTTTTCAATGAAGAAAAGCTTTTTTAATATTTCGGAAATCAATAGGTAAACAACTTGTGATCCAAGGATTCTAAGATAAATGAAACATTGAAGAATTTTCTTTGGCACTTAACACGTTCGCATATTCGTTTTTTACTTCATTTTTGGAAGAGGATGCTTTAGAGGTTGAACTTCACACATCTTTTTCGATAGAAATGCTAAAGCAGCCGCGTTTCTGTGTTAAATGATAGGTAGCTACACATTTTGTTACATCATACACGATCACAGATTGACTTTCGTAGTATCCTATAAGACGGTTTTTATAAATACGACCTCGCGCGCGCGAGTAACTCGATTAAAACTCAAACTCGAATTTTTTGGCTATCTAATCAGCTTGTTGTAATACTAGAATGAAGTACAAATCAATTGACTTGTTTAGCATTTTGGTTATCTAAACCGCCTGCCTTGTGATTGCAATCAAAGTTTATTTTATTTATTTTAGCCATTTCTATCTCACTGCAGGGCAAAGGCCTCCCTTTCGATCTTCCACGACTCACGGTCGGATGCTTTCCTCGGCCAATCCTTAGAAAAGGCGTCCAACTCGTCCCGCCATCTCCGTTTAGGCCTTCCGCGCTTCCTTGTTACTTTTTGTGGGGTCCAGTCAATCAAAGTTATTTTTAAAAACTAATGAGCGCGCGCTGAGGGATTAAGGATTTAGGTCATGTATGTATGTGTCTCCCAGGCTGCTGACTCGTAACAACCAGCCTGCGCCCACGCCGCTGCTGACGCTTTGCGGGGCGCCGCCGCCGTCGCGCAAGCGGGAGGAGCTCGCCGCGCTCGCCAACCTGCGCAAGAAGGTAGCGCCGGCGCTGCTCAACCCTGACAGGTCGGTACTCATCTCATCTTAGCGTTAATGTCTCGGTTGTGCTCTCGCGCACGAGGGCTCGAGGTCCGGCTTGACTATGATCCAGGATTTGACAGATCAGGTCATTACAGTGCAGCGACTGTCATCTGACTTCCTTGACCCTGCTACCAGGGGAACCTGACCAGATTGGATCATGATTAACCCTGACAGGTACTGCACAATATTTATAAATGTATTAAATGTAAAAACTTTATGCTCAAAATAGTACAACTTACCAGTCAACCAGAATAATCTAAGCTCGAGAAAGGTATTTCTTTTACTTTCTATTACTTATAGGTGTAGCGTTTCACCAGCATCTTTTTAAAACTACATATTTCGGAATGGGATCGCGTGAACAGGTTAAACATGTGGAAGGTAGTGCTAGAAAATGGGACCTGAAAGCTGAACATCGCCAAAAAATACCTACGTGGCTGGCTGCAGCACAAATTTTGAAACAATCCACCTGTCAATAGAACAAAAACTTTACTCCAAGTAAATGAAAATGCTGCGGTAGATGTGCGAGTTACGCTACTTGACCGAGTGCGTAACGAGACTACAGTGGCTGCTTTGACGTGAGAGACAGCGCAGATAAGATCGAAAAGGCTCGCCTTGCCTGCGCTGGTTCGGTCATGTGCTGCGTAAGCCCGGGTTACGTGGGAAGATGCCTAACCTTGTCGGTATCAGGAAAGAGATCTCGCATGAGACCCAATAAACGATGGATTGAGCGGATTCGCGAGCTAACGGGCGAGCGCGGGCTTACGACGTAAGGATGCCGAAGATCAAAACATTTTCTTTCTAAATAACATCGCAAAAGTTGAACTAAACAAAAAATAAGAAACACGCTATTCGGAACTCAGCGATCTCTTATTGATATAGATGTAGGTAGAGGTAGAGATTACTTACGTGCTGGAACGTTCCAAAGCCATCAGTCCCCGCCCCCCAGGTATTCTTGCGAACTATTTGTCGGGCTCACGACACGCCATCGCGAAAAGGGCCATTACCGACGCCGCACAGGTCGGCAATTTGCCGCTTTTAACGCCATTTTCTAGCACTTTGTGGCATACTACACGGAGCCGCCTAAGGGATTTAATGAACGGGGCTTTGATTGATTAGATCTCGATGACTCGGGCTTTGCAGTTTCGACGGAAACTTTTGAACGAGTTTTTCTCAGCTCCAGGATTATCGTGTAGAAGAAAGTAGTAGACGGCATAGCAGTAAGCAGGTACAAAAGTAGCTAACTATTTTACTGATCTATCTCCGTACCGTACCCATGCAGATTAAACTCGCAGTTTGGAATAAAGATGGTAGGTAGGTATTCCACCTATACATAGTATAATACAAAGTCGCTTCCCGCCGTCTGTAGGGACAGACTTATATAAGAGAAGCGACTATGTATCTACTAATATGTAGGTATCTATGTAGGTTTAGATCTTTTAAGAGGTTTATAAGCAAGGAAAAAGAGTAGATAGAGGGTATGCGAACGAAGTCGCGCCACCGGGTCTACTAGTTCATTATATATGCAGAATATAGTTAGCGTTGGATATATAGGTACTTAGCGCTCGTCAGTCAGTTGTTACGAGTTCGCTCCAATTATTTTCAAGGAATAATGTCAGTCACACAAGTAGATAAGCTTATCGGTACAAGCCATTACAAGGTACCTACAGCCTATAGGTATATTAATAACTACATAAACCTCAGTTTAATCGATTTTTTTTCGACAGGTACACAAAATCGAATAACAATGAGCAGCCAAAAGAAAATGACGAAGGCGAGCAGCTAGACAACAGGCCGAAATTATTAAAAAAGGTTAGTTTTGAATTGTACTATATTATATTATGCCTAATCTAGAAAGCTACAAATGTCTGAACATTCACAAATGAAGAATTTGTACCTACATTCGACGCAATGTGTTCATAAACCGAGACGTAGGTAAGTAGGTAGAGCTCGTCTAGTCTAAAATGACGCGCCCCACTACTTAGTTAGTTGATTTCGATGTGTGAGTGCAAATATTGATAAGGACACTTCATCTGTGTGGGAGCGTCGACTGCTCCAATCGAACGACGCGAGCTCCTACGTTGGTGTCTCACCGGCAACTGAATGACCAATTACAATGGCATTTGTATATGTATTGCGTCCATATTTTAAACTTGCTTGTGTGCGTTAATGCGATAGTGGGACGCGTCATTTTAGATTAGACGAGCTCTACCTAAGTATCTAGTTTTTGAGAAGTAGTCTCTTGGATGGTAAGTACCTATATACAGTCAGGCATACTCACACTGCCCAAGTACTTGTATCCTGAAACGTATTGGCTGCTATCTTGTTCCTCAGAGGACCCACAAATTGCGAAGGTAAAAGGCGGGTCGCTAAAATGTTGCCAATAGCAAACATATAAACATTTACTGCCCGTGGTGGTGCATAATATTAGTAATTGCCGGGCTCGGAGCCAGCTCGGGTGGCCGCGGCCTTTGCCTTGACCCATTTATTTGCGGAAATGTGCCCTTTGGCTGGATCGAGGGGCGCGATTGCCTGTGACAAGCCGTTTCGCGGAGTTGCCGCCGCCGCTATCAGACGGCCTTTTAAACCAAGGTCTCGCCCCGAGGACGTGATAACACGCCTTCGAGCTCAGTTCGGTAATTTGCAAAAAAGGTAGTGCAGTTACCAGATTATCGTTATAAATCTGACGATTTATTGTTTCGAGTATATTGATAGATACAAGTAGGGGTACCTAAATTTAGGTTCTGAATCAGATCAATGTTTATAGGCAATATTTCTTTTAATTTTATGTAATTTTCCGCTGATAGAATAGAAATATTTATGGCGCCCAACCAGGGACATTTGTTTCGCGATATGACGAAAACGATATAAGTTAATTTTTTCTTACTCAGTATTTAACCTAAACATTAAATTTCTGGCATTTAATTCGTAGGTACTAGCTAGCATGTGCAAGTGCGCCACACTTTAATCTCTTCTTCCGAGGATTTTCTGAATGAGATCGTTGGAAGCGATAAGTTTTTGTGCGCATTTTCATATATAAATAAGTACTCACTCACATTAGGCACGAAATAAATAACAAATCTCTTTCTCTAGTTTTTGCATTAGGTTTAGACAATAAATTTTTTTTTAAATTGCTGAATCGTGGTTTCGGTTCTGGAACTATAAGCAGCAGTTGTGATCCAGACCAGAAAAGAAACTTAAAATATTAAACAAATATCTTCCGCAACCACAATGTCTTCTTTTCAATGTCGCCTTTGTAAACTATGTTTAAGTTCAACGATGTAACATTGTTTTATGTACAATAAAGAATATATATATATATAATGTCACGATCAAATAGGATATAAACACTAAAGATACGTTCATATTATGTAAATGACGAGCGCTGGCTGCTTATTACGCCTAAAAGAAAGGAACCTTTTTTCCTGACAAGAATAATACTAGCCCTCTCGTGATAAATTGTTGTTAGCGAGGCGGGCGGCGCTACCCATCAGGATTGATGGTTCCAGCTTCCTTTTGTAATGAAGAGGTAAAGCGAATACTAATTCACGGTATTTTTTTTAACTTATCAGCTTCTGATAACTTGTGCAAAAAATATATACAATAATATTTTTTGCACAAGTTATCAGAAGCTGATCTGTCCAGACTGACTTGTCGTATCAATCACGCTACCTACGTAGGTACATTCTGCCGTGCTAACGATATTCACAGTAAGTCCATTTTCATAGTTTCGAGAAATCAGCGCCCAAAGTTTTTTTCACATAATTTGTTTTCCTGACTTGTATTCTTACGTTACATGAATTTCGACTATTGATATATGTAGCCCAAATTAAGGGCTTTCGAATGGTGTATGTAATTATCCTCTATATTTACTACACTAAATTTAAATGCGAAGAATGTGAATATGCAAAGTGTCCCTTACATCCAATAACATTGATCACTTAGCATATCAGCAGTAAGTACGGAGTTACTGCTGTCATGCCTAGTATTCCATATAAATTAGGTATAAACAAAAACTTTTTAAACAAAATTTGAGGGAAGCTACGATCCGAAATTTATATGTCTTGATGTTGAACCAAAACCTGGCAACGCCCGTGTCTTGCGCAGACCAGTCAATTACGTAGGAACCAAATATCTGGCCATACCACGTCTGCCAGGTACGGCATTACAACACTACAGTTACAGCGGCACGGTAAACAGTCATTTTCTCAATTCTATCTTCGATAAATGAAATATCGCTTCTAAATTTAGCTCCTCGAAGTCATTCCGCCAATCGTTGGAAGCCGTTCGCTATCTGACATCGTTAAATGGAATCGATGTGGCTAAAAATAGATACTCGCAACCTACAGGGATTATTAGATTCCACACAAAGCTGTCTAGACTTGACTTTCTATTTACCTTCGCTTTTATCTTAGCAAATTAATTTGGGTCGAAGGACGGAAAAGAGGATTATTCTGTAGGTAGGTACGTTAACAACGTGAGCATTAAGTACCTACAGTACAATACAATAACATTTATTTCTCTCAAAGGCATCAGGGTACATTGTTATTAAAAAATATAATAAAATACATACATTGTACATATCCTTATTGAGAGCCGGAGTCTGTGTTAGGTTAATGAAAACCTGTGGTACAGATCTTAAGGCCCCCAACCTCCTGTATCCCTTACAAATAAACCTTTTAGATTATCAATTCAAAGCAAAGGTACATATTCAAACAATAATAATAACAAAATGAAAACCGTGTGTGTGCTAATTACTTATTTTGTTCCGTGAAACTTTTCAATTCAAAACCACTTACAGCAATATGTAAGCAACAGCAAAACAAAGAATCTAGCTAGAAGGCTAAGGAACTTTTTTGAAAGCTGCCATGAGCCGCCATTAAAAAGTGGAGCGTGTAGACCGCAAAGCAAGTGGGCGTGCAACCCGCAGCAATTAGTGCGCCCGGCTGCGGACAGACTTCGCTCGTTTCCCGTCTCCTTGAAAACTCTGCGCTGGGCCCATAATCTCCCTTAAAATCTGTTTTGCGTGGTAGACATGGGAAAAACTATGAATAAAGCTGGAATTATGTCAGTTGGGGTGCGACGCGGTTTTTATCTAATAAGTCATCTTCATCATCGCGAGGCATCGAAAGCCCGGAGTTCGCTTTCCTGCTCCTCTTGGTCTACTTTGTTCGGTCTTGGTATCTTCGGTGGTGAATTGTTGGCCGACGTCGAGCCATAGCTTCTTTGGCCTGCATCTCCTAGCTAGACATTTGTTCCCTACATAATTTTACCGGTCTGCGCAAGACGTGACCAAACCACCGAAGGCGGCAATCTTGCAGCTTATCTATCTGTGATCTCAATCTCACGGACGCCAAGGCTGCCTCGAATGTAGGCATTTCGAACGCGATCTTTCCGTGAAACTACACACATCCACTGCAACATCACAGGACAAGTCCTGTATCAGAGAGGTCTAATGATGGTTTTTAGCTAACAAATATTAAATAAATAAATATGCTTGGACAATTCATAGAGCGCTATGTAGCCCCAAACTAAGCAACGGTTGTGTTATGGGTGCTAGATAACTGATAAACTACTTAAATACTTTTAAATACATACTTATTCATCATCACAGCCCATAACAGTCCACTGCAGGACTTCGGGCCTCTCCCACGAAAGGGGAGGTCATTGCCATAATCTCCACGCTTGGCAGGCGGGTTGGAGATCGCAGTGCAGTTAATGTAAATCTACCCAGAAAGATGCTGCTGCCCACCTTTCGGATTTGTCCCTTAGTCGCCTCTTACGACACCCACGGGAAGAGATGGGGTACATACTTATTATACATATAATACCCCGACCCATAACAGAAATATAAATTCATCATTTCAATTTCTGCTCGGCCAGGAATAAAAAAATATATTTTTTTGTCAATCTATGTACGATATTCACGATACACTTATTGAAACTCATCATAAAGAAATAATCAATATAGGGTAGGTACTTATGTAAGAATACGCCGCCCGCAGCACCATGGAGCTATTCGAACCCGGGACCTCTGCGTGGCAGACGACACCTAGAAAGCTTACGTAGTCAATATTAATAAATGCCTATCTAAGAACCTCTTACAAATAATAGTTACTTCTCACGCTTCTTAGAAAATATATATTTAACTAATATCTAGATCTACGAGTAAAGTTACCTACTGCATATATGTAGGTACTTTTGCGCTGGCTGGCAAACTAGAAACTTCGCTCGCAACTTAGATAACACGTCAGTCTGTTCGGGCACGCAATCAGCCC
Source organism: Blastobasis lacticolella (assembly GCA_905147135.1). Taxonomy (NCBI): domain Eukaryota; kingdom Metazoa; phylum Arthropoda; class Insecta; order Lepidoptera; family Blastobasidae; genus Blastobasis; species Blastobasis lacticolella. Next base: position 2,209,248 of record LR990046.1, read on the forward strand.
GGGACCAAGTTATTTGGCAATCGAATCGACTAACTTCGAGGTCAGACAGACATTACACATGCCGCAAATTTGGATTATCGAAGACTTCGAGAAAATTACTAGCGTAGCTGTGAACGACTTTTCAAAATTCGTTTATAATTAAGTCGGTACTTAAACCTGCTAAGTTACTTTAAGAAATGTTGTTAGAGTATTTGTAACATTACCTACTGCGTACAGCGGTTCCCCAATTTAGTCGATGTGGCACATACTATCGGAATGCCCTAACACAAGTTATCCTGGCCCACCGGAGGACCAGAGGCCTTACCATGAACTCTTATAGCAGGACCTAAACAGAACTGTCCTGCTTAGAACGAGACAGCGCTATGCGAGTCACATAAGCTAGTCTCGTTCAAACCGAAAGCAATTCTGTTTAGGTCCTGCTATAAGAGTTCATGGTAAGGCCTCTGGTCACCCTTAGTGAAGAAACAATTAAATGGCTGACTTCGCTTGATTTAAATTTGTAGTTGAATGTGTTTCTCGTATATTGTATTTTTGCCATACGAATAAAATAAACAGCAACGTGCGAGGGCCAACAATTTGTACCCATAGGCGTTGGAAGGGTGGCCGGGTGGGCCGTGCCCACTCCAGAATGGTCTGGAGCCCACCCCAGGATGGGGTGCTCACAGGCTCACATTGGCGTGCGACTCGGCTTCATCGGCCACTACAGGGGCCAGCCCCCCCCCCCCTGGAAAATAGCCCTAGATACGCTAATGTTTGTACCTATTCAATAATTTACATAGGATAAAAATTCAGTCAGTTAAAATTATAATCCATTTTGAAGCAAGCTTGATCTTCCAACACAGGCAGAACTCTGATAGGTAGTAGGTACCGCTAACTTCGTCTACGTCGACGTTAAGACCTTTTGTTGAGCCCAAGTCACGTTCGTTTGCCAAGAGACGTGCGCAGCAAGTGAATACGGATTTTTCGGGTAAAGGAATAGAGCGGACTGGAGGTTGCATCACAAATAGAGTTGGGGACGGGCTAAAGATCGCTTAGTCGACATATAGTGAATAGGTAGTTTCTAGACAGAAATGTTCTATCGTCGACTGCATCATACGTTGTTGTGTTCCGGTTCGAAGTGTATAGGTAAGAAAGCCAAGAGCCAACGTGATGAGCCATGAGAGTACCAGCTTAGTTCTCGTTAGACAACGCACTTCTGCGTTTCAGCATGTTGCAAAAAAGTGCATAAATCGTAGGCTGTCTGCTCGTTTAGAACTGGAATACTGAGACCGAAAAATACAATCGAACCCCCTCGTAGGTGCTGCAAACGAGGCCAGTGAGCATGGTGGTGCAGTGGAGCGAGGTGCGCACGGCCTGGCAGGACAGTGAATTCATCACCGAGTGCCTCTGCTGGCACAACGTGTACCGGCAGCGGCACGGGGCGCCGCAGCTCTGCATGGCGCCTGAGGTACACGCCTACATCCCGTACAACGAAAACATTTTGGGTTTCCCGCAACCGAAAACATGAACGAATTATAATCCCTTCAAATTAATTCACGCACTTTGAATATCTACCTAAATGGCACTTTGTACACACAATACCTACCTCTTATGTTTATCCCATCTAGTTTCCATCAAGTGTGGGTTTTTGTATGTTGGCACTCATGTTTCTGATATTCGAACGGATAGAGAATTTACGCCATTATTATTACTCATTGTACCTATTCTTATATTACGTCTACTACCACATGGGGTTCTTCAGTAGGCATGTTTATAAAATCGCAAAGGACGGCACCGTATCCGTTCTCCTTAGGTTCCAGATGTCCAGTAGGCTCTTTTTATTGTCAATAGGCTTACGTAACTCTGTTGGTAACAATTCTCATATTGCAATGATTGAAATTGTTACTTTTGCGATTACCTATGTATAATCGATTCAATTGTTTCAGTTTATAGCAATGGAACTTTGTTAGCCCAGTAATCGTAGAACCCATGAAATCGATGATACGTAATGGCAAAAGTAACCATTTTAATCATTGAAATCAGATAATTGTTAGCAACAGAGTTACGTAATTATCCTACTGGTCGACGATGGCCACTTTCTATCAAGTGGACCGCCCCTTTTTTTTGCCAAGGGAGGCCCCTTGGCAAAACAAACCTAGAGCATCCAGAACGGGTCTGTCCTTCAACTCGGAACAGAATAACGCTTTTAGATTGCATTCTAATTTTGCCATCCTTTATAACTAGTGTCAAATAAGAAGAGACTTGGCGGGTCACGTGGTTCGACTGGCGCTGTATACGATTACCTGCGCGAAATCCCCTCCACTGCCATTTGACAAGTCTCTTCTTTCGTCACGCGGGTGACGTCATACTATTTATTTTAAAAGGTTATAATTATGTGAATTTTGTGACCACAGCTCTGCGACTACGCACAGGCCTGGGCCAACCATCTCGCTCACACTAACAGGTTCCATTATAGAAATGACCGAGATGTCGGTCAAAACCTCTACCAGCGGCCCGTTAGTGCATTGCAGCCAGACGTTACAGGTAAGAAGGGTAGCCTTAATGCGTTCCCTGTTGAGCGTCAAAAACAAACTGCTAAAATACCACTAGAAGCAAACGTAAGACCTTACAATGTGCGAAAGTAACAACTTTAGGAAAAAACCCACTTGAATCAGAATAACTTTAAAACGGCCGTTGTTTTTGAAAGTTGTGCTATTTATTTAAACATACCATAGTTCATTGCTATTTCTAGACATTTAATTGAGCAGAATTTTGATAATGATTGCGGTTAGGGAGAACTGATTCTTTTTCTAAAGTGGCACCACTCATACCTTTTAAGGCCTTATGTTTGCTTCCGATGGAGCAGTTTGTTTTGTGGCGCCCACCTAGGGACGCGTTAAGGCCAAGCAGCATCATGACTTCACGAGTTGTTCCATGTTATCGATACGGGGCCAAATTGCAGGTCAAGAAGTGTCTTCCTATTGGTACGCAGCAGTGCGACAGTACAATTTCTTCAAGGAGTCAGACGTGCTCCACGCCAACGTAAACGCAGGTTGGACTATGTCGTTAATTAATCATTATAGTAATTTATTCTAGACTATAGTAAATTGTGAAGTGTATAAACTCGCGTTTACCTCTACGGCCATATCACAACCATAAAGCTGAAAGACCGGGTTCACAGACAAGTCAAAACTAAGTAGATACTTAAATGGATGCCATGTGTACGTTACGGACGTTGCCCGCTCAATGTTATTATTTCACCCGCGACATGCATTTCTGGCTGACCCAGAAATACACGTCCCGGTAAGAAACCGCGCGGAAAAGAAGCGCGCCGTTCGGCCGCGCGTGGCCACGGCCTGCGGGCCCGCGGCCGATACAGCAGCGCCCGGGGCCACCTCCGTCGCCGCCGGAGTGCCCGCGGCCGCCACCGTCACGATCCCCGGCAAACCCAGCAAGCCTGGTAGCGCGAAGCCGACGCAAACATTGCGAACTAATGTGCAGACACAAAGGACTCTAGTTTTTTCAGATCGAATAGGCAAAAATTTGGGCGTGTTACTAAACGACTGTACGAATTCCAAAGTAACCAATTATTGCATGCCTGATTTGTCGTACAGCGGTATTATCCAAAAAATCTTTAAAAATTCAAAACACATTGATCAAAATGTAAATATAGTAATTTTAATAATATTGATTGTCATATTTTCGTAGTAATAGCCTTAAAGTACGAAAATATGACATAATCAAGAGTGTTGAAGCGTTGCAAGGATTGTCTGCAGGAAAAATTGTATTATGCGCATTTCCCTTCGTAAATTTTTTTTATAGTACTAAAAATTACCGTATTCACATGTTGAATACTTTGATGTATAATTTGACTTGCAGTCAGAAAGACGTTTTTACCTTTTTGACTGTAATACATTTACAGATAAAGTAGTTTTAACAGAAGATACTATGTATCTTCGACGTAGGTACAAAGACAAACTGGCTACAATGTTAGCGTACCATATTAATTTATTGATTTCTCCTACCGTAGGTAGATATGACCAGAGTGCCGATTTGTTAATAAACAAAAAGGGTAACTGTTTAAACTAGTATGTAAGACAAAGGAGCCGTCCTGTATCATATCAGCAGCATATAACAGTCCACTGTTAGACTTGAACAGTACATCTTTTGATATTGTTCAGAATATACAGGACTGCTCTGGCATAAAGTCATTAGTAAATAGTGGTAATAAGCCTTTGGATGTACGTAAAGTAAAATGTTATAATAATAAACAAAATTGTATAGTTAACTTAGTACATCAAAATAATTTGGTGTGTGGTGCCGCCACTTAAAAGAATAGCACCACCCCATCTCTTCCCGTGGGTGTCGTAAGAGGCGACTAAGGGATAACCCGGAAGATGGGCAGTAGCATCTTTCAGTACATTTACATTTACTGCACTGCGATCGCCAACCGGCCTGCCAAGCGTGGCGATTATGGCAACCCCCCCCCGATGACAAGCACACACAGGCCACGGCCCCCAGTACCAGACGGCCCCGCTATTCCGGACTATGGTAGCGGTCACGGTACCGGCGGGGCAGGGGGTGCGAAGAATCACCGGATGCGACCAGGCTACCACAAAGCACGACCAATGGCCCTGGCTACATACAATGTGCAGACACTGCGGACCGACGAAAAGCTCGTGGAACTGGAGGAAGTGGTAAGCAGATTAAATTGGGATATTATAGGGTTATCTGAAGTCCGAAGAAAGGGGGAGGACTCGATAATCCTAAAGTCCGAAAATCTGCTTTACTTCCGGGAGGGCGACCAACTGTCCCTAGGTGGTGTCGGGTTCCTCGTCCACAAATCCCTCGTGAACAACATCGTCAAAATCGAGAGTGTGTCGTCTAGGGTAGCGTACCTTATACTCAGAAGTACCAAGCGGTATTCGTTGAAGGTCATACAGGTCTACGCACCGACTTCGACTCACTCCGACGATGAAGTGGAGGCTATGTATGAGGATATTTCTACAGCCATGCATACCTCCAAGACACACTATACCGTTGTCATGGGGGATTTCAACGCGAAACTGGGCAAACGAGGCGGAGACGAGTTGAGAGTGGGGCAATTTGGAGTTGGAAGTCGGAACGCCCGTGGCCAGATGCTGGCCGGCTTTATGGAGAAGGAGGGACTCTTTATGATGAACTCATTTATCAGGAAGCCGGATCATCGCAGATGGACGTGGGTTAGTCCCGATGGTGTCACAAAAAATGAAATTGACTTCATCCTATCTACGAAACGGCATATATTCAATGATGTCTCGGTGATCAATAGCGTTAAAATTGGCAGTGATCACCGCTTGGTAAGAGGCACATTGAATATTAATCCCCAGCTGGAAAGATCGAGATTGATGAGGTCCACGCTCCGGCCTATACCCATCCAAATCCAAAACTTAAACAAGTAGGTCTTAAAATGAACATGGACAAGACGAAAATTATGTCGAATGTCCATGTTGTGCCTACTCCAGTGACAGTTGGCACTCCACTTGAAGTTGTTGACGACTATACATACCTAGGACAAATAGTCCGGCTAGGTAGGTCCAATTACGAGAAAGAGGTCAATCGACGAATCCAACTCGGTTGGGCAGCGTTCGGGAAGCTACGCCACATATTTTCGTCCCAATTACCGCAGTGTCTCAAGACGAAGGTCTTTGACCAATGTGTGTTGCCAGTGATGACTTACGGAGCTGAAACGTGGCCACTCACTATGGGCCTTATAAGAAAGCTCACTGTTACCCAAAGGGCAATGGAAAGAGCTATGCTCGGAGTTTCTTTGCGCGATCGAGTCAGAAATGAGGAGATCCGCAAGCGAACCAAGGTCATCGACATAGCTCTAAGGATTGCCAGACTGAAGTGGCAGTGGGCAGGGCACATAGCTCGAAGAACAGATGGCCGATGGGACAGTAAAGTTCTCGAGTGGCGACCACGTACCGGTAGACGCAGCGTGGGTAGGCCTCCTACAAGGTGGACCGACGACCTGGTAAGGATCGCAGGTACCAGCTGGATGCGGAAAGCACAGGACCGGTCTTTGTGGAGATCTCTGGGGGAGGCCTATGCCCAGCAGTGGGCGTCTTCTGGCTGATATGATGATCAAAATATCCAAGGCATGACGAATAAAGAATTGGAAGTTGAGCTATTCATGAACGGTGAGAATGTTGATATTTTTTGCATTACTGAACATTGGTTAAAATATCACCAGCTCATATTTGGCTTTAACAACCATAAACTTGCAAGTTCGTTTACAAGAGGGCAGGCAATTCATGGAGGTTCCCTAATACTTGCTCGTAATTGCCTAAAATGCAAGGAACGCACTGATATTGTCAAGCTGTCTGTTGAACGATCTGCTGAAATTACCTGTATAGAACTTGAGCGACTTATTGTAATGAGCGTATACAGACCTCCGGCTTCATCATTTGATTTGTTCAAGAAAATTATGGATGAAGCCCTTATTAAAGTTTTGTAATAAAAATATTGTTGTTTGTAGAGATTTTAATATAGATTTATTAGACGTATCTTGTAAATATACTGGTAGGCAAATATCATTATTTAAGTGTCATAATTTAATCAACTTATTTTTATAGCCTACTAAAATAACAAGTACCTACTACAGTTGTCCAGACAACATTTTTTGTGATATCCAGGCATGTAGCAATCCGATCATTGTGGTCAATTAGCTGTGTTTAATGTTAATATGAGGAAAGAAACAAAAAATACTATTAAATTTGTAATAAACAAATTGCAATCCGATCATTGTGGTCAATTAGCTGTGTTTAATGTTAATATGAGGAAAGAAACAAAAAATACTATTAAATTTGTACCAATTAACAACAACCGTCTAAACAGTTTTAGAAATAACATTATAGAGAAATCATCTAATTTAAAGTATTTTGATGATACAAATGAATATTATAATTCAGTTTTACACATGACAAAAACTGAAAGTAATAGTATATTCAAACCAAAGGTGAAGGCAGTAAACAGCAAACTTATGTTTAGCGATTGGGCGACAGTAGGAATACATAAGAGTAGAAATAAATTATATTATTATGAGCTCTATGCAGAACGGGCGTATAATAATAGCGTAGAATTTGCTGAGTATGTTAAACATTATTCGAAGTTATTTAAACGCGTTTGTGCTACAGCTAAATCGAATTTGGAAGCGGCGTTAATTTTCCTACCTCTCCCACACATGGTGTCTCCTGTCTGCGCTAGGGTAGGGGTAGGGTAGTAGTTAGAGTAGGGCTAGGGTAGGGTAGGAGTAAGATAGCGGTAAGGTAGTATAGGGTGGGGTAGGGCTAATATAGTGGTAGGGTTGGGGTAAGGTAGTGGTAGGGTAGGGGTAAGGTAGTGGTAGGGTAGGGTTAAGGCAATGGTAGGATAGGGTAGGGGTAAGGTAGCGATAGGGTAGGGATAGGATAGAGTAGGGTGGGAGCGACTACCTATCACATGCAGCATGTGTGATGCACGCTCACTTAAAAGTCTGTCTGGCGGTGGCGTGGGGGCCGGGTCGCTCTTTTCCCTCAAATATGGTTGAATTGGACGATGGCTGGGCCCTGCGTTATACTCGTGAACGGGTGCTGCCTTGGTGGACCGGCTTACTCTTGCTGTAGTTTTAGGTGGTTTTTCTTAATTATACTAGACATACCTATATAATATAATATAGCGTTCCGGCTCTGCCTGGCATTGTCGAGCACGGTTCGGTCGTGGTTGGCGAGGGATACGTTTATCTACGGCCATAGGGCGGTCAGCGTGTCACTGTGTGTTTCCTTCCTACTTTCCTTTTTAACGATTGAAAAAGATATTTCATGTCCTAATCAATAAAGAAATTTTGAATTAAAAAAAAAATTGAAATTTTAAAATTTTTAAACTTGTAGATACCTATTACTTACTTAAAAACTCGAAACTTATCACTCTTGCAGGCCACTTCACCCAAATGGTGTGGGTGTCAACTCGCTTCTTCGGCGTGGGGAAGGCTCGTTCACGGGCCGGCAAAGTCATTGTGGTGGCCAACTACTCGCCTCCGGCGAACAACTCTGGACAAACCGAGATGAACGTACTTTCCCCCCTTCCGGAGAACTTTCCTGATCCCCCGCTGCCGCCCGAGCAGTGACGCCGGTTCTCTATACGTGGCAGGAGGCTGAGGATCGACGGCACTATGAGGATATGAACTAGAGTAAAGATGTAGTCAGATGCGCTGATATGGTGAGACATGTTGTGACCCTTGGCGTGGTGGCATTGAATATGAAGGTAGGTTGTTCTTGTTTAGCTATGGTATAAGTATACCTACAGATATCGTGATAAGTTTCCAAACTGTCTACGTATCAGTGCATGTGACAAAGGTACATGATGATTGTACGCCTCGATTTAATACACTTGGGTTGACGATGCTGGAAAACCCAAGTCTTGTTAAATATGTAGGTAGTTCAATTTGTTTGTCGATTAGAAATCGCTACTACATAGACGTTCAATTATAGGTAACTATATTCGTAACTGGATTCTTCATATAACAGCCAATCAATTAGAATGTTTCTAGTAAACATCCCTTTTCATATTGAATCTACGAAGAATTTGCGTCATTGTATTAGCGGTTCTTAGCAGGTAAAGTGATGTAGAGCTTGATGTGTTTAGCCTAAATGTAATTCCCTCCAAAAGCTACGTATAGTCTGCGAGAACGTACCTAATAACGATTTACTCAAAAAATCAAAGGTCTGTCAATTTTTAACATAAACTTTGGTGAGACTACGCGAGACCAGAGGGCCTAGTGTGAGTTCCGCTTCGATTTTACTTAACTATCGCGTTTGCGTTTACGTCGAAATTAGTATGAAGAAAAAAACTTCATTTACGTACCACTAGGCGGCGCTATACATTTCTTCATACTAATTTCGACGTAAACGCAAACGCGATAGTTAAGTAAAATCGAAGCGGAACTCACACTAAGCTCTCTGAGGGCCTAGTGTGAGTTCCGCTTCGATTTTACTTTACTATCGCGTTTGCGTTTACGTGAAAATTAGTATGGAAAAATATATAGCGCCGCCTAGTGGTACGTAAATGAAGATTTTTTCTTCATACTAATTTCGACGTAAACGCAAACGCGATAGTTAAGTAAAAATGAAGCGGAACTCACACTAGGCCCTCTGTCCGATAAATGCGACATTGGTACCTATAATGAAAATTTATAACTATATGCGTGATACCTAATTCGCACCGAAATATTTTGGCAAATATATAAGTAAATATTACTCATATACGGTCTATGTTTGTTGTGATAGGTACACCGGCGGTGTGGATTGTGATTCTGTTTAAAATGTTAAATCATAATGCTTCCATGACCCTAGATGTAAAAAAACATGGTTGTTTTGCCTGAGCTTAAATTTTATATGAACTCATTTCTGATAGATATACCTTCATACTACTCTAAATTACTATTACTAGCACTATTATTGTCCGTTTAGCTACCTATGTTATGAATCTCCCACCTGCTAAGCATGGAGATTATAGCAATAACCTTCCCTCTCGGGGGAGAGGCCCTAAGTCCTGCAGTGGACTGTTATGGGCTGTGATGATGATTATGAATCTCAACATAGGTGCTCACCTTTGTTTAAAATATCTAATCATCATCATCATCATCAAGCTAGCGTTTCATCCTGACTTCTGCCAGGTCCTGCTTTCCTACTCTTCCTACTCCCTTTGCCATCCTTGCGGTCACTCTGGCATCCAATTCAGTGTTGTCAATGCATCGCCTTCTGAGCCTCCCACGGGTTATCTTTACTTTACACACAGGTTCAGACACCTATTTTCCAATTATATCAAGTAAATAAATAAATAATAAATAAATGCTTGGACTAATTCACACAGCACAATCTAGCCTCAAATTAAAGCTTGAACTAGTAATTGTTTTCCTAAATTAAATTATTAATTTATATAAAACAGTGTTAGGATTGAGCTAGTAAACATTAAATAAATAGGTTTTAGGTAGGTACATATTAGTATATAGCTAGATGTTTGGCTGCCATAGTTGGAGATATCCAAATTGTAAGATGCTTTTATTGGTGCTTAAAGAGTCCATAGAAATATGAGTATAGACGATTGTTGCAATATTGGATTGTTAATCCTAAGAAGTTATGTTGAATTATAGTAGTATATAAGAAAAACATTTAGAATTTTGCTAACAAAATCTCAGTAGATTTTTGTATCACAAAAAAGGTTATTAATGTTAAATACCATGTGATTTTGAAAAACAAAAATGTATAATTAATGTTTTATGAGGTTCCAGAAAAGTATTATAATGTTAAGGTGAATTACCTATTATATCTTAATTTAGAAACCCCGTCTTCCTATAAGGTTGATGAATATTCTAATGTACACTTGTTAAATCTTCTTTTGTATGAAGTGGAAACTTAATGACCCCTTAATATTTAAATTTAATTTTACCGAATTAATTTCAATTGTTGTAGGTATAGGCCTACTTAAAACAAAGGTAACAAGAAATCATTTGGTTACGGTAAACTTTTTACCAAACTGTATCAGAAGGAATTATGAAACAAAAGCTTTATACACGTCCCAAGGCTTTTTAGACTTTTAATATATTGCACAAGCTTATTAGAGCACTGTCAGTAAATCTTAAGGTTAGGCCTAAATAGGAGCAACTGCCTAGAAATCTTGTTATCTACTTTTAAAATCAAGCTTGGACTTGTTACTAAGTATCAGAAATATAATTTATATTGGTCTTACTTCACTGACAATGCTTTTCTAGTTTATTTCATCTCAGGAGAATTTTCTTCCTGATTATTAATTTCCGAAAATCGAAAGATGTGCCAAAGTTACCAAATATATATTTATTTTTACATCTAGTTTATTACTTTACTTGCTTAAGTTCAGAACTTCATATATACTTTTTTCATTAATTTTAATATTTGGGTAATTAAAAGCATGGTGCCAAAATCTAAGACAAGATTAACATTCCATTTCATGTTCAGCTAGATCAGCAGTGTTATTTGTTTTGCTGACAGTAATTCAGCAATTATAAAAAAAATGTTTAAACTCCATGAATAGAGTATTCAAAAAAGTATGATTACTGATTACTTAATTTAGAATAGCCATTTAAAAATTTATCAAAGGCTGTGAATTGTTACTGTAATTAAATATAATTAGATCTGATACTGCTTTGCAATATTTTTCTTAGTTATTAAATAAATACAACACAATTATTGGTATTTTTCTTTGTGAAATAATTTTAGAATTATAAGACACGTCAAACCCACAGCAGTGCTTAAATTTAAATAAGCGCAGTAAGTTAAAAGAAAAAAGAAAAATTTGGCGGATAAAAAGTTAATTGTAAATTACGCTAAAATGTTATTGCTATTGATCTCTACATTACATACTTGTAACATAGATTCCAACTATGTTTGTTTGCCAGATCAGAGGTTTTACATACTGAAGTTGCAGGCAAAAGCTAGAATATACGTACATATATATGTATAACATCACACATTTTTCCTTGTAGGGAACAAACTAGTAATAAAATAAGAACAAGACATACACTCCACAGTCATATCCAAGTGCCACAAGCTACAAGCCTGACACATCTATTTTACCTCTTTTACACATTTGCGCCGGTTGATGGTACTTCAAACTATAAAAAAAAAATCTCGGTTGGAGTGTAGCAAAGGGGGCGCTGAGGAAAAAAGACTTGTAATATGAGTTGCACCCTTGGGTATCCTCTAACCAAAATCTCTTCCTCATTATTAAAACAATAGCTATTATAGAATAACCGGATATATTGCCATTTAAAAATATTACAGTACAAAACTTTAGATTTCACTCAGTCCATCTATGTTTACAGCTTGTGCACACGTAATACAGTCTCATCTCTTCTTCGGCACGTCTCGTCTGTCCCTGGAAGAATACGGCCTCTCGGTGGTTACATTTGGGGCATGTGTGGTCTTTCGTGCGCGGTAGCGTGGGGTCACTCACCACGTCCGGGTTTATATGCGTTAATTCATCTACTTCGTGCATAATTTTGTTCACATATACGCAGTTGGAGTCTGCCAGTTGTTTATAATCACAATTTCTACACGCGTACAGAAGAACTTTATTGTTTTTGTCTTCCCGCGGATAAAGCATGTTGTTGCATTCTGTACAGAATTGTATACCCACGTAGCCGGGGCCTCCGTCTTTTCTAGCAATATTCAGTGTCATCTTGGAGTTGAGGAATGTGTATGATAATTAAAAACTTGAGCAAATCAGTAATATTTATATTACTAACGGCACAAAGTGGCACAATCACACGAGAAACGTTCTGACAGAAAACATAATAATGACCACTAACCAAATAAATGCACCCTATACCTTGTCTAAAATAGGATGATAATTTTGACAGCTCACAAATTGTTGGTCTTTGGCGCACGCCTATGAAGTTTCTTATTTTTTTTTTCAGTAAATGTACTACGGAAAATGTCGTACTTCATAGACAGGCCCCGCCCCTTTAGTGAAGTGTCACGAATAACGAATAACAACAGACAATCGAAAATCGGTATTGATATAATACAATCGAGTATTTAAAATTAATATTTAGGTAACCTTATTATTTTTTATAACTAAACTCTTATTCCTTGTTTGGATTTCACCCTAAGAGACCTTTTACAACAACGAATTTGAGTCGCGCGTATTCTACGTAATAGGATGACTGACCAAATAGTGATACGCACGGGTCGAAATCGTCGTTGTGGAAGGGTTTTTAATGTCCTAATAATAAATTATTATTTCAAAATAAAATAAATAGTTTATTTTGTATAACATGTACTGAATGCCCATGCAACTATCGATTCCAAGTTCTATGAGAATGATAATCGATAATCGAATAGATTCATTAACGATTTTACATTACCCCATCCCTACTGTGAATTGTCAAAATTATCATCCTATTTTAGACAAGGTATAAATAACATGATAATGAATGAATGACAAATCCTGGACCAAGAAACTTACAAATGATTGAACGATATTGTCCAATAAGTCGTCATCCGCGCCGCGGCGTGACGGATGAACATCAGGGTGGTACCGCCGATCTCCGATATTACTCCCCCATTTTGATCCCATCCTGTAGAATGACGTCACAACATCCCTACTCCAATAGAGTCTACCTAATAACAAAATACTCTAAATAACAAAATACGAAAGGAATCTGAAAATATTCTATTATAAATTACATTTGTCAATGTTAGTTTATTTTTATGCCACTTTCCCTACAACAGCTATCGACACTCCGATTTGCTTGTCAGTTGCAACTCATGTCGCATTCTTCCGCAGTCTTGGCTGCATTTGAATTCTGACTGCATGATTCCGGTGTTGCTACATAAAACCATCGCAATAACATACATATATAACCCGCGTCACAAAAGAAGAAACTTGTAAAATGGCAGTGGAAGGGATTTCGCGCAGGTAATCGTATGCAGCTCAAGTCGAACCACGTGACCAGCCAAGTCTCTTCTTATTTGACACTAGCCATAACAGTAATGGTACCGCCAATCTCCAATCGCATGATATCACCCTCTGGAATGACGTCACAGAATATCCGAAATGCATGTTGACGCTGCGGGAATGTGCACTTACCGAACACACCCTTGTTGGGGGTGCCCCAACTATTTGCCCCAAAATTGTAGCGAGTGGTTAGGAATGCTTTAGATACCTATTGGAAAACTGCTCATTGGAGATCGCTTGAAATAGGTACTAGTTTCTTGTTCAACTGGCGGCAACACTGCAAACTAAGAGTGTGAGTGGCTGAGCCCAACCGCGACCGCGGACGGACTGAATTAATTTTAAGAAAATAATGAAAACGGTGAGTTTGCTGTAGTGAGCATAGAGAAAAAAATGTATCTACTGAAGCAGAGAGTACATACCGAGTTTAAATTCGAGACAAAATGTCACACATCTCTAAAACACACACACAAAGGCAAATGCAGGGACGAAACAAGGCAGCCCATCTGCAGATAAGTTACTTTTTCTACGAATTTCTATTCCGTAACGAACACAAACAAATCTGACTTGTGGGCATATTTATATTGTCATTATAATAAAAGTGCAATGAAGGTGCCGACCTAATCGTTATCACCGTCATCGTCAGCCTATACACATCTAAACTACTAGGGAATGGATCTGTCCTGTCATTGAGAGAGAATAAGCAATAGTTTACCACCAATACCAAATTTATACCCTCTTTTTTCGTGGGCATCAGGCCCAATGCGGATTAGCAGACTTTACAATTCGAATTAATCTCTAACATGCAAGTTTTTTCATGATATTTTCCTTCACTGAAAAGCCAAATAAATTATTTGAATCCATATATAAATTAGGTATATAATACAGAAACCATTTTCAAAGGTAAGGTGTCTGGGGATCAAACCCACGCCTTGATATCTACCACCGTCTTTTCGATCTGTCGATCCTACATACCGTGCTGTGTACCGTGAACAAAACAAATAATTGAAAAGGGTATATACATAAATATATCAAACAGGCAGCATATTCTTTATTTTCAGTAAAAATTTTGGTAGGTATGGCACCAGGGCAGAAGGGACTTGCATATATAGGTCGACCAGGGACTTAGGTCACTTTGACAGGTTGCGGAAAAATTAGTTTACTAAAGTTATTTTACTAGCAATAATAGACGAAAATAAGGAAATAAACCTCTGTGGTACCTAATGGCTATTTAATGTATTATAAAATAGCCAAAAAAATTTACCACCGTCTTCGTCATTGTATACCTTCTAAAATTAGTCGGTTTAAAAGTGAAAATGGAGGAATAACTATTGTGACAATATCACTGCGAAAGCGTCAAAATAAGTTAATAGGGATTCAAAGACTAAAAAGGTATCGACATCGATCGGTTCAATGTAATTTTAATATTTTTGTCGATAACCAGAAAAGAAAGTGTTTACTGCTTCATTTCGAATGTCATGTGCCCGATGGCTGGTACCCCAAAGTCTATAGCACCGATCTACCTACACAATTTCGACAATTAATCATCAAAGATATATTATCATCGTGAGGGATACCGCGAATAAGGTCGAGGGGGCTCTTCTGCGCTAGTATTTATTTAGGACAACCAACAAGACTTACACTAACAAAAGTTATAACATCTTATAGTCACGTGTTGCTTAAACCCCAGGGATACGTGGGGAAAAGGTGCCTGAACCTGCCGGTATCAGGAAAGAGACCCCGTGGGCGGCTCAAGGACCCATAGATTGGCATCGCTAAGTCGTATGCGAAAGCCAATGGCTTACGACGCGAGGAAGGCGTAGTCTGGGCGAAGTGGAGGAGAATGTTTTTATTATACCACTAAGGTGGCAAACAAGCTTACGGCCTGCCTGATAAGCAGTCACCATGTGTAGGGAAGCGGACCCTGGCAGAGTCCGGGGTAAGCGCTATGACGATAATGAATGAATGTTAAAAAATAAATTGATATTTTATTATGGTACCAATCATGTCGATAGGTATCGATATTCTTTAAACCCTAATTAGATAATTATCGTACCGTCCATGGTTTCATTACCGTTATACCTCAAATGTTATCCCCCGAATGGGGGACAATGGGAATTTTAGTTTTAATATAATTATTTTCATTAAGAAAACTTAAGTGCTCGGCTGTATGAACTTGAATTACATTTACATGCTTTACGTTATTAAATTAAACGCGTGGGTGATACTCTTGGAACGGTACCGCGTAACTCCAATCGCGTGATACCATTACTCAAGAATGATCAATAATGATAAGTGATATTTAAGTAATATTATCAAAATTATTGATTAAGCGCGCTCCACATGTTCGCCGAAACTTCCGGCGAAACTTTTGCCGGGACTTTGGTCGTCCCTCTACATTCTCGCCTATTAGGGATGTGGTGGTGTCAAAACGCGCGACATTTTATCGATTCATCGGTGTAATATCGGTAATCTACTGTAAACAGGGTCACAGAGGTGATGGCAGCTTCTCTACTGTAATTACTTGATCTACTAATATCCTGGATCATGGTCAAGTGTACCCCGAACCTGTTACGGGAAAAAGCGCTAGAAATATAAATATAAAATCGATCGAATTGAGACGACAACAAACTATCTCTACTTAGTCTATGAAATAGGCGGGACGCCAAACATGCACGGGACTACACGAATACTCCCTCTACATTCTCGTGTTCCCGCGAAACTGTCCACATGTGGAGCGCGCTTTAGTTGCGTGACGGAGTAACATACCCATAATAGGACCACGCTTAGTCCGAATCAACTGGCAGTGGTAGAAAATATAAAATGTGGATATGGCAATATCTATTGGATAATCTGTCCTTGTTAGTCATTGTCCATTATTATTTAGGCGATCCGCACACTGGAACGCAGCACCATACAGTTGTGCGTGACGTGCGTTAGTGCGGGACATAAAATTATTTGAGCTGTCATCGGTTTGTATGGAAATTACTCATAGTCGAACACACTGACAACGCATCCACGCGCGTTCGTGCGGATCCGTCGTTTTTTTCTTTGCAACATTTGACATGGGCTGCGGGTCAGATAAGTTTTTGGCGCTGTACTTTCTACATAAAAAGGCGTCAAATAGGCCGCTGCTGTGAAATGTGGTCTCCAGGATTTTCAAATAGGTATTCCGTTTCCGTACTTTTAAGACAAGATTATAACAATTTGGAGAATTCCTAAATTTTTTATTGTACATAAAACAATATAAAAATTACACATATTTCCAAATTTCGCCAGAATGAATGCTGCGCTCCAATGTGCCAATCGCCTCAACAATATTTTTCAAGTCAGTCAAATTCTTTGTTATGACTTTTATGAATGACGTTCTATGACAGATAAAAGACATGGCATTAGTTGCCATACAGAGTTTTTTTTTTTAAATCGTTTCGGACTTAGCGTGGTCCTACTATAAGTACATCCATCCATCCATATAATATTAGTAGGATAGGATGTATGTATACAGGAACATAAATAGGTAATATTTATTATTTACACAACGTTTCGCTATGTATTTCCTGTGCACAATAAACTGTTAAATAAAATAAATAAATAAATAAAAAAGATATCGATATGCAAAAATTTACGTTTACATCACTGTCCACCTGACATTCTTATAGCGTAATTTGAATTGGATGACAGATTATACTACTTCCGGTGTTGCTACATAAAACGCAGAACTAGCGCCACGATAGACAGGTCACCTCTGTCGCTGCTCAAGCTGTACTTATTATCTTGTTCTTCAAAATGTTTACAACACAGCACTTCCAATTTTCAACCCAGACATCACCATGTTAGTTCTTCAGGAAACCTAGAAGAATAAATTAATAAAAATAAACGTAACTTCGCGATTAATCCGTTACAGTTTTTATTAAATGTCTGAACATTTAAAATATCATTTAGGTACATTTTTGGTATGGAACCTTAATAATTATAAAATTGTGAACCGCTATGTACAATATTTGAGTATTAAAATTCTATACAACAAATACTAAATCCGAACCTGTTTACATCGAAATATTTCCATATCTATTTAGACACAGAAATATAACAATTAGCCAATAATTTTAAATCTGTCGTTAATGGCATGTTGTTTTAAGATTAAGATTTTAATTATTGCCATTTTATACAATTACTATGCATATTTTTATCACAATTTCTAAAATTGATTCCCGATAGCCTCTACCACGATTGTTTACTTACCCGGTGAAAGGATAATCCAGGTGTATTTCTATACTTTTCGCTTTCACATAACTGTGCACTACATTACACCGTCTTTTAAATGGTTTGATTGAAATTTGATTAAGATATTATAAAAGGATAGGGTCTATCGGTTCATACAAGGTGTTCACTAAGATCCAGCTGGTGCAAAGTGAATGAAAAACGGAAGTATGTAAAATACGGAACTCGAATCAGTTGAAAAAAGAAATCAAAGTCTAGCCAATTCTTCACAATAATTTTTTGAAAACTTAATATTTTTAGCAAAACTGCAACACTCACGCGACACTCATGCAACACTGGAACAAGCCGTAGAGTAAACGATAAAAGAAAAACTCCTTTTACGCCCGGAGTAAGAAGTCTTTTTCGTCATAGCGAAGAGAAATCAATGAGGAAAGAAAAAACTCCTTTCAAGAGGAGAGGGCATTATGTTTAATAATGCGTGTAATGCTCTCGCTTTGAGAAAACACTGGTAATGCGGCGTGCCACGTGACATACCTTTTGATGTTACATAAAATAGCTGACGGATGTGCCCAAAATCAACTAGCAAAGAACTAGATTTCCTTAGAATCGGTCGACCTCGCTTCGCCAACGGTATTAGGGGGCACACATAACGAGTTTCCAACTCGTTGCGGTGCTAACGTTTGACTACCCTCAAATACGAAATGGTCACCCATCCAGCTCCCCTGCATTACTAGCATTGCTAACCTTGGTTTTTACTACATAATAAAAAACTTATCTGACACAATGGCCAAAACTAGAATTAAGTCTCGTCATTTTGAAATGTCATGCCAATGCCAACAACAGCGACGCTGTCACATGGTCTGACAAGTTTATGGCTCTGTAAGAAAACTCCTTTTAAGGGGCTCAACGGCAAAAATGCGTACAATGCGTGACACACACCTTTTGATACATAAAATGGCCGACGGATGTGGCCAAAAAAGAAACTAAAATAATAATTACAATTCCCCAGCATCATACATATTATGGCTAATTAACTCGCTCACAGCCTATCATCGCCATAGAAATTACAACCACAGGGCAGGTCTTCCTAACGGATTATGGAGTTTCATTCATCATTAGTGGCAGTGTATGACAAAGACAATGACATGCCTGTCATTGTCAATGTCCAAACCTAGGATTTTTATACCTGTCTGTCTATGCAGTGCCACAAACTTAATCTGACCCAGTGACAGCGTCGCTGTTAATGGCATTGACATGATATTTCAAAATGGCGACACTTGGTTCCAGTTTTGGCCACTGGGTCAGATAAGTTTGTGCATCCATAGCTTTTTTCGGGTGTGTTCATAATTTCATGCCAAGAATGCGTTCGTTTCATAGCAAATTAGTAATATTTGAAATATTAATATAAATAAATTGGCTAGCTAAAGAATTTAAATAATTACGAGAAGACATTACGTTTTATAAGCTTTATCCATTACAACTCTCATTATGCCGGCTGGTGGTCAGGAAAATTTTAGACTGTCTCCTTTACACCGATGTTTCAATAGAAACGTCTATTCGTTATTAGCTAGAGCGACGTGGTGAACGTTAAAAACATTGCGCTCTTCATTTTCTGACAGGCTGGTTTCTATGGGTGAAAAACGGGATAGCAAGATTCATAATCATTGTAGAGTAAGCGAACAGGGAATATTTGTGATTTGTTTTTAGTCTGTTATGTCTGTGGTGGTGAGCCCGTTTTCGTTCTTATTTTTATCGAAACGAGTTAAAACGAGTTGTATGATGGGGGCCTAAATCGTGTCGGCAGTAGGAGCCTAAAGAATGAACAATTTGAAGAGACCGTCGCTTTTAATACTGGCAACATTATTGAGTTTGCCATGTTGTCGGCAATGGAGCCTTCAAGCTTTGGCCGCCGCATTCGCTGACAATTTCTTTTCCCATCCGTAGCCGATTCGTGTCGTGCTATCCTAATGGGTAAGATATAGTTTTGTGCGGATATAACTTAAATTTCTTTATTATTTTCTTCTAAATTAACGTGGCAAAGTGATTTCGAAGTCCCCAGACATGTGAAAGTGGAATTGTCATAATAATTTATCCAAAATTACCAAAATTGTATTTCACGCCTAGGTGTCGGCCATGGCGCAGACATGTTTTTCTCGTGGTGTAAAATGAATCTGTTTCCATCTCGTAGTTGCCCCGATAATTGCGAAGTGCGATAATAGTTTCTCCATTCACGATATGTCGAAAAATGTGTAGTGTGTTGATTTCTGTGAGTCAAGTAAACAATTGTGTTAACCGGCGACATCGATATTTCAGGTAAACCCCGTGGTATCCGCACGGCGCGGAAACACGTGAACCATCGCCGTGAGCAGCGATGGGCTGATAAAGACTATAAAAAAGCCCACATGGGCACCAGATGGAAGGCCAATCCTTTCGGTGGTGCATCTCACGCCAAGGGCATCGTCCTGGAAAAAGTGTAAGTAGGTTTCTCTTATTTCTCTTGTATTGACTACCTTTAGTTTACCCTTGTTGTGTTCATGTGATTACAAGTGCCAAGAGTTCCTGATATTCTACAATGAAGATGATATGGGCGGTTGTCCACACGCGGTATTATTCCTGTGAATGTGTTCCTACTACAATCACAGGATAATACTGCGAGTGGCAGCGTCAATACATTGCATCGGAATGTCCTCCCTCAATCAAGAATCCAAGAAGACGTGAGAAAAACCTTATTTACAAAGTTCTACAAACACATGGGTCAATGAACTATTAAATTGAGGTTATGCCGTGTATGGTGTTTACATAGTAAGATACACCGTTATTTGGCGCTTGGTTTTTCTGTAATAACCAGTATGTACACTATGTGATGAAGATTTCAGTTGCCTCTCACCGGATATTAAATTTGGTTGATTTTGAATTATCTTGTTTTCTGCCATTTTGAATATGTAATGCCCCTTTATGGCTGTCTTATGTGAATATCATATTTTGTGAGTGATTGCAGTTATTTGCTTATATTACTTATTTCTTTCTATAGTTCAAAACTTGTAATATTTTTATATTTACAAATAACAAATGTTTGGTTGTTCCCACAGGGGTGTTGAGGCCAAGCAGCCCAACTCCGCCATCCGCAAGTGTGTGCGTGTACAATTGATCAAGAACGGCAAGAAGGTGACTGCGTTCGTGCCGCGGGACGGCTGCCTCAATCACATCGAGGAGAACGACGAAGTACTAGTGGCGGGATTCGGTCGTAAAGGCCACGCCGTCGGTGACATTCCTGGCGTCAGGTTCAAGGTGGGTGTGAAGGCGATTCAATTTCTAGGAAATAACACATTTCTTTTAATATGGTCCATGTAGATATCCCAAATACTACTACAATGTATACCATGTAATTTCTATTTTTACCAGACTTCGTATTCTGACTTGTGTATTTTGCAATGTGATTTAAAAGTTTACAAATTTTCCTTTTTTCATCTGTACAGGTCGTCAAGGTTGCCAACGTATCTCTCCTAGCCTTGTACAAAGAAAAGAAGGAGAGGCCAAGATCGTAAAATGTACTGTGATAAGGTAATTATCCTTTTTATAATTCCATCATCTATTACTGTATTATCCCAGCAGTTAATACCATGTTCAGTCAGGGTTCACATTTCTGCTCTTTTGATATAATGATGTTATACAATTTTATTGTATTTGCTACTAATGAATGCCATGATATCAACTTTTTTTCTGATATTGATTTTCAAGTAACATAAATTTCGTAATTTTAAAACAAGCATGTTCTAATAGCCTGTTTTTGTTTCAGTGACCTGGGAAGTGTTATTTATTTAAGTGCACACTAAAATGTAAAAATCCAGTACATAAATAAATATTTTGTACGAACCATATTTTGTTTAGTCTTATATATAGTCCCTCCATGGCTTGTTTTAGTTTCCATTTTGATTAATATACAGTTTTAACTACTCCTGAATACACACCTACAAATGGAGAAAGTTGTTTAGTTGTCAAATATCAAGAGACTATAGCTAGAGTCACTTCTACAGTGCACCAATGCTTTATATGTAAAACACCGACTTATTTATTCATTAGACAAAATCTGATCTAACACAATAACCAACCTAATCGAAAAATGTAGGAATCCCTGAGCAAGTTTGATGAAACAGCTGAGAACTGTCTAGGTAAACTCTGCTTCCTAATGTAGAAAACCGCATCGTAATTAGTCGTCGCATCTGGAGATACGATGCCACAGACAGCACCCTTCTTTTTTCGAGGGTTAAAAGCACTGATTTAACATGACATTCAAATGTTAACTAAATTTAATTCATGAGTTCGGATTTCGTATACTAAAGCACAAAGGGGAGTACATTTTTTTAGTCATTAGGCGTCGCTAAAGAAATTATGGATTGACATCGCCGAGTCGGATTCAAGAGCCACCGGTTTACGGTCGTGTCTCCTCTGACAAGGGATTAGGAGGCACTCTTAACGAGCTGGTCGCGTTGCCTGAAGTTCGATTTGCCTCAAATTACGAAACGGTCACCCCATTCTGTTACCGAGATCAGCGTGCGTTGCTTAACTTTTGTTATTGGTGTACAACACGACAGGGCCGCTTTTTTTAAACTTTCGATATTATAAGTACAAGAGCTTAAATCCAGCAGTGGACTTGATCGGGCTCGTCAATGAACACAATGTTTCATGATCTCGGACACGTTTTGACTTCACTGCTGAACGTGGGTCTCACCCGATTCCTTCCACACCGGTCGACCCCTCATGAGGTCGTCCCACGCTGCGATCGCCGGTCGGTTCGCGGTTGCCACTCGAGATTTTTCGCTCCATTGACCATTGGTTCTGGCGGCCTGCCCATTGCGACTCTGGAATCTATGTCGGCGAACCAACAAAATAAAAGCACCTAGGTACTTGAATATACTACCTATGTTTGCTAGGCTATTTTGTTTCTATTGGTGAGGTAACACTTTCGCTGCGGCCGACGCAACAATGAGCAGTTTTCCAATAGGTATCTAAAGCATTCCTAACCACTCACTAGATGGCGCCCCGACAATTTTAGTAATTGATAATCGCTTGAAATAGGTTCTTAGCAAACAGGATATTAACACTGGGTACGTTGTATTGGATAATATTGTATTTGTCAATAGTTTTTAACCATTTTAGAGGTTGTAATAATATTGGAAGATAGTGCCAACTTCTATAAATATTTCTTTTTACATTTCGTTCAACCTTTAACAGTTATGTTTATATTAATAAACATTTTATTTTTAAGTTTAGTATTAGCTGGCTGCATGAAATCACTGCCACCATCATACAGATTTAAAAAATATTACCAAAATTGTAGGAGCGCCATCTGTTGATGCTTTTTGAAACCAACTAACAATAAAACCGAAGTCGGCTCTACGCGTGTGCGCATGACGCACCTGGCCGCTCCATTTAATATGCGCTCTAAGATTTTTAGCTCTTCTTAGTATCTGCTATTTGAGTTAGCAGTGGAAGAGACGTTCCGTTTTGGCTGGAGCCGACCAATCGTCAGTTGCAGTTGATAGTCCCTGAGGGTACAATAAAGTCGCTTTTGGGTGCGGGGGACGTGGTCGGACATCCAACCAAGGTTGGCTCACCCGCGCATCTGAACTAATCCAAGAGAGTGTTGCCAATATTCAACACCTCCACTATGCTTTGGTTATTCGTGGTACTGCGCTAAAGGGGCGGGGCCTGTCTATGAAGTACGATATTATCCGTATGCTTTGTCTAAAATAGGATGATAATTTTGACAGCTCACTAATTGTTGGTCCTTGGCGCACGCCTATAAAGTTTCATGTTTTTTTTCGGTAAAATGTACTACGGAAAATGTCATACTTCATAGACAGGCCCCGCCCCTTTTGTGAAGTGCCACGAATAACAACAGACAATCGAAAATCAGTTTTGATATAATATAATCCAACATTTAAAATTAATATTTTGATAATTAAGTTGTTTTTTTGCAACTACAACTTTAATTCCTTGTTTGGATTTCACCCAAAGAGACCTTCCACAACAACGATTTCGACTCGCGCGTATTCTACGGAATAGGCTGACTGATTAAATAAAAAATACGCACGGGTCGAAATCGTCGTTGTGAAAGGGTTTTTAATGTCGTATCAACAAATTATTATTTCAAAAGAAAACAAATAGTTTATTTTGTATAACATGTACTGAATAACCATGCTATTATCGATTCCAAGTTCTATGAGAATGATAATCGAAAATCGAATAGATTCATTAACGATTTTACATTACCCCATCCCTACTGTGAATTGTCAAAATTATCATCCTATTTTAGACAAGGTATAGTACATTTTTCCGAAATAAAACACGAAACTTCATGGGCGTGCGCCAAGGACCAACAATTAGTGAGCTGTCAAAATTATCATCCTATATTTGACAAAGTATAGCTACATCCCAGAATAATAGATAGTGGATTTAAATCTAATTGTGACCACTAGCGCCATCTAGTAGCACTTGATTCATGGAGTAAATTATTTCCTTACCCATTCATAATTTTATTTTTATTATAGTTCCTTACCAGAAATAATAATAATGTTGATTAATTTATTCGTCTTTTATATGTATCATTTACATCATACGTTGGTAACAGAAACGTTATTATTAATGTTGAACTTGTTAAATTCTTTCCGGCTAAATTACGATTGAAGACGGTAAATTTATTTTCAGAGGTAAAATTTTGCTTATGCGCTGATTACATTTGACTAAATTCAGAAACAAAAAGCCTGAGAGCAAATCAAAGTGAAATGTATTTATTACTCAAAGAATAAGGTCCATTTTTGTCTCACGGATTTTTGAAAAGCGGAGCGACGCGTGTCATAATATAAGTGATACAAAAATGGACCTTATTCTATGAGCAATAATTCCAAGAATTAAGCGCATTGGATTGTGACACACGTGTTATCGAACGAACTTTTGCTTTGTTATGGTGTAAATCTGGACAATTAAATAGTTATAATACGATTGGAAACGTATCAGCATCTTATTAAACTCCCCCGAAACCGCTTCTCTAACAATATACTTTATTTTGCACTTTGTAAGGATTAGTATCGACTGCAACTGACGGTTGGACGGCTTCAGCCAAATCTGAGCAATAAAATCTATAAATAACTAGTTGCCAAAAATAAAACACTACTGGACATGATTATTTATTTATTGCTAAATATATCAATTGCTCTGATTACACGCACTATGCTGATTGTATCTACCAACAGCGGTCAAAAATATATCGCCATTTCGTTTATTAGGTACATTTTTGCAGTCTAGTTATAAGCTAGGCAAGATAATTGAATATAAGCTCTACTTCACATATGTACAAGGTCGATTTTAAAATGCAGATTCGTAAAGCTGATTTGAAATTGATAAACTTGCCTGCCTGTGACATATAAGTGTTAATACGTAAGAAGATTCAACATTTTTGATGAGTATGTCTTTTGTTAGATAAACATTATGTGCATAGAAACTAGTGCTTAAATTATTATTGTTAAACTATAAAATATACAATTGCAATATAACTTAATATGACAGCTTAAAAATAGCTGGCTATATATAAGCTGTTCCATTTAATTTACTAAAATAAATCGGCACAATATTCCTTGTGACACGTGTGGGTAACGATACCTCCTAAATAATTGTAATTTGATGTTAATAAACCGCAAATTATATACTTATACGTAGAAATAATAATTTATTTTAATGGAAGATATACACAGCTTACTTACAAATAAACCTAATTATAAATACAGCAATTCGTTGAACAGACGCATGTTATTTACGACCATACTTCTAACCAATTATTTATATATAATTTCATTTTTAGACTGAGATTCTATACTTATAGAGCCCGTGATTAGTGCAAGCTTTTACAGAAAATAAAATTTTATAGGACAACACTACTAGTGAGATAGCACAGTAAATGTCACGTAATTTCATAGCAAACTAGCGACCCGCCATAGCTACGCACAGGTAGTAATTATACACCTAAACCTTCGCCATGAATCATTCCATCTATTGGTCAAAACCGAATGAAAATCCGTTTGGTAGTTTTTTAGTTTATCGCGAACAGACAGACGCGGCGTGGGACGTTGTTTATTATATTAATGTATAGTGATCGAAGGGACTTTATACATTTTGCCATATTCTCCTCGCTCTATGATCTTAACCTCACTTATTTACAGATCTTTGAAATATGTGCTTTTAGCACACCTTCACTCAAACGAATATAAATAGTTCTGCCAATCAGTCACGGATCTATCCTATCAAAGTGCTCTAATAAAATACAATTTTTATTTATTCGAGATTAAAATATAAACGACATGATGTCGCGAGCCCCGAGCGCCACACGGGGTAGCTACGTATCGAATATGTGTGGTGGAATGGGACTAATGAAATTGGAAAGGCAGAAAATCGAAAACAATATTTATGTATGATGTTTAATTAACCAGTTTTACACTTTATGTCTAATAATAAGAAAATTATCCTTCGCACTGCTTCCTGCACTGCCATGGACGCTGTTTATTCTGTACCTACTGTTTTAGGGTTATTGTGATTTGTTGGGGTTTAAAGCTGCCAGAGAGAAAATACTAACGATTAAATACCATAAGAAATAGCTTTTAAAGTTGATGAAACCATTTTTGGCACATTTTTTAATTCAATCATGTGCATATCGGAGTTTTACTTAACAAAATTAATATGTAATTCTTTTCACGCTACACTTCCTTCTACAATTAGTTAACTTACTCGCATTCATTTGTGTTACACTTAAATCTCAATAATCGAGTAATTAGGATCGTAATTCCGCATCAAATTTATCAAATCACACATTTCAATCGAAGCGCATTCAAAAATAGATTTCTCGAATCTCCAACGCTAAATCACAGTCGTATAATAACGATACACAGTGTCCACTGTGTTAACGCAACGTTTGATAATCGTACATGGGGTTAATTTCTCTTTTTTAATTTTATTGGACGTAATTTAACTTTTCCGAAAATCTGCTAAATTCGTAGATTAAGGAAACATACGCATACTCGTTTACATATTTCTTAAAGTTAAGAATAACTACTTACAACAAAACATTTATTATTCTATATTAGTATTTTTTACATGTTAACAGTAAAATAAAATATTATGGGAATAATTATAGCTAATGATAATGGAGAATGGAGACTATAACACTAATTAAATTACATAGGTAGTTTAGTGTATTATAATGAAGATGATTTATGATTAACATAGATTAATGATTATACATACATGTGAAATCACAGAACATTATACCTTATTTCCTATAATCGATGAATGCAACGATGATTACGTATTTATACAAAATGGAATAATACATACATATGTAGTAATAGAGTGAAGTTTTACCGAAATTGCATACGCTCGAACATCACACATTGTTTTCCTACTAAATAATCTAGGATTATTATGTTATAGTAGCGAAGTGTACATTTTAACCTTTGTTAACTATTTATTTTATGTTGTTCTTCGTTAAAAATTATGTATATATAAGAACGGTGCCACCCGCTAACCATTTTGAATAAGTCAAACACATTGAATTCTATATTTACGCTAGGGTATTCTATATAACTTCAATTTATGTGGACATATGATCTACAACCAAGTCCTCAAGACTTGGCTGTAAATCGTGGCAATCTGCGACCATCTTAGCCAAGTCGCACCGAACTTAACCTGCCGAGTGTGTTTAGTTAATTTAGATAGTGTTGAAGCGGCGACGCGGCATGACCGCCCGCCAGTACATTATCGATTCGTTGACACGCGCTGACATCTGCAAATGGAGTTTCAAAAAATGAAGTTAGAAACAATACTAACCGTGGTAATAACGAAAGTCTTAATAGTCCAATAGTTTTAAAAAGAATCGCATGAATACAAATCCCCCAAACTAGTAAGCTTGGCAGGATTTTTGAAACGCTTGAATCCACACGAGCGCTCGCGTTCGCTACCTATCTCTTTCACACTTATGGTAAGTTGCTAGAGACGGGCTGTACAAAATCGGGCACTTGGTAAACATTGACGCGAGCGCTCGCCATCCACTCTTCTGTCAAAAATCGGGCCCCTATTGGCACCATCGGCGAGTAAGGTCTTGTCCCTATCCATATATAAAACGCCGTTTTATTGGCTAAAACACAATTGTCAACATGTAGCGTGTGTTTCTGTATTATTTACGTATTTTGAACTGACCGTTCCAGTAGCGCCACCTAGTGGTATTTTGATTCGCTTCCATTAAAAGTTGCACCTAAACTGCAATAAAAAAATCATCTTTGCGTTTATGTCCCGGTTGTGCTCTCGCGCAGCCTGAGGTTCGCCTTGACCACGATCCAGGATTTGGCAGATCAGGTAATTGCAGTGGAGCGACTGCCATTTATCCATATAGATATATCTCTGCCAGAAGAAATTCCCTAACTGATGGTAAAAACAGAATCAAAATCCGTGGTTAAGGAGGAGTTAGCGAAAATACAAACCGACAAACGCGGAAAGTGACTTTAATTTATACTATGTAGAGAACCGAAGGCATGATACAGGTACACGGCGGTGACCAATTACCATCAGCTGGCCTACCGCATGCCTGTTTATCTGCCGTATTACATAAAAAAAGGATATGTATTCCCATCTCACCAGGCGCGTGGACTGTTGCTAGGTGTCCGGCTGTTCGTCTCCGCCGTCCCGCGGGTAGTCCATGGTCTTGATGTAGGCGACGGCGGCGCAGAACTGCGTCCACCAGTACAGCTGCTCGCCGGACAGCGACGGGCCGCTCAGCGCGTTCACCAGCTCGATGGTGGACAGCAGCGATGGCGGGTTCACCTGGGTGGTGGGGTGTATGCGGTTTAGTGGAAGGTGGGAAGGGAGTTCATCCTTACACGTTGGAGCCGAATTGGTCGCGAATTGGGCGGTTTTAAAGGAACTTTTTTCTACGTACACTGAGGTTGTGAAATGATCTCACTTGAGAGGATTTCCCTGGAGAGTACAAAATGAAGTCTTTCATGACAAGGTTGAGGTTTGAATGAAAAGGTTTTTACTTCTCTGGAGCAGGGCAGATGTTTCTTCTTCCTAAAACCATGCTCTGAACATGTGGCTGTCCGTCAGATCTTATGACAAGGAAAATGGCGACTGACAATACGTTGTACGGACGACTCGCTGCTGCCCGATCGTTTTACACCGGTGTAGTAGCTCACTGTACTTGTCTTCTCGCTAAACACTTGACCAATGTAAATCGGGTATAACACCGACACGGCTGACATTGACCTATGTATCTTTAACCACAAATACTGGCAAACCAGTACAACATTACCTACTTGCTGGTTTGCCTCTCTCCTAAACAAAAAGTTATTAAGGGAGTACCCACCTTGAGTATGACGTAGACGAGCGCGGGTGTGACGTCATCGGCGGCAGGCGGCGCCCCGTCGGCCAGCCCCAGCACCGCCATCAGCGACGTCACGCACCGCATCACGCACGACACCTGCCGGCATCAATAACGTGAGCATCATCCTCACCATCACCCCCATTGGAGCTTTTCAATTACGTAAGCAACAGTAGAGGTAACTAGGTTTTAGATTTAATTTGTCAGAGACTGACAATAATAAGCGAATAGATTTTGATAAAATTAGTGATGGGTAGGGTGGTAAGAGCTATTAATTTTTCAGACAAGGGAGAGGGGGGAATTGAAAATAACCAAAACCAATCAGTTGGCTAAATTCAGAAGCAACAAGCGTCAGAACAATATAAGTGATACAAAAATGGACCTTATTGTTTGAGCACTACGATCCACCTGTTAAATAATTAAAGGCCTTGTTGTTCAGTTCTAAAGTGTCAGTAGCTGTACTATCAAGTAACATACTGACTATTTATGGGTACTAAAAACCTGTAAATGTAATTAGCATGAAGAGATGCAGAAGTGGAGATGAAGTCAAGTGCAGTGCAAAAATGTTCAAGTTATCTAGGTATGGAGGTAGGACGTCTTAATTTGGGAGTTGTTTACATGTATTCGAGATGGATTATCCAGGGTTGGGGTCTAGTTGCACTGGGTTAAAAGTAAGTTGTTCTGAACTGGAAGTGGGTTATCCTGTATCGGAGGTGGCTTATCCAGGATTCGAAGTGTAGATGCAGTCACGGTGATGCCGGGTTACCTTGTCCCTGGGCGTGCGGTAGACGGCGAGGTGCCGCAGTATGAGCTGCGCGCGCGGGAAGGGCGCGGCCCAGCGGTGGCGCGCCGCCCCGCCCCCGCCCCCCGCCTACGGTGGTGCCGGGTTACCTTGTCCCTGGGCGTGCGGTAGACGGCGAGGTGCCGCAGTATGAGCTGCGCGCGCGGGAAGGGCGCGGCCCAGCGGTGGCGCGCCGCCCCGCCCCCGCCCCCCGCCTACGGTGGTGCCGGGTTACCTTGTCCCTGGGCGTGCGGTAGACGGCGAGGTGCCGCAGTATGAGCTGCGCGCGCGGGAAGGGCGCGGCCCAGCGGTGGCGCGCCGCCCCGCCCCCGCCCCCCGCCTACGGTGGTGCCGGGTTACCTTGTCCCTGGGCGTGCGGTAGACGGCGAGGTGCCGCAGTATGAGCTGCGCGCGCGGGAAGGGCGCGGCCCAGCGGTGGCGCGCCGCCCCGCCCCCGCCCCCCGCCTACGGTGGTGCCGGGTTACCTTGTCCCTGGGCGTGCGGTAGACGGCGAGGTGCCGCAGTATGAGCTGCGCGCGCGGGAAGGGCGCGGCCCAGCGGTGGCGCGCCGCCCCGCCCCCGCCCCCCGCCTACGGTGGTGCCGGGTTACCTTGTCCCTGGGCGTGCGGTAGACGGCGAGGTGCCGCAGTATGAGCTGCGCGCGCGGGAAGGGCGCGGCCCAGCGGTGGCGCGCCGCCCCGCCCCCGCCCCCCGCCTACGGTGGTGCCGGGTTACCTTGTCCCTGGGCGTGCGGTAGACGGCGAGGTGCCGCAGTATGAGCTGCGCGCGCGGGAAGGGCGCGGCCCAGCGGTGGCGCGCCGCCCCGCCCCCGCCCCCCGCCTACGGTGGTGCCGGGTTACCTTGTCCCTGGGCGTGCGGTAGACGGCGAGGTGCCGCAGTATGAGCTGCGCGCGCGGGAAGGGCGCGGCCCAGCGGTGGCGCGCCGCCCCGCCCCCGCCCCCCGCCTACGGTGGTGCCGGGTTACCTTGTCCCTGGGCGTGCGGTAGACGGCGAGGTGCCGCAGTATGAGCTGCGCGCGCGGGAAGGGCGCGGCCCAGCGGTGGCGCGCCGCCCCGCCCCCGCCCCCCGCCTACGGTGGTGCCGGGTTACCTTGTCCCTGGGCGTGCGGTAGACGGCGAGGTGCCGCAGTATGAGCTGCGCGCGCGGGAAGGGCGCGGCCCAGCGGTGGCGCGCCGCCCCGCCCCCGCCCCCCGCCTACGGTGGTGCCGGGTTACCTTGTCCCTGGGCGTGCGGTAGACGGCGAGGTGCCGCAGTATGAGCTGCGCGCGCGGGAAGGGCGCGGCCCAGCGGTGGCGCGCCGCCCCGCCCCCGCCCCCCGCCTACGGTGGTGCCGGGTTACCTTGTCCCTGGGCGTGCGGTAGACGGCGAGGTGCCGCAGTATGAGCTGCGCGCGCGGGAAGGGCGCGGCCCAGCGGTGGCGCGCCGCCCCGCCCCCGCCCCCCGCCTACGGTGGTGCCGGGTTACCTTGTCCCTGGGCGTGCGGTAGACGGCGAGGTGCCGCAGTATGAGCTGCGCGCGCGGGAAGGGCGCGGCCCAGCGGTGGCGCGCCGCCCCGCCCCCGCCCCCCGCCTACGGTGGTGCCGGGTTACCTTGTCCCTGGGCGTGCGGTAGACGGCGAGGTGCCGCAGTATGAGCTGCGCGCGCGGGAAGGGCGCGGCCCAGCGGTGGCGCGCCGCCCCGCCCCCGCCCCCCGCCTACGGTGGTGCCGGGTTACCTTGTCCCTGGGCGTGCGGTAGACGGCGAGGTGCCGCAGTATGAGCTGCGCGCGCGGGAAGGGCGCGGCCCAGCGGTGGCGCGCCGCCCCGCCCCCGCCCCCCGCCTACGGTGGTGCCGGGTTACCTTGTCCCTGGGCGTGCGGTAGACGGCGAGGTGCCGCAGTATGAGCTGCGCGCGCGGGAAGGGCGCGGCCCAGCGGTGGCGCGCCGCCCCGCCCCCGCCCCCCGCCTACGGTGGTGCCGGGTTACCTTGTCCCTGGGCGTGCGGTAGACGGCGAGGTGCCGCAGTATGAGCTGCGCGCGCGGGAAGGGCGCGGCCCAGCGGTGGCGCGCCGCCCCGCCCCCGCCCCCCGCCTACGGTGGTGCCGGGTTACCTTGTCCCTGGGCGTGCGGTAGACGGCGAGGTGCCGCAGTATGAGCTGCGCGCGCGGGAAGGGCGCGGCCCAGCGGTGGCGCGCCGCCCCGCCCCCGCCCCCCGCCTACGGTGGTGCCGGGTTACCTTGTCCCTGGGCGTGCGGTAGACGGCGAGGTGCCGCAGTATGAGCTGCGCGCGCGGGAAGGGCGCGGCCCAGCGGTGGCGCGCCGCCCCGCCCCCGCCCCCCGCCTACGGTGGTGCCGGGTTACCTTGTCCCTGGGCGTGCGGTAGACGGCGAGGTGCCGCAGTATGAGCTGCGCGCGCGGGAAGGGCGCGGCCCAGCGGTGGCGCGCCGCCCCGCCCCCGCCCCCCGCCTACGGTGGTGCCGGGTTACCTTGTCCCTGGGCGTGCGGTAGACGGCGAGGTGCCGCAGTATGAGCTGCGCGCGCGGGAAGGGCGCGGCCCAGCGGTGGCGCGCCGCCCCGCCCCCGCCCCCCGCCTACGGTGGTGCCGGGTTACCTTGTCCCTGGGCGTGCGGTAGACGGCGAGGTGCCGCAGTATGAGCTGCGCGCGCGGGAAGGGCGCGGCCCAGCGGTGGCGCGCCGCCCCGCCCCCGCCCCCCGCCTACGGTGGTGCCGGGTTACCTTGTCCCTGGGCGTGCGGTAGACGGCGAGGTGCCGCAGTATGAGCTGCGCGCGCGGGAAGGGCGCGGCCCAGCGGTGGCGCGCCGCCACGCCGGCGCGGCGCGCGCCCGTGCAGCGCGACAGCCGACGGATGTGCGAGCTCAGCACCCTGGGGGAATTACGTCCGGTGAGGTATGGGGGAGCAACGTCCGATAAGGGATGCACTGAAAGCCGATAGATAGCCCGCCCATAATAAATATCATATACACTGGCTTTCCCCGCAACCCGACAAACCGACGCCTATTTTACGTGGGTCATCATGTCAGCCGGAAGATGCTCACAGCTGGGCATAGGCCGAGATCTCCACAAAGTCCGGGCCTGTGCCTTAACCATCAAGCTAGAACTCGCGATCTTTACCAGCAGCCGTATTCACAATGGTTCGGAAAACGGAATAGGATACAGTATCGACAAATTTGTCTATCGACTCGGAAAACGGTATGCACAAGCATCGTTATCGAATCCGAAAAACAAATTTGACAGTCAAATCGAATATTCGGAATATTACACGATTGCTAGTTTGCTCTATGAAAGTTATTACAAATCTTTGTTTTTAAAGATTTCCTTAGAAAAAATTAATCAAAATGCAACTTGTACTGGCGATACAACATAGCTACAAATTAAAGGTGAAGTAAAGAGTCGATACAATATTATTAAATCTGCAAATAAGGGATATGTCGAACTCATATAACATGACAAATTTTTATATCTGCGAAGACTGCGATCCGCATTATCGAAGATTTATTTAAGGCCATATTATCCTAGATATGCCAGTGCGATTCCGGTGGCAAAAGCATGACAAAAATTGTGCTAAATACTAAAATTAACCTACAAATGTCGTTCAAAAATAGCAATAGATATAGTATCAAAGAAAACAGCAGGGATTGATATTGCCTGACATCAACTTTTGAAAGGAAGTGTTCATAACGGCAGACAGAATTTATTTTGAAAATAATTACTTCATGGCCGTGTGGTGTCCGGCAGAGTAGAATAGCACCAACCCCTTATACTCAAGGTTACAAGGCGAGTAATGTTTTCGAGGCAAAAGATCTAGAGTCTCCGTAGTCTGGAAAATGGGCAGCAGCATTTTCCATTGTATATTTAAACACTGCAATTTCCATCTCGCCTGCCAAGCGTGGAGATTATGGCAATAACCTCCCCTTTAGTGGGAGAGGCTTTAATTCCTGCAGTGGGCTGTTACGTGCTGTGATTATGAATTACTTTATATTTTTGCAAATTATCCATGAAGAAAAATTATTATTAGCATGATATAAATTCTTAATAGTATTTTTTACAAATTCATGTTATCAATCAATAAAGTTGTCTTCATAAATGCACTTCTTTTCCTCGTGAAAACATAGACATTGTAGACTTTCCGAGGCCGAATTTATCGAGATTAAAGTGCTGCATATGTTACTGTCACTTGTATACGATAAAAAAATTCTTTTGTGATCAGTATGGATCTCTAGGGCAAATTGAAAGATTGTTTTAGTTAGTACATACATACATAAAATTCACGCATGTGTCCCATAGAAGGGATAGACAGAGACCACCACTTTGCTCTGTCCCCACACAACTCGCTAGCCTCGTAAATATCTACAACTCTTTTCATTTATTCTTGCCACTTCAAAACCCAGCTTTTTTGAGAACCGTTACGAGATCATGCTGTAGATGCATATTGCTGACTGGACCAGGCCACCCGGATTGCACATTGGTCACGAGCAACGGCTGATATGGCATCCGAGGCACGCGGCGTTGTCCTAAATCTCTTTCGCGCAAGTAAAGCGCTGACGCCGTGCCTCGTGCCCCTCGCGACCTGGAAAGCAGCGGCTCTACGCGACTGCACCATCGCGTCACTTCTGATCTCACCTTGATCCGATTCGTAGGCTGAATTAATTTAGTTCTAAAATAATCTTGTGTTCTAATATCGAATTCAAATTAAAATATATTAGTAACTAATCTTTGGTTCTCTTCGAGTCCTCCGGCTGTGAAATTTATAATTTACTGTATATTTCGTAAACAAATAAAATAATGTAGTGATACTCACTGGTCGCGGGCGATGTCGCCGTCGCCGTTAGGGAACAGCACGTGGAGGTAGAGCCGCGCGAACGCCGCGCGCTCCACCGTCAGCTCCGCCGCCTCTAGCAAGCGGGCCGACGCACCTGGGTGGAAATACGAGCTTGTATTTGGCATATAGTTACAAGAGCGTCGGTAGCCGGGCGGTTGAGTATCCAACTCGTAAGCGAGAGGTACCGGGTTCGAATCCCGCTGCGGCCATGTACCAATGACTCTTTTCTGAGTTATGTACATTAGTTGAATGCTAACCGATGCTCGTAAGGTGACGGAAAACATCGTGATGAAACCTGCAAATTCAGGCAACTGAATTTGTAACCATGATCCAATCTGGTCAGGTTCCCCTCGTAGCAGGTCATGGAGGTCAGATGACAGTCGCTCCACTGTAATTCAGATACATCGCCAAATTCTGGATCAAGCTCAAGGCGGACCCCGCCGGGCCCTCGTGCTCGAAAGGAGTGGCCGTGTGGCAGAGTAGAATAGCACCAACCCCTTACACTCGTGGGTGTCGTACGAGGCGACTAACGTTTTCGAGGCATAAATAACATCGAAAGTCTCCGTAGGCTGGAAAATGGGCACCAGCGTTTTCCATTGTTATATTTACAACATTGCGATTTCCAACCCGCCTGCGAAGCGTGGAGATTAAGGCAATAGCCTCCCATTTTAGTGGGAGAGGCCCTAA
Source organism: Blastobasis lacticolella (assembly GCA_905147135.1). Lineage (NCBI taxonomy): Eukaryota > Metazoa > Arthropoda > Insecta > Lepidoptera > Blastobasidae > Blastobasis > Blastobasis lacticolella. The sequence goes on from LR990046.1 coordinate 2,244,689, forward strand.
GTCCTGCAGTGTACTGTTATGGGCTGTGATGATGAATAGCAAGGAGGTAGGTAGAACTGGATTCCGCGCTGCGAATATGCGACTTGACGAATATACACTCCGTAAGTCTCAGTGCTTATATGGCTGTAAATATGTCAGTTTTCGAGAACAGTTCAATACAAATCTGTAATTGTGAACTTTGAACGCTTTTGGCTTCCTATCCGTCTCTTTCTTACTTTCCCACAAGTACAGGGGTACCCAGGTGTAGAACCAAACCATCAGGAAAGGAGTAATGTAGAATGGAAAGCAACAGAAGCGATTGGAATGCGAGAATCGGCGAACACGAAAATGTCAACGACCGGGCGAAGGAGAAAAGAGTAGGAAGCGGATCTTACAAGAAGCCGCGATTGACAGCTCAGATGATGACGATGACAGTCGGGAGATTTTCATATTATTATAAAAATAGAGTTGCAATGACACTGTCTGAGAGCCACCGTCAATCCACGATAAATCAAAGTACATCAATGTGATAAAGAATAACATTTTTTTTTCTCAAGTTCTCATCAATTACAATAAAAGGTACAACATGTTTGGATTGCTAATAAAATAGACAAAATGGGACAAAGGCATGAACATTCAACATTTAGAACATGTAAAAAATATGGTTATATTTAGTAACGATTAGAAGCTATACTTACATTCCCAGGAGGGATCAGCTTTCACTTCGGCAGTGATAGCTTTGATACTCGCCGTGAGCCGCGTCCCCTTCTCATCCATTAGCTCGCCTGCGATACAAGGTCTTATTATATTACTGAGATCTTATTATATAAAAATATTCAGAGGAAATATTGTCAAGTATTTGTTATTTATGAACTTTGTGCCGCTTCTCTTCAACCTTTATAATGCGTATGGCGTACGGTGTTCCTGGTCATTATAATTTGGTGTCCTTTAAGGCTACAGTGATTAGGATGTTCCTAGTCAGGCATGCTCCATCTTCCCGCATGCCGCATCGTCACTTACCACCAAGTGAGATGGCTGGCAAATAGCAAAAAAAATTACTATTGTTACTGAAAATGGATTCAATAAAGTTGCTGTTTGTCAGTGCCGTATAATACTTTGGACCTGAAATTTTCGCTAGGAAAAAATTTAAAACAGGACTGTCTATTGTATACAAATGTATGGGTAAGACAAAAACTAATCTACAAATATTATTTATCCTACAAAATATTATAAATGCGAAAGATATTCTAGATGTTTGGATCTTTGTTACTCCTTCATGTAGCCGTGACATGACACGACACCGTCTCCGAGGCCCCTAGCGCGCGGTGCCCTACCATAACCCCCCACTCTCACCGTTCTGCGGCGCCCTGTTGTCGTGGTGGTGCTGGTGCTTGGCCAGCCGCCGCAGCGCACCGCAGCGCTCCAGCTGCTCGGTGGCGCGCGCCGCGCCCGCCGCCGCGGCCCACGACACCGTCCCCGAGGGCTGCCCTACCATGACCCCCCACTCTCACCGTTCTGCGGCGCCCTGTTGTCGTGGTGGTGCTGGTGCTTGGCCAGCCGCCGCAGCGCGCCGCAGCGCTCCAGCTGCTCGGTGGCGCGCGCCGCGCCCGCCGCCGCGGCCCACGACACCGTCTCCGACGCGACTAGCGCGCGTTGCCTGGACAAATTATTATAAGTAGGTAACGTTGATCTAGGTACAGGTACAGCGCTCGTGTCGCACTAGGGCCCACAGAAAACCAGCGCTGTGAGACGCCTCGCGGTTCACAGCACAAGCTGAGTGGAGCCCTTTTGCACTGGCCGACGCAACATTACATATCTACGTAGGACAATGTATTTCTTTTTTGATTGCACTTTTTTTTGTATTATTAACATTTTTTTTTCTTCATTTAGAAACAAACAGTCGTTTACACAAATAGTACATTGCACTAGATAATTAATTAGACCTAAAGTTTCCTATTTCATTGACAAACTTTGATAATTAATAAGCTAACTGTTCCGAGTATGATAATAGATTGACACGAGTGTTTTAATACCTAATTATATGCAGTTGCATACACTACTTTATCTACACTCATATTTTTATGTTAAAATGTCGTAAGTACCTATAATTTTCTCAACTTAGCTGGAAGTAAGCTGCGACTCAGTTCTGTTGTACCAACGCGTCAAGGATATCAAGCGGCGGAAAATACACTTAAACATTTTCACATTTATCTATTTATTTGCTTAAAATAAGGAAAAATATTCACAAACACAAATTACAACAATTACACAAAATATTCTGTTTAGCGGGAAAATAATTACACAGAATATAAACAGGAAAATTTAAATTTTGAATTTGAATTTTTCAAAGACATTTAGGTATTCAGCCTACATTACGCCGTGTCCCAGCGCCCGACAAAAAATTAAAAAATGAAAGTGTTGCATAATGATTAAAAAGTTATTTTACGATACAGCTGTAATGAAAATAGTATGGGAAATGCTGTATCGAAAAGTAATTTTTTTAAATTTTAAAGACTGGCGTGAAAAAAGTGTACCCTTAAACGACTGTTTTCGAATATGAAATTAGAACATTACGCTATGAGTGTAGATAAAATTACTTTTCGATACAGCATTTCCCATACTATTTTCATTACAGCTGTATCGTAAAATAACTTTTAAATCATTATGCAACACTTATATTTTTTAATTTTTTGTCGGGCGCCGGGACACGGCGAAATGTAGGCTGAATACCTAAATGTCTTTGAAAAATTCAAATTCAAAATTCAAATTTTCCTGTTTATATTCTGTGTAATTATTTTCCCGCTAAACAGAATATTTTTTCTAATTGTTATAACTTGTTTGTGAATGTTTTTTCTTGTTTGAAGCAAATAAATAGATAAATGTGAAAGTAATTAAGTAAATTTCCCGCCGCTTCATATCCTCGACGCGTAGATACAACAGAACTGACTCGCAGCTTACTTCCAGCAAAGTTGAGAAAATTATAGGTACGATATTTTAACATAAAAATATGAGTGTAGATAAAGTAGTGTATGCAACTGCATATAATTAGGTATTAAAACACTCGTGTTTTAATACCCCCTTTTATATGACAGTTGCATAAACTACTATTTTGTACTGTAACAGATCGTTCGCGAAGTAGTCGATATCATTAAACAAAACATTATAACATCGTGCGGTTCTTCTGATAAACGAAGTTTTTGCATAGTCAGTGGTACAGTGCTTAATACAAAATGTGTCCTTAGAACGTGAGGAGATGCGTGGTATCAAGTTAATTTGTTCAAGAATAGAAGAATCTATGTCACTATAAACAATTTTGAATAAAAATATCGATTCTAAGTACGACCTGCGACTTTGCAAGTAGGTAAGTTATGTCTTTTTGCGGAATAACTGTATGGCTGAAAGCTGTGACGTCTATAATCTAACGATATCAGAAACTTGATCTGAACTTTTTGTAGATGGGCGATATGAACAGCATACTGTAGGCACGAATGAGTAGTAGAGAATTTTCAGAGTGTCAGTATGCCTGGACGGTTTTGGGTGGAAAAAACGTCTTTATTATTTATTCTTATTCTTCTTATTCAATAGGGATCCCATTCAGTAAGTTCTCAAATGAAAATAAAGCAACTGAATGAAAGCGCCACAGCATCAGCCATGGCATATGCCCAGTGTAACCTCTTTGCACGTCTTCCCACGGCACGGGTAGCTATGCATTATTGATTCATAAAATGTCACTATTTCCTTTTTTTTACTTTGAATGTACCTATCGTGTCATGAGTAGGAAATGCAATCCCGCAAGATAATTTAAATCCAGGTATTTGCGGGACTGAACCATCTCAGTCCCGCTGGATCCAGGTATTTGCGGGATCAAGCAGGGTGGACTTAAATTTTACGACTTAAAAACCAGAAATTAATAGTAACAAAGACTTTATTGATTTCGTTTCCATGGTTTTAGTTTTTGCCCAAATTAAACAAGCTTTTTGGTACATTTTAAATGATGTATTAATACTTTTAGATTAAGTACTATACAGATTAAAACCTAAATTGTCATATTCACGTATACACTGAAATAAACTGAAATAATCACGTATACACCACAAAATATATCTTTTATAATTCTAAGAAGATTAAACATTATTTTGGATATGCACTTGTGAGCCATATACGCTAATACATTTCAGGCGTTACAAATCAGTCTTTAACTTTATAGTTACCCAATCAATTTTAATTGGGCTCTTCATTTAAATAATTTCTTCATCGTGATCGCTTTACGCCAGACAATATTTTTACAGAAGACGAATATCGACCTACTCAAACCGACAGACGTATTCAAAGGTAATATTTGTCTCAATGAGACAAATCGAACCGAATTAAAACTCGATTAAATTAAATTAAAGTATTTGCAACGCCAGAAATGTATGAGCGTATATGGAAAAATATGGGGTGGTTCTAGTTAAGCTCGCAAATGTAGCTAAACATCGGTTAGCCAGCGCCAAGCTAGCCAGTCCACGTATTACTCACGCTTTTCTGTAATCCCGCCAGTCCAGCGGGATCCCGCAAAATTTTCGACCGAGATTAGTCCCGCAAAATGTATGCGGGATCCCGGTATCCCGGTATTGCATTCCCTAGTCATGAGTTTATTTATGTAACAAACGTCATTTATTCATAAAAAAAAATTTTTCATAGCACGCTGTTATCGCGCGGTATAGTACTCATCAAGACCATTCCAAAGAACCCAAACACAATTGAAATATGTTGTTGCATTCATTAGTTACTATGGCAATCTTCCAACTTTATCATCAGATCAGCTTCATGGTACTATATTAACGCATTGTCATCCAAGTTATACAGGTATATCAAACAACACAATCGAACGCCGGGAAGTGCAGGATTTACTGGTGTTGCGAGTGTTTATGTTTGCTATTCACTTGCCTCAGAATAAATGCGAATGTGCTCCCTGACCATTTTAATCTGGACACCTTAAGGCTAGAGTGAATAGGCTGTTCCTAGACAGGCGTGCTCATTCTGCTGCCGCACCGTCACTTTCCACCCACCACCAGCCACCAGATGAGATGGCGGTCAAAGCTCTGTCTACATAAAAAAATAAAAAATTCTATTCTCATGGCCGCTGCCAGCCTGGCCCCAGCGGCACCCGGACCAACTACGCCGCGTACTATCCAGCCTAGTGTCTTTGCAACCACGTCGCACTCCGCATCATATATATTGCACCCGCCTCATACCTACTCCGGCTATCATTGCAACCGCGTCGCTCTATGGTATCAAGGGTGTCAGCCCCTGATCAATATAATCTAAACGGCTCCAAGGCTAGAGTGAATAGGCTGCTCCTAAACATTCATGCTCCACTTTCGGTCGCATCGTAACCTACCACCAGGTGTGGTGGCGGTCAAATGACTGGCAAGTCTAAAATTGACAAAATAATTTTACTACATTACTGGTAACATACTACATTACTCACGCATTCAAAGAGTGCAGCGTATGCGCCAGTCCCGCCCGGCACGACGCCAGATAGGCGGCATAGGGCCGTCTGGCCGCTAAGTCCGCTCTCAAGGCCGCCGCGAGCCTTGCCCCAGCGGCGCCCGGGCCGCCGGCCGCCAGCGCACGTGCGACCTCGGCCGCGTGCGCAGCGTGCGCCTCGTCGGGTGCGCACGCCGCGCACGCACGCACCCACCATACGAGGGACGTGTGCGTGCAGCGCTGTGGGGAGACGGGTTTGGTTTCAGCAATAAGATCTGCCAGATCGTGAACTCCCTTCGTCAGTACTCGGTGACAACGGAGCAAGGTTTTGCATTATTGTTACATGTAAGTGGTAGATGTTGTTATGCTCGACAGTTGTCACTTTCCATGAGAACAAATCGTTCGTCGATGAGATAAGCAAAAAAAAAATTGATCACAATCCCGTGACACAGCAAAAGTCAGGGAGAACTGAGTGAGAACTTCGCTCTCCTCTACGTTGAAGTGGCGATGAGTGTATGATTCTCCGGGATTGCCAGGGGATTTCGAAAACAAATAGAATAGAAAATAAATCTTAAGTGGATATACATACAAATGTAACTTGCTCAATGAGTTTTGTATTATGAGTATTGTGATGTCAAAATAAATAATGTCTATGTCTATATCATGGAGAATGGTCGTAGATCATAGATGGTATGTGTGTTAGATACCGCGTGTTGCACAAAAAATATCGCTACTCATTCTCAGATCAGAACATTACTAAAATAAAATTATAAGAATTTTTGGCATCATACAAGAAAAAACTATAAAAATATATATTTTTAGTTCGTGCTAAATGGATCGGCAATAGCAGATATAGCATTGATCTCTCGGTCAGAACGAATTTGTAAGAGATCACATGCGATAAATTAAATGGCCGTATTCGATACAAATTAACAAAATCGAACAGTTTACAACAATTTTCACACATATCTTCAACGAGGCAATGCCGGACCTAATTCTTGGCCGACAGTTCAACACACGCTATTCCCAATCCACTCAGCACGAACTAGTTCCAACTAGTAATATCCACTCACGCTGGGCACGTACTGCACGGCGTGCATGTCGGAGTTGGCGAGCACGAGCCGCAGCCGCCGCTTCATGCTGTTGAACACCTGCGGGTCGCTCAGGTCCGCGGTGCCCTCGCATCTGCGATCGCAGGGTAGTATAGTCAGTGATGCGGATGGCAGAACGAGATTCGAAGCTCTTGTTTGGTATTTACGAGACCATTTCATAATGAGGAAGTATAAAAACTTTTTTTTTTCATTGGCATATTAATTTTGATCAAAACATATCGTGGTCGGCACGATGAATGGAATGGCCAAATGAATGGGAGAAGTGCAGGCAAATGATATCTTAACACATTAAAAATGACAATATACACATTAGGAAACCCCCTCATAACGGTAATCGTGGTGTAATCATCTCTGTCATCTGTCGATCTCCGCATACGACAAGTCTGAGACTGTGACTGAGCCTAACTAGGCTTGCGGCGGTACTTGGCCCATAATCCATTCTGGACTAATATAGGCAGAATCATAAAAATTATGAATCAAGTCACTTATAATATAGCTCTGTCACCTAACGACCGGCGGATCTAGCCAAGACGGCAATCGATTCGTAGCGATTCTATAGCGACTTTTTATCAGAACTTGTCGGCTACGTTTGAACAGCGATCATAGATCTGCACAGTATTACGACAAATTTCAATCGTCAATCGCAATAGGACCGCTAGAATTGGCGTCTTGCTAAGATCCACTGAGTAGATACTGAGCTGATTCAGCGTTGGCCTTGGGTCCTGGGTTATCTAACAACCCATAGTACAATTTTATTTTCTTCGGAAAACAAACAGTACTTAATAGCTAACTAGATGTAGTACAAAGAATCTATCGACCAATCTTTGCTTCGTTCGGGGCTAGATGGCGCAAATTCACACAAATTGACTAAGAATTACCTGTAGCATTGGTTACTCGAAAGTTTCTGCCTACCCCTATGATACAATATAAATAAACAAAATATTTCTTACTAATTTAAATTAGGTGAAATTGTAGTATCATGCCAAATTACAACTCAGCTCAGCAAATTCTGTCCTCTCCTTGACATATTCCTGTTTGATGGTTACCTGTCGATCTCCGCATCCGGCACGTCGGACACCCGGCGGGAGCCGCGCCGGGCCTTGGCCGGGTCCCCGCCGGGCTGGCCGGGCTTGCGGCGGTACTTGGCCAGGATGTCCTCGGAGCTCTCCGTGCCGCCGCTGTCGGCGCGCGCGCCGTCGTCGCTGCGGCTCTCCTCCTCGGAGACCTTTATGTCTATGGGCGTAGGGTGGAGGTTTCAATGGCGATTTAAGGGATCAGTTAGCGGTTCGTATTCGATCGATCACAGTTGGTGGATAGTCTGTATCGAGATGTGAAACGGTTCTCTCAAAGCGAGTTAGTCCGTGGTATTGTTGGTGAGTACTATACGAAAGAGAGAGGTGGAAATAGAGAAAAGAAAAAGAGGCATCTAGATATAAAATATAACGGGCTTAAATTGACAGGACTTAACTCGAATCTTGTACGAGTATAAACCATAGATTTTACATTTAAAATATCGTTGGTATATCCTGAAATCTATCTTGAGATCGGTTTATTAAAACGGATAGCCGGGCCAAAGAGTGTACCTTTAAAAATAAAGCCCAATGTACAATGGTCAAGTATTTAGCGAAGTTGACAAGTAGGGAGTGAGTACAGTGGTGTAAACCGATCGAACATTGGCGAGTCAATTTGGCTTGCAAGCTGCCTTGCAAGTGGCAAGTGCACCCCTCGCACGCCCGCTCAATCCCCGCGCAGCACTTGACTTACCACTGGCATAGTATAAACAGTCAAATTTAGTACAGCGCATAGTGTTTGGTCCTATGAAGTTTTTGCAAAATCGCACGTATTTGTTGACGTTGCTCGTCCATATCGACAAAGAAATGGCACTGGACTTCCTTTTTTTATACCACTATGGCGGCAAACAAGCCATGTTTGCCACCATAGTGGGCAAACAAGCTTACGACTTGCCTGAAAGTAAGCAGTCACCGCAGTCTATGGACGTTTCAGGGCCATAGCCCACGCGTTGCCGACCCCGTAAAACCCTTTCACCCATTTCTTGAAGAACTCCATGTTGTAATCTCCAGAGAACACCTCTGTAGGGTAAACAGTCACTGCCTGGCCTCCGCCCCACTGTCCTTGACCAATATAAATCGAACAATACAGCCTGTAAACACTACTGCAGACTAAGAAAAAACAGTAAACAACCATCCACCAACCGTTGTGATTGTTGTGCGAGCGTCCCTTCTGCCGGAACATCTTGATCTTGTTGAGCAGGTTCCCGCCGGAGCGCTTCACGTTGTTCTTTAACTCGTCCAGGTTGCCTGCTAACCCGTCCTCGCCTGTTATTCGGCGCCTGGGGACAATGCCATAGAGTTTACAATGACGCGACCGAAATGGGTTGGCGAAAATGTGATTTAACCACCCTTACATTGAAGCTGAAGTACGTCATTAAACAAGAAGGTAATCAAAATACTTATTTTTAGTATTATCATCTTAGCGTTAATATCCCTAGTTGCACTTAAAAGGCGTTGTATATAAAGTACGTTGATAATAGTAGTTTATACAACTGTCATATAAAAGGGGGTATTAAAACATGAGTGTCTGTTTACTTTATATTAAAACATGAGTGTCATACGAGGCGTAGCCGAGTATGATAATAGTTTGACACGAGTGTTTTAATACCTAATTATATGCAGTTGCATACACTACTTTATCTACACTCATATTTTTATGTTAAAATATCGTACCTATAATTTTCTCAACTTTGCTGGAAGTAAGTTGCGAGTCAGTTCTGTTGTATCTACGCGTCGAGGATATCAAGCGGCGGGAAATTCACTTAATTACTTTCACATTTATCTATTTATTTGCTTCAAACAAGAAAAAACATTCACAAACACAAATTACAACAATTAGAAAAAATATTCTGTTTAGCGGGAAAATAATTACACAGAATATAAACAGGAAACTTTGAATTTTGAATTTGAATTTGTCAAAGACATTTAGGTATTCAGCCTACATTTCGCCGTGTCCCGGCGCCCGACAAAAAATTAAAAAATATAAGTGTTGCATAATGATTAAAAAGTTATTTTACGATACAGCTGTAATGAAAATAGTATGGGAAATGCTGTATCGAAAAGTAATTTTTTAAAATTTTAAAGATTGGCGTGAAAAAAGTGTACCCTTAAACGACTGTTTTCGAATATGAAATTGGAACATTACGCTATGAGTGTAGATAAAATAACAGAGGAAATAACAGTAGGGAAACCATTTAGGAAAATTCAAGTCACCCCCTCACGGCCATTATTATTATTGTTTTGCTTTTTGAAATAACTATACAAATGACGCACTGGCGATGCCTTCTCATATGTTTGAATAACTTTTACTATAGCCCCAAATCGGAAATTAATTCAACCACAGTGGAACTTATGAAAAAGTGTTTTAATTTACCTTCAACAGAAATATTCATTGGAATATAACCAAGACAACACGAAAGCAAACAAAAAGTCTCACCTCTGCGTCTTCTCAGCCGTGGCGTCGAAGCTGATACTCTTCGGAATAGCGCCCGTACTGGGCTTGATCGGCGCCGGACTTATCCGCCTCTCCGTCACATTCTCCGAGTTCACATCCTGGCTGGAGCTCTTATCGGACACCGAGGTCTCTGCGCTATTCACTGAGAGCGTACTCAGCGACATATTACTGGTGCCGTCACGCCTTTTCTCTATCCTAGAGGAGCTTATACTGATGATGCTGGTCCGGATTTCGGACTTGACTATTCTGGCGGTGAGGTTGTTGACCAGGTTGGCGGATGTGGAGATTGTGGCCGAGCTCATTCGGGTCATGAGATCGGCGATCGTCGGGTTGAATCGGGACTCGGGCTCCGTGCGGTCCGGTTCGATGCCTGCGTCGAAGCGTCTGCGGGAATGATAATTTGCTAGTAAGCGTTTTGTATGCATTGTTTTGGTATGGAATAGATGGGAATTTCATGATTTATCTAGGTGCCGGCTCCGGTTTTGTGATTCGTGTAAATAAGGATATTTGGTATACATTTCTACAGAGTTGAAAAAGCTGTTTATTATGTTTTGTTGCTGGATGGCATAGCGTGTTCTGAGGAATGTTCCAGGTGCCTTTTATTCTTACTCTATATACTTTTCACCTATTACACTCTCTATATCATCATCACAGCCCATAACAGTCCAGTGCTGAATCGGGAACTGTCTATATACGCCTACTCTTTTATAAATCGAAATCAAAGCATATGTTCCCCTCCCATTAAATTTTCAATTTCAATTTACCCATCCTTAGAATCCTAATAATTTTCTACAAATACAAATCAAGTTGCCGAATGTATGTTCGCGCATAACTTTAGAACGACTGCACCTGGGTTATTAAATATTAGACAGGTAATGATAGGGTAGGGTAGGTTTAGCTATAGGTAGTAATAGGTAAGATATTACGCTAACAAAGTCGCCCCGGGCCACACAGTTGCCTAACAAAAAGACGGCCACAGAGCATCAACAAATACATCATAATTCCACACACCTGTCATACTGCGACACGGACATCGCGTTGAACGAACTCTCGCTGGAGTTCAAGGAGCGGTCCATCATGTCTTGATCCTCGTACGGCTTCGCGGGCAGCCCGTACTTGGAAGTCGATGGGAAGGCCCTTTCCGGGGAATGCTGAGGCGGGAAGCTATCGTCCACCCACTGGCTGGTCGCGTCCGAGTGGGAAGGCGCAGGTTCGGCCTCCAATGTGGACTCGGAGGCTGCTGATTCGCTGTTGGGATGATGTTTGGTATTGGTACATAGGTGGTGAGGTGAACAGTTTGAAAGATATGCAGGTGTTCGTACGACGAGGAAAGCAGTGACCTCCCTCTTTTTTAGAGGATGGTGCTATTCTACTCTGCCGGACACCACACGGCCAGTTGTCAAAATGCTGCCGTGCTATTTTTTTATTGGATCAATTCCAACTTGGGCTTTTTTTTTTTTTTTTTTTCATACGGTAGGCAAACAGGCAAGCGGGCCACCTGATGGAAAGTGGTCACCACTGCCTATAGACATTAGCAACACCAAGAGTATCGCTAATGCCTTGCCCACCTCTATCTATAACACGTTGCTCTGGCAGCAAAAAGCAAATGCCACTCCACTGCCAAAGCCACGGTTCCCCAAATCCCCACCCCATGGAGCACTGGGCTTTGTTTAGCAGTAGCGCAATTTAGTGGTTAATGGAATCGTGAACATCTGCATTGGATCAGGTAGGTAGGTGGCTTATGGCTATCAATTATAGAAATAACATAAGCAATGGTTGCCCAAGGTCTGTGACTGGTTAAACAGACTCGAGAGCCGACAGGCACGCCGTGACGGTATATATACTTTCATCGCACATGCTATGAAAGTATAGTAAATAACCACAAACATCTTAAAAAATATATATTTTTATAAGCAATGTTAATACAGCATATAAATGCATTTAAATTCCATACCCATTCTGTACTGGGTAATCGAAGACGTCGTTGGGCAGCGGAGCAGCCGCGGACGCGCTGGGGCTGTCGGGCGTGGACTGCGCGTAGCACGTCATCACCTGACGGGGCGAATGGGGTTTAGGATTAGTAAAAAGAAAATAGGACAATAAAGTCCGTAGCTTTACACAACAGCATGAACCCAACACCACCCGTGGCCAACAGGTCGGAGTTCACCTTTTCGGTCGATAGACCAAAATGTTAGTGTTTCTGTCCTGTTGTTGCTAGTGGCAAAATATAGTTAGTTTTTTTGCCATACGTCAAGGTGCGTAGGCATGGCTAAACGTCTTGTCATTTATGTCTATTAAATTTTAAGAAACGAATTTTTCGAAAGAAATTTTTGTTATCTAAATTTTATATATACCTAACTAAATAGGCAAATTAATACAAAATAAATTGGTCCATGACTCAGCTCTGGCACTAGTGTAACCAACAACCGCTGTTATTCTGTCATAACCATTGCGTATCATAAACTTATCACAGATCATAGTCAACATAAGAGAGTTTGTTTTGCGTTCTCCACGCAACGCGTGTGTCCATTTCACCACCACTCACCGGATATCCGTTGACGAGTATGCTCTTCCTATTATCCGCGGGGTAGGGCTGTGGCTGCACGTGCGGTAGAGGCAAGTCCAGCTCTCCGCCACGGGACAGCGCTGCGGTCGCAGACAGGTAGCCCACGGGGCCCGGGGCGGAGCATAGGGCACCGCTCGGGAGGCCTGACCTGGGTTGGAGGTACAGATAGATAGATAAATAAATAAATATGCTTAGACAAATTCACACAACGCCATCTAGCCCCGAAGTAAGCAAAACTTGTGTTGTGGGTAGATGGAAAAAAATTTCGAGTTACAGATAGATGTCGGGATAAGCGCTAGGACGATGATAAGATAGATAGATGGATAAAATGTTTATTCCGATACGCAACATACATGGGAGTTGAATACAAGCTACGGGCACTCAATTACTTAGGTATATAAGGTTTCAAAGAAAAGAAAAAAACTTTATTCAGTACTATACAGTCGATGCGCGTTAAGAAAATAGTGAGTCTAGTGCTGGTTTTGATTCTGAACCGGCCAGTAGTCATGAGCGTAGCGTCGTTTAACTCAACTGACTGTCGACACAACTGTGTAGGCCACCGCATTATCCCCAGGTAAATAATACTATAGAAGCGACTTTTGCTTCCTATATTCAACGCCACGACAAATACCATAACAATCACACAAACGCTACAATCCTTGGATAAAGCTGCATCAACAGTGTATTTCAAAAAATGGAAAGCAACAACACAACCTTGAAATAAAATAGGAATCCTAAAATCTTTTTAAACAACATAAATAGATACAAAATAAATGGTAAGTAGCACAAATGGCGGTCTTATCACTATTGCTATCTCTTCCAGAGAACCTTGTCTGATTCTTGTCTCTCAACACTGTCTTATAAAAACTAATTATGGTTTTTGCCGGAACTTGTGTGACCTATAAATAATTTATCTATCTATCTATCTTGTTAGAGCGAAAATTACGTAAATTACACAAAATAAATAGTTCTTACCTATTTGGTAGACTTGGTCGGGATGATGTGTGCCGTGGACTGCTGAAGTCTGGTCTTTTCGCATTACCATTCTAGAAGGAGAAAACAAGTTTCTAATCATACAATATTCATTTTAAAAGTAATATGCATGGTGTTCATTAAAGCAAATGAGATGCATGCCAATAGTCGAGGACTGAACTCCCTGGATCATGGTCAAGGCGGACCCCGGACCCTCGTCCTCGAGAGCACAACCGAGACATTAACGCTAAGATGATAATTAGTCGAAGACTGAACTCTTAGTCTGCCTATTTGTTCAACGATATCATTTTCAATGCAAAACTGAATAGGCACTTCCTACTAATAGTAGAAATGAGCAAGTTTGTAAGGGATGTATGTTACGAGTCCACGCAAGAACTACTGAACTGATTATAATGAAATTTCGTAGCAATATAGTTCATAGCCCAGAAATTCAATTAGGTTCCCACGGGAACGGGTCAAGAACGTTATAACACATATAACCGAATACTACTTATACGCGAAAGAAGTCGCCGAGTAGGAAAAATTAGTGCTTACTTGGTTAGGCAGCTTGACTGGAGTAGATTCCTCCTGCGCCGAAGGCCGCCGCGGCCACGACGTGTCAGAGCGCGCCGCCACCGACACACAGTCGTCCGTGTCCACCTGAGAGGATGAGAAATATCGTTATTGCCATTTCCACTAAATATAAGCATGACCTAGGTTCTGTCTTAAATAGTTTTTAGCAAATCAGCAACGTCCAAATTGAGATAAGGAACAACTTTGGTGATTCTTCAGTTTAGTGAAAAAGGCAATCAGTCACTTTTCTGGTACACGCGATATTCAACTATACGCAGCACACATGAAGCTGAATTTAGCATGGCATCGTGCGGAAACATTAAAACTCGGTTAGATACTGCCGAGCAAATGTTTTAACACTTCATTGCCGGGCCGAAAACCTAGGGGTTAAGTTGGGTTGTAAATCACTTTTCGAGTACACGCCATATTCAAGTTTACGGCTACACACATAAAGCTGAATTTGGCATGGCGCATCGTGCGAATATTGCAAACGTTGAAACTCAGTTATCGACCGCATAGCAAATGTTTTAACATGTTCATTGACAGGCTGAAAAGCTAGAGTTTCGAGATGGGCATAAAGTCTTTTTAAGAAGTTTCTTATGAGCAACTACATGATATCATGTGCCCCGACCACCGATGTCATCACATGATATTGTGTGGTTGGCAATAAACTGCAAGACCAAGGTCCATCGTGCCCTTTTTTCCATCAAATCGCCATCCATATATGATAAACGTCCGACCATCTCGTACTCAGAGATATGCATCCACTTTCCTCACGCGCTGCTTATAATTAGAACTCTTCGCCTGCGTAATTGTTCCCCGGTAAGTATAACCTTGACGCCTTCAAGCAAAGAGTAAATACGTAGCTTCTAAGCAAGCGCCGCATATTACATCTTCGATCTCATCATCGCTTTCCATCAATTGAGTTGAGGTCAAATGCAAGCCTAAGGCAACGGCCGCGCGACGAACGGTTTTGAGGTCTCCTATTGGTCGGGCGACGGCCGTCGTGCGACTATGGTCGCACGACCGTTGCCAATTAGGACAGCGCCTATTGATTATTAAAAAAACCTGTAATAAAAGCAACTCGCAAGCAAATATATAGCCGCCTCACCTCGGTGTTCCGATCGCTGTCGGACGCCAACACGTCCATGCTCCAAGCGGACTCGCTGGCCGTCTCGGACGCGTCGGGCCCGTTGGCGCCGCCCGCAGCGCCTACGCACACATTGCGTACACATTATGTTTCGTGAAAAATGGTAATAGCCAGGGTTTGGATCATTCGCCAATGAGGGTTTACGCGATTTCAGACGGCACTAGGCGTAAGGTCTGTTGTCAAAATACTGCCGTACTATTAGACAGTAACAACGGCTGTAAATGACGAATCTACTTCATATTTGTTTCAAACTAAACTCGCGTTCTTTACACATATTATTATATTAGACGGGACTTGGACGCGACGTACCTTTATGATTTGTTTTCCCGACGTTTCGGTAGGGTTACACCCACCGTGGTCACGGTGCGTGTAGTCCCGTCTAATATATTAATATGAATCTACTTCAGCCAATGACAGGGCTTGATTTTGACATTAGACCTCACGTCGCTGTCGCGCCTGACGTACCATCCTTGGCCCCATCCAAGGATAGATCATCGTACAACGGTAAGTGATACCATTAGTCGCTTACCTAGATTAATGTAAAAAAATCAATCTAGAGAGACGGTGCTCTAATGGTTAAAGGCGCATTTTCAATTGTCGATAAATCGGTCGTTAGCCCGAATTCGGGGACTTCCCGCATGCGGGCTAACGACCAATGAAATTCATCAATCGATAATTCGGTCGATTCAATGCGTGTGGGGGCTTACCGCATTCGGGATAACGACCAATGAAATAAGTCAGTCGATAACTTGGTCAATACAAAGCATTCGGGTAGCACCTCCGTCATTAGACATCATCAGTCAACATGGTTCTTTCGCACCTTGCATGCGGACGCTAACGACCAATGTAAACGGTTCCCCGCATGCGGGCCCTATGGCATGCGTTACAGAAATCTCCCGTACCCCGCATACGGGCGCTAACGACCAATGAAAATGCGCCTTAAGGGGTCCGCCACGTATCCGGGTTCGAATCCCAGTGCTGCCATGTAAAAATGACTCCTTTCTGAATTTATGTACATTAGTCGAACACTAACCGATGCTCTTTTCTCTTCTCACGGTTAGGGTAAATATCGTGATGTAACCTGCGTGATGTAACATGGTTATGGAGGTCAGATCGCAGTCGCACCACTATAATTACCTGATCTGCTAAATCCTGGACCCCTGGCCCTCGCGCGCTGGAGAACAACCAAGTCATTAACGTCCAGATGACCAATGTAATAAAAAATAAAGTCCAGTCTCACCCTGTCCCGTAGCCACCTGCGTCTGCTCGCACGAGTCCCCGATGGTCTCCGAGTCGGACGCCAGCACGTCCGTGCTCCACGTGTCCGACATTATGCTGATCGTCTCGTCGCCTTCCAGGAGCTTCTGGAAATTTCCACTCCGTTATTGTAATGGCCGATTTACATTCAGCGACAAATGACACAGCTGAGGTGCACTCCAGCGCCATATCTAGACCGGTCAGGATATAGCCAGGCCGAGAGGACGCCCGGGGACGGTGTTAGGCCCGCACCTGCCTCCGCACATAAAGGAGCAGCAGAAGACTCGTGTGCGATTTACATTGGTCAAGGACAATGGCCAATGACGGGTATAAGTGCAGTGGAGAGTTGTATGCGCCCAGACAGCGACTGTTTGCACTACAGCTAATCCAGTAACACCTCTGTCAATATGGACGAACAACGTCAACAAATACGTGCATTTTTTTTATACGACTGGCCAGAATCTAGTGTAGGAGCTAACATTCAGTAAGTAAGAGCCAACTACCTAATTTGATAGATGTTGATGAAATGATCCGACTCGCGCTGAGAGTATGTTTTTGTTGGAGGAGTTTTGGCCCGTACTTACTACACTTCATTGCATGGCGATTTTTGTACTTCCTCGTATACCTATTATATACGTAATGTTTACAAATATAGTAAAAGCTTTTGTTTATAAAAGTTTCTAATGCTCCTAAACCGGTCATATAATACAGGCGTAGGTGTGAGTGGAGTGTGTATGTTGTGTTGCACACTCACCCTGATCTCGAACTTGCAGAACTTGTCCTCGATCTCGTTGCGGGTCTGCTTGAGCAGCTTGGCCTGCGCCGGCGTCGGGTTGGCCGGCGCGTGCGGCGGCAACCTGACAGTCACATTATCATAATTATAATATAATCTTTATTTCAGACAATTATGTAAACTAGGTACAGTAACTAGATATGCAAACTAAGTATTGTTACTGCCCCAGAAGACACTAACTTTGCCTATATCGTAGAACTAAATATAATATTCTTTTATCTTATGCACTCCTTTCTGTCATGGGAAATGTGAACTGTCTGCTTGGACACTGAGTAGTATGAAATAGTTTCAGGGACGGAACGTCGTAACATAACCTCAGATATGTGAGGGTAAGGAGGGTTTTCGGGGGTCTAAAAAGGCCACATCTTATGAAACGCTAATAGGCCTAGTTAGACCCCTAGATGGCGTTACTGAGACATGATTCTAATATCAAAATAAAGCCCTGTTGCTAATTAGAATAGATCCCAGCAGCTGTTTCTGTCCAATAGCAGGGCAGTATTTTGACAACGGATTTTCCTTCCCAGTAGCGCCATATGGCAATTTGAAATCGCGGAAACCCTCATCAATGCATTGATTGAAAGGCTTGGTGCAATTACACTCTGCCAGACACCGCCACCTACTAGAGTCCTAACAATCCCTCGCCACCATGGCTACATTAAACGCCTGACCCAACATTTCTAAATGCAGTTTTGTCATTGGCATTTCAGATATAATGTACTTATTTTTTAAAACTGTGACTAACATATAAAATAAAAAACAAAATGAACCCGTGCCTACCTCCTAGGCGGTCCGTCCGCGGGCGCGTCACCGTCCGTGACCTGCGACGACGGCGTCTCGCGGCCAGAGATGTTGGGGCTGCCGCGGCCCGACACGTTCGCTGATACCTGACGGGAAACAGCAGTGTTTAGAACCTTATCACGTATGAGATAGGGACGATTTTTGGTCAACCACATTCAATGCGACATAAAAAGCAATACTTTTGCTTAGAGATGTTGTACGGCGATGTCTTAATGACATCATTGCCGGCCTCACTTCTGTGAGGGCGTTGTAGGTTATGCTAGGTCCTCGAGTACAAGAAAAATTCCACTTTGTGGCGATAGTAGAGGTGTAGCAGACCCACAAAACGTTGGTCTGTTCGTGCACAATAAGCACAAAAAAATCTTATTTTAGAAACCCAAGTTAGACGTTTTATAGATCTCCCAAAACACTAAAAGTGGAATTTTTCTCGTGACCATATCTGCAAGACTCTAACGCCCAAGCGATAGAGGCGATTATCGCTTAGTCTTTTCAACACCTCGTAAGATACTAAGACGCAAGAGATTTAACTTACAAAACTCATTATTTTCACTACTACATAATCTGTTTTGTAAGAATGTATAGCGTCGACTCATAGAGACAACAAACGACCATAGACAAACTTGACACATAAAAAAGCGTGCACCACTCGTTCCATTAAATTAAAGCCTTCGTAACTAAAAAAAAAAAGATTTAATGAATATGCTCACCATGTCGGAGAGGTTGTCGTTCTGATCCTCCGTCTCCAGTTCGAGGCTGGAGGTCACGCTGTGATTAGAGGCCGCCTCCGACACCGCTTCGAGGTTGTCGGACGTGTTGCCCAGCGACACCTCGTCGTGGGACACCGAGAACCTGAGAATGCGACAAGTCCTTTAGGCAGGTGTAACCCTCGTGATATGGCCTCGTTGGCCGTGTGGTGTCCGGCAGAGTAGAATAGCACCAACCCCTTATACTCATGGGTGTCGTAGGCGACTAATGTTTTTGAGGCAAAGATCAAGAGTCTCCGTAGTCTGGAAAATGGGCAGCAGCATTTTCCATTGTTATATTTAAACACTGCGATCTCCAACCCGCCTGCCAAGCGTGGAGATTATGGCAATAACCTCCCCTTTCGTGGGAGAGGCTCTAAGTCCTGCAGTGAACTGTTACGAGCTGGGATGATGAGCCCTCGTGAACGTCACGTGGCCCTGTTCACGTTCCCTATACGAAACAGCCTGCAGGTCTAGCCAAGATGCCAATCGTCTCGTAGCGAGTCTATTACGGTTGAAGATCGGTAGTTATCGGCAAAGTTCGGCCAGCTTCGCAGCGTACGTACTGCGCCCATCTACGAGTGCTAGCCGAACGTAGCCGACAAGTTCCGATTTAAAGTCGCAATAGAATAGCCACGACTCTCACGTGACCCTGTTCACGCTCGTAGGGTAAGCTAAAGGTAGAGTTTATTAAATTGAAACCACGGACGCGGACGCCATTGTTGCGTCTGCCGCAGCGAAAGTGTTAATGCCAAGGCGACCAGACTTTGCTCCATCTTCGGCCGCCTCGTCGCTTCCCACCAGCTGAAATAACGGTCAAAACCTGTCTAGTTAGTAAGTAGTAATAAACAGTACCTGGTCCGCTTCTGCACGGTGGGGCCGGGCCCGGCCACGGCCAGCGCGGAGCCGCCGTCGTCGGGGTCGCCCGCCTCCGACCCGCCGTAGTAGCACTCCAGCACTTTCGACTCGGGGACCAGACCTGTGGGGCACGGTATTGTGGATATGAGCAATGGTATGAGTGGCTATCTCAGTAGGTTAAGTGCGGGAGCGGCATGGGCGAGGGTGAAGTCTAACGTAACGACTAGGCCCAAATTCCTAAAGCTCCACCATCTGTAATGGTGAAATAATTGCTCGTCGCGAACTAAATATTTGCTTATTTTTAAATCGCCACGGTCACTGTTGAATCCATAGCAACGCAGTCTGATAAAAGACTACTAGATTAGTTTCATATAGTTATATGGTGAAGTTTAAGAAAGTTCAAAGAAAAAGGTTCGCCGTCTGATAAAAGACTCATAGTTTACATGGCTTGGATTTTTATTTAAGGAGGCGTTTAAGTTCAAGAAAATTAAAAGAAAAAAGCTTGGCGGTAAAAATGTTCGCAGTCCGATAAAGGACTCATAGTTTACATGGCGTGTATTTGTTGGCGCGCCGCTGAATATGAATAAATTCAAGGAAAAGGTTTGGCGATAAAAAGGTTCGCCGTCCGATAAAATACTCATAATTTACATGGCCTGAATTTATTTGACGCGGCGCTGAAGCTCACTAAAATTCAAAGGACAATATTCGGATCACGGATCTTTACGTTGCAAAACAGCCACCCCAAAAGCTCACCAACGTAATCCTGCTCCTCCATACTGGGCAGCTTGATCAGCAACACCTCGATGGGTTCCAGGTGTTCGCTGTCGGCGCTACCGTTGCCGTTGAGTGGCCGCTCGGCCCGCTTGCCCACCTTGGCCAGGATGCCACGCTTGTGGCCATTCTCTGGGGGCTCCTTGGGATCCGATGTTGGGGATTGCCTGTGGGTTGAGGATAGCAAGTGAATTGGAAGATCAGAAGGTGAAGCGTGGTGCGTCTGAATGTTCACCGCAATAACTCCTTCTGTATGGCAATTCGTATATACAATAGTCTACCAGCGAGTATTAAGGACTGCCCGTATAATAAATTTAAAAGTACGTTAACAGCTTCTAGACAAATGCTTTTACTCTATAAAATAAATGTTCAATCAGTGAAGCTTTAGTACCGACTTAAATAAGAAACTGTGTATATATTTGCATGCCATTGTTGGCTGATCTATCTAATTGTATAACTATGTTCTTGCAAATAAAAAATTCTGATTCTGATTCTGAAGCTCATTATATATTACTATCGATGCACCCCCGCTTTGCTCGGGGTTACTTTGGTTTATTATACAAATAAACCTTCCGGAAGGAATCTTCTAAATCAGTGGTTTGTGACCGGTGGTCGCGGACCACAAATGGACCACACACTTTTTCCTGTTCCTGGGGTGACCAATGA
This sequence comes from Blastobasis lacticolella, assembly GCA_905147135.1. Taxonomy (NCBI): domain Eukaryota; kingdom Metazoa; phylum Arthropoda; class Insecta; order Lepidoptera; family Blastobasidae; genus Blastobasis; species Blastobasis lacticolella. The sequence goes on from LR990046.1 coordinate 2,265,924, forward strand.
AATTGAAGAGAAGTTACTTCATTATAAACTAATTTATCAAAAATAACAAGGTGGTCCCCATATTAAGTCAACGATTTAGGCAAATGGTCCCTCATCGCTAAAAGGTTAAAAACCACTGCTCTAAATTAAAGTAAAAATCGCATTAACACTGTTTATTTATTTGTTTATTTAAAACTTTATTGCACAATAATACAATTGGCGGACTTAAAGCCATTAAGGCTTTATCTTCCAGTCAACAGTCAACAATGCAGAAAGTGAGTAAGTGCGTAGTTGAAAAGATCTAAGTCTAAGCGTATAGACCGAGGATTTGGAAAGGACTTTGTGTTATACTATGTATAGAGGACACTTTTAAACGGTCAATATTTATTATGCAATATGTGTCTACAATATTGTCACTTCGCAGACTTCATCACGAGTACAAAAGGCCGCATTTATGTCACAACAATAGAGTGCGGCTGAAATAACAATAAATGTCATACTCATAACGTAGGCAAACAGACAAGCTGGTCACATGATGTAAAGTGGCCACTGCTGCTTATAGATAGCAACACAATGGTCGCCGGCAAGGCAGACAACTGCGTTGCAACCACATATTTTTTGCAAAAATTCCCCAGGCAACCGACCGCCATCTTGCATGCTGTTAAGTGACGACGCGGCCGATGACAGAACATGCGAGCCTGTCTAGTAACATGCTATATATTAAGACCTACTAACCTGGATGCCTAAGATACAAGTAAATCATTTTCTTAGTTTAGGTGTCCAAACTATCAATAACTAGAATTAAGTACCTATTATTATTTGTGCAAGAGTTGTAAATATGTAGCCTTTAATTTATTTGTACCCATTTACTATAAGTAGGTATGTTGTATTTTTAATTAACTTGTAACTTTTGATTAATTTTATTTAAATAAATAAATTTATTATTATTATTATTATTCCCTCTAGCCTCATAACACTTATGGTTCCACATCCACTGACCTGACCCTCCCGAAGTCCGGCATCTTCCTGAGCAGGTCGTGCAGTCTCCCACGGTAGTTGGGCTCCAGGGTTTGCAGAAGCGCCGCCAGACGTGCCGCCGCAGACAACGTCTCCGCCGTCGCGGACCCCGGCCCCGCGGACCCCGCCCCCGCGCCGCCAGACCCGAAGCTAGACTCGCTTGAGCTGGGTTCGCTGGTTAGGTGAGATAATAGAATTTGTCAGGACTTTTTGACGGAATTTAAGAAGTGAAATTATGGTTATTATTGAAATACTGTTTTAATGTATATTTCGGGTCTTGACCCTCATTAGTGATGGTGTCATCATCACAGCCCGTAACAGTCCACTGCAGGACTTAGGGCCTCTCCCACGAAAGGGGAGGTTATTGCCATAATCTCCACGCTTGGCAGGCGGGTTGGAGATCGCAGTGTTTGAATATAACAATGGAAAACGCTGCTGCCCATTTTCCAGCCTACGGAGACCCTTGATCTTTTGCCTCGAAAACATTAGTCGCCTTGTACGACACGACACCCATGAGTGTTAGGAGTTAGTGTTATTCTACTCTGCCGGACACCACACGGCATAGGTAGGTAGGTACTCCGCTATTTCTGTCAGAATAAGTGATGGTGTAATTAGTAGCAAATACCTGTGAAAGTGTATAATGATGGAGACAATTTTTTTCCTACATCGGTAAACAACTTGCTCTACAGATCCAACCAAGTCCGCACGACGTCAACTGCTACCTAAAAAGTTTGCCATCCAACACTAATTCCTTTGTTTTGTTGCCGACCGACAATGATGAAGTTTGTAGTACTCTGAGAAATCTAAAATCAGATAGTTTGGGACAGGATGGGACAATATTCCAACATCTTTCTTAAAACTCGCGGAAAAAGAAGTAGTTCCCATTGTCGCTCATGCAATCAATCAATGTTTTATAAAAGGTGTCTTTCCTACTGCTTTTAAGCAGGCGTTGATAACGCCTGTGCATAAGAGTGGGGAGAGAGACGATATCAATAATTACAGGCCAATCTCTGTGCTGCCTGCAATTTCAAAAATAATGGAAAAATTATTGAATAAAAGACTTTTAGACTATCTTGATAAATACAATATCTTATCACAAAACCAATTTGGCTTTAGGAAACACAGATCTACAGAAGATGCGATCTCTGAATTTACCTCTTATGTCACCGAACAACTTGACAATCGTCATAAATGCCTGTCTGTATTTATTGACCTAAAAATAGCTTTCGATACAGTCTCTCTCCCCATCCTTTTGCACAAGCTGAATTTAATAGGTTTGAGAGGAGTTCCACTCCTCCTGTTCACGGACTACCTAACAGATAGGAAACAAAAAGTAAAGCTGAACCCTAACTGTACTAGCGAGTCTGAGCAGGTGTTATTTGGCGTACCACAGGGCAGCGTTCTTGGGCCAACACTTTTTTTGATCTACATTAATGATTTATGTACAATGAGGCTCATGAACGCTAAAATCCTGGCTTACGCGGATGACACTGTTGTTGTATTTTCTGGGGATACCTGGAATGATGTAAAAGCTAGCACAGAGAGAGGGCTTAAGATGATATCAGAATGGCTATATAATAACATCCTAACATTAAATGCAACGAAAACTAATTATATCTGTTACAGCTTGTATAATAATTCCCAGCCTTACACAAATTTTAATATAAAATTACACAAGTGCAACTGTACACCTAATACTGATACCTGCAGTTGTCCATCTCTGCAGAAAGTCAACCAAACAAAATATTTGGGTGTGTTCGTGGACCAGCGATTATCTTGGTACTATCATCTTGAACACGTCAGTTCAAGAATCAGAAAATTAACACATATTTTTAAAACATTGAGACATGTGGTACCAAGTTCTGCTGCTGGAAAGGGTATTAAAAACAGAGACATCCTAAAAGAAATCTATATGGCTCTGGTTCAGTCTGTCATTGGCTATTGCATTTCTATATGGGGTGGTGCAGCGAAAATGAAATTTCTCGAAGTGGAACGAGCCCAGCGTAGCTTGCTTAAAGTTATGTATTTTAAGAACAGGAGATTTTCCACAAATGCTTTATATGGCCTTTGTCAACTGTCCACAGTCCGAAAACTCTATATTCTAAACATTGTCTTAAGAATGCATAGGTCTGTTCCATATGACCCTAATCTTATAAAAAGACGAAGGAAAGACACTGTGGTGCCTCTGCCGGAAGTGAACACCACTTTTGCTTGTAGACAACATCCTAGACGCTCTGCCAAACTATATAACGCACTAAATAAACTTTTAGATGTTAATTCTAAAACTTACCACGAATGTAAAAAAGCCGTACAAAACTGGCTTACATTAAAAACATATGACGAAATTGAGCTTCTACTTGAGAACTAACTTACATACACACACCACACACATACACGCACTCTCTCTCTCTCACACACACACACACACACACACACACACACACACACACACACACACACACACACACACACATTCAAACTTTCATATGTTCATGTTTTGTTATTGTTTCTTTTCCTATTAATATCTAATATAAGTAGAGATAGAGCAACTACATTGTTACCATAGAAGAGCGGTGTCTTCTAACACAGGCCTAGCCTAAAAGGAGACATCTGCCACTAGTGATACAGAAATTGTTAAAATGAAATAAAATATTTATTATTATTTATTTATTATTATATTACAAGCAATAAAAAGCACGGCACTAAGTTTTAGGGTTGCTCGAAGAAGTCGTAATAGAACTATCGTGCTATTATGGTGGACGGACAAGGGACCACTGAAGGCAGTCCCTAAAGCTGGTAGGTACATAAATTAATGAACTGAAAACTTGGCTGTACGGGTTAGATCCCTTTGCCTTTTTGTAAGGGATAAATTGAACCAAAAAATCATTAAGGCTACGGCTGCACTGACAAATGGCTTTCTTTGCGAGAGTTCTGACAGCTGATTAAATAAAAATATTAGTTAAAAAAATATATAGATGGTGTTGACAAGACAGTCTCAAAAATTAATGGAAACGTAGACGGTTTGCAAAGCAGATGTTTTGCGTTTTTAGATCGATTACATCCACCACCAAAGCTTACGTATGTGTTCATTTTAAATGCTCGAAAATCACCTCTGAGCAGCGCCATCTAGCCAGGCACGCCGAACACATTTCCCCTCGAAGCCTCTAACGGCCAATTCTAACAAAATCGTACCATAGAACAACCATTACAACAAATCACAACCACATAACACGGCTCACCTAACAGTGCCGTCGGCCGTGGCGGCGGCGGGCTGCTCGTCCGCGGTCACGCTCGGCGTGTTGTTGTTCAGCTTCGACGATATCCGTTTCAGGTATGTTATCTGGGGATAAGGGCATAGTTAGTTACATAGATACATGCAAGGTTATGTCTCTTCCCCGTAGGGATAGGCAGAGACTACATCGTTTCACTTGCTACGGTCTTTCTGGATAGATGCGTGGTGTAAAGTAGATTGACGATATTGTGTCCGGCGATCCGCTAGAAATGCGTGAAGATTACGTTTTGGATTTCCACTCGCCTCCGAAGATACAAGGTCCATAAAATAAATTGGACCCACCTCCTTCCGCTCTCACCCCGTTACCATGACGCCCCGCTCTGACTAGTACCGGTTGCAGATCGTACCTCCTCTCTTTTAATGTATACGGGGGGGTCCACTCCGCACCTGGCCTAGGCTACCCGGGCAGTGCTCACCAAGGCGTGCGCGTCCCGGGGCGCGTACAGCGCGACGGCGGTGCGCTGGGGCGGCGCGGTGCGCAGCGCGGCGGCGGCGGGCTCGGGGCGGCTCCGTCCACTCCGCGCCTGGCCTAGGCTACCCGGGCAGTGCTCACCAAGGCGTGCGCGTCCCGGGGCGCGTACAGCGCGACGGCGGTGCGCTGGGGCGGCGCGGTGCGCAGCGCGGCGGCGGCGGGCTCGGGGCGGCTCCGTCCACTCCGCGCCTGGCCTAGGCTACCCGGGCAGTGCTCACCAAGGCGTGCGCGTCCCGGGGCGCGTACAGCGCGACGGCGGTGCGCTGGGGCGGCGCGGTGCGCAGCGCGGCGGCGGCGGGCTCGGGGCGGCTCCGTCCACTCCGCGCCTGGCCTAGGCTACCCGGGCAGTGCTCACCAAGGCGTGCGCGTCCCGGGGCGCGTACAGCGCGACGGCGGTGCGCTGGGGCGGCGCGGTGCGCAGCGCGGCGGCGGCGGGCTCGGGGCGGCTCCGTCCACTCCGCGCCTGGCCTAGGCTACCCGGGCAGTGCTCACCAAGGCGTGCGCGTCCCGGGGCGCGTACAGCGCGACGGCGGTGCGCTGGGGCGGCGCGGTGCGCAGCGCGGCGGCGGCGGGCTCGGGCGCGGGCGCGGGCGCGGCGCCGCCGGCCCACACCGCCTCCGCCACGCGCCACACGCACCCGCGCTCGAACGACCCGTACAGGTCGCGCAGCTTGGGCTCCACCTGGGGGTTGGGAAGGGGACATCGATCAGCCTATTGCCGGTCGAAGAGCGACATTGTACGACACGAGCGCAATTCATGTTCACTTTCACATTCGCATCAGCGACTCCCCAGGTATTTCGTGTCTATAGGCGACGGTGATCGTTCCATTAGGTGAGCCGCTTGCTCATTTGCCTCAATCTATCACAAAAAATAAAAGAAAAAATCTTCTCCGGTTAGCTGTAGGGGGAGGTATCGCTGGAAAGACGAAGTGGAAAGCGACCTGTCGCAACTTCTGGCTGACTGTTGGAGGTGGTGCAGAATAGAGTGGAATGGAGCTTTTTAGTGACGGTAGCCAAGACTCAGTTTGGTTCGCTGTGTCATCTCTCCATATTAAGTATGATCTGTTTAAACTGACTTGTCTTATTCGGTGAACAAACAATACCCAAAATCGCGACTTGCCGTATCAATCACGCTACATATATTGTGTATAGATGTCGAAAATTATACAAGAAACACATAGAATGTGAATTTCAACGAATACTGCTGCAAATTATTCATTTATATACATTATTTCCTTAACTAAATAAGGCAAGTCAGTCTGGACAGATTACAAGTAATAAAAAAAAAAGTGTTAAGTTTTTTTTTTTTAAATGTTATGCGGCAGACAAACAGGCAAGCGGGCCACCTGATGGAAAGTGGTCACCGCCGCCTATGGACATCAGCAACACCAGGGGAGTCACTGATGCGTTGCCCGCCTCTGAAGAGACCTCTAATATACCTCTTGAACGATCCCATGTCATAGTCCAAAGGAAACACTGTGGCTGGGAGCTCATTCCACATCCGAATCGTACGAGCGAGAAACGTTCTTTCGAACCTTCGCGTCGTGACCAACAGAGGGTCTACGTAGTGAGGATGAGTACCAAGCCCACGGCGGGTGGTGCGATGGCGGAATTGTGCTGGGGGCACCAGATCGAAAAGTTCCTCGGAACACTCCCCATTGTACAGCCGATAGAACACACACAGGGAGCCAAAGTCCCTTCGGTTTGCCAGTGGTTCCAACTTGCGTGTTAGTATGGGATCATCGACAATTCGTACGGCGCGTCTCTGTACGGAGTCCAGAGGATTAAGCAGGTCGGCAGTTTCGCCGGCCCAAAGATGGGAACAATACTCCATATGTGGCCGCACTTGTGCCTTGTACAGCAGCAGGCGCTGCCCTGGGGTGAAGTATCGCTTGGACCGGTTAAGCACTCCAAGCTTTTTCGAAGCCAGTTTGGCCTTGCCTTCCAGGTGACTCCGGAATCGCACGCTATCCGATATGTCGACACCGAGGATTCCAATACTTTTTGAGATGGAAAGGGGTGTTCCTTGAAACTGCGGCACTATGTCAAAGGGATCTTTTTTGGCGGAAAATGCGTCTTCGAGGGGTTGAATTGGACTAGGTTTAGTCTGCCCCACTGAGCAACTTGCTCCAAGGAATTTTCGATATTCGACACAAGTCTAATTAGGCTCTCCGACACCTCGGAACGAGGGACATTCGCTCGGCCAGTATAACTAACATCTCCCGTACTGTCATCCGCATAACAATAAATACTGGGGATATTCAGCATATCATTGATATGCAGAAGAAACAGCGTGGGAGATAGTACTGAACCTTGGGGTACTCCAGCATTTATAGTCTTGGTATCGGAGCAGCATCCATCGACAACGACTTGGATGCTCCGTCCAGACAGAAAGCTGGATACCCAATTGCAGAGCCCCTCGGGGATACCGTACTTCGGGAGTTTTGATAAAAGTGCCCTGTGCCAGACCCGATCAAATGCCTTGGCTATGTCAAGACTGACAGCCAGAGCCTCCCCCTTGCTCTCGACGGCCTCAGCCCACCGGTGCGTTAGGTACAGCAGAAGGTCACCAGCTGAGCGACCATGGCGAAAGCCATATTGACGGTCACTGATCAGCTGGTGGTCCTCTAGGTATCCGAGGAGCTGGATATTGATAACCCGCTCCATCACCTTAGAGAGCAAGGAGGTTACCGATATAGGCCTGTAATTTGATGGGTCTGAATTATCACCCTTCTTGGGTATCGGATGCACAAGAGCTAGCTTCCACGAAGACGGCACCGTTCCAGAGGTATAGGAAAGCTCGAATAAGCGCATTAGCACGGGAGACAACTCGGGAGCACATTTTTTAGAACAATAGCTGGAATGCCGTCAGGCCCACTGGACTTCCGGATGTCTAGGGAGAGAAGCACACGTCTTATAATTTTTTGGGTGAAACGAACTTCGGGCATGCTGCCCTCACACCGCGAGATGGTAGGCGGTGCAGCTCCCCCATCATCCAGATTTGAGTTTTTGGCAAAGAGATTACCCAAGAGATCGGCTTTCTCCTTTGCCGTGTGGGCCAATAGGTCATCCGGCTTGCGCAAAGGTGGAAAAGAAGTCCGACAAAAGTTCCCCTCAACAGCTTTGGAGAGAGACCAAAAAGCACGACTCCCTGATGGGTAGCTGATTAGTCTCTCCCCAATTCCACCAATGAACTTGAATTTTGCTCCAGCCATTATCCTCTTTGTAGACCTCGATACAGCATTATACTTTTTCCTCAAATTGTGGGTGTTAGGGTCCTTGTGGGCACGAGCCATTGTCCAGGCACGAAAAGCATCCTGCTTGAGGCGAGTTGCCTCAGCACTAGGCCTGTCGTACCAGGGCTGGTTCTTGCCGCCGAGGCGGACTACAGAGGATGGGATAAAACATTCCATTCCCTGCAGTACGACATCAGCTACAGCGGCAGCACAGGTGTTGGTGTCATTTGAGAAAAAGCAAAGCTGTATCCACGGGTACGACGCGAAGAATTCGCGCAATCCATCCCAGTCTGCTGAGCCATAGTGCCATACCTTGCGTGACCCACTGGGGCGAGCCCGTTCGGGTATAGCAAGAGGCACCTCAGAACGGACCAGGCAGTGGTCAGATGTTCCAAGAGGAGCATCGACGGACACCCGATAACCGTCTGGGTGGGAGGTCAGCAGAAGGTCTAAAGACCTAAAACTAAAACTCATCGCGCCACCCGGGGGTCACGTGTAGGGTCTCTAGGGTATAGCCTACGGACGTGGTGCAGCAAGAAGTAAGTCTAGGACCAGCACTGATTGCCACAGTTTCAAGGCCGTTGGTTCATCGCACCAAAGGGCTTCCCGAGACGCGGTCTCCACTCCAAACGAGTCATCTCCATCGATCATTACGGCACACGTCTGGAGATGTACGCGGCCCACCTCCACTTAGCCATAGTCTGGTCGGTCACTCTACGTCTTAGAGGAGGACGATCAACTGAATTAGACATATAATAATCATACACTACAATACAATCATAGAATTATCTAATGTCAAATTCAGTTGCCAACTGAGTTAGACAATATAGCCCTAGGTACCTAACCTAACCAAGATGCGACCAGCGGGGCTATTGGCTAACTCAGTTGACAACTGTATTTGACACTAGATAATTCTACACCACGTCACCTACGTTGGAAACTGGCAATAGCGTCTACCAAATTAGAGTAGTGTCAGATTTTTTATGTCAATTTCAGTTGTCCACTGAGATAGCCGATAGGCCCTCAGGGCACAAGACACACTTGTTTTGCGCCGAAAACAAAGGAGCGTAAAAACTGTGATCGATTGAGGAGGGTTTTAGGTATATTATGTTGGCTTAACAACGTAAATGATAATAAAAATCAACGCGATCACGTTTAACTTAATTACCATTCTAGCCACAGAAAAACGACATTTATAATTAAGAACTCAAAATGATGCGTTTGCGGTTTATTGAGGAAACAATTATAAACAAAGAGCAGTCCGGCTATATTACACAACAAAACATAATTTTAATTTTATTATTGATAATTTATCAATGGTAGACAAAATTCTTGTAGAGCTCGTCTAGTCTAAAATGACGCGCCCCACTACTTAGTTAGTTGATTTCGATGTGTAGTGCAAATATTGATAACGACACTTCATCTGTGTGGGAGCCAATGAACGACGCGTGCTCCTACGTTTGAATTTCACCGGCAACGGAATGACCAATTACAACGGCATTTGTATATGTATTGCGTCCATATTTTAAACTTGCTTGTGTGCGTTAAAGCGATAGTGGGGCGCGTCATTTTAGATTAGACGAGCTCTCCCGACCCCACTAAGTGAGAATAGGGTGGGTGGACGATGGAAAGTTCACAAAATTCCTCAACATAGAAATATCAACAGGCAGAAAGATTAAAAAAAGAACTCACCTCCTGATACTTAGACAGGCACAGCATCTGCAGTATCTGCGCTATCTGGCAGAGGTTGAACCTGGCCACGTAGGAGACGGTGACGTCAACCACGCCATGCGTCTCGGGGCTGACGATCGCCGGGCAGAGGAACTGCACCAGCACCAGCTCCGTGCATAGCGCGTGGAGCTCGCGTTCGTTGCTCCTAAGAATAAGAACAAGAAATATTCATTTACACAGAAACACCACAACACAAACAATTTTAAGAGAGGTAGGGCATAGCGGGGTATCTCGTTCGAATTGGAGCCGCCCGACTGGGGAAGTACCTCCACCTTACAGAATATCGCAGCTAAATAATACTCTTTTAAATAGTATTGTGTTTCTGCAGGTGAGTAAGGTTTCCAGTGCTCCATGGGGTGTGGATTTGGAGAACCGTGGCTTTGGCAGTGGAGTAGCATTTGCCTTTTTGCTACCACAGCAACGTGTTATAGAGGTGGGCAACGCATTGGCGATACTCTTGGTGTTGCTAATTTCTATAGGCAGTGGTGACCATTTTCCATCAGGTGGCCCGCTTGCCTGTTTGACTACCGTATGACATAAAAAAAAAAAAAAAAAATTTGAAACCACGACGTTTTGTAACATAGAATAAAAGAAAACGTACACAATAATCAACAGAAAGCAAATAAAAGCAGAAGCAAACAAAAGCACAGTGTAGATGCGTGTAAGTGGTGTAATGCATGTGCGAAACGGACCTCACTCAGCATTATGCCCCGGTGCGAACCAAAGCGCTGGTTTTCAATGGGACGACGGCAATGTTAGTGAGCTCTATATTAAATAAATTTCTAATCGATGCGTATCACTTCACGCGACCACACATATACAATAACATGTTAATAATTTGTGTTTATAAAACCATATAATAATTTAAGCTGTAAGTTTTCCAAATAAAATAAAAAATAAACATAGGTTTCTCATTTTTATCCTTTATTCTTTTTCTTTTGACTAATATTCATTATGTTAAGCTCAGTCATAACGTACTTCTGTTAAACTGTAGTAGCGCATAGTATGGAACTACTGATTCACATAACTCAAGTTCACTTTACTTGAGAATCAGAGGACATAAATAAGTACCTAGTTCAATTTAACAAACGCCACAGTGTAACTATTATAGTCTTAAATTCTCATTGTTGTACTATTTTATGACATTATATATTTATTATTATCTGTTTCACATCTGCGAGCTGCAAGTGCTAGCGCGAACGTTCGTCACATGTTGGCAACAAAGGGCGTATATGATATACATAATTGCCATAGACAGGCTTATACCATGTATTACAATAGTGGGTCAACGTCCATATTAGAGAAATTGTTCTCCGGATATCGTCCTGTGTCTAATTAAAAATTTCAAACATAGGTATAGATTTTGCTTGCATAAAGTTCTGTTGCTTTGGATTCGATACGCTAAAATGCGCCAATTGAAGCAATAAAAATATTCTTTTGTATCCCTAATGATTGCCGCAAGACATCAATAGGGCGCGCGGGAAAGTGCTGTCATGTCAGGTTTACCCCCGACCATGCCGCTTCTAAACTGTATGGTATGAACTATATGCATATACGTCATTTTACGTATATACTATCTTGTATCTCACATTAAGAGACATCCCTCGACAATTATACCATTTTCCATTGCAAGAAACAATGCAAACATCTGCTACCAACATAATAAATAGTAAAGGTTATTTAAAATTTATCAACATTGCGCACGACAAGACTTCACGGCAATTTTCCGCTAGCTCACTTCAATAAGCTAACGATGAAAGTCGTACATTTCTCAGTTTTTCAGCGTTCACCTAATTGAACAATGACTGAATAGGAATACCGGTCGGACACGAGTTTCTATCGACTTTCTTGTGTTGTGATGTTCGTTGATACTTGTCATTTGAACTCAAACTTAAACTCAAAAACGTTTATTCAGTTTAGGTTTTTACAAACACTTATGAACGTCACAATTATAATATAAAATGAATACTAGGCACCACAGCACCATCGAGCGGACAACGGTTACTTGGATAGTATGTAGGGCCATATAAAACAGAAAACAAAAAATAGGCAGCCAAAGATTTCATTCTTTGTCCACGACACTGAAAGGTAGATTAGAAGCAATTACTTTGTGGAATATTCTCCACATACCTAGTCGAAAAACAAGTTGTAATTTTGATCGATAGTTATCGAAAACTGTCCAACTGCGAATGGTACTCCTGTGCGAAGGGTTCCATACCGTAAAATAAACACAAATAGTTCTTAAGTTAACAATAACATCGGAATGCCAGGGGAACATATAATTCGTCAAATTCCATTGAATACGAAGCCTTCATGTGCGAGTCCGACTCACGCTTGACCGGTTTTTAGTATTACATGTTAAACTTTAATATTAGCACTGTAATCATACGAAGTTTGGTGCTAGTATGTTTTGCCGTTATTACGATAGAGTAATCATAAAACCTCTGAAATACACCGAAATAAGCATGTTTGTTGTATTCCCTGAAATGGATTTTTTTGTTAGTTGTTATAGCGGTTTTCAAGTCTTTTAAGTGTTTAGAACGGTAACGTTTCAAAGATACTGCCTGTGCGGCTGTGACAGACAGACAGACAGCTTAGTAATAGGGTTCTCGCCAGGATGATGATGTTGAATTTTCAAATGAAATAAAAATAGCAAATTATAATAATGCTTTCTCCTCAACGTGTCTCTCAAATAAATATTTGGTTCTTCGTATAAGATAAACGAAAATAAATTTTTAATTATTCCAATATTACAAATAAATAATAAATATGAAAGCGAGGCTTGTGTTATGGGTGCCAGAGAACTGATAAATTACTTATATATTTTTAAATACATACTTATTATACATATAACACGCAGACCCGTAATAGAAATCAAACTTTATTTGCCCGGCCAGGAATCGAACCCGAGACCTCTGCGTGGCAGAACGGCGTATTAACCAACTGAATCACAATGACAGGAAAACTGTATATGTTATGCTTCAATAACTCGTTTGTTAACACGTCACCACTTAAACCTACAAGGAATTAACGTCACCCTAAACGTAATAACAAAATAAAGTATGATTTATTCAAAAAGCTTCCTTAATCCTTACCTTGAATTCTGCTTGAGCTGTTGCACCATTTGCTGTACAATCCAGGCAATTGTAGAGGGAAAGTTGGCCCAGTTCTCTTTTAGTGAGTGAATAAACTTGATGGTTAAGTTGTACAGGCACTGCACTATCCACTTGCGGTACCGGGCCACCTTGGCGTTGTATTCCGGTGTGTTGGGCTGCCCGAATTTCTTAAGACGATCTGCTTGTGAGAATCTGAGAGACGGAAAGTAATTCCATTAAACAAACATATCTAAAAAGTTGGGGTTTATTAGTTTTTCTACTATAAGTTTGTATTCGCAAGGTATAATTTGAGTATTTTTTATCTCAATATGTCACTTGGCGGTAATGATCCAATCCAGTCAGGTTACCTTGTAACCCGGTTCACAGAGATCAGACGAACAGTCACTCTACTGTAATTACCTGATCTGCCAAATGCTAAATCATGGTCTAGGCGGACCCCGGGCAGTGGAATAATCTTTATTCCACTTGGTAGGTGGTAAGTAATGATGCGGCCGAAGATGGATCATGCCTGTCTATATGCATCAAGCAGCCCTATTCGTTCTAGCTTAAAAGAAGATAGCTAGGACACACTCGTATCAACCAGTTCCATTCCTGTTTACCGCCTGTCCCTGTGGGATGCCGACACAAAAGCAAGCACTGACCTCTCCATGGCCTTGTCCGGGTCCACGTCCAGGAAGAACTCGTCCTCGCCCAGTACGGCCATGACCGGCGCCTGCAGCACGGCCGCCAGGAACTGCCTAGCGGCGCTGTGCCCATCGCGGTATACCGCGAAAAGCGCGCCGAACGCCGCCTTGTTTGACCGCACCAGCCTGGGAGCGGTATCGTATTACATTGGTTAACTAATAGCATGGCGACACAGAAATGAAAATGAGAGAAGTAATTAGAAATGCCATGTGGGGCGTCAAGTTATTTTATTTTATTTTATTTTATTCGGAAAGCAAACAGTACTTAATAGCTAAATAGAATCAGTACAATCAGTTATCGAGAACACTAGTTGCCATCTCGGCCATTACTGCGTATAACTGTACTACTACGAAATAACTGTCAGGTGTCAGTGTGGTATTTGGACTATTGGCCAAAAGTGTCTATGACGACAAAGTCACGCGCGCATAGAACTTCTATTGACTTAGTTTGTTTTGATTTCGGTGCATGGCGATCAGGAGAAACACACAAAAAAAATATAGCAATGTGCAAGCCATACAGCTCACAGCACCGATGACCGGAATTTTTTTGGTAATGCGTGCCATTAATGCGGAGCAACAGCTTGGCAATAGCTGTGCTGTCGCTACTGTTCGTACGACTGGACTCTGGATGGGTCAACAGACCCAACCATATTATCCACAGTTTAAATAATTCTCAAAAGTCATGGAAAAATAATAATTATAATAGTTATATTCCGTCACGGTGGCGGGAACTAGTTGGATTTCTCGCACATCTTCTATCGTAATCCCTACCGAGTATCATTTTAATTTTGGCGATCATATTGCCTACTCGGCCGCTCGACACAGTCCTCTAAGTAACGGCTCTGCACACAAAGCTCTACGAGCAGCGCGCTGCGACTGTCACAATCATAACGCTATCAGATAACTCACTTTCTCGGATCGCTCGCGTGCGCCAGCTGATGCTTGATCAACGAGCGCATCACGGCCAGGAGCCGCGTGCGGTCCCCGGCCGACCGGCAGCTGCCGTACAGCCCGGCGACCAGCGATGTAGCCAGCCCTGGCGGAAGGTGCTCCTCGCCCAGTAGAAGACATAACGCGACCAGGTGGGGCGAGTCGCGGAGCCAGCCCAGCAACTCGCCCAGCGCCATCGCCTCCTGCGGATCAACGGCGGTGTTTACGGTCACAATGTCTCTCTCTACCTACGAGACTTATGGGCCTACCACATGCAAAAGCTTCACCACGTATGTACACGGAACACCGAGCGTTTTTACTAAGTACACGCTCGGTGTTCCGTGTAATAACCGGCCTGCGCAGGCAAAACTTTGGCGAAAGCATGTGCGTGTGGTAGGTCCTTTTTTCAAATCAAATCAAATCAAAATTTCTTTATTGATTAGGACATTAAATATCTCTTTCAATCGTCAAAAAGGAGGGGGGTTGGAAAGTAGGAAGGAAACACACAGTGACACGCTGACCGCCCTATTTTTTTTGTTGAGGTATGCGATTATCTGCCCCTATGACATTGACTATCGCCTTTGACACCCGTCGTGGGGTATTCTGTGCTTTCGGTCACCTCAGGGTCAGTTACTGTGGTACCGTACTTACTATAGCACGCACGACCAAATTTTGCCTTAATATGTCATTAAGGTGAACATCCTGATACCATTGGCAAAACGAAGTTCAGAAAACGGGTTTATATGAATGTGCGTCCATGTAGCGACGCGACAGCCGGGCGACTTTTTAAGCCGCAGGTGTGTCTCAATTTACCTAAAAATTAAGTCCATTGTCTCAGCAAGTAAACACAAATAGAAGAAGTTACTGGGCAACTAAACTGATTGTTTTGTTATCTGGCTTTAGCAAGATAAAACATAAAAAATGCCAACCGCATAGTGTTATTAGCATTACTCTAGCTAGGCTTTCATTAAAATTCCACATGAGTCATAAAAATACCAGAGGAAATTGGCCATATGGTGGGTAATGAATCTGTATTACAGTAATTAGTTATAACATATTATTGTGTTTTGTAGAATTGTTTTTAAGTATTTACATACCTTTAGTGTATTTAATAAATTTTTTAAGTATAGTCAGAATATATAAATTGACTAGAAATTTTTATTACTTTTGGTAATTTTTTTTTATTTAATGCCTAATTAATAAGCAAAAAATTTATGGATGCTCTAAATAAGCAAGATTTACAAACATTTTAGATATTTGAAAATTGTATTTAGCCAGAGAGGGCAATATGCATGACATCACATAACTGTGAACATTTTTATTTCGACAACAACAACCGATTTTTATTTAGTTTTTAGTTTTTGTCATAGTATTAATATGTCTATCTTCTTAATTATTTTCATATGATGTTCAGGACACTACCCAATTAGAAATGCCTAAAAGCTATGCAGTAAAATTAGGCCAAAACATAAAGTTTTCTTGTAATACATGTGTGAACAAGCAAGCAGTTAAATTATCATGGCCCCTCATCTGCAACACCCAGGTAGTCTTGACTGTAAACACTTTTGCCCAGGACTTATTTCATAGAATATGGCAAACAAATTTTACACGGACTAAGTATAATCAATCTAAATTTTTCTGTGACAATTAATATTTAGGTAAATTTCCAAAACATAAAAAACACAGTCAAGTCGCCTACCTGGATGAGCTTGCTTAACTTACCCTTTGCTTTCCATTAGTTCTTTAATGTTTGAAAAGAGATTAATTAACGTTAACATAACTCAATAAATACTTTGTTCTTTCCTCATATTTATTTTTAATATATTGTTCAAGTGAAAAGATATACCCTTGATTCAATACCAACAATGTCACAATTTTTGCAATGGTTGTAAAATTCCCCATACATGTTTGAGTAAGAGGTGATCTCTTCAATTAAGAAAATAATTTAAGTAGTTGTTGGCTGTACTAACACATACATAAACGATGTGTTGACATCACATAGTAAATCTTTTACCCTATTGTCTGTGAGCAGTGACCATTACCATATTGTACAATGGACAGTTTTGTATGTAAAGGTACTATGTACAGTATAGATAAACATTCCCATTTGCTAATTTTAATTCAAACTTTATTGAATAAGACTTATTAATAATTACAATAAATAGATATTTATTTTGTGTCTGAAAGTTTGAAGAAATGTTAAAAAGTTTCAGAAAAAGAGGCCCAAATGAACTAGTAAACAAACTAACTGTTCTTTTAGTGAGTGTTTTGTGTGAATAAGTTTTGAGTGACTTGTTCTGTTTACTGAACCAGCTTTCCTCAGTCTAAGATTATGTTATCAAAATCTATCTAATCTACAGAAAATCAGACACATTTTCACATAGTAAATAAAGTTTTTACTAATATTGTGTTTGTAGGTACTGTTTATTTATCAAATATGTTTTTTTAATAAACTTACAATAATATCAACATTTATAATCTTAATCTACTGGCAAGAAAAGTGGGCGGAACAGGAAGATGAATCATAAACTCATGAAAAAACCATTTGCCAATTAACCAGATATTACTGCAAAATGTAATTTTTTTGATTTAATGAACCATTTCAACCTAAATATTAACATCACAGCTATGTTCAGAAGTTCATTGAACAACTTTCACTGCTTATTAGGCACTGTAATAATAACAATATCGAACAACAAGGTTGATTCCCAAAGCAATAAATTACTGTAAAACTTTATATTTATTAAACTTGTCTTACCTTGTATTTTAACACTTTGTAGACATCAATGAAGGTTGTGCTTTCAAGTAAACTGGCTCTTTGACAAGCTGCAATGGAATCAGCTTCAGACCTCGAGGTGGTCAAGTTCGTCAAGTTTTGCCGCTGCTGTGAGCATATCCAAGCAGCTTGAAGCAACTCCAAGGCACTACGCTCCACCTCCTCATTCAGATTCTGCAACAGCTCCCTCTCAGAATTGATAAATATTTTCTCCAGCCTGAGTTGATTAGCCAACTCGGCAATATTTGTACAGCCTTCAGACGTCGACTGCATCATGTTGTTCTTCTAAAGATTAGCGCATATTGTCGAAAATACTTTCGAGGATAATGTTTTCACGTCACTTCAAAATTATTTTTCTACTTGTCCCGAAAAGACTTGGAACTTAAGAATGAACGATCACAATTGTGCGAATGTGAGAGCGA
Source organism: Blastobasis lacticolella (assembly GCA_905147135.1). Lineage (NCBI taxonomy): Eukaryota > Metazoa > Arthropoda > Insecta > Lepidoptera > Blastobasidae > Blastobasis > Blastobasis lacticolella. The sequence continues at coordinate 2,283,577 of LR990046.1, forward strand.
AAGAGAATCGCGGCGTGTGTGAGAGTAAACGGGACAACAAAAGTTGATTGAATGAACTGATATTTATGAATGGATAGAATACCATAGACATTTTTAAAGTAGATTTATGGAAGTCTTAACGTGGTCGTGCGTGACGTTTAAGGCTGACAAACGGCTTTTGCAATTTAATTTAATTTAATTTGTAATTACATATTATTTCGTTTATTGTCTGCGCTTTGTGATAAACTAACATACTTAAGTAATCTCAAATATTTATAATGGATGATGACGACGAGAGCAATGTTTTTTATACCACTCTTTCGGGGAGTGAGATGGACGAAGAGGATATTCCAAGTAGGGCTGGAATGGTGCATGTTCAGGTAGAGGGCAGACTGAACTTGATACGAGCCATGCGGTGAGGGAGGAGAAAGGGCTGAAGAGATTGAGAGAAGAATCCGGGGGTAGCGCAGATAATGACAATGCAGAGCAAGAGTTTATAAAGGTAGCCAGAAAAGCGAAGCGAAGGATAAAAAGTAGGACCAATGTGGAACCACTCCATGGTAGTGGGGATGGCAGTGGAGTAGATCTGAACCGATTCCTTGTGTCATTGTCGGCTCAGAAGGCTTTGCCCAGGCAGTTTGGTTTAGCCAAATTGTTGAAGGCGCAGGGTGTGGAGGGCATTTTAAAGGTTCGGTATAAGAGTGCGTTTCGAGTACTGGTGGACACGAGAGATAAAGCCTTACGTCTATTATACAATGATAAGTTGAAGGACCTGGAATTCAATTGTCAATTGGTCAATGAGACTAGTATTTCGTTTGGAATTATTAGACAAGTAGACCTGGAGTTGGAGGAGAAAGACTTATTTAAGATACTTGAGAGCGTAATTGAAGTCCTGGCCATTAGACGCCTTAAAAGGCAGGTGAATGGAGAGTGGCTCGACAGTGAGACGATCCGAGTGTCATTTAAGGGTCCACGCCTACCCTCGTTTGTTTATGGGTACGGGTGTCGCTTCAGAGTGAAACCATTTACTTTTCCAGTTACGCAATGTTCTGGGTGCTGGAAATTTGGACATTTAAGACGGTCATGCCCAAAAGTTATATGTCCAAAGTGCGGAGACAAACATGAGAATTGCGAGATACCCAACAATGAATATAAATGCGTTAACTGCGGCGGGGCCCATATGGCGATAGATAAGAGTTGTCCCACTTTTAAGAAGGAGAAAGCGATTAGAAACATAATGTCGTTGGAGAACTTTACCTACAGGAAGGCTCTTTCTACCTTCCTCATTAAAACCAAGTCACCTCATGTGGAGGCTGCGGAAAAGGTGGAATGCGATCCTGCAGAAAAGAAGTGTGTACAGCAGTCTTATAGAGATGCGCTAGTGGGAACGATGAATGGAAAGGATGAGGAGGTGCTGAGTCAAACCGATACGGAGAAGGGTATTATCGAGACTGGCGATGGTGGCGCTTTGAAAAAGAAGGAGAGGAAAAAGAGAAGACGGGACAAGCAAGTTTTAGAAGATGTTGTAATAGAGTCCTCGGAAGTCGTGACAGAGGAAGTAGAAGAAAAATCCAGCACACCTCGTGTATTGTCTCTGATTAAGTTATTGCTTAAAAAGATAAAAGACATTTGCTTTAGTAGGGGTTCTTTAGAGGTTAAGATAAGTATGATGTTTGAGTTAATAATTGAAGAAGGTAGGAAATTTATAATGGGTTTATTAGGGAAAAGTAACTTTTTTTCTAGTTTGTTGAAAATATTGTTTAATTATGGATGTTAAATTTACGCAGTTGATTATATTGCAGTGGAACTCGCAAAGTTTAAGATACAATTTGCGTGAATTCGAGTCTTTGCTATGCCAAGAAAAATGTCACATTGCTTTGGTTTCGGAAACTTGGTTAAATTCTGATATAAGTTTTTCCATTAATAATTATAATATTTATCGCCGGGATAGATCGGATTTACATGGTGGGGTCGCTGCAATTGTCCATAGGTCTTTGAAGGTGCAGGAGTGTTACATCGGCAACATAAATCCGGGTATAGAGGTCCTTTGTCTCAAATTGCTTAACTGCTCGAAAGTCGAATCAATCAATTTATTGTGCTCAATGGGTACAAACTTGTCAATCTGATTGAGACGGACTTCTTTCAGCTTTTAGAGTTAAGTGCTTAATTGTTGGGGATTTTAATGCTCACCATAGGATTTGGTCTAGCAAAAATGATTCAAGGGGAAGGCAATTATATGAATCATTGATTGAATCTAATTTCAGTTCAATTAATAAGGATATTGCTACTAGGGTTGCATTAGTAGATGGACAGCTGCAAAGTACTTCGCCTGACATCACTTTTGCATCTAATGATATTGAGGTTAGCTGTGACTGGAATGTTATGAATGAGACTTTAGGTAGTGATCATAGTTTTATTAAGATTAAGATAAATTATTATGATAAATTTTGTTTTTCCAATCGTCGGAATCTCAAAGGGGCTGATTGGAATGTTTACAGAAATGATTTAGAGGTAGCTTTGTCAATTTATCCAGATCTTGATACAGTTCAAGCTACTTATGACTTTTTGGTTGAGGAAATTAATACGGCGGTGTCTGAGGTTGGAAAAAAATTGTTATTGGAGTTATTTAATAAAATCTTTGTGAGTGGGATTGTTCCTGAACAATGGAGAGACATATTGATAGTTCCAATTCCAAAATCCTGTGGAAACGGACCAGAGTCTCGGTTAAAGTTGAGACCTATTTCATTAATATCTTGCTTATGTAAAATTTTTCATCTGATGATAGGAAAGCGCCTAGAGTGGTATGTTGAGAGTAATTCAATCCTTCCAAGTTGTGCTAGTGGCTTTAGACGGGGACAGAGTGCTCATGATTGTTTAGCTAAATTAGTATCTGAAATACAAATCGGCTTTAGTGAGAGTACGCCAACGGTAGCTTGTTTTTTGGACGTAGAGAACGCGTATAATAATGTTACGGTTGATGCTTTGATTAAAGTTCTGGATGAAATTGGTGTAGGTAAGAAAATGTGTTAATATATTTGGAATTTCTTGATAGATCGTAGGCTTAAAATTAAGGATGATGTAGATGAGAATGGGTTTATAGTTAGGCATGCTTTCAGAGGATTGGCGCAAGGTGATCCCCTTTCCCCTCTTTTATTTAATTTGGTGACATATAAGATAGGCAAAATTGTCAGGGAGGTTGATTTGGGCCAATATGCAGATGATTTTGTTTTGTTTGTTAGGAATAAAGATATAAATTGCAGTAGTGATAGTATTCAAAATGCATTGCATATTGTTATCCGAAATAGGTTTAAGTGTCAGTATTTCTAAGACTAAGTATTGTATTTTTAGCAGGGGTTATAAGAGACAAAGGGTGAATTTAAGGCTGAATGATGATCTAATTCAATATGAGGATGGTTTCAAATATTTGGGGTTAATATTGGACAGAGGTCTTCGTTGGGAAAAACACATTGATGAAATAGTAGATAAATGTCACAGGTATTTAAATGTGCTAAAAGTGTTGGCTGGGTCGGGATGGGGCTTGCATCCAAAGCATTTACGCCGTATTTATATAGCAATTATTAGGAGTAGGATGGATTATAGCTGCTATTTTTATGACAATGCTGCGCACACTCATCTACGTAAATTAGAGTTGATTCAAAATCAGGCGCTTAGAATCATTGGTGGTTTTATTAAGAGTACACCAATTCATACTATGGAGAGCGAACTTTGTATTATTCCACTGCACATTAGGAGGGAGGGAGTTTTTGGCTTATAAGTTCTGTTTAAAAAGTCGATCTCGAGAGAATAATAGGGTAATTGAGAAACTAGGTGAACTCAGTGTTCTCTGTGAACGTTCCTATTGGCGCAATAAGAAATTACCATTGTTGGTATCAGCTTTTAACAAGACCGAAGAAGATGAGGTGGAAGGATCGGCCATCTCAAAAATGTTTTCTATGAAAACATGGGCTTCTAATATAGATCTAAGTGATATAGTTGTATTGTCCTTAAATTCTGTACAAGACACAAAGAAAAATTTGGATATTACTGTTGTCAAATTTGCTATATGGGCTGAGATGCAGTTTAAATATAGAGGTTGGTCATTCCTATATTCAGATGGTTCAAGGAGTAGTGAGGGCGGAGGTGCCGCTTTTTATGATCCTGGTAATCCAAGTGACCTTCATTGTTTTAAAATTTCTCCCAGCTTGTGTATTATGTCCATTGAACTTCTAGCTATTCTCAAAGCGTTAACTTATGCCAAATTACTTGGTGTCCAACGAATTGTCGTTTGTACCGATCGTAAAAGTGCCTTACAGCATTTGGTCAGTTGTGTCAAGGGGCGTACTGGCTTTCCGGTAGCGTACTCTGTATTGACATTGATTAATGAATTGATGTTAGATGATATCCAAATTAGACTACAATGGGTTCCGGCTCATATTGGTCTCAGAGGTAACGAGGAGGCTGATGATAGGGCTAGGAAGGGAATAACAGAGGGAACTGCAGTTGACATTTCACCAAATTATTCAGAATTATTGCCAAAGTATCGCAAAAAGTGTTTTGATATGTGGGAGGAGTATTTTGTTTTAAGATCAAGCACCAAAGGAATTTGGTATAATACAATACAGTGTCAACCTTCTCGCATTTCATGGGTTTGTACTACTAAATTATGTAGAAAGGTCAGTGTGATTGGACTAAGATTAAGAACTGGGCATGTCCCGTTGAATAAATTTGCGCATCTTATGAAGAAAGTTTCATCCCCAAATTGTGTTACTTGTGGGGTGATAGAGGATGTGCAGCATTTATTGGCGGAGTGTGTTCAGTATGAGGGTGCTAGGAGTAAGTTGAGGAGGGAGCTCAAATTAAATCCGTACGATGTGGGGGCTAGTCATTGTTAGCGTATCCATGTACTGAGCAAGCCGAGAAATTGTTCTTTTTTTGCTTTCAGGCGATGCGTACTCGCTCGTCTTTACTAGGGGATAATTGTGTAGATGTTTAGTTCATAAGTTAGCCTTTTTATATAGTTATTGTTTTAATACGGAGCTGGCATGTACAATTTTGTATAAAAGTTCCCAATAAATATTGAATACGAAAAAAAAAGTCTTTACGTAATAAAAAACTCAAGTCGACAATAAAAGAGGCTGCCGGCTGGCAACTATCAAAATGCCTCGCTTCGCTCTCGGCTCAACAGTTGTACAAGGTCATTCAAAGCATGAGTTTCCCACCATTCATTTTTCTTTATTCGCTATTAATAGGAAATTAACAAAACTTTTACAGTTGAGATCGGTTCAGTTGCCCTCTGCGAGGCTATGGTCTAACTCAGTTGGCACTGAATTTGACATCAGATAATAAATTAGACAAATAAAGTTAAATTAACATATAGAAAAAACCTATTTGGAAAACAAAAGGCATTATAGTAGCTTGCAGGAAAAAACGAAAAAAGCATTTGTCGTAAAACTTCAAATAAATATAAAAAATATTGTAATATATTAAAGAAAGTCATTAAATGTTCCAAAAGAAAGGCGAATATAAATTAATATATAACAGTACGAACAAAATTCCAAAAGGGTAAAAATACAACGTCAGCAATCTTTAAAATTTTGAAACAAGTTTGGGAGGAAGTGAACAACAACAAAAAATACTGCGCTGGCTTATTTTTAGACCTGTCAAAAGCCTTTGACTGTGTCCAACATGACATACTTCAGAACACATAGGTATAAGAGGCAATGTGTATAAATTACTTAACTCGTGTTTGTCAAACAGGGAACAAAACACAGCGATAGAATCCTATAATAAAGAGACAAAAACTATAGAACTAGTTTATTCAAAAAGTGAAAAAGTCAGTCAGGGAGTTCCCCAAGGTAGCATATTAGGTCCCCTTCTATTTTTAATTTACGTAAATGAACTACCTACTCTCGTCGATCATACATGTGTCATGTTCGCAGATGATGCCACAATCTTCATATCCCACGACTCTGAAATAGACTTTCCAAATGAAATAAATAAGACACTAGACAAAGTTCAAAACTGGCTTCATTCTATTAATCTCACAGTAAACCTGGATAAAACCAAAGTTGTACAGTTTAAAAAGAAAAAATCACCTCAAAAACTTATAGTCATTAACTCTGGGCAAGTCATTGAAGATATAAACGAAACTAAATTTTTGGGCATAACTATTGATACCCATTTAAACTGGAAGCCTCATATAACTAATCTAACTAACAAAATTTCCAGCTTTTGTTATGCTCTCTTAATACTTTCGGTAATAACATCTGAATCAATTGCTATAAATGCCTATTATGGTTACGTTTATCTTCATCTAAGTTACAGCATCATTTTCTGGGGCAACTCTGTAAATGTGCATAAATTTTTGTAGCTCAAAAAATATGTTTAAGAAATATATTTAAAATGAGCCAAATGGAAACATTGCGTAACAAATTTAAAGAAAAGAATATACTTACTGTAACTGGTATTTATATCTTAGAAATAAGTCTCTTTGTAAAGTCACACCACAACACATTCCTTCGAAATACCAGCAGATTACTTAGAGCGAACTATGAACATAATATAGTTATACCCCAAACTAATAATAACTTATTTCTTAAAAGTACATACGTGAATGGTATTAAAATATTTAATCATTTACCTTATGAAATAAAAAAGTTGGATGGGATCAAATTTAAATCAACACCTAAAGATTGGCTGTTACAAAAGTCATTCTACCGTCTATCTGAATTCTATAATTATAGAAATGATACCTATATTGTTAATTTATAAAAAATTAAGGCTTTGTTTTAGATTTAGATTGTTATTATGTTAAAACTTCTACGTGCTTTTAAAAGTGTTAAAATGGCAGCTACTTGTCTGTTTTAGTCTCAGCTTATTTATAATAGGTACTATACTATCATGTAGAATATTGTACGTCCGAAATGGACAACACTACTTAATAAGAAATTATTGTCAGTGTCATACAATAAAATATTCCTATTCTATTCTGCATTCTATGTAGATATTCTATAATTATTCTTTATTCATTCTTCACTGGCTATAGCGTATACCACTGAGATAGCCAATAGCCCCGCTGACCGCATCATCTGAACGTCGTTGTTGTCCTAGCGCGTATCCTGGCCTCTGCCAGAGTCCGCTTTCCAACTCAATCTTCTCCACTTCGGCCGGTCTTCGGCATCCTCTCGTCGTAAGCCGTTGGCTCTAGCATTCGACACTCAATCCATCGCCTTTTGGGTCGCCCCATGGCCTCTTTCCTTTCCGACAGATTCAGGCACCTATTTCCCACGTATCCCCGAGGCTTGCGCAACACGTGACCAAACGAGCGCAGGCGAGCCTCCTTGATCTTATCTGCGTTATCCCTCACGCCAACACCGCATCATCTGAACGTATTTACGAAATTTTAGACGACACTCCGTGACTTTCGTGAAATCATCACAAAATGTAGTCCCACTATAACAAATTGGTAAGTACCTAATTTATATGGACGTACCAATAGGACGTAATAATTCTAATTATAAACTACGCTACATCCTGTAGCATTGTGTTTTGTAAAAATATGGGAGTAGGTACATTTATTATAATCAGTTAAAAAAATTGTTGTTCACAGTTAGCGCCATCTAGGTCACCAAAAGAGAACTGTTAAATACTCTCCCATTACAATGGAAGATCCGTTAATACGAGCGGTGTGGCGCCGCAACGATATAGGGTGAGTAAACAATATCATACACCTAACATTGAATTTTGATTTCGTGAAAACTGAAGATTTGGTTAGGTACGTATTTTTTTACTTACCTGTGTTAATACTTACCTGTAATTTCAGGTTCGTGCCTGTAATATACTGCAGCAGATTTGGAGGGGAACTTTGTGTGGTGCACTGGGTGCACACAATAATTTTTTTCTTCTAAAGAACACCTTTTTGGTACTTGCTGGCTCGCTATGCTCTCTTCTTCATCTTCACAGCCCGTAACAGTCCACTGCAGGAATTAGGGCCTCTCCCACGGTAGGGGAGGTTTTGCCATAATCTCCACGCTTGGCAGGCGGGTTGGAGATCGCAGTGTTTAAATATAACAATGGAAAATGCTGCTGCCCATTTTCCAGACTACGGAGACTTGCACTTTTGCCTCGAAAACATTAGTCGCCTTGTACGACACCCATGAGTGTAAGGGGTTGGTGCTATTCTACTCTGCCGGACACCACACGGCCAATGCCGCTATGCTCTACCACATGGCTTTTAAATCGTACTTTGGAGTTTTGCATACAATTAAGAAACAAGTAACACAGGTCTCAAAGATATTAGTAGGCTTCGAATAACAGTTCAAAAGCAGCGTTTTACCAACCATTAAGACCTCTACAGGTTTAAATTCTTTCTTCCTCCTGCTACTAAGATCTTACTTGTGCAGTCCCTAATCTTACCCATTAGTGACTATGCTGACGTATGTTGCTCTGACATTAATCAGGATCTCCTTCTAGACATAGACATGATTTATTTTGACATCACAAAAATCCATAAGTGTTTACATAATATGAAAATTTTAGAACACTTCAATACTAAACAAAAATAAAGTAGGTACAAACACACAAACAACGAATCATGGACCAATGCGATCCTAAAAAAAAGTATTTAATGGTCGAATCCGGTTCATTGTCGGCCTACGCAAATACCATAACATTTCCGAAGTTAGTGCCAAGCTAAAGTGGCTCCCAACCCGCCAGTGCCGTAATTTAAGAATATTTTCTCAACGACATTATATGTATGATCCCGCCATCCCCAACTACCTTAAGAATAAATTTAAGTTTCTTTCTGATAATCTCAGGTCAGGACCGTGACCGTCGCTCGTTAAATAACCTTATATTAAATCTTCCCCTTCTCCACACGGGTTTTATCTCTAACTTTTTGTATTGAGGGCTGTAAGGTCTGGGCTGCATGCATTTCGTCGAATTTCACAATCGTTTTAAAGGGAGTCGCAAATCATCGGTCGCAATTAAAGTACTATAGAACGTCTTTTCTAACGTGATAAAACAAATTAAAGTTTAAATAACTAGGTATTGAAAATGGCTGTGGAAAATGTTTGACCAGTCCTGATCAACCGCACAGTCATAATCGTTTGTTGGACGAGCACAGTAAACACATAATTTCGGAAACATCGCTAATCGGGGACTTGCTTCTCAAAAAATAAAATAGATAGCGCGCTATAACGACTTATAAATTATTTATAGTCTTTTGACTAAGCATAATCTTAAATTGTTATTGCAAGCATTAAAACTGTTTTTAATGGATTGGTCTGATTCGTTTTCTTAGGCCTAGAGGCCAGAAAGTCTCGCTTGGCTCTTGATATTAGTGACAAGCGGTATTCCAGATGGCGAATGTTATTACATCCACAGCGAAATATATGTCATTTATCTGTAGTCTATGGTCGGCGAGGATGATATCAAATTTAAATAGAGGTTTTCTTTCCTATGTTTGTTGCATAAAAGCAAACGTTTTCATTTAGCAGCATTCTATGACTGAACGATAAATGAAAAATACTGAACGAATGAAATTGTTGGCGAATCAAAACGAGTGAGTGAACGAATGAATGCAATAAATCCTTGAACTGCTGCTCCTTGATTTTTGTGTAAATAAAATTATTTGCAAAAAAGAATAATTATATCGCATTTAGATGTGACCAGTGATATATTTAGTGGGCGAAATGTCTAATAGTTCAATAGACGGAAAGATAAAAGGTTTGGAGGAGAAGTTCGAAAATGCGATGCGTATTCGTAGAGGTGGCGTCCACAGTCAAGGTGGACTTGGGGCTCCCAGGCCAGGCAGCGGCAGAAGGCCAAAACCCTGTGAGTTCATCAGTTTCTTTTTGTAGAACTATATACATAATTTATAAATGATTGTTGTTCATAGTTTATTTACACATGCCCTGCTCCAATATAAAGGACACTATTCGACAATTGTCGACCGTCTGTGGCATCATATTCCAAGTCTCAGGACTAGAATTCGTTCACATAATACAAATAATGTCGACGTTATTGCTCTTCCACATTAGCGTACATAACATTCAAAATAAACCATTATTTCTATGTGTTTTAAGTTATTGAAGATGAGAAATGATGCATTGTTTTTATGTCTGCAGCAGTTACCAAAGTGCTATATAGTTGTCACATTTAGACTGTTATTCGAAGTATATTTAGTTGTATGGCTACTGAAGGATATAAACTAAACAAATCGTAGTATTCCTTCTGAAGCAAGCCCTGTTCTGTGCATTAGTTTTCAAATTATTTGCATAAATTGGCATTGAGTGTGTTGTGGGTGGTTACGTTGTTGAATGTCTCAATAGCAGGCATTGTTTTTGTGTTCACCTCTGTTGTCTCTCTGCCATTGTATTTTTAAACATAGTAACACTTAAACGTTTGGTCTGTATGGCATACTTAGAAATACCATGACTTATAATGTTTGAACTCACATCACTACATATTATGAAACAAAGTCGGTCTGTTCGCAATAAACTCAAAAACAACTGAATGAATTTTGATGCAGTTTTCAACAATAGATAGTGATTCAAGAGGAAGGTTTATAGGAAAGGATAATAACATGTGAATTAAGTCACAATAGGCCATCTAGTAAATTATAAATATGTTGTCTAATTACTTTATTTAGTTTAGGATATATTGAACTAGGTACTAGGTAAACCTTGTTAAGCTTGCCAACATCTACATTCATTTTAGGTTTAGAATGCTTTCAAATAAAACAGGTATATTTTATTTCCTTAAAGCTTATAAATTATAATGACACAGACTTTGCACATTCTTTTGATTTTGTTTGTTGTTTTAGCCCTGATATTCACCCGAGAGATACCAGCATACCCACCAAGATCACCCCAGCAGACTGAAACTGAACACAGAATGAGGGAGGTGTTCAAGGTAACGTTTAAAATAAAGAGTAAACATATGAAGGGTACAGGAAAAGAAGGGGCTCCTCACCACTCAGCATAATTCCAGAAAATGACCAATTAAATATGGCTTACGTTGCGATTTACTCCTTTAATAGTCAGATTATGAAAGAAATGGGCCTCTCTTTTCGTTTGGTTCGTCTTTGTTGTATAAAAGACGGGTTCTTATTTATCAAATGCCATTGTTAGTTTGATTTCAATAAAAATGTTGATAAGCCTCTCATAAGGAGAAGCTGTAACCTTGGAATCAACTAATAGTTAATCTCAACTGACATTGAAGGGAGGACTGTAGTTACTTTTGAGGAAATGTTCTATATAAATTGGTTTAAAAAGCTATTTTGCTTGTCTCACATATTTTCATGCTAGATAAAAAATAAAGGATTTCAGTTGTGTTAATAGATATAGATGCATTAGAGTAAGGGCCGACTTATCACGATCACTACATATTATAAAACAAAGTCCCTTGCCATGTTTATCTGTCTGTCTGTTCGCAATGACCTAAAAATGTACTGAATGGATTTTCATGTGGTTTTCACCAATAGACAGCATGATTCAAGAGGAAGGTTTAGGTGTGTAATTTGCTAAGGTTACTAGCCGTGCAATGACGGGGCGGGTTGTTAGTAAAATATATCTCTTTGCTAAGTTAATGCATTTGCAGCTATTTCTGATTTAAATAATTTTTTTAAACTGTTGCAATAAATATGTTGATCTGTATTGTTTGTTGAAATCTATCTCAGTGCAAATTGGTTCCCTCCTCCTTTAATTTTATTGTGGTTTCTATTATTTCATTTTTCTGGACCTATAGTACTCTATGGCACTTGAGAAAAGTGGAGGTAGCTAATAACACAGACCTGATTCTGTTTGTAAAAGAATCTCCGAAATAAGCTTAGTAGTATTAAAACTTACAAACGTGACCATATTCCATCAGAAAAGATAGAAAAAGTTTCTTAGAAAAAACAAAAGATCCCCAAAACCAAAATTTTGAAAATATTATTAGAGTGTCATAATAGTTTTTTGAACTGGCAGTCTGATTAAAAATTATAATGAATTCTATGACGCAGGTGAGCGGTAAACTGAATGTGGACGGAGTGGAGTACAAATCGCATGTGGACGACCTGCAACAGCTGGGCGAACTCGGCAGCGGCACCTGTGGCCATGTCGTAAAGATGCTGCACAAGCCCTCGGCGGCTGTCATCGCTGTCAAGGTAACACTAAACTGTACTGCACTACTATAAAGAATAATATTTCGGTAAAGTGACTGCCCCTGCTTTATTACTTACAAATAGGGAATGCAATACCGAGATACCGGGATCCCGCATACATTTTGCGGGACTAATCCCGGTCGAAAATTTTGCGGGTTCCCGCTGGACTGGCGGGATTACAGAGAAGTATAGTTTATACGTGATACTGTGCGCGTGGCGGCTCGTGGGCAGTGGTCTGGCTAAGCGACGCGATGAAAACTAAGCGGCTTAACTATTGATCCACCAAGGGGCGTAACTACCGCCTTATCTGCCGTATCAATTATACGGGGCCCCCGGGCCATAGGGCCAAACGTGTGTAAGCAAAAACTCGTTGTCCATAATTTCAGTTAAACTTTCCCTATTTTCCGATAATAATAATTATTTTATAGAATTTCAGATCAGGGTCGGAGGCCCCTCCGCAAAAAAGACAATTGAAATCAAGTGATACAATCCGTTTTCATTCACCTTTCGTTTAAGAGATATTTATCATTTTTATTGAAAAAAAAAACAAGACAACGTAGTGCCCTCCATCAAGATCTGGCCGAATCTTGCATTATGGTCAAGGCGGACCCCAGGCCTTCGCGCGCGATATCATAACTGGGACATTAACGTCAAGATGATTTCCGGAGTTGTTTTTCTTTAGTGTAGTTCTCCTATTGGCCGAACGTTGGTTCTTTTTACGCTACATTCAGTATTATCCTAGTCGGACTCACTGGTTATGTCTTTTCCAATTGAAATATACATTTCATCTTAGTCCATACAGTTTGTTACCTGCAACCTAAATGCATGAATCGTAGATGTTATAGGCGACAGTTATCGCTTAACATCAGGTTGGTTGTCTACTAATTTCTCACTGCATAGTAAAATAAATAAGAAATATTTACTACTGTTGTACTGTTTTACAAAATGAACATTCCCCACAGCAAATGCGTCGCTCCGGCAACAGCGAGGAGATCAAGCGCATCCTGATGGACCTGGACGTCGTGGTCCGATCCCACGACTGCCCGTACATAGTGCGGTGCCTCGGCTGCTTCGTCACCGACGCCGACGTCTGGATCTGCATGGAGCTGATGGCGTCGTGCTTTGACAAGCTGCTCAAGAGGCTCCAGACCCCGATACCGGAACCGATCCTCGGGAAGGTCACGGTTGCGGTATGTATGTTCAGTTTATCGGAATATTGTTTGCGTGCGCAAACGTTCGCGAATGCTTCTTGAGCGAAATTTCGTAATCTGAACTCGCGAAGCGAACGATCCCTACAATAGACCTTGGTACCTCTGAGCTATCAACGTGCTACTTCTGATTTCAACAACACGGTACGTAAATCAAGTATTTTAAAAAATACTACAAATTTTAATTTTACAATTTTTTATTCCATTTTAATTAATTCGATGGACAATTTTTTTGAGACACTATAGACTGTGAGGGCGCCGTAGGTTATCCCACGTGATTTGTACTCGACAAGAAAAGTTCCACTTTGTAGCCCACCCATAAAACCTATGTCTGTTTATGCACAACCTGGCGCAATTTTGTCCCATACTTCGACTTTTCTTAGCGATCGTATTCACTTATCCTCTCGTATGGGTCTCCTATACCTCTAATATCGCTACAAAAGATTTTTGCTGTACTCAATGACGTAGGTTATCCTACGGAGTTTTCACAGTCTATAAAGTACTGGGATTCTGGGAAGCCTTTCTTACTGGTTACAAACCGGCGTTCACATCAACCATCAATCAATCCACGTCGCGAAAGCCGCCTTAGTGTACTCAATTTATAGTTAAAAAGTAAGAGTATAGTCATGATGCCAATCTGAAAGAAAGAAAGGAAGAAAAGACATTTATCACACACAGCACACCACGACAAAATATGTTACAATTACAGACAAAAGAAACATTAATAATTAAAATATCCAAAACAATACGTAGCCCATGCCACTGTCCCCCCCATCACTTCACTCTCAACATTCTTCATTCTTGTCATCTCCCCATAGGCGTAGGAAAGGGGGGGTGCCCACCCCAGAATGGTCTGGTGCCCACCCCAGGATGGTCTGAATGAATGTGCCCACCCCAGAATGACCCACCCCAGGATGGGGTGCTCACTGGCTGTACATTGAGTACATTGGCGATTGACTCGGATTCAACGGCCACCTCAGGGGCCAGGCCCCCCTGAATAATAGCCCTAGTTACGCTAATGCGATCTCCCCCCTTCCCGTAGACGGTGAACGCGCTGTCCTACCTGAAGGACACGCACGGCGTGATCCACCGCGACGTGAAGCCGAGCAACATCCTGCTGGACGAGCGCGGGAACGTGAAGCTGTGCGACTTCGGCATCAGCGGCCGCCTCGTCGACTCCAAGGCGAAGACCAGGAGCGCGGGCTGCGCGGCCTATATGGCGGTGAGTTACCCGACACTCGATTATATATAGTTTTTTTAGTACTAGAGAGCAGACAACCCGCCGGATGGGAACCGGTAACTGTCGCCCATGACATCTACAATGCCTACATTTAGATTGCAGGTAACAAAAATACAGAACCGCAGGTGCGCTGTTATTAATTTCAATTGTTGTCATGTTGATTGACTCTATTGTGCCTCATTTTTGCCTCCAAGCTCGAGAAGGTCGTGAGCATCCCAATCTAAGATCTGAAATTCTACCACGTTTCCAAATTTACGACACAGGTTTGTCTGGGCTCCAGCAACTGGATAAATATTGTCTCTGCCTACCCCTAACGATGACCCTCCACAACCAATGCTCCTACCGTATGGACCGCGTCAGACCTTGGCGAGACCCCCTGGGGCCCTATTTTCGATCCGCTCGCATCCACGCGAGCGGTCGCCATCAAATGCCAGTCATTTCTGTCTCTAGCAACTTACCCCGAGTGTGAAAGAGATATGTAACGAATGCGAGCGCTGGCATGTATTCGAGCAGTTAAAAAATCAGGCCCCTGCTGCCGTACCGCCGATCTCCGATAGTACGCCGCCATCTTGACCCAATTGAGTAGAGACCAATCACAGCCAGCCATAGCCAGAGCTGCCTTGTTGCGATTGGTTTAAACTCAATTGGATCAAGAGAGGTGGCCCGCATGTCTGTTTGTCTGCCGGATAACCTAAAAAAAAACTTGATTTGTTGGTAGCCGGAGCGCATAGATCCGCCGGACCCGTCCCGGCCGGACTACGACATTCGCGCGGACGTCTGGTCGCTGGGCATCTCGCTGGTGGAGCTCGCCACCGGCGTGTTCCCCTACAGGAATTGCAACAACGACTTCGAGGTGCTCAGTAGGGTGAGTGATATCAGTAACCGTCGGAGATGAGACGTGAGAATGACCCGTGGTAGCGCTAGCTGGTGTCTCAGCAATAGGGGCACAGGAAATATCCGGATTTGTTTCCTTGCTATAGCTGGCCTCATTTATCTCTAACAAACACTAATGTTAAAACATATTTATAGAATTTATTTCTATTTCCACCACCGCAGCAGCCATTCGTTCTGAACGAATAAATGAATGGAAATGAATGAGGTGTACGTTGGCAAAATAGCGATCGCCAATAATATCATCTTAACATCAATATCCCGGTTGTAACTCGCGCGCGAGGGGGCCGGGGTAAACTTTGACCATGATCCAGGATATGGCAGATTTTTGACCAGATGTCGCTTCTGAGACAGGTATAATATCATCATAAAACCCCATCATTGGCTGGAATCGTTCCGTCATTTTACAGCAGTTGTTTCGGTCCAATGGCATGCCAATAGTTTGACAATTGAGCTTTTTATAATTACCTAGTTAGGCATTTGACCGCCATCTTGCCGAACGGTGCGGTTGAAGGTGGAGCATGTCGTCTAAAAACAGCCTATTCACTCTAGCCTATTTCTGCGCCATTCCAGAACCATCTGGTGAATTTTGAAATCACGAAAACCCTCACAGCAACAACATATTATGCATCTCGTACTTATTTGTATTGTATTGTATTGCAGGTGATAGAAAACGAGCCACCGAAGTTGCCGGAGGACAGTAACTTCACACCGGAGTTCATATCTTTTGTTTCACAGTGGTGAGTTTTAGTCAAATAGGACTCCTCGTAGGAAATAAGTGACTTGTGGTGAGAATTCTGTCTTAAGAAAGGTCCATGGTCGCTTACCAAATACTATAGTATAATACCACCAGAATGAGTTGTCATATATATTATATGACAATTATATGTATATTATATACTTATAGGTCCCGGCAATCTCCTCGAACAAGTCACGTGACTGCACAGTAGCGACTTTAGATACAAATGTGGCTTAAACATATGAATATGAATATTGCCGGGACCTATACCGAGACATAATAATAAATAAATAAATAATCCATTTATTTCTCCACAATAACGTATACATAATTTGGTATGCAACTAGGTGCATTATTAAGACATTAGAACATGTTCGCTACGTATACATATTTGTGGGGACCGATTCCTGAACTAGGGAAACCTGTGCTACAGGTCACTATGTTTCCACCCCAGAGCAAACTGCCTTATTATGTTGAATTATAGAGATAAAGCAATGTGCAAGACAGATACAGAAGTATATCCATTTGACCGGAGATATCTTGTAAATTGTTCAGTATTTATACTATTAGAAATTTGAACTGTAACAAATGAAGAGAAATAAAAAATAAACCAAAGAACATGCAAGGAACAAACTTATTTAACACTGTACACAATAACACCAACGGAATAGTCAGTTACCAACAGGTGAGATGGCGGTCAAATGCCTGTCTTGTCTAATATATAACAAAAAGAAACTTCTCTCCGGCAGCCTAACGAAAAACTACAGACAGCGTCCGAAGTACGCTCAGCTACTTGAGCACCCGTTCGTGATAAACTCCGCGCGGAGTTCCGTCTCGGTGGGGGCGTGGTACGCCATGCTCCCGGGGGCCGCGGCGGGGGCTGCGGGGGCCCCCCCCGACCCCTCCCCGGAGCCCGAGAGCCCCGTCACCCCCCAGCTGACTCCCCAGCTGACGCCCCAGCCGACACGCAGCTTCGTCACCACCGCCCACCATTGGATGCCCGAACAGATCACGCCTACGCCCGCCAGGTGAGGAATTCGGGAGTTGAATTGTTTCAAAATTGTGGAAACGAGTTTTAATAAAAGGTTTTTAAGTAGATCTAAACTTCAATATAAGAAAATAAGGGAAATCATATTATTTATAACTTAACTCAAGTTAAATTGTAAAAAGAAACACATGTGAGTGTGACGTACTTGAACAATGACGTCTCAGTTTCAATATTTCATAGAAGTGATTTGTTTTGACCACTTTTGACAGATCATAAAGAGTTGCCGATTTGACATTTAGTCAACTCGCGCATTTAGAATTACTTGTTAATAGGGATTACAGGAGGCGTGTTCGTTGTATCAATTATCGGTTTCCCCATGTGACAGACATGACTTCGACGTCTTTTTTTCCATTTCTTTGACGTTAATTGATTATCATCATTTTGGACAACGCATGGTTGTGAATTACTTTGTGTTGACAGTTGTATTATTGAAATTAATTTAACGTGTCTGAAATAAATGTCCAAACAATGACTTGGAGTTGTAACATGAGAAATGAAATCCACTAGATGGCGCTACTGAGATTTGAGGTCTGATGTCAAAAGACCTCTCATTGGCAGGAATGAATTCGTCATTATACAGCTGTTGTTTTTGTCTATTAACACGGCAACTTGTTGTAATACTATAACTAATAATATACATAAATATGTGTAATAAAAACCTTTCTTGTCTCGTTCAGGGCGCGGTGGGCGGGCTTCGGTGCCGGCGGTAGCAGCTCTCAGCCGGCCAGCCTAGAGGCGGATCTGGGCTTAAGGCAATCACCCTACCCACGGCGCAGGTACGAATGCCAGGGGGTTATCCACTGCCCGTCAAAGCCTTAGTTGAGCCTCGTTGAGAGGAAGGGTTGCCACCATCTCCAGGCGGCATTAGTAGGCGATCTCCAACCCGCCTGCCAAGCGTAGAGATTATGGCAACAACCCCCTCTTTCGGGAAAGAGGTCTAAGGCTTGGAAATCGCTGTATTGCCATACAAAACGACAATTTCATATTAAAGTCGTTCGCTGCGTCGCATCAAGATTTGAGTCGTAATCAGCGTTACGCGAGTGCGCACGACTCATCTAGCCGGTCCATTTTCTATGACTTTATATGATTTTATATGAGTCCTTTATGGACTCAATCGGCGTAGGCCGCGCATCGTGCCAGCGCGGACATAAGCTGTTCGTGGTAGAAATTCTTGGTCCATAGACAATTCACGTACTTTCGATGTACAAAGGAGGCGTATTGGCGGATGATCCTACACAATCAGAGTCAATGTAGATGTTGGTAGAAATAGTCGAACTTCGAGCTGTCAATTTTCTACCATACACGCATCACGCAAGCGGAGCTGTCAAAGATGGCTAGACCAGCTGGTAGCTTTTGTTAGCGCCGCCCCTGACTGATATTTGGGCTCACAGGGAAAGTTAACACTTCCATTGCTAACTCAAATAACAGAGACGCTACAGCAGTGCTAAGTTCGTAACGCGCGTGTTAATGAGCAGTTTTCCAATAGGTATCTAAAGCATTCCTAACCACTCACTAGATGGCGCCCCGTCTATTTTATCGCTTGAAATAGGTTCTTAGCAAACAGGATATAAACACTGGGTACATTGTATTGGATAATATTGTATTTGTCAATAGTTTTCAACCATTTTAGAGGTTTTAATAATAATGGAACATAGCACCAACTTCTATAAATATTTCTTTTTACATTTCGTTCATCCTTTAACAGTTATGTTTATGACTCCCCTGGTGTTGCTAATGTCCATAGGCGGCGGTGACCACTTTCCATCAGGTGGCCCGCTTGCCTGTTTGTCTGCTGTGTAACATAAAAAAAAAAGGTATGTCCTTGTGTTCCAGGACGATAGACCTGTGCGCGTCGCCGCCGCCGCCGCCCGCTCGCCGCGTCTCCGCCGACAACCGCATCCGACCTTCGCCAGCGGTCAGTATTTATTATAAATGAATAAATAAATAAATAATCGTGGACAAATTCACACAGCGCCATCTAGCCCCAAAGTAAGCAAAGCTTGTGTTATGGGTGCTAGATAACTGATAAACTACTTGTATACTTTTTTTTTAAATACATACTTATTATACATAGAACACCCAGACCCGTAACAGAAATTAAAATTCATCGTTTCAATTTCTGCCCGGCCGGGAATCGAACCCGAGACCTCTTGCGTGGCTGACCACTGAACCACTCAGGTCGTCAAAATTTATAAGATTAGGTACACAATTGTAGGCGACATTTATCGCTCCTATAGGGAAACTCAACGATACTCGCATTAAGAGTACACGAACACAATGTTGGCAAGCATTCGCACACAGATGGCGCTGACCGTCCTACATCGCGATAGAGAAGTGTGGCAAATATACAACTTCCAACGATCAAGTGTCGGACCCACCCATTTCACCCGGTTTTCGGCATCTCGTGTCGGAGGTTGCTCTCGCATCCGATTCGGAGATGTCTAACCATCGCGTCTTGGTGTCCTGCGGGACATCTTACCTGACACACTATATACAATTATATAAATTGTATGATTTCAGCGGTGACATAGCCAAATCAAATATAGTATCACGAAATAATTTATTTTATTATTATTTTTTAAGGTTTACTTTGTTTTTTTCTTTGGGATTATAATATTTGAAAGGGTTTCTGAGAAATAGAAAAGTCATCGGCTCTTTTTACGTGTAAATATTATTTTCGAAATATTTACACGTAAAAAGAGCCGTCTTTTTTCGCGTTCCCGTTTTCTTTTAACCAGAACCTTCTCTGGTCTCAGAAAAATAAAACCCAATAGGCACTATACAAACCGTTTGGGCCAATTTACAGATAATCTAAAATTAACGCACAATTAATTTTTATAAGTATAGAATTGGTCTGATGATCTGTCTCTGTCCCCGCAGAGTTCTGGTAACACGAGTCCGCTGGTGCTGGCGCGATTCCAGCACCAGAGCCAGCAGCGACGTTCGAGGGTCGACCTGCACTCCTCGCCCAGGCATAGGAGGTACTGGAACCTTTTTGTGGCTTTTTATTAGGTTTTATATTAAATATGTTAAGCAGGCAAGCGGGCCTCGTGATGGAAAGTGGCCACAGCTGTCTGAGGTCATAAGTAATTGTTACCCTACCTCTTAAAGCCCGGGACACGTTGCTCTGGCAGCGAATAGGATATGGCCCCGCTGGATTGATGATGCGGTTTATCGGAATTTCCATCAAAATGGTTGAGGTACATTGGACCTTGTTAATATATTCGCGGAGTGGTGACTACTTCCCATCAGGTGGCCCGCTTGCCTGTTTGCCTATCGTACGTCATAAAAAAAAATGTACATTGAACAAGCAAAGTATTGCCACTGGTTTTTTTATTTAGCTCGATTGGCCACGCTAGATAGAAACACATATAGCACCACGATGAATATATCTGCCTGCATGGTCAGTCCTCTGTGAACAAAGCTAACATATATTTGACATGTTAGACACAGCCATAGATCCGGCTGTGTCTAATATGCCTAATATGCTGATAATTATATGAGCAACTATAATCTGTCCAAACTGACTTGTCTTATTTGGTTTAGAAAATTATGCATTTAAATGGATAATGTGCAGCAGTATTCATTGAAATTCATATTATATATGTTTTTTATATAATTCTCGACATCTATACACAATATACTTAGCGTGATTGATTTGGCAAGTCGTGACTTTGGGCATTGTTTGTTCACCAAATAAGACAAGTCAGTTTAAACAGATCGTAGCTCTTTCACGCAAGTTTGTCTGCGTGTAATTCTATTACACGGCGCATCGTCCCGCTTGAGTTAAAGTAGTCTATATCCGTCCCTAAATTGCCATTTCGCCAAGTTTTATCCAAATTTATTTAGTGGTTTAGGCGTGAAAACGTATCATACGGACAGAGTAACTGAATTACTTTCGCATTTGTGATATTAGTTGGGATAAATTGCTAAATAAACATAATTTTCCCCTCCCGCCAGCCTTAGCAAAGAGCACAGCGTGGGGCGGTCTCCCGAGCCGCCGCCGCGCGCCAGCCGCCACCACCACATGCTGGGACACGAAGGTAAAGTATGCCTGGCTTGGAAGTTAGTCGATTAGTTTGTGACAAATTGGTCGCGAACTGTGCGGTTCTAAAGGAACTTTTCGCCACGCACAAGGTTGTGGAATGAACTACCTGGAGAGGTTTTTCCTGGAGAGTACAGCATGGAGTTCTTCAAGAAAGAGGTAAAAAGGTTTTTACGAGGGGGTTTTGCAAACGTCGATAGGCTGCGGTGACTGCTTACCATCAGGCAGGCTGTAAGCTTTTTTGCCACCTTAGTGGTATTAAAATTAAGATATCATTTTCACTATTTATTATACATACATATACACTCACGCTCGTAGAGCTCGTCTAATCTAAAATGACGCGCCCCACTATCGCATTAACGCACACAAGCAAGTTTAAAATATGGACGCAATACATATACAAATGCCGTTGTAATTGGTCATTCAGTTGCCGGTGATATTCAAACGTAGGAGAACGCGTCGTTCATTGGCTCCCACACAGATGAAGTGTCGTTATCAATATTTGCACTCACACATCGAAATCAACTAACTAAGTAGTGGGGCGCGTCATTTTAGACTAGACGAGCTCTAACACATTGAGACTATTTATTATATTATTATGGGGGGCATGCTGGGTAGCTAGCTGAGATTTTGACGTTCGTTTGGACACGTACCTATCGTTGTGACGAAATGACGTGCAGTGTGTCCGCGTTACGATACACTTGGTTAAGTAATTATAATAATAAGTAATTATCTTCATAATTATCCAGTCTAACCCTGCTGCATGCCTAAGCTAGCTAGTATAGTGATGCTGCACTAATGCGGACACGGAATCATCTTCATCAGCAGCCCTCAACCATCAAATGTTTAAGCCAGTTCGAATGTTTGAGCTGATATGTAGTGAAGCTTTTTCATAGCAATGACGGTTTACGCAATTTGAAAATCAACGAGATGGCGGTACTGAGGAGTAAGGTCCGTTTTATTAGACAGAAACAACTGTGACAAATGACGAATCAATTTCAGCCAATCATAAGGCTTTATTTTGACAGCAGACCTCGCGTCTCAGCGACGCCATCTGGTGGATTTTATAATAGCGAAAACCCTCAGTGTAAAAATTATAAGTTAGTCTGTAAATACTATGTACTGACATTTTTGAGAACAACTAAGAAGTTGTAATGAATTTGTTTTCCCCACAGCCAATGGAAGTATGGAATTCGAGCCTCCCTCGGTGAACGAGAGGCTATACCCACCATCTCCTTTACTGCTCAATGACAGGTGAGTTTTATTCTTATTTCTTTATCATAGTGTCTACTTTACCGTGTATACCTTATTTGTTCATTGCAGTCTGTTTTTGTCACCTAATTAAACAGGATATGATAATACTATTGAACGCTGTGCTTGGAATTTATTCTAGAATCCTGCGCTTCGCTCTGCATTTTAAAATATCCTTGCGGATGGCACAGACAGGACAGGTCTTTGTGGAGATCTTTGGTCGAGGCCCAGCAGTGGGCGCCTTCCGTCTGATATGATGATGATGATGATGACAACTTGGCTCGCTTGTGATACAATTTCTTATTTACAATTTGATGTATTTTTTCTACAAACCAGGTTATCAGAGGGCCGTAGCCAAAGTCTGACGCGGGCGGAACTCCGGAACGGGCACCGCGACCCTCGTGACCTACATGACCCTCGGGTCCCCCGAGACTCCCGGGATCCGAGGGACCCCCGCGAGCTCCGAGCCGCGCCCACGCCGCCCCCAAAGCACCACCACGACGACCAGGGTAATTATAACAATAATATTATCCTATGACTGGGCATATTATTTCAATTTTGTTGATGCCATCGTGTACACGCAACTGTACTTGTACAGGTGGCGAGAATACTTTGAAGATACGTTGAAAGTTTGAAAGATATTTTATGTTGTTCGATTTTATAAATCGTATTCGTGCAATAATCCATTGCATTGCAGTAGGGTGTTACAATAATTTTGTGTATTTTATGTACAGTGACATCACAATATTGTATCTATAATTTGTTTTTCTTTTCAATAAAATTCTATTACAAGAAACCAACCGAAAACACGTCTAATAATATTTATTCTATCCGACACACAAACTGGGCAAATCCTCACCGGATATGAACATATCGAAAGCATTATTAGTTTTTAAGACTCGCCGTTGAGTTACCAAGGAGGGCAGCCAGCCTACGGGCCTTGCACCGACGACGCTGCGCTCGCCGCTCCGCTTATCGCTGCGGTGCTGTGGACCGCTTGTAGCTGTGGCCTTGTGGGGGACGCTATAAGGGTGGTAGGGCCACGCGTGCAGCGGCCGGGGTTTTGAAGCTCAAAGAGCCTAGTATGAACCTCATATGTACAAAATTAGAAAATAGCTTTATAATTATAACAAATACTGAAAACTATTTAAAAACGGTCTAAAAAAATTTGGTTTTTCATCCTCGCAAAACGGAATCACCGCTAACTTCCTCTCTGACGTCGTCGCTTCATATGTCGCTTATTTTTGAAGTAATTCAAAAATAGTTACTTTTCTATTCGTTAGAAAAAAGCTATCAAATAAAATAATAAGAAACATTCAGTCAACATGCCTATTGACAGTTCTTATCTATTATAATTTCAAGAAGTAGTCACAGATATTTACTTTAGTAGATCACAGGCTCGATAGATAGCGCCGTACTGGTTAGAGATCGCGACATCTGTCTATTTTTATTAGAAAACCAATGGACGTGAAATTGTTGAACTAAACGAAACTATACATAGAGAGAGGAATGAACCGCTGCTACCCGTCATGTGGTATGTGATCAGTCAATAAGCGTAGATTCAATGTTATTTTTTAAATGTCTTATAGGTTTCCGCTGCACGCGTCTCTTCCATAATACAATCAAAACACTACATATCACGCTTAAAGTCAAATCGAAATTAAAACCAGACAAAAATAATGGAAATAACTAGTACCTAGTTACCTAGTCTAAACGGAGATCTGAAATATCTTTATTTACGTGGCAACGACGGCAAATTGTCGCCTTGTATCCATTATGATCAATAGTAAACTTAAATCGATGTCACACAATAACAGAAATATAGGTACATAACCAGATTCACAATTTGTATATCTTTATTTACTTTATATTGTCTACAAACACCTGAAGAAACCACAAACCGCCACAGCTACAAGCTCTTCACGACACTTCCATGTATCATTTGTATGTTTCACGCCCCTCCCCTCACTGTGTTCGAGTTTCAATGTAAATACGTATAAGCCGGCGTGTACCAACGACACAGCACGCTGAAGGAAATTATTTTTAATCTTATTTTTATACCCCTTAGCATTCATATTTCATTGATAGTCGTTTGCTGTATGCTTCCAGGCATTTTTAATAAAAATTAAGGATTGAGGTTATTAAAATAAGACTCAAAATATTTCGACTTCCAAAAACATTTGCTGCACTGTGTCGCTGGGGGCCGTGGGATCTAAACAGGCAGACTGCATTTGAATTGCATGTCAGCTGCAAAATTAAAGTCTGGGCTACAGTTGATCGCAGTCGCTCTGCAATTGGCATGCAATTTATCAACTGCATTATAACGGCACAGGCCAATTACACATCGATTGCAACAGAGCTGCACCCAAACTGCAATGTTGCGGCAGCCATGCTAGTCAGATGTAGTCCGTTTGTTTATTCCCTTACTGGAGAGACCGCGATGCTCTGACGAGAGCTTGCACGCGTTGTGTGCTTCGCAGACACTCGGCTTCGCTGGGGCAATCTCTGTGGGGAGTAGACACTACGTTTCTGTGTTGCTATTGTAGAATGAGCTCTGATACTGGGGAATCACAATTATGCTTCTAACCCGGAGCGCACAAGAAAGCTAACTGGCCCTACTACTATGCTGTCATTGTGCTGAAAGTCCAAACGATTAGATGACGCATATGTCTCCTCGATAATATTCCATTGAAAATATACAATTAAAACGCTGGAGTTAGTTGATCACCTGACCATATGATCATCCATGTACGATATGGACAAAGTGGTCAGCTAATTCTTTGTATAAATGTATTAATGAGGGCTATCGCGAGTTAGAAATTCCACTAGATGGCGCTACTGGCATGTAAGGTTAGTTGTCAAAATACCTCGCGCTAT
Organism: Blastobasis lacticolella; assembly: GCA_905147135.1. Lineage (NCBI taxonomy): Eukaryota > Metazoa > Arthropoda > Insecta > Lepidoptera > Blastobasidae > Blastobasis > Blastobasis lacticolella. The sequence continues at coordinate 2,309,000 of LR990046.1, forward strand.
TGGCCAGAATCAAATACTCTAAGTTGGCAGGTGTATTTCAGCCAATAGGTCGGCGTTATTTTGACAGTGACAAGACCTTACTCGACAGTGGTGCCCACTGTTGCTCCAGAGGCAATTATATTCTTGGGTCTCTCCTAATAGATTGCTCATTCTACAATATTAGACTGTAGCATTGTTAACAGTTTAGCTCTAAGCTTCCACATAGTAAAGGGAAAGAGAAGATCGATTTTATCAAAGTCCATCTAGAATCTAGAGGGACACATATTCTATTGCCTTCCTTTTATAAGACACTGTCGTATATTGAATATCGAATTTTCTTTTGTAGGATCTTTATTATTTATTCTTTCATTTCTATTTAATACCTAAATACATGTATAGTTTAAAATTACTGTGACTCCTAATCTCTGTAGGGCTTGTAGTAAGTCTTCTGTTGTGAATAGTTGTAAGCAGAGTTAATAGGTACTTAAGCTGTTACTAACTACAATGTTTACGCTTCAATGTAATGTTTTCTTATAGAAGTTGTACGTCTTCCAGAGTCTGTTTACAAACATTTTTTAATGTATTACCGCATTCACAGAACATTTGTTAAATAGTCAATAAGATTTGTCGAGGGATGTAAAAACTTTTATAGCGTTGATCAAGGTTAAATAATGGAATGACATGAATAATTATCAACAAAATTTCGGTCCTATTGGCGTTACTCCGGTCAATTTTCTCATAATATGTGTTTGACTTCTAGTTCGGAGTATAAATTTAATTCCAAGGAGATGTTGTTGATGGTTCTCCACTCTCCAGTTTATTCACGAGTGGATACTGTTCGCCAGTAATTAGAACAGTGTACACTTGTGGCACTATTCTAATGCTTTCCTTACTGATTATCATTTTCATATATTATATGTATAAATACAGGAGATACATACAACTCTGTGTACCGGCGCATACAATAAAACTACACCGAAATTTAGGATTATTTGTATAGGGTTTTATAGGATAATTTATATGACATACTTGTTCTGTGAATACGGTACATACGCTGTGCTTCGCTGTCCCCCGCCCGACACTCCGCCCGCCATGTTGTCACCCGCCTCGCGAACGCCGACACCTCGCTATGTGGGCTCGTTGCGCCTTCAGTGCCTGCTTTCTCTAAGGTATCAGCTGCGACGGCGTACCGCAGGAGAGCCTTACTTTGGCCCTGGAAGGCTAAAGCGGAAAACTATTTTATTTCCATCTATGTAACCCATGTTAGCGGCATAGATTGCAAGCAAACTAGTGAAGCTACCAAAATATGTCGCTAACTTAAACCGAAAATTAAATCGTTTTCCGTTTTGAGCTAAAGTAACCTTCCAGGGCCAATGTAAACTTCTCCTACGGTGAATACAGTGCTGCGGCAGCGGTGAAATATATGTACGCAAAACGACGCTGCCTCAGTGCTGCACCTGCCGCTGCTACTATAGAGAATAGCACAGCTGATAAATATCTGATAAACGGAAAGTTTTCCCAATCAATGGTAGCAGTCCTGTGGGCCCACGTTCGGAGAATTTTTCGATACCCCTTTTTTTAACACCCCTTTGGTACCAGACGTATCGAACTCCGATGCGATCGAATTCCAAAGCGTTCGAATTTTGGATTATAATTGTAACATCCTTGGTGAATTTTCAATAACAGGGTGTTTATTGTACTAACATTGGGGATGGTATTGACAGCGTTATGGCCGATGGCGGCCTCTAGGGGCCTTGCGATCCTCTAGATGACCCATGATGTCACACACAATAGCTACAGTGCAACGCGGTATATAATGCACATCGGCTGGTTTCGGCTTCGTATTTACTCACACGCGTGCGACAGAGACGACGCTCTACGAAGCCCAACTAGCCGATGGACAATATTTACCGCTGACATCTGTACAGGCTATTGTAACCATGATCCAATCTGGTCAGGTTCCCCTGGCAGCAGGGTCATGCAGGTCAGATGTAAGTCGCTCCACTGTAATTACCTGATCGGCAAATCCTGGATCATGGTCAAGGCGGACCCCGGGCCCTCGTTCGCGAGAGCATAACCGGGACATTAACGCCAAGTTGATTATTATTTATCCGTACACAGTATTAGATGGTCATATTTGACGAACACTTTCTACCCGATGGCAGGGCTATATTTTGGTAGAACAAACCTGATGCTATAGGTAATGTCATTTTTAGAATTAAGATTGGGATTTAATGAAACTAACACTAAATTATAATATTTGATAGATAGAGTCATGACGACCAAGGTTTTGAAAAAACAACGGTCAACTCGAATGAAAAATCTTGATTTCATTACTAAAAGTAATGAATACATTTCTAACAAACAAAATATAACAATCACTTTTGGTACACAAAGGTCCCTTTCATATGTCAATGTCATCATAGTTCCATCTAACATGGGTAATCAAGCACATTGGACATCGATAACTTCTCAACACAACAATTGAACTTCTCTTATATTTAACTTATTTATTTTATTTATACTGTAAATAACATGGTACGCGACGTAACGAGCTTCCAGTAGCAAGGTGTTCTGTGTTTGTTTAACAACGGGCGTCACACACTCGCTTGCAATCATTGGTCTCCATGATGCGTCCCCCATCATCATTACATCGTTATCATGGCTTTGTACTTTCGCTGTTTGTGATATAACACATAGCAAGGCGCGTGGCAAGCGAGATACGAGCTCACCGCTTGGATTTGAGCGTGGACTTTCAACTAGAAGGCGGACGGTGGCTAATATCGTGAAGTAAGTTCTTTCCGAAAGGGATATTTTTTCCGAAAAGGCTACTAAACGACTTGCGATTAAATCAGTAGTTTCCTAAGGAAAGGTGGCGTCAAATGGTTGTATGCTTATGGCGCCGTACAAAACGAGAGACGAGAGGGAGAGAGAGACGAATACTGACCATTAAAATAAAAAGCTATCTTTGTTATTTCAAATATTTTATTTTCACTAATGGCTCTGTCTCATTGTGCTCCATTTACCGATATAATTATATGGTTGCCAAATCCGTCAACTAGCAATGTATCCTTCTCGTGAGTCTAACCTTGAGCTAGTGGACTTATACGTTTTATATATTTAGCTACGGAGCAGACAGACGAATTCGCTTCACATGCATACACCCGGCGACCCGTCAGTCAATCAACCTACTGACTTAATATCTAGAACTAGACGCCTCCGCCTCCCGCCATTACAATTCTCTCAATATCCACCAACCAATACCGTCCACGCGTCAAGCGGGGAGCTCGCCGCCTTCGGGCGGGCGCGGGGTCGGGATCGGGGTCGCGGGGGGTCGTCGGTGACGCTGGTGTGCCTTAGGCTGGCTGCACTCGCTGGCGGGGCTGGTGAAGCGCCGGCTCAGCGGCTACGTGAAGTGGCACCATGTTGCAGCGCGCGACCACGACAAGCATCGGCGCTCGCCGCTGCCGCTGCCGCACCACGCGAGGCACAGGTCAGTGAGAGTGTATTACTTAGTTCGCCTTCAAGGCTAGAGTGAATAGACTAGGTATGATCGATTTTCGGCCGCGTTGTCTTTTACCACAAGGTGAGATGGCGGTCGAACGCTAGGATCTAATAAAAAAAAATTGAGCCCGTTTTACCACCTAGTGATAAGATATTCCGATATCTGACATCTGATAACTTTGATGCCGATTTCGATTTGTACTAACAAAAAGGAGACGGCATAACAGATATTTGTCAATTAAGATATATGGAACTAATCAGTAGGTTGTGAAACAGGACCTAAGGCGCTTCTAAACGGGCAACATTTTTCCTGCAATATGTGATAATATGTAAAGCAGCTATATATTGCAGTAATAGTTGCCCGTTTCAAACTCTCTTAAGGTCACGCCCCTTTCTCGTTGGCAGGCGCAGTGAGCATCTCAAGTAGCTCGCCAACTAGGCTGTTCAGAATAATCTGACCCATCGGAGAATAACCTAAGCGACAGATGTCAGGACCTCCGGCAAAGTACCTATTCTCAAACATTTCTCAAACTACTGAAGCGTTTGTAAAGGAACAAAAACTGGCTTTCAAATACTTCTCTTATGCATTGAAGTCGGTACATCCGTTCTTGCGCTACGATGCCACAGACAGACACTTCAAATATAAAACATCAATATTTTTGCGTCAGGGGTTAAAATTGATGATACCAAGGTCCCGAATGTGCTCTAGTGCCCGAACAAACAACTTCTACTGTGGAACCAACTCTGAAATGGGGAAAAAAGAATCAGCTGTTTCATACAAAATTGAAAATGTATAAAACAGCCGTGTTTTTGGGATTGCCTAGCTGGTGCCATTGCAGAAGTTGTTTGTTATCACGAGCACATGCATACGGTACCTCTTGGTATCATAAATTTCTAATCATCCTAAATAAATAAAATTCCGTTCCATTTAGAATGACAACACACGACTAATGAACGCTCCCATACCTCCATAACCTCCCAAAACACTTCACCAACCGCAGATGGAACACAAGCGAGAGTTGGAGCGTGCCCGCGTCGCCGCTGCCGCCGCGGGCGCCGCCGCCGCGCCCGGCCGACTAGCCCTCCGCCCCCCGCCCTCCGCTTATGACTACAGGTGCTCACACTACAAAGGCTGCGAACGTCACTCGGACCGTATCTCTGTGCTGGGCCGTTTATATTGTTCCATAGGGCCTGTGGCGCGAGGGCGTCTGTCGAGAAAGATACTTAGTATGATGGTTCCTTTTTGTATAGCTAAGGTAGTGTTTATATCACTGAGGTGGTATTTATATCGCTAGGGTGGTACTACCACCTGATATCGAGCAGTTACAGTAGCGGTAGGCTAATTGCGTAACCCTGTTGCGAACAATTCTCTTATTTCAATGCTTGAAATTGTTATTTTAGCGATTACGTGTCATAGACTTTATAGGTTCAGTTCCTAACACAGTTCCTTTGCAATAAACTGAAACTATTAAATCTATCATACGTAATAACAAAAGTAACAATTTAAGTCATTGAAATCAGGTAATAGTTGGCAACAGCGTTACATAATTAGTCTACGGGGCTCTCACCTCAGCCCTGTTTTATTAATGCTACGTAATTGGAGCTTTAGATTTTATCGGCGATTGTTACTGCTATTCAGATGTCTACTCCTCTGTCGCTAGTGTTGCTTGATATACGGAAGAGGGCCTGTTCTGCAACTCCTAAGAGCGGGAGAATACTAGAGAAGAAATTGCAAAAGCTTGCAATGCTAGTAAATTCCTGATATTAGTTGTCTTTCTCGATAGAATACGTCCTCGAGTTACTAATGTTTGTATCAGACATAAATAGCCAACTTACATGCGTATAGCATTTATGTGTAACAAAACTTTAAATAATATTTTGGAAACTGCGCGATCTGCGGGCGTAGCGTCCCGTGTTCATACAATAATACAGAGTCTGTGATAGTTCTACGATTTGACATAGATGGCGCTGTTCTATGGTACTTGACAAGCGTTTGTTGAAATGGCATATCTGGAAGTAATCTTGGTCTTCATAAACACAGAAAAGTTCCTTATCGAATGGTGTTTATTTATGTCAAATGGTATCTTTTCAATTATTAGTCCCTTGTTTGTTACATAGACCCCATTGCTTGCTACATGTATGGTACCTGGGTAAGTCGTACACGATACAAAACCCAAAAGGTTAGAATTTTGCTAATTCTGGACCTTCAGTCCCCCTGGAGCGTCTTATTTCATTAGATCATGGTCCTCCCGATTAATCGCTTATCGTGATGACTGATGGTGCATCGTGTATAGGAGCTATTATACTACGGTTATTCGCGATAAGAAAATAGTGATTCATCCTTGTCCGCCGGCTTAGCCCCGCCCCACGACCAATCGGGAGGCAACAAATTAGATAGCTAAGTTCATAGTGACCAGTAGACGGCAGGAAATAATTCAAATGAATACCTCGCCCGCGCCTGTCGGAATATACTAGACTTATTTTTAATTTGAACATTTAATCCACTGTGAAAGCACCTTTACCTACTCACTATTTTCTTAACGCGAATGGACCATACGAACAATAATGATGGATTAGACACGTTACTATCGGTTAAGCTCGTGTATATAATACTCATTCTCTTTACTCAATGTCGATATTCTATCGTGTATTACTTTCCCGGATGAATAACTCGCCATTAAATTCAAAATGGCGGCATGCCCAATTGGTCTCTCGATACAATATTAACACGATATACTGTGCGAGCGAGAGAGGCTCACGGCCAGTTTATATCGTTATTCATTAATTAAAATTCGCCGTCCTTATCTATGGTGAGGTGGAGAAAGAGACGGAAAGAATTTTAATCGATGATTAACATTGACAAGCGTTTTAAAAACTGGGCGTAAGTTACAAGCTTTTGGGTGTATAAAATTTAATGTCAGTAAAAAATTGGTACTCAGAAAAATGTAATATTTACATTATTACGTTTTATATTAAATTTTGACTATTACCGCTATAGTTCGAGATTTGACGCAGTGAATTTATTATTAATTATTATTGTATAAACTTAAAATGTAATCGATTGAAACTTATGACGTTGACTGCTTAATATAATGTTAATGTAAACCGATTGGTACACCGTGCAGTATTAGATGCGATAATATTCTATTCATATACACGTTTTTTGCACGTTTAAAGTGAATTCTTGTTATTAATAGGGCGTTTTAGGCATATACTTCGAATGCAAGCGTATAGACAAGCTTGTCTTATTAAAAAAATGTTTATGGAAGATCTAGCCATGAGCGCTTGTTGTCTATCATTCTTATTATGATTGTAAGCAGTGAGATGAAGACAGACAATATATTGTGATAAAATATCGCCTCTGGTATTATAAAAATACATAATTAGTAAGCGAATGAATTTATTTTAAACTAATTAAGACAACATATTTTTCTTAACATAATAGGTAACATGACTCGTGAAGTTATGATTTTCTACCACATCATCAACGTCTCGCGGGAGATAAACTAGTAACAGACGCTCCGATTTGGCTGGAGCCGACCAAAACCGTCAGTTGCAGTCGATAGTAATCTTTACGTAGTACAGAATAAAGTCGGATTAATTCGGATGCGCAGGCGAGCAGACCTTGGTTGGACGTCCGACCACGCCGCACCGAAAAGCGACTGTATTTTATACTGCGTAAGGTTTATCAACTGCAACTAATAAAAGTAAAAATAAAAATATGTTTATTGCACTTTCTTCCAAGGCACAAAAGTACAAAACTTACAAGACAATAAATAACAAATAGAGAAAAACATAAAATATTGACCAAAAATTACGCCAATTGTCATTAGCCGTGCCATGGAGAAGTGCAATGGGCCGCACTCAGCATAATGCCACAGCTGACGCAGTGGCGCTGGATTTCAGTGCGCCCCAACTGACGGTTGGCCGGCTCCAGCCAAAACGAAACATCTGTTACCATAGATCGCAGCAGATTAACTTGACAGTTTCGTCTATGAGCCTCTTCATTCGAAGTTTATGATCGTAGCGTAGCGTATGGCGGTTGCCTGACGATGAGTTGAGCGAACCATTTTGTTCGTTATACAAAACCTTTTGCCTTATTGTCGGTGTAAATGATTGTTTATCGCAGGTTTCGGCTCGTGGCGACGGACCGACATATTTATAAAATAAAATTTAGTATGTCGATGGTAGGTCTAGGTTATAACGTCATCAGCAATATCACTCATACGTTCTAAGTGACATAGTATTATTGTATTGTACCATATTGTATATGCCTTTCGTCTGACATATGGCTTTTATTAGCATGTGTTTTCCAATCTTTTTATTCGTACGAGAAATAGCTTTGAATGTGTATTTTTTTAAGAGTTTATACTTGTTTTTACATTACTGTTATTCGTTTATTATATATAATTGTTTTGTGAAATGCTTTTATCAATATTTTGGTACGTCGCCACGGTCAACGTATGAAATTAAATTAGATAAAGTAAAAAATGTAACTGAATACCAAAAAGTTCAAGTCAAAAAAGTGTTTTTGTATAAATTGTAATTAGTGACGCCTAATGTTTGTGGCTATTTTTCGAGGATGTGCAGCTTTTTGGCGTATTCTATGAATTCTATGGAAGTTGGTTTAGCGTTATGGTGGTCGCGGACTCTGCGGGCTAACAGCTGATTGTTTTGTCAGCTCCGCCTTTAGAGTGTGGGACATCTATTGCGGTTGGATTATTTATAAAACGAACGGCAAAAGCTCAGATAGTGGTGCTAACTATATAGAACATGTCATCAATTTGCCTCAGTCAGGGGCGAAGGCCTACGATTTAGGGGATTTCTCGTAACTCTAGAGGAAAGACGGAGACGTCTCGTAGATTTTATAACTAATCTAACCAAAGGAAATTACTACTATTAGATAATCACACTAACTGAATTGTGTAATGGCGATATTGATTTGGTCTGATGGATAAGTATCTTACGTATCTAAGTTCCCCAGAATACAATTAGTGTGTTTGTTTGATGGTTAATTCCTATTTAATAATTTAACAATGTTCAATTCTTATTGTCATAGTTCAAAGCGTTCGATTGTACATAACTTGTAATATATTATTATCTATATTAATTTAAGTTTTAATATAACAACTGTAATGAAATCATTTATTAGGTGAAATTAGATTTTAATTTGTTTTTAATATGATGTAATTATTGTGAAGTGCGCTTTAGATCGAAGTTGTAGTCGGTAAGGGAGTTTGAGATTGGTACTAACTTAGGTGTGTGCGCGACTTTATAGCTGTGCCTGCTTTTGGGGATAAGATGAAGGTCTTCTTCGGGTGATCCATAGCTAATAAAATAGAAAAATGAAAAGCGTTCTTATATCAAAAGTATTTCGGTTAGTTGCTCCGTAGACACCTGTCAACAGCAAACATACCTGTTATTTGATCATATATATGGAGACTTGGTCCCAATTTTTGAAAACGCTTGCATACATGCGAGCGGAATTATAGCGATGTGCTATTTTGGACAATAAGCTACATTACTGCCAAACTTTCATTAAAATCTGTTTAGTAGTTTTTGTGTGAAGAAGTAACAAACATTCATCCATCTATCCTTACAAATTTTCGCACTTATATTGCGACTTACGAGTGACCTGTCCCACCCGAATCATGAAGAAGACTTGACTAGTCTGCTCATCGAATCCCCAAAAGCGGAGCGTTGCAGCCCGCGATCCATAGCACCAAGACTTACTAAAAGTTTGAGATGTATTCTGTAGATTTGTACGTATGTATAACTTGTATATTGGTTTCTCGATTTTAGTGTTTTTTCGACCAAATAATTAAATGATTACGAAAAAAGAAATGTATCAGCTTGAAAATATGATCACGGATCAGACAACGTCGCTGGGTATTTCTTTTATTTTAAAATTGTCTTTTATTGAGTTTTCGTAATCCGTAGGTATTTATTTCAAGATAATTTATTTTGTTGACAAAATTACGAAGTATGATCTACGTACTTACTTCGTTGGCGACCCAAAGTGGATCTTGGTCTCCAACATCAGAGATTGCCACCTCTATCTATCCTGCGCCATCTCTCGGTAGTGGAGGATGTTTAACCCGTGCGTGTCTTTCTGAACTTAATCCAATCACCAAGTAGGATTTAAAAGACCCACTATTTCGCTGGCTACGAAATCATAAAACGGACATCGATGAAATTGCGTTTTACTTGAAAGTTTTTTTATACTTTCCTCCCAAAAAAGCACGCCTGATGGAAAGTGGTCACTTCCATCTTTCGCAGCCTATAGAGACCCGCGACACCCGGGGGTCGCGATGTTTTTTGGTAAACTAATTTTCACGCATATGACACTCGGGAATATTGTAACTCTGTTCTGTAGTTTGCAACAAACACTTTTCCCCCTTATAATGAAATTGTCCGTGCCAACGTTGTCTGACCGTGAGAGTACAGCACTGCGGGTCCCACTTGGCTGGGCGGGGCGCGCTGGTCGCACCAGATTACCCAACAATTGGAAATTAGAAATTGAGTCGGTGAAAATTACAAAATTAAATAAAAAATACTAAACAAAGTAAATGTGTACTTTATTATTTTTGGCGAACTTGAACAGCAACGTCACTCATACATATTTGGCTTCATATGTATTATATTTTGATTTGATATTTGGTCAACTCGTGAACGGCTGATGACCGGTAACATGATTCAAATTTCTTTTTGTATGAAAAATAACAAGCACAGCTATTCTTTGAAATGGAAAGTCTTTGCAAAACGTTCCTTTTTCTCAATGAATACGCAGTCACTACAGTATGACATACTGATACATGTTATTAGAATCAGTAATGCGATAACCGCGGCGCCCCGGCTCCCAATCTAGTCAGCTCGCGTGTGCAGTGTATAGTTAGGACGAAACTATGTTTATATATGTATTAATTATGCCCGAAATCTATTTAATAAACAACGATTAACTTGTTTTCTCTTATATTGTATCATAATTATCGTCGCAATAATTATTTTAATTTGTATTGTAATAAATGCGGATCAAATTTTATGTGTATTGTTTTATTTGTCATCTCTAAGTTTATTCATATTTCGTATATTCATATAAGTTTATCAATCTGATTCAGTCGGTGGCCGAGCGGTTGGAGTATACGACTTGTGGGCCAGAGGTCCCGGGTTCGAATCCCACTCCGGCCATGTACCAATGACTTTTTTCTGAGGTATGTACATTAGTTGAATACTAACCGATGCTCTTATGGTGAGGGAAAACATCGTGATGAAACCTGCACATTCAGGCGCCTGCATGTGTAATCATGATCCAATCTGGTCAGGTTCCCCTGGTAGCAGGGTCATGGAGGTTAGATGGCAGTCGCTCCACTGTAATTACCTTATCTGCCAAATCCTGGATCATAGTCAAGGCGGACCCCGGGCCCTCGTGCGCGTTAGCACAACCGGGACATTAACGCCAAGATGATTTTTTTTATTTAATCTGATTCAGTCGACGGAGCGTCGGTGGCCGAGCGGTTGAGTATACGGCTCGTAAGCGAGAGTTACCAGGTTCGAATCCCGCTGCGTCCATTTACCAATGACTGTTTTCTGAGTTATTACATTAGTTGAATTCTAACCGATGCTCTTACGGTGAGAGAAAACGTGATGAAATCTGCCAATTCAAACAATTGAATTTGTATGTAACCATGATCCAATCTGGGCAGGTTCCCCTGGTAGCAGTGTCACGGAGGTCAGATGGTAGTCGCTCCACGTTAATTGCCTGATCGCCAAATCCTGGATCATAGCCATCATCTCTCTCAAACTAGGATAACACATTAGGAAGAAGCGAATTAAAAACCGTTTAAAATAAAATAGCTTTATTGTTTTACAATTAATAACATACAGATATTTTGTACATTAAAAGTGTTGATAATCAACAAACTAATTACATGAAAATGGACAGAAAACTTAGAAGAATAAATTAGTTGGCTATTTACATTGGCAAACTATAATGGCAAGGTTTTATTAAATTTTGAAAAACACAGGTAACATTACAGCATCTTTGGCAATATAGAATCTTTAATTTAGGAAAACTTAAAACCATATCCTAAATCTGACATTTCTAAAAAGAATCCTGGAAGACTAGAAGGAAGGCATATCTTTTAGGCATGTCAAATTTAGCAGTCGATTTAGTAAATTAACCTTTCTGGTAAACCAGACCAATTTTAATCTATACATATAATTAAAGACTTCAATCTTATTAATCTTTGGTGAAAACTAAAAAAGCAACAACTGCAACACATATTCAACAATTTTAAAACGTGAAACAAAATACAATATATCTAGTCTACTAACAATAAGTCTGTGTACGTATCCACACAATGACTTTTATAAAAAACAAACAATTTGCTTTAAGCCGTAGTTCCTCGCGATTATCTGAACACATCTCAAAAAAAGTATACGTAATGAACAAATATTATAATATGGTTAATATAGGCGGAACGCGGGTAAACGGGTAGTGGAAACCTTATGTTATCTACAGTTACGGAGCAATATTTCATTGTTATTATCAGCTGAAAAGTCTAAAAGCATTGCAATGTGCGCAGAACTTAAATAACAAGGTACTACGTCTAATTAATATGTCTAACAATAAGTGGTTAGAGTGTAAATAACAACCATATTTTTCAACAAGTCCCCTGGAGTGCGTATACAACTCAATTCACAACAAATCTTTCACCGTACAAACCAATATTAAATGTTAGAAGCAACTCTCTGACTTTGTAGAGTACGAGGTTTTTGAAAATATATCTAAACAAATGAAGGAGCGTTTTTCCTTCTAACGTCTAATAAAAGAAAAGTTTAATTTTTGGTCGAGCTGAAATCCGCAATTCTAATAGGTGTTTAAATTATTAACGATGGTAAAGGTTACCCTCTCCACCAAGGCTATTTCGGTATTGCTCATTAGATATCATTACCATTAAATAACAGAATAGAATATCGCTTCACACTTATAGTCTCACTCTAGCCAGGTAAACCTGTGCTATATCTACACACAGGTCCTCCATAAATAAATCTAATACAATTATTTAACTGTTAGACTGAGAATCGAACCCGGGACTACGTTGTCCATAGTACACTGGCACATCTGCCTTAGCACTACACCTGTAGGAAAGTATATAAAACTAATTTAAAACAAATTGTCGTGATTTTTAATTACTAAATTTCGATATAAAAATAAATATGTTTTAGATCAAACTACATCTACATCGTTATTGTACCTATTCATCCAATTTAGGAACAATTTATTAAGTATATTCGTCTTTCGAGGTGGTTCCCACGCTTCAAGACTCAGTCAGACTCGGGTTGAGCGCCTAGAAAATTACAACAATTGAAAAACTGTTGTTGTGTTTCAAAGATCACATGCCTTCGATTTATATTTCATAACTACGACAAGTGCTTCCTATACAATATGCCATCTAATTATAAATTATACATAAATAATATAAAAAACCTAAGTACATATGCCATTGAGCATACATTTGAAATTCATACAAAACAGTTCCGACTCGCGATCTCGACTGACTAGCGTTGTTTTTAAGATAATTAATTAGTTGAAGTTTATTTTGTAGAATTAGGTACACTGGATTTGGATATGTCGTTAATATTGTGGGATGCGTAGAGTTCTTACGCTATTTTAGAACATGACCATAGAACTAAACATGCGACTAAATTCTTATAAATGGGCTCACCGCTTCAACACTATCTATCTATCTATATTAGCCCGAATCATCCCACTGCTGGGCAAAGGCCTCCCCCGATTCCTCCACTCTTCGCTACAACACACCAAGTTTAAATTACCCAGGTTTATGCTGCGCTTCACATTTGTTGTAGTCCCCTTTACCCAAGTGAAAAACAGTCTACTGTAAGTAATTAGTCTAGTCGCTACTAAGGCGTCTGACCGTGCTGAAAAGCACTTTTGGAAATGTCGACGTGAATTGAGCAACTATAACTATTAATACTCTGTAGAAAGTTTTAAAAGACAATTTTCCCTAAAATACAATATATTAGTGATTTGTCCACTAGGTGGCGCTATGATAATAGTTGTGATCTGAAATATAAATACATGCAACATCGGCATTCAGCATCATCATACCTATTCACTTTAACAATCAGAAGCCGTATTCACAATGATTCGAAACCGTTTCCGAACGATTCGACACGAAATTCGTGATCGGCGAGTCCGTGTCGATAATTCGAAAACTGTTATTCAGAATCCCAATAGATTCCACGGAAACTCTACTCTCTATAACTTATGAAAATTTCATCAAAATTAACTGAAACCACATTTTCCTAAGAACTCCTTTGTCGATTCCGTATCCGAATCCGATTTCCGAGCCATTGTGAATACGGCTACAGCAAAGATGTACCTACCTATTATTTTGAAGTGAGGGAAACAACGTAGGTAGTTGATTAAGGTTGAATAAGGATGTGTGAACGTGCTGCCACATTAGGAAAAATATCATTTCTAGCTAATCATATTAACTATCACTGCTCAATGATGAAATAACTACTTGAAATAGCAATGAAATATGTATTTAATTTAATAATTGACATTAAAATATTTACAGTTATAATAAAAATACCTATACATTAATACCTAAGTTTAAAATAGCAAAAATATACACTAATACATATAAAATAATACTAAAAATTAAAAAAGTCGTCCACACCGCTGTCCCCCGGAATGGTGCCCAGAAAGCTGGCTGCGTTGCCTCGTTGAATAGCGATGCTAATCCGTTGCCCGAGGAACGAGCCAGCTCTCCGGTCACCAGTGGTGTCATTTAATTTTATGGAAAGTTCTGCAAAGAACTTTTTCGCACCAGGGCCCCACGGTCCCAACGTTTCCACCCCAAACGGCTGAAATACGAAGTCTTGCGCTAGACTTACGTATTTCCTCCGCTTGAGGTCTTCCGCAGCTGACGCCGCAGCCCCAGCGCAGCTGCCAGTGGAGGCCACATGCGAAGGCGCCAGTGTGTCCACACATGTAGCGTCCCACACCAGCGCCTTCCCACGCTGCCACCCAATGAGCGTCATGCCGTCGGGCCTCTTGCCATCGTCACGTACGGTACCTTTCGGCTCTAATACGGCCGGTACGTTGACGGTGACAAGTGCCCTACGAATGATGTCATTGATTGCCGCGTGCCTGGAGATTCGGCCTGCGCTGCGGGTACACGAAAGACCGTGGTGCCCTAGCGGATCCACAGACGCACCACAGGTACAGTAGTGTGGACGAACCAGATTGACCCCCAATCTTATACCCAAACATATAGACAACGATAAGTTGTCCAGGACGGTGCCGATATTCGAGGAGGGGACTGCTTGCAGCCAGAACCCTGACTCTCGCTCTGTCACGGCTAGGAGACGAGCCCGTTCCGAAAGGTTGGCCGAAGAAACTAATAAATCTTTTAGAATTTTTTTGCATAAAGGCTCGTCCCATAGCCGTTGATGAATCGGAGACTCTGGGAGAGACTCATTCGGACATATACTCATCCAGGCTTTTTTAGCATCTGTGCAGCAAGGACTGTCTATAAAACTTGTGTGTGGTCCTAGGATTTTGCTGACTAAATTTTCGGTGCTATGAACAGATGATAAAAAAGCCGGGAGAGAAACACTTGAAATTTTGCGCACTCCAATTCCGCCTAAACGAACTGGAAGCGAAGCTTGGGACCATGCTCTTGAATTAAGATCTAAATTTAGAATTTTGGAAATTACTGTTCGAATGTCATTATCTAAAGGTATTACTAAATTATCATATCGCCAAAAAGGACTGCATCGTAAAAAGTACATAAATTGCGGGACGAAAAGGCAGAAACGGAGTAAAAATAGGGCCATGTGTGATTTTATTTTAAGTAGTTCTTCAGTATAAATTTGGAATTTTAATTGTTTTTCAAGTATAAATGGCGGGACAGACTTGTCTAAAATGGGGGCACCAAGAAGACGGAGAGTTTCTTCACTTAAAATTTTGATTCCTGGGGCCTTTGAGTCAAAATTTGTTATAATTTCAGGTTTGTTGATCAAATTTGGGTCCAAATAAAGCTCGCATTTTGAAAAATTTAAGGAAAGGCCGATATTTTGAAACTCAGTGGATATAATTTCTAGATCATAAATATTTATATATAAAATGAAATATTTATACTTTTAAAACGGCGACGGTTTCAAAAACAACGTCCACTTAAGTACCTATTACCTACAACAATTTTAAGTGATCCTATTCAGACACCGTTCCTATGAAAACTGCTATTTAAGAATAGTTTACAGCAATTTCTAGATTGAGTACTTGAGTAGATTTATGATAATTATTGTGTTTTTCCTAAAGTGGCAGCACTTTCAGAGCTCCTATGGCCAAGGGTTGACTCATGTTGTCAGCACGGAGTCGCGTTTATGTATTATGTGCTGCTGCGTGCTATAGTGTATTGCTGCGATATGCTTCGGCGTACGATCGCGTGCTTCCGCGTGCTATCGCGTTTGCGTGCTGTCGAATGCAACAGCACGGCAACTTCTTATTTTTTCACGCCCTATCGTTTTCGTTCGTTATTTCCTTGAGCAAGAAACATAGCAGAAGTGCTATCGCGAAAACGGTAGAAAAGGATACAGCATGAAAACATGCGACTGTGAACCCATGTTGAAACACATACGTAATGTTAATATTGCATTGTTATTATTGTTAGTTTTGTCTGTAAGAGACAGAAATTGATCCTACATTCTACTTAGCTTCTCAAGCTCTTATTTCGACTACTAATTATCTAATATTTAAGTAAGTATCTATACAAAAATACGCACAGCTTTTCCAAGTGATCAATCAGTTCTTTAAACGTCCACGCTTGCCCTTTAGGTACATTCTCTATTCTCGATAAATTCACATAAAAAACCATTACAATATACTTTTATAATTTAGTAAAAAATGACTACTAACTCAATTCCATTATAAATACGAGTAAGAGACGAGAAACAACCTGTTTTACTTCTTAGTACAGTCGAGTTCATTAATATGTGAGCATTGCCAAGGCTTCAAATATAAATGTACATGGAAGGGTACTTATATATCTGAGCAGATGTACATATGTTTGATTGATGAATCTGCTCAGATATATAAGTACCATTCCATGTACATTTATATTTGAAGCCTTGGTAATGCTCACATATTAATGAACTCGACTGTACCTATCTACCTAGTGTAGTTATAAGTTACGGCTTTTGCTGGCACCCCCTGAGACACAATTGAAAACAGAGATAATACTCTGTGAGGCTCTCTGGAGTTTCATTCAAGCTAATGAGTAAGAATAATACCTAAGTATACCAATAAATTGCGCTAGCTTGTAAGTACGTCATAATATTTAAAACTATAGGTAACTAACAGGTATTATTTTCTACTAATGAATGCATTATCATGTCAGCCTGCTGGCCTGTGCTCTCCCCTGTACTGCATAGGTACATACCTACCTACCTAGAAAACAGAAAGGCACCTACCTAGTAGGTATCGTGATATATTTGCAATGTGCACTCAATTATACGAAGGGTTGTTCTATTAATCATACATAAGTACAAAACTTAACACGCTTTTTAAATTACAATCACAAACAAAATCAACTACTACACTTATAATGAAACGCCTTCCACTTAGACAATAGTGCTTTCCATACCTGCGGCTAGGGGCGGTGTTGTTTGTCACACAAACTATGCTATACAAATAACTGAAAACAACTGTGGATACACAAAAAACCGGCAATAGAGCCAATGCCACTAAACCAAAAATCCTATACATAAGTAGGTATGCCCGGTACTACAATACCTATTCCTGGTACTCTATCTACATGCTTCAATATCATAGTATCTTCACGTTACTGCCGGTACCGGTATCCAGAACCTAGTCCCACCGAGAACGTTGTTATCAGATCTTCCGTGCATGTCAGAGGATAGAGCACGATGTTAACGGCAGTCAACGCCTGCGTAAAGTATGAAAAATACAATATCGACAACGATAAATAGTGATGGCGGAAAAAAGAACTAATATGCCGACAATAGGAGCACTACATGGACTTATTAGTTAGATAATACAATAATAAGAGTCCATGGGGCACTATACCTATTGAAGAAAAAACAACTGACGGTCATTATTATCGTTGCCGCGCTCAATGGGAGGTTTTCAATGGCCGATTAAAAAGAAAACATAGTTCTAGGTGGCGTTGATTAGATACAACTCTCTAAAATAAATCAAAACGAGATCGTTAAATTTCTAAAAATGTAGATTTCTAGCATATTTAGTCGGAATAGATACTAAAACTAACGTATCTTTTCACGAAATATCGCCGAATAACGTCGGCCACCCAATTCCATACTTGAGAATCCTAAGCAATGCCATCTAGCGAGAATCGCCGAAATACTCTTCTTACTTTGTAATCTAGCTGTCAGAAAACCGCCCATTGTTTAGTCTTTTTCTATTGAAACTGGATTGAAACGCATAGATGAGGAACAGTCCTCGTGGTGCTGTCTTCCGTCAACAAGCCTCTTGGAATACAATTGGCTGGTTAATGCGGGCGGCCCCCTTTCGCTCGCTGCGGGCTGCCCGGAGTCGCGGGCGCAGCGACGCGGGCGTGCGTCGGAGTCTTGTCGCCGCTTCGCTTCAGGTACTCGGATATGTGCTGCACAATCAGGTCTATCGCCACTGTAAGGTTGGGTCACGGTTAGTACGGGGTCGGTGAGGCTTCCCCCCTTCATTCTCTTAAATGTAGGTACCTATTAAGGTATATTATACTCGTATGGTTGACCGGTCACCAGACGGCAATGTTTCCAGAGGGGACATTGCTTATTTCAGTAAATAATGAGCGAAGATCTCTAGGAGAGGCCTGTGCTCAGCAGTGGGCGTCTTTCGGCTGATATGATGATGATGACTAAGCGAAGGAAGCGGCACTGGTATTATGGCAGCATGCTTACGAGACCAAGGTTAAGCAACGTTCGCATGGTAGCTGGATGGGTGACCGTTTCGTACTTTGAGGCTAGTCGAAGTTCAGCACCGCAACGAGCTCACCACGCATTAGGTGTGCTTTCTAATATCTTTGGCGTAGGTTGACCAAGGTCATTTGCTGGGAACACAAAGACTGGTTGAACCTCTCGTTAGGTGTAATTTTTTCTGTGGGTTGAACAGTTTTAGCGAGCAGAAACACAGAAAAGACGTAAGACGCAGACACAGCGCCCGTTCAATTTACTTTCATACTAAATGTCGCGACGCAAAACATACAGAAAAGACAGGGCTAGGACGGGGCGAGGACGCGTCGCAGACACGACTTGAAACACAGAAAGGACGGGGCACGGGCGAGAGCGGGGGTGCGGGCGGGGCGCGGGAGTCGGGCCTCGCCCGCAGCCCTTGCTATCCTTGTCTTGCCTACGCTCTTGACTGGTCAGCGACGGCGCCGCGTCCGTGCCCTGTCTTTTTGGTATGTTTTATGTCGTGTCCGCGTCCCGTCTGTGCCCTGTCCGCGACGTGTCTGCGCCTTTTCTGTGGCCGCTCGCTTAGGCTTCGTGACAGTATTTTTTTATTTTATGTTTACTTATAGGCATTTATAAAGTAGTATAGAATTAAACACGTGATTTGTTGCAATCGCTTTATTCAATGAAGAAATCGTCGAAATAAACACAAGAAAGTAGGTAATAAATTGCACACTTATTCTAACATTACATGATTTTAACTTAAACCAGTAAGCACCAGAAGATATAATGTACTTGTGCTACCTCAGAATGAAACAAACACTGAAATTGAATTTAAAATATATCATAACTTAGGACAAGCGAAAATTAAGTTGTAAGTCAATAAAAATACTAAATATACCATCATTAATCAACGATCGACATTCCATTGATTTACTTACAATATTGGTTGTATGTAAAAAAATACTACAGAAATTCATAAAAAAAATCATAGGACAGGGAACTAAAAATAAAAGTAAATGCCGTAACATGCGGAAGCACGCTGTAAAACTTTGTTTTATCTAAGTACCTAGTTCATATTCACAATAACTACACATTAAGTAGATAGGTATACAATTACGTAACATTTTATATTCTTTTTTTTTGTATTTTCTTATATTCAATAGCTAAATTTTATCACATTCATCGACTGATATACATTTACAATGCTAACTGCTTCCAACCAATACATAAAAACGTTTTGTAAATAGTTAATGGGGGACAGGAATAGGTTTGAGTTTTCAAGTGCATACATTTTAATTTTTTTTTATTTTACTTATTGTGTATGTGGTTTTCTGACTGTGGCTGTATGGTCAGAAACAGATGCGTAATTTTTTCTATACATTTAGTACTAATACAATTTAAAATTTTTATCACACAGATAATTAGGAATTATTACATGACAGGTAGGTCAGTCAAGGAATCATAATCGTTAGTCTTTTCATAGAAATCAGTCTGTTTCAGGAGAAAAAAATGGTTTTTTCTTGTTACAATTATTGCACGAATACTAGTGTTATGGCCGTTTTCACTAAACTTAGAAATCGCCTGAGTTCTGTTTTAACTAGTTACCCAATTAGCAATATCTAAATTGTGATAAGAAAAAACTTAGCCGATTCTTAAGTTCAGTGAAAACGGTAAACAGTCTCTCTATACCATAGCACAAATTAGATCATAGTACTACCGTATAGGTCTTAGTTGGGTCCAATTTCCCGAAAGACGACGAACTTTTCAACTTACGCTTTGTGGGCAGCGTATATTGCTTGGGAAATTGTGGAAGATCTCGTCCACAATATCTCAGTATCTTCAGACAAAAGTCTTTGACCAGTGTATTTTGGCAGTGATGACATATGGGGCAAAGCTGTGGTGCCTCATTTGACAGTTTAAGCTTACGAATCTTTCAGACAGAGCGGTCACGCGTTCCACGTTCTCGTTGTGTTCGAAATTGTTCTAGTCTGACCGCCTGCTGTGTGCTGACGCGGTCTGACCGCCTGCCGTGGAGGTATGTCTATGTAAATCTAAGACAACGACCGCAAAATGCGAGACCGCGTGACCGCTCTCTGTCTCAAAGATCCCTGAGCGGATGGACCTTGCGACAATTTGCAACTTGGACATTATGCTACCACTGGACATTTTGCAACTTGGACATTCAGCACCTAAAGGGATGGACAGAGCTTTTCTCGGAATTTCCTGTATGATAAGTCAGGAATGACAATTTCAAAAAGGGTCTTGAGGCGATACGTACCCGCAAGCGCAGCGTAGGACGGCCTCCTACAAGATGCCCTGACAATGTCATAGTAATGCGTCTTTTACACACAAACATTTTCGAGAATAATGTTGTTTTCTTTATGGAAATGCAATGCCATGTCCGACTGGCTCAATGTTCTGGCTTTGTGGATTACTTACGGCGCTGGCTCAGCAACCAGGCGATGGTGTATTGTCCTAGCAGTTTTATTGGCCCTTGTAAAAGACGCATGAAGGACATATTGAGAAATAGGCGCAAGAAACACAAAACTAAAAGAATACAATAGTCATACATCGTATATATACAAGCGTCAGCTCAATTTCATTATATAACTTTGAGCGTAAAGAATTGCAATTTATGTAAAGAACAGTACCTATAAGCTTAAAAGAGATATTACAAGAGTTTGTTTCAAAATATCAAATTATATTCCCGAAATAACCGGGTCTATTGCTATATGTTTGGTGCTACAATGCTGTGGAGCCTACATCTGTATACATATTAAAAACCCTGCATTATGTGCGATCATTAGGAGGTATCGCTAACTTGTTATTACACTGGGCTAGGAAAATTAATGGGAAGTGAAAAAATTCTATATAATATGTTTTCATTCGTTCATTTCTCGAGCAGGGGCCAATCTCCAATAGAACGTCGCCATTTTGGTCCAATAGAGCCTATCCAGTAGAATGGACTGAAATGTGCGATTTTGAACGACATGGCGTTGGTTATACTCTAACTTCATGGGAGTAGATTTTATGTTTCGTTCTACTAACATATTTTTCATGCTTTATAGTTTTTATTTGATCTCGTTTTATAAATAATATTTGTAATAACATTGCAGAATACATATGATGCACTCATAATAACACAATATGAAAATAATCTGAAAATATTCTATCATAAAGTTCATTAGCATTTTATTGAATTTAAAAAGTACAATGTTTTAAAATCAAAATATAAAACGGATACTTCTCAATGGCATTCATTTTATTCATTCTGACCGATACTGAGTTAAGACGGTACCGATTCTGTGACGTCATTCTACTGGTTAGGATCAAGATGAGATTCGGCGTTCAATTGGAGATCGGCGGTCCCGGACTTTGTAATTAAAAGTCTTGTTACTAAATGAAATTGTTTGGTATTGTAGGTTTTAACTATGTACTATACTGCAAGCGTGAATCACCTTTTAAAGTTTACGTAACCAATTGACTAATTCTAGGAAAAAGAGTAATATAAATTTTCCTATCCCAGTTTTTGGTAAAGTGTGGAACACAATTTCTCCTAAACTACTAGTTTCGTAAAAGCATCTCAGCCTTATGGACACATACATATTACATACATGTATATAAAAAGAAATTTGGAACTTACCTAAATAATACACAGTGCAAACAAAATTGGGGCATACAATCCCAGTTTACATTTTTTAAATGTTTGCATTAGTTCCTTAAATACTTTCTAATATTGCCTGTACTGGACGTACTAAACATTAATATTTTTAATACGAGACATCGATAAACATGAATTAGAATATAATTACAAATAAAAAACTACCGCGCTTCTTGAGGGCTAACACGAGTTCCAAATTCCACCACACGGCGCTACTAGCGAGATCTATTGTCAAAATCGTCGTGATATTGGTCAGAATCACACGCTTGAAGGATTTTAGCCAAGTGTGCTCCCTGATCAATTTAATCTGGACAGCTTCAGGGCTAACTGAAGCTGTCCAGAGAGTCGCAGGTTCCAAGAGAGGCATGCTCCATCTTCGGTCGCATCGTCACTGACCACCAGGTGAGATAGCGGTCAAATGCATGGCTAGTTTGTATGAAAAAAACAGCGTTATTACAACCTTACTTGACGGTGGTGTGGTGGCGCCAGCAGGAATGTTTCCTGGTACAGAATAAGTATCAGGAACAAATATTAACAACGTAATTAAAATTGGTTAATAAATAAAAGAGTGTCGTACAAGCTTTGGATCCATCACAGACCAATATCGCCCTCTCTAATTAGAAATTTCAAACGTAATGTACGTATCTTAAACGTTACATTATTTTTAAGTTATTAAAAAAGTTGATTTGCTTAGCTTTTCGTTAGCCTCAAATCCTTCAGAAAAATTGATATTCAACATCCCTGGTAGCCCCCATTACGTAGATTCATAATGATATTATTTATAATGAATTTATAAAGAAAGTATCTTCCAGATATTGTCCAGCACAGGCTTCTAAATACATTGACACACGTTGCCTAAATATACATTACAAGGTAATGGTACCCATAACCAAATTCGAGTTTGAAGCGAGACTTCTGTTACAAACAGCCAGTATCATCCATTTAGGATATGACGGTGTATATTATAACTTCTTCTATATATATTTCAATACATTTTGAGACACAAATTATCTTATAATGACGCTGTTGGGAAGCCCAGCATCACGACAGGCATTGTCTAGCGCGATAGAGCGAGATAACTCTAGCTAACTCTTTCGATTTACGTTGAAGTGAGCGAGACACGAATTTATACTTCGCGCGACAAAGCCCGTCATGGTACAGAGGTAGTAATTTATTTGTGTGCCTGAGTTAGCTTCTACAGAGGTCTGTCTCTAGGTGTATATAATTTGTTTCAATATAAATTTATACAGAAAGGTTGACGACATACATAAACAACATGTGTACTCGTATGGACCCCACGTAGGAGGGTAGGAGCAGGCAGAGTATGTTGAGTCCATTTGGACTTTAGGTTTGTATCAATAGTTTCAGTTTTAAGTAGGTAGATACTATAAGTAATATTTTATTAGCAAATAAATAAACTTGCCTGCACCGTCATTGGGTCATTGAATAATAATACATATCACACAAAATAAGTGCTGAACAAATGTGTTTTTATTCTCGGTCTCAATATTATTAATGGAAAATATATGATTCTGGAACCGCCAAAAAGATCTATAATAGTATCCAATAGTGAATGTTTCTCGTTTGAGGGTGAGAGCAATGGAATTACAATTTTATTACCTCCACATACGGCTGAAATTAGTACAGCAACATCAAATCAAACTTGTTTTATTGCACTATGCCCAATTCATCCGTATATAGAGTACATTAAGTTGCATTTCGATTGATATTTTCGTTGACCAGTACTTTCGTGTGGAAATGAAACCTTTGAATACCAGTGTCCTATGTACTACTACTCAATGACGGCCTACATACTAAACGTCAAATCGGTGTCACTCACAGAAGTCCCGTACCGAGGCGGCCGCTAGCTATCGACTGAGGGTGTCTTCAGAGCTGCCGGACAGCCGCCGGCCGTTGGTCTCCTCTTCCGGATGGCTGATGCTGCCATTCGGCAACTTCTCACTCTCGGGCGACGGTCGCTTCTTGTACATTATATCCCATATGTGATGAACGATCAAGTCAATAGCCACTGCAACAACGGACAAACGGGATCTTAACACACGCACTGTAGCAGCTACGTCAAAGACCATAGCCGCCGCAAGTTACGGTACGAACGACCCGGTACGGTTGGCGTCTGAACGGAGCGAACTAGCCGTGTCTCACTCGGGCGCGGGTGGGGGTGCCAGCGTGAGTGAGACACCACTATTTCGGACTACGATATCAGATTGCACCCGTAACGGGTCGGTTGACTAGTGCGTTGCAGTGGCTATGACCTTGTGACACTTACCTTTGGGGCGCGAGTATTGTTATGGTTCACTTTTAGTTCAATATTTAATTTAAAAGTTGAAAAGTTTATTTTTAAATGAGTTACGTAGTTTTCATTTGCGGAACGGCACCGATAAAGTATCGGTCGCGACGCGGAACGCTGTGTTTTAATAACAACGGAAAATGGACGGAAATGATAAGCCACTCACCCAGGTTGTCGGCGCCTCGCGGTATGATCACGTCAGCGAACTTCTTGGTCTGTAAGGGAGAAATGCGTTAATTGCAGTATTTGCAGTACGAAAAGGCGCTGTCCCATTTGGCAACGGTCCTGCGACCATGGTCGTAAGACGGACGTCGTGCGACCAATAGGAGACCTCAACACCGCCGCAATTAGGACTGCACCAAAAGTTCAAGTAATGTGTCGGATCAATGACGATCAAAAGATGGTGGTGAATCGGCCGTCTAGAGGGTGACTAGGGTGAAAAATCCCTCGTTAAAAAGTCCTTTGTACGTAAGTACGGTAATATGTTAAATCGTCTGAGGGGCAGAAACTCATTTACGACTGAGGGAGAAAGTGAGACAGGACATTTCCTAGCGCCGTTATGTAAATTTATTAATTTCATACACTTATTGCTAACAGAGTTTCCAATCGCAATAGTGTTTATCTCCATCTCTAAATGACCCTCATAGTAACTGTTATGCGACGACAGCGCGGTAAAGGAGAGATGGCGCCCTCATTTCATGAGCTGCTAAACAAGCAGCATAAAGAGGTGTAGCCACCGGACCTCCCTCCGAATCAAGGACTTGTGCCACATATAACGCCTGAGAAAGTCGAGACGGCTCTTCGCGGCATGTAAAATCGAAAAGCTGTTTGAGGCATGGGCGTCGATGTGCTCTGTGCGGTGGTGCGAGCATCCTTACTGACGAAAATGAGTGGTCATTACTCCAGTCTTCAAAGGTGTGTAGGAGTGCAGCAACTACCACAGTATATAGGTAATGTCTCACACCATAAAGCTCTTCGAGCGCATTGTGGACTGTCGGATCAGTCAGGAATGCAGAGTCTCGAGGTGTCAGTATGGGATTCAGCTAGGGTGTGGGATCATAGACCCCGTATTTGCCTTGAGAACTCTCATGGAGGGAAACGATTCAAAGAATAATTTTTGCTGTGCCTCTAGTGAGATCTTAGTCGGTACCTGAGTTCTATGTTGAAATTATCCGGGACATGTACCGCGATTCATAGTTAGAACTGGTGTTGGTGACACCAACTCGTTCTATATTACCGTTGGGGTACACCAGGGCCTGTGATTAGCCCATTTCCATTCAGTGTGATATATCGGCTCGTATATCCGCGGCTTGGGCCAAATGGCGGGAAGTGACGTGTGCTAGTGACGCCAAAATGCGGGTAAAGCTAAGCTTAAGCTTTTCCTAGTGTAAAATCGAAATATACAATAAACAACTAAACTACGTCTGCACTATTCTGCCTACCCAATAAGGATCCGCCCCAAAAGTCAGGCTCGATAGTCGTCGGAGGAACTCTTTAGCGCAAAAAACGATAGCAAAATGACCACTCACCGGCAAGCAGAACTCCTCGAACGCCGGCTTGACGAAGTTCATGTACTGGTTGAGCACCTGCTCCAGGTCACGGCCGCGCTCCATGATGTCTCGGGGCACTGAGGGAATGACACGTTGGTACAGTGCCTGTAGTACTACTAGCCGTGACGTTCCGACATCTTGGAATATAGCATCAACCCCAGTGTTTTGTTGAAAGATTGCAGTTACCTACAGTGGGTAGGGCATATAGCTCGCACAACAGATGGGGCAGTAAAGTTTTCGAGTGGCGACCAAGGTGTCCCGACGGCCTGGTGCCGTATTTTTTAACCGTTCGAGTTGGATTCGTTTGCGAATTAGCTACCAATCTTTTTCACACTCGTCGTAAGTTGGGACGAGTGTGAAAGTGAATAGTATTCAAACAGTAACCTAGCTCCCCCCCTGATTGAAAAAATATGATTTCAGATATGTTGTATACATTTAAATATTTGAGCAAATTTGTAATTGCGAAAAGAAAAAACGCCAATTTCATAGGTAAGGACCTAAGTATACAAAACAAAGTCTCTTGCTGCAGTCTTTCGATCTAAACATCCCGATTGTCCAAAAATAATCAACGAGTCTTCTCCTTTTTATCCACCTATGGCTTCCTATTTTGTTAAATAATCGATGGAATCACTCACCGCGCCTCGCCAACCTGGTGTCGGAGTCGGTGTCGACGAACAGTTTCATGTGGAACAGGTCCCGCACCTCTGGGAAGTAGAACACCAGGATCCCCTCGATGAGCACCACGTCCGCCGGGTAGATTGTGTGCGAGCGGTGCGGGCTGCGGAGCGGCAATGGTCTTAACGTGTGGAAGTGTGTCATTGGAATTTGTCAGCATCTCTAGTACAAATGTGGGCGCGAGTAAAGGTGCGACATAGATACTCCTAACGCTTTCATTCAGTATTTAGGGAAGGAAATAAAGACTTTGTCGCCGGCACACTAGTTGCCATACTGGGTGGATACGCTGTGTGTGAATTTGTCCACGGTTATTTATTACGGTTATTTATACTCGCTAAGCCGATAGTTTGAACTGTCCAATTTAGCTCATGCTGGATTAATATAACTTTGGCCGGTATTGTCGAGTGCGGACCGGCTCTGTCTGGCATTGTCGGACGCGGTCCGGCTGTGCTAAGAATTGTGCCTCGTATTGTCGGGCGCGATCCGGCTCAGCCTAGTATTGTGTTGCGCAATCCAGTTTCGTCATCGGGCTTAGAGAGTATCTCGAAGATCGGGCTGTGGACACTTGTGGACCAGTGATGAGATCTTATTTAGTTTTACTTGTACGTTTCTTTATTGATTTATTATTTTACAGGGAAGTATCCATACAATCTATAGTGGGGACATTGTTCCTCGAAGTTTCAGATCAGTATATCAAATGTGCATGTATTAAATAAAAGTTGTAAGGGTTAGAGATAAATAAAAAAATTCAACTCACTGTACTGAGTTTGTGATATAGTCATATTCCGGCACCTCAACTTTCTTGCCAGTAAGAATATCTTTTAATACTGTCAGTAGTTTCTTATCATCGAATGCATCAGGGTGATCAAAGTTGAACTGTCCCCGTTCAGCGCGGAGTCTTTCTGAAGTTGTCAGTGTGCGATAGAAGGAGTCCTGGCTTATGCATACCACACGGCGTTCTGTCTGTTCTTTGTGCTGCTGTCCCAGTTTCTCCATGATACGTTGGCATACTGTTGACTGAATAAGAAGGACCAATGTTGTAATTGGAAGATAACAACCTAACTACTAAATAAGGAATATTGCAGTTGTGAGGTTCATAACATCCACTAATGGCATACAAGAATTATCTTGATATTTGACTAAAAGACAAATATGAAACTCTTTACTGTCAAAAATTGACAAGAAGCAAGGTCTTACTCTGCGCTAGTAAAATATGTTTTATTTTAATCAAAGTTAAGACCAACGTTTAAAGCAGTTTTCCAACTGTAAATAAGTTATTTACTTTCAAGCAGCTGAACAGATTTGGATGAAATTATTTACTCTATTTCATTTAGTTGAAACATCAACAGGTTTTACAAAATAATTATTAGTATTAAAGAGTATATTTCAACTGAGACATTATTAGGAGCTTACAGATATGACCTCTTTCAATGTTTTTATAAATATAATATTCATAAATCTGTCACTTTATATCTATATTAATCCTTTTTACAGCCGTGTGCAGGATTCAAGACAATGTAAACAGTTAATATTTTACTTTCTTAGTTCTACATGTGGTGGTTCCACTTATTTGTGGTGTTGGGTTCGAGAAAGGGCTGAGAAGCCTTCATGAAAGATCAATTTTGATCAAACCTAAATGCATATTTTATTGGTGCATCGGTTCAGGTGGCATTCCACAACCTCAGCCACAACCCATCTTTGGTGCTATAAATAGAAACCAACTTCTGTTGTGTGGTCTTTAACAAAAATTTTTTTATGAATTGTAAGAATCTTTTTCACATCAGCACCCCCTTTGCTACATTCCGACCGACTAGTTTACATAAAGTTTGTTTCTTTTGTTTCGTATTTGTGTGTATTGTAGGATCTATGCCTTGCCTATCTAAGCCTTTGTTGTCTAAATATAAATAATTTCCTAATAACAAGTATGTTATTGTATTTTTGGCAACCCTAGTCACTGGTTCTACAGCCACACCATATCCATAACATGCGGCGGATGCATTGTCTCGCATTTCGTTCGTGTTTACAACAGTCAACATAACCATGTACTGCCTATGTACAGGTTATGTTATGACTACAGAGTTTTCAGTATAACCATCTTATGAGAAGCATGGTAAACTTTGAGAATTATTAATTGCTTAAAATTTGCTTTGTAACTGAAAAATATTACGTAACGAGACCTTCAAAAGCAGAAAAATCAATAAAATCATGCCTTAACCACAAGGTTACCTTTCCGCTAGCAGTGCCGCCTGCTACTCCGATTAAAAACGGAGTTTTGCTCTCCAGCCCGTTTGTAGTTCCAGGTCTTGCTGGTTTCTCAGTCATTTTGTGCGTATAAATAAATCTAGAACTTATTCTTAGAGCTAAAACACTGTAATGCGCCACAACACGACTATTTTTCAGGAAAGTTGACACTGACATTTTATGAAAAGTGTTGCCAGTACGTACAACTACAGGAAAAGGAAACGTTCGGATACTTTTTGTCAGTAAGGTGAAATCGCGGGGGTAGTCACCACAGCAGCGGCACCGCCGATCTCCCTCTGGAATGACGTCACAACATTCATTTCGGATATACTGTGACGTCATTCCAGAGGGAGATCGGCGGTGCCGCTGCAGTACCTTCCTACAGTGTTAGATACTGGGACGGACGCACAAAGGTACTGATACAAAAGGACTGATGTACATCATCAATAAGCCTGAATGGACCACCGTAGTTGAAGAACAAGGGGTCTATTTTGTTTTTGCTGATTTTCAGCCCTACATTCTCAATTTTCATCACTACTTCCATGAGGTGGCCTGCTTGCCTAGGTACCGTATAAAAAAAATCTGCCTTTTTCTCAGTCTGCTTTGTCTGGGCCTTGAAAGCATTTTCTCAGATGTCGTCGGGGAGGGTGTTACCTCATGTAGGTCGATGTCAGTGCATCCATATTAGTCTATACTTTCTGGGGCCTAGGTATGGATTTAGGCCTCTACCCCTATTGAGCACTTTTTGCCCCATTTGCACGCGATCCAAATTCTACCTACAGCCTTTTGCATATAGATGCTAGATTCAGACAGGGGTAGGTTTAGGATACCCTTTATTTTGATGAATGAGTTAACGAGAACAAAAAGGTGTCTTGAGTGACCGACAGACAGACGGACAACAAAGTGATTCTATTAAGGTTTTGTTTTTACCTCTAGCTAGAGGCTACTCCAAAAAACAAACTCATTGTTCTTCTCATAAATAAAAAATCACTTTGTAATAACAATTTATTTTTTGAAATTATTGGAATGCATAACTATAAAAATGGCACTTCGGTTCGGAGATTATATCCCTCGAAGTAGAATACAAAACACAACAGAAATATTAAAATACGACCTCATAAAGGCCAATATAAAATAATACTAACTTACGTATAAAAATAACGAAAAAATAATAAACTCATTTTAACATTTCCTGGTACCACTATGTACAACAACGACGACAGGAAATGGTGAAATGGGTCGTTCACTTTTTAAATTCATTTTGAAATTCTAGATTATTTATTGTGATGTGTTGCTTCTACAACTTCAAGTTCCTCAGTTTCTTGTCAGCTTGTCTGAGGGACGCGGCCATGTCGAGTTGCTTGACCCGCAGTCTCGCCCAAACTAGGTAGTCCTGGAGTCCTATGATCTGAGCTGCCATCAGAGCGGCGCTGTCGGGGTAGATCACCGTTGCGCAGCCCAGCCCGGACGGCACGGAGAGGGAAGACCAGATGTCCTGGAAATGATATAAACACCATAAGTATTTAGGTTAAGTAACATTTAGAGTTTGAGAGATAGCCGAGTAAGGGTCTCTTACTATCTACTTACTATATACTATGAAATGGGGGTAGTTTGGAAATCTTAGAGGCTGCTCTAATAGGGTATTAGGAAGGAGGATAAAGATCTGCACGAACTACTTTGGCTCAGTCTTTCTAATGCGTCTAATAAAATTAACTCTTTTCCTGCTAGCGTGTTCCCCGAATGGTATCCCGGTCTCCTTCAAGGCCAGTGTGAGCATGCTGTTTCTATGAAACGACAGCTAGTCATGTTCCATCTCCAACCGCATGTTCGCTTCCCATCAAGTGAGATGGCGGTCAAATACCTGCTTAGTCAGCAGCAAAAAAGGAAATGGAGAGGAAAGGAAGGTATTGTTACCTGTACGAGTTTATCCGAAGGCGGTGGGCAGTTGATAACAGGGTAGGACGTGTTGCCAGACAGCACGGGCCCGAGGCCGTTGGAGCGGCCAGCCACGGCGATGAAGACAAGCGCTCCGTGCGTGTCTTCGTACTGCTGCATGATCCGGAGGGTCTCCTCGGTGGCCTTGTGGGCGGAGGTCACGCGGAGGTCAACGTCTAGACCGAGGTCGCGGCCGGCTGGAAATTAGTGGGTTGTGTTAGCTTTGGCGAGCTACGGGTGAAACAAATCTAAAGTAAACCTTAAAAATTGTCTATAATTGGGAGTAGTAGTTGACTGTTGGACTTTTCTACTTCCGCATTATGGATTTACATTACATACATACACACCCACGGCGGTATCCCTTAGGTGTAGAAATTATCGAGTGCCACAAGCTACGGTCCTGACGCACCACTTTGGCCTATACATTCGTACATCTGCTCATACGTTTACATGCTACATAAATGTAATTAAGGAATTGTAGATGGTTTCTCTCTCCACGCTTAAGAGGCGGGCTCTAGACGCCGTGTAAAAAATACACAACAGGTAACAGGGCTTTTAATTTTTTGGGGTTTGTCCTCTACTATTTAGGCAACTATAATAACCGTTTGAGAAAGCGCTTCAGTTATCCGCTTACCCTCTCATTATTTGTTAATTTAAATGATTGTTGGAATACCTTTGGCGATCTTCTGGCAGTGCTCCTGGTCAGCAGGAGAGCCCATGAAGACAACCACTTTATGGTGAATGGTGGGCTTCAGGTGGTCCAGTTGGTCCTTCACCCACGCGAAGTTACGCTTCACAGTGTCCAAGTCGGCAGCTGTTACATTGGTCAGGTTTCTGTACACCTGTAAAAGGATGTTTTCGTCTAAGAAAGGTTGAACAAGAAATAGCTTAATCCTCTAAATTTGAAGTTCAGTTGCATTGCATGTCATAAAGCAACAAGATAGATTTTTCCTTGCATTCATATACTGAGAGTTAAGCACTTTCCCGGTCTGACTGTACCTCTTATATGTATACTTTGCCAGTATCTTTACCAGCCTATTTCGTTCGTAGTTAGTACCTACAATGTACCTACAGACCTACTTGAACAGATATTCTTTACTTACTTTTTCTATGGTGAAAAAAGTGCATAGTTCACATTGGAAATTAAGGTTTTACACATGAACCAAAAGGTATATAAAAACTACTTTAGGCACTCGTATTTAGCTGAAGGTACTTTAATCGATCTCGTTTACACCGCCTCTTGATCTCTGCCCCCATTAAACTCTGTCTGGCTGATAAAACGCTGATGTAACGTGTCGATTCATACTTCTATTGTGGAGGAGAGGTCGAGAACTACTTGTATAATGCCGGTTAAAAAGTTCCACGAACTGACTTCGATAAAAATACTGAGCGATTCGTTTACTGACACCAAATCATTAGATTTCATTAAAGCTAATCACAGATTAATAGGCTTTGGATAATGTTAGCGTTTCCTTTAGTCAACGAATCGTTGAACATAGTATGTGTACATATGCCCAAAAATACATATTTTAAGAGAGGTAGGGCATAGCGGGCGGCTCCAATCTCGTTCGAATTGGAGCCGCCCGACTGGGGAAGTACCTCCACCTTACAGAATATCGCAGCTAAATAATACTCTTTTAAATAGTATTGTGTTTCTGCCGGTGAGTAAGGTTTCCAGTGCTCCATGGGGTGGGGATTTGGGGAACCGTGGCTTTGGCAGTGGAGTGGCATTTGCTTTTTGCTGCCAGAGCAACGTGTTATAGAGGTGGGCAACGCATTAGCGATACTCTTGGTGTTGCTAATGTCTATAGGCAGTGGTGACCACTTTCCATCAGGTGGCCTGCTTGCCTGTTTGCCTACCGTATGACATAAAAATAAAAAAAACTTGCCGTAATGTCTCGGGTTTGCTCACGCGCACGAGTGCCCGGGGTCCGCCTTAACCATTATCCAGGATTTAGTAGATCAGGTAATTACAGTGGAGCGACTGCCGTCTGACTTCTGCGGCCCTGTTTAATAGGGCCACTAGAGGAACCTGACTAAATTAGATCATGGTAACACATTCAGTGGCCTGAATGTGCAGGTTTCATCACGAAGTTTTCCCCCACCGTAAGAGCATCGGTGCTCAACTAATATACATAACTCAGAAAAGACACATTGTTACATGGCGGCAATGGAATGTGAACCTGAGACCTCTCAGCACTCAGATAAGCACTAGACCACCGACGCTCTAGATACCTACTTAGATAATTGTATATATTCTTTACTTTGTGTCCTGATTTATCTATTAAATAAAACGCTCTAATGTGGTATGTATTACTGTACGTAAGGGAAAACGTAGATTTTTACTTTGTCTTACCTGTTTGTCCACCATAAGCCGCTTGTCGCCTGACGGCCAGAGCCTCCAGGAATCCGAGTCAATAACATCGGCTAGGAGAATGTTACCTGTAATAAATAGATTTATTAGCAACGGAAGCAGTCACTTGCTATAGTCTTTAGTAAATTGTATTCCTCAAATTGAGCTTACATATATGCTAGGCACCTATTTGATTTTTTTTAATTGAAAATTTATATTTTGCTTGAATTAGGCAGGTAATATTTAGATTTCTGTGAGGACTAGCTCATCTTTGGGGCCTAACGGTCGAGGTATGCTTCGAAGTTGATTTAAATTGAATCGCTTACTATTTTTTTATTTAGTGGAAAGTGCAATTCTTGACTTGACGCTTGACTAGAATATGAAGAGAATTTTGTGCAAAATAGCACGTAGTTGAAGTTGCTCAAGTAGTTTTATTTAGATTTCGCACGAGCGACAATGTACCCTTGGGTACGCTGACGACAGCAAACGGATAGATATCTGTCAGAGGCAAAAGCTAACAGGGACGACAGTCAGTCTTGTCGAGAATCGCCGGGATAGTCTAAAAAAATGCTATTAGGTATGGTAGGACTCACCGTCAGTGTCGACTCCGAATTCGATCTTCATGTCGATGAGCGCGCAGTCGCGCAGCGCCCACGCCTTCTCCAGGATCTCGAACACGAGGATCGTGGCGCGGCGCATGTAGTCCACCTCATCTTGGCCTGGAGAGAACGAAACCTTTAGAATGCTCCATGAGAAACTAACCCGTATGGGCGTTATCCGTGGATTCCGGTCGGATGCAATGCAACGCGTAAGCGTCGTTAATATTAGTCCCAAGTGTTCACATTTCCAAATTATCACATTCCTAGGTGTTCACATTCCTAAAATACGAGTCATCAACGAATGCAGCAGCTCATCAGGATTCCGATAAGAGGAAGCCGCGTGAATGTGAAATGTGTTTATAAAAGCAAGAATTTACGAGTACAATTCTGGATCCATGTTCTGTCACCATCACTCATAAAACAAACGTAAATTAATACTACGTCCACAAGACTGGAGTTACGATCATAGCTTTCCAAAGATTATACGTCATTATAATAAATTATGTGCCTATCAAAGAATTCATCTTACCGATTTCCAATCCGTTGACATTGAACTTGGCCGACACGATCTGCTCCTCGGACCACTGAGGGTCGTGGTTGGCGTCGTCTTTGAAGAAGGTCTCCTGCTTGGGCGGCGTGAAGCGGAACCCTTCAGCTACTCCAGGGTTCCTCTTCAGGAAGGACCCGGTGGCCAGCCGGCGGGTCACCCACTCTATGGGGATCATCTCGCATTTCTTCGACAAAAAGGCCGTTGGCGACACGATTTTGACATAAGCGGTTTTCAGACCTGCAAAAGGTTAATGCATGTTGTAAGTAGATAGAAAACAGTGAATGTTTAGGACACTAATCTGACATGATTTTGAGTAGCAAACAAAACATTTCACATTCGTCATTTGAATTATTTCCGCGACGTCGCGTCTCATTTAGTCGAATCGAGTATCATTACGTCATGTCTTACACTGGCTGTTTGCGAGACGCTTGCAACCAAAATTGGAGCAAATGCGCACATCTTGCATCAGTCCCTCTTGTACCACCCCTTCGATTCAAGTTTTGGTCAACTCAGCCTGACCAATATTTACGATCGATCTATTTGATTTATTAACGTGATTACTTACATCGCATTATTGAAGTGAAAAAAGGCAACATTTTTATTCGTATCCTGTATAGATTGCAGAAAATCCAACGCTGGCTTTCTATATCTTCATACGCGCTATGAATTTTGTTTACTTAGCACTTACCTGAATTTATAATACCTACTCTTCTAACTTATCAGAATAAGCACAAAAACTAATTACGATTTGGATATTTAGTTTAAAGTTGTATGTTGCGTATTTTTTACTCCGCATCAACAACGTTTTATTTAGAAGACAAGAGTTCATTGTTAATTAGTAAGATAATCCACTTTATCTACAGTTCGACCGCAAACAAGATACATAATTTCATAACAGCTATTTACTTCTCCCTATCAATTATGGCAAATATGTTGTTCAGTTTGTACGTCACGGGGTCGCCGGAGTCAATAAGCAATATGTTCGCGAAACGGTGATGCAATGTCACAGTTGTTTCGGTTCCAATATCAATGTCGTAGATACCTGTTTACGCTAGTTACTGGTGTCAGGTGATGTAAGGTCGCGTGCGAAAGGTTAACGCAGAAAATACACACTCTAGTTTTAGGTGGTTTTCGTTAGGTATTGTAGGTACCTACTGACGCTGTACAGTGCAACATATTTGATCGCTGATGCAAAGAAAAATTACATTCAATTGATTAATTTGCGCGTACGCAGAGCTCGTCAGTCGGTTGCTTCGAGTTCGCGTTGCGTGCCAATACTAAAGCCAAAAAGATTGGAAAGTTAGTTACCTTCATGACTGAGACTGGCAAATTTTATTTTGCTCTGTGACTAAAGCCATTACAAAGCTAACCCTTCATGAGTTAAAAATTTTAACGTAACGTA
Source organism: Blastobasis lacticolella (assembly GCA_905147135.1). Classification (NCBI taxonomy): domain Eukaryota; kingdom Metazoa; phylum Arthropoda; class Insecta; order Lepidoptera; family Blastobasidae; genus Blastobasis; species Blastobasis lacticolella. Next base: position 2,344,721 of record LR990046.1, read on the forward strand.
GAGATGTAACGGATATCCGGCCACTATCCGGTATCCGGCCTATCCGGCCATAATTTACTATCCGGCCGGATACCGGATAATGCGTTAATATCCGGCCGGATACCGGATAGTAAAAAAAATATGAAAAGCCCATAAAAGTGATTTTGCTCATCGGAAATATATGCCCTTCTGTAGCAGTCGAGTAAAAAGTCGTATCAAAACGTTCAAAAACCATAAATATTAATCAAAGAACTATTGATAATGTCGGCATCGGCACCTTTTCTACTCGTATCGTTCATTTGGTAGATAAGCAAAAATTTTTAATAGTTTTCTGGTCTCTTCTTTTTGCACTATGCCTTTTCCATTAGCTGAAGTCAGCTCTCCTTGTCTGCTTCCTCCATTTCTCTCTATTCTGAGCAGTAGCAGCGTCAATAATATTGTCCTTCAGGTCCCGTTGGTCCGCCGTCAGCCAGGTGGCGTGTAAGTGTCTTCCGCGTCAGCGAGTCGTCGTCGCCAAATTTAGGGCTACTTGCACTAAGGTTATCTTTGGGGCGGCGGAGCACATGCTCACACCATCGCATTGAGCGTTCTTAAATTTTCTCGGGCATAGGTGTGACTTTGTAACTTCCACGAGTGTGGACATTACGTACTTTGCCCAACAGGGTGACACCCGCTGATCAGCATAAATACGCATTTTTGTCGTGTGTAGTTTAGACAAGTGCTGTTTAGTATTATAATGTACTTAGTGTAATAATTTAAAGTCAATCAAGAAATATATTGATATTATAGATATGAAAAAATATTATCCTGGATTAAAATATGAATTTAGTTATATTTAGAGGTAGTATACGATGTCATTTATCCTCTACGGTGCTGTGGGCTAATGTGTAAGCCCGTATTTTGAAACATCAATCCGTATGAGGGCGGAAGAATTGTTCAGTTCAACGTTCAAATTATTCACATTAAAAGAAAACTTTAAATTACATAAACACATGCAGTCGTATAAAGTCCCACGCCGCGATTACAGCTTGTACAAACTTGTTCAGAGACTATGACCTATAAATATCCGGCCGCCGGATATCCGGCTATCCGGCTAGGAGTCTGGCCGGATATCCGGTATCCGGTATCCGGCCAAACTACTATCCGTTTCATCTCTAGTTAAAATAACTTTATACTCGGGACTTCAAAAATGTATGACACGATTTTACATAAAATGAGATTACACTGTTCTTCAATAACAATAGCTGTTATTAAAACAGCTGACTCAATACCGACTATTATGTCGTCAGTTAGGAACGTCTTCATTCGAAGTGGAGGGAGATACTGTGGGCATAGGTCATCGAGGTGGGTGGCATTGTTATCAGAGATACCGAAGTATCAACAGGATAAATATTAAGTAGGTAAACACACCTAGTTGCTTACGCGATATTTCGAACCACAATTCTTCGCACGTTTGTATTTCGAAGTTCAGTTAGTATAACGTTACGCAATCAGTATTTATTATAGTTGGTATTTTGAAAAATGACCAGAAGGCAAAATTTTTATCTTTAGTTTAGTACCTAGTTTAGTTACACATTTTAAGGGTATTTTTCGGGTTTCCTTCCGCGTTAAATTAAAGTGTGATAGTAAAATTGGAGTCGGTAATTAAAAGTTAATGATATTGTCGAGAATATTCTAGAGAAAGTTGCACTTTGTACTAAATTCTTTGGTCGTAGGGAGCGAGTGGATGCAAGAGGCAAAGTTGAAGTGCGGAAGATGTCCAACAGTGGGCGTCCTGTGTATGCGAGGTGGTAATGATGTACTTGTAAAAGTTAGTCTTTGTTTGTTGTTTGGTACAAGCACATACGTGAGTGGTATTAAAATATTTAATCATTTACCTTATGAAATATAAAAGTTGGATGGTAACAAATTTAAATTAACACTTAAGATTGACTGTTACAGAAGTCGTTCTACAGTCTATCTGAATTCTATAATTATAGAAATACTACCTACATTGTTAATTTCTAAAAATGTTTAGGCTTTGTTTTTAGATTTAGATTATTATTATGTTAAAATTTACCTACTTTTAAAAGTGTTAAAATGACAGCTACTTGTCTGTTTTAGCTTATTTATAATATGTACTATACCTAGAATATTGTACGTCCGAAATGGGCAACACTTAATAAGAAATTATTGTAAGTGTCATACAATTAAAGATTTCTATTCTATTCTATTCTATACATTTTCATAGATAAACTGCTGGACTTAATATGAATGATCGATTTAGTTAGAATTTGTGGGATGCGATAAGCTAAAGAACTTTAAAAAGGGAGAAGCCTATTAGCTAGATAATATTCTAAACGAAAATATTGTTTACAGAGGCAAGTACGAATTAGTGATTTTTTGAATTTGGCTTTTTAGAAATAACGAATCACTCAGTCGAAACGTAACACGTTTAACATAGGTAATAGCTTATCGTTGAAGTTTATTTTACTACTAACAGATAAACCACAGAACGATTTAAGGTCGCCCCGTACTCGTCTGTGCGATAAGTCGGTCATTATCACAGGATAACACAGGAACGTAAATTAACTTTCTTTCATCGGGTGTTCAGTTGGCGGCAAGGTGTGGGTGTGTCCCGACTCCAGGCAGCCAATATGTTACCGTGTGTTGCTTTCCTATCACTGTCCTACTTGACGATTAAAAGAGATATTCCTACTCAATAAATACATTTTGTATTCTTGAATTTCTTTCTCACCTGTAGCCTTTAGGATCTCGAAGACCTTTGCGTTGGTCTGGTTGGAGATAGCCGCCTTCCCCTCGAGGTCGTGGGCCTTGACTCCATCCCCAGCGGTGATGCGGTCCTTGTTCAGCAACAGACAGTGGCCAGGCTCCGAAGGGAGGTCGAAGACTTGCTTCGTTTTGCCTTCGATGAGGAGCGCTCCCAGCTTGTAACCGCCGACTGGAATGAATGGTACAGTTGATGGTGAGGATTTTCAAGTCGTTTAAATAGGTGTAGGTTATTTTGAGATGTGTGGATAAAACAGGGCGTTTTTTGGTCGTATATCTGAATACGAAAGTTCTTGACAATCGCTTTTCTTCCTATTCGTGTTGCTACACAATATGGATACCGCACAACTGCTATTGGTCATATTCTCTATTCTACACAGTCTTCATGTGATACTTACTACACCGGTGATGGACAGTAGATCAAAGATTTTTACGATAAGGTTGATACGATAAATAAACGATAGCTTTGTAGCAGCATGAATAATTAAATTAATAGCTGTGTTAATTTGTATCGTTAATGATACTAAAACATTGTTTTATGAATTAAGTTACGGAGTGAGGTACGTATTATTTAATTATATGATTAATAATAAACCTAAACCTAAAATAAATAAGTAACTAAGTTATTAAGTCCCTGTACCTAAGTAAGTAAGTGACGTTCCTGTATATTTTACAGGTCCCTAATTAATAGCTTGGTAAGTACCTAAGTATTATTCATTTTTATCTAGGTAAATTCGATGTAGGTAGGTACATGGATAATACTTATCCTAAATGTAATATTTATGTTGCTAAACAAAACGAGATAAAAAATTAACTATACTAGTCCATGCAAATAAGATTATAATCCTTATCTTCCTAATCGTATCTTATTTGCATGAAGTAGGCTAATAAATGACCAAGGCCGCACGCACAATAGTTTTGTACCGTTGTGCGCAAATGACACCGGCCGGTTGTAAAGTTACTACACGACCAAATTGAATAGCCACTTACAACCAAACTTGTTTGTAGGATACATAACAAAATTTAACCTATAAACATACTTTCTGAATAAGCATCTACTTAATATTGTACCGTCAGTTAGACATAAAAAATGATAATCAGAAGAGAATACGAAGGTGAAATAGGTAATTTAAAATGTTGAAGAAAGAAGAAATTGGAAAACATTATAACCTCAACAAAACGATGACGTCTCAACCTCGCCGGTTAATACAAGCATCAATCGGAGTGAGCGAATTAGTGTAAAACTTTACCTTCTTTTGGTTGAGCCATTTTTTCTGGGTTTTCTGCTGATGTGACTTGCTAGCTGGACCGTGGGGTAGGAGCGACAGGTCTCGTGCTTGACAAGGGTCTTTTATAAAGTTGCCGGCTGCCGAGGCGGGCCAACCACGTGCTCCTGCGCACTCGACCTGGCGACTCGGTGATAACAACGCGGTACAGTTGGACTGCGCGGGTTTGGTACTTTTGAAGTAACTGGCAACAGTTAAAAATTGTCATGGTTGATTAAAGGAGTGTGTTTCTAAGTATTGTGGGACTACGATGATCCTGTTAAGAAATTATTTAGATAAGAACGATTATTGATACTTGCAGAAAGGAGTAGGTACTTAGGTAAACATATATGTGTTTCAGGGGTGAATAAAACTATATACTAATAAAACATGTTTTGTAAGAATAACAACAATTATTTGTAACGATGGTAGGTATATCACGTCCTTCTGATATACCATATTTTTCTGTTCAAAATTCAAGGTTATTCTTCAAAATCCTAAATACAAACATTGAAAACATGATTATCAGAAAATTGGTTAGATTTTATTTTATTTTCGTCACTCACACTTATTTCACAGATATTTCACCCAAGAAACACCCCTTACCGATGGGCGATGCCTCTGCCTAGGGCTCTGTGTAAGCCCTATTTACTAAGTTGATAATCTTGATAAAGTACAACCTAATGAGACTACCATCGAGTTTTATTTATTATGTACTTAATGTCAGTGAGTTTTCAATATCACTTTTTAGAGCTTTTTGGCGTATAATTTCCTCACCCGAGGGTGTACATTGTATAAAACAAAGTCGTTTGCCGCTGGCCTATGTATCTATGAATGTAAGAAAAAAAAGGCTAGGTCGGTTTAAAGTAGGTATCTGGTAGGTGTAGGGTAGATGTAGGGTAGGTATAGGGGTATAACGCCACGCAAACGAAGGCGCGCCGGGTCCACTACAACTGTATAGTTACTAGAATAAATGACTACTCCTAAAAAAAAGAATTACCTACCAATGTTGTTCATACGCACCGGCATAATGTAACCTCCGGTACCCCGCCAACGCACGCAGGTACCAGGGCGATGCAATAGAATAGAATAGAATATAATAACTTTATTGTTGAACTGTGTAAGCACATTTAGGTATTACAAATCACATTCAAAGTGATAAGACCGCCCTTTGTACTACCTACCATATTTTTTGTATCTGTACTTGTGTTTCTGGTGTGCAGTAAAGAGTTTTGTATTGTATTGTATTGTAAATTATATTTGTAAGTCTCAACAGTTAATGAAATACTTATGACGAATAAATTACAAGGATCCATACCTAGGGTATAGTTGTTCCATGTCCCGACACTTCTACTGAAGGTACCTAGCTAGTAAATTGCGTGCTCTGATCAAGATCGCTTGATCCACGTTGGTTGGTTTCTCCCGCTCGCACAGAAGACTGGTTGTCCTTGTCGCACCACTAACATCAAATAAATCAAATTCAAATACAACAAGCTGCTATTCAATATTTCTTGTCACACAGCGTTGCGTGTTTGGATGCATCATTGCTCCGTAGAAATACATAAGATCGAGTTTTAAAAATAGCAAACTGCAACGTCCTTTTTAGAGGTGTCCTTAAACGTCAGTGCAATTATTTACAACAACAGGTGAGTGTTTTAAGCTATATTTATTTTGTTCACCAGCATTTCCTCAACAGTTCTAGGTGAATTAGAACATAAACCGACTATTTCAAATAGTGTCTCAAATGTTCAAACAACGTAATGTGGTACGGTGATTTTGTAACCTAGTTTGGTTATGTTCCAATGACAACACACCCACATGGTTGATTGGGTTTCGCTTTCCTTACAATTTAATATGTTGGTAACATTCCGAATTGTTTCAACAACATAACTTTTAATCAATTTAAAAAATTGTGCTAATATACTATAGGTTGTCATTCATTATTTCTGCTTATTTTATTCAATTCAATTCAACGTAACAAATAACCAAATTTTTTTTTAAATTTATGTAATTATTTAGAAGTAATTTATTATATTACTTAATTAATTTTTTTTCTTTTAAAACATTTCAAGAACTTTATAAATAAGCCTGTAAATGAATATTTTAAATTCCTAATTAAACTGAGATGGAGGGCGATTTTTTATTATAAGTAGTTATGCAGTGAACTGTCATCACACGTGATGATAGTAGATTCAATCTTGAAATAAATATTTTCTTTCTTTCTTTCAATCTAGACTGCCTATTAGAAAAGGGGTAGGTATAGCCATTGGAAGTGTCGTTGAAGCTTTCCTTCAATGACATTCGACGAAAGTTTCTATGTTGACGTATACCTACTCACGTCGCAATTGCTCAGATCCATGCCCACTTAAGGCGGGTGGATTCATAAGGTTTCATGGAGTCCTAGTTCGGAAAAGTCCCACAGCAAAATTTATCAACGCTAACTAATTTATTGATATAACAATATGAATGATGGCCATGAGCCGCCCTCCTTGGCCTGAAGTCAATAGTTCCTTTTAACTAAGATAATATAAGTAGTGTAATACGCAATACAACTGGGTAAGTTATTGTAAAATAGGTGCCTACGTAATATTACGCATGTCTAACTTTAGCCTTTTGATCTTTGCTGATCATATCTAATTTTACTCGTATAAGTTCGTTATCTATTAGCGGATTCCCAAAATACTTAATTTAGTCAGCAAAGATGCTGAAGTTATCCAATAGATGTACAGCACATGTCCTATGTCCTTACCTTGTGGTACACCGATTCTAATGTAGCTTTGTGCTGGGTACCTTCTCAAAGGCTCTCTCACAGTCCAGATATATAACATCGAAGGGTTCACTTTGATTATAGCTCGTAGACTAAGATGATCAGTATGTCAAAAGGTTTGATGCCATATACCGATGAGGTCAGAATCTGTGCTATTGGTCACTGATTATTTTATTCAGTTTTTTTTTTTAAATATTATGCTTTCTTATTTATCTATGATTATCTGTGCTCGCGGCGTACCTTACAACTATCCAGGGCATGTACGACCAACACTGAAGCCGTTGTCTAATCCATCGTAGGCCATACTAATTTTCTTCCCGATTTCTGTGGGTGTTCAGTGTTCACCGGGGTTCAGTTCTGAGCCTTTACTTGTTCTGCGTTGAGCTCGATGTCATCTTAGCTGTAATCTCGAATATGCCATGACCATGGCTCATGAAATATGCTGATGACATCGGATCGTACTTACAACTAGGCTTAAACAGGATCTTGAGACCAGGGTAAATACGTGGAAGTAAGTGCTAGACAACGACGTGTTGCAGCTGAGTGTCGTCCAAACAAAGTACATGGCTAGCTGCAGCGCGGATCTTGTAACCATCCATATAGGAAACGAAGCTGTCAGGACAGATAAATTCAAATCCATGCTGCACGACTCCGGAGATATCGGCCCCGATGTCAAGTCTCTGCAGCTTGGGCAAAGTGGCTGGAACTCACGGCAGTTATAACTCCCGATCAAACTTAAAGGATTTATATAGAGACCTGTAATGCTCTATGGCTGCGAGACTTGGCCGGCGCTGATGAAGCACGTCCGCGAACTCCACGCCAACGAAATGAAAATGCTGCACTGGATGAGCGAAGTTATGCGCCTTGACCGAGTACGTAACGAGTACATCCATGGAGGTATTGGCGTGAGGGATATCGCGGATAAGATTGAAGAGGCTCGCCTTCGCTGGTCACGTGTTGCGTAAGCAAATGATCTGTCAACTCTTAATAAAGGATGCCAACTTGGGTAAGGGTTTCCTCTTGGAAAACGCCTTTGAACTCATTTGCAAACGTTTTCGCAATATCATAAGCGGCGATCATTAATTGGCGTTGATAATTTAAAGAACAGCTGGTAAGCTGTCTTTTGACATTGTTGGAGTATGAGGATGAATGAGGAGTTTTCCAGTAGGTATTGATAGTTTGTTTCAAAAAGCATCAATAGATGGCGCTCCTACAATTTTGGTAATCTTTTTTAAATCTGTATGATGGTGGCAGTGATTTCATGCAGCCAAGTAATACTTAACTTGAAAATAAAGTGTTTATTAATATAAACATAACTGTTAAAGAAATATTTATAGAAGTTGGCACTATGTGCCATTATTATTACAACCTCTAAAATGGTTGAAAACTATTGACAAATACAATCTTATCTAATATAACGTACCCAGTGTTTATATTCTGTTTGCTAAGAACATATTTCAAGCGATTATCAATTGCCAAAATTGTCGGGGCGCCATCTAGTGAGTGGTTAGGAATGCCTTACATACCTATTGGAAAACTGCTCAATGATTTATAATTTTTATTTTATTTTTGGTGTAGTTTCGTAAGACGATCCTAGTCCAGTGCTTATATATATTCTTTTTTTCTGTTTGATAATTATTTTATTCAACCAAGATTTGTTTAAATTATTAATATTTTTCGTAACAGGGACAAACTAGTTAATGTAGTACCGAAAATGTTGAGGAGGACCATGTACCTAACTATACTGTTTTTATGCACGTTTCAAATCTACCAGTTTGTTTAGGTAGGTTTTGCACGGCCCACCTACCTAATTTAACAAACGCGCAGTACACATAGGGTTGCCAAATTTTACTACTCAAGTAATATACAATACTGTTGGAAAAATATGTAGACGCCAAATCTATTTATTTATTTATTTAACATTTATTGTGCACAATAAATAGTATACAAAATAGACATACAGAAAAAATCACAACAGGTACAGCTTATTTCTAAAGAAATATCTTCCAGCCGACCAACAATCTACTATATTTTAGCAATACAGCAGACGGCAACACTTTCGTCGGGTATAATAAAAGCTATTTTGTTAAACAATACACTTTTTACTTTTACAAAAGTACATACATAGGTACTTAAGTAATTTAAAAAAATACCATATTGTTATGTGGTCTGCGCTAGAATAGATCCAATTCCTTCGACTTAAGAGGATCATTTACAACTTGTTAAAGACAAAAGGATACCAATCATTTTTTACTATTGTTACTATTACCCTAAGTGAAAATCTCCTATATTGTTCTTGAAAACTTTTGCCAGCCCTAGCTACATGCCCTTTTACTTGTTACGCAAGTGTTGTTACGGCTGATATTGGAGTATCTCTTTAGCAATCCGACAAATCTGATCGCTACAAGACGGCTGTTTGTTACATAACGCAATGGTGTTACAATGAGCAATACTATTAATAATTTGAATGCGAAAGTGTATTTACTGTTTAGTTATTAACCACTTACTATATATATATCTACAGTTATCTCTACGTGTTCTTTTTGTCATGCTTCATCTTTACTGGACAGGATCGTTTTTATCGAAGGGCAGATAATCTGGTTTAAAGCAGATAAAGCTAGTTGAATTGCTTTTTCTGTGTTGGGCTTTTAGTAATGCGCCCATAGTCAATTTACGTACTGTTCACGCACAATCAATCTATACTTTTTGGAAAATAATGCTAAATCGTTATTGCTTAGAAACCGACCGAAAAAGAAACATAACAACAACTAAATAATGATGAAAACTTAACTAACTAAACCTAAAACATAATCTAAAAATCTATATCTACAAATGTCTTCCAAATCGTTGCCACCCATAATATTCTGCAAGGAATGAGCCAGCCCTGCGGTCACCAGTGGATTGTAACGTTTAATGTTGAGAGTAGAGAATAGTCTATTGTCTTCAGGGCCCCATGGTATCAAAGTTAGAATTATAATATTGCATAAATAAGTTGTTACTTAGGATCAAGGAACATTCTTTGCCACACGCCTCTGTTGCGAAGTTTTTGCTGACTCCTACGCTTTACTCTGAGTCCGGTGTATGTTTGGTCTAAAAATAGCTATAAGTACCTATTTTTGGTTCACGTACCTAGCATAGATATAAATAGATTTAACTAAAAAAGTGCCTATTTTATCCACACAAGTCGATTTCCGCGTCTGTGTCTGTCTGTCCATATATACGCTAACTCCTCATAAACCACGCAACGGATTTGAAGCGGTTTTCGCGGATTTTAATTTCTTTTTCTCTTCAAAATGTAAACCATATTTGCGTTTTGCATTTGAACTCGTGGTATACGGCTAAAATGTTCATTACAATAATTTCATACTATGAATAGAATTAAGGCATAACCTGAATAACTCTTTCTTTAGGTCAAAACTGAGATAAATAGTCCGTTCACTGAATATTGACCTCGAAACAAAGATATCGTCGTTTTAAAATACAATGTATTACGAGACTAGATTTGCAACAACAAGAGCCAACATATCAAAACACAAGAGCAACGAAATAATTCAACGATATTGCTCGTCTTTTGTTTGTGCCTATTATAAAAATAAATGGCGACCTATTTCGGTTCGATCAGCTATTTGTTATTGCTGGACGTTTTCCATTTGTTATCGGTCCGTGTTTATAAATGGGAGATGTTCATAATGTCGTGGAAATGTACTTGTATTGAAGTGAGAGATAACCCCCCGCCGCGATACGCAATGACGACACTTGCTCCCCATGTTGCGCCCGGTGTTTGCTTTCCACTATCTATTGGTCGGCGATCTATCACGTTTTGTGTTTTCGGTTACATCATACTTGGATCTACATAACACATGCTGGGACCTACATAACACATGCTTGGACCCACAGAACACGTGCTTTGACCCCTGCAGATCGCGCAATTAAGATAAATACCGTCGAAAATCGGAATGAGCGTAATCGCGATGGGTATGCCGATAAGTGTGATAATTTACATGTAATTAATAGGTCTTTATCTGTGACCCTAAAATACCTGTCGAGCTTAATATATTATGCATGTGATGCTCTATGGCTTCGAGACCCTATTTTTGAAAACACGCGCCTCCACGCCAGCGCTCGCGTGCGCTACCATCTCTCTCACACTCATGGTAAATTGTTAGAGATAGAAAAGGCAAGCATCAGAATCACTAAAGAAGCGGCCGCGAACTAAGGAAATTAAATAAATGCTGCGGTGGATGTACGGTGTTACACGACTCAACCAAGTCCGTAACGAGTACCTACATCCGTGGCAGCCATGGCGGAAGACTGCGAATAATACAAAAGACCATGCGAAGTGGAAGAATAAAAGTAGGAACGATGGTCTTGAATAGGTCTTTATCAAAATGTCATCATGAAATTGTGATGGTTGCCTCCCTTATAAAATTGCATTTTATTTCTTAAACGAGCAATATTGTTTAACATGGCCGTATTGTTGCAATTACAGAATTCGCAATGTCTTTAGAAAGGCCAGTGATCTGCTTCGAGCATAAAATGGACAACAGAATACTTCTATGTCCTTCCTTCCGTCCTTCAAGGAATTAGTACGCTATTAATACATTGTTATAGGTACCTACATTGGTATTGATTGACGCTTAGCTATAGAGCCTCGAGCATCGACGTAGGCGTGTAGGGTTGTGCGTCTGTTGGCCGTCAACAGCGAAGTAGTTGTACGACCTCATTCTGCCGCCCCTTTCCGAGAAACGCGATTCCGACGAATGCTTCATTCTTATGTCGCGGATCGTCCGCTCGAGCCGCTTTGGTTCAACCTCTATAATGCGTAAGGAATGGAACAGGTTACTCCGAGAATGTTCCATGATCAGATTATCATCATTATAATCTGGACGCCTTCAAGGCTAGATTGAATAGGCTATTCCTAGATAGGCATGCTCCATCTTCGGCTGCATCCTACCTGCAATAATTAAAAAGGAAAAAATATATTTAACATAATAAATTGCGAAATTATTTCCTTATGCCATTAGGCAAATAAGAATAAGGTGACACGTTCCCTTCCAGACAACACTACCAGCACTATTCTTTACGTCATTTTGCAATTTTACACCCAGAAACTGAGTACCTACAGAATTTAATCGATTATTTGTTTCGAGATTAAACTCGAGATGTGCATCTAATTTTCGCGAAATGCAAATTATATAAAGAAATGAAGACAAGGTTCTCCGCGGCGACTAGAATTCCAGTGGCAGTTGGATGACGTAGTCTACAGCGAACCCGCCGCCCGGACCAGCACCATCAGGGTCTTGGGGGCTTGAGGCACAGCTGAGGGTGGAAGACTGTACTAATTTAGTAATTAGTTAGTATTAGCTTAGCTTTATCAATTTTTATAAGAGAAAATATAAAAATGGTATCAAAAGCAACGTCATTAAAAACAAATTCTGGGTCTGTTAGCTGCAAGCTTCAACATGCCAACATTCATAGTTTTGGCTTAAATTAAAATATTAATGGATGTATTTCGTATAAAATTGGATCTGATAAATTGACGCAACACTAAATAAAATTGTATAGATTTTTTTCGCGCGAATATATTCCATTTGTTTTGCTTGTTTTGGCATAAATCTTAGAGCATCCATCATCAACGTTCATCTCGAGATTTATCATGTGTTGTGTCAAATAATCTCGTGTGCATTTTGCCTTTTGATATCTTATAGAAATAAGGCTTTTCTGCACCAACCTTTTGCCCCCCGGGCGTGGTTTCAGTTGTGTGATTAATTTATAGATAGACTAGCCGGTACCAGCGGCTTGCAGCCGCGCGCATTTCGGATCACTGTGAAGATTCAACTTTGGCGCGGGATCCTATTATTTTCTCAGGATAAATGTAGCCTATGGCACTCGAGAATAACGTAGCTTCCTCTTAGTTAAATGATCTTTAGAGAAGGATAAGTATTTGTGTTCAAACAATACAAACAAAAATACAAATCTTTTCTCTTTGTAGTAATAGATGGATGATGCACTTCAATGTTTCAACGGCTAAAGTTATTGCAAAATAACGTTTTCAAACCCCTTTCAGTTACAGGTGAAAAATATATAAAGGCACGTAATTTGGCATCTAACAACAGGGCTTCTGATAAATGACGCACTGTATAATAAGATACATACGTCATTGCGTCCAAAACATTCTAATCACGTCATAAAATTGCAAAATAATATTTTCCTCCCCCCTTTACGTCACTGCAGACCTATTTAACAATCAATTTCGCACGATGTTATTGTCCAAGATAAAGTGCTTGTTTTGTTCATAACATTTGTTATTTATTACGTAGAATGTGTGAGTATCAAGTTATCCTCCCTATCGGGCCATTTAAATGTTATTCACATTATAAAAAAGAAGTTATTTGTGTTTTGATACTGAGTGCGTATTCGCACCGTATCATTAGTAGCCGTTCTAATTTTAAAACAATTAGTCGAATTTAAACTGTGGTCCGGTAATCATCTCTCTTGTAGAGCAGGGCAAATTAATAGGTACCTACTCATGTAAGCATTATCTGTAGTAATACCTAACCATGATATTAATACGGTAGAGCTCATCTAATCTAAAATGACGCGCCCCACTATCGCATTAACGCACACAAGCAAGTTTAAAATATGGACGCAATACATATACAAATGCCGTTGTAATTGGTCAATCAGTTGCCGGTGAAATTCAAACGTAGGAGCACGCGTCGTTCATTGGCTCCCACACAGATGAAGTGTCGTTATCAATATTTGCACTCACACATCGAAATCAACTAACTAAGTAGTGGGGCGCGTCATTTGAAACTAGAGGAGCTCTACCAACCTTATTGTATAGTACTAAGTTACCTACATACTACGCGTATATTAGTATACCCCACGGGTTGTCCCACAATTTTCACCTCCGAAAACATTACTTGGATATGTGCTTAGAGCCGTGATGTTACCAACAGTGATTTTAAATTAGGATATAAGTAAGCCTATATACCGAATTGACTTATATACCAAGGTACCTATGACCAGGGTATCTATTTTATAGCACTTTAGTTTTGTGTTCGTTCACAATATATTTTAAAACGGTTATGCATTTATATTTGACTACTTCACCTGCTGATGGCAAGTGCCGATGCGGCCGAATAATGATGATGTCTGCCCTTTATCCATTGCCCTATTCTCGTCATCACCATTGCAATTCTTCTCCACTTCGCTTGGACTTCAGCATCCACATATCGTAAGCCATTGGCTCTGGAATCCGCGTAAGCGATGACAATCTATCGCTTCTTAGGCCTTCACTCCTGATACTGGCAGGTTTAAGCAGCAATTGCTCACATATCCCAGGTACTTACGCTACACGTGACCAAACCTGTACTGTATAACCGAATATGCCATTGTACCTGTATTGTAAACTCGAAAAATAGGTATTTAATTATAAATTAATCAGTTCCAGTGTCTCATACAATGGAGGGTCCATCGGGATCCCGGTGCGCGGGCGCAGGGGCGGAACACTGTTGCGACACGAACCCCGCGCTAAACCGGCTGAGCGGCGAGGGGTGTCGGTGCGAGCCGGGGGAGGTCAAGATCAGAAGCAAGCGGTTCGGCCGGGGGGCCGTGGAGTCAGGTACGTGTGTTCGTTACTATGAGGTCTAACAGTGCTCGCAAACGCACATGTTTCTAACTGACAATTCTCGAGGTGTTGCGATCGGGATTCGTTCCTAATTCGTCATCTTCCAAACTGGTCACTTTCCAAATTGGTCATTTTCCAGATTTGTCACACTCCTGACTTTTTATACTTCAAATTCGACAAATCATATGCATTCGCTTGTATAGGGACTGCAATCCGAATAATTATTGAAAGTTAAAAAATTTTGATTTTAACGGGTTTATTTAGCTTCACTGCCTATATTTGTTCCAAAACATGCGATTGATTTTTTGCGAAACAAAATAAAAAAATTCACAGGTTCCTAGATCACAAGGCTGATTTTAGATTGACTTTCTATCACTCTTATTTCTATTGCTATTCACGGAACCATTGAACTATTGTCGAAATTCAAAAATCGCACAGCTTTAACAATATGTAATTAATTGATGACAACTCGGACGGCTCAGTACATATTAATATTAAAGAACTCTATTTGTTACGATCACTGGTTTATAAGTCTCAAATAATGACAAAAAGTATTTGGACTATATATTTTTGTACAATAACAAGTGTGGTTTATGACGTGTTTGGAGTGTGTCAAATCTGGTAAATGACCAGTTCGGAATAATTACCAATCTGCAAGATGATGAATTAGGAATAAATCGTGATCGCCCATAGTTTACGCAAGTACCGAGTACTCGAGCGTAGACAATTTGTGTTTGTCTTCACTCGTGTCCTAGCATAGTTTTCCGGTTTACGGTTTTAATGTGTTTACGGTTTCAAGTTTACGATTAAAGTAAGCAAGTAATGGATAGTCCAATTTGGGTTTTTTTTACAGAATATAAGTAAGTAGGTGCTTATAATTGGAATCTCAGAAATGACAGAATGATACTTTGGAGAAACCTGTTTTTTTATGTAATACGGTAGGCAAACAGGCAAGCGGGCCACCTGATTGAAAGTGGTCACCACTGCCTTTAGACATTAGCAACACCGAGAGTATCGCCAATGCGTTGCCCACCTCTATAACACGTTACTCTGGCAGCAAAAAGGCAAATGTCCCTCCACTGCCAAAGCCACGGTTCCCCAAATTCCCACCCCATGGAGAACGGGATACCTTACTCACCGGCAGAAACACAATACTATTTAAAAGAATATTGTTGAACCTATAGGTATATTAAACAAAGTACAACAACAACATAAATACGAGTAATATTTTATGTACTGTAGTAAAACTAAATATTGAGAAGAGCAATATTAAAAAAAGGAATGTTCTAATAACAATTAGCTCGTCGTTTACCTATAGTACACTCCGAAAACAAATAAGTAATTAGGTAATATGTTATACTTTACGATAACACCTTAACACAGTTCGTATTTTAAGTGAATGTTTTGGTATCAGTACGAGTATGTACACACGAAATGATGGTCAATGTCCTTTCATTGTATCAGAATACGAGTTGGCCGAGAAGTAAATAAATAGCCGAACTCTGATGCAATTAATCGAGGGTCAAAGAGAATCCAGTTCGCGGAAAATTCTGCCACAACACGTCCGATAACGTCCTATGTGACTGTATTTAATCTGAGGCTGGAATAAACACTTTTATATCCATTGTTATTACTTGTACACATTGATTAAGTACAATAATATTTTGCGGGAAAGTTCATAGAGTGTTGATGATACATTATGTTTTGTGGCAGCTGAAATGCAGTAATCAGATAAACACAGACACTACCAGGCAAAACTAACTATGAAGACGGAGCATATCGGTGGCCTAATGGTTACGGGGTCCGACTCATACCCCGCCCCGGGTTCGAAACCCAGTACCGATGACTCTTTTCTGAGTTATGTACATTAGTGGAATACTAAACGATGCTCTTACGGTGAGGGAAAACATCGTGATGAAACCTGCACATTCAGGCAACTGGATGTGTAACCATGATCTAATCTGATCAGCTTCCCCTGGTAGCAGGGTCACAAAGATCAGATGGCAGTCGCTCTATTGCAATTATGCTAAAAGTCAAGAGAGATACAAGGCCCTCGGGACGGTAACGCCAAAATGACTACTACCAGGGAAAACTAAGTGATATACCAGAAATTAGGACGATCAACACTCTTAGTGGTCATACTAATAGGACAGAATGGCCATCAAGAAACACCCATTTCAGATTCCTGCCGGTCGTCGGCAGGATTCTGCCAAGCTTGACGAAAGTGACTGAATGGGTACCACCCCCTTATCTATTTGCATTGTTGTGTTCCGGTTTAATAGATAAGGTAGCCAAACAAATTATAGGCTAAGAAGTCACCTATCTGTTTAGTCCTCACAAGCGTAGTGACTGCATGTTCGTTTGTCACTGTTATGTTAAAACAAACTAGTTACAATTTGGAAGTCCAACAAGTCCCTTGTTGGGCGCCCATTTCAATTTTCATTCTACGAATGAGTGAATAGTAGTTACAACCCTAATAAATTGCGCAAATCTTATAGGGACGATCGGCTCGTTATATGTCAAGAGGACTGAACCAGTACTAGGAAAAATCGTGCGTAGGTTTTTTCTGTTACCCTGTGAGGCAACCTGACGGCGCCAGGACATCTGCGACCTAAGAGCGCGGATGCAATGTCACTGGCTTTGAGTTTCAAAACATGATCTCTTAATTAAAACGATAAATTTCTGCAATGTCGGCGCAGGTCTCACACACGAGTGCGGCGTGTTCGGAGCGATCGGCACTGGCGAATGGCCGACGCAAGTGGACGTGGGCCAGGTGATCTGTCTGGGACTCGTCGCGTTGCAACACAGGTCAGTATCATTTACAAGTCTCTTTGCTTTCAAGAACTAAGAGGCCGACCGCCTAATTCAGATTAAACATAGGTAAATGCTATCGCCATCTCAATCGTTCACGTTCAATTTGAGTTAGGCGGTGGGGCCCATGGAACTACCTAGTGTAAGTATTGCCGTGGTGTGGTTTTCCCTGATGTCTGGCATTAAAATCTTTCATGTTAGTATGGAGAGAAGGAAATAAAGACTATCTCGCGGTACGAGCTATTTTGCGAGCACACTTATGCTAGCCGTGGTGGGTATTTATATGCGTAAAGAAGCCCTTTCGGTCCCATCTTTTGTTACAGTCGCCCAATTTCATTATTGTTGCACCTATTTTTATGAAATAATTGTTACACAGCTGTCACCGCTGTTTAATTACATTCACGTAACTGTTTTTTATAGATGTTTGAAACTCTTTCACGCAAAAACTACTAAACGGATTTTGATGAAATTTTGTCATAGAGTAGCTTAAGCTTCTAACACGGATTAATAATCATAGGATAAATTGTTATCCTCTAGTCTAGCGTGTGGAACCGTGTACAGGTTCCGATTACACGCACGCTCCGACCGAGTAGGTGCTTTATATCTGCATTTATTCGCTTTTTTGTGTTTAAAAGCCTACTAAATGTTAGAAAGTTTTATTCTTTATCTACACTCATAGCGTTATGTTCCAAGTACATATTCGAAAACAGTCGTTTAAGGATAAACTTTTTTCACGCCAGACTGTAAAATTTAAAAAAAATACTTTATGATGAATTATTTTTTTTGCATTTCCCATACTTAATCATGGCTGAATACCTAAATATGTTATTATCAAATTCAAAATTCAAACTTGCCTGTTTATGTTTGTGATTGTCTAGTATGGAATTATTTTCCCGTTAAACAGAATATTTTTGTAATTTGTGTTTTAAATGTATTTTTCCTGTTTGAGGCAAATAAATAGATAAATCTGAAAGTAGTGGAGTGAATTTCCGGCCGCTCGATATCCTCGACGCCTAGGTATAGCAGAACTGACTCGCAGATTACGTCCAGCAAAGTTGATAGAATTATGGGTACGAAATTTTCACATTGAGAATGAGTGTAGATAAAATAGTGTATGCAACTGCATATAATTAGGTATTAAAATACTCGTGTCCAACTTTTATCATACTAGGCTGCGCCTTGTAAAAATAAACTGAGCGCACCGAATATATAGACTTGATAAACAGAGTCTCATGTTTTAATACTCCCTCTTATAGGGCGCCATCGCCCTTCTCAACTCGCTTTATATTAAGCACCACAGTGTGATTTGATTGCGAGTAGAGCTCGTCTAGCGCCCCACTACTTAGTTAGTTGATTTCGACGTGTGATATTGATAACGACACTTCATCTGTGTGGGAGCCAATGAACGACGCGTGCTCCTACGTTTGAATCTCACCGGCAACTGAATGACCAATTACAACGACATTTGTATATGTATTGCATCGATATTTTAAACTTGCTCGTGTGCGTTAATGCGATAGCGGGGCGTCATTTTAGATTAGACGAGCTCTACGACAGTATGCTTGATGAGTGAATGTAAGAAGGAATTCGAAAGTATGATGCCTGTAAGTACCATACAGTATTAAATTTGTACAATATTATATCGATACCAGCTTAAATACCCATGCTTATAAATTAATTGTAACGAAATGGCTCAGTGTGTGTTACATAACAATGTTACATTGAAACACTATTATTATTATTGACGACCTGTGTGGTTCAGTCGTCAACATGCCAGTCAGCCACGCAAGAGGTTCCGGGTTCGATTCACGGCTGGGCTGGTTTCAATTTAAATGATGAATTTTAATTTCTGTTACGGGTCTGGGTGTTCTATGTATAAAAAGTATGTATTTAAAAAAATATACAAGTAATATATCAGCTTTGCTTAGTTAGGGGCTAGATGGCGCCGTGTGAATTTGTCCACGATTATTATTATTATTTATTTCATGTTACACTAAACACATTAACATTGTAATGTTACAGAAATTGTAACATTACAATGTTACAATTTTCGTAAATAAATATTTTAAAAAATTATATGCGTGTTGCATAAACTACTATTGTTAAATTGCACATTGAAATGTAATAATAATACTTATATACACTTCGAAACGAATTTTACGCGAACGAATTAGCCTGTATAGTAGACGATTTTAGAGACATTTAATAACCTTTCTATCTAAGGGACCGATTACGCCTTTGCTTAATCCAGCAACCTAAGTCATCAGAGAGCAGATCAAAATTTAATTGCTCACAGAATAAGGTCAAATTTTGTATTACACCTTTTGGAAAGCGCATAAAACATACAAAAATAGACCTTATTCCGTGAGCATACATTCCATTTGATCTGCTCTCTGATCACTTAGGTTGCTGGATTTAGTACAAGTTTTAATCGGTCCCTTACATAATTGATTTAGACCTTCGACTTTGACCCTTGCCGGACCCAAACGTAACGTTACGAAATAGAAACACGTGTTCCGTCTGTTACCAAGTACCGTAAAAAGCGAAGACGTCAAATATTTAAAGGCCGAATCTAAACCGATAAAAGGTTATCGCGGAGCACCACTGGTATCATCGTCATCACGCTACTTACGATAACCACGAGGCGCGGGCCTCCGATGACTTATTGGTGCTTGTCTGTACCTATTTGTAACACGCGTGAATGTAATACCCTTTTGGTAATACGTCATTAAAAATAAGTTATCATCTCGGCGGTAATGTCCCGGTTGTGCTCTTGCGCACGAGGGCCCGGGGTCGGTCTTGACCTTGATCCAGGATCTGGCAGATCAGATAATTACAGTGGTGCGACTGACCTCCGTGACCATGCTACCAGGGGAACTGACCAGATTAGATCATGGTTACACCTTCAGTCGCCTGAATGTAGTTGGTAATACGTCAATGCCTACTCAAAATCCAGTTTCCGAAATATCCCATCCGTATATAGTAATGTTGCCACATTCCCTGACCAGCTATCATTTGTCCCGAAATTCAATGGGGTTCCCACGCGAACGGGTCCGGAACGTAAAAACCGAAGTTTACGCGGACAAAATCCCTCGTTAATCACAAAATATCTAGACTAACATAAGTTAAAGCTAGTCATCTATACTAGGTACCTACTAGATTTGGATGATATTCCCTCGTCGCGCAACACGTGACGAGTAACGACATCGCAAACTGTCGCGTAATAAATGTCGTAAGTTTGTTCTATAAAGCTGTGCTCTGACGTTAATGTCCCGGTTGTGATCACGATGTTTTCCCTCACCGTAAGAGCATTGGTTAGTATTCAACAAATGTACGTAATTCAGAAAAGAGTCATTGGTACATGGCCGTAGCAGGATTCGAACCCGGTGCATTCTGCTTACAGGTCGGCTACCGTAACCGCTCCGACGCCCCACTCTCTGCTCTATAAAGCCGTAATGTCCTTTAAAACTAGTTTGAATGAATCAAAACTTAAATTAGCTATTCCATCAGTATTAATTGGTAGGTTTAATTTAGCGATCCCACTCGGGAGCAGAGACGTCAAATTTACTACAACCCTCTTCTTGCTTCTATAGAAAAGAACACCAATGATGTAAAAAGACCATTGGTGTTCTTTTCTATAGTAGGTATTCTTTACTTTAATGCTTTGTATTACACAAGTAAGTAATTTGTAATTTAATTCATCTCATTCAGATAAATAATGATTCATTGCCATGCTGAAGTTACTCGCAATTTTTCTTATCGCTTAGTTTCCGCAATATAGGCATTTAATGATAACTACTTATCTAAGTAGTAAGATTACTACTAACTAATATTGATGTTTCATCATCATTATCATCATCAGAACCAGCAACAAACTCAAATGTCGGAATTGATTTAGCCTACAAAAAATTATTTTGTGCTATATTAAATTATAATTTTGCATAGCTCATACATACTTATGTTCTCCACTTCACGCCTGACAGACACTTCCCAATTTCTGGTCTACTACTTTGGTCTACAACTGGTCGGGGGTAACTAATCTACCTGACACAATACGACAGAGAATACTAAAGATAATCACTACGTAACTTATTTAGTTGGTTATTTGATTTAGGGCCGATTTTTCAATCCTCAGTTAAAATTTATCTGCCCGGTAAAGTAATACACTGCCAAATTAAAACAATCTGTAATCCTTTATTTATATATGCAGTAATGATACCATTTTATTTTAGTCGCTTAATAACTTATCAGACTGATATTTTTTATCTGAGGATTGAAAAATCGGCCCTTAGTGTAATTATTTATTTTTATAATTAGGCTAATGTTTCTTTACTTTTGTATCATACTCGTATATATAAATTTGTTTGCATTACAATTAGTATATGTCATGTAAATATTGCTTTTGAATAAACTACGTAACTAGACGATTTTATTTTTTTACAGGAGACCTCCTACCGTTGCTCTAAACTGGTCCAAGCGAATCTATCCATGCACATCTTATATTGTATGAAATAGTCCCGCAGACCAGTTTGAGTGGGCGAAATGTCCACACGGCTAATTATTGATGATGTTATTTTTGTCACCAGAGGGCAGGAATCGGCTGGCATCGTGACGTCAGAGGGCAAGAGCGCTCGCACCTTCAACTCACACAAAGGCATGGGGCTCATCAACAACATATTCAACGATGACGCCATGAAGAAGCTGAAGGGGAACCTCGGGATTGGTCACACAAGGTGGGTCTACGTTTCTTACCACAACTTGAACTGCAGGGCTTAGATGCACACTTGAATCCTTAGTGGAATCGTTATTGTCAAGTCCGATCTATTCCAACTTGCCGGCCTGAGAGGAAGGTGTAGGTAGCATTTCCATTGTCGAACAATCCGAATGGGATTCTTATGTATTGAAATCCACACAGCTTGTGATTCCTCTTATCTTAGAGAGTGGAATATTTCTACAGTGGATTTATGTGCGCCTCTTTCCTACCTATTGTGTTGAACTTGATATAATCCACGCCTCAGAAGTCGAAATAGAAAGACGACATAGTAGTAAAAGCTCGACAAGTTTTTGACAGTGATAACTAGACAATACCTTGTTATAGTTACCAATAAATAATAGAAGAAAAAATCCGGTTCGAAATGTAGATAATCAAAGCGCTAAATGGTGAGAAAAAATACGTCGCCCCACTTTTCAGTTCTAGATTTTCGCGGCTGAAATTGCGATTATGAACAAATAAACAGGCTGGTATTCATTTTCGGCAGGTATTCAACGTCGGCGGCGTCCGAGGAAGTGAACTGTCAGCCATTCGTGGTGCACACGGCGCACGGGGCGCTCGCAGTGGCGCATAACGGCGAGCTCGTCAATTGTAGTAGCCTCAGAAAGATGGTGAGTGAAATATTAAGGGAAAATTGATAGAGTTGACGGTTGACAACACCTATAACGCACTGCAGTCAGAATAGGATAGAACATTCTAAAAGTAAATCAAGGAAGTAAAATGAAGGGCCGGTTCATAAGAAATAATCACCCTTACCCATACATTACATACCGGAAGACGCAGCGTGGGTAGGCGGAGGCCTAGCTTGACTGACGACCTGGTAAAGATCGCAGATATAAGCTGAATGCGGACGGCACAAGACGGGTCTTTGTGGAGATCCCTGGGGGAGGCCTATGCCCAGCAGTGAGCGTCGTGAGTGGCCGATATGTGAATCACCCTTGAAGATTGAGTTACAGAATACAAGTTCAGTCTGTCCTAGCTAACCCAATATTTTATAGAGAAGAGCAAGTTTTTATCAAGATAGCAGTTTTTATCAAGAATTTCAGAAGTCATCTTTTTCTAGGTATTGGGAAGGGGCGTAGGGCTGTCCACCCATTCCGACTCTGAGCTGATCACGCAGGCGCTGTGCCTGAACCCGCCGGAGGGCGAGACTAACGGCCCTGACTGGCCGGCCAGGATCAACCACCTCATGAGGTATGGAAATATATATATGAGCGCCAGGGTTCAGGTCTATCGGGCCTGTCTGTCTAACTTGAACGGATTATACATCGCCATCTCACACTGAAACCAAGTGAAGTGGCGATGTATCGAGCCTACAATAATTGTTACTAGAATTATTTAAGCAGTCGTGCCCGATGGATTTGAACTCAATCATGCCTGTAGGAATACGCAGAGATTATCGAGTGCCATAAGGCTAAACTACAATCCTGACACACCTCTTTTGCCTTTACTACCATACTGCATTTTATTTCGTACTCAGTCTCGAGGTTACCAGCGGATTACCTCGGTCACCCTCGAACATATCTATTTAATTTGAGTTTTGAACTAGTGGAATATGAACAGGCGGATGTAGGAGGTTTCTAGATTTTAATTGAACTTTGAACCATGGATAGTAGTTAGGGTCGCTTTAAGACAATTGGCTCCTAGTATCATAGGTATGAATAGAAAATAAAATTAAACTAGGCACCTATTCTGTTGAAATGGTTTTGTCTCGTAGAGCCATGCTACGCATTTCCTTTTCTTCTTTAGTGGTGAGACGTTGGTGATAAGGAAGGTACACTTTCGCCGTTATATTTTGACCTCGTGTTACGCGTTACGCTTTGATAACGCATAGACATAGACATGATTTATTTTGACTTCACAAAAATCCATAAGCGTTTACATAATATGAAAATTTTAGAACACTTCAATACTAAACAAAAATAAAGCAGGTACAAACACACAAACACAACAAATCATGGACCAATGCGATGCATCGTGGTTATCTAACTGATAGTTATCGGAATTAAATCGATAAACTTTACATTGTAACGTTTGTCCTAACCTGATTTTAATAAAATAAATCCAAATACCATCTCGATTAAACTGACGTTCATCTGACCCAACTGATTCACACTTCAAACTTACTCCCCTCTTGTCGCGTCGGTGGTTAAAAATAAGTTTTTCCACGCACCTGGAGAAGTTTTCTCTTTCTCTAACATGGAGTTCTTCAAGAAAGGGTTGAAAAGAGTTTTACAAAGTATTTTAAAAAGTTGGATAACTCCGACCAAGTTAACTTAAACTCAAACAATTTCGAAATTACACAACCGATTTTAATGAAACAAAGCTAAGAACCATCTCGATTAAACTGACTTTCTATCTAATAGAGAAAACCGCATCCAAACGGTGCATCCGTTCGGAAGCTACGTTGCCACAGACAGATACACAAGGCTACAAATACACACGTAAACCTTATAACCCCCCTCTTTTTTCGTCGGGGGGTTAGAAAAAAGAAGTTGATACAATAAAATACTGTCTCCCCAGGCTGGCACCGCTGAGCTACTCGCTGGTGATAATGCTGAAGGACAAGATCTACGCCGTGCGCGACCCGTATGGCAACCGGCCGCTGTGTCTCGGGAAGATATTGCCTATGGGATCCTCGTGTGAGTACCTAGCTTTTTACATGGGAAAATCCTTTGGGTGTCTAACCTTCAAAGTGACAAAAAATGAACAAATAAAGTGTACCGATCTGGGTATTTTTAAACCTCTCGCATCCACGCGAACGCTCGTGTTCGCTATCTGTCTCTTTCACATTCGGGGTGGGGCGCGACTTGGGGCGACTCGGTTACAGCATGGCATCTAGTATAAGTTGTCTTGTGGCAAGAAAACTGACTAAATTTATTCCATGACATAAAAGTGCATGCAAGGTTCTAATAACAACCATTCTACCACACCGCACGACATGATCGAAAAATCGATGATTCAGATACACTTGATATAGTAACCAATTAGTATTCCAGTTTTGCTAATACGGGTTCTGAAATAAAAAAATAGTTCGGTCGTCGGCCGTTACGATGTGGGCCGTTTCTATGTTTGTAAAACTGACAGAGATCGTGGCTATAATTTCGATTACCTACGCGATTTATCTAGCCAGCATTTAAGGTGTAGTAGTGAAAAAAATAAAAATTCTGTTATATTTTCGTGCCTACCGTCATTTTGTATTTTATGACCGCTAACAAATAAAATATATATAGAACAAAAAAAAGTTCAAATGAAAAAAAAAAATTCATAACATGCTTTTATCGTACGTTCTCTATGATCAGCCAGAGTATTTGTCAAGACTAATCAAACAACGAGCCCAAACTCGATGGGTTTACCATGCATAGTTTAAAAGTTCCGAGGGCCATCCGTCTTCATCATCAGATCAGCTCGATGGTATCAGAACTTACATGAGTGTGCCAAATTTCAACTCAATCGGAAGCCAGGAAATTGGTATAATTTAACTTGCAAGATTTTGTTACGAACAGATATGTAACTAAATAAAAGCTTGTAAGCAGTGCCGCACCCTAAATTTTAGCTGCAACGTGACGTTACCAGGAGCTCAAGCATTTAAAGAGGTGGCTGCACTTGTAGGTATATTGATGCATGAAGCTTGTTTTCTCTGTTTTTGGACCTCGTTCGCTACTGTGATTTAAAAGTAGTGCCCTTGCGTATCGTAGCTGTAATGTGTGATGTAGTGAAGTATAATCAATCAAAAAGGACATCAACTGTTACAATTAATTAGCTTGAGTTTATTTGATTGTTTAATAATTTGACAAATTCGGTGAGTGCCAGAAACTTATCTAAACCGGTGGCCAAAACTGGAACTGTGAAAAACAGTGTGTCATTAAGTTGGCTTGTGGCAAGAAAACGAACTAACTTTGACACATCGGTTGCTTCGAACTCCATACAGTAGACATCAACGCGGTTGCTTTTGAACCCCTGTACAATGGACATCAACGCGGTTGCTTTTAAAATCTCCATACAATAACCTTTCTGACACTTTTCTAACTTTTACAACAGACATTAAAGTGCATGCAGGGTTTTAATAACTACATTCCAACCACACCCCACGATCTGATAGAAAAATCGATGAATCAGATACATTTGATACAGTAACCACTGGTATTCCAATTTTGATTCAATTAAAAAAAATATATCGGTCGTCGGCCATTTCGATAAGGGCCGTTTCTATGTTTGAGAAACTGAGATATATTGAGATCTCGGCTATGATTTAGACTACCATATTTGAAAAAAAAATACATCTATGATATTTTTGTCTCCACCGTCATTTTGTATTTTAATATCGGCAACAAATAAAACAATAGATAGATAGATAGTTTATGTGTAGTTCCCAATAAATAGATAGAATAAAAACATGTGTGCGAAATTTCAGCTCAATCAGAAACCGAGAAATGTAGCAAATTTAACTATGAAGATTTTATTACGAACAGGCATGTGGACATGTGAAACATTTATTTAAATTTAGTTTTAGACAACATATTTACAATTAGGAATAAATATTACATGCGAAACTAAATAATAGCTTGTAAGCAGTACCGTACCTTAAATGTTAGCTGCAACGTGACGTTACCAGGAGCTCAATCATTTAAAGAGGTGGCTGTACTTGTAGGTAATTGTCGAAGGCTACAACGTATTGTGATATCTATCGCAATATCGTAAGAGTTAAATTCGCTTACCAACCAAAGTCAATGAACGGGTTGCAAGTGCAGTTCGCTCTTCCCGCTTGTTGCCAACGGATACCGTATCGATCTGGCAAGCTAAAGGGGTATCCACACGACACAGAATTTTACCTATGTCGAGTAGATGGTGTACTGACTAGATTGTAAAATTTTAGGCCGGCAAAGGATAAAACATAAAAACAATTCAAACAGAATTGAATAATCGAACATAAAATTATTCATACTGAGGATTGGTTTCAGATTCAAATAAATTAGTTTTCAGGTGTTACGGCTCGGTCTGATTTTGACCCGCGGGTCGAAATGCCTGATTAATTCAAATTAATAGTTTCCTCCAAATTAAGCGTTTGGCCCGCAGTTAAAAAATCTGATGAAAAATATTTTTTCCCCTACTGTCCCAAAACCACTTTTAAAGTATTAATTTTAATGCATCAGTCGTTTCGGCCTGCGGGCTAAAACCAGGCCAGGCCGAAACGCCTGAACACTCAAACAAATTGGGGGTGGGTGGGGTAGACCAAATAAAATTAGCACCACCGCGTTTCCGTGTCCACGCGGCCGAGTCACGTGTAAAAGGGCATTCGGTACCAGGACCGCAGTAAACGGCAGAGGTTCGCCGCGCCAGCGTCCAAACATATTTGCACCTAAATCCTTTGCAATAAAATCCAGTAAAAGAGACGTACAGAGGCTGAGCAATCCCGGCCGCGTATCCGAAAGCCTTGTCACGTGGCCTTGTGACGTGATTCTACCAGGCGAGCAGAAAGCAATAGGAGATAGTAGCGGCCATCGACTATTGACGTAAAACAACGTATGTACCAAACAGTCCCGGTCGTAAACAGCCCATTCTCAACTCTATTGAGATGGGATAGAGATTCAATTGTGTTTCTTTATTCAGCCTGTCTAGCCAGTGTTATTGATTGAGCAACAGGTGATACAGACTGCATCAGCGTTGCAAGTAGTACATTGTAGGTAGTGGTCTATCACGCAGATGCTGAGACATAACTACGTAAACTAACTTCAAGTGCCAAGCTTAATAAAAATTCGGATTTCGGATTGTTTTACGAAAGTGCACTAAATACTATTAAAAAGCGATGGTCATGGCATAATTTATATTCGACGAAAAGATACATCGTGAGTATTCGTGAGTTTGCTGTTTTTAGGTTATTGATGCGAAAGAAAAGACTACAGTAATAAAGTTATTAAAATATAGTTAGCTTTCTCACTCTACCTGTGCCTACTATACTTACATCTAGATATCAAACTATAGAGGTACATAGCTTTTTAGCTTTGTATGATGTTATCATATCCACCTCATCATCACAGCCCATAGCAGTCCACCGCAGGACTTATAGGGCCTCTCTTACGCTTGGCAGGCGGGTTATAAATATAACAATGGAAAGCGCTGCTGCCCATTTTGAAGCCAACGGAGACAAGATCTTTTTCCTCGAAAACATTAGTCGCCTTATACGACATCCACGAGTGTAAGAGGTTAATCATGTATCGAAGAATTATTAAGTGACGGTTGCAACCTTTGTTACTTACTTATCTATAACAAAATAGGCCGTAAACTCACGTTAATAACCCTAGGGGCATAAGTAACATAGTTAACAAAGTCGTGATAAAGAACTACTGCTTCAACAATGATTTTGCAAACAGAATGCCCCCAGAGCTAAAACAAGCTCTTTTTCTGGTTCTACATACAGAATTTTCCACAATATTCTACTTTAGGTGCACCTCGGGATGATTTTACCTAACTGCAATGTAACTCTTTCCAGATGTCTACAAACAGTCATCAGCACAGCATGCCGCGGGTAACGCATGATTCATTTACATTACTTACATTTGCATGTCCTTGAATTTATAGAATAATTCGAATTTTGGGATTAAAGACTTGGGTCCATCTAGCGACCCGACAGATTGGTGCCACCGCACCCTCTGATGATGGGATTCATATAATCTAGATGCCTGGCAACGAAGTAACGT
The DNA here is from genome assembly GCA_905147135.1 of Blastobasis lacticolella. Classification (NCBI taxonomy): domain Eukaryota; kingdom Metazoa; phylum Arthropoda; class Insecta; order Lepidoptera; family Blastobasidae; genus Blastobasis; species Blastobasis lacticolella. Next base: position 2,373,414 of record LR990046.1, read on the forward strand.
ACGGGCATTGCGAGTATTTTTGCCGCACACATGCAATATGTGGTATGACCTACTGAAGTATTTCCCATACACCTTAACTTGAGGTTATACAAAGGCTCCCTTAGGTTGCATAAGTTCTGGACGACAGTGGCTATTTTAAAGTATATTTCCGCTCGAGATGTTGCACGAGCATCCAGTTATTGAATAGATTGAACAGGTTAACGGAATATGAACTATTACGCATTAAATCATAATGCTCTGCATGAATTGGTAGCAATATGTTACAACCACATGACCACCAATCATCATTTACTCAACTTGCATAATATTATACTTAAAGTGAGTGTATGTGTGTGTCTTTTACCCTATCTCACCTGATGGAATTCCTTATACTGTGCCTGATGGTAAGCAATGAATGCGGCTGAAGATTGAGAATGCCTGTTTAGAAACAACCTATCTGGACGCCTTGAAGGCTAGAGTGAATAGGCTGTTCCTAGACAGGCATGCTTTATCTTCGACCGCATTGTCGCTCACCAACACCAGACAAGATGGCGATCAAACGCGTGGTAATTTCTATTAATATACCAACGCCAGAGTAATCTAGTAATAAGCTGTCTGTAACACATGTTGCTCGCTTTGCACAGAAGAGCGCAGCATAAATAAACTAGAGATGAAATTCAATGAAGTAGGTAGTAGGTACTTACATGTTTTATTTTCCAGCAGTCCTGATGAACGGAAGCTCAAAGAACGGCATGGAGGACAAGGCGGAAGGCTGGGTCGTGTCTTCAGAGTCTTGTGGATTCCTTTCTATTGGTAAGGAGCTATTTAAAAAAATAAACCCAAGAACTGTGGTTAATTAATTGTCGATACCTACCAAATATATTCCATCTATGAATGCTGCATTATAAATATCTGAAAAAGTGAAATAATATTTTGTTTTTGGGCTAATAACATTTGATTTCGCTTGTATCAATGTCATCGAGCTACTTAAGCTTGTTGCTACCAATGGTAGTTTATTTGTTCTCAAATAAAATGTAGAGCATCTCGCGCAGGCCATAAGCTGGTTTCCATTGTAGTGGTATAAAAAAACAGAAAAAGCTCTTCGAAATTTACAAGTACCTAAAACGAAAAAGAGGGGTGTTATAAGGTTGACGCCTAGCCACAGATACGGCTTCGTGTATCTTTGTGTCTGAAGCATCATAGTTTCCCAACGGATGGACCGGATTAGATGCGGTTTTTTCTATTTGAAAGCCAATTTAAACGAGAGGATTTTTAGCTTTGTTTCATTGAAACCGATTCAGTAGTTCAGAAAATATATCGGTATATGTAAACTTGCTCGGTACTTAAAAATAAAATAAATAAAAATAAATAATCGTGGACAAATTCACACAGCGCCATCAAGCCCCAAAGTAAGCAAAGCTTGTGTTACCAGTAACAGAAATTAAAATTCATCATTTCAATTCTTGCCCGGCCGGGAATCGAACTAGGTCGTCAGGTCGTCTTCTCCGACATTTCTCTCTCGGTTAGCTTATAATTCCCTCCTTCCCTTGGCAGGCGCGCGCTACGTCCGCGAGGTGCTGCCCGGCGAGATCATTGAGATGTCCCGCCACGGGATCCGGACCGTGGACGTGGTGGAGCGGCCCGCCAGCAAGCAGCAGGCGTTCTGCATCTTCGAGTACGTGTACTTCGCGAGGGCCGACAGCATCTTCGAGGGTATGTTCAAACGTTAACAGACCGTCATTGTTATAATTTCATCATTGTCAAGAGCATCGGTAGCTTATTGGTTAAGGAGTTCGACTCGTACCCCGAGATACCAGGTTCGAACCCCGTGCCGCCTTGTACCAATGACGCTGTTCTGAGTTAGTCGCCTGAATGTGCAGGTTTCATCACGATGTTTTCCCTCACCGTAGAAGCATCGGTCAGCATTCAACTAATGTACATAACTCAGAAAAGAGTCATTGGTACATGGCCGCAGCGGGATTCGAACCCGGTACCTCTCGTTTACGAGTCGGATACCTTAACTTGGCCACTGACGCTCCTACCTGGCTGGCTCCTACTACCGACCGTGCATGCAGGGCCGAATACCCGGCAAGCGCCCGGTGGGACAGCCCGGGTATCGATGGATGGAGGAAGTCTGGAAAGACCTGAAGACTAAGATGAAATTAATTATTTTTTAGGCCAAATGGTGTACTCCGCGCGTCTGCAGTGCGGGCGCATGCTGGCGCGCGAGTCGCCCGTCGACGCCGACATCGTCTCCTCCGTGCCCGAGTCGGGCACCGCCGCCGCGCACGGCTATGCCAGACAGGTTACTATCTTTACTATTAAATACTAGTTTAAAATAATAGCTTACAATAGTTTAACATAGTATTCAACACTAATTTAATATAATAGCTAACACTAGATGATGGAAGACTCCGACAAAATCTGTACGGAACGGAAGAAACCAATTTTCATGAAAGAGCTAAGATACATCTTGATAAAAATGTTTCTCAAATAAAGAAAACAGCATCGAAATCGGTCCATTAGTTCGACAGCTGATACACCTCTCTTATTGCATCTGGCGTTTAAAAGAGTAGACAGCAAACGTCGTCAACAGCCCCTAAGAAGTCCATCGCTGGATTTGTGCTTCCATCACATTAGCTAAGGCAATAGTTATAATTTCCACGCTTGGCAGGCGGGTTAGAGATCGCAGTCCTTCATAATTCATTATCATAATTAATTTAACAGTCCATCACTTGTCAGTGAGAAAAAAGAGGAGAGAGAATGGGAACACATTCTCTCTCCTCTCATAAAAAATACTCGAATCGAAAACGCTGCTGCCCATTTTTTGTTTATGAAAGTTCTCTATTACATCACCACATTCCTCCCCCTTCCAGTCCGGCATCCCCTTCATGGAAGTGCTGTGCAAGAACCGATACGTGGGCCGCACCTTCATCCAGCCGTCCACGCGGCTCCGGCAACTCGGCGTGGCCAAGAAGTTCGGAGCGCTCTCCGAGAATGTGAAGGGGAAACGGATAGTGCTGATAGACGACTCCATCGTGAGGGGGAACACTATTGGGCCCATTATTAAGCTGCTGAGGGACGCTGGGGCGGCTGAGGTGAGGATTGGACTTGAGCTTTCTTTTCGAATTATATAGGTACTAGACAGGCATTGGACCGCCTTATCACCTGAAAGTGGGCGACTATGCGTCTAAAGATGGAGTTTGCCTGTCAAGAAACCCCAGTAATAACGATTTTGGGAAATTAATTCAACAAATCTATTTACCGTCGGCTATTGTTTTAAATACAAGTTCCAGTCTGATTTGGGAGCGCAACGTAAAATTTTGCTTTACTACATAAGATCTTAGTTACTAAGTAATTAATAGTAGTTAAGTAATACGTTTTTCTATGGCGTATGTACGGCATGATAGCGTATAATATCATGGTGTACCACGTGTGTACCATTATTACCACTGGTGTTGTAGGCAGCGCTACTTTCCATCAGGTGGCCCGCTTGCCTGTTTGTCAAACGTATGACATAAAAAAAATTGTTTTTACGTTCCCAGGTGCACATCCGCATCGCGTCGCCGCCGCTGAAGTACCCGTGCTACATGGGCATCAACATCCCCACGCGCGAGGAGCTCATCGCCAACAAGATGAGTGCGCACAAGCTCGCGGAACACGTCGGTCAGTATGGGCTTTTTATTTTTCGGAAGACCAATAGCCATACTACAACATAATATTACTATTCTTATGAAACAGAAAGGCAATTACAGGTTTTCGCTGATAGAATTTGGAATATAAAAAAGAAAATACGTTGAAACACTTATACCAATAATAAATTGGACTAATACGATAGGTACTACAGTATTACTACAACTAGTACAATACTATAATAGATACTACATATAAACTAAATTAAAATTATATCAGTATTCCAATTAATACTCGTAGTTTCACCAACAAACACCTACAAGGTGGCAAACAAGCTTATCGGCTGATGGTAACCGGTTACTGTAGACAATGGACATTACGTCCATCAGTGGTCCGTGTGACCGAGAGGTCGATAGGACCCTGGGAGGACGTAGGTGATGGATACCTGCAACTAGATACAAACTAGATTGACGACCTGAGTGGTTCAATGGTCAACATGCCTGCCACGCAAGAGGTCCCGGGTTCGATTCCCGGCCGGACAGAAATTGAAATGATGAATTTTAATTTCTGTTGCGGGTCTGGGTGTTCTATATATAATAAGTATGTATTTAAAATAGTATTTAAGTAGTATATCAGTTATCCAGCACCCATAGTACAAGCTTTGCTTAGTTTGGGGCTAGATGGCGCTGTGTGAATTTGTCCACGAATATTTATTATTATTATTTATTTATTATAGATTGCTGATTTGGTTTAAAGTCACTATCATTTATTTTTTTGTAGCACACAACTCATGTAGAGCATCGGTGTAATGGGTTACCGGTCCAACTTCGAGTTCGATCCCCTGTCACGTCATGTACTTACCAACGATTTACCAACTCTTACCCATACTTCCCACTCCCACAGGCGCGGACAGCCTCGAATACCTGAGCGTGGAAGGCTTAGTGAGTGCCATCCACTACAACATGAAGTCCTCTCCCAGCGACGTACTCGGCGGGCATTGCACCGCGTGCCTCACTGGGGAGTACCCGGGAGGGCTACCGGAGGACGTAGACTGGTGATGAGGGGGTAGAGCCAGGAGTGAAGAGGTCCAAGCATGTGAGCCGGGAGGGAAAATAGTCCTACAGATCGTTCATCGTATGTTCTCCCTTGCCAGGGACCAATAAGTACCAGGGTTTTTTTAATCGCTCGCTTCGAATCGAAAGGTTTTCAATTTTGATTTTTGGCATGAAATGTTAACTTTTTTTAATTACATTGCTAATACCGAATAAGAATATGGATATGGTTAAAAAATTGGAGAAATCAGAATGATGCATCAAAATATAGATTTTTTCATGCCGAAAATTAACATTGAAAACCGTTCGATTCAAAAATAGGGCCTCAGAATAAATTGCAAATTCCTTTGGCAGGGTATGGAATGTACTCTGTGGCAGAGGACAACGTCTGTTGAACGATCTATTTGTATGGTGTAAATTTCAGTAAGTTCTCGCTGTATCTAGGTGGGTCAAGGATTTCAATGAATTTTCACTACAGCTACGTTTCAACAATAAATGTTTTAAGTATGCCTATTGGACCAGGGGGCACCGTATGATGTCCTGGGTCATCGAGTAAATTCAGCTACATCAGTACAGTCAGTCACAAAAGAGAAACATGATTTTAATGTGGTTGAAAAGCAAAACTGCCAAGAGGACATGAGGCACCTCGGGTGTTTTTTTACCTATAGAACCCACGCAAGAGGATATGTAAGTAATCGCTACGAAAAGTCGAAGTTTAAGTTGTGCCAGTCTGTGCACGGGCTGACCAACGTTTTGTGCGTCTCCTAAACGTCTAGTATGACTACCATAAATGTTTTTTCTTGTACCCGATGACGTAGGATAACCTACGGCGCCCTCGCAGTATATGATCTGTTTTAACTGACTTGTCTTATTTGGTGAACAAACAATGCCAAAAATCACGACATGCCGTATCAATCACGCTACGTATATTGTGTATAGATGTCGAGAATTATATAAGAAACACATAGAATGTGAATTTCAACGAATACTGCTGCACATTGTCCATTTGTATACATAATTTCCTTAACCAAATAAGACAAGTCAGTTTGGACAGATTATATATGGGGGACAGTTGGTTTCATTAGTCTTAGTGTGTTTTACAGCCTACTGATAATTTTCAGATATCCTATTTGACAGGTCTGTGATGCCGTCTCTGTCTTGTTAGTACAAAACGAAAGATACGGCATCACATATATCTGCCAGATAAGACATCGGAAACGTATCAGTAAGCGGTAAAATTAATTGCGTGGTAAATACACGTGGAAGTGTATATTGATTGAGAAATGCAATAAAAAGAATGGACTGAGCTTAGAACTTGCAATATCAATAGATTTTATCGTGATATTATGCGAACGAAAAATATGGCTCCCGTGTCTAAAAACGTGAAATAAGGCTACGTTCCCCAGGTCCTTACATGACCTCTCATAAAGATTTTTGATGATGATAATGACATAGATGACCTTTCAGTCGGTCGCGCGTGAAAGTTTTGTTACGTCATTGATTTCATCCTCTCCTCTTCTACCCGTATGAACTTACTGAATTATAATAAGTAGCTACATCACTTGTAATAGTAGAGTGGCAGAATGAAAAGGTTTGTCTATCATCCTGCCGAATTGCAAGCGACTTCAAGATGACCAACCTTTTCATTTCAACAAAGTAGAGATTTTGGGGTATGTCCTACGCTTTGAAATAAGGAAAAGAAAAATGTAGACCCATGATTTTGTTATTAATTTATCGAGGACTAGAAATCTCAAGCACTCGAATTTATTAGAGTAGCTTATACACCATGGGTCCAATTTTAGTTTGAAGATACTCAGTTTGTGTGAGATATTTAGGGTAGTTTCACCACTAGCTGATAAATTCCTGATATCTTATCTGACAGATGTGATGCCGTATCTTTCGTTTTGTACTAAAAAGATGGAGACGGAATCACTGATGTCACATAGGATATCTGGATTTTATCGGTAGGTTGTGAAACAGGCCCTATTATGGGCTATAGGCTATAGCTAATCTCTCAGACACAGGAGAACGAAATCAACGTCTGAGACTGATCAGCTGTTCTGTTCAGTGATATATCGGCAATATATAGAAAATATCCTAGGTACATCTTTTTATAGATCTATAGTCTGAAATGGTTACAAGTCGAACGAATATTAATTAAATCGATTTTATGTTTTACTAATTAACTAGATGTAATGTCGAATAATGGATGGATATTTAAAATTAAGTGAATCAAGTTTATATTCGATAACAAATTGGGGTTAGTGAGTAGAAATAGCATTCGTCTCGAATGCGTGTCTTCCTTTTTATCATTCCTTAATTTAAGTATGTTTTTCTCAAGTGCCTTTAACTATAAACTAGTATTTAAAACAAAAAAAATGTCTTTATAAATATTGTTGTACAATATAGTTGTGCTGGCTACGACGAATTTTGATCATCTTTTTATTAGAATTAAGTTTCGTTGTTCTTTTGTAACGTATTTTTTAATATCTACTAGCTATTTAGTAATTCTTGTTTTAAGCTAGATGTATTTCCCTCGAATAGTACAAGATCTGAATATGTCCGTTATATTTACACATTAGTACATAAAGGAATGTATTTTGATCTGATTTCTTGCCATTGGAGACTAAATATTGGTTATTATATCAAGGCTACAGTCGACGGAAACCTAAAAGAAGTTAAACCTAATAAGGCCGCCTTTTTTATCACAAACCGAAATATTGTTGATGTTTTGGTTGCGCCATACAACTGTATTTTGATATATTTTTACCTATTAGTACAATACTATGTAAACTAATTAAAATATATTATATGGAATATATTTTGAATTATTTATACGTTGGAGTTTTATTTTCTTGATAAATTAAGTACCTAATAAAAACACACTGCCAAAACTAAAAACCCCGACAGCTGTTTAATGATTCTTGTATTTTTTATTTTTGAAATAGTTTTTTGAAGACCTTTATTTTGATACCCCACTCGATTGGTTTTAGAGCAAAAAGGTTGACGAAAGACAAAGTATGACACCTAAATTCCGCCATCTTGAATTCTTTAAATTTTTTTTAATGTCTAATCTAACAACACCTCATATTCATATGTTAAAATCCATAGAGCCGTTAGGACTGCAGCTGTAAAGAAATAGACATGCATACGGTCGACGAAAAAACATAACCCTCCTGTCACAGTCCGTAAATAAAATCCAATACTGTTTCGTCACTACAGTTTATTACCCTGTAGCAACAGCTATTTACATTTTTTCAAATAATAATTTATTTACATAACAACAACAATAAAACTTAATACGATTTGCGTCTATTGTGTCACATGTACCATGTCTATACAACTTCCGAAGGGAAACGTTCATTAATAATAATATTTTAACTAAAACTTGCAATCTCGACCAATTTCAACTTCACAATACAAAACCAAAATAAAAAATTGCATCCGTTCACATTGCGCTGAATCGGGGGGCATTAATGGCACAATTAGCACAATAATAATTTTGCGAACACAAATTGGACCTTCAGCCTTAGGAATAGCGTTCACTTTGCACCAACTGCACGTCACTTCCCGTGTTTACGATCCTGCGCCAATATGGCCGAACTCAGTTAAATTCAGTCTATGGTTTGCGGCTGCCATCGACAGTTTGAAAAAAAAAACAGTCTATGCATGTGTTGACTTCTATCTGCGTCATGGCGAACCTAGTTGTCCAATGTCCAGCATTGAACATCATCTATTTGGTTGATAACTGCTGGGAAGCGTCACCCACGTGATCACCGATGATACCTGCGTAAGAGACAGAAAATAACAGTTAATTGACGTCAGCGGCATTATAAACTTAATAAATATAGTTTAAAAAAACTAAAAAAACACGCTTTTAAAGAATATCAAACTAAAAAGTTGAAAATAATTTTAAAAATAAACTTAAAACAATAGTATATAAAAAATACTAGTATAATTGAGGGAAAAGCGTGGGGCGCTTTGTGCCATAATTTTCGTATATCGAGCACCCCACGCCTTTTTAGTTTTTTACTTTATTTATTTTTAACTTTTTATTTCAATATTCTATGAAAGCGTGTTTTTTTAATTTTTTTAAACTATATTTATTTGTTACAGTGCTCCGATTTCCCGCTTAAATTGGTGCTGCCCTCTATATTATTAATAATTTTTTTTTATTATTATTGATGGTAGTTTTCTTACCGACCATAGCAGTAACGCGTAACGGGGAATTAGGTAGCAAAATCAGCCACCAGGGCCAAGGAGAGCAGCAGGCGCGCAAAGGAGAGTTACAAACCCACAAACATACAAGTGAAGCTAATAAAAGCGTGTTAAAATAATCCCGTCACGGGGCACTACCAGTTCAGCCTCTCGTTCAGTCTCCGGGTCCCCGCGGGATACCTTGTTCAACCTCGCTTCGCCAACGATATTCGGTAGGGGTAGGAAGCTTAGTCAAGTCTGTACTCACCAGTCGTGTTCGAGTTTTGACACTAGGCCACGACCGAGGACTCGTTAACGGGTAACCCTCCCATCGTTGGGGTTCAAGTACTATCTCTGGACCCAAGCCTGCACGTGGTCCGTGATAGCAGACACGGACGAGGCTCTGGTTCTGGCGATATCAGATTATCAGGGGATATCGGCTTATATGGGTGCGGGTCGGATGTCAGTCTCCGCACGTGAAAAGTCAAAAGTACAACTTTAGGTGGTAAGGCCAAAGTTACTGGCTTTTAGTAACTCTGATCGTATTAAGTTCACATGCTGTGTGTGCCCAACGATGGCCTCGATATCGTCGGTCTCCTTGGCCGCCAGATTTCAGTCTCAGTAGCGCCCTCTGGTGAACTTAGTTGCGCGAAAACTCTCATTAAGAAGCAAAAGCCCTCCATCCAGCTCCTACTAAATTCTCCAACTGACGGTGCACTCACCGGCTAACATGGTAAGCTGCCCCATTATAGCCTCGATATCGTCGGGTTCCTTAGCCGTCAGGCCTCAGTCTCAGTAGCGTCCTCTGGTGAACTTAGTAGCGCGAAAACCGATATTGTAAAAGCCCCTCCAGCTCCTACTGATAGGAGCAGGAAAATATGTGTATCCTCCTTCTGAAAGTACACTCACCGGCTCACATGGTATGCTGCCTCATTATGGTCTTAATGTCGTCAGGCTCCTTGGCCTCGCCGCGAAAACTCTCGTTGAGAAGTAAAAGCCCTCCTTCCAGCAGTGACACGCCGCCATTTCGATACAATTGAGTTTAAACACAATTGCATCAAGATGGCGGCATACCATCGGAGATACGGCTGCAGCTCCAACTAAATTCTCCTACTGATAGGAGCAAGAAAATGTGTCTCTATGTTCTAAAGTTCCACTTACCGGCTCACAAGGTATGCTGCCCCACCATGGCCTCGATGTCATCAGGCTCCTTGACGGCGGCGGCGGTGAGCACGAGCGGCTCCCCGTCCGTGACCAGCACGTCGTCCTCCACGCGGATGCCCACGCCGCGGAACTCCGCCGGGACAGAGTCCTCGAACGGGCTGATGTAGAGGCCTTGGGGGGAGAGAGGTGGTAGTGTTGATTAAATACAGACACTACACGTGGAAAATAGGTGCCTGAATCTGCCGGTATCAGGAAAGAGGCCCCGTGGGCAACCCAAGAGGCGACGGATTGACATCGCTGAGTCGAATGCGAGAGCCAACGGTTAAGGACGGATGCCGAAGACCGGACGAAGTGGAGTAGATTGAGTAGGAAAGTGGACCCTGGCAGAGGCCGGGATAAGCGCTAGGACGATGATGATGATGACTACAACAAACGCTACTTTCTAAAATTGCACCGCTCGCCACCGACAGGGAGTTCATCCGCACACAGTCAAATTGGTCGCGAACTGTGTGGTACCAAAGGAACTTTCTCCCACGCGCACTAAGGTTGTGGAATGAACTACCTGGAGAGGTTTTCCGTGGAGAGTACAACGTGGAGTTCTTCAAGAAAGGGGTGAAAAAGTTTTTACGGGGTCGGCAACGCGTGGGTGATGCCCCTGGTATTGCTGTCCATAGGGTGTGGTGGACCACTCTCTTCCTGCAGTGGCATTCCCGAGTCGTTAAACCTTGCATCAATCTTGAAGAGCGCGGAAATTATTTGCGAGCACTTTAACTTACCCCCAAAAGCACAACAATTCCTGCAAATAATTGCATTTGCACCTAACTTTCGAGTCCCCATACAGACTGACGCGAGTTGTATGAAATTAGGCCTTCAAAAAGAGCCACCACCTCTCTCAAAGGCTGGCAAAGCATTCGCAATACTGGTGTTGAGGATGTACTTTACTTATGGTACTTTTTCTATTTCATACATACAACACTGTACATATACATTCACGCCCGAATCCGATAAGACTAGGCCTATGCTTATTCCTATCGGATTCGGGTTTCCCCTTCTCTATTTTATACATCTATAAAACAGTTGTAAAAAAGCTTTATTGAACTGGAAGAGTACGAGGAACTTCGAATCCACAAAGCTGTAGGTTTTTGTGTGAAATTAACACTTCTCCTGCTAACTCAAATAGCAGAGATGCTACAGCAGTGCTAAGTATCGTAGCGTGCGTATTAAATGCAGCGGCTGCGGTGCGTCCTGCGCACACGCGGAGCGCCGATTGCGGACGCCATTGTTGCGTCGACCGCAGCGAAAGTGTTAATTAGCCCCCCTTGCTCTTGCAAGAGAAACTCGCACACCCGCGACTTGCCCCTCGCCACCCTCGCTATAGAAGACCCATGGCAAGCATTGCCTCAAGTCCCGGGGCCGTCACTCACCCGGCTCGACGGTGATGACCATCCCCGTAGCGACGGGCAGCTGCCGGCGCACGAGCGGCGCGTCGTGCACGTCCAGACCCAGGTAGTGGGCCACGTGGTGCGGGCATAGGCGGTACGCTTTCTGTAGAGGGTAGAGGTGGAATGCTTAGAATCTAGCCGCTAGGCGGTACGCTTTCTGTAGAGGGTAGAGGTGGAATGCTTAGAATCTAGCCGCTAGGCGGTACGCTTTCTGTAGAGGGTAGAGGTGGAATGCTTAGAATCTAGCCGCTAGGCGGTACGCTTTCTGTAGAGGGTAGAGGTGGAATGCTTAGAATCTAGCCGCTAGGCGGTACGCTTTCTGTAGAGGGTAGAGGTGGAATGCTTAGAATCTAGCCGCTAGGCGGTACGCTTTCTGTAGAGGGTAGAGGTGGAATGCTTAGAATCTAGCCGCTAGGCGGTACGCTTTCTGTAGAGGGTAGAGGTGGAATGCTTAGAATCTAGCCGCTAGGCGGTACGCTTTCTGTAGAGGGTAGAGGTGGAATGCTTAGAATCTAGCCGCTAGGCGGTACGCTTTCTGTAGAGGGTAGAGGTGGAATGCTTAGAATCTAGCCGCTAGGCGGTACGCTTTCTGTAGAGGGTAGAGGTGGAATGCTTAGAATCTAGCCGCTAGGCGGTACGCTTTCTGTAGAGGGTAGAGGTGGAATGCTTAGAATCTAGCCGCTAGGCGGTACGCTTTCTGTAGAGGGTAGAGGTGGAATGCTTAGAATCTAGCCGCTAGGCGGTACGCTTTCTGTAGAGGGTAGAGGTGGAATGCTTAGAATCTAGCCGCTAGGCGGTACGCTTTCTGTAGAGGGTAGAGGTGGAATGCTTAGAATCTAGCCGCTAGGCGGTACGCTTTCTGTAGAGGGTAGAGGTGGAATGCTTAGAATCTAGCCGCTAGGCGGTACGCTTTCTGTAGAGGGTAGAGGTGGAATGCTTAGAATCTAGCCGCTAGGCGGTACGCTTTCTGTAGAGGGTAGAGGTGGAATGCTTAGAATCTAGCCGCTAGGCGGTACGCTTTCTGTAGAGGGTAGAGGTGGAATGCTTAGAATCTAGCCGCTAGGCGGTACGCTTTCTGTAGAGGGTAGAGGTGGAATGCTTAGAATCTAGCCGCTAGGCGGTACGCTTTCTGTAGAGGGTAGAGGTGGAATGCTTAGAATCTAGCCGCTAGGCGGTACGCTTTCTGTAGAGGGTAGAGGTGGAATGCTTAGAATCTAGCCGCTAGGCGGTACGCTTTCTGTAGAGGGTAGAGGTGGAATGCTTAGAATCTAGCCGCTAGGCGGTACGCTTTCTGTAGAGGGTAGAGGTGGAATGCTTAGAATCTAGCCGCTAGGCGGTACGCTTTCTGTAGAGGGTAGAGGTGGAATGCTTAGAATCTAGCCGCTAGGCGGTACGCTTTCTGTAGAGGGTAGAGGTGGAATGCTTAGAATCTAGCCGCTAGGCGGTACGCTTTCTGTAGAGGGTAGAGGTGGAATGCTTAGAATCTAGCCGTTAGGCGGGACGATTTCTATTAAGGGTAGAGGGGGACCGTTTAGAATGAAGCTGATATTAAAATAATTAGTGTAAAGAAGAAGAGATTGTAGTAGATTTAAGAGGGCATAAGAAAGTTTATAAGGCGGTATTAGACGTAGGACACGATATTGCGATGCAACGCCAGGTCGCCACTGTATACACTATGAACTATTTATACAGTTTATTACATGTAGCCTTAATTCAGAAACAAAAAGCGTGAAAGCAAATCGAAGTGAAAGGTATTGCTCATAGATAGACGACTGCATTTAGCCAATTGTAATAAGCGTATAACTCTGCCATCAAATAAAGATTCCTTCTTTCTACAGCGCCATCTATCGTCAAGCGAGCGTCCCTATCTCGACTCACCCCGATCAGCTGTGGGCCCTCAATATTCTTCGGCAGTATGCCCTCCTCCTGCATGTGAGTGCCGAGCAATCGGCACATGTGGTCGAACAGTTGGTCCAGCGATGGCCTTTGCTCGCCCACTAGTTCTATTAGGCGTTTCTGTGGGTAGTTATAAAATATTATGTCATAAGTGTCAGAGGTTGGTTTTTAATTGTAGTAATTGCCAAATACACGATATGTTTATGTCTAATTGGGAGACCGGAAGAGAAAGTATGGGCACAGATGTAAATTCTATTCAGACGTATTTTTTACGATTTAGGTAAGTTAAATTTTCTAGATTGTAAATTTTATTTATTTATTTCGTTTTATTTTATTTACATGGAAAACCAACAGCTAGAATAGAATCCAGTATATAATCTTCTTCTTGAGACATTATAGATGATTAATACTCAAATTAAATTAGGCATTATGCACGCGGTTGTATGCAATTCTTTGTGTAATCAATCGCACTATCAAGCCACCAGACAAATTCCATTGCAAAATGAACTCAATTACCTGCACTGTGAGCACCAATTCGTACATTATCCTGTGATATTTGGAGAACTCTCCCGTTACAGGCCATGTCCGCGAGATGTCGGAGTTGTATAACCAACGTTGGGTACCTGGTAAGGCAAAAGTGACCGTGTATAAAAAAATATATAAGAAATTGGTGTGACAAGAAATTATTCATAAAAAAAGCATATCGTTTGTCAAGAAAGTCGTGAAAAGTAACTACTGCTGTTGCAACAACAAGTTACTGCCAAACTGAGTATTTCCAGAAAATAATAATAGGGTTGCTCGGAAAAGTTTTATGTTTACAGAGATCCGAACCGATCTTAGAAATTTCATGATCTATTTCACAAATAGAATGCTAGAATAATTTTTTATTTTTTAACAGCTTTTGCCCGCGACTTTGTCCACTTAAAATTCGGTTACTATGTGCTGGACCCGTTCCCATGGGAACCACATTTAATTTCGGGAAAAACTATAGTCTATGTTACACGCCGATAAAGTAGCTTTCTATAGCAATGAAGTATTTTTAAAACCAGGTAGGTATTTTTAGTGTTTATTTATTACAAACAAACAATTAAATATTTTTTCTTTATTATGTGCCTGAATTGTTTTATACACACATATTAATTAAGATACTTATCGCCATTTATTGTACTGTTATGTTGTGTTTGTTGTTATATTATTTGGCTAATCATCATCACATATTTAAGAGTATGACTCTTGTCGGTGGAGCAATCGCCACTCTTCTGTCCTGCCTGCCAGCCTCTAATTTGGCTAATAAATATTATTATTTATAATATATAGTACAGACACCAAAACTCACCGGAATCCACGAGCAGCATCTGGCTGTCGTCCAGCAGCTGGTTGTTGGCCACGTAGTGTATGTGCGCGGCGCGCGGCCCGCCCGCCACCACCGGCGGGAAGGACAGCTGCTCCGCGCCCGCCTGCCGACACGTGTAGTCCAGCACCGACGACACCTGGTGCTCCGACACGCCTGCCGACACGCACCACATTTAACTACGAGTTGAGAAGCTATGGCCGGTGAACATTCATAAAATATTTGAATGAAAATTGTTTTGGCTAGACCATATAGTGTTGGATAGGGGAAAAGTATATTTCATTTGACATATAACTCAATTCTTCAGAATTCAATTTGAGAAGCTCTAGCCGTAAAAAACAAACAGTTATTTATTAATAATCTAAATGATCAAGAGTTTAATCCTAGCGGTTAATCCAAGCTTTTTCCAGGGTCTGCTTTCCTACACTTTTTCTCCATTTCGCCCGGTCTTTGGCATCCTCGCGTCGCGTCATTACCATTCGCTCTTGATTCTGACTCAGCGATACCAATCTATCGCTTCACGCAACACGTGACCTATACTGCTTGACATGAGCTTCTTAAAAGCTGCCGATGAGTACGGTTTCCTGTGCTCCATGAGGTGGGGATTTGGGGAACCGTGGCTTTGGCAATGGAGAGGCATTTGCTTTTTTGCTGCCAGAGCAACGAGATGTAGAGATGGATTGGCGATACCCCTGGTGTTGCTAATGTCTATAAGCAGCGGTGATCACTTTCCATCAGGTGTCTCGTGGTGTGTCTTGCCTTTGTGTCTCCCGTATGACATTTGAAAATACAACATATCACAGAAGCTACCCATTCCAGATATAATAAGCCACCTGCTTCTCAGATACCTTTACGACATTTGGATGGAAGTGATCGGTGGGTTCTATTTTACTCTGATATAAAACCACTCATTCATTTAAACCTTTAATACGCTGGAAACGCGGCGCCGATCTCCCATTGGCTGCTTCCTTTCTGGCAGTTTTACACGAAAATAACCTCTACTAATCAAAATTACAAGGCTTAAAAGCGCCGACGAGCGTGTTTTGCGCGCGTCACATATGCTGTGTCATCGCGTTTTTTGTCGTCTTTATGTGAAAAAGTGAGGCAAGACTCCAACACAACAACTAAAACCTCAACTCACCAGGCTTAGTGCACGCCATCGCCATATTAATGGCCTGGCAGCCGATCATACACGTCTCCTTCATCAGCTCGATCTCCGCTGGGGACTTGACCACCCTCATGAAGTGCAGTACACGAGTGGGGTCGGCCGCCCGGAGACCCTGGCTGGCTGACCGGACCGTGCGGTCCGTTTCAGGATCGGCCGGGGACTCCAGGCAGTACCAGAGCTTTGAGCGTGAGGTTACGTTCCTGTAGGGGAAATAGCTCTAATAACAAAGGGGAAGAGTTGTTATTTCGGGTTGATGGCGAGGTTATGCTGATGCGGGGGAAAATAGCCTTAAATAGTGACAAAGGGGCAGAGTATATATAGACTCCAGGTATGTTGCAGGTATATACCAGGACCTCCCCCCTGGGTGGCCGCGCGCATAGTGTGGTCCGTTTAGGGGTTGCCTGGCGTCTTCATGCAGTGCTAGAGCTTTGAGCACGATGTTACAGGTGGAAATAGCCCAAACACAAAACAAACCCTAATAACAAATGGAAAAGATCCATATTTAGCTACTTTACTAGCAAGCGTAAGTGGATGCAAGTAAGCGGTAACGTTAAAAAATTTGGAGAATATTCGTAAAAAATGTCGAGAATTTCCAAAAAGCCCTTCTTAGTGAGTGCTTACATTACACAACAACCTCGGTGCAAAATTTTGTACAAAGCTGGACCTAGCAATTTCGACTCTGCGTTGACAACAGCCAGCGCACATCATTGTGTCTACTTCAAAACACTCACTCTCTCAAATAAGTTCCGAGCGTGTCCACCGGATGCGCCTCGTCCACAGCGAACAGGTCGACGGCGGCGTCGCAGCCGGTGCGCGGGCCCTCCCACAGCTCCGCGTGGCTGTCCTTCTCGTGCACGAACATTATCGACTGAGGACCAGAGGGATGGCGTGACTCGGGATTGTTTATGTGAATTCTTCTTCTTCTTATCGAGTCGATGGACTAAACTCTGACTTATACTTTATTCGCCCAGTATTCGGCGACGCATACAGCGTTTGAACTGGCCTCGAACAAGTCCTCCATGGTACAAGTTTTAGGGCACGCCGAGCATGAAACGAGATGGTCCATAGTTTGCGGAGATATGCCACAGTCGCACTGAGAACTGTCATTTGTATATCCCCACCTAAAGAGATTATGTGAATTGGTAGGTAAGGGGTACCTGGTGGGACCGCTGGTTTTTATGCCTCGACGAAAAAAGAGTTGTTGTAAGTTTGACGTGTGTATGTGTAGGTTTGTGGCACCGTAGCTCCTGATCGGATGGACCGTTTTGGATGCGATTTCCTCTATTTGAAAGCCAGTTTAATCGAGATAGTTTTTAGCTTTTAAAAAAAATCGGTTCTGTAGATTAGAATATATTTGAGTTTAAGTAAACTTGGTCTTGGGTTTACCGTATTTTTCTGTCGTTTATGTTGTGGATATTAGCACCACCAGTATGACCCCGGGACACGTTGCTAACAGGCAAAAGCTAGGCTCCTCCATCGTCAATGACATGGCTCCCCATAAAGCATTGGAGATTGGAGTCCGGTAAGTGCAATGGAACACAATACTATTTTAACATAAAGTTGCTTTCCGCGTCTGTCTGTCACTATATCCACTATCTCCACCTAAACCATCCAAGGAATTTTGCGGTTTGCGGTTTTCACTATCATTTAGTTTATTTATTTATTTCACATTTTAACGGCATATGCATTATTTTTAAAAACGTTAATGCTAATTACAAAACTGCAATTTACAACTTTTTTGGTAAGAGAATTTTTTCCGGAAGGTACATCCGCGACCCTTCTACCAAGGGAATTATTATAACAAAATATATTATTATCAGTACACTATGAATGAATAGTTACCTTAAAAGTGTCAGTTTCTGCTGGTTTATATATGACTAGTACAGCCGATGGCTCCAGGCATCCAGTGAGGTAGAAGAAGTCTGAGTTTTGTCGGAAGACATACGGTATTTTGTCTGACATGTACTTCTTTGCTGATGCCGGTATTACTATCTGAAAATAAAGTCAATGTGATACGTTTAGGATTAGACTACAGGAGGTTGTGGTGTTAATAAAATTTGTATCACTTGTTTTACTGCCTCTCCGATTAAAAATAATAATAACTCCCTTTGTCTACTGGATGACATAGGTAATCTTGTAGAGAAAGGGGTGGACGCTTTTCCCTTCCTATTACAATAGTTTATTTATTTAGGTTATAGACGAGCAGCATTGTTGCTGATGTGTCTATATCACACAGTGTTGAAAGTCATTTTAAATCAAGTAGAGACAGTTTCTTTGACTTCAACCACTCGTCCAATCTGTTCTTGGAAATTCACTGACACAGCTGTCACAACATTTTTGTGGTAATTTGTTCCAGTTTGATACAACTCTGTTAGAGTTACATGTGGAAAGAAAAGAATGGGAAAGACAACAATGTGATATTCATGATTAGGCAAAATTATTCGTGACACGTGAGAAAGACATTGGGGATTTTTTGTCTGCGTTGATTCGGTCACATGCAGCGTAAGCCTCAGAGAAAAGTGGAGAAGTGGAGCTTGGCATGAGATAAACGCTAAGATGATGTTGATTTGTGACAGGAATAGGTTTGTACAAATAGTTGAACAAATAAAATTGATAACTTTCACCTAGTACAAAAAGAGATGAAACTAAAATTACAACATAAGCAAAGTATTTCATCTAGTACATGCAACTTACAATTTGACTTGAATTAACATTTTGAACTTCAGACAGCAATTTTCTAACTAGTGTTTCTCTTCGTTGATGGTATTCCATTTGTGTGATTCCGCATGTCAGATAACCAGGGAGGATGAGGTGCGGGTGGGTGTGGCATGTTGGTTGTCCGAGTATGCCTGAATATTAAAAAATTATGAAATAATACTATACTCTGGTAACACTCCTCCTTCATATTATGAATTTATACCACTACTAGCGACCCGCCCCAGATTTGAACGTTTTCTCGGGTTTACGTAGCGTAGGACTTTGTTTTATAATATGTAGTAGAGATGGCAAATAAGCTTACGGCCTGCCGGCCGTATGCCAGGCCCTTATTGCTCATGGGGTGCGCACATTTTCGTGCAACATTTTCTTCCATTCAACCTTATGACACATCATCTTGGCATTCACACTTTTCTCATTCATGTCAGCATTAACAAAGTCCATCTTTTCTTTGGTCAGCTTCTACATTCACATTCATCAGCATCATTAAGGAAGACCTTGTTACATAATTTATGTCCCTTGAGCATGTACCACTATTGCTTTAACATTTTTCTGTTACTGGCACTATATTCGAATTTGTATGTAGTGCCAGTAACATATTTCAGTAACTACTTTTATTATGTAATTTACTAGTAGTCCTCTGTGGTTTTCACCTACATATCCTGATCTCTGTCAACATTTAACTATTCTGCGGGACCCAATTATTTATAACATCAAAGTATATCAAAGTATGACACTACCGAATAATATTGCTTCCTATTAGTGAAATAATTTTCGAAATCAGTTCAGTAGTATCAGAGATTACTAATTTCTGTCAACATTCAACTATTCTGCGGGACCCAATTATTTATTCAACATCAAAGTATAATATTGACACTCCAGTATGATATTGCTTCCTATTAGTGAAATAATTTTCAAAATCAGTTCAGTAGTATCAGAGATTACTATCAACATACAAACTTACAGCTCACATTCCTCTTTATAATATTAGTAAATTTATTTATTCCGCTGTTAAAGTTCCTCTTACCTTTTGGAATGGTGTACTGCTGCGGTATTTCCTGTTGCTTGGTGCTGGGAGGAATTTCTACAGTGTTTGAGGAACACCTCACTATCTCTTGGCATACTGGGATCAATGCTTTTGCTTTGGATGCTATAAAATAAGGTTTACATAAATTGTTTTTTTTTAAACTTAAGGAAAAGAGCTCGTAAAAGGAATAGATGATAACCTATTCTGAATTTAGCAGGACTTTGAACTTGCCAATTAAAGCATAAAATAATGCTTAAAACTAGATGGCTACCCATTGAAATATTTACACTAAAAACATCACTGAGATCAATAGCTTTAACTTTAAGAACAATAACGATACGAGATATTTAAGTTTAATATAAACAAATATTCTATGAAGACTGTGTAAATAACAAAGTAACCTAAAAATCTGCACTAAACTCTTACCAGCGCACAACACGTATCTCCGTATACCCAGCATTTTATATATTTGTGCCGGTTTGTTTTAGTTTTTTATGTGAATTATAAAATAATTCACTAAAATCTTAGGCCAGACAGTAAACAGAAAATTTTTGACATATTTTGTAGCAAATGGACAATCAACAATGACAGATAGAAATCAACTGTTTTTGACACTTTCGCCATATTTATGGTCTGTGGTTTGAACACAGAACAATAACACATTTACTTTTAATATGCTTCCAGGAAAAGGTGGATTTCCTTATTCAGCCATACCTTGCTCTTATTTTTTTTTGAAATTAGTTTAGAACATTTGGGATACCTAAACCTTTTTTAATATAATATTTTTGTATGCTTTTTTCTATTTGAAACTTTGACATTATTGCAAATAAGTACTTCCCATTGCAAAATCTTCTAGCGTGCTGCCAAGATATTCTGAAATACCTATCTAGTTATAATAATATCAAAACTTTATAGTCAAATATCTCGGTTAAAGAGCACACTAGATGATTTTGCCATGGGAAAGTGTTTGTTTGTAATTTTGTCCTCTATCGCTATGCAAAACAAGGGATTTGAAGCGCGAATTAATAAAATCCTCAAGTGTTGTACTAGTTTAGGTTTACGTTCTAACCCTGAAGGGTGGAAAGGTTTTAATGCAAATTGTAAATTGCGGACAGGAAATTACATGTAGGTATTTGATCCAGAGTAAAGCAAAGAATTCAAGTTAGAGACGCTGTTCATGTTATGTCCATAACTAAGTCGTAGTTATGGACATAACATGAACAGCGTCTTAATATAATCCCGATTCCAGCGAAGGAATCTGAAGTAGAATCCTTAGTTAATACGAGAGCACGTTCCTTACCTGCGCAAATTCTGTCGGTGTCGGTTTCCGCGATTCCAAAATCTACGAAATGCGGCGATGATATGTCGGCTGTCAATAAAGCCCTGTCATTGGCTTGAATAGATCTCTCATTTTACATCAGTTGTTTCTGACGAATAGCACGACAGTATTTTGACAACAGACCTTACGCCTCACTTGTGCCATCTGAAATTGTGAACACCCTCTGAATAAAATGCAGGTAGACACCATTTCCAAATAGACCATTTCCTTCAGAAAATCGTTTTCTTCCTTTCGAGTTTTCTTTCAGGAATTCCTGCAACCGTTTAATGCAATCATTAGACAACTTGAGTTGCAGTTTTTCGTTTTGCCTTCATTGACCTATTAGTGCTAGTACGTCAAGCTCATGATTGGATTTGCTGTTCACTGCCTTATTTATCTTGGAAGGCTATAATTTTGGGGCGGGTCTGTAAATGGGAAAGAGGCTCAACTACTAATGCTAAGGCTCTGTGGGCAGGAAGGTCAAGCGACGTTCACCGTCGGCGGCTCAGTCAGCGCGGAACGACTGGCGCGCGCGCACGCAGCGCCCCGCCCCGCACCCCCCTACATACGATCGCGGAATACTGTGCCGTCAATCGCGCCCGTTTTAATAAGTGTTTAATAACTTGTGTTTGTTTATATCACCTATCACACCACTGGTTTTGGACATCCGTGCTGCCCAACGACTCAACGAAAAGGTTTGTTTTTCCAAACTTTATGTGATTGTGAAGTTTTGCCGTCTCTGTCTCTAGTATTGTGGCCTAGCGGATAGTTGGTCGATAAATAAGGCGCTGGTTCAGATCGCGGTTCGTTTGCATCGTTGTGAACCATTCATTAGTGTTACGGTCGGTTGCGAGGATTAGGTAAGCTGACCTCGTGATATTAAGTGGATATATGATATTAATCTGGTGGACTTCCTACAGCATTTCCCGCCTAAGTAACAAAATAAATTACTTATATTTGTACAGTTATGTACATGCGATTACAGTAACAAACACTAAAGTTTAAGTATTTGAATACTTGTCGATATTAATAGTGTAATTATTTCATAAGTTTTAAAGTTTCCTCCGTTTAAAGTTCGTATAGATAACTCAATGATCATAAAAATATCGATCGTATATATTTTTAAATGATTTTTGCGTTTATTACTTACCTTCCTAACCAATCTATACGAGTGACCTGTCACTGTGAATATTTCCATTAATACAACGGGAACCTAACCGTAGCTCTTTGCTTCTAAGCACGACTATAAAATGATACAAGTCCAACGATTATGGCTGTAACTGTACGGTAAACGCACCCTGGGTAGGTATAGTGTAGGTACCTATTAGATAAAAGTAGTACTGGGTTCAATTATAAGTAAGCATAGCTGATCCAACACGAGTAGGAGATTAGAGTCCCAAGTGTGTGAAGTTAGACCGACATATTCCTGCCAATGCGCAGGTTTCTGAACCTAAATCGCAGCCGTGCCCTTTCTTACCGTTCGGTCCCTACGGTTCGACAGCAGCGGCAGCGGTAGGCGCCTAGAGGAGTTCAAAACATAATTTGCGAAATGTGCTGCAACTGCTGCAACATCAACATTTCACTTGAATGCCGCTAGTTAAAAAACAAGACCTATTTACTTATTTACAAATACAGCTCCTGGGTTCGCACCGCCCAACTCAAATGATATCGCATATGACTTGCCATCTTGCTCTCTCGCGAAAAGCAATGCTAATGGAGGACCCAGATGAAGTCATAAAGCTATTGCAAATGTTTTGAAAGAGTTAGGCGGTGCTGCCCTTGAGAACTCGATTTTAAGATCGGTCCCAAGAAAAAAATTGACATCCCATTTTGAGTAATGTTTCGCGCCTGCCGCTGCTGCCACTGCCGAGCTGAAGAGTTGAAGAGCAATATCTGAATTCAAATTGAACGACGCCATCATGTTACGATGCACCGTCATCTCACTAGCTCAAACCGCAAATGATATCGCCATCTCACTCGACAGATCTCGATGCTATAGTGTTTACGTTCAATACTAGTTAGGCGATCGGACCCCTGATACTGAGCTAGCGTAATGGATATCACAACAATTAGGCCCATAACCTTAAATTGGAAACTAAAGATGTACGACGATTTTCTACTGATCTATTGATTCCTACACATGTAAAATTACTATTTTAAATGTAAAAGCCTCTATAGAAAATAACAGAAAACTCCTAAGTCATAAATAAAACCTAATACACCGAAATATTGTTATGAACACCATTACGACGTCAATATTTTACACTGCTTTAGTATTATTTGATTAGTGAATGAGGGGATGGCTTCGCAAAACCATTAAATGTCCATACACTCTCGGTCTGTACGCAAATCTAATCTTGTCTTCGCAGCAAAGTGTCATTATGCGTGGTACCAGCGGCAAGGAACACACGCCGGTTAATGGTTTTCTAAGCCATTCAGCGGTCCCCGTGCATAAAGCACAGTGTCGGATCTTGAGTAGGTAGGACTTTTCTACTTACCAACCAAAAGAAAAACTATCGCTATATAACAGTTAAATTTCTTTTAATAAAATATCAGAAGCTGTAAGTAAACAGTTTAAATCAAGCTGATGTAGGTACCGTAGGTTTTTTCTTGACGTAGGTATTTTATTTTCTATTGTAATTATCTTGTCGCTGATAAATATCTGCTTAGTTGAACTATTAATGTAATGGAGACAATAAATGACATAGAGCTCTTAATTCAGTTTAGGTATTAGTACCTAAACTGAATTAAGATCTACCTACGTTGCCTTTCGTCTATATTTCGACGGTCGAATAAAGAACTATGCTCTCAAATATTCCCTTTTGTTTTCCGAACTCCAGACATTTTTTTAAACCAATTTAAAAGTCACAAATAGAGTTTATCCTGGGTCCGTTACTGGCTGCGCGCGCGTTCACAGGCTCGCCGGAATGCGCCTATTACTTGAGTTCCGCCTCTCGGATGCGCCCGCGCAGGCGACGTTAGAATGGCGGGAATCCTCGAGCGTTACCTCGTGTAACATAATGTTAGATGTAGCGGCGATTTAATTACTATTTATTTACTCTGTAAGCGTTTATAACGAATTTTTTTTATTCAAATTTGACTTCTAATGAAATATTTACACATGTAAAATGTAGGTACTTACTTAAATTAGTATGAAAAATATTTGTACGGATCCATCCTTGTAGACTGTCATGTCTTTCCCAACCCACTTTCAACATCATCACAGCCCATAACAGTCAACTGCAGGACTTAGGGCCTCTCCCATGAGGGAGGTTATTGCCATAATCTCCATGCTGGGCAGGCGGGTTGGAGATCACAGTGTTGTAATTGCTGCCCATTTTCCAGCCTACGGAGACCAGATTTTTGTCTCGAAAACATTAGTCGCTTTGTACGATACCCACGAGTGTAAAGGGTTGGTGCTATTCTATTCTGCCGGACACCACACGGCACCATGCGTGAAGGGAAATTAAAAAAAATGGTTTAAAAGGATTCTAACTATGTAAATTACCACCTGCACTTGCCGCCCGTATCTTGTCAGTTGCGCCGTTGTTCAGAAATAAAAATCTTGTGTCCATTTATTAAAAACGAATTCTCGAGTAGTTCGTTAATGCGCTGTGCGCACTATGATAATGAGGGCCAGTTTTGGAAACCAGTTGCTCATTTGTTTTTGTGATTGTTTCCATGAAACTCCAAAATAAGATCGTTCGAATTTGATCACA
Source organism: Blastobasis lacticolella (assembly GCA_905147135.1). Classification (NCBI taxonomy): domain Eukaryota; kingdom Metazoa; phylum Arthropoda; class Insecta; order Lepidoptera; family Blastobasidae; genus Blastobasis; species Blastobasis lacticolella. The sequence goes on from LR990046.1 coordinate 2,398,075, forward strand.
TAAATAAAGTTACGTCCAACGAAAATTCAATTCGTTATTTCGCTCGGTAGAGTCAGAAATAAATTATGGTGAGCATTGAAAAAAAAAGAGGGACAAGGAGATGAGAAAAAGAACTTCTTAAATTATATCCTGAGATTTTAACCAGAAGAGAATTCATTGAAAAATTTGGACCCCGTTGTGAGGCAATCAATATTTTCTAAAAATTTGCAATGTTAATGGTACGTATCATTAATGTTATTTGAGCTTTCAAAAATAATTCTAATTTCTAAAAATTTGGTGAAGAATATACACTCATTCAAATTAACGAATTTGATGGCGCCACGGTCTAATGACCACCCTGTTAAAAATGGCAGCTGTTGGAAGTTGAAGCAGTTTGAAAAGAGAATATTATAACCGTACGTATGTAGGTATTTTATGGTAATTTTCCCGGGCAGATTAGATTACGTTTGCGTTTGCCTCTAGGGTGTACCCGGGCGCAGGCTGAAGTCCAGACAAAAGACTCGTAACCTAGGGCCATTCTTTCTAACTTATTATGCTGCACAGGGCCACTTAGGCAAATAATACGATGCTCTCTCTGTAATGGCCGCCCGTGGCTTGGTTTGGTGAGGTTAGAGTTTAGTGATCCAAGAATAAGGTAACATTATTCTTAAAAAGGAATGCGAAATGCTGTGGTGAAGCAGATTTCGCCATTCTTAGAAGTTTTATTAAGGCCGCTTGAGCTATATTTTTGCAAATAAAGATAACCACAAACGCACTGAGGTAGGTAAATGCCTTTGCTTCTCTTTACAAAAATATTGTAACAGTCACAGAAAGTGGCACACGTCTTTGTCCGTCGCCGTCCGCCAGATTAGGCAATAACCTATTATACACTGCACACTTGTCCAAACATTGGGCCACGTCCACGTCTCACATGGAACAAGTCTTTCCCGTAAGTGTCTGGCCTCTTGGCAATAAAATATTTTACGAAAGCATAGAGAGAGCGATGACCGCCGATTAGCCGTGCTTTTTTATGGACATGCGGCGACCCAGGATGTTTGGACGTGACTTATTTATTAGATTCACTCCACTCCTTTGCCATTTTTGTAGAGGTGCGGTGACAAAAAATTAATAGCTTCGAATGGCAAAAAATAATTCGTATTTGTATTGTCAGTACTAACCTACCTATCTGAAGCTCGCACTGTTTAATAAAGCGCGTTTGAGTTTGATGACAAAGCAGTTTTGCTTGAAACACAAATAAAAAATTGGCGCCTTTTTACGAACATGAAAAAGAATGACTGGTTTTTGGATTACTCTCAAAGAAGTAAAATAAAACATTTCCACATCCAAAAAGTGTAAAGCAAGTAAAAACCTCTCTACTTTTTTCAACGAGAAGCAAGCACACCTATTAGGAGAGTTAAACTCATCTCGTACCTACACTCCGAATAGTTTAATAAAATCAATACCGATTTAAATAAAAAAGGACACCTCATACAAAAGCTATGCAAAATACCAAACAGTTTGCTATGCGCAAGGTTTTTGCGGGCCGTGTAGGCGACAGCACCCACTCGGTACCACAGTTCCCGCCCGTCAACCGTGTGCATTGCCTTGGCGGGAATGCTCCGATCCATTTTACGGTCATTGTAAGCAATATCGTTCCAGGTTTTATCGACCCGCGGTTTCTTGAAATAGAGCCGTTGTTCGCAGTCGTAAAATACGAACCGTTGGGCGCCAATAAAGGGGTTTATTTACACTAATACGGAGTCGTGTTTTTGTGCAACCAAATCTGTTTCTTAGGTATCAACGTCATATCATAATCTATATGTATCGGTACATTTTAATAACAAAAAACCTACGCGGTAGCATGTTATTACAAGTATTGAACATTAACTAATACGAACGCATCGCGACTCACGTTGGACGTGTGTCTACCTATGTTATTATGTCATTTGAATAGTTTGAAATTGATTATGGCCTGACCTTCATTTTTATGTAAGTAGATGTATTAATATATTTATCCACTCATCTACCTACCTATCCACTTAAGTACCTATATTTATATTTTAGAAATTGTGATTGAGATATATATATTTTAAATTAATATATTTCTTGAGCCTGATATCGCGTGGTAAGGTCTTGTTTGCGTGGCCGTTGTCGCGAGGTCGCTCGGAGGCATTTGCAGCCATGACGTCATCCACATAGTCTACAACACTGTCCATTGAATCAATTATTTTATTTATGACGTTTAACACCTATCAAGTTGACTACCGCATTGCGGTTGATTTTTGGTACCTACATTATGATTTTCTCTCCAATTATAGTGGTAATTTAGATTAGGTGGGGTTTGTTTAGCTTTTTTATTTTTATGGGAATAAGAATGAAAATCGGATATGATTTGATAAACATTATAGAAAAAAATTTCTCAAAGAGCTCACTGTATCCCGAAATAATTAATGTAGAACAAAATCGATTAACTATATCGCGCATGAGTAACCACACTACTTCTTCATAAAAACTGACAGGCCTCGTAACCAAAGACGATGGCAATCAGGCGCTCATAACTATTTTATTATCTAAAATCAGTTTTAATTACACTGCGGCATCTTGATATGCGTTTTCTATAGCCGAGATGACGTTGCGTAATTATTATTTGTAGTACAGGGCCTCGGGCGATGCTGTACGCGATATTTAATCTGTGGTAGCGCAGCGACATTGCTGGCCACAACAAAGGCTGACCGCTGGCCGTTTGATTTCTTTTTTTGTGGTTCTATCGTTTCCACTGATTGTGCGTTTAAATTAAAAATAGTTTTTATATTTAAGTAGGTTCTTAAGTTAAAATAAGTGTAAGTACACTACTTAAGAACCTACTTGAACACGCTGTACACTTAAAGTAGGCAAGTAAATAATTTAGATTTTAATCCATAATTTGAAAAGTCACTAATTTGAAAGAAATATTTAGTAAAAATTGTAGTAGGTATCTATCCAAAAAATAGCTATTCAAACTATATATTCTACTACGTACACACCTATAGGTACGACACCACCCACTCAAAATTATTTTTTATTAAGAGATTGTAAAAAGATTATGCATTGTAGCGTGTTATTTATGCAAGTAAACTAGCACAGTTATTATAGAATTAGGTATTTAAATCATCTGCTAACATATTTATCTCATTTTTTCCAAAGTGGCTGGTCTATGTGTAACAGTTTAGGTAGGTACTTACGTACACAGAAGTGAAGGTTTTAAGTTTATCTATAATTTAGCAATGACCATAGCATAGGTATAATCCGCTTCATGAAAGAAAAGACTTGTCAAATGACAGTAGAGGGGATTTCGCGCAGGTAATCGCCTACAGCGCAAGTCGAACCACGTGACCCGCCAAGTCTCTTCTTACATGACACTAGTTATACAACCCACCTCCTCAGAAAGTTTATTGTGAATGATAATTAAATACTTACTAATGTAACTGAAAAACTGTAGGTATAGTCAGCTGCAGAGAGATCTGATCTCCCTACCATACATTTAATATATGCTAGAGGTGTCCAGACACTCTGCAGCCGACTGTCCATAGGTACATGATAGGTATTACAACCTAGCACCAGTAGCCCGCGGTTAAATTCGAGAACGCTTCCATAGCACGATCCTCCGTTTAAATAACGCACCTTTAAAGGGCTTAAAATAAAATTGTGCTGTTATAAACTTAAAACAAATGTGACAGTACAAAAAGGAACGCTTAAATTCCTTGCCGAGACGTAGGGCAGACCGTACTATTGTATTAAATACGATAAGACAGAAACAAAATAGTATAACGAGAGGAGACTACTTGATGGTACAGAGCCTATAGAGTCCTATAGAGATGTAGCTAGGCGATACGGTCGTAGTATCAACTGATGTAGTAGCTATGAATGCTGGGTGCTGTTCTTTCGCAGTGCTATAATTTTAGGACGCGGGAATACTAGAGATAAACTCACAGTTTATTTGCTCCACCTGAACGTGTTGTTGTGCAAAAAGAAGAGGCTCTCGTATCGTAAACTGCATGAGGTTTTGATATCATATTCTATGACAAAGTGGCATTTTATCGGCGCTCGGTGAAACATGGCGTTGATTTTAGTTTCTTTTGCTAACTAGTGGACTCGGCGCGACTTCGTTCGCGTGTGCCTATTTTACTCGTACCTTACCTTTTTTCTTGATTATAAGTCTTCCTCTTGAATCGCTCTATATATTGTTGAAAACCGCATTACAATCCGTTGCGTAGTTTAAAAGATCTAAGCGTACATAGATACAGACGGCCGGGAGCGACTTTGTTTTTTACATGTTTATGTACCTATATAGACAGATATATTTTTAATTTAAGGATCAGCAGCAAAGGTGATGTAATTATCTGTTGACATCAACAGTCTACTGCTAGACTTGAGCCTACTCCACAGTAGTGGAGGGTATTGCTTTAACACGTAACGGGTGGGTAGGAGCGCAGTGTTGAAGATACTCAACGGAAAATGTAGCAATTTTTTAAACGAAATGAAAAGCACGGCATTCTCTAATCACTGAGTAGGTAGGTAGATTAAGTACATACCCTAAAATAATCAAATAAAAATGTTTAAGGGGGTTCGATTTCTATACTAAATTTATATTTTCATTCTTTTATTCGGTTGAGTGTTTAGTAATTGAATTTTGGTTTAAACTCTTAATAATGTAATTATTAGCAACTTTAAATACAATAAAGCAGTTTAATCGAAAAAAATAACAAATCGCCGCTAGATATGGTTGTTTTGTGATTTTTCTTTTTCATTGCTTTATTTCATATTGTTAACATGTAGAAATCCATTTCGCGCTCATTTGATGCATTTACTAACGGCCATTTAGACGTCAAACCCTTGAAAGAATGGATAAATAAGGTAAATTTGTATGAAAAACGTCCCCCCTTACAGGCACCTACCTACATACCCAGGTAGTTGATAACTTATGTAGTCTTGGTTACGGTGAAAGTGGGAAGTAGAGTAGGTGAGCAGTTACGCAAGAGATCATCGCATACAAGCCGTTGAATTGTTTACCTTCATTTTGTACTATCACTTTGTTTAGGCAGTTACTTATTCAGATTTTAATGTACCTAGTCATTTAGCGTCGATCTCCATTCATTCAAGAGCGTCGGCCGTCCACCTAGCTTGATAGAGTCGATAGTAGTGACTATTTGTAGTTGTATTATTGTAGTAAGTATAACGAATGTAGATATTGCAAAGATCCCGATATTGAGTTTCTTAGGGGATCATTCTAGAACTTTCCATTATCATGTTTCCAATTATATGAAACCAGCCCAGTCAGGCGACTGAATGTGTTATCATGATCATATATGGTCAGGTTCCCCTGTTAACCTGTCACGAAGGGGAGATGGCCGACTCCGTTGTAATTACCTGATCTGCCAAATCCTGGATCATAGTCAAGGGAGACCCCGGGCCCTCCGACAAGAGAGCACAACGGCAGACATTATCGGCAATTAGACCATCCCCTCACTTAATCATTGTCTTTATTGGTGAACTAGGTAGGTATAATGAATGTATAAGTAATTATGCATTACTATTTACCAACACTCCGATGCCAATGGCGATCCCAAATGGTGGTCAGAAGTGTGAGTGCAACCGAATAGATAAAGTTGTCACGTTTCCGCGACATTCACACTAGAGCTCGAATGAACTCGGTCTACCTACCTACAAGTACTACATTTTTCCACATCCTGCAACAGTAAATTCGAAAAGGTACTCAATTGTAGAGATCCACATATCAAGTCGCATAAATGAACCAAGGGCCAACACGACAACTTAAACTTCATTTTGTAATTTAATGTTTTACGAAATTAAACTAAAGTTGAGGTCATGTTGGTGAATGACATTGTAGGTGTTTTGTGTAGGCAGCGATTCCAAATGAAGTTAGGTATACTTACTCACTGGTCAACTTGGCGTTAATGTCCTGGTTGTGCTCTCGCGCGCGAGGGCCTGGTGGAATAATACCATAATTTCAATGGAGCGACTGCCATTTGACAATCGCGACCCTGCTTCCAGAGGCACTTGACCAGATTGGATGATGGTTATCTACATATTCAATAGCCTGAATATGCAGGTTTCGTCACGATGTGTTTCCTCATCGAAAGAGCGGTTAGTGTTCAACTATGAAAAAGTTATTGAGTTATATAAGTTATACATAGCAGCACTGGGGATCGAACCCGATACTTTGTGTCAGTAGTATAGAATCTTTATAAAATGCCTGTCTTTCCATCTTCAAATAACTTTCTAAAATATCAAATGGTCAGTTAGATAGTCCAAAATATTTGGCCAGTATAAAAAAAAACTATTAACAAACTGAAATCTCCAATCACCTACAATATAAAATTTCGTTTACTTGATAATTTCGACCTAAGCAAGCAGGCAGCTATTCTAGAAATGTTCTTTACAACGAAACGCAAAATCAATGGTGCGCGTTGCGTCGAATCGAAACGCGTTCTCTTATGTCAAACTTGTCAAATTCAACAGCTGCTCGCTCAAACGTCAAATTACGTTGGCTGGTTCGTGGCGGTAGGCAAGTGAGGAAAGACCACGTCAGTTTTTTATTGATAATTTGCACTTAAATCGGTTGTAGTTAAGGGAAATTAGTTAATTTTAGTTTTGCATACCATATTAGACTATTTGTATTTCATAAATTGTTCCTTGTCTTATTATAGACTCAAAATATACTCTACACAGTTGCTAGACACGGTATGAATTATTTCACTATCCTTTTTTTTCTCAATTTTTTTTCTCAAGTTCTGTTGTTTTATGAATTGGTAACGTGTAAGTAATAAATATTTTTAATTCTCCTGCCTTTCAGAATTAAGAAAATGAACAGTATAAATAAATTGGCGATGAAGTTAATCGTCATTTTTACTATTATTTCTGCCGGTTTATGTGATGTCCCACCAATAGTGGACACTACGATTCTAACTCAGACAAAATCCTTAGGGGATTGTCAGGCTTGCAAAATGTTTATCGAGTCGTTCAAAAAGGGAATAGAACGCACATCAAGGGGAAAGTTTGAGGGTGGTGACGCAGCCTGGGAAGAAGAGAAACTCAAAGTGACGTATAAACGCAGTGAAATGCGTCTAATTGATATTCAAGAGGGAATATGTAAGGAAAAGATTAAACACTCCGTCCAATGCCACCATATGGCTGAGAAAGCTGAAGAATTAATAGAACAGTGGTGGTCGCAAGACCCTGATGAATCGGATGACTTGTACACTTTTATTTGCAACGATGGATTGAGGGTTTGTTGTCCACCACACCACTTTGGCAAGGACTGCTCCCCATGCCCTGGCGACCATGAGAACCTATGTAATGGTAATGGCAAATGCAGAGGAGATGGCACAAGGAAAGGGAACGGCACTTGCTTATGTGATGCCGGTTATACCGGTGAACATTGTGATCAGTGTATGGTTGGATACTATTTATCTTATAAGGATGACACTAAGATGCGTTGTTCTCCGTGCCACATGTCATGCATGGGTGGATGTACACAAGGCACCAATAAAGATTGTGTACTCTGCAGACCTGGTTACAAGTTGGATAAAGATGAAGGTTGTTTAGATATCAATGAGTGTGAGGACAAAGATAGGTGTGCAAAAGATGAATTTTGTCTAAACTCCATTGGTTCATATTCTTGTTTCAAATGTGATAAATCATGTGATCGCTGCCATGGAGACGGGCCAGACATGTGCAGACGTTGTGCCAAAGGTTATACTAAGAACGGGGAATTCTGTGTAACGGGTCAGGAATTCACGATTGATCAGTCCTTGGAAAAAATGACCTCAGCCAGGTAATATTTGTGAAGAAAATCTATCTAGATTATAAATTTTGTTTTTTGTTTCTTTTTTTTTAATTGTTCAACATTTCTTACAGAAATGAGGAATTATAAGGTGAGAAGTTGTAATATCACTTGAAAGAATGAAAAAATAATTAGGTAATCAATTATAAATATTGGTTTATGGGGCTTTATTATTTTCATTTATTTAGTTTTATATATTTTATTATGTAGTTAATGTTAGTGTCATGCTGTCTCATAATTTCAGTTAGATAAAGGAGGAGACTACCCATATACACATAATACTTATTTCATACACATAGATTATAATCATTAATCTATTCTTATTTTCTTCTTAAATACAGCTTTTTGGTGCTGGGTTTCCGATGAACAGTGCAAAACTCTGAAATTGCTTTATTTTTTTAGGTACATGACCTACGTGGGCTTGCTAGTGGCTACAGGTATACTGATACCAAATTCCACCGTCCTCGGTGGATTGGTAGGGACAATGGCGCTGACATACATCATTGCATCGGAGTACTATTGCATGATAAATGGACATGAAGGTCTAGTGGATCTAAAGCAATATGATTTAATACAATTGTTTCGTACGTGAGTAGTTTACCAAATACACCAAAGCTGTCACTATGGCCAGATACCGTACAAGTAGGTACGGCAGGGTTGACACCAACTGAGCTCTTGTGTTTAAAATAAGTCTTCATAGAAAAGCATTTATATACAACATACATTCAGCAGTCATCACTGTGATTGGTGATTTACTGTGTGCTAAATGAGTGAAAGTAATTACATAGACTGATATCCTGAGGGAATTTATGATTTTGTACACAGCTTGGAAGACAATAGAAAGTCATTGTTGGCCAGAATCATGAATATGAGTAATAGTGTGTGTCTATATAAATGAAGTGCAATAATCCTCAGTGAGTGAGTTGCTCAAACTGTCTACTGTAGTGTAGCTTGGTATACTAATATTCTATAGAATTACTCAAAATTCTGTAATTTAACACTACTTTTGTAACATAAGCACATAACATCATTTGTAACATAAAATATTTTATAAACAATCTTAACTAAGATCTTAATTGATCTTAATTAGGGAAGATTACTCTTATCAACGAAAATTTAAAGATACAAATCAATGTATGGTTATTACTTTTTTTTATTCTTTATGTGAGTTATTTAAATTTCAAATAATGGCAGGTCATAATATATAATAAATAATAATTTAAGTAGAAATTATCGATACAAATATTATTTATTGCTTAGCATTGGACGAAATTTCGCGAAAATGGACATTCAAATTCGGATTGGCATTACATACTTAAAATGCTAGTGTATCTTAGACTTGTTTCATTCTATGCAGGCTATTTGGTCACGCTCTCAGGTCGGCCGTGACATGCTTTTATGTCCACATGTCAAACAACATTGTATTGGAAGACCTTAGCCATGAGCGGAGCGAGTAGCGGTTTTTTGTCCGCCATTTTTATAACACAAAGACAGCTTTGAAGTGTAGGTTATCGTCGTGTTATTTAAAACATCAAAATACGTTTCTTCATTTTAGGTTTTATACAATCGCTCAATAATTTAACGCGCCGAATTTTTTTTTTAATCAATCACAAGGCTGTGCCGAAAGGCATGTTTTCGATGTTGTAGTAAATTTGATTGTACATACATGACATTATTAACTTGTAAGTAATTTTAGGGGTCACTTTACATTTATTTATGTGCAATATTCTAGTACTTAATCTATAAAGTTTTTTTTTGTGCACTATAGTTCTAGAGATTAATATTAAAATCAGGGCTAGGTCCTTAGCAATGTAAGAAATACAATGTAATTATATAATGCATAAGTCACAAGTTTCCTTGTGGTGGACAAGGAGAGACCGCGCGAGAACACAACCAGGATTGACGCCTAGAATATGATGACGATGACCAAGTACTAATGTATTGGTGTAGTAATGAGTAGGTGGTGAAAATTCACAATGCTACAAGCCCACTATAAAACATCCTGAACCACGCAATGGATTTTGGTGTGAATTTCTCCATCAGTTGGATTATTTTTCTCGTAAGGCTTATAGATAGTTTTCACGTCTTTTTTCCTGTGCGGAGCCGGGTCTGGTCGCTAGTGTATTATACTCACATATAAAACTTCTAGAAGAAATAGACAGGTATTTGACTGCCATCTCACTTCAGTCGGTCAATTTGACGCATCTCAGTGAAAACCACATCAAAATCCGTTGTGTGCTTTAGGAGTTAGCGGATATATCGGATTTATTTTATACTACTTAAGTAATGATAAGTAGACTTCTATGTTTTTGCAATAACGACGATAGTGACGAAACCATTTGAGATTGAATTTTGTAGAATCTTGTTTTAAATACACGTAACCGCTACCTCTCAATGTGATGTCTGTACCTGTGCTTTAGACGGTGTATTGCGTAATGTTATGAATATTATTGTAAGTCAGCGAAGTCAGCTATTGTTTTTACTGACTGGCAGACATTGTACTCGTCGCTACTATACACACGAAGGAAAGTTGAACGTAACAGCCACAACAAAAGCATTATTCACGCGTGAAGATTCTTATCTAAATACTTACCTATATGTCTTTCTTTTGTTAGTATTTAAAAAAATTAAATACTAGCTAATACTAGTATGATAGTACTTATGTGTGGTTTGTCATGACTATTTATGTTTAGTTCCAAAAATGTGAAATGTGAATCATTGTGGCTGTTTGTGATATATTAGGTCCTTTACCTATGAAATTGGCGTTTTGTATAGTGAAAATAACGGAAGCTATAATTTTCGTACTTAGAAAGGGCAAATCCGATTCTAATGAAACTTTGTAGGCGTAATCAAAACACATTATGGTGCATTTCATTTTATTGTGATACCCTCTTCCCAAAATTTGACCTGGATAAAGAGGTAAAATTTGTGACAACTAAAAAGGGGCATTTTCAAACCCTTATAAAAACTATAATTTTTTCAACTTATCGGCATCTAAATATACTCTATTTTAGAAATCAAGTATTATTTTGATATGTAATGAATAATTTAAAATATTTGAGCAACTAAATACTTGCAAAAGAATCGGCAATATTACAGGTAAGGACCTAATATAAATCCATTGTCATACTCGTACATTGTCATGTTCATGAATTCAAAAATATTGTACGTAGTCCAATACAAGTCGGCTCGTTTTTATTTAATCAAAAATTAGAGGGATTTGTAACTTATATCGTAAACATAATAAACCAACAACAGTGAAATTTCGAAATGTGATAAAATTTTAGTACCTAAGTATCTAACCATTAACTTAAATTAAATTGAATGCCTACATAATTATAGAGACTTTGTACCTACGAGTAAAATATGTGTTTAATTTAAACCTGATATTATCTTCTTGGCGTGTCGACTAGTGGCGGGTTAAATTTGCGAGAATTTACTTAAATCGCAGAATTCAGCAGCACAAGGTGTAGGGTACCTAACTTTTATCTAACCTGAGACAAAGAGAAAGGTAAATAAGTACTACTTAAAACAAACTTTCCCGCATTTAGTCATCATCACAGCCCATAACAGTCCACTGCAGTACTTATGGCCTCTCCCAAGGGGTGAATATTGCCATAATCTCCACGCTTGGCAGGCTAGCTGGAGATTGCAGTTTTATAAATGTAACAATGGAAAATGCTGCCATTTTTCCAGCCTACGGAGACTAGATATTTTGTCTCGAAAACATTAATCGCCTTATACGAAACCCACGAGTGCATAGGGTGCTATTCTACTCTGCCGGACACCACACGGCCACCCGCATATAGTAATACATTATATTACTACTTACATCTAGTAGGTATGTAGAGTAGAACATACCTACTATAACTAGTAGGTCCTTAGCTACGAGAAGCTAGCGCGAGGTGTCAATAACACTTGCACCAGTCCAGTCCTGTCCATCTTGGCTCTGGCGGGTTGTTTGCGGAAGTCGAACGAGTAACTTGTGCACCGCGGCTTGGAAACAACTAAAACGGAGCACTCCAGCCCGCGGAGCATTCAGCCTTTGGATGCGTCGTCTTGTTGCATTATAAAATACTCTATTTAATGTTTGACGTTTCTGTGGTATTGTGTGTGGAATCTTACGGAGTTTCTAGGTCCATGGTGGCATCGTACCTACCTCCTGAATTACGTACGTACGGACGTATTTCGATGGGGTTTTCTATATTTGAAAGTCAGTTATTTAGTTAAGATGGTTCATGGTTTTGTTTTATTACAATCGGTTCAGCAGTTTAGGAAAAAATTATGTATAATTTTTAGTAAGTATTTTAGATGAGTTTCTGTGGGTTAGAATACACAAAAAGTAAATAAAAGTCTAAAAGCCAAAACTTCTTTATTTAGTTGGACATTATATTAGCTCTTTCAATCATCAAAAGAAGGGGGTAGGAAAGAAACAAAAACATATCGGAAGCTCTCCATTAGGTAATAAGTATTTTATCGTAGTGCAAACTTTTAGAGACGGAGTATATGTGTTATAATATTATTATTTTTATGAAACACGCAATTTGGCATATAGGTACCTACTTACTCGTACCTGCTGAGGTAGCAATAGCAAATATCTCGTTTGCCATGCTGATGAAAAGCTATAATTACTGCCGCCCATGCCTAACACCTATCTACCTGCTCAAATAATAGGCACAGAACCTTAACTTCGTTAACAATGCCTCTAAAGTCGTCTCTGCTCTGCAATTATACTGTCTGCCTTATCATTCAACCCGGAACACAGACAACATTTAGCGATGTTACCCACATAAGTGGGTGCCTATATTCCTACCACAACTTATAATTACGTGGTCAAAACTTGTCATTAAGTGGTGGTAGGCATGTGCACCTAGACTGAACTCTGACTTGCCAGATTGTTAACACTCATCATGATCTTTAACTCTACAAAGCGTGATACACGTACTGTACCTACGTTTCAATAGTGAATAACAGACATCTAAGTAAAATAAATTGACTTATTTAAATAAGTAATAAGTACTAAATCAATTTTAATGAAACCAAAGCTACCACCATCCACCACAAACCACCTCGATTTAACTGGATTTGAAATAAAGAAAACCGCATCCAAATTGGTCCATCCATTTGATGTCGATGTCACATACAGACACACAGATCGACGGATACACACATCAAACTTATAACACTCCTCTTTTTGCGTCGGGGGTTGAAAATATAGATTCTTTAAACTGCGGCTAATACATTAGATAAAATTGGATTTCTGTGGGTACCTAATACTTATCGATAATGTAGGTACCTACTCTACTTTTCTTAATTCGTATTAAAACATCTAAGTCTTACATATATACATACATACATAAAGCTAACGCCTCTGTCCAACAGGTCGGGTAGGCAGAGACTATGGACTATGTTTTTGTCTTAATTGAAAATCAAGCAACGCTGCCTACCTTCAAAAATATTGCCTGGAAGAGCGCCTTTGCCCACCAACTACCTAAAGTTTTCTCTGTATTTCTCGTTTTAATAATTTTTGTGTTAGCAACAAAGATAAACAAGTACCTTACCCACTGAAGGCATCTTCAACATTAGTTGGTCTCTGAAACTTTAGCTAGCGTATTGAATAACAGCTCCCGCAACCTGTTACCGGGCCGGTACCGGACACTAATCGCTAGTTAGTCCGCTGTTGTCGGCCATTATTGAATACCTACGCCTTTAGAAGAAAATCGCTCCGATTCTTCTGGATCCAGTTCTGAAATGCTGCCCAATTATCTACGAGTAAATATGGGGAAAGCTCGCAATGTAATTTCGACTATTGTGCGCTGGTTGTATTGTCCCGGCTGGAATCGGAATTATTTCTAATCTAGACTACTAGACTACACATAGGTGTAGAAAAATATCGAAGAACATTTGTTAAATAGCTACCTAGCTTCTTAACATTACTTAGTTAGTTGATTTCGATGTGTGAGTGCAAATATTGATAACGATATTTCATCTGTGTGGGAGCCAATGAACGACTCGTGCTCCTACGTTTGAATCTCACCGGCAACTGAATGACCAATTACAACGGCATTTGTATATGTATTGCGTCCATATTTTAAACTTGCTTGTGTGTTAATGCGATAGTGGGGCGCGTCATTTTAGATTAGACGAGCTCTACCCACACTTAAAAATAGATACTCAGATTCTTTTATACACATAAATGTACCTACGTGATACTTTTTACGTATTCACTCACATTTAGAAGCACTAGAAAGTGCCGACGTACCTAAGCAAGTAAATGTCTAGAGATCTCGACTATTGTCAATTTTGTATGCGAAGAATTAGAACAATACACGACAATAGCTGGGGCGCAGTTGCCAGCTTATTAACGAGTAAACTTCCAGTGGTTAGCTTACTTATTTACCACTACCGGAAAATTTTCTTTTGCAGCTACAGCAACAACAGGGTATTTGGTGCATTGTTATCAATACGTTAGCAAAATTAAGTTGGCTGAAAGAAGGGGCAATTTTAGGCCCCAAGAACATGTCCTGGTCCGCCAGAATCATCATCATCATCCTAGCGCTTATCGCGACCTCTGCCAGAGTCTGCTTTCCTAGACATTATCCTCCACTTCGCCCGGTCATCGGCATCCTCGCGTCTTAAGCCGTTGGCTCTCGCATCCGACTCAGCAATGTCAATCCATCGCTTATTGGGCAGCCCACGGGGTCTCTTTCCTGATGCCAGCAGGTTGAGGCACCTATACTTCACGTAACCCTGCTTACGCAACACATGACCATACAGGCGAGCCTCTTCGACCTTATCGACCTTATTCCTTACGCCTAGGCTGCCAAGGATGTACTGGTTACGTTTTCTTGTCCGCCAGAATATTACATTTAATAAAAAAAAATGTCCTTCCATAAAAACTATAAAATCTTTTAACAATTCTTAAGGTTAAAATAATTAATAAGGTTGTAATGCACTTATCCTCTTATATTGTAGGGTTCTAGATAGGATAGGTAGGTACATATTTGATTTATTTGGCTTAAAAACATCAAAAACTATTAACAGGAATTACATAATAAAAAAAAACAATCTATTCTTGTAGGGATGCGATATGGATAGTATTCCGATAGTACCTACAAACGAGAATATACTGCGATTTGTGAAAATTGTGTTAAGAAGAGATACACCTCTACCTTGTTGCGAAGACACCTCTTAGCGAAGAGCGTAATATACCTACATTTAAAACTAAACTGTATCATAGTTACACCGCGCCCGATATGCTCGGTTCACATTGACCGAGACTGCCAGATTAAGTAGTCTGGCAACAAAATTGCAGAGCGGGTGAAGATGGGGTGAAGGCACCAGATTAAGCTAGAGCGGTTATTCTCAATATTTGGCTAGGCAATAACATTGCTCATTATCCTTGTCCTAATAATTAGGAACTATAAATAATATATGAGAATTTTACCGCCTAATACCGACCCTAGGACCTTGATGATAAAGCAGTCTAGGGTGTCGATTGGCATCCCGTGATGGTATTATTAGGAACTTCATACCTACTTTCATTCTGGAAATATGCGTGTGTAAGCAATTCTTCGTGCTATGTATGTTGAAAATTAGCTCATTGGCGTTGATTACTAGATTGCCTGTCTGGAATGCTGGACGTCTACTAACTACTGGTTCAATGTAAACCGAACAGAATGCAAGTAACTGTACTGTGAGCACACGACGGTAAGAACGGTAACCGTGCACACTACTGCCATAATAATCTCGTGAAAGTGCTTTCGGAGAGCCTAGACTCGTGAAATGTAGAGTGGTAGAGATTCTAGTAAAAGCATTCTGATCCTATACGTACTCTGGTTTAAAATTCAGTTAGATTATGTTGTTTCCGTGTAATATAATTGCTAATACCTTACCATATTTCGACTGAGAGCTCACAGTGCTGGCTCAGCGACCCAATGAGGATTTTGACCTCCGACACATTGGCCGACGTTAAATTAATAACAAAAAAAGATATTACGATTATGAAATACAGTTGAGGTAACAATTCATTTTATATTTTATGTCCCTGATTCCCAAAATAGGAAAAGTCCTGTATCTTAGGAATCAGTGTGACGTTCATGGGTATGAAGACGCCACTTATGCCGATCCTGAACGGGCTCTGAAGCTTGGACAGAACCTTCAGCACTTCATCCAGCCAACGGTATCCATAGATGTCCCACTGGACGTATCCCATTCGGATGTCCAGAGTAGGCTCTGTTCACGACGATATTCTCTTCCATCTTTTTCACGTGGCAGAGCCAGTGCAGTCTCGTGGTCTTGGCCGCCTGAGAGCTATCATTTTGATTTACTTCGACGAGGTTCTATTCATTCATTGCGCGCGTAGTGTGGTGTCCGGCAGAGTAGAATACCACCGACCCCTTACACTCCTAGGTGTCGTACAAGGCGACTAATGTTTTCGAAGTAAAAGATGTAGGGTCTGCGTAGGCTGGAAAATGGGCAGTAGCGTTTTCCATTGTTATATTTGGCAATAACCTTTCCTTTCGTATGGGAGGCCCTTAGTCCTCCAATGGACTGTTATGGGCTGTGATGATGATGATTATAACATGCGTATACCTATGACTAATATTACACAAACGTAACAGCTGCTTTGTCAATTTACTAGTTCTTTTCAATCAGAGACAGCACGAGACTTAACAGTTGTCTTCTCGGTTTGATAAATTAATTTATGGTAGGTACATTTTATCGTAAATATCTAGTAACTGAGAGTGATTACCTACCTATGTATAACTGGTTAATAAAATACGTTTATTATAAGCAGTTAATAGGTAGAAAACTCGTAGGTCATTTTATCTAACGTTAATGGTTGAAACATATTATAGTAAATCTGATACTACTAGATACCCATTTAGCACTAATGAAGTGGTTTGGTGATAAAGAGAGTTTCACAAAGTAGGTATGTAGTTAGGAACTCAAGTGGTGTAGGTATGTTTATCCCGCTGTTAGTATCAAAATAAAACCTACAATATGGTGACTTACATATTTTTTGGATACCTACAAGTAAGTTGTTAGACAGGTACATTATGTCACTGATATTCAAATACAAAAGTACAAATACATTTTAATATTAAATTCAACATTACACTAAAATCCATAATTAAGAGCATTGTTTATAAACATAGATTTTACAAAGTTAAGAATCAAGAGGTGGAATTGATCACTGAACCTTAAAGTGTCTCTGTTTATCGATCGAAAGCTGTTAATGTTGATGTTAATTACTGTTCTAGTTAGATATTATCGTAACTCCGTTAAATCTAATATTAACTAGGTTCTACCACTATGTCATGCCTACCTCCAAATGTTACATATATTAATAGGTATTAAAACAAGTAAGTAATTATCTATTATAGCACGATCAATCATTATAAGCATAGGCTTCACCAAAGTGAAGCACTAAAAGCAAGCAACGTCTAGTTAATCTACTAGAGTTCTAGAGATTCTAATGAGTGAATCGAATCACTTCGAGGCCAAGATATCTTGAAAAGCCACAAGTCCAATCGCTCAATTAAAGGAAGTCGTAACAAAAACTCCTTACTCTTTGCAGCAATCAATGCAGATACCTATATCTTATATGGCAGCTATTAAATGAGATGGTGTCCAAAAATGGCGCTTGTCTTGCCATAGGGCGGTCTGTGGGGTATTAGTCAATGTGCGTGGGCGCCGGCAAATGGACAATTCGATTGCAAGAGGCATAACAAATGGCAATTTTTTAATGTCAATCTGTAAGTAAACTGGCAAGCGGGAACCTGATAGAAAGTGGTCACCTCTGCACACCTATATACGAGTAGATATTTTATATTTGCAACAACAGCCATGGATATCACCAACATGGTGCCTATCTCTATAATCTCAGTTTTGCCACCGACACTGCTCGAACGGTAACTCGTAGGACAAGCAACTCAATTAGGTATTCTATCTTATATGTATATCGTCAATTTTGTTGAACGTAGTCATATCAGCCGGCATGGGGTCATATTTCATCCGTTATGTTCGGTTCCAAAGAATAGGTGATAGTAAAATTGTAAGCTATTCCCAAGCTCCTCAGCGCCAATGAGCGGTCCATGCGGAAATGGCAAAACTGGTTATCGAGGACCTTTGACAATAATATCTTGTTGAGGTTTGCTGTTTGAGTACCTATTGTTAGAGGAATTCTGAAAGGGTTATGTATTCATGGTACAGGTTGACGGTGAATATAGTTAGCCAGCTTCAGTATAAAATGACATTAGCAAGTTTAAAAAGCCTTCGCTCGTGATCCCGCGTAAAATCTGCTTATGTTTGGAGATATGAAGGAGCCCAGTTTTTCCTCAGTGGGTTCTTAGCTTTTTCGAAAAAGAAATTGTTTGAACAATGTTGGTATTTTCTCCTCGGGCCTTCCATTTACACTCGGACTAATTTCGTAAGTTGTCTTTCATCCATCCTCTAGATCACGTCTAACCAAAATGCTACTAGTAATAGTGACCTCTATCTATACATTTTAAAGACACCGTGTCGCTGTTATTGACATTGACATGACAATTCAAAATGGTGTCACTTAAAGTAGGGCCAGTTTAATAGGTCACGTTTGATAGCTGTCATTATTTCCCTGCGTCCATGAAATAAAGTTCAATTTCGCGGTCGCGCCGTTGCGCCTAATATAAAATGAACTTTATGTTGTGGACATAAGGAAATGGAGACAGGTGTCAAATGTGATCTATTAAATTGGCCCTACTTTAGTTCCAGTATTGGCCACCGGATCAGAAAAGTTTGTGGCACTCTAATATGAATCATAGGTAACATGAAACGCTTGGCCTTTTTAGACCCCCTGGAATATAATTTTAATCGCTTCTAAAACTTTGTTACTGCAAAAATAAGCAAGTATTAACAATGCGAGTACCTAAATCATCTACCTACGTTATTTAGAATATTTAGACGCTGAGATTTTCGCTAGCAGTGAAAGCCGAAATTAAATTGAGTTTTTGTCGAAACGGATTCGTTATTTTATTAAAACCGATGCTTTTGCGTGGGAAGCCCGCCTTTTCATTTGAGAGGTCTCGAATAACTTGACGGGGTGACGTCATTTTACCTCCGTATGGTCGCTGAGTATGGGTAGCTGGTACCAAGGCCGGTAAGTTTCGTGGTCTGTTGTGACATCACCACCAATTTCACCGAATCGAATGTGGTTGGTATATTATTTTGTTTGAATTAAAGACGAAATAGTATTCATGCCCTACCTCTTATTGGCTTATATTTTTGAGTTGTTAGGTTATAAGTAACAAGTTACTAGAAGATCTATTCACTGAAAATCCTTCTCTATTGTGCCTCTGTCTATGAAATCAAAATTTAAATAGCTAAGTGGCTATGCTTATTGTAACTATGTATTAAATAAATGTAACAGGCGACTATAATAACCATTTTTCTTCAGGTAAGCTGCCGCCTCGTTTGGCACTCGAGTTGTACTCAAATTTGTCCTAATTCTAGCCATTGGAATAAGTTTCGACACCGTGCCTAAAACATTAATCATTTCACAAACGGTAGCCTTTCTAAAACAACATTAGGTGCAAGGAAATGTTAGGTTTAAAAACCTGTATTCCTGTACCTTTCGTATCTCGTATTCAAACTCAAGGTCCCGACAAAGTGACTCCTTTGACATTAAACTCCCAACAGGTTTCGCCAAAATTGCCAAAATCCCACCAATCAAATTTCAGTTCTATTGCTAAGCTTTTAGGGTAGAAAGTTTGTTGTCTTGTTGTGTTGCAACCTGCCGATGGTCGAAAATGAAAGTGATCCGTGGCCTCGAAACTGAGTTATTGTTTTTTGTTCTTATTACATGAGCGTGTATGCTGTAATAAGGCACGTTACTTAGTGGCATATATGAATATTTGATATAACAAAACAATAGCAACCTGTTGAAGTCATAATTTGGAACTATATAGTATTTTAAAATGAACTTTTGTTCGCGAGGACCAAGTTCACCTATTTACGTATAGTTCGATATTCTCACCTTGTTTCAAGCCTTACATATGGATTATCTTAAGTGCAAAGGGGGGTGAGGGAAAACTTTTGCTGACTCGGAACTTTGAGGGTGAACGGAAAACAGTGGTGGTACCCAAAGGCACTTTTATTCTGGGCACCTTTATAACATATCAAAATTTCACCAAAATAAGTAAAACCACAGTTTCCGCACAATTTTTGCGGGACCCTTTAAAATTCTATTCAATTTTTTCCTGTGCATCCCGATTGCCCAGCAGAGGACGTGGGAGAAGATAAATATAATAATGTGCAATTACTTTGTTCCAGATTAACGACCGTCTTGATGCAGTTTACACACAAGGCGAGAAGAGGACACTCTAAATAAACGAGGTAATTCAAATCACGTTTCAGTAAATAAAATTAATAAATATGCTTGGACAAATTCATACAGCGCCATCTAGCTCCAAAGTAAGCAATGCTTGTGTTATGGGTGTTAGATAACTTAGATACTTACTTACAACACACCCAGACCCGTAACAGAAAATAAAATTCATCCCATCAATTTCTGCTTGGCCGAGTATCGAACCCGGGACCTCTGTGTGGCCAGCATGCTAACCAACTGAACCACTCCGGTCGTCAAGTGGTTGATATATGGGCAAAATATTAGTGTAGGTATCTTTGCTTCTATATACTTTTCTGGAAATTCCGTTCAGGGATGATGACGGGAAGGTATATTGGATAGGTATAGCTATACAACTCATGCCTGGATTCCAGACATCACAGCTAAAAGCGCCTATCTAAATAAATAAAGAATCGGTTTTGGAATTGAAAACTAGGATAGGCTACGAAGTTCCCAGAGTTCTACTTTGTTTTCTCAATGTTCGAATGAACAAAACAGGTTTGATCTTAATAACTATTGAAAGTAGATGACTCAATTTACTTTATAACAACGTTATGGCTTCGAAATCCTGTATTACAAAGCGACTTACCAATAAGCTGGCTCCACCATGCAAGAAACAAACAACACACACAATGAATAGATAAGTGCTTGAGATAGCAAAAACTTGAAGCAACATTTATCAATTAAACGCTGTACAAATATAGAGTCTCGTAGTGAATAATTTCATCCGAACATTGCATACATTTTATCCAATGAAGCAGTCGCTACACCTGCAGATTGTCATCGCTAGCGACTAAATAAAACGAGCTCGAAAATACCGGAATAATGAACCAAACTGATCCTTATAATTACTGCAATAAAATACATAGGCAAGGCAACTCTCGGGGCATATTTGCAAAATAATTTTTGAAAAAAGAACGTCCACCATGGCCCAGAGACAATATAGACCGGGCGGCCATGTTGCTTGTCTATGCCTAGAGATTTATTTGCTGCAACTGAGCTGCAATTTAAACAATCTTTGGCTTTTTTTAGTCCCCAGCTATTTTTATCAAGGATTCTTTTTGTAAATACTTTGTTTTGATTTACGAGGTGCAAACTTGGTAACAAAAAACGAATGCGGAGAAACAATGGAACGTCCGTGTGATAACACGTGAAGCCTTGCAAAAAATAAACAGTAGGTGGATACATGACTGAGGTAGTAAAAAGAAAAGAAAGTTCAGACTACCCACCAATTGACTGGACAATAAAAAGGTAGGTAAACAGAATCCCTGACCGTATGGTACCCGGCAGAGTAGAATAGCACCAACCCATTCACTCGTGGGTGTCGTACAAGGCGACTTATGTTTTCTGTCTCCGTAGACTAGAAAATTGGCAGCAGCGTCCATTACTGTATTATAACACTGCGATCTCCAACCTGCCTGCCAAGCGTGGGAGAGGTCCTAAGTCCTGCAGTTAACTGTTATGGCCTGTGATGAAACAGCACTCCACCGACTGTAAAGTTTTGCTAATATTCTGCACTAGTTATTCTGCTAACCTATATTCGTAAACTACTTGAGTTGTGCTATCTACTTTATAGGTTGCTGTTTCACCAAAACGAATAAATACGAGTAGACATTCGTTATCTAATTCGAATGAACTCTAGTAACACAAAGCTATGTCAGTTATTACCTAACTGTATCAGAACTAGACGAGTTAAGTGGTTGTTGATGACATGCTACATGTCTCTGTGTTTAACGGATATTTTTACTAACTATGAAGATTGAAAAGGGAAATAAGAATTACTTCTGCGATTTAACCGAAAATAGGCTTTCTTCGATAATGTTAGTGAGACAAACACACAAACTTGTAAAATCTCATGTTTCTCGTAGTGGTGTTAAAATATAGGTACCTATTTAAGGCGAGTGTTTTCCGAGGGCTCTACGTAGAACGAATTTTGATATTATTTTAAATTTTTAGCTATTAAAGCCAATTAAGTTTTGTAAACGTGATCCAGATACTAATAGCAATGCTTGTGGTTTGTCAGATTTTCGTAAATATATATCGTTTCAAAGTTGTACAGGATGTAAAATTTGTATGGACATCTGGAAATTTGTATGGAATTACGTTAATGTAGAGCAGGCCAACGATAACTATTATCCTAGCAGAAATGTAAATAAATTGATTACTTTAATAAATAAGTCTATTTACATTTCTGTGGATAATATTAAATAAGTAAATTTATTTAGAATTCTGGTGATAATAACTATCGTTGCTCTACTTTTGTTCTCTGTTGAAACTTACTTTACGCATTTGCTATATTTACGTCTGTAGGTAGAAAGAAAAATACAAAACGAATATAAAATAATAATGTACAGAAGTGGGTCGAGCAAAAACCCATAATTCGCTCAAATCATATTTCTCAATGCGCAAGCGCATCCCAATGCGCACGAGTTGATTTTTTGTATCTCTTTCTTTTTATCTCCACAAGGACTTGCGTCAATTGCGTAGCTTCGGCGTGCGGTTTGGTCCTGTAAACGGTTGACTTATCGCACTGAATGGCGCAGTGACTAGTAAGAAGAATTAAGTTCTATAAAGCAGCATTATCATAATTACAGCGCATAACAGTCCACTGCAGGACTTAGGGCCTTTCCCACGAAAGGGGAGGTTATTGCCATAATCTCCACGCTTGGCAGGCGTATTATATTAACATAATACTATGTACATCTGCGAGCTTTCCGCTGTAAGATATCTCTTCTTCAGCTAACCTCACATTTTGTATTATGTTTTATTTGTATGTCTCACAGCGTGCAACAAAGAAAATGTACAATAGCAAAACATCGATAAGACAATTAGAAGACACCACAATTAAAATATTGTAGGGAAATCATACCTAAGTACCTTACAAAAGCTTTTTTTATTGCGTAGACAGGTACACGGACGGTCGGTCCACCTGGTGGATAGTAGCCACCGTCGTTCAGGATATCTGGAATCTAAAATTTCTTTACCTTTACATAATTTTTGTTTTGCGAAAATTTCATGAGGAGGTAGCGTTTTCTCGCGTCCTAGGGAGGCTTAACTGACTCCATTGACAGGTGTCGTATAGAAGGCAGCAAATGGACATATCCATAACCAGTATAAGATGAGCGAGCATCTCCATGGACGCCTATAGACCAGTTAGCACATATCTAGACCAGAAAATGAACAACAGTAAGTATTTTTAACACTGCGATCTCCAAGATCTCTCGGCTGCCAACCGTGGAGTTTAAGCTATGGCAAAACCCTCCACTGATGTACAGGATGCCGAAGTCCAGCAAATATACTTTTATGGACTGTTTCATTTGAAACTGTAACTATGTGTCCTAAAGTGCTTTTTAGAGTAGAACCAGTAGACGCAGTAGTAGGGTAGACCACCTTCTTTTTTTTTCTTTATTTAGAAACAAACGATATTTAAAAAAAATTGTAAATTCAAAAAGATAGTAAGCATTGTTATTATATATTATATATAGCATATGTAATTTGCAAATGCTATAATAAGCTGTTATGGCTGACAACATAACTTAGTAACTAAATAATATAATTTGCTACAATTGTGGTACAACAAGTTATTGTACAGTACTAACAATAACATATTGTGTTTTTATTTATTTTTATACTGTGGCAAGTTGTTAACAAAGATATCGATATCACTCAGCGTATCATTATCGAAACGTGCGGGTTCGTCTGTAAAAACAATTCGTATCAGGGCTGTCGAATGAGTTCTTTTATTGTTCTGTTATTCTGTTACATACAGTAGATACAATCTGCGCCAAATAATGGACCTCGACTATAGGTCGACAACTTAACTGGTGTAAAGTGAAAAGTGAGGTAGGTGAACGCGGGGGTGCGGGGCGCAGAGCAGTGCGCATTTTCATCCGCGAAACGTCACTCGATGACGTTCCTCGGAAAAGGAATGCACACGAGATTATGCCCAAACTTGTTCCAAGATATTATATCCCGAGACGAGAGACCTAAATGTTTGCCAATGGCAAATTGTAAAACTAAACCTCGATTTTTAATTCGGTGCAAAAAATGTTAAGATTTCCGTCTAGAAATAAGCTCCCTGCCCCGCGTCCCCGCGCTCAGCCCCGAAACATCACATGACGTCACCCACTCTGCCCCCTGAACCGCGCAGGCGATACACCAGTTAAGTTGTCGACCTATAGTTTGGCTTCGACTTCTTACTGTCACACGAGCATGTGTTGTCACACGCTCTAAAGCGAAGCTCTGTCATATAGCGATGCTCTACATGGCTTTACCTACGAAGCCGCTACTACCGACTAGTGTACGTTCTGTATTTTATACGAGGCAACTCTACTTAAGTGTTAAGTTAAGTTCTCGAGTGGCGAACACGTACCGGAAGACGCAGCGTGGGTAGGCCCCCTACAAGGTGGACCGACGACCTGGTAAGGATCGCAGGTGTCAGCTGGATGTGGGGAGCACAGGACCGGCCTTTGTGGAGATCTCTGGGGGAGGCCTATGCCCAGTAGTGGGCGTCTTCTGGCTGATATGATGAAGATGATCATGATGAAGTACAAAATTTTAATTGCATTAAGCCCGGCTTGCACCGTACTGACGTTTCACGTTATTTTTTGTATGAAGTTTTGTTTAAGTATCAACATAAATACTTTTAAGAATTTGGTGCAAGCAGCCCTAAATCTACTAACCGTATTGGTAATTCAAACGAAACTTAACCTACCGGATCATACCTCAGATCCACAGAAATATTAACATAACTCCACAAGGAAAATATATTTGTTGTAAAATATTAATAATCACATCCAATTACACTTATTGCAGTGTTATTACTTGTAGGAGCGAGCAGCGAAAATGTATGTACAGTGGGCAACAAATCAAGTCGGCGTGCTGCTCGATTTTGACTCTTACCGTATCGACATTAAACACAGAATCCAAACCGGGGATTTGCTATAGGAAATGAGACTGTATACGCAAATATAATTCGTAAACGAAACTCGAGCCCCATCGCGTGTCGAACCCTTTCAGTCGAAAGCGATAATTCGATGTAACTACGTGTAAGTCAGCCTTAATGCGAAGGTGTGACGTGGACCTGTAATTCTGTACTAACAATATGTAATTCACATAATGACAGAACTGGCCGATGCGCCAGAGTTTGCTTTTGACAGTAATTTGGTTCGTTAAAGGCAATTTTCGAGCGCAACTGTTGGTTCTTTGTGCGGGATTTTTGTTTGTTCTCTTTGGAGTAACGGAATGGCGCCAACGTAGTTTTTATTAGACGAAACAACGCTTAATTAGAGACTTTGGCTTGACTCGCTACGGTATTTGGTGGAGTTGGTCTACTTCTAGAGTAGTCGCCTTGTACAACCCTCGTAAGGCAGGGTTTGGTTTGGCGTTGTATTCTGCGCTGACGACTCCAGTCAAACGGCATAAACTTTCGAAAATCTACATCAAAATTCAAAATTTCTTGTACAGTAGTAATCAAACATAACTTTCAAACGTCAAATAGGACCAGGATACGTTATGAAGGAAACCAAGAGTGAGAAGGAAAACCCGAGCCGGGGCACACCATTCGCACGCCGACAACGTCGGTCGGGTCCGGAACGCGTTCGACAATTTCTTGTGCATGAGCTTATGGATGTTATGGATATACAATTTCGGATCTGGATCATCATCATCATCACATGGCGTTATGTCCCGGTTGCGTCCCCGTGCGGCATGCGAGGGCCCAGGGAACACCTAGGCCCTCGCATCCGGATACCGCAATAATATTTTACCGGTTTCAGATACGGTTACGGATATATTTTTATTTCGGATATCCGATAGTTTCGTTTACGGAGCTCCATAATAGCTGCCTGGGAATTCCACTACATACAACCAAAAAGAAAAAACAAAATCACCTCGAACACGAATAGAGACCCTGAATGCCAAACACGCACCGACGGACAGACTATTATGCAATCATTGCACCTTATACATCCACACGTAGGCGGCAAGTTTACAATCGCAACACTAAACATTCCATTTCCCGCTATCCACTGCAAAGGAAACATAATACCGGCACAGACCACGCGATGTAACGCCCATTTGACACCGGCCTGTTAATTGAGACAAAATGCATTAGCATTGAACTCAAGAACAGTTACGAAACAGATGGAGGAAAGCGCTGACGCGTGGGTACTGGTAGAGGGCGATGAAATAAATGGAACTGTTGACTAGTAGCCTAGTGGTTAAGGGGTTCGACTCGTAAGCGAGAGGTTCCGGGTTCGATCACCAGTGCCGGCATGTAGCAATGACTCTTTTCAAAGTTACGTATGTTAGTTGAACAGTAAACGGTGCTCTTACGGTGAGGGAAAACATAGCGATGAAACCTGCACAATTAGGCGTCTGGATGTGTAACCATGATCTAATGTAGTCAGGTTTCTCTGGGTCATGAAAGTCTGATGGCAGTCGCTCCGCTGTAATTAGTTCTGATCTGCCAAATCTTGGACTATGCTCAGGCGGACCCCGGGCCCTCGCGTACAAGAGCACAACCGGGACATTAACAACGTACTCGTAAAGCATAAAATGTCAGTAATACACCAAAATTGCTATAACACGTCAAAGTGCATTCATATAGTCATCATCCCGGCTTCTGCCAGGGTCAGCTTTCCTACTCTTTTCGGAGGAAAAGAGTGGAGAATTCTCCCGGTCTTCAGCATCCTCACGTCCCAGGCCGTTGATTCTCGCATCCGAGTAGGCGATGTCTCCCGCGGGACGTCTTTCCTAATACCATTTCCCACGTACCTCGTTCTTGATATTGGTAGTATCGAGACAATTTTGTTTAGTGCAATTTTGTTTGAAAGATAGTTACATACAGGATAGCACATCAACCTACACAAAAACAGTATGAGTTGAGCCAGCATCTCTATGGACGCGGTTTGCTATCTTAGCTATTCTTACACTGCTCTTGGTAGGTTGTATGTACCTCCATAAATAGTGTACATTTTCTCGAACACGCCGTGTGTTGCCGTAACGAACGTAACTCGCCCGAAGCGCCATTACAGTAACTCAGTGACGTGTCAACAAAGCGGTGGGAATGGCGGAGAAAAGTGGCCGATTGTTCGGAGTTCACTCTCACATTTTATTTACATGCCACGAGATACTGGCAGGCTTGCGTTGAATGAAATTGTTGTTTTAAATTAATTTTAAATTGTGTAGGTATAATGAACATTTTTCGCTCGGTGTCGAAGGCGTAGAGGGAGGCCTAGACATGTTCAGTCTCCTACGGAACACCGCAAACTATCTATGAGGTCCTAAGGTGTCACGATACAAAGCGGCTGTGGATACTATGAGCGGTTTAGTGGGTTGGATCCTTTTCGGGCAATCCCACATATCAACGTCACTCCCTCGGGTGACGTGATATCTTTTGAAGTTTTCCCCACTTAAAACTAAGGCATATGTTCGGTAGTGGACGCTCAACGGCTAAGATGATCCCCTCATTGTAGCGGTAAATCCCGGCGGAGTTACTCTGCTAGCCAGAGTCCACTTTTCTACCTACCAGAAAAGCACTGTCGATTTCATGAAAGCGGTATCCTACCGGAAAACATATTTGTGGCGTTAAACCACAACCGGCTGAGATGATGATAAAAAGTTCCGAAACAAATATCTAGCGTGTTCTGGGATTTGTATGGCTTTAAGTGTTTCACCGATTTTTAAAGAAATGTCAGATGCTAAAATAAAAATAAAATAATAAGTTTTAAATTTGGACAGTCGAGAATCTGCAGCTATACGGTTAACCTCACCCCCGTCCAGAAGAGCGAGCTCTTTTAGAACTTTTCGAGAACACTCTTAGGCCATTCTGGACCATTATTAGAATGTGTAGGTCATTGTAGTACAGCTCGTCTTTTATTACACTAAACGAATATGATAGAATGGTGCCCGATTGCACAAAACTGGCGACGCTTAAGTTGTCATCTAATTTAAGATAGAAATAAGTTGCCTTGATGTGTCTGATGTCCTCTGTCTTATAGTTTTGTAACAATCTTGTGTACAATAAATGGTTAAATAAATAAATATTCCTAATAAGAACAATAAAATCATTGCACCAAAACCAACTTTAGATAAAACCTAAACTCTTTCATGACACCGATTTTGTGATGCCTATGATCACGCTAAGGAATATCTTACATAAAGGTATCAACTTCGAAATGCACCGTAAAAAAAGTATACTTAGCCAGGCAATTAACGTCAAAAATTGCTCCATTCACATATCTTGTATCCGACTAATATGGCGGATATTTGAGCGAGCTTATCGTTGCGATACCGCTCAAAGCTAACAATTAGTAATAGCTTGTGTAAAGTTTATTGTACTGATTCGATAGTCCGTATTGTTTGCGGACTTTGCGGCTTTTGGGGGTCCGTCTCAGAATAGTCTTCTTGCCGTTTTCTAAGTTTGGATAAGTTCTATCATCGGACTAAACAATTGGAGACGTGTACACAGGCCGCTTGCGCAGCTCGCGCGCGGTGTGTGACTCCGCGAGACATTGCTGCGTCTGCGCATTCCCTTGCATTTCTGCGCGTACCCGAGGAACCATGTGAGGAGCCATGTTTCATCATCACCATCACAGCCCATAACAGTCCACTACAGGACTTTGGGCCTCTCCCGCAAAAGGGGAGGTTATTGCCATAATCTCCACGCTTGGCAGGCGGGTTGGAGATCGCAGTGTTGCAAACATAACAATTAAAAACGCTGCTGCCCATTTTCCAGTTTATGGAGACTAGATATTTTGCCTCTAAACGTTAGTCGCCTTGTACGACACCCACGAGTGTAAGGGGTTGGTGCTATTCTACTCTACCGGTCACCACACGGCTAAAGCCATGTTTACAGGTCCCTTAAAGATTAACCTGAAGATTATTCTGCTCCCCTTAGGTTGCGCCAGCTATAAAAAACCTAGTTCTAAAAAAAATTCAAATACAGCTATTCTGACAAAGTAAAACAAGTTTTCAGAACCATCGAGTCAGAATTCCAAAACTCGACAGCTCTGTTTAGCTCTAACCGGAGAGTCAATATTTGATGTAGATCCGTTGATTTTACACTTTTTTTCAAGTAGATAACAGACAACGTGAATGGATTCGGTCTATTTGTCCGTTTGTCCACGTTTTTGTAACATATGACAGTCATTGAGTTTGTTCATGACGTGTTTTTAAGAAATTAATGTTGGTACGTTAATCGTCGGTGGTGTAATCGATAGCGGGTCGCTCAAGTAAGCGAGAGTTACGGAGTTTAGTCCCCTATCAATGACTCTTTCTGAGTTCAGTGCTCCATGGGGTGGGGATTTGGGGAACCGTGGCTTTGGCAGTGGAGTGGCATTTGCCTTTTGCTGCCAGAGCAACGTGTTATAGAGGTGGGCAAAGCATTAGCGATGCTCTTGGTGTTGCTAATGTCTATAGGCAGTGGTGACCACTTTCCATAAGGTGGCCCGCTTGCTTGTTTGCCTACCGTATGACATAAAAAAAAAAAAAATTACGTACATTAAGCCGAAGATACACAGAATATCAGTGCGTAAACTTCGAAATACAATCGTGCGAAGAATTGTGGTTCAAAAGATCGTAGTTACGATAAGAAGTGGGGTGTGTCGCTGGCACATTTGAATAAACTCTCTGCATGTTTCTGGCAAACACATATAGACAACCGAATGTGTATTAACAGGGTTACGGGGGTCAAAAGCCTCTACTCTACTGTAATTATCTGATCCTCCCAATTCTGGATCATGGTCATGGTTGATACCAGGCCCTATATATATTAACGCCAAGATGATTATTATAAGTTAGTAGGTACGTGAATGTGCACGCGATTTTGACTGCTTAAAAGTTTTTAGTAAATTAGAACCTATGTTAACTCTGTGAAAATTCATCAAAACCCATTTAGTAGTTTAAAAAAATAACAATCATTAAAATTATTCAATTCAACGATAAAAATATAGAACGGTAAAATATGGTAGCGCGTTGATGTCTTTTGTATGGTGAAAATTATTCTACTGCAAAGATACAGTTCTACTGCTAGTTTCTGGCCGCGACAGAATAAATCTCCAGGTTAAAGGCTATCTGAAGGAAATCCCGTTGTGGGATAAGCTCGCCTTTTCATTATAAACTGTTTTTTTTTGTGTATTTGGTGTAATGTTTTATGCAATAAAGAGATTACAAACAAACCAAAGAGCTTTGCCCCACCACCCACCGCTGCAACTCCTGCGTAGCCAGTATCTACAGCTGACCACACACAGGACCTGAGTTTTAACACTGAGGCACGCCCGAGGCATTTATCAAATCTCCATATGTAAAACAAAATTAACCTTTTCTGGAGAATCAAAAAAATACATTTCGAGGACAATGGAATATTTCTTTTAGCCATCCATTGATGAATTCGTGGGATACTCAATTATTCCTTAAATATTTTTGTGCTATATGTTAAAATATAAACGTATATGCGTTATTTTGCATAATAAATATAATATGCGTACGTTTGCATTGATACAAGTACTCGAATATCAGTCCATTAATTACCCGTTGGGGCGTCCGCATCATTTACAACTTGCGAAGCTTATGACCGCTTCGATCTCGTGGTTTAATAATTCTCTGACTTTATTATATTACGTGTATATTACGTGTACGTGTATCGTGTGGCGTCCAGCAGAGTAGAATAGCACCAACCCCTTCACTCATGGGTGTCGTACAAGGCGACTAATGTTTTCGAGGCAAAAGATCAAGAGTCTCCGTAGTCTGGAAAATGGGCAGCAGCATTTTCCATTGTTATATTTAAACACTGCGATCTCCAACCCGCCTGCCAAGCGTGGAGATTATGGCAATAACCCCCCTTTCGTGGGAGAGGCCCTAGTTCCTGCAGTGGACTGTTACGGGCTGTGATGATGATTATATTACTGGCGACCCGCCCCGGCTTCGTACGCGTTTCTCTTGGATTTTCTTTATTCAAACCTTCCGGAAGAAATTCTCTAACTGGTGCTAAAAACTACATTAAGATCCGTTGCGTGGTTTAGCAGTTCGCAGATGTAAGGGCTGATAAGGATTACACTAGCGTCGGTAGACCACCGACGAGTGATTATGGTATTCTCGCTAGCGAGAGGTAGCAGGCTAGAATCCCTCTGCCGGTGTGTACTATTGACTTTTATTTGAGTTATGTACATTAGTTAGTTGAATACTAACCGATGCTTTTACCTTCGTGACCCTGCTACCAGGGGAACCTGACCAGATTGGATCATGGTTACACATACAGTCGCCTGAATGTGCAGGTTTTATCACAATGTTTTTCCTCACCTTAAGAGCATCGGTTAGCGTTCAACTAATGTACATAACTCAGAAAAAGTTATTGGGAATTGCTGGCACTGAGGTGGAACCCGGTACCACTCGCTCACGAGTCCGAGCCTCTACCCATTACGCCACCGACGCTCTAGTAAATTAGTGAACATAAATTTAGTAATTTAAGTCCACTATTCTATAAAATTAAAGTTATTAGCACGTTAACATATGAACAGATACAGAGGCTTTGCTTTTTATAACAGCATAGAAGGAGCAGGAAAACACATTAATTTACTTTTTACCTCTTTTCGCATACCTGCGTCTGCGCACATGACCTGAAGGCTGGCGCAAGGTCACTCAGCGCCGCCTACAATATTAATTGTTGAATTAGTTAGCATTGTGTACTATAAACACTTAAATTACTCTCATACTCAACCACTCTATTAAAGACTCTATCTGTGAGATGTAGAGTCGAGATTACTTTGGTAGATTGTGAAGAATACGTCGCGTAATGTGATTTAAAGATAAGGCTTATTACTGAGGGGTAAAGTTCACATTTGGTTCGTCTACGTGGATACTTTATCATAATTCTATCGTATTTGATGCTGCTCATTACTGGACGACATTGATTTGTATCTGGATGTCATTGTATGGGTTTGTATAATCTGATTTCAATAGGCAGGGTGATGCTTCTCTGAAATCTGACAATGAACGATTATTATCGTTTGTATACAGGTGTACGTAGCAACGTCCGTCAGTATGAATAAAATTGACCAATGTAATATAGTCGTATTGAACGTAGTGCGTTCAACTATAAACGGGCCGCTGTCTGAAGTGTCTTACTTCACATAATAACGCTACCTTACAGTTCTTTAGAGTTACACAATATTATCTCCCTGCGGGTATCAAGGTCATGCTTGTCGGTGACATCTCATGATACATAATTGGAAGCTGTCGTGCAGGAGGTGTGAAATAACTTGTTACTATGTTTGTAAATATATAAATCAAAGTCGCTTCCCGCCGTCTGTCCCTCTGTGTGTATACACGGTTAGACGATTTAAACTACGCAACGGATTTTAATGCGGTTTTCAACAATAGATAGAGTGATTCAAGAGGAAGGTTTATAGGGTAGGACAATATGCGAACAAAGTCGCGGCGGGGGCTAGATTATCATCACAGCCCATAACAGTCCACTGCAGGACTAAGGGCCTCTCCCACGAAAAGGGAGGTTGCCATAATCTCCATGCTTGGCTGGCGGGTTGGAGATCGCAGTGTTATAAATATAACAATGGATAACGCTGCTGCCCATTTTCCAGCCTACGGGAATCTTTTGCCTCGAAAATATTAATCACGTACGATACCCACGGTTCGTGCTATTCTCATTTGCCGGACACCGCACGTCCCCTAGTGCGGGCTTGATAGCTTTAAATAAGACAACAAATGAATAAATCGCACACAGAATACGGTATCGTTTTGCAATAGGATTCCTTACTTAGCTCGTCACTTACATAACTGAGGCGTGCAAAGGTTGGTTGACATCATAATGTCAATGCTACTGACTCCCACGCAACACTTAACTTGATTCGGAGCGAGTCCGTTCGCTGGAGTTTTTGTTTTGTCTTATTTTAGGCTCAGTTTAGACAATTATTTTAACTGTTTCACATTGTTAGTAATCATTGTGGATGAGGTATTTATTTAAAATTGGTTTAATTTAAAATTGTTGTTCCGAATCTAATTGTATTGTTCAGTCATCATTTGCTTGGTGTCAATATCCCGGTTGTGCTCTCGGTCGCGATAAGCCCGGGAGTCCGTCTTGACCATCATCCAGGATTCGGCAGATCAGGTAATTACAGTGGAGCGAGTGCCATCTGACCGCAGTGACCCTGTTAACCTGACAAAATTGGATCATGGTTAAACACCAGTCGCCTGAATGCGCAGGTTTCATCACGATACTTATCCTCACCGAAAGAGCATCGGTTAGTGTTCAACTAATTTACATAACGCAGAAAGGAGTTATTGGTAAATGGCGGCTTCCATACTCGAACCTGTACCTCACGCATACGAAACTAGACCACCAACGCTCCACGCTCCGTTTTAATCATTGTGCCTGAAGTTAAATTGGTTTATATCATCAATTATTCATGCACTTTGTTTTCACGTAACAAAATTGCAGTGAGTTGTCACGAGGACAGTTCGCTAAAAATAGGTATTTCTCCTACACACAAAATTCCCCAAAAAGACAATTCCAATCAACATACTGGCCATCTATAGATGCGTGACTAAACCCTTGACTAAAGTCAAAGTAAACATACCCGAAGGTTGTTTAAATCCATATTCTCGTCGTGTTTACCGCCGGAAACTTAGTCACTGGTGACGCCATGGCTATGTGTGAATTGTTGGCAAAAAACGACACAATGCTGCGTTAGGCGAACCGTGCAGCCGCTGTCTTCTAGGAAACGACGGGCTATGGGGAAAATTGACAGCAAATTGGCGAGTTATGGGAACTCAGGATGATGAACATAGATCTACGAGGTTTAATTGTGTATTGATTTAGAAGATCACAATTTTCTAATGTCATATGGTGCCTACCAAACTAGCAAGCAGCACATCTGATGGAAAGTGGTCACCGTTATCAATAGACAACAGTAACATCAGAGGTATCGCCAATGTGTTGCCCACTACCTCTAAAACCCATTTTTGCTGCCAGAGCAACGTATCCACGTTGCTATGGCAGCAAAAATGCTTTGATTTGTCAAATATCCCTCCACTGCCAAAGCCATGGTTCCTCAAATCCTCATCTCATGGAGGACTGGTGACTTTACTAGCTGGTAGGGATAAAAACCTGTTCTTACAATGGGAGATCCGGCCATAGTAATATCTTCATTCATCTGTTATTCAAAAAAATCGTACATTATACAAGAGAATATGACTCAAATAAGGAAAAAATATATTTAGAATAGGTTGCCTACTCTCACTCAGGGCCTTCTATGTGTTTGCCTTGGCAACCATATATTTTTGGACAGTGGAAAAAATACCTTTCATTTGACATATAACTCGATTAAATACCTAACAGATGCAGGTAGATTGTCTCCAAGGCAAGGGCAAATTCCTAAAAAAATCTAATGCAGTTTAATAACGCGTTACTCGTAAAAGGCCACCGACGCTCAACGCGCATACCTGTTGAGCTAGCGCCGCCAACAAAACTAAGTCCAGAGTTAATTTAGCTAAACGAACAAAAAGAACACTCTAGATCGAATGCCAGCACCAGGTAACATCCTCTGCATCGCCATAAAACTGGTCGTTTCATTCAAAGTTTTGCTAAAAGGCGTTCACGTAATTAACAGCGACAAAGGGCCTCAAGCCCCAAGGGCCGTTCAGCATTCAGCCGTTTTATTTTAATCGAATCAATTGCAGAGCGCTTAATGGTTAATAGCCTCTAATTTATATGGCCGAGGCAAGACCGAGAGCCTGGGTTTTCCATTAAACGCCTAGGAACAGGCTCTGCGGCCCCTAACACTGGTGTAATGGCGTACGAGCAAGTGTTTGCGGTTAGAAATGTTAGCTTCCAGCGAAGTAGGCAGCTAAAACCTAATTTTATATGGTTGGATGCAATCCGCTCGCTGTCCAACGATGCTATTCACGAAAACCTTGTCTAAGTAAATCGAAAGGACTAGGTAATTTGGATGCTAATTAGAAAGAAAGAAAATTATTGCACGTAGATAATTAGATAGAGAATTAGATAAATATTTGAAGTTACGCTGATAACCACGGGACTCTAACGATGTAATTCTGGTGTTTTGCGTTTCTGGCTTTGTGCGTGTCTGGCTTTATGCGTTTCTGGCTTCGTGCGATTCTAGCAATTTGCGTTTCTGGCTTATACCGCGCGCGGATAATAACTACTTTTGTATACTGTCCATGAAACTCTACCTCTCTACTTTTCGTGTGTAGAGTCGACGCGTGGTCGATTAATATAGGCGAGATGCTAATCTCGTTAGTATTTGACGTTATGACGAATAAGGTCCCAACCTGACCTTTGAGCCTTTCATTTTTGCTGCAGACAGATAATGAAATATAGCTTATGGATAATAATAATTGTTACGCTTACTTTGCGACCCAACCCGGCTTCGCAAAGGCAGCATTATCGAGTTTCCAGTCGGCTTGATTATATCCGATACCGTAAAGCATAATTATTTATTACTATCGTAAAATTTCAAGAATAAACCTGCATATTCAAGCGACTGAATGTGTAGGTTCAAATCCCACTGTCGCCATGTACCAATGACTCTTTTCTGAGTTATGTACAGTAGTTGAATACTAACCAATGCTCTTACAATGAGGGCGTTCGTGACTGAATGTGTAACCATGATCCAATCTGGTCAGCTTCCACTGGTAGCAGGGTCACGATGGCAGTCGCCCCACTGCAATTATTTTATATGCCAAATCGTAGATCATGGTCAAAGCGGACCCCAGACCCTCGTGCTCAAGAGCACAACCGGGACATTAACGCCAAGATGAATATTTTTTATGATAAGGAAAATTGCCAACACGTCGAGACGAAAGCGCAATTCGCTAGCATTTTTTACGCAATTCTTCCAATCTATTAAAAACTAAAATACAGCATCAAGCAACGAAGCCATTGTATTTAATGGACGTTGATGATGTTTATTGAGGCTTACATTGTATTATTTTATTTAAAGCAATTGTGTGACAGCAGTCGCTCGTCTCGGCGTAGACTGTGTTTTTCTTCGACCGTCTAAATGGCTGCAAATAAAGAGCATAAACGTTTAAAAAACGCGACGACAGTGTGCGCGTGCGTCGATCCCTACCGTGGAAATACAACATCATTGAATACTGTCACAGGCTATGCATACTGTACTCTAGTTAGTTTTGTTGCTTTATCATTGGATAAAGGCAAAACAGGCAGGTGGTAAAGATTATTTTTAAATGGCTGTGATAAAATAGCTGCTGAGTAGCGAATTGTTGAAACTTAATATGTTATACCTATTCTGATTTTAGAGTAAATATAGTTGTAGAGGTATATATTTTTGTTATTCGTCATAATACGGTTTTATTACGGAAAAAGAATCGAAAATATTCTTATGACCAAGTATACCTGTGTTACGTATAGGTATGCAAACTAATGACTAGCGATTTTAAACATCGTGATTTGTGTTAACTTAACATACCTATATATTGTGTTATAGGTGTGTATAATGTAATGTAATATAATGTGTGTGTAGTGTCGTAGGCTCATCTTTGAATTAGGCCAATCGCTGGGCATATCATTTCGACACGTCAGCACTGTCCCGAGTTGATGTTCGCGGGGCGCCTCAGCGCTTTAGTACAACACCCATTGCGAATAACATTCTAAATTATATTTTCACATTGGAAAATACCAAATAATTTCGTTTAAAAAGGTATGTTGTCGATGTTCAAACATTTCGTCGCACTAAATTTTCGTAAAAATATGGGTGCTCGTAAAGTACCCGCGTGTAGTGATGTACTCGTGTCGATGTTCCATATTTTCTAGACTTGTGCAGGTTTCCAGAATTAATACTGAGCCGAGTTACTTTTTGCCATTTCCACATTTCTCTAAATAAATTCCGATTTTTAATTCAATGCACAGACGTCACATTTATTTTAAAAATTAAAATAAATGCAATTTATTTTAACATAAAAATATTCTTCAAGAAATGTCAGAATTCCCTCAAATTATAAATCAAAGTAGGTATACCTGTATTTTCCCGGTGATTAACAGGTCCAGTAACTGGTGGCCACGACATCGGTTGCTAAACATAAAAACATTCTTCAAGAAATGTCAGAATTCCCTCAAATTAAAAATCAGATTAGGTATACCTATCTTTTCCCAGCGAATAACAGGTCCAGTAACTGGTTGTCACGACATCGGTTGCTTTCCCCTGAAATATAAAAAAAACGGTTTTTGGCAAACTGTACTCGTCACATCTCTTGCTGTGTGGTATACGGTCACAGGCATGCGCCGGCGCACGGCGTATTGCGCATGTCAAGTACGATGTCCCGCGTACAAAAGACTACTGACCGCGCTGGCTCCAACAATTATTTGTTGTGCAAACTGCGAACGCTTTTAAATAAAAACATAAAATATTTGCAAGAGTCATTTTCATTTCTCGAAAGGCTTGGGATTCTTGCTCGTCCCTGGGCGTTGCTTAGGAACATTTTGTTGTGAAGCTCGGTAAATTTATGACGGTCTCGTGTGATTTTTTTTGTTTTGTTTAAACAAGTAGGTACAGATTCTTCTTTAAATTTCTGTGCATTGTATTATCTGTTCATGTATATAAGAAAGTCAATTTATTTGGATATTGTAGTCAATAGGTATCGATAATATGCTCTTCTTTTGCAATTTTCTATTAAAACGTACTTTACCCACAGTTTCGGCACCTTACAGTTTTCCGAAAATTCAATTCCGTTCAGGTACGATACAAGACAAAACTGCTTATGCAAGGGTTTATGTACATCACAGCAATAGCTATGGCATCGCCCTTATCGATGATCGTGATTCAGAATCATTCAGCTGCATAAAGGATAGCAAGCCCATTAAACAAAATCTCTTCACAAATCGACACAACAAGAACAAACACATCTACCCTCAAATAGTTGTAACCCACGTGCTATTTGACAGAAAATTACCAACTCACACATTGCAATTGCAACTTGTGAAGTTGTTAGAAATACCTACTGACGTCTGCGCCCGCGCACGCCATTACCGCATTTCGTCACGTGCCAGGACTCGGTCGCCACTGGTGGGTAGCGTTACTGCTATTTATGGACGTTATTCGTGCGATGGATGGGATACCCAGTCGTTAGTTATGATGGATTATAGGTATTGTTAACGGTTTTTAAGTATTATCCGAGCGGGATCAGGATGGGGATGGAACGTTGTTTAAGTAAATCGGAATGACAATGTTTCAATCAGCCGGCAGGATCGTAACCGGGGCATCTGGTCATCATGTATCATGTTCCGCGACCAATATTTACTGTGATTATACTTCAAAGTTACTACATAGCAAAACAGTCCTAATACTTTTTTGTCTGGTCAATTCACTCGGTCTTGCCTCAGTGCATCGTCGCTTTGTAAGTAAACGATGTAACTTTAGTACATATTATCAACTACGGCATATGCCTACAATTACGGGAAAACTAGGTTTCCATGACTTAGATCCATCCGACATTTCTTTTCTTCTTCTTTCATCCAAACTTTCGGCCAGTACTTACAGTGTTTCAACTATCAAACTTTAAGATTATTAGCTATCAGCATGTAAGCAGCAGTTTGTTGAGTAACACGTTTTTTATTAAGCAATGAGCGTTTTCTAAAATTATACCGGAGTTTATAATTGGCAAAAATGGATTTTTTTTATAGATATGGATTATGTACTTATAGAAAGATAGACCGATGTCTGTCATTTTTATGTTAATTGAGTGCTCACTTTATTTTTTTGATGTGTTTTATTATCTGTGTTACTTTGATACCTATCTGTGGAGACCTATAATTGGCATACTATTTCTTATATAAAGAACTATTGTATTATGAAGCTGTTGGTCTTCCTAATAAATAAAATAAATAAATAAAACTATCATAAATTTATAGTTAACTGTGTATTTTTTATTTTTATTTTGTAATATGGGTTTATTGCCTGAAATAAAGATTTATAGATGTATCCTATCTCAAATTCCAAACACGCGATACCCCGCGTATAAAACCAGCTATAAGAAGAATTAACTGTACTTACATAATTTCTTTCGACAATGCGTGATTCGCTCGATACGTGTGGGCGTAGATGTGTCACGTCGCCCATAGAATTTTAACAAAGTTGTACGTTTTATTATAGGTTCGATTGCATATTGTCTTATACGATTAGGGTTGACAACTTTACTATATAATATGGTATACTACTGTTTTAGGTCTACTCATCATCATTCACATCATTAGGACGACCTGAGTGGTTCAGTGGTGACGACCTGAGTGGTTCAGTGGTCAACATGCCGGTCTGCCATGCAAGAGGTCCCGGGTTCGATTCCCGGCCGGGCAGAAATTGAAATGATGAATTTTAATTTCTGTCACGGGTCTGGGTGTTCTATGTATAATAAGTATGTATTTAATGGTATATAAGTAGTTTATCAGTTATCTAGCACCCATAGTACAAGCTTTGCTTAGTTTGGGGCTAGATGGCGCTGTGTGAATTTGTCCACGATTATTTATTATTATTATTTATTATCCTCACAGTCCAAACAGTCGACTGCAGGACATAGGGTCTAACCCGTCAGAGAGGAGATTATTGCCATAATCTCCACGCTTGGGAGGCGGGTGCAGATCGCAGTGATTTAAATATAACTGGATAAAGCTGCTTCCTATTTTCCAGCTTACGGAGAGTCTTAGAATTTTTCCAATAAAATATTAGTCGCCCTTTACGACACCCATGAGTGTAAGGGGTTGGTGCTTTTCAACTCTGCCGGCCACCACACGGCCAACTATTTATTATCCGCCTACTATTATTTTAAAATTTTAATAAAGTCGGTAAAACTACATATTTTATAACTATATGACAACAAGTGGGTGTTCATCTACAGCAATGATTGCAGTAAGGCCGATAGTAACTCTAATGAATTAAGATCTTAAGTTTTACAGGAGGCCATATTTTTTGCGTGGAACAGACAAATGTAAAGACGAGCATAACAGAGCCAGTACGTCTCATAATAGTTATAATATAGAATTAGATTATTATATAATAATAATTATAA
This sequence comes from Blastobasis lacticolella, assembly GCA_905147135.1. Taxonomy (NCBI): domain Eukaryota; kingdom Metazoa; phylum Arthropoda; class Insecta; order Lepidoptera; family Blastobasidae; genus Blastobasis; species Blastobasis lacticolella. The sequence continues at coordinate 2,438,343 of LR990046.1, forward strand.
AGCGTTCCTCAAAACTACTCATCACTAAGGAATAATATATTTTTATTAAGAATACTATATATTTTTAAATCAATTCCGTATCTACTCTCTTTTTTTACGGCTACTGAATCCGAAGACACTATATTTAGTCTTTAAAAAGTTGGCAACCCTACATACGATATGTACCTATTGTACTTACCTTACTATACGGCATAAGCAGAACGATTTATGAATCAACGCAGGATCTAACTGGTGACAAAACTGTGAGTCATACTTGCCTGCATGGCAGGTTGACAAGCATCGATAGAATTTAAATTACATCTTTTATAAGAAGGGAATTTGTATTTACGTCTTAGTTTGTATACAGAGTGGAAAAATACCTTATGCATTTTTAATGAAATTAGTTCTGAAATGACAAAAGTTTTTCGTAACAATCTCATGAAGACCATTCCAAACAGTCAAGCATGATGGGATTATCTTGTTGCATAAGTACTTTCTTGATCACCTGCCGACTCCATCACACCATAAGCCAGCTCCATGTTACCATATTACATTGGTATACAAATTTTCAGCTCCATTGAACGCCGGGAATTGGGTCAAAATTAGGCTTGCAAGATTCCAGAACATACAAATGAAGTTAAATAAGTAAAAGCTTGTAAAATAGCATTGCATGCTCAGTCAGTGTTTAATCGTAAAACGTAAATCGATTGATTACCAAAATTCAATCCACAAAAATACCAACCAAACCCTGTACTAGCTACTTCACGAGGGAAATTTGGGGATAAAAGTCAACATTTTAGTCCGCAATAGAATAGCTTCTAGAGAGATCATTTCAGACGGTTACGTAAATAATTTTAGAGTATTTTTTATAAACTGTGGCATTAATGTTGCCGAGGGGCCGGGGTCCGCCTTGACCATGATACACGATTTAGCAGATCAGGTAATTACAGTGGAGCGATTGCCCTCTGACCTCCGTGACCTTGTTAACATGGCAATCTGACCAGATAGGATCATATTCAGTTGCCTGAAAATGCAGGTTTCATCACGATGTTTTCCCTCACTAAATATAACTCAAAAAAGAGTTATTGGTACCTCAGGGTACGAGTTGGAACCCTGAACCATTAGGCCACCAACGCTCCGATGTAGATTACCACTACCAATAAGTACCTGATTGTTTCCATTCATACGCAGAAATGTTACAATTTCTCCACTAACCGTTTTAATTCCAACAGTAGGCGTTGGGCGTACTTCTGCCTGACAAGAAATCATAACTGCAACACCGTATCATTGTCTCCCTGTCGACACATCTGCATACAAAAGGTAGCAGTTATTGCTGCAGTGACAAGTGAACGGTTACTTATTGTGATGGTGGCGTCAATTTTTTATGGACGGTATTTGATATAAGTGTGGGTCGTAATAATCGTTTTTGTGCAGTTATTTCAATATCTGTTTGTTGTGGCAGTTTACTCAGCTGTCCTAGCGGATTTCTTTAAATGAAATCTGTTATAATTATAGTTGGGTAAATGTAGTGTAGGACGTCCAGGATGAGTTCCTGGAGGACGTGACTGGATGTGCAAAACTGAGGAGTGGTCTAATTGGTGAGACTAGTGGACCATTGGGCTTATGATTATGACAATAATAGCTTGATCTCTGAACCTGACTTGATTACCTTTTAATGAAATCCGTTCGAATTATGAGAGGTTTTATGGATAACTGTCAAAGAAATAAAGAACCTGAGATAAAAATTGTCAAGAAAAATATTTTTATTTATGAACTCCTTTCGTCTGTCCTGCAAATGTAAACCCACATGGTTGTACCCCCATGAAAGATTTTGAAAGAGCTCAAAAACATTTTACTGCGCGCTATACGCCGGTGTATATGTATAAGTCTTTGACCGTATGTCATGTATTGAACATTTGATATAGTACACAAGAGTACACGCATGTAGGTACTGGTATGAGTAAGTAGTGATCAGCTCTAATTGGCAATATGAATAAAGGATACAAGAATCTTCGCTATTTAATAGCTTTGTTTATTTATTGTGGGTTTCTTTGTTGCAGTAACGAGCCGACCATGTGACAGCGGCCCGCCAAATTGAGATCGTCCGCCATCTTGACTGATTACGTGACTAGCTTGTGTTGCCAGGTATGTGTTTGCAGTTTGATCCCTAAATTTAAGATTTTTTCACACTACGCTCTGGAGTTAACTCTAAAGTCCTTCGCTGCGGTCAGGATCCACTATGCCGCCCATGACCTGCTTTATCCCCTTGGTGTATGATCTACTAATATCAATAAGACACACATAGAGCAGCATGATACAAAAACGTTCCATTTGCCATGCAAATAAATGAATTGAGTGTGTTGCAGTGTTTTCATATAGCTGTTAATATTATGTAAAACGGTGGCAATCAGTATCTTGATTCAAGACTTCATAGCACATCCTATACCATATAGCTTTAGTCTTAGATTTTGTCCACGCTAAGAACATATAGTTTAAGTTTAAAAAAAAAAATGGAATAGGAACTGCGTACAAAGCCGTCAATTGCTGTAACAATTTTCTGAATTGGTTTGTATAAGGACTTGTCGGCCTTGTTTTTGCAAACTATTCAATTATCCTCCCAGGACATTTAAAGTAATTCGAATTGTATTTTTTAGATTTCCTTTAATTACCTTCGCGACTGCAATTAAGATAAATGGCTTGATCCTTTTTCTAGAATTTCACTTTGCGGCGATTATTTCAATCAAGGATTTATCGTACGACGTGGTAATCAAACCTACTTAAATGGTATTAAGGGATTGCTGCTAGTTCTTTACCATTTAATTGAGGTTGAATGCCTAGTTCGATTAAAATTCTGGACGAATATAGACCAGTCGAACCATGAGTACTAAATCTTATTCAATCCTTGTAATGTTTATATTTAGAAGAATAATGGAAAGGAGGCTGTTACACCCTGCATTTGATAGTTTCTATATGTGTTCGTCAATAACTTTTGTCGAAATCTTGCACTTTGATAGAACATAACCAGGAGGCAGGTCATGGAGCTACTTCATAGCTAATATCAAACGAAATTTTTCTAAAAAATTTCAGTGAGAACCGCTAATGATCATTGTGAGAAGTATTGTTTGTGAATACTAGAGTTTTCCTTCTCAACCTCTCCTTGCTTCATTCGAATAATAGCCCTTTGTCTCACTATTCACTGGACGGAGAATAAAATCATTAATATCTCAGTTCGCGTGAAATTTATCGTCCAAGGTTCCCATAAGTTATAGTGTAATGTTAAATTATCGTAAGCTATTTGTTCTGCTGTGGCGAAAATCCATTCGGTTTAATATGCTGCCGAGAGAATAGACGAATAAGTGATTAATAGTTATTAAAGAAATATCGCAAGAAGAACTACTCAAGAAGAGTGCTTGAACGGACGCCGTTTCGTAATTATTATTGGCACTAAAATCGTAGACAACTTAATTATCCGCAGTGCATGTCCGTGTTCTGTTAGTTGTAAATTTCCCTACTTCTGGCTGGCATTTACTTTGCCTCTTAAATTTTTTTTCACGGTTTCTGCTCTTTGAAGTGGGCAGTTGGTGCAGATTGGATCATGGTTATACATTCAGTCGCCTGAATGTGCAGGTTTCATTATGATGTTTCCCCCGTAAGGTCATAGGTTAGTGGTTATCTAATGTACAGAACTGAGAAAAGCACATGATGGTCGCATTGGGGATCGACCCCGGTATCTCTCGCTTACGAGTCGGATACCTTCACCACTAGGCCACCGACGCTCTTATAGGTACAAATTAAATACAAGATACAAAAAAGCACATATACTGTCACGGGATGGTTATCGGCTCGAGATGCTCTTCAGCCAGTCTCTGGATCCTCAGCGGAAGACCTAGGTTAACCTCACTTCGCCAACGAGGTGCGCCTCCTAAGGAGTGGCGAGCTCATTGCGGTGCTGAACTTCGACTAGGCTCAAAGATCGAAACGGTCACCCATCCCGTTCATCCTGCTTAACTTTGGTTATCGGTACGCTCTAGACCAGGGCCGCTTACAAATTATAGGACCATTGAACAGGAATATCGATGCGAGCGCGGCGCGTGTAACGAGAGGGCAACTATCTACGATCTGCTCGTTACTGGTGACACTTCAATGGAACAGGATGGTATCGGGGCCGCTGGTAACACACCGGTGGAATACGTGGGTTAGGCTAGTAAGCTAGGTCTTTAGGTACGAGTGGACGACGCTGAGGCGTATAATGTACTCTAGAGAAGTCTAAAAGAGAGGTTTTATTCACAAAGTTGTAACGCTGCGTTTGAATAAAAGTTACCAACAAAGTACCAAAACAGTCTAAGTTATACGTGGGTTGATGCATTTGAGTATAATTTACTCGTAGATGCTATGCAGTAAAGCAAAATCATTGTCATCAAAGATCGTGGTCAAGGTGGACTTTCGAAACTCGCGCGCGGGAGTAGGGGCCTATTTTTGAATCGCTCGATTCGAACGGTTTTCAGTTTTGATTTTCGACGTCAAAAAAATCCTAGTGTAGTAGTGAAGTAGGCCTGCTGGAAGAAATTTCTTTTTAGAAATAAGTAGTGCCTTTTGTGTCACGTATATATTTGCCATATCTTTGTTACCATTTTTGTGTGCAATAACTATTAAATAAATATTTTTTAGATCACATTGGCAACACCGAAAGAATACGGTTCAAAAATAGGAAAAATCTGCATCATGCATGAAAATATCGAATTTTCATGCTGACAATGAAAGTGGAAAACTGTTCGAATCGAGCGATTAAAACATAGGGCCCCACAACCGGGATAATATTGGCGCCAAATATATTTTTTTGCAAAGCAATGCATGCTTGGTGCTCGATGTAACCACCCAAATAACTTTACATATAATTAGCCCGTTGTTACCAAATTTTATATAATAACACTTGCTGCCTCGATAAATTGTGAACATCATTAAACATCCTATAGAAATATGCATCCGCATATTTTGTCAGTAAAAAGTAAAACGAGTAAAGTCTTCTTAAAAAAGCTAAGGTGGAAGCGGGATAGATGGATTTTTTCTTTACCGAAGGAGGGAGACGCCTACAACGTTTTTGCATTTGCCAAACATCGTTATGAGATGCTTTACGAAAATGATGTTTTTATGTGAAATTAATTCAACAAAAAATAACAAAAGAAGCCCACCATCTCCGCAAACGGGTAGCTGTAAGTCAAGCGTATTATGCAATCAATTTGTAACCTTATAACGTGATTGATATGATTATGTAGATAGGTACTTATACGGATGACTAACAGTACCTACTTATCTTATATTGTTACCAAAATATGATGTGTTTATGTTGTCTTTTTGTCCACGACCTTATCAGGGTGACTTTAAATTAATTCTTGGTAGGTACCAAGGAGTTTGTATCTGCTCGTGATAACAAAAAACGTTACCTATGGCGCTAATGTTGAAATCATGTAAATAAATCCGGTATTTTCAAAGACTTCTATATAGGTACTATATCAATGGATTTATACATTTTGCCCAAATTATTTTCAATTTTGTTTGATTTTAGACTTGGTGCCATAGTAATAGTTGTTTGTTACCAGGAGCGCCTGCATACCTTTTGGTATCAAGGATTAATTTAAAGTCTTGCTGTATTTCATTTTTGCGTTTACTAAATATTATTTTTAGCAGGTCAAAATACTTACTAGATTTTTTGTTTCACCTACAAGTTGATTTTTTTTATGCCGTCACGGGCGCCAATCTGTTCCAGGTTACTTTTAAACCAGTCTCAGGTTCCCCGAAAGACTTTCGTCAACCTAGCTTCGCTAACGCTATTAGGCACACATATATTTGAAGCTATATTCGACGAATTCTGAATTCTGTAACGGATCTGGGTGTTCTATGTATAATAAGTATGTATTTAAAAGTGTTTAAGTAGTATATCAGTTATCTAGCACCCATAGTACAAGCTTTGCTTAGTTTGGGGCTAGATGGCGCTGTGTGAATTTGTCCACGAATATTTATTTATTTTATTTAATTTTCGAAATCTTCAGTAGTTTCACAGTTCATCACGTTCACACAGATTCAATACTATTATAATTTGTTGGTAACTTTCACTACACAGTTATTTCTTTCAAAATTTCATTGTTTGCGATACGCTTCAGGCCATACAGCTCCAGAAACCATAATCAAATCGGCATTTCTCATTTTGCTATCTTATCTTGATCAAAATCGATTGCGCCAATTCCGTGCTCCTTGTATTGTGTCAGAAATATTTCGTGCAAATGATTTATTGTTAAGCTTTTAAGTTACAGGAAGTGTTTTAAAGCCATTGACTCGATTTCCCTTCAATAACATTTGGAATGAAGCGCCAATTTGTTTTACGTACCATTTACTGTATTTTTAAATTCAGTAGTTAAATTCTACTCATGCCTTTGGTTCTGAACTATAGTGATAGCTGCGTCTTACACGCCACGAGGAGCCATCAATATTTTTAATATATTATATTTAAATTTCTTAACAAAGATAAATTTACTTATCCTTTTCCTATCTTACACGATAAAAGAATAAAAGAAACTCCCTCCCAGTATCTATACCTGAGGTGGTAGTGTTTTTTTTTTTTTTTTTTAATCTTTATTTAAGAGCTTAGTCTATACGACTATGTCGCTCTGTAATTATTATCATAATTGTACAAGAAAAAACTTAACATATAATAACAAACAACTTAAATTATAGTTTTAATTAGAAGTATTTGAAGATCTAAAGTGGACAAGCTTGCACAACAACATCGTCCTCTCCGACAAAGGATCAGTAAGGACGATGTTGCTGGCTCCCACTCCATCCAACATATCACGCTCTGTCAATTCTCTTCTGAGTAATTCATTTCGAACACACTCCGTGAGCACATGGATTATGTCATCTAACTTGTCACAATCCGGACAATTTGGCGTATTAGATTTTTTCATCATGAAAGCAAATTTGCCACACGGAATATGTCCGGAACGAAGTCTCATGATGGTCACTGCGCATTTCCTTCGACATTTTTCAAAATTGAACCAAGGGGTCCGAGCAGGTTTATTTTGGATGGTTCTGTACCATATCCCTTTGTCAACTGATTTATCCTGGAAATGTTTATCCCACAACATAAACACATGTTTCTTCAATACCGGTACTACATCTGTGTAAAATGGAAAACAGTTATATGTTACGCCTTCTGTTAGAGCTAGTGTCGCAGCTACATCAGCCTGCTCATTTCCCTCGATTCCTATGTGCGATGGAATCCACTGAAGTCTTACACAAACGCTATCAGAATTAAGTTTGCATAGAGAGTCTAAAATAGAGTAAGCTATAGACATACACCTTTGACTTGTGCAACATCGAGATATAAGTTGTAAGGCACTTCGTGAATCGGACAGGATTACAAACTTACTTGAATTTATAGAACTGATATATGACAAAGCTTCGGCTATTGCAACAAGTTCAGCGAACATTATACATACATCAGCACAGATCTTAAACCTTACCTCACATCTCATCTGAACATCTACAAATGACGCCCCAACGCCATTTGCTCCTTTAGTGCCATCAGTAAAGATTTTATAGTAATCCTTATACATATTAGCCAAGTAAAGTTCACATTTTTCTCTAAGAAGCACCTTATTAATATTCTTTTTTGTACAGTCTACATCGTTTACATATAACTTTATAAAACTTGTTGTATCCAAATAGCCTGTCCACGTATGTAAAGAGAACATATCCAATTTGTCGCTGCTATCAGACGGATAGTCTTTTAATAAATTATCCACAGCTTTCAGCAGAGGCGGTCTAGTTGGATTATTTGGTATTTCTCTAATATACTCAGCGACTGAATTTCTTGAGATAGAGTTCGAACGTAAATAGAATTTGCCACCTAGAAAGAATCTGCGGACAGCCAGCGGTGGAAGAGAGAGCTCGCTTTCCATAACGTGGATTGGCGTACTTTTTATAAATCCCCCAATGACCCTCATACACTGATTTTGAACTTTATCCATTTTTACCAAGTGGGTTTTAGCACTATTTGCAAACAAAAAACTACCGTAATCCAATCTACTACGAATAATAGATATATACAATCGTCTTAAGTGTTTGGGATGAACACCCCATGAGGACCCAGCTAGCACTCGAAACAGATTAATATATTTAGTCGATTTTGCACATATTTCGTTGATATGTTTGCTCCATGTCAACGAACGATCTATCCATAGGCCTACGTATTTAACATGGCTCACTACTTCTATTTTTTGAGATTTCAATGAGATATCGAGTGCATTATTTCTAAATCCTTTACTAAATACACAGACTTTCGTTTTTCTGGTAGAAACACTCATACCCAAGTCTTCAACTATTTTACTAAATGATTCTATTGCCTGCTGGATTCTCGGGGTGACCTGCTCGATATCTTTGTCAGTGGCATATACCACAAAATCATCAGCGTACTGTTCAAGTAAAACATTTGTTATATTTTTACATACTTGAATTGTAGCTACGTTAAATAATAACGGCGATAATGGGTCACCCTGTGCAATTCCTCGGCCAGTATATCTTTGAATCAATGGACACGTGTTATCTTTTCCTTTAACAGTTAAACGTCTCTCACTCAAAAATTCCCATAAGTAATTGCACATGGTAGCTCCCACACCGATATCATCCAAAATATTTAGCATGGAAGAGACATCTATGTTGTTGTAAGCGCTTTCTATGTCAATGAAACACCCAACAGTCGTTTCCTTATTTGCCAGTCCTGTTTGGACATGGGAGACAATCCTGCTAAGGCTATCTAAACATGAACGAGCTCTTCTGAAACCCACCGTACTATTCGACAAAATAGAGTTGCTTTCCAAGTACCACTCTAATCTTCGATTTAAAATAGTATGAAATACTTTGCATGGACAAGACATCAATGAGATTGGTCGAATAGATGATGAGGCAGAATTTTCACTTCCAGGCTTGGTCACAGGTGCTATAGTTATGTTTCTCCACTGCTCAGGAACAAAACCATGTTTAATAAAATTAGTGTATAATGATGCCAAAACTGTAAAGCCAATTACAGGTAAATTTTTCAACATTGAATATGAAATTTCATCATTGCCTGGAGCAGTATCCTTTGCTTTAATACAGTTTTTAACCTCATGTACCAATATGGGTTTGGTTAGATGTTCATTTATAGATACAAATTTTGGTGTTGGGGGCTTGCAATAGTCGGGCGCTACAGAACACAGTAAGTCAGATAGTTTATATTTGTCAAAGCAATGTCTTGATTGTCTATGACCTTTGACCCAACGCATTTTTTTCCACATTTCACTAGCAGAAGTAGAGCAATCAACACTTTCACAAAATGTTTGAAACGATTTAAACTTTGCATCACGAATCAACTTTTGAGCACTTTTAGTTCTTGATTCTAATACAGCTCTATTATCAGGTGTAGGATTTTTCCGGAAGTACTTTAAAGCCAAACGCCTCTCTCCTACAGCGCGTGATAACTCCGAGGTCCAATACGGCTTTGGAGTAAAATCTTTTAGACGACGAGGACTGTTACAGATTTTGACCCAAGGTATATATTGTCCTGCAGCTTCATTAATTAAGGAAATAAAGTTGTTGTATGACTCCTGGAGATTGCTGGATATGTTGAAATCCTTGAGACTTTGTTGCAGATATTCTTTGTATGATACCCAGTCGGCCTTTTTGAAGTTTCTCTTTCTATTATAGTTATTTTCAACAGAAACCTCTGTAGAAATTTTAATCATCAAATGATCACTGCCTAAACTTTCATTCATAACTTTCCATGAAAAATTATTCACAATATCTAAGCTTACAAATGAAATATCCGGAGCAGTACTCTGTACTCTGTCATTCACTAGTCTCATTCTAGTAGGAGTGCCATCATTAATAGAGGTAAGATTATTTTCTAATTCAGCGTCAAAGATTTGTAATCCTCTCGGATCGGTCTTTGTGGACCAGCTGTGGTGATGTCCATTGAAATCTCCTGTTACTAGAGCGTTGTGATGAAACTTAGAGAATATACTATCCCAGTCCAGTGTGCGAGTCGTGACAGTTTGAGGGCAATAGATAGAAACTACATGCTTCAATAAACCACAGTTCATAAGCTCCACACATAACACCTGTATTCCAGAGTTTCTAAATTTCAAGTTTACTTGTTTTGATTGAATAGATGAGTGAACGAATACCGCCACCCCTCCATACCCATCATTTCTATCATGGCGGTAAATATTATAATTACTCATTTTGAGATGTTCCTCTGGGTCTAACCATGTTTCACTTAGAGTGGCAATATGTATCTTTTCAATGTTAAGTAAGTTTTCTAATTCTGTTTTCTTTGGTAAAATACTATTACAATTCCACTGCAGGACATTTATTGTTATATTTTTGTTAGACATTTTTGAATAGGTTTCCCAAAAAAGGTAATTCTGTCACCCATGCCTTCGCCCAATTAATGCAAAAATCTATAAGTACCGAAACACAATCTTTAATTTTTTCTAAGAAGCTTCCTGAACGGTTGACAATTATTTCTTTTAATTTATTTAATAGGTAGGGGCTGCGCTTACCTGAAACTTTTTGGTTTGAGTTCGTGTCTGCTATAGGCTCACTTTCTGATGATGATGTTAATTCCCAATCTAATAAATTAATCGGAGTCCTCTCTTTCTTCTTTCTATTCCTTTTATCATAGCTCTTATTTTTGTTTGATGACTCATTTACCACCTCTTTTTCAATATATCTTCCTGATACTACATCCGAGTACCGCCTATTGGGCAATGGAGACGCTTCTTCCGTTAAGCCGGTGTACCTATTACATGTAGGGAGTGGTTCAAAATGTTTGCCTTCCAATTCGGATACCTTATTATTGCGACACAATGGGCTTACCTCTAAGTCTTTATTGAGGCCAATAGCCCTTTTGTACGAGCAATTATATTCCTTCATAATGTCTCTAATTCCTTTTTCTTTTAAGTAAACAGGGCATACTTTTGAGAGTGACATATGTTTTCCTCCACAATTATTGCAAATGAAAGTCTCTGTTTCACAATTGGTATGGTTCTTTGTACATTTAGGACATATTTCTATTTTGGAGGGGCAAGTTAACTTAGTGTGGCCGAATCTCCAACAACGTGAACATTGAGTCACTGGATACGAATAAGCGTCTATATTTACCTTACACGCATCAAACAAAGTTACATACTTCGGTATTACGGGGCCTCTGAAACATAAACGAATTGTCTCGCATGGGGTCCACTTCCCGTCGACGTCTCTTTTGTTAAGTCTCTTTGCCGATATTATGTCCCTGTCACACGATATCACCTCAAGTATTTCTTTTTCTGTGAGCTTTAGATCAATGTCTCGTAACACACCATAAGAATAGTCCAAGTCCAAAGTCTTCGAACACTTATAACCATTATTCTTAAATAAAGTGGAATTTAATAGTTGGTCAGCACTTTGTTCATTGCTGAGCTGCACCAAAACTTTGTACTTATTCACAAATTTTACTTTTGTTATATTAGTAATTTTAGCATCGGCAAGTAATCGCGCCATCCCTACTTGTCTAGGCAAGATATCTTTGCTTGTAACGCTAACTTCTATCATTTCTATCGATTCCTGTCTATTATTCATGGTAGACATAGCCATCCGTTTCCTTCTCCTTTGCACGATATCCCACATCTCTTCTTGATTCATAAATCTTTCTCTCTTATAGGCCTGCTTACCATCCGTATTCGAAATTCCTGCGCTTTCCTCCGTCGATATAAAAGTAAATACTTTATCAGACCCGATCGGCGGCAGCGGCGTCGGCGGCGAAGGCAAAATGGCGGAAGAAGGACCGGCCTCAACGTTCTCCAAATCCATGCTGTTTACTATTAGATCTCCGCTACTAATGGCCGGTTGATCCATATTACGTTAACCGACACTGTTGACATGAGTAAAAATATAAACATAACAGCTAGTTATCTGTTAGTTATAGTTAGCTTCCGAATGAGCAATATAATAAATATTCGCTAATTACCTACTCAATTGCACACGCAGTGATGACACAAACAAACACGTCCGATACAACTGCGATCGCGCGCGCGAGTGTGGTAGTGTTCTGTCAAGCCTGTGGAGTATGCTTGGGTGCCTAATGCATCTATGGATGACAGTTACTGCTTACAATTAGGTGGGCTGTCTGCTAGTTTGTCACTGCGTAGCATGAAAAAACCCTTCTAATCATGTGTCAAACGATTAAGAAATTAAATTAATATACAAAAGCGTACTACAAAGAGGATTATCCCGTAGAAATATTTAGTTATTTTTAAAAACAAAGGACTCCTTGTACAGTAACCGGTCAAGCGAATCTTGCCCGCTCTACAAGGATATCTCGGCGTCTGCGCAAGTAACCTTTCACTGCGCAAGGTCGCGCTGATAATGTCAATGCGGGTTCATGATTTATTATATTTTTTTCGTTTTATTGTGTGTGTGAAATGTTATGCTGTATATTCTGGAGTATTAAATGTCGTTTTAAAGTATCCAATCGTATCCAAGGCCCGAAGATCTATTTTTGAACCATTCGCCTCGGTTCGAAAGGTATTAATTTAAATTTTCGGCATGAAAAATTCAATAAATTTTTAAGGCACATCGGCAATGCCGAAAGAGTACGGTATAAAAATGGAATGGAGAAAATCAGCATAATGCACCAAAATATCGAATTTTCATGCCAAAAATCACATTGAAAACCGTTCGAATCCAGTTTGCGCTGGCTACCTTACCCTTCAAAGTTAAAATACCGGAACACTGCAACGCGTAACTGGGAAATAACTGCGTAAAAACTGAATACCACTTGTACTACACACATACATACATAACGTAGTTAGGTAATACTACATGAGCCCCCAATTTATAGTCCCGCCGGAATCTACACTATATTATCCCAAATAATACAAGGTCTCATCGCAATCTATACCTATTGCACATACAAATAAAATACAAAATACAATAGTTTTTGTAGCTGGTCTGCAGTGGTACCGGCTTAATGCGATCGCGGCGCCGCCCTCTCTCAGCTTAAGAGCTTTGTATCGTACACCGTCATTAGCTGTTGGCTTTTAATTACGTTAGGGCGAGGATTTGGTGGTACAGTCGCCTGCGGAATGAACGAATCGCTCCACAATTTGGGGCCGTTACCTCGCAGATGACTGTACCAGCTGACTGTTTTTTTGCATTGAAATAAGTTGTATAGCTCCAACAGAGTCCTCTGTTGTGACATTCTGTTAGCCAGCGGTGGCGAAATATTACGATAGCAAATCAAATTGATTAATCTGACTATCAAATAAAAAAACAGAATCGAAACAAGTACATTTGTTCGGCAGCTACGATGCCATCTTGACTTAGTAAAATCGACTAAGTGATTAAGATTTAGATGACCGACCGATCGATCGATAGATCGTAGCCAAATATTGTATTTTAATTATGTTGTTCGATCTTTATTTGAGTGAGATTAATGAATGTGTCCGGCGGTACATATATAGTATAAAAAATGACCCGGACAGAAATGAAAACCTCCATTTATTAAAATTTTCAGCTTTAAGACACATTACCTACCTACAATATTAGGGCTCTCACAGCCCTCAAGCAGCCAAAAACGCTTATCGCTCCGCTGCTCTGTGCTCGAAGCTTTATTTCACCAAAAAACGACGAGCCACTTCGAAATGACAACCATCAATTGCCAAATTTATCGGGCAATGGAGCCGAAATGTGGACGTAAGGACACTGACCCCCATACTTTGGTCGTAAGCATTGTTATTTATAACGCCTGTAAGGCTTAAGCACGCTCCTCACTCTGGCCCAAAATTTTGGCAAACCATTTGCCGAGATCGAGCGAGACTTTTGATCGAAGGTCTACATTCTTGACTAGTAGGGATGTGGTGGGGATGAAAAAGCCTCGATGTTATATCGATACATCAATATTTATCTGCTAACGTGTTGCCTAGTACAGCTGTCTATCATCATCTTGACGTTATGTCCCGGTTGCGCCCTCGCGCGGCACGCAAGATACCAGGATCCGCCTTCCTGCTACTCGTGGCCTACCTCGCTCGGTCTTCGGCATCTATGGTGGTGAGCTTATTGGCACATGCCAGTCTGCCACGCAAGAGGTTCCGGGTTCGATTCCCGGCCGGGCACAAATTGAAATGATGAATTTTAATTTCTGTTATGGGTCTGGTTGTTCTATGTATAATAAGTATGTATTTAAAAGTATTTAAGTAGTTTATCAGTTATCTAGCACCCATAACACAAGCTTTGCTTACTTTGGGGCTAGATGGCGCTGTGTGAATTTCTCCACGATTATTTATTTATTTTATTTTATTTTATATCGCACTTCAAGCCATCGCTTCTTGGGCCTAGTACAGTTATCTATGTAATATTGAATATTTTGGACTATTTGGAGCTAGTACCTACCAATAGATTTCGATTTCATTGTGTTTGATTCATGTCTTTTGCAAAAGGCAAGGCCGATACTCCCTCTGCACTATCGTATTGGCCAAATCTCGTGTAGTTTTGATAAAGTGTAGAGAGTGCTTAAGGCTAAGCCCTCGGTGCTGTTACATCATCTGGTTATAAACATTTTAGTAACTGAATGAATTGGTTCTGTGAAGTCGAGATTTTATATGCGATTAGTTTATTTTTACCCGACTGCGACAGAAGGGGGTTATGTTTTTCGAGTGTATGAATGTATGATATTGCATAAAATTGTATGAATGTATGTTATGCTAGGCTATTTCTTTTCTCGGGCTACGAATCTATCGGCTCATTGGATTAACATATGAGGTGTTATTCTTATTAGATTCTTCTTGGTCGCGTGAGTGACACAGCCTTGTGTTTACACAATTAAAATTTATTTGAATGTAAGGATTTTAGGCGATTTCAAAAATATACACAACTTATAATTTCTTGTTTCTGTTTGATTCATGTAAAAATGAACGGAAATGGCTATAACTTTTAGTCTAAATTTACAGTTGCATTGTGTGGGTAGTATAGTAGGTACGCTTCGTAAATACGGGTGTAATACTGAAAATTAATTAATAATAGTATAAAACAAAGTCGCTTTCCATCGTCAGTCCCTCTGTATGTACGCTTAGATAATTTAAACTACGCAATGAATTTTAATGCGATTTAGAGAATTTCTTTCAGTTTCTTCTTTAACTATCATTTAAAGAATTTCTTCCGGAATGTTTATACGCATAATACAAGCATATTATAATAGAGTAAAGTTTTAAATAGTATTGTGTTTCTGCCGGTGAGTAAGGTTTCCAGTGCTCCATGGGGTGGGGATTCGGGGAACTGTGGCTTTGGCAGTGGAGGGGCATTTACCTTTTTGCTGCCAGAGCAACGTGTTATAGAGGTGGGCAACGCATTAGCGATACTCTTGGTGTTGCCAATGTCAATAGGCAGTGGTGACTACTTTCCATCAGGTGGCCCGCTTGCCTGTTTGTCTATCGTATGACATAAAAAAAAGAGTAACATCGAGGAAACCCGTGCGAAGCCGGGGCGGGTCGCTAGTACTGACTAATCCAATCTATCTGCTTACTATGCAAACTATTTTGCGTCGAGTGGGTATGGTACGCTTTAATAAGAGACAATACTGTACTGTGGAATGAATCGTGGGTGTCTGGCATTGCTCCCACAATGTATTGTTCTTAGGCCTTGCCAATGCTGAGCAATGTAAATATTATGGAGCAGGTTGAACCAGTTGGCAAATTCGTTGACGTACGACACGTTGTAATTATCGAATTAGTTTAACAAGATAATACATTGTTGTATAATTCCAAAGTTTACAATCTTGAACATAAATCTAATTAAAATTCTATGAAAAACTTATTATAAACGGAAAACCATATTAAAAAAAAAATATCATTTTGGCGTTAATGTCCCGGTTGTGCTCTCGCGCACGAGCGCTCGGGTCCGCCTTGACCATGATCCAGGATTTGGCAGATCAGATAATTACAGTGAAGTGACTGCCATCTGACCTCCATGACCCTGCTACCAGGGAAACGGCATACCATAATTAAACCAATTAAAACTGTTGATTTCAATAGAAGATTAACAGGTATTATTTTTCAAACAGTATCTAACTAATATATGATTCAAACCTGATCTCCGATCAAATATCTACGTAATTGCTAATTATAATTACGGTACAACTTCCTCCTGAAATCCAGCTTCATCTACTCAATAAATATAATTGACCTTTTTATCCGGTTTTTGAAATTAATTAGATAATAAATAAGTATCAGTTAGGTTTGCTCTGCGTTAAATATTTACCCTCTTACCACTCGTCGATATAAATCGATAAATTTTACGTAATATTTAAATAAAATAATGCTTGAGTGTTTCTACACGAACAAATAAACTGACAAGCTGTCGATAGCATAATAATTATTCAAAGAACCGGTTGTTGTTCTTATGTTATGTTAAGCATAAATGCAATTGCACTGCTATGTTAATCTTATGTTAAAGACAAGATCAGTACTTACTGCCAATCCAATCGTGATTTGTAGCATTTGATACATAATCTCCACCCTGCCTGACAAGCGTGGAGATTATGACAATAACCTCCCCTCTCATGGGGGAGGGCCTAAGTACCTACTGCCGTGAACTGTTATGGGCTGTGAGTAAGAGTAGGTATTGCATATACAGTGAAACGTTAAAATTCTACATCGTACAACACGGTATTTTCTCTGTTAAACCTAACCTAAAAATACCAAGCTACATGTTATGAAAGTTTATTAATGATAAATACAATGTATATACCTATCTACATCATTACACGTTTGTGTTGTGATTTACGATAGATATCAAATAAAAGCTAACGGAATTTGTGTTAAAAATTGTTTTCGTGATATCTATTCATGGATATGGATAAGTAAAAAAGAAATAATCGACTTACTTTTTAATGTGACATTTCAAAGCTTGATTTAGGTCCGAAAGCTCTCACTTTAAGCTCTCAGTTACCATTAAAGCTGTCGGTACATACGTAATTTACAGCTGGCTCTGGCTTATAAAGGATTAGGTGCAGACATGTCGAATTCCTGTATCAGAGAGGGCAGCGGGAGGCCCAAGAAGCGATGGATTGACTTTGCCGAGTCCAATGCGAGAGCCAACGGCTTACGAAACGAGGATGCTGAAGACCGAGCGAAGTGGGGGAATAATTTGCAGAAATGAAGACCCTGCAAGAAGCTGGGATTGGCCGCGAGTAGTTAGAGCCCATACAGACGTATATGATTTCTGAAGAATTTTTCCCAAACGTTTATGCAATTTTAGTTTCTATGCTCATGACACGAGGCTTACTTTATTACAGGTTTCATACTATATTCTGTCCTCATATTGGTCCCAGATCTAAAATATGCTAAAATGTAGTGATAATTATCTGTCGTCTACGCATAACAACCACCAACCAATCAATGACATTCGACTATAGCGACCAATGTACGCAGAATCAAAGTAAAATTGTCTTTCCTTCTTCTAACCAGGTTCTTGACCGCCATTTCACCAGGTTAACTGACGATGCGTTAGAAAGAATACCATAAAACGGCTTTTCAAATGCAAAATGAAAATTGTAATGCAAAAGCCGTATCGTGGAATGCTGGTTCTACGTGATGTACCAATGAATTAAATTTCACATACAATCTTACTAACGATTACCTATGTATAAAGATACACAGAACAACATATTAAAGCAATGTTTAGGTTTTAAAGAGTATATGGCGTTCCATAGACCTCGATTGCATTAAAATTTAGGCGACGCGACGCCTAAGTCGATTTTAGATATTCCAATCAGCATTGCACCAGCACCAGCATCTTAAGTGAGAATTAAACTTGCCAAGTCACTCATAACGATACCAATTTGACCTGCGTGGTTCAGTTGGTTAACATGCTCCCATACATAAGAGGTCCCGTTTTCGATTCCCGGCTAGGTACAAATTGAAATGATGAATTTTATTTTCTGGAGGGTCTGGGTGTTAAATGTACCTATCTATTAAGTATGTATATAATAATAGGTACCAAAAATATGTAAGTAGTTTTTTGGCACACATAATAAAGCCATTGGATTTAGATGGTGATGTTTTTTTTGGTATTATCTCACCTGATATTAAGGCAGATGCAATACGAATATGTGTGTATTTATTTATTTGTTTTAATTTTGTGACACCTAAAACGCTTATAAAGTTTAGTGCAATCGGGAAATTCTGCTTTTGCAGACGGATAACCTACCTACTTATGTATTATTCCTCCTACCCAACCTATGCGTAATAACACAAGATTAGAATTAGATTTGAAATGACAGTTCTGACTCAGTGCGACTGTGGCATATCTCCGCAAACCATGGACCACCTCGTTTTACGTTCAATGTGTCCTAAACCTTGCGCAATGGAGGACTTGTTCGAGGGCAGTCCAAACGCTGTATGTGTCGCTGAATACTGAGCGAATAAAGTATAAGTATAAAATGAGTCCTTCGACTCGATAACAAGAAGAAGAACAACAATTTTGTAGGCCGACGAGCTTGGAATTCGACATGTTAGGCCTCCGGCGAGTTTAGAATCCCCGAATGAAGAACCTTTCTGTAAAACCAGCCGTGTACGTAATGGCTGTGCGTGAGCATGTAATGTAGGCGTCTATACCTGTCTTGTGTTACTTCATCCCTTCGTGGGAAGATTTTCGTTTCATCAAAATTGGGTGAGCAGTTTGGAAGATATTTCAATGTAAATAGTAATCTTATATTGGGTGCAGATATACGTTTACGTAATTTTTCGCTATTTGTCTCTTATCACGCAGCCTCGAGCGACACAGTTCATGGGCAGACCAGCCAGACCATAATTACCCACCGGCCTCAGAATCTGTTTCATTGCAAGTTTGAACTTTTTCGTCTACAAGCAGACTAGCAAGTGCAATAACTCATCTTCATTAAGACCCGTGTCAAATCGCAAATGGAGCTCGCGCCAGCAATCTTCGAAACATCGTAAAATATACCAACAAAAAGTGCCCACAACAAAAACTAGTACCATACGCGTATCTGACATGAATACGCGCTCTTGCAAAAACTGATACTAAAATGACATTGGCAATTGTTCATCTACAGTTAGCTATTGAATTTTCATCCCTATCTCGTAGGGTCAGAGTCTAGATAGACCGCACGTGTTGAGTGTGATGTAATTGCGACCCAGTGAGTCTTATTTGGTTGTAACTACTTTCACTTTTTGCGGCTGCAAGCCTCTTATTGGAACCTTTAAACCTGTTCTGGACATTCGGCACCTTAATGTGATGTATGGGATGAGAATAAATAATTAATTCCCACAATATTATATTATTAAGTATTTGGAAGTACATTACCACACACTAGAATAGTCACCTTTCAGTCTCAGGTGTATGAGGCGACTAAAAATCATAGAGGTAACCTTACAACGTAATAATGTTCTTGAACAAGACATAACCGACTCGTAAGCGAGAGGTTCCAGGTTCGAATCTCACTGCGGCCATGTACCAATGACTCTTTTCTGAGTCATGTACATAAGTTGAATGCTAATCGATCCTCTTACGGTGAGGCAAAACATCGTAATGAAACCTGCACATTCAGGCGACTGAATATGTAACCATGATCCTAACTGGTCAGGTTTCCCTGGTAGCATAGTCACTGAGGTCACTACACTAGCAGTCGGTCCACTATAATTATATGATCTGCCAAATCCTGGAGCATTGTCAAAGCGGACCCAGGGCGCTCATGCGTGAGAGCACAACCAGGACATTGGTAACACCTAAAAGATTACGATAAAGGGGTTAAGTTAACTGTCACAATAGCACAAAGTATTTTATAATGAATATAAATAATCTTTGCATTGATATCCCGGTCGTGCTCTCGCGCATGACGGTCCGGGGTCCGCCTTGGCCAAATACAATAGAGCGACTGTCATCTGACATCCGTGACCCAGCTACCAGAGGAACCTGACCAGAATATATCATGGTAATATTATAATGAATGATGGAGTTTAAATTGACCTACTTTTCAATTACCGATATATTTGTTCAAGTGTATTCACACGGTTTCAGTGCTATAATAAGTGTATTAAGAGTAAATAGTAAATTACTATTACACTTGCAACTTTTGTGCGTAGACTACATGTTGTACTAGTTTAAGGGTTTACTGACACCTATATTTATTTAACACCAAATTAGAAAGTAAAATATTATTGAAATATTGCTCGTGGAACAAAACTTAAGATAGCATACTCAAGTCTTTAAGAACTTAAGCAGAACTTGAGCGTAAACTCCACAGTTAGCAGGCGTGATCGCAGTCGCAGGTCGCAGGCACAAGGTCAACTATTTGATAGGTACAAAGTAGACATGGTGTCAATCCCGCATATGAGTGTGACTAATGCATTTTCTCTGAAAGGGTGATTCATTCTTTAGGTAAGGTTTGTACGTCGCAGACAAATGGTAAGATTAAACGCATTACAATACAAAACGCTAATTAATGCGGATAAAACCGGAGTTTTGGTTAAAGCAAACATTACATAGCTTTGTATCGAAGTTAAAAATACCTTAGTTGCCCTGTGTTTGTTCTATGTGACCCGAATCCCGAACTACCGTATTTTTTACCGTAGTATAAATTAGATTAATTTATCGCAATACAAAGCCATTCTATAAGATAGCTTGAAGAAATAAAAAATAAAAGATTTCGTCGTCGTTGTTCAACGACTACACAAATATACAAAAAACGACTCTTGGGTTCTAGCAGAAATTCCATTTTTAAGAATTAAGTAAGTCAATATCATCATGATCAGCAACCCGTAACAAGCCACTGCCAGACTAAACTTTGATGAGTCATTTTTATTTTTAATAAGTTGTTAAACGCCCCAAGGTGAATTAATTGGCACTGCTCTTTAGGCATTAATTAAATTCAAATTCAAATATTCATATACTATTCTGCAACACCTATATTAAATTTAAATAAATTGATGTCAGTATTTACATTTGTTGTTGATTTCATACAACCAACGATATAAGTTTTAGTCAGCGATTTTATAAGTACTCAGCATCATCACTATTTATCGATAATGATCCATCCCAGCTTCTGTCCGGGTCTGCTTTCTTACTCTCTTCTCTCTCTTACTCTTCCTCCTTCACTTCGCGAATTATCTTGTTGTATGTTAGTCTGATGTAAACCCACCCTTACACATCTACGTTAATGTTTTTGGGCTGTTTGCGTCAGATGATTTTACGGTTGAGGTATACCGCGTATGTGACAGACATACGTACAGAAATAAACTGAACTGGTAGCATGGCAAAAACTGGGTGTGATGGTATAGGCGACTGTTACTGCTTTGCATTACGTGAAATTGCTTACTTACCACTAAAGTTATATCAGGTTACAAGGTTATGTCTTGTTTACCTGCAACTAAGGTAGTCAAATACAGCCCATACAGCCAGCAACTTGCTAACGCATCGGCGCATGGCGTCCTTGCGAGCGCCCCACATACAGCTAACGCGGGCGGCTACAATGCCTTGGCAGTTTGCGCGGTTCCGTTGCCTCGCCTCCGCTCTTACGACACTATCGACGGAATCGGCGTTCGAATATTCAAAATTCAAATCTTGTTCTAGATTTCGGCGGGAAACGAGCTCTTTGAGTCTGTAAATGTGGGCTTAGTGACATCATTATTACGACTTTATTTTAATTTTTGTGCTTTAGTATCTTGTTTTGTAAAATATTGTATCTAGGCAGATACAATATTTTATGAATATAGAATGTGCACGGAAGCTTGATCAGTGCAGTGCACAGCTTGGTTTTAAAATAGATCGAACTCAATTTTATTCATACTCACGGCTAATGCCTTGCGTGAATGAATTATGACAAGTATGAGTTGTGTGTATCTCATTTTAGGACCCGTGGCATAGCTTAGTTAGATTTAAGAACAAATCTAACAGATAGACGAGGAGTGCGATATTTTTACTAAATTATTTTACGAGATTAGAGGTTAAATCCAATAACAAGGACATTTCAGTACCAAATAAAAAACTAAATCGTTTCACATTAACATAATCGCGTTCGATACACAAAACCAGGACGAGCATTCGATAACCTACTCTTCACTTGACCCACCTTATTTCGTAACAAATGCAACTTTTGGTTTCATAACCACGATCGTCGGTAACAGATAGTCGCGATCAGTTGAGCACACAACCGGCAGAGATAGTCATCCACAACTTACCTCCTCGGATGTTATGCATATGTGTGACCGCATACATCGTTGTTTCAATCATGTTGCATTGAACTATTGTGAAAACCTATGGCTTTAAGAGACGGTGGGAATGGCGTGATATCCCGTTTGAGATGGACCGCCGGACTGGGGCAGATACAGAAAAAGATGCAGTAAAAAAGCGGTTAAAATATACTATTTTCAACCCCGACGAAAAGAGGGGCGTTATAGGTTTGATGTGTGTATAGTCTGTGGCATCGTACCTCCCGAACAGAGTGTGTTCCTTGAATCTGGACGCCTTCAAGGGTGAATAGGCTGTTCCTAGACAGGCATGCTCCATCTCCGGCCGCATCGTCACTTACCACCAGGGTGCTGTTCTGGTGTGCAATGCAGTTGTTATTATGTTGCAATGTAACTGTGATGTTACTATAACTACGTCGAGGTATCGAGTCAGTTCAAGCATCATCCCAGTTAAAGTGCAGTTAAATCATTGTTCGACCTTTGACACGTTTTCGTTGACAGAATTGATGGCAGTTTGACAACTAAGAAAGATGCAACTTAGTAATTTATTCATTTATTGGAGTATCAACAGCCATATAAAACCATAAGGCAACAAAAGTACCAGAAAACGAATTGTGGAAAAGTTCGAACTCATGAAAGTTGCAAGTCAACATCTGTCATTTGAATAACAATCACATGAAAGTTGCAACTCAACCTCTGTCATTTGAATAACAATCACACGTTTGACATGCGATGCAATTGTAATGTTACTGCAACTGAGACGATTTCCGTACCAGAATCGAAGCCCAGGTAAGATGGTGGTCACATACCTAGAAAGTCTAAAATTAAAAAAATGATGGACTGATTTGGACGCGGTTTTCTCTATTTAATCAAGATGGTTCTTAGCTTTGTTTCATTATACCAAGATGACCAATGTAATGGTGGAGCACTAACCTGCGTGGGTTTTGGTCTAAGGTTTTTGTGCACTAGGTTAATGTTGTTTCTAGTTTACTTCAACGATAATTGAAAAAGCAAGCAGGAGATTTCTGGGTACAGGTGTAGCTAATGTGGCAGCGGTGACCACTTTCCATCAGACGTCTCGCTCGCTTGTTTGACTGCCATAATAAAACATAAAAGACGAGTGCCGTTCTCTTGGACATGGCCAATAAACATAATAAATTGTAGAGGAGAAATTATTTTTTCTACAGCTTTCAACTAAAGCAACCCATACCATTCAAGCAGCATTTAAGTTACCCATTGTATACTTTTGATTGTGCAATAAAGCGTTATTCATTCATTCATTCATTCATTCAAAAATGGTAAAGTAATCCAGAATATGGAAAACAAAAATCTTTTTAGGGATTTTGTATGAATTCAAAAAAAGGTCGCCTATTGAGAGTCGTCTCTGTTGCACTTGTCGCTTCTTGCACCTCACAGCACATGCTGAGTGGGTACCATTTAGGTATGCTGGCTTTGTTTTAAATGTTTTTAATTTAGTAATGTTTCCTTTGTCAAATATGTAACAGTAATTGTGTCGTAGTATGTTATGTGTAATACATGTCTTTTTTCTTTCTTTCTTCATTATTTATTTAAATACGAAGACCGATCATATTATGGCATCCTACGGTATGTATACGTAAACTCGTATATGTAAACTTTTTATTGCAACAACATTGTACACTACAAAAGAAAACACTTACAAAGCAAAGACGAGCTTATCCCACACCGGGATCTCTTCTAGCTAACCTTAGACAAGCCGAAAGGAGCTTTAGCGAGCGGCAGAGGCAATAAGAGTACCTTACTTTAAAAATAACCAAAGACTATATATTATGTATTTCGACTATGTATTTCGTGTCCTTGGTTTCTTTAGTTCAACTTTCAAGACAAGTAAGTATGAGTGGGCTTGCATACCAAAGTCACTGTGTTAATTTTGTTGTTACAAGTTTCCCCCTTCGCGCTAAAATCGTTATTATAGATCAATATCCTATTGGCTGTTACCACCGACATTATGGCCGTTTATCGTTTGGCAATTAATTTATTCCGCAAAACTAGTTCCTAGGACCAGTCTTGGTGACTAAGTGGCGGCAGCTTGGTAATTTCCTTTCATATAGGTACTGATACAGGTATTTAATATTAGCTTCTAATTATTATAATGCTGTAGGTATACAAGCGCTATTAGTCACTGCTTAATATAAATTTCAAACTTCTATCCGTCTGTCTGACTCTAGATCGACGCGAGTGTATTTGATTTTCGCCGAAAATTAAGTGTTTAAGAATTTCTAAGGTATTGGATTATTTTATAGATTTTGGATTGCTATATAGTATATCTAATACTATTCAGCTAACCGGATGATTTATATCGAACCAAATTGATCACGATCTAGGATTTTGCAGGTCAGGTAATTTCAGTGGAGCGACTGCCATTTGACCTCCGTTAACAGGGGAGCCCGACCAGATTGGTTAATGTGGTCCAATGTTTCCCCACATCCTAAGAGCATTGGTTAGTGTTCAACAGATTAGTACAAAATTCAGAAAAGCGTCATTGATTTGGCGGTACTGGGGTTCCAACCCGGACCCCCATTAAGATTGTGATATCCTTTATCTGTTGTAACATTATTTTAAGAATAATGACTACTCAAGAATTTGATGACATTTGACGTGTAAATTTATGTTTATCAAAATAAATGAATTGAATTGAATTGAATTGGACCCCTTAACCATTAGGCCACAGACGCTATATTCTTTGAATTCTTTTTAATTCTTACCATTACATTGTAAGTTTATCTAATCGCTATTAATAGGTATATATATACTAGCTGGCCCGCCGCGATTTCGTTCACGCGTTGTCCTACCCTATAAACCTTCCTCTTAAATGAATGATTTTAATGCGGTTTTCAACAATACATTAAATGAATGTATTGTTGAAAACCGCATTATAATCCGTTGCGTAGTATAAAAGATCTAAGCGTACATATATGCATAGTTACAGAGGGACAGATGGCGGCAAGCGACTTTGTTTTATACAGTAGAAGATACTTTTCCAACCAGACATACAAGTATCTGAGCGAAACCTATTGAACAGTGTCTGCAAAAAGCGACTTTTCCAAGACATTTCTCCATCGTGAGATATGTCGACTTTCCCATCAAGAGTTTTCACGGTAATGCTTTCTATGGGTACAATAAGCGTATAGGATAGATAGCGTTCTTTTCTAAAGTGTGGCAAAAACTCGGTGAAAGGCTGGGCGACGCAACTGTCTCAACTGGGTGATGCGTGGTTGACAGTACGTAACGTGATTAGGTATGATTATACATACTCGTATGTGGAGTGTGTGTAAGATTTTGCGACGCAATATTTTTGTTGTTATAATAAAAAAAAGTGATGAGCAATTTTAAAGCCTTTTGAGAGGTATTCATAACTACGGTGAGGGAAAACGTGATGAAACCTGCACATTCTGGTGAATCAGTAACCATGATCCAATTTGGTCAGGTTCCCCTGGTAGCAGGGTCACGGAGATCAGCTGGCAGTCGCTCTACTGTAATTACTTGATCTGCCTAACCCTGGATCATGGTCAAGGCGGACGCCGGGCCCTCGTGCCCGAGAGCATAATCGTGACAATTTACCAAATTTCAGCCTAATCGAACCTCAGGCAGTGCCTCCAATTTAGCTTCCAAGATTAGACCCACACATAACAACTTACATACAAATACGTCTAGTCAAATCAAGCTTCTAACAACGCAAACCTCCATTGTTCCAGAACCATGATGGCGCCACTGTGGCTGTTGCTGGCGTGCGCGGTGGCTGCGCGGGCGCAGTCCAACTACGGCTCGCAGGCCAACAACGTCGAGTACCAGGGCGAGGGGTTGCCAGAGCAGACCGTGCTGGATGGGAAGGTTTGTTACCTTATCATTATTTTATCATCAATGAGCCGTGGCTGTTTACCGCTGGATGTCATATTAGTAGAAGATTTTCTGAAATTTCCACGGGTCGCGGGTAATTTTTTTTTAAATGTCATGATATAGGATATCATGATGACCAGAGTGGTTCAGTTGGTTGGTTGGTCGGTTTGTCACGCAGAGGTCCCAGGTTCGATTCCCGACCGGGCAGAAATTGAAATGTTTAATTTCTGTTTCGGGTCTGGGTGTTGCATGTATTTAAAAATCTATGCTTACTTTGGGGCTAGATGACACTGTGTGAATTGTACAATTGAATTTATTTATTTTAAAAGATAGAACTCTCCTAATTAGCGCCGATACATCCTGTTCTTGGCTTTCCGTATCCACCTTACTTTCGCCTTTAATCGTCACACCACCTTGTCAAAGGCCGTCCTTACACGCTTGCAAATCTGCCACGTGAGAGGTATCCACATGGAAAACTGTGTTGTCTATATGTCTCCACTCAAGAAATTGATTCCCTCTGCGGTGGTATGGTACGACGCACGGTCCAAAGAGCTCGGAGGGTCGTGATAAGCTCGTGTGCTTCGTAGGAATAATTGTAGTAACAGACGCTTGGATATGGCTGGAGCCGACCTACTGTCAGTTGCAGTCGATATTTTTGTTGCGTAGGTACTTTAGATAGTAACGTTCCGGTATGGCTGGAGCCGACCAACCGTCAGTTGCAGTTGATACTAATCCTTACACAGTACATATTAAAGTCGCTTTTGGGTTAACTCGGATGCGCGGGCGAGCCGACCTTGGTCGGACGTCCGACCACATACCCCGCACACAAAAGCGACTTTATTTGATACTGCGTAAGGATTAGTATCAACTGCAACTGACGGTTGGTCGGCGCCAGCCATGCCGGTACGTCAGTTACTATCTGAAGTACCAACGCAACGAAAATGTGACCGGTGTAAGCCGGAAATCAACGCTGCAAGCAGCTTGCCGACAGAAATAGATAAGGCATCTGGTCCAGGCGGACTTCCAGGGCTTGGCAGGGTTTTACCACCGCGGTAATGTAACGGGGTAGGTACCTGATCGAGTCTCACTGGTGACAAGTATTAGAAAATTTAAAATGTTTACTGGTAGCGCCTCTATTGACGAGAGAGAGAGAACTATGTAAAGAAGATTTCATACCTTACACAGACTGAAAATACGGCAACTCCTCATGATAGATTTTAATGTCTCGGAATGCGAATTTAAAACTATAATGCTAAAATGGATAGATAATAAAAAATTTAGCTAGCAGAAGTTTGTCAACGAAAACTAGCTCCCATTGGAATCATTTCAAAGATCGCGTTCTTATATACTTACTTATTGTTTAAACTATTGTAAGTACAAAGACAAACCAAGGCAAAAGACATGACCTAATAAACGAACATAATAGTGAACTTGGTAAATGCTTGGTTTTCGCTTCGCCCATTGTAATAGATTCAGTGACCACGTAATGCTGTGGTTGAGACCGCTTTTTACTTACGATAGTGGGCTGGGTAATGATGATTGAGGACGTCGTACCTTTTGTTTTGTGCGGCTCTTGTAACGGATAAGGAAAGCAGAAAATTAGACTGCATACGCAGAACAATGAAGTCGTTATTTTTTACTCTAAATTCAAGATGAAGAAGGCTATGATGCTATTTATTAAAAACCTATTTTGAAAGATGTACAGACTACATTGACTATAAAGTCATAGGTATAAGTCTGTAGCCGTTTTATACGTCGAAGAATTAGGTAGGTTATTACCTAAGATTTTTATTTAGTGCTCAATCTGTACATAGTTTAAAAAGTCGCTTCCCGCCGTCGGTTTCTACGTATCTACGTACACTTAGATATTTTAAACTGTGCAACGCATTCAACAATAGATAAAGTGATTCAAGAGGAATGCTTATAAGCAAGATAAAAAGGTTAAGTCGGGGTAAAGTAGGATTAGTTTGGTATACAGATATTTTCATTGATAGCTCCGTCCGTCTCACCTCCGTGACCTCGTCATCAGGGGAACCTAACCAGTTGGATCCTGGACAATTCTGGTTACACATTCAGTCGTCTGAACCTGAAGGTTTCCCTTACAACAGCATCGGTGTACAACTCCTTTATTATTAGTTGATCACAGTTTCCCAATCTTATTTAAAAGCCGAAACAGATTAGCGAAATAACAAGCCGCAGTTGTTTAATAACTTCTAAAAGTACCTACTGTTGTCCTTACTCTGCGGACAAGCTGCAGTGGATAGATAATGCTGCGATACAAGCATTGTTGCAATGCCGTTTGTGTCAGCGACCGACATGATTGATACCACTATTGCGTATAGCCTTTGGGAATACGGGCTGGTACCATTGTCTCGGACGGTACGTGTTGTAGACACGAGATAGAATTATGTTTACTTGTGTTGACATAAGATTTAAGAACCTTGAACCTCATGAACTATTTTTATCTTTAGCGGGTGGTACGGAACCACTCGCTTTAATTAATTTTTGTTTAAATTGTGTACCAGCTATCGATCTCTGTGCTACTAGCGCAATCTTATGAGGCATTTCATCTTAATCCTCACAGCGACAACATCCTACGGCTATGATTTTTTTTAAATTAAAGTAAAGCCATATGAATCTTAGTGTTATTAGCGACAGTTACCGCTTATTACTGACTAGGTGGTCTGTCTACTCATTTGTCACTGAGAAATTCAAGCACAGAGAAGAAGTGAGAAGTCTTGGCGTTAATGTCTCGGTTATGCTCTTGCGCACGAGGGCCTGGGGTCCGCCTTGACCATGATCCAGAATTTGGCAGCTCAGGTAATTCCAGTGGAGCGACTGCCATCTGACCTCCATGACCCTGCTACTTGACCAGGTTGGATCATGGTTACACATCCAGTCGCCTGAATGTGCAGGTTTCATCACGATGTTTTCCCTCACTGCAAGAGCATCGGTTAGTATTCGACTAATGTACATAACTCAGAAAACTGTCATTGGTACATGGCCGGAGCGGGATTCGAACCCGGGACCTCTGGCTTACGAGTCGGTTACTCTAACCGCTCGGCCACCGACGCTCTCACTGAGAAATTTAAATAAATAAATATAAATATGCTTGGACAATTCACACAGCGCCATGTAGCTCCGTACACAAATCTTGTGCTATGGGTGCTATAGATAACTGATAAACTACTTATGTACTTTTAAATATAAGAATATAACTGTCGCCCATAACGTAGATGTTTTGGGCGACAGTTACCACTTACCATCAGGTGGGCAATCTGCTTGCTTGTCACTAAGTAGCATGAAAAATATTTATAAGTAGTAATAAAAATTCATCCAATCAATTTCTGCTCTGTTGGGAATTGAACCCGGGGTCCTCAGCGTGGCAGACCAGCATAGTAACCAACTGAACCACTCAGGTCGTGTAAATGGAATAATGAGTTTTTGTATACCCGAGGTGCACTGGTTGTATTGTACACCCCCATCCGAGGTGCAGTGGAACCGCGCCCCGATCCAAAGGCCCCTAGGCGAATAATTAGAGGCACAGATTTACTCTGATGGCGTTCGATGGTGTGCACGGAAACAACGACTAGCTGTGCCCCGCGGCCGCACGCGTGTGGTATTGCCACTCTGTCAACGTCAAGGTTTTTTGCTGAGTTTTCTTTTTTTCGGGGTCAAATATGTGTACTAAGAAAAGGGTAATTACCTTGTCCCTTATCCGAATTAAGTTCCTATTTAGTAACAACGAACTAGGTTAGTAGTAGTAGTGCTAGGGTATTATTTCTACCTATACGATGCCTTTCCAAAAATTAGGCCTAGTAGCAGTACAATAATATCAGCATTCCAGCGAAGTGGGGTACGGCGAACTTCCCGTATAGGTACGTCTTGTAGTTAGGATTGCAGAATAAAAAAGGGTTTCCTAGATTAGGCAATAATTTTAAAAAATCTACAATTTTTTTTTGTCGCTTTTACCTAATTTTGTGTTTCTTTTCCAGGTCACAAAACTGGACGACCTAAGTCCAGTCATATTCCTGAACAGGACCAAGGCGGCTCTGAATTGTGCGGCTGGCTCTATGCAGGTTTGTTTGTTTTTTATATAAGTACTTAGACACGTAACACGTAGTCATGCCAAAATAAAGAAGATATTTCTTACCCGGTTTTTTGATGCTGGCAAGTTACACGCTGCTAAATGGTGATAAATTTGAAAATGGAACAAGTATATAAAATACGAATTTTTAAAATTTATCTGATAATATCTCATCTACACGATGGTGTACAACTTGCCAGCATCAAATACCCGGGTAAGGAGTATATAATTTCTTGTATACTCTTTGTATTTGTCTTTGATTAGCATGAGAGTCTTTCCTTCTATTTTCAAATAGTAGGCACAACACAACACGCACTCTAGTGAATACAGCACAGCATCTCTATCCTAGCTAGAGGATTCAGATGTCCACCTCGAGTATTTGTCAGCCAGTATAATATTATTCGTGCTTATAACATAGCTATCAAATTAATTTACTTTAATAGCAGTTTGATTATGCGCAAATTAATGAAATCGCTGCTTCCGGGAAGTAAGCGGTAAAGGTTGCGTGTGCGTTGGAAGGCATGTGAAATAAAATCTCTTTAACGGACGATTACAAAGGCCCGTTACTTAAATAGATGATCGCAATCTTTTTGGTGAATGTTCGATGACAGGTGTTGTAAGCTGGCCGGAAAAAGTTACCTTCATCAAGGTTTTAGCCTGGTATATCAAACTCATTGGTCTAGAACTTTTTCTATTGAATGTACCTATTGTATCTGTGAAAATAATGAAAAAGTTTTTAGAATCCAATTATTACGGTAAACAGTTACAGATACCGATAGTGTTCGATCGTTAAACTAAGTTTAGCTAATAAAGAAACAGCACAAGCAAGCAAGACAATAGGAATTAGCCTGACACGGCGATATTCCGCAGTGGCGAGTAACGGCAACTTAGGGTACCTACAACGGTAACCGGTACGGAGCTGGAACGTAACTAACACTGTACCCGGCATTCGTGATTTCGTTCAAGATATTGTGTTGGTAACATTTCTATAACGTGAGCCGTGAAGGAAGGATAGGAATTTGATATTGTTGCGATAAGGCCTAGAGCTGGAGAATGTTGTGATATTACGTTGCAATGAGCCGGGATTTTGCTGCCATGTTTAGTTGTTGTAGTTAGATGTTGTGATTTTCACTTGTTTTGAATGATAACACTGGTAGGAAAGTTTAGGCCGGGAGATGCCCGATTCTTACTGGGCCAGTTTATTGTATGTTTGAAATAATTTCGAGATACAATCAATTTGTGCGTAACATTTCTGTAACGTGCGCCTTGAAGGAACGAAGGAATTCGATATTGTTGCGATAAGGGCTAGAGCAGTAGAATGTTATGATATTACGTTGTAATGAGGCGGGATTATGCTGCCATGTTTTAGTTACTAAAGTTAGATTTAGCGATTTTCAGTTCTTTTGAATGATAAAAACTGGGTTTGAAGGAAACTTTTGGCCGAGCTATGTCAGATTGTTACTGATGTTGGATTTAGAAGTAGTTTATTGCAGGTTTAAGTAAATTTCGGAGTAAAGTCAACTTCTGAGTAGGGTCAGATTGTTAACTACGTCAGAGATTAAATTAATAAGCGCATTAAATAAAAGCCTTAATAACGGATTACTATATTTAACCTACGGTAGAAAACGATTTGAAATGTCTTGTTTTTGACAAAGAGTTATTGTGACGTGGTACAAAAATGTGCAGATACATAATAATGATACTATAATACACCGCCACGGGGTGAAAATCAGCTCTTGTGACTGTTCAACCAGTCTTAGGGTCCTCGGCGGAAGATCTTGGTTAACTTCGCTACGCCAACATACATAGCTACTTACTATTAGCTACGAAGTTTTATTAATGAGAATTCTGGGCGTGACGTTATTATGGAACGGTTATATAATACATATGACTATGGAAGACAGCATATCGACATAAACCAGTATAAAATGACCTGACATTGCTATGCGCGTCTATAAGGACGCTAGCTCATATTATACTGGTTTTTGTAATTTATATT
Source organism: Blastobasis lacticolella (assembly GCA_905147135.1). Taxonomy (NCBI): domain Eukaryota; kingdom Metazoa; phylum Arthropoda; class Insecta; order Lepidoptera; family Blastobasidae; genus Blastobasis; species Blastobasis lacticolella. The sequence continues at coordinate 2,470,558 of LR990046.1, forward strand.
GACTACATATGTGTATGAAGTTTCACAACTCACTTCTCCATTCCAGATCGAGCTGAAGTTCAACGAGAAGTTCTACGGCATCGCGTACGCGGACTTCGACCGCAACTCGGCGTGCCAGGTGGCCGGGAAGGGCGCGCTGTCGTACAAGCTGGAGCTGCCGCTGAAGGGATGCGGGACCAGACAGGTCTCTTTATTTTGCAAACTTTTCTTTTACTCTTTATTTTGTAATCACTCTTCGAAGACGTTATTAGGTACTCTCCGTAGACGTAATGCCGTGTGGTCTTAGGCATAGTAATGTAGCACAATTTTTTTTTTTATGCATGTGAATCCGTCGAAATATCCGGCTACTCGTTAACCCGTCAGCTAAATTTAATCCGTTAACTATGTATGTTAAAAATGTGTAAATAGAGAGACTTGACATTAGACTTTACGAAGACGCGTCTTTTTGCCCATTGCAGAACATTTCTACTAAGAATAGGGTAAATTTTAGTGTTATTTTACATTATACCATAATACAATTAATTTATAACACATAATTTATAACGCAAAGTTATCGTCATAAAAATTAATATTAAGATCGTAAAATAATAATTTCTAAAATACATAAAAACAAAAACCATGAATGCGTAAACATATAAAGTTATTAAAAATAAATTGAAACAATTAGTCAAACTTCCAAAAAATTTGAAATAAACGAAAGAATGATAATCGTATGATCATTCCATCTTCAAAAATCTTCAAAAAAATATCCCTTTACTCACCGTAGCCCACCAACCTCCACTCCATTCACAACCACCCAACCTCGCCTCCCCCAGGAGCCGCTCCGCGTGTTCACCAACAACATAGTGGTGCGCTTCCACCCCGGCCTGGAGATGGACGGCGACGAGGTGATCACGGTGGTGTGCCGCTACCCGCCGCCGGTGGTGCCGCTGCCGCCTGTGCCCGTGCCCATCTTGGCGTGAGTGTTACGCCGTTTCTGAGGTTTGGGGTATTGGGTTTCCCGGGTCAGGATGCGAAAATTACTTTTTACAACCTTTTATTTAACTTGCACTTTTCGTATGTATGATTAACTTTTCTACGGGTCTAGGTTGTCTCCATAAGGCACATTAAAGTTTGAACGAACAGCTGATGTTCTCGTTATTCTACTCTGATGGATGATACTTGTGTTGTGGTGATAAAAGCACCAATACAGATACCTATGAATACCTAAACATAATATAAAATAGATTATATTATGCTACGTATAAACCAGCATACATCGGCATTCTCACGTGTGACGGACGATGATGTAGCTAGCACCCATGCTTACCTAGATAGTACCTATTAACTTGTGGCTTTGAAAAGGCTCTGATGTTAAACGTAGAAGCAAAAGGTTTGGTGCGAATAGATTGAATATCGACCATATGTGAAATCTTAATCCATGTGTGGTGTCCCAAAGATAGTGATCGCGATGCGGGCGAGCACTTCATCCTTATGTCGTGGATTTTCCAGACGAACCGCTTTGGCTCGACTTTTATAATGCGTACGGCTAAGAAATGGAACGCGTTGCCTGGGAGAGTGTTCTCTGATCAATATAATCTAAATGTTCCAAGACGGACATGCTTCATCTTCGGCCGCATCGTCACTTACCATCAGGTGAGATGGCGGCCTAATGCCAGTCTTGTCTAATATAAAAAAATTGTGATTTGAATCAGATAATTTTGTGATTGTTATATGTTCATATTATTGTAACTTTCATTGTGCACAATAAATGGTTAAATAAATAAATAAAACTAGCATAAACCGCAATAACCCCTTTATTCCCACAGCCCAGAGCCAGTCCCAAACAAGGTCGGACCCCTCGCCGGCACCCACATTCTGCTGATCATCTGTGCGATCCTGTTCCTCACACTCCTGCTCCTCGGGCTTGGAGTGTCGTATCTCTGTCTGAGGAGGCGCGCGCTCCCGCCGCCTAGGAGACTGATCGATGACTCCTCGGCGTCCATTATTAGCAGGGAGAGTATACAAGGTGAGTTTAGGAGGTTTTACAGGCTTTGCTCCGGCAGTCATTCCCATCGTTGCAGCTTCTGGGTAGCCAGGATGTACTGCGGCGACCACATATAGGACTTGATTATGAGCTTTGGCTAAACAGTTATTCCCATCGTTGCAGCTTTTGTGTAGCCAGAATGTACAGCGGCCACACAGGACCTGAGTTTTGATACCCAGGCGCGCTCGAGGACAAGCTAGTAATACTTAAATACTGTCTTGGAAACCGCAGCAAAAACTACGAAGTTACAGACAGGAGTAGGAATGATGATTTCGAATTTGAATGAGGTTTGCTGATGATGCATTTTGAACTCTAGGGTACATTTATAGTAAGTTAGGAAAAAGTTGCTCCCATTTTGCATCGGTGGTAAAAGCCGTTTTAATTGACCACCTTTGGTCAGATGTGGTGGTCAGACAGTTGTTCCTAAGGGCGTCCGCAACATCGAGCGTGACTCGCGCTCATGTATATGCCTTTCCGGCATTCCATCGCGGCGCTACGTACTAAACCCGTAATGGATTAGAATAACAATGCCCGGAGCCAACGCACGCGCGCGGGTCACGTTCAATGCAGCCAGAAAGGACACCTAACCTCTACTTGCGCTGCTGATGCTCTCAGTTGTTTTTTTCTATTTCTATTGAAACATTTAATATCTCGGTACTATACTACCTCACAAAAGTAAATTTCCTCGTGTATACCCAGTGCATTGAGTCTAAGATGAACAATGCACTGTGTGCATTGGGTTTGAAATTACTGACACAATTCAACCCAGGTTTTTTACCCCGGTAACATCCTAGCCCGCAAAGGAGAAGATACCCCGGTCACAACTTAGGCATTTAAAACGTTCATTTTCTTTGAACAGTATTAGACAAATTACTGACATAAAAAATTACCCAACCCAACCCAGTTATTTTACCCCGGTAACATCCTACCCCGCAGAGGCTAACCTACCCTAGTCACAACCAAGGCATTGCGAAATATTTCATTTTGTATGAACAGTATTAAAAAATTACCGCTACAAAAAATTACCCAACTCAACCCAGTCATATAACCCCGGTACCATTCTACCCCGCAGAAGTTTAGATGCCCGGGGCGGTTTCCGAAAACATACATTTTCTATGAACAGCATTATAAAAATTACTGACATAAATAATTACCCAACTCACCCAGTTATTTTACCCCGATAACATTCCTCCCTGCAGAGGTGAAGATATCCCGGTCACTTCCAAGGCATTGCGAAATCTTATATTTTATATGAACAGCATTAAAAAAATTACTGACATAAAAAATTACCCAACCCAGTCATATTACCCCGGTATCATCCTACCCCGCAGAAGTGAAGATACCGCGTGCGCACCCAGTATACCCAGTGGCGGAGAGTGCGAGCGTGGCTTCCGACACCATACCCTCGGACTACCCTTCGGAGACGCCCAGCGAGGCTGAACAGGCCCATGTGAACCAAGCGTTCATTGCTGAGGAGTCCTACCATAGTGAAGGTAAGGTTTTTGAAGAAAATCTTAGAGAGCGACGAAGATGTGTGAAAAGGTTGATGAATGTAGCTTAAGAGAGATGAGAGATGTAGCGAGAGAGGTTTGTCAGGATCGTAGCTAGTAAGTGAAACAGTGTGGTTTCTGCAACTACGGGAGAGTGAGTGACTGTGTGTGTTTTGTTTGTCGCCATATATGGCTTTAATCTTGAAAGTTAAATTCATAGGTGGAAATTATTTTAATGACATTCATATTTTTCCAGCATGGTAAAATAACAAAATTCCTCCGAGTTCCTTTCTTTTGATGAGATTTCATAACTTAGTTTTGTATGTCATTATACAGAATGAATTTGTAATAAGTATGTTCAATGTTTAAATCTAACATCTTGATAATAACCTCCAACAACCAACTGTGATCACAACTCGCCTTATTCACAACGACTTATCATCAATTTGTATTGGTGCAATATATATCACATTTAATCCAATATTAGATACTTACCTACTTATTAAAAACTAAATATTAATTAATATTTAATACTAAATAATTAAAATTTATACAATATTTATCACAATAATTAACAATAAAAAGAATTTGCATCACATGCTGCCGACCCCGTATCTTTTCACCCGTTTCTTGAAGAACTCGCATTTTGTACTCTCCAGGGAAAACCTCTCCAGGTAGTTCATTCAAGCTTTGCTTAGTTTGGGGCTAGATGGCGCTGTGTGAATTTGTCCACGAATATTAATTTATTTATTTTATTGTTTATTCCACAACCTTAGAGTGTGTGGCATTAGTAGTCTGTGCGTGGAGGAAAGTTCCTTTGGAACCTCACATTTGGCTCTAAGGTGTGATGATGAATTTCCCTGTCGGTAGCGATATTTATGCAATAAACTGTCCATTCCTTCATTCACTCACATAAAAACTAAACACGTAACACCTAACAAGCACGTAACAACTAACAGGCTACGGCGAGGCGCACGAGACTCACGCATCTAACGCGCGCATGCTCGCAGCGCACGCGATGCGCGCCCCCCCGCCCGCCTTCGACGTGCGCGTGCGCGTACAAAGGCCCCCCGTGCCCCCCTCGCCGCCCTCCACCATCACGCAGACGGAGACCGATGCTGGGAGTGTCAGGTGAGTTTAGTTACCCTCGCCGCCCTCCTCTATTACGCAGATGGAGAGGGATGCTGGGAGTGTCAGGTGAGTTTAGTTCCCCCATAGCAGCCCTCCACCGTCACGCAGACGGAGGCGGATGCTGGGAGTGTCAGGTTAGTTTAGTTCCCCCATAGCAGCCCTCCACCGTCACGCAGACGGAGGCGGATGCTGGGAGTGTCAGGTGAGTTTATTCCACGCTCGCCGCCCTCCACTGTCATGCAGATGGAGACGGATGCTGGGAGTGTTAGGTTAGTGTACTCCCCCCCATAAGCGTAGGAAGAGGGGGGGGCGGGTGGGCCGTGCCCACCCCAGAATGGTCTGGTGCCCAACCCAGGATGCACAGATTTAATCAGGCTGATCGTGTTCACTGACTGACCATTACTAGATAGGCCAATGCTCCCCCCTCGCCGCCCTCCATTATTACGCAGACGGAGACCGACGCTGGGAGTGTCAGATGAGTTTTTTTTTTCATATATGTCTATATGGACAGGGGAAGATGGCGTGCCCTTGTCCGTAACAGGATTATGGGGGACAGGGGATACGACCCTCAGATATGAGGAATACGAACGGAGGAGGGATGTCTATATAGACAAGACAGGTATGTGACCGCTATCTCTACTGTTGGTAAGTGACGATGCAGCGAAGATGGAGCATGCTCATCTTAGCACAGCTAACTCCCCCCTCGCCGCCCTCCACTATTACGCAGACGGAGACGGATGCTGGCAGTGTCAGGTTAGTATATCTAAACTCGAAGATCACTTTCTTATGCTACTCAGTGGCAGGCGAGCAGACAGCCCACCTGATGGTAAGTAGTAACTGTCGCCCATAACATCTACGATTCTTACATTTGGGTTGTAGGTAACAAATGTGCAACACGCAGGTGCGTTGTCACTGTGAGGTCTAAGATGAAATGCCTCATGCCTGTAATTTCGGTGACTACCTTATCATTCAAACTGAAACTGAAGATGATATTCAAGAGGGGAGAATTGATAGTTTATAGGGATCCGAACTGCGCGCGGGTGAAAGCCGCTGGGAATGGCAAATAAATATACTCGGAGATGAAATTCAAGATCAAAAGTGTGAACAAATACACGGGGTGGATTATGTATAATAGTGATCCACTTCAGGACTTAGGGCCTCTCCCACAAAAGGGGAGGTCATTGCCATAATCTCCATGCTTGGCAGGGGGTTGGAGATCGCAGTGTTACAAATATAACAATGGAAAACGCTGCTGCCCATTTTCCAGCCTACGGTGACTCTATATCTTTCGCCGCGAAAAAATTAGTCGCCTTGTACGACACTTACGAGTGTAAGGGGTTGGTGGTATTCTACTCTGCTGGACACCACACGGCAGTTCAGATCTATGTAAACTAACAATTCTCTCCTCATTCGGACGCTTATTGGGGTAGGGGTAGACATAGGACAACACGCGAATGAATAATTCACGCCAAGTCGGGACAGCTAGTATAATAATAATCGTATCACCAGTCCATATTCATTCATAACGAAGAATATCAACCATAAATGCAATACGAATTGCAAAAATATAAAATTCAGGAATGAACGACGCAACAATATTATTTCAATTATTGAGAGAATTAAAGCGCTTATGTATATTCTGATGAGGGGGGCCGATAGCGCGATGTAAAATACCAGCAACGCCATCTTTCGTCTACGTCAAGTAACTTTGCAGCTCTATATTAGCCCTACCCTAGAGTTACGTAGCAATAGTATAAGCACAGAGAAAAAAATACAGGTATTAATATTCTGTGTCAAGGCTAGAGTAGTAGACAATAAATTTCTTTTTCATACCGCGACTCTCTCATGTAACTTGCAATTTTTAGCGATACCCTTCTAAAAGAGTAACTCCTAACAGACATTCAGAGTACATTAGCTTGATTTTCTAAGCAAAGCTTCTCAAAATCGCTACTCTCATGTTTTTCTCATTTTATTGAGGATTTTGACCGCGACATCCTTTCAAAAAGGCACTCTAGCTCGCCCCAGTACCATTGTTGCGACGTACAGTTTGGGTTTCCTATTCTTACGAAAAGCTCAAGTGCATCCATATTCTTACGAACATACGTACGAACCGTCGCCGTACTTCTGAAATGTTATAAAACGACATGGTTTATATATTCTTTTGACCCTACTTCATCATATATTTAATAGTATGACTCTTGTCGGTGGAGCAATCGCACTCTTCTTCCCTGTCTGCCAATGCCATCTCTTTATAATCCTTGGCGCTCACTTTTTCCTTCACGTCCTTCCAATATCGAATCTTGGCCTTCCTCTTCCTCTCTTTCCCTCAGCTTTGCTTTCTACTATCCTTGACTTTACAATGAAAAGAAATATCATTGTTTCGCCCAGACAAACGACACTGATAGAAGAACATGAGCGCCAGGAATCTGTGCGCACGGTGTCTCCGATGGCACTGCCGCTGCCGGTTCGCGGGTCTCAGCTGCCGCCGCCGGCGCGCCCGCCGCGCCCCGAAAGACTCTATACGCAGGTAAGGTTTTTAATGCCATACAATACATGTTTATTTAATTTTGTCACCATAATAACATTTACAATCACGTGATAGACAATGTTATGTGAGAGACTGGTTCTTCTTTGTACCTATTCTTCTTCTTCTTTATCGAGTTTTACGGCCACGGCAACTACATTATTGGAGAGAGCCATTTTTGAATCGAACGGTTTGGGTCGAACGGTTACAATTATGATTTTTGGTAATGTTCTCACGAAACTGGGATTCGAATAAAAGGAGATGTATGAAAGGAGTTGTGGATATATGCGAAGCACTCCACCTGTGGGACAGAGGCATGAGCTTTATGTACGTATGTATGTATTTTTAATACAAATACAAATAAGTTTATTGCAAAAATCATGGCATTTTGGCATGAAAAATTAAATATATTGCTGTGTAACGCGGAATTTCTCTATTTTTGAACCGTTAGCTTTTTGTGTTGCCAATGTAATTTAAAAATATTGAAATTTTCATGCCGAAAGGCAGGCCCTCCCCAGTAACAGGATAAAGAGGACAAAAAACCACATGCGCAAGAGAATGAGATGGTGCTCCACTGTACCTGATCGAAGGTTTATTAAGTATTAATGACGTCCATTCAAAAGTAGCATTGAATCTTATTACGACTTCTTACAACCATATCTAGATTTTACACTCATGAACCCGTTGGTAGAGAAAATCAAGAACAATCAAGAGTCCAGAAGAATGTTCCTCTTTTGTTCATTCGTGATTTATATTTGTGTTCCCTTCCCTCAAATTAATTTTTTAATCCTTCATAACATTTTGGAAGTCATTTTTCAAGATTTAGTAGGTATAGTTTCTTTAATATCGTTTCATTAAATTTATGTTATAACAATTACCACAATCATCATAATTGGTTAATTTCATGGATGAAAATCTCCTCGTCGTCAAAATTGTGTACCTACTCATGTTTTTGCACAAGCATTGGTACCTATTTCCTACATTATTTCGTAAAGCACGAATATCAAATTAATTGAACACCACAAAGTTCACAACCTCACATTTGAAGTAACTTACATTGATTTGTGTTCCAATTGTCATTCCTCACCTACACGTTCGTTGGGTAAATAGTGCCCGTGTGATAATGTAACATTACGTCACCCATTTGTACCTAACTGTAACCCACTAACCAGGAGTGGGCCCGGCGACCGCGGTCCATTGTCTCCCTCAACACTGAGATGACAGACACACACTCAGTCACGGAGGTGACCGACAACTCCCATTCCAGGATGTTCCATCTCAAGGTAACGCACTGGTTTCATTGCATGACGCACTGTATGATATAGGTTACAACTGGTGTTGGTTACACATTGGCATTGGTAAAATGTAACTGCAATCATAATTTTTTTCTTCTTTAAAATTTAAGTTACAGGTTATTGATGCAGCTTTGGCTTGTCTTATTATCTTATAATCGAATGATGAATTTTGTATATGAAATATCTACTTATATTAATTTTAAAAGTTATTGCTGTCTGAGCTCGTGCAATATTTATTATGCCAAATAAAGAGGCACTGACTTACCTGTGATAGTGCATAGCATTTTCAACCTAATTAAATAAGGCTGAGCTTTGTATACAACGCGAAAATCCTTTGCATACTTGAAATACTTTGCCTCGATATTAGTATCTGTGATTCCAAATAAACGACCTTAAATTTGCTAAAGATCGTGCTTAGCATTTTCAACCTATTTTCAACATTGATAAGGTTGAGCTTTGTACAAAACGCGAATAGCCTTGCATTGCCACGGTTTCTATACCTGAATCTTCGTCATCAGAAGCCTCCTCCGCCACCGCCGGTGATGATGACCGAGCACCTGCAGAGTGAAGAGCAGGAGATGCTGATGGAGAGCCTCGAGCCTATACCTGAGACGCCCATCATGCCTGTCAGGTAAGGATAAGGAAATATTATATTTTGGTTCTCAATTATAGGGTACTACCCTACTAGACCTTAGTCACGTCAATCTTGATGCGCTGGCCTAAGAAGGTTTGGCAAATTTTACGTACATGCTCCAATTTCTTTAAAAACATACCTCTTTAGGGAGTCCCTAATAGGGAACTACCTAGTTATGTAAAAATGTAATAATTGCTGAGTAATAAAAATTTCAATAAAATCTTGAAATGTTGGTTATCGAAGGTTAATGTGGTCGTTCGTTGTCTCTGTGGCGAATCTGTACTTTGCGATTTTGCCTCTATCAAATGCCGGCAATGCATTGTCGGCACTCCTTGTCTTGCGGGTGTCAATAGGCGGCGGTGATCACTCACCATCAGGTGATCATTCACCGTCATTCAGCGGTAACGATCTGTTGACAGAGTGACGGTTGAGTTGACGACAGAGAGTGGACTAAAATACTAATCTGTATGTTCAATTTCAGAAAACCCGAGATCACGTCTCACCTGGTAGACGACGTGTTCCTCCGGACCATCACCGAGAAGAAGACCATTGAAGACATCGAACGTCACAAGCGTCTTATAACGGAGTATAAGCAAGTGCCCCCGCCGCCTCCTCACTTCGACGTCACCATCAGGAACCACACGATGCCTGAAGCCCAATGGGAGAACTTCTCTGATATCAGCAGCGCTTCGGGAATGACCTTGACGCCGAAGATGGAGAGGGTACCGTTGTCGCTGCCGCCGCAGAAGTATATCGGTAAGTTTTTGAGATGGAGAGTTTAGTCATCATCATCATGTCCACTGTGGGGCATAAGCCTACCCCAGCGATCTTCACAGAGGCCGGTCTTGTGCCTTCCGCATCCAGCTTTTTGCCAGGTCGTCGGTCCACCTTGTGGGAGGCCTACCCATGCTGTGGCTTCCGGTACGTGGTCGCTACATCGGCCTTACATCGGCCATCTCTTCTACAATCTATGTGCTTTGCCTACTGCCACTACACTTGGCAATCCTTCGAGTTATTTCGTTGACCTTAGTTCGTTAGGAATTTGGTTCTAATCACATATCTTAATAACTTTGAAATGGCCAAATACTTGTTTAAAGAATTATCAGTCACATAGATAGATACTACTTAAGCAAGAGTTGATACTGGAAAGAAATACCAATAAACAAGACATTTCTGAATTTTATTGATATTCAAGCAACGAATAGATCTGGACATCTAGACAATGTATCTTCTACTCACAAGTAAAATCTCACTCCACTGCCATTTTTTTCCAGGCAAAGGCGGCCCAGCCCTCTTCTCCCCTGAGCTGGTCAAGCAACCTCATCGCCCAGACCTGCCTCTCCTGCCGGAACTACCACCAGCTCGCAATCCCTTGTACCGTGATGATGACGAGGATGTCGCAGAACCGATACCGGCTCCGCCGGTGCCAACGAATTGGAGTGTGCTCACTAGGGTGCTGAAGACTGAAGCTCAGGATGAGGTAAGGATATGAAGGGTGAGGTTTTGGGAGGTTTAGGGCTGTTTTGTTTATTGTGTATACAGGAGATGGTAACAGATCTTAAGAGAAAGACATTAGCCTAAGGCTGGCGGGGACGAGAAGACGAAGTAATCCAGGGTTGAATTACAGTATTAGAAATAGATAGAGCTAAAGCTCTAATAAATTTAAAAGTAGGAACGTTTGTAAATTATGGAAATTAGTTTAACTACAATGAGTGGTGACAAAGAAAATTCTATCATATCGCCATAATCAAAGCCCCAAATTACGACGTGTAACACATTTCATCTATTTACCTTCCACATTCAGCCGTATCACAATCCTATCAGAAACTGGATGCAGGAAGCCAAAGTACCAATGCCTGCACTGGACTGACATGGACTGGTGATGATTATGCTCCTTCCCGAAGTCTTTCCTTGGAACTATAACTTGGGTTTCACCAAAAGGCATATCTACAGGCACCACAAAGGTCGGCACCTCATCCGCTCCCCTAGGTTACAAATATCCAAAATAACGGTGGCCACCTCCCTTCAGGTGGACCATCAACCGTCCCTCCCTGTGCAATAAAAAAAATGACAATGCCAACTCTTCCAGGTCCTCATGGAAACCGAGCGCTCCCTCCGCCTAACCAGGGAGGAGCGTCTCCGCTGGCGGGAGCTCATCACCCACGAGAGCACCCTTCGCCGGGAGCTGGCCAGGTCTTCCACTCGTGAAGAGTTCACCAGGGTGGCCCACGACCATCGCTTCGCACCTCTGTATCCGCCTCACAAGTGGGAGGTGATTATAAGGATATTGGCGCCGCCGCCGGATAAGCCCAAGGTAAGATGAAGGAAAAGCAACTGCTGTTTTTTTTTTAGTAATTGGTCTAGCCAGTTTGCATCAGGCAGGCCGCAAGCTTGTTTGCCACCTTAATGGTATAAAAAAAAAAACAAAAAAAAGCCAGGCTTTTGGCCACTACCTAACCTGGTGGTATGTGCCAATGTGGCCGGTGATGGAGCATGCCTGTCTAGGAACAGCCTATTCATTCTGGCCTTGAAGACCATTCGGATGTGGAATGAGCTCCCCAGGGTACCGATTCTGGTGTGCTATGCAGTTGTTATTATGTTGCAATGTAACTGTGATGTTACTATAACTACGTCGAGGTATTGAGTCAGTCCCAGCATCATCCCAGTTAAATTGCAGTTAAATCATTGTTCGACCTTTGACACGTTTCCGTAACAGTATTGAAGGCAGTTTGACAATTAAGAAAGATGCAACATAGTAATTTATTTATTTATTGGAGTACCAACAGCCATATAAAACCATAATGCAACTAAAGTACCAGAAAACGAATTGTGGAAAAGTTCGAACTCATGAAAGTTGCAACTCAACATCTGTCATTTGAATAATAATAACACGTTTGACATGCGATACAATTGTAATGTTACTGCAACTGAGACGATTTCCGTACCAGAATCTAAGCCCAGCCTCGGTTTCATAGGCTTTGTGAGAGTCGATGGCGTCTAGAGAAAAGGCGTGGATAGCGTGGGAGCCAGCAGAAGTCTTGCGTCGGGCTGAGATGATGATGATGCTAGATGGCCTTATGTATAAGCCTATCTTACATAAACCTTACGCTATGTACCTCTCAATAGGGAGGGAATCGGCTTTGGCAGTGAAGGGTTCATTAGTCATTAGCTGCCAGAGCAACGTATTTCAGAGGCTTAGAGGTGGCTAACGCATTGGTGAAATCCTGGTGTTGCTAATGTCCAACATTATCATCATCTTGGCATTAATAGCCCGGTTGTGCCCGGGGTTGGCCTTGACCTTGATCATCACGTTATTATAGTGGAGCGACTGCCATCTGACCTCTACCACTGCTACCAGGGGAACCTGACCATATTGGATAATGGTTACACATTCAGTCGCCTGAATGTGCAGGTTTCATCACGATTTTTCCCTCACCGTAGAGCATCGAATAGTATTGAACTAATGTACATAACTCAGAAAAGATCCATCGGTGCATGGCCCAGGATATTAACTCAGTACCTCTCGTATTACGAGTCGAATACCGTTACCACTACGCCCCCGACGCTCCATAGGCAGCGGTAACCACTTTAACACAAAAAAACATGACCATCCCCCATCCCTTTCCCCAGAACCGGTACCGCAAGAAGAGCGAATGGGACTCCCGGTCGCGTCGCAGCTCCCTCCCCACGCTGTACGAGTACGACAGCGACGCGACCTCGCTGCGGGACCCGCAGCGCTCGCGGCGCTCCTCCTATCGCAGCGACCACGTCGATATGAGGTGAGTGGAGAGGGGGGATGGAGAGAGAGAGAGAGAAGTAGTTGGTAAGAGAATGACGCTCAAGGCGCTATAAGGTCGGTATGTAGTGAGTGGATAAGAGGGATAGAGAGAGAGAGAGAGAGAAAGATTGGGCAAGAAAAAGAATGAAGCTTGAGGGGCTCGTCCTACAGCAGCGACCACGTCGATATGAGGTGAGTGGAGAAGGGGGATGGAGGAAGAGAGAGAGAGGGAGACAGAAAGAACGGGCAAGAGTTTATATAGTATATATGTAATAACTCTCAAGGCGCTGAGGTCGATATGAGGTGAGTGGAGAAGGGGAATAGAGAAAGAGAGAGAGAAATATTGGACATGAAAGAGAATGATGCTTGAGGCGCTCGTCATACTGCACCGACCACGACGATATGAGGTAAGTGGAGAGGGGTAATTGAGATAGAGAGAGTAGTGGGAAAGAGAATGAGAGAGCGAATTGACAAGAGAATGGAGCTGTGTTTGCCTACTCCGGGTTAGCCAGGACCTACAGCCGCGAGGGGCGGGCCGTTTTTTACTTTATGGCAGCGACCTGAAGGGACATGAAGATGATGCTAACGACCTTGTCATTAAGGCCTTATCATTTTGTAGCAGCAGCGTGGTATATCATTGCATGATCTTACGCAGCACGTGACCAAACCAACGCATGCGTACATCCTCATTCTTATTCGCAATATCACCAATGTCTTTCACACCTTTATTGAATGCATTTAAGAAGAGTTTCCCCGGAGCGCGCTCCATATAAACATACTTTGATGATATTTAGTAAGTAGAGCTCGTCTAATATAAAATGACGCGCCCCACTATCGCATTAACGCACACAAGCAAGTTTAAAATATGGACGCAATACATATACAAATGCCGTTGTAATTGGTCATTCAGTTGCCGGTGAGATTCAAACGTAGATGCACGCGTCGTTTATTGGCTCCCACACAGATGCAGTGTCGTTATCAATATTTGCACTCACACATCGAAATCAACTAACTAAGTAGTGGGGCGCGTCATTTTAGACTAGACGAGCTCTACGTTATCCAAAAACTTATGTCTATGCTGGTGGTTTTTCAGATTTTCGGTTTACGAAGATATCGTTTTATAGTACACGGGATTTAAGATTTCCATTTAAATTTTAAATCCTATTAGGAAACTAGCCCTAATCGATGATGATGACCGTGTATCAAAGTTCTCCTTTGCGCTCCTCAGGTCGATGTCCGAGATGATGGTGGACTACGCTCGCGAACAAGCTGATTCGCATTCTGAAGTGTCTGCGGGCACGCAGCTCGGCCGCTATTACGATGATGATAGCGACAATGACTACCAACCGCTTCAGTGAGTACTCTTAGGATATGAACCCCGAATGCGTTGTTTTTGACGAAGGTGAAATGTAGAGGAAACCCAACAAAACTTATGGTTACAAGTACACGAACACAAGTTGGCAAGCGTAGCGCTGGCCGTCCTACATCGCGCTAGAGAAGTGTTTTAATTTCCGCGATATACTCGTAAACACTATTACCGACGATCATCTGTTGGACCTAGGGTTGCCAACCCTACTATATAATATACTATCCTACTATAGTAGGTAGACTACTATAAATTAAAAATTAAAATATAGTAGGCGAAACTACTATATTTAATTAGCAAAACATTACTACTTACCGCAAAACGGAACGTATCTATACGATCCTCAAAAGAAAAATTTTCCTGATGCAAATCGAATATTTCAGAACGATCTTGAGCCTTGACATTTGTATGACGTGACGACAACTCAAGTCAAATAAAACAAAACAGCTATGAACCTCAATGTAGTAGAAAATATACATTTAGGAAAAAATATAGGTACGAACATTTAATTTTAAAAACCAACTATTTATTTTTTGATTAATTTCCTACCTACTATATTTTATGGCTTATAAACCCGAAAATACTATATTTGGTCTAAAAAAAGTTGGCAACCCTAGTTGGACCCTTGGTCAACACCCGACCTGATGGATTTCCTTTTCCATCTTCACATCTTCGCTTGCTAACATTGGCGCCTGCTATACAGGCGGAATCGTCAGTCTTGACAGTTTCCATCCGGGACTTAAGCACTACAAGGCTATAGTATCACTAGGAATAGAGTCCCTCCGAGGAGCCTGTGGTCATCCTGAGAGTAAGAAACCTCTGGAAGCAGCTGGGCTGCCTACTATAGTCGATTCTCAGTCACGTATAAAGAGGGGTAACTTTGAGACGATCAGTTTGACGACCTGAGTGAGCCAGGTTTGGGAATGACCCCTGGCCGGGTAGAAACTGAAATGACAAATTTCAATTTCTGTTACGGGTCTGGGTGTTATAATATGTATACTAAGTATACATTCAAACATATATACGTAGTTTATCAGTTGACTGGCACCTAAAACACAAGCTCTGCATACTTCGGGGCTTGATGGCGCTGTGTGAATTGGCCAAGCATCTTCATTTAATGGGCCCACAAAATACCAGTGCTGTGAGTCGCTTCTTGCGCCTCACAGCACACGCTGAGCGGGTAACATTTACGCTGGCCGCCGCGGCACCGACAGTGGCATGGGAGGCTACGCATTGTATTACATGTTTAATAATTTATGTGTCCTTTGTCTGTAACTTTGTTGTGTTTTTAAGAGAGGTAGGGCATAGCGGGGTATCCCGTTCGAATTGGAGCCGCCCGACAGTACCTCCACCTTACGGAATACCGTAGCTAAACAATACTCTTTTAAGTAGTATTGTGTTTCTGCCGGCGAGTAAGATCTCCAGTGCTCCATGGGATGGGGATTTGGGGAACCGTGGCTTTGGCAGTAGAGGGGCGTTTGCCTTTTTGCTGCCACAGCAACGTGTTATAGAGGTGGGCAACGCATTAGCGATACTCTTGGTGTTGCTGATATCTACAGGCAGTGGTGACCACTTTCCATCGGGTGGCCCGCTTGATTGTTTGCCCAACGAATACAAAAAAAAAATAGGTTTTGTGGCGTGGTGTGCTATGTGTAAAAATGTCTTTTCTTCCTTTCTTTCTTACTTAAACAACTTTATCTTTACCCCCCCCAGGCCATGGTCCCAGCACTCGCTCCACCGGTCGGCGTCGCAGCCGTCGCTGGCGCGCTCGCACTCCGAGCTGGTGGAGCAGTGGACGGCGCCCGAGCGCGACGGCGACGTCACGCCCACGCCCGGGAGGCGGCTCAGAGGTATGCCACACCCTTACAGGTGACTGCAGGGAGGCAGGTGACTGTACCATACTCTAGTGACAAACGAGGCCACACCTACACTCGTATAGCTGTGGCTGCAGGGAGGCAGGGAGGCAGGTGACTGTACCATACTGTAGTGACAAACGGAGATACTCCCTACACACGTATAGTCGGCTGCAGGGAGGCAGGGAGGCAGGGAGGCAGGTGATTGTACACTAACACACACCCTGCAGAGTGAACGTAACGGCAGCTGACTATATTATGCCCTAGTAACAAACAAAAAGAGAGATCGAAATAGCGAGCGGTCACTGTTGACTTGACCGTCATGTATTGTGGTTGCATTGGACTGCGATGTACTTACTGTATCGTTCTAAACTGGATGGTACGGTAACTATTGTTACAGTTTAGGCACTTTATAATACTGTACCGTAAGTATGTCACTAAGGAGCGGTATAAGTATATTACACCTTAGTGATAAACGGGTAATGATGATGATGTCAAGCAGTAACTGTTGACCGTATGGTACTGCACCGTATAATACTATACCGTATGGTACTGTACTGTACTGCACAAACGCCTGTTGGAGCACGTTTGGTGACTCAGTTTGATCACCACAAAACTGAATTATTGCTTGCTTATTTCAGGTCCTCAGGGATTGTCGACGTTCTCTTCGTCCGAGGTCCGCACGTTCCAAGCCTCAAGGGAGTGGCGGGAATAATACACAACACAAACAATCAAACTTTGTTGAAACAAGCTCAGAAAATTTGCAGTGCAGGAAGAATTCTGGTTAGAATTTTTGTAGGTCAAATCTGAAAAGCTCAAGAATATTAAATGTGATAAATGTTCACTGCCTTTGATTATAAGGTTCGACGCAATCGCTATAATGACCGTCCATTTCGTAACTGATATACCTGTTTAGTGACATAATTATGTTAAGTACCTAACGTACCTATAATTGACGATTTTACCACTACGGAGATCACAATGCAATTTTCATAATTATAACTTACATACTAAATAGTATTTTAAACTAACATTGTGCCAAACTAAAATTTTATTTAAGGCTTCCTAACATCCAGTTTTCCAATTATTGATATTATTATTTTTAATGAAATCGTGTACCAACTGACGTGTACGTTTCTTGTACATTTTATTCTAAGTATAGGTATTATAATGGTCATTAACTCTAAGATTTACACTTATTTTATACGTAATGACAAACACGATTGAATGATAAAATATAATTTTATTCGCTGCCAGTTTTTGTAGCTATAGAAAACAGCTTTTAGATGTAAATAACTTCGTACTTAAAAGTATAAATAATAATATAATTTAGTATTATTAGGCATCTGGGATGATTAATAAAACCTAGCAGTTGAGGCAAGTCTGGTATATAATACCAACTTGAGAATATTTGACTCTCTTCCTACAGGCAAGATTATTGGATAGTTTTACGTTAAAGCGTTCCTATTATTAACTTCAAAGGCTTGGCGCCAACGTCCAAGCCAATCAGGGGCTTAGCCAAATAAAACATGGCGGATCAATCTACCAATCATTTACGCGTATTACTTTGTACATTGGCATTTGGCGCCATCTTCGCCCTCCGTATTTAACTGTAAATCCAAATAAGTTTTAACGGAAATTAGTAAAAATAATATTACAAGTTTATTCTTGCCTTGATTGCTACGTGAGTTGAGGGAAATAAATTGGTAAAGGGTTTGCAAATGTGCTCAATAAAATATGGTTGTATCTTCAAACCTTAACTAAATGAAGGCGATGAGAAATGACGATGAGAAGGCGATGAGAACAATAAACGTTGTACAAATAAATTTACAATCGTTGATTTGTAGAAAGAAAATATTTGATGTTCAAAATATTTCGATCGTCTTCCAATATAAATAGCGTCTAATTGTAAATCACATGAGAATAATCAAGTGGTGCTAAGCGAGAAAATATTTTTTTATTTTATATTATCCTTATTAAATACTTAATATGAGAGTTTTAATATAAATTGGTATAAAAAGTGATTGCTATTTACAAACTGGTCGAAATTGTATTTTGATTTTTTCAATATACGTAGCTATTTTTAACAAATCGATGGGCCTTTTATTTTATACCTCCCCAAATTTGTATTATGATATCTAATGTATATTATATTGTATAGTAGTACCGAGTACCTACTATGAAATGCATATTGTCTAGCACCACCTAGGTACCCACCCCCATCATCGAGCCACCAGGCATGGAATCTTTTTGGTATAACTGTAGGTACTTACCTAAATCTCTTTTGAACACGTTGCCTGTGAACGTATTCCCTGATCACTATAATCTTGACGCATTCAAGGCTAGAGTGAATAGGTTGTTCCTAGACAGAAAGGCATACCCCATCTTCGGCCGCACCGTCCCATACCAACAGGAGAGATGGCGGTCCAATGACTGGCTAGTCCAATTAAAAACAACACATTGGAGAGGAAGCAGTCATAACGCGCGTCTCTTGTAGGGATTGTTTCCTTGGGATCCTTAATCCACTGCATGTTATCTCTCAGATCATTTTAAATCCCGGAGCAAAAACGAGTGGGTATAAGTCTAATAAAACAATGACGCAATCACATCCGAGCTTTTGAAATCGGGTGGATAATTGTTCTTTATCAAATTGTACCACATGCATATACTCGTAGTAAACATTTCATTAAGGCGAACAATGTCCCGTTCGCAAAATGTTCACATGGCCTTAATGGCCATGCGACAGAATACCTACTTTAATGCCAAAATGTGAAGTCGAGTAAAAGTGGCAATACATACACCGATTGAATACGTGTTGAAGCGGAACAAAAAATGATTTCTGAGGGACATAATTACAGGACTTAGTCCCATAAACAATCTCCAACTCTTATGCGCTGTTCTAATTGGCAACGGTCGTGCGACGGGCGGTTGTAGGGTCTCCTTTTGGTCGAGCGATGTCCGTCGTACGACCATGGTCACACTAAAGGGATCGTCCTCATAAAACATTTTAAAAAGTTTGCTTTTTCCAAGTTTAAATACAATCGCCATCACGTGGAGGGAAGTGATTTCTTTAATTATTTTGGTAATCCTCAATCCGTTTAATAAATTTCCACTTATTCCGAAACGCTCCACTCTAGTTTATTAGTTTTTGGAAAGAAATCTGTCAAAATATTTCTATTATAGTAATTGAGACAAATGACATGTGTGGGTTACTTTTAATAATTTAAGCCCCAATAATAAACATTCAGAATTAACATTTTTGTTTCAATATTTAACTTTATTTTTACATTTAGAATTAAGAGTACAAAATAACAGAAGCTTAATGAATCTTCAATGAAACTCACATAATTCATAAAGTTAGGAATTTTATTTCAATTGAATGAAAGACATTTACAAAAAATTAAAAGTGATAAAATTAATAAATTCGACGATTTAAAATTCTTTTAAATTTAATCTCAAAATGTCACTACAAAATTCATTAAAAATTACATTAGTTATTTTAGTAATTCGAATCCATTAACAAATTAAAGCGATTCACAATTCATATTAGTAATTATGAAAGGGAAACTTTATTTTGAACTTTAAATGCGCCTAAAAATGTGGGCCACATAAGAAAATAAGCAATTTAAAATAAATTTAGATACCTATTTTGAAAATGGACGAAAATACATAAGTCGATGAGAAAAATTTACTTTACAACAGTGACTAGTAAAACAACTTTACAAGTAATTAACAGCTTTACAAGACAAGTGGCTGTCTCTATGTTTATATTTTACAATTCTATTCCAAGCTTGCCTAATTAGCTAGAAGGTACATTTTGTTTAAACTACTTTGAGAAACTTTAGACCGCTCTTTCATATTATATATACATGATTAATATTTAACATATTTTAGATCTAACAGTCAAGATCAACAGCAAAGGTACGTATTTGCATTGGTTGCGGCTATCTACGATATGAAGTAAAAGGTGACAGGTCCCATTCGTCAGTATTTGGCATTTCCTCCATTCTGGCTTTGGCATCCTACTTGACTTCAACGTTAATAGTAGGTACTACAACACTTTGTTCTGGGTCAGTCGTGACGTCTTTAGTCCATTCTGGTCCATCAATGAGTATATTAATCATAAAATTATCTAAATACATTTCTATAACTATGTAGTTCTCTATCTAATCTACATTGAAATTTTAATTATAGACATGAACACGTTGTACCCTAATTCGAAGAAAGAAAACAAGATTGGACTACCTATGCGATTAAATGTTTGAATTTGCATCGCAGTTTAGTTCATAAGTACATACATTTTAGCAGCACGACAAACCTAATCTACCGCGTTGTGTATCAATATACTCACATTCATGTTTAAATAAAAAATTAAAATGTCCATTTTTATATTTGACTGATGGATCCCAGAGATTGACGTCTTCTAGTGACTTGTTTCCAGAACCTTTTCTCGAATTGTTTCTCCTGTAAGAACAGCAAACATTGATACGTCTCAGAATAAAAGTAACGCATCAACGTTATTATTACGTGTTATTGTAGCTATAGTGGAGCAGACACTTTTTATCAGACGTCATTTTATCTCCAGTGATGGTGAAATACGTCAGACAAAAAGTTGAATAGGTAGCAGTGATAGCTTGAGAGTGGCTGAAATGAGGATGCTAATCTAAAAAAATTATAGTGAGGAGAGTGCCTATAGTCCAGTTGTCATTTTCAGTCTAGATAGTGTATACTGGGTAACCAGTGCAATCGTGTACTTTTGCTCCGTGAATAAAATTAATTGTAGAAAATATTACACAGAAAACATATGGGACATGTGAGACAGAGGATAGGACGGCTTAAGCTGCAGGATGAAGAATGAAAAGCGCAATGGGTTTTTATTGAAAAATATATTTTCCAGAACACTTCTTCGAATCAAAATGGACAGATTATTTGAACAAATCGAACAAATTTAGCGTACCTTTAAAAGCTGGATTTAAACTTTAATCGTTTTTTAATTTTAAATTTAAGCGAAGATAGAACAATTGACATGTGCCTTTAGTGCCAAGACAATCACAAGATTAATAACAATTTTACCAAATGGCATTTTATACTTATGTACAATTAAATGTAATAATTGTTACTAATGGGACAAGTAAACAACACGGAAATATTTCACTAAAAGTTTAAGTTATTTTATTTAACAATTTTACATCCTAAAAGATCCAATTTTAAAAGGCAATTTCATTGGCCAATACAACGACTAGTACAATCTCACTACTTTTGGGTATTATTATTTTTTAAACCACACGTACCTAATTGCATTTTCATAATATTATCATGAAAACATAAGTTTTTTTAGAATTTTAGTACTTAATTAAAATTAATAAAACTTTATTTAATGAACGTCTTTCTTAGAATTTCATTAGATATTTAATTTCAACTAATTTAATGGCAGTATTTAAGGGCTATCAAAATCTTGAAAATCCTGAAATCTAATTATTTCATACTAGGAAGCTTTTCCATTCCACGATGTCAGAAATCACTTCTAACAACATCGTGTTACACACCGGCCCTAACATACACCCTTGAGGCACACCCGAACGGGGCGGAGAAAACTTCCCAGCGTTTAAATCCAGCTGAATCGCGTTGGCACAGAGAAGCGTGTGCGTTGCGCGTGCGATGCTCACACATAGCCATTGACAAAGCATATTTTGTAATAGCCGTTGTTGCTCACTGTGGTGCGGCGCGGAGAGAAGGGGCGAGCCGTGGCGCTGAGCACCAGCGGCTCGCGACGGGGGCTATCGGATGATGCGCGTCGTCGCAGGAACCCCAATCTGGAAACATTTGATTCAGTACCTCATTTTTTAAACAAGTACGCTCATGGTTTTTTATATTCTAAATTCAGTTTTTCTAGTCTTGACGCACATAGTACGCTTAGGAAAGTGAAGACTATTTCCAATCTCATCATCATCTCAGCCGCAGGACGATCGACATATATTAGACTCTCCCACACCAACACACTAAAATTCAATCACTGACAAACTTTCCGCACCATGACCTGCGCATTGCCAATTAAATTTTGCAAAACTTATTTCGGGGGTACCTGAGTTCTATACCCATTCGCTACCTATTTATACACATTTTCTATCGTGTGACATAAATTTTGATTGCATCCATCTATTCGCAGTCTTACCGAACGAAATCAACAATGCCTATTCCTAGGTACGTGTTGTCAGGCACTGATATTACCCGCAGATGTGAGGATTAACGTTGTAATAATTCTGTCTACATTATCCTTCATACCGAAATACAACAACGAAATCATTGTTGCTTGGCGGCAAAAGTTGATAAGGCACTGGTATTCATACCGATCCATATGACTCATATACCGTACCTACTTTGTAGATAAAGTTGTACCTATATATAAGTCAAAAGTTAACTCTATCAAATATACTTTTATCTGTGCTTGTATCATTCTTCTCATGGTTTTTTGCTGTTTCATAAAACAACCGCTCCACGAACGAGCTGACTTACATCTTCCCGTTCTGACATTGAGAGCGCGTCCGCGAACGCATCGTCTGAGCTTCCACTCGTGCCAGTTCCTCCATCTCCATAAGCTTCGTTTCGTCTTCGGGAGCTGGAAATGAACAAATATATGAAAGTGAGTCCTTAAGCTTATAGCGTTAAGGTTAAGGTTAATGGGCTCCTTTTTTCGTACTCGAACTCAAACTTGGTTCCTTGTACGTAGTTAAGTTATGCTAATTTAGCCAGCCCAGCTCCCTCCAGAAGTTCAGCAGTCTTTTCGGACGCTCGCAGATCTCTCGGAGGAACCCCGTTCCTGAGCTTATAGCGTACAAGTAAAAATTTCAATAATTTAAATCAGAAAATTGTTAGTAACTGTGTTACGTAATTAGCCTAAAGGTTTAAAACAGAGGAAGTCAAAAATCAAGCGGCTCACTGGATGGTAAATGTAATACTGCTGCCCATAGTCTCCTGCAACACCCGAGTAGCCACGACAGCGTTACAGAGAGAGACATGAATATTTTTAATAATTGAAAACGAAAGTATGCTGATGTCTTGACAGTAATTGACAGACGGAGAAACTGTTCAGTACCTAATCACCATCACTAATAGTCAAAATATGTCCGCTGAGACCGGAGAAATGCTTTCCTTTGCAACTTTCCCGCGAAGTTTAGGTCTCATCATTAGCTTTAAGTTGACGATTGCAAAGTTGTTCCTTGGCATATTAATCGCTCATATAGTCTTGTCCATTTTTGTATCATCCGATAGAACATCCTCCATTTTGTGGTCACTAGCGATCAAGGAATGTTTATCAGAGAATCGCACTTAAAGTGAGAACAATTCATACAGAGAAAAAACAAAATATCTTTATAGTAGGCATGAACTTTTTTATAAGAACTACATGATATGTAGGACCTCCTGTCGGATGACACCACCCACTACCCACATTTTGTACACCAAGACCCACCTTTCCAAGCATATACAGAACTGCGCGAAGTAGTATGCGGGGCGGTTCGGCGCGGGTGCGCCCGGCACAGCGTCACCGCGTCGGCGCTCGCCACGCGCCGGAGCAGCGACCGCTGGCACGCCACGCGAAACGACCAGGGGTCGGACGCGCCAGCCTGGGGAAGGGACAACTTCTCATACACGTATTCAGAAACGATACTATGAGGTCTCAGGCAGGCCTATTAGCAAAGCTCGTGCGACCATGGTCGTACTCGGGCTCGCCTGACCAATAGGAGACCTCAAAACTATCCATTGATGGAAAGTGGTCACCCGTTGTCCAGTTAGGACAGGACTCCGATAAAATACTGGAACACTTTGAAAACACAAAGTTGGGTTTTGAGTTAAATTTCTAATCTATAAAAAGTAAGGTGCAAGGCCATTTGCCTTGCTCGTGTAAGATCCCCCCGAAGTCTTTCTTTTGCACTATAACGTGGGGTTTTTACAAGGCATAAATACATTCACCTCAAAGACCGGCACCACATCCGCGTCCCCTTAGATTGCAGATGTTCTGGACGATGATGGCCGCTTTCCATCGTCTATTCATATGCCTCCTCAGGTAATAACAAAAGAAAAAGAAGACTAAGAATGATCATTACCCATGGCACCTCCTGGTCTGCCAGCATGTCCGTCCCCTGGTCGAGTGCCAGCCTCATCTCCGCTCGAGGACTGAGTCGTTCCTCCGGTGTCTGTGGTTTCGGTGCCTCGGGCTGTGAGCATTCCGCTGCCGCTGGCGGCTCCGAGACTGTTGAATAAGTGGAGTAGTACAATGCAAAATACTGTTGGATAAGTGGAGCGGCACCAGTCTACACAAGACCATGACGCATGCAACTGCATCGAATACTCGAGGTAAAAATAATACTAACTGTGGTAATAAACCCAATAACATTAACGGTGAAAGAGTAGAGAATAACCACGAAAGTCTTAAAACTAGAGTAGTATGGTAATTTTATTTTATGCCAGGCAGTGACAAACGAGCAGACAGGAGCGTCGGTGGCCTAGACGTTAAAATGTCCGACTCGTAAGCGATAGGTACTGGGTTCGAATTCCATTGCCACCACGCTTTCGTGAGTTACTTACATTAGTTGAACTCTAACAGATGCTCTACGGTGAGATAAAACACCGCGATGAAACCTTGCGCCAACCCGCGATTAAATGTGTTACCATGATCTAATCTGGCCAGACACCCCTGGCAGCAGGGTGGCAGAGGTCAGATGGCACTCGCTCCACTGTAATTGCCTGGTCTGCCAAATCCATCGCCATTTCACTCATCACACATCATCACAGCCCATAACAGTCCTCTGCAGGACTTAGGGTCTCTCCCACGAAAGGGGAGGTACCTAACACCTGTATAATTAAAATAAAAAAAATCCTTGTTACCTGGTGAATGGTGGTGCGCTGGCGGGTTGTGTATGGTGGTACGCTCTAGTGTGGAGGGCGTGCTTGCCGAGCTGGCTGAGCCCCGACGCGCGCCGGCACCAGCAGCGGCACGCGCCTCCGCACACTCTCTTGAAACTGAGAACGGGAGGCATGCAAAAAGTCTTATTGGCGTTAAGATGTCCCGGTAGTGCTTTGGAACGGGTCTGAAGGTTCAACTTCCACAGCGATGACAGGTTGATGAGAGACCATGAGCGTGCCGATTGACGGCCGATTCGACACATTATCTACCTATTATGATGAGGAGTTCTAGTTCTTATGGTACTTCTTTTTGGACATATCAAGAGTACAGTCAATATGTAGTAGTAATATCAAAAGGTATGTCACGCATCATACGCATTATTTCACATCATGCCCTTTCCTCTTTAAAAGAGTACAAAACTATAGTTTGTCAAAGCATATAAAGAAAATAAAAATATTTGAACATCACATTGGAAAATTGGAGCCCGTTCTCACTGACCATATTGTAAGGGCATCGAAGGTACTTCGTTGGTCGGCGTCCTGTCTGGGCTCAGCTCGGACGCGGCGCCACCAGCGCGCCCCGCGCCAGCCCTGCCAGCTGCGCCACCGGCCGCTGCGTCGCGCGCACCCCCTCCCCCTGCTTCTGTTGACATGTCACCAGGGGCTCAGTTCTGCTGTTCTTAAATTCACATGCTTTTGATATTCAATTGAAACTCAATTGCGATCCCATTGCGATTGATTGAATTGGGTATTCTGCAAAAAGTTGAAAGTTGAGTAGGTAGACCATAGACTCTACTACTATCAGACTAGCAAATAATCCAACGGCAGTTCAATGGAATGTCACTAGGTAACTGGTCTTGGTCAGTAGCAGAATACCAAAAATGTGTCAAAGTTATTTTCAAGATCCAATTGAGCGCAAAAGACTTGGCGCCTACGTCTTCAACCTTCACTTCAAGTGAGAGCCACAGTAAAAACTGTGTCTTGAGACTTGTCTTAAAGAATCGCACTTCAGATCGAGCCACGTAAAAAGAACGTTGGCGTATGAGTGGTAAAGCGCGGTCACGGAGGAGGAAGAAATTCGTACATTAACCCGTTACTACCTGTCTCTGTTAGCTGTAGTTAGCTGACTTCTACGATTTAAACTTTCAATATTTTAACAGCTACCTGTTAAGAAATATCACTAATAGGTGCAAGTCTGGTATACTTTGACAGAATTCTATTACCTGAAGCAAACTATATTTAATCAAACAATTTTCATCAAAAATCTATATAAAAGGTTCCCATTTCTTTGGTTCACATCCTTGCTTGTGTTATGTTAATGTGATGTGATTTAATATGTGACGTTTTGCCTCTTCATGTAGCCTAAATATGAATTTTATCTTTTTATCAGGTTGGGGTACCTGAGAAAGGTTTGTTTTGTGTGCCAATGTTTTTTTACGTGACGGGAACTATAGCTGGAAGCAGGGTTCGTAGTGACAATTTTCATTGATAAATATCATGATAATTATCGTGAGAAATACCTTAATAATAATCTTGAAAAAAAAAAACGGGTATGCGGGTATGCGAATGCGATTTGCCACTTCCGAGCGAAACTAATTAGTTTCAACTTTTAAAAATTGTTACAAACAGTTGTCTAAAAAATGACAAGATTAAGTTCTGAGTTTCAATCCATTGATTCAAATTACTGCAGTTTGTGGGCGAGATGCTTGAAATGATCATGAGATGTCTGAGATAATTATCTAATAATTATCCAAGAAAACAATTATTTTGATCACTTTGAACCCTGATTAGAAGGCAGGCCAAGGCGCTTCAATTATTTTATATAATATATAGACAGTGGCAAAAATTGTCGATGTCTGTAAAACTTTTCTTGTTACTCACGTTGAAATGTTTTTGTGTTATACTGATGAATGGTAAAATTAATACGGCATTGCAGAACAAGAAACGCTCACAAAAAGTATTATCAAGTTCTGTAAACTTCTTACATTACCTCGCTAATTATAACAATATATTGAAAAAGATTGAGCGAAACTATATTAACCCCAATGAATAAAAAATACAAAATTATTTTGTATTGCTTGAAAGTCAATTAAACAAACCTAATAAAATGCCTAATAACAACGAAAGGTGGGGTGCCAACGCTACATAAATCATGCAAGATTCCAATAAATAATATTAATAAGAATCGATACATGAATATGAAGATTAGACATAATTAAGTAATCTAACATAGGTATTTCATGTTTTTTTCCAGAAGCATGCAACGTGCTCTGCGTAAGTTAAATTCTTAACAGTGTTGGTTTGAATTGTATTGTGGCGACTATATTTTCGTCAACTTCTCTCACCTCAATGTTTTTGTCATTCCGTCCATTTTGCTGTTAACATGGTATTGTTTAGTTAGTATGTTTATGATGGTTTGGTCATGTGACTATTGAGGTGATGTTAGTAAATGCTGTGTGGTTATGTTATTTTTCATTCAACATAGCGGTAGTGTAAGTTTTTTCAACCATTTTTGAATTGAATGGTCGTCATTACAATTTTCGTGATCCTCATGCTCATAAGCCATCTAGCCATCTTTGAAAATGCAATCATCAATATCCAAGACGATTTCATTGAGGTGGACGGACGGTGTTGACGTCGATAGAGACGGACTTTTCAGCCACAGGAAGGATGATTGTTTGTAGCAACGATGAAAGCTTATCGATCGTAAGGATGACGTCAATCAGAGATTTCGGTAACGAAGAAGAAGGTGTTTACGGTTTCGAGGTCGATGTTTGGTGGAAAGGAATAAGGATGACTTTGATGAATATGGATGATTTAGCAATGGAGAGGATAACTTCAATGATGGAGAGGATGGTTTGGATGGAGATGGACATTTCAGTGACAGAAAGGATGATGGTGTGGAGGACTCACCTGGTTCGGAAGCAGAGGGCGGCCGGGGTGGCGCGTCGCCACAGTCGTCAGCATCGAGGCCACGCCCGCTGTCCTGCGCCAAGCGCCGCACCAGCGGACGAGTCATAATGTGAGATGTAACCTAGCTACCATCTACGCGACCACTTATATGGTTAGCCAATAACCCAGTGAAGCAAATCAATTTGGAATTTTGTTATGAGCGGTTAGTCGATAATTATTATTCACGAACCTAGTACTCATGTAATTATTGATTATTTTTTAATATTTATTCACGGTAAACTTTATTTTTTATGTCTACCTAACTTCTACTTATTGTCGGTTTCTCAATAGAAATATATAGTTTTCGTAAATTAGACATACTTGAAACAAATTTGTAATCATGCAACACGCATGCTGACCGTTATCTTTTGATTCATTACTGGCATGCTACGGTACATTGGTTACACATTCAGCGACATCTAATATTGTACAATCTATTAAAATTGTGTCTACTGTAGTACCTAACAATTGTAATACGTAGATGGATATTAAGTCCATAACTTTATAACATTCATCATATAGTTAAACATCGGTTGTAGTAGAGGTAAAATTAGTACACCTTGTATTAACGTTCTAGATATTCACCTGATCGTCAGAATTGGTTGGTGTCTGCTTGTTGTCTTCACTGCCGCTGTCAGAACAATCTTCCTCTAGAAGCGGTTCTAATCTTCTTCTGAATACATCCCTACGTTACGATAGAAGTGTTATTAAAGTTTTGAAAATTCGTTAACAGCGAAATACAATTACGGGTAGTTTATTATTATTAAATTTTAATTGTCAATGCCTTAAAAAAAAGCAAATGCCGCTTCGCGGACTTCACTATTTAATAAAAGCAAATTGGTTAACGTTGATAAAGTGCTTTCATAATCTAATATTTTACCAAAAAAAATTGAGTTTGATTTACTAGGTATTTAGTATTTCCTACCTTGGTATGAGGGGTCTGAGTGTCGTTGGTCCAGTTATAGTGGGTGCCATAAGAAGCTCATCCATCATTAGTTCAGTATCATCGTCCCCGGCATAGGAAGAAGAAGATTTTGTTGGACTCTGAAATAATTGGGTTTGAGAAATGAATTTAAAATGTAAGTTTTTTAACATTTATTATCTTAGTCTTTGTACTGTAATCATCCAAAATATTATTATCAATTACCGATAGCGTGCCATGTTCCGAATCTTGCAAGTTATCAGATAAGTCTCCAGATGACGGGGTACCCCAAGCTTCTTCTCCACTCGCGCCACTACCTTCGCCAGTCTCGGCTGTGCCATCTTCAGTACCCAAAGTTGATTTCCAGTCACTTACACCAAGGCACCTATTTTATATATATGTTAGATATAGTAATGAGAAATACGTTTGTAGAGAACTACGATTTTTCTACTCTATGAATTTATGAACAGATTATAATTTAGACTACATTGGGTAATTATTATGAAATGAAAAATTCATTCCTTTCTCTTTAGTTATTTCACTTGTACAATTCATAATCAAGTCAAGTCATTAATCTAAGTAATTGTTTTAAATTTTATCTAGATAAAGAGCAATCTGTTAATCTAGATTTAAATAGTTTTCACCCTAAAAATAACTATAATTGTAACAAAAGTAACAAAAGTAATTGAAGTTACAACTACAAATAACTCCACTTATTTCAAGTTAATTAAATTATATAATACTCTAAGACATCTGTGTAATCTAAGAAATAATGTAATATTTAGAACACTAAAACCTATGCAACTGTCCTAATGAAAAAATCCTCGAGTAATTAGATACTATATAGTCTCTAAGATTTATATCTAATAATATGTAAATATTTCAATATAACAAATAAATCTCTTTCAATAAAAACTAAATACTATGTTAAAGATGTGTATAAAATTAGATAACATTTAAAGATGTAATTACAAAAATTGGCTAAGTTATGACGTTGAACAATCAACCACATACTCATCGTGACTTCTGTAAGATCCAATTCGTATTGCACCTAATAGTTGAAATGAAATTATTATTCGTAAAGAAGATAATATGAAATGTATAAATAGGTAAATACATTAAAGCTTGAAAATGAGTAAAATATAATTTTAGTAAATATTATGACGTTGGGATTTTTTGATAGGAAATAGAGGTAATTGATAAATAATATATACTTGTGGAAGAGCAAAGGAAAGTGAGATAAAGTAATTTAAACAATGTATCATATGAACAACTAACCTTTCTAAAAATGACGGCTGTTTTTGCGCCACTGAAGTATTAGGCACAGATTCTGTATAACTGAATATGTTCATTTTTTCTACCACAAAAGAACCTGCTCTGGCTGTCCAACCCATTATACCTCCTGCTGCTCCAGTGACTGTAAAATTAATATAATTATGCCAATTATAATTGTAACGACAACTTTATGTTCCTCATTTTTTGTCTTCTTCTAATTTTGGCTTAAGAAAATCACCTGGATTATATGGTTTCACAGCTTCTGATTCCGTTGAGGTCAGTCTTACATTCCCATCGTCAGTCTCATCGGACGGCAACCTCTCAAGGCTTGACATTGTGCCATATCTGTTATTAACAATAGCCCATCATTATGTAATACATATATAGACTATATTGTTAAAGAAATAGTTCTCAACATACCTTTTAAGAGAAACATAAGGCAAATCTTCAGGAGCGTCAGGGGAATCAGGGGAGTCATCTACAAGGTCATCCTGTAAAATTGAGTTCAAATTATCTAATGATCTGTTATATAAATTAGTTTGGTTATTGTGGTTAATACTTACAGTCTTATTTGTAGAGTTATAATCAGGGGTAGGAGGAACAACAGCTATATTGGGAACGGGTGACTCTGACTTAGCAGAACAAAGACTGCTAGGTCTAGAATTTGCGTTATTAAGACTAGTAGTTGAAGCTCTTTTAAATGGCTCAACACGCATTAGATGAGCTGCTGGGTTAATTGCAGACAAACCCATTAACATTAACGGACCTAATTCTAAATCTTCATCTGAAGCTGCATCGTTAGTATTAGCATTAAAATCTTCTGTTCTCTTCCAAACATCTCCGTTCATTTTACTCACGGCCGATATACCCATTCTTGGAGATCTTCTTAGCCCTCTTTCAATTTTAAAGTCGATGTCGTCTTCGTGTATGGAATCGTCATCTAAAAATACTGACGATGTTTTGAGACATGTACCTACGTTCTCTCTTTTGGTAATTATATTCATGCCTAAAACTTTGTTGAGAACATTCTCCGCTTTTTGTCTTGTTAGTTGTTCTTTTCTTACGGATGCTGGAGAGGGATAGTTTGTTAACGTTGGCTTAGTTCTAGACAGAGTTATGTTTTCCACACACCTTACTTCATTTATATACTTTTCTTGAGCTATCACACATTGGACTTGATTTGCAATATTCGAATTAGACATTCTTAAGTCGTTGGAACTAGAATTAAATACCATAGAGCTACACGTCGTATGACTCGTTGATAGTGGACTGTTGTTTCTACTACCAGATGAAGGACTCGGTGATCGGATGGAGGTATCTTTTCTTAACTCCAGTTGGCTTTTGGTAGGACTTCTCACTGAACGCATACTTCGGTTTAAAATGGGTGAGTCAGTTTTCAGTTCGTATGATGTTGACTTGAGCATTCTTTGGCTTTGTTCGATTGAGTCTATGACTTTAGCTGCCGCCATAGGGGCGTCTTCTGGACGTAACTTCATAGCACCTTTTCTTTCTAAATGATTAAAAGTCTTTGGCTTACGATTACCACAGTGTGCACTACACGCACTCGTTGAACTCTTGTTTGAATTTTGAGGTGAACTGTCGGTGGTTTTCGGTTTAACCGGCACTGGAGGTCCTTTTTGGGACACAAGTGGACTATTTGGTTTTGACAAACATTTTTTGTGACACTGTTTACATATTGGTAACGTATCCACAACCACAGGACTAGTTCTGACGGTAATCTGTGGAAAGATTTAATTTGATATAATTTTGAACTATTCGATTCTGGATTTTGTAACTGTTGTATATTATAATTCATCTATACTTACTTGACTTCCCGAATTGCTGCTTTTCGAAGGACTATGTTCATCCTTCTTTTCTGCCGACGACGAACCTTTCTCACCATTATTCGTTACAAGATCCGCTACTTCTAAAAGATTCAGTTCTTTGGATCTTTTCCTTAATTCTTCTATACTCCACATCTAAAATCATGAGAGTTACTTTTAACAAATACTAATTCAGATTACTTTAGTTTTAAGTCATTTGTTTTATATTTTTTAAAGGTTTTAAATAATTTATTTCCATAACGTCTACATCTACTTTTGGCTGCAGTTTTACTTAATGTATGGTTACGTTTTATCCACTTCATGGAGATCAACACACTGATTTTCACTTACCTCCATATCAGGTTCAGGAGGATCCATCTCTTCAGCTTCTGGTAGTTGTGTCATCCACCTCTGAAGATGCAGGGTAGATCCTCGACTTCGGGAACTCCTTGCCCCCTCCGTTGCACTCCCCCCCGCGCCCGTCTGTGTTTCTGCTGAGCTCCTTCGGGTCTTGGGTAAAATTATGGGCAGGTTGAGTTTTTAGGTTACTCCAATGATTTTGACGTGGGTTACTCCGACCAATTGATCAAATTATTTTTGTACATATGTGGATATTTTTAGAGATAAAATAAGTAGGTATATGCTTGAAAACGAACTCACCATCAGATTAGAAACGACAAATTTGTAAGTAATGTGATAGGGTAAAATAATGCGACGTTAGTTACAAAACATTGTGTTCCGAATAATACCTACATAATGTAGATAGGTAATTTGACATCACATTTAGGTACTTACAAAGAAAAATGGTAGATTGTTGTTCACATTAACTTAGTAATTTCGTTAGCGTCGCAAAATATTTGAATTTAGTAAATGGAAATGAAAGTGTTTTTACCACTGACAAAGTCACTTTATTTATGGATCATTAGAAATATACTGCTCCGATCTAAACATAAACATCCAAATGCAATGCTATAATAGTTAAGTCCTTTACGATGTCACATTAACTGAGAACTATAAGTAAAACGTTTTCTCAAAATTAGTTTTTTATCTATTACAACTATTTTTTTGTTAAAATTTACACACAGCCAAAGACATCGAAAATTATATTGTTTCTAACTACTTTTAATGAGTTAAGTCATACAAACTATAGATTAGTAATCCGCGAAATATTAGGTTATGTGAACATTTTGCGATGCTAGCGATAATAATAGGTGATTATGCTCTCTCTACAATACACACACATTTATTAAAACATGTTTGTCTAAAATAGTTTGGATAAGACTAAAAAGAAAAACGTCACTACATTTAACATGAAACATCAACTACCATTTTTCATTTATAAACATGTATTTAATCTAATGGCGAGGCGATACATTTTAACAAGCATTATCAAAATAAAACGCTTAACAGGAGCTCTATGATGGATTCTAGGTGACTGAACTCGCGAAGCTGATCGCCAAATATCCACATGACCTGTACAAAATGATTGTAAGACTATGTACAGATTTACAGAAACTCTCAGGTCTGTACAGCTTAATAATATAATACAACATCACTGTAATAATTTCATCAAGCTAAACGCTTTAACACACATATTTATCTCAAAAATTGGTTACAGCAGATAAGGTCGTTGTTGTAAATAATATAGAAAAACAAGCCTATCATAAGAATAGGACGGAAGACTCAATGAAGCAAAATTACGGATTGGAGGTTGACAATATTTGGTATTTATTAGATGTTCTATCCCCAGTCCGTTTGGCTCATGTCGTAGTAGTGATGTGTACCTACTGAGTGTTATAGAGCTTAAACATACGTTCATAAACAAACGGACTTTGTGAGATAAAATATCTATATCCTATGGTTACATTTTGACACACACTAACTATACACGGTAAAATTGTAAATTGTTGGCATACATTTTGGTTAATTTCCAAGCGTCTTGTATCTACATTACCATAATATTTGAAGTCTCTTTGTTTAGATTAGGTACCTTCGTGTTTATGTAATTAAAAATTACATTCTATCATCATAAGTGGGTATCAGACTTACATCAAATGTTCTATTAGTCAAAATATCGAAATTTTCAATACTGGCTAATTTTCGAAAATATGTCTCTCAAAAATTTTTTACCACAACCTTAATCTCAACTATAAGCAATAACAATCCAACAAATTCGCTCGCGCCATATTATTACTGACCGACCTACACGACGAAAGCTGACCGTTCTATCGACTGACATCATAACCTTGACTAACATTTTGCAAAGAACTTCTCGTTCTTACTAATATCAACTTGGTTTGTATGTATGTACGCACCTTGGCAGCACTTATATTGTCTAAGACAAGCCGCCTAGAAACCAAGAATGTAGAACACACTGTTTATTGGGGACGAGAAACAGCAAAATCTCTAGATTTATCTCCATTGATTACCATAGGTCCGGAGAAAGCAAGACTCTGCTAATTCCGGATCCGACTCCGCGGATCAAAGATCTAAGTAAGCTGGGGGAGTCGGCTTCTCTGGCAGACATACTCGAGGCAATAGAGGATCATCAGGTAAGAAAATGTGTTCTTCGACTGCGTGTTTGTACGAAGTATCGATATCAAGATCCGCAAACGCTAGATCTGCTTCGAAAGACTCCCATCTGCAAGGCGAAGACTCTGAGTAGTCTTCCCCTCCTTCAGGGGTAAGTTGAGCACTAGGAGAGGGGGCTCGCTCCTCGTTTTTTTCAATGCTCGAAGAAGAAACAAAATGAGAAGAGAATGATTGAGAGTCAGCTGGGGACAAGTTGGGTGACGGCGTATCAGGTGTTGGGGCAGTTTTCCAAATAGTGCTAAGTGGACCTCTGGCCGAGCGAGGCGTCTCCAACTCTGAATTTAGTCTTACATCGAAGCTAACCCGGACTTCTTTTTCTGGACGCTCTTCAATTAGCATATTGAGGTGGGATCGGTATGAGCTGGCTGGTAAGAGGGCCAAGCTTGAATGCCGTTGAATGCTGGACGCAGATACCTGGCGTTGCTGCGAGTCCAGAGTCACGATTGAGAACGTCAGCTGAGGGTCAGGCGAGTCCAGTGGAGAACCAAGTGGAGTTCCGCTTGTAGTGTGCGCTCGGTATCTAGAGCAATAACAACGTTGAGTTAGAAGTTACTACAGTAGTTGTACTAAATTATCAACAATAACTGAAATACCACTCACATTTGTCTCTGTAACAAACTTTGCCATACAGCTTTCAGATCCATTGAAGGTGCTCGTAATACTACTGTCTGTCTTCGGCCAGGTGTTCTTGGCGCACAAGATACCAAGGGACTCTCGCCCCCTGTTCTGCCCAGTATCAACCTGAACTCAGTAGCTGAAACAATGAACATTGCGAGTGATATATATGTACACGGGTAATTCAATAACAATTTTGAAGATTGGTATCTACCTTTTTTCCTAACATTGAATTGAGCTTCAGATATTGTCCCTAGAGCAACAGGCTCCTCTGTTACGAATAAAACTCTGTCTCTTGATACCGTGGCGAATAACAACAGGTCGCTGAAGAGAAGAGCCCAATAAGGTCTTACTGTTCGGCCTTCTACTCTCGACAATTCGCCCCCGAATATCCATTGACGGCCAGGAATACTTAGAACAAATGGCTGTAAATAAGATTAAACATATAAATACAAGTATTAAAACGCCAACCATAACGTTCATATTCATAGTGGGTTGTTACTTACTTTACACCTAGTGAACACTAGACGGCTTTCCAAGTCTGCAACAGACAACAGCGGTTTCCCATCGCCAGCCAAACCCATTAGACCAGACCCAGCAGTTACATCCTGGTATCCCACCTGCGGATAAAATTCAATGGTAAAACACTTTAAGACTGATTCTGGAATATGTGACTTGAGAAAACGTAATTTTCGCTATGTCAGTACCATCGTCAGTCGCAGGCACTATTGAAGGCCTGTGCATTGGTGCACTTCAAGCGCACATTCGACTTTCTTCATAAGTCCATTGTTTCCTCACGATATTTTTTATCGAGAAAAAACAAGCCATCAGAAAATCTCTAGGATCCGAATTACTTCCATCCGCATTATAATACGTTCTCAGTCATATTATAATAAAGATGATACTTCAGTTATTCCAAGCCGAAATTTACTAACCCAGCTTACTAACCTGTAATTGCTCAACTATGACCTGAAGCTGTTTCTTTTCCAACTGATCATAAAGTCCTGATCCGTTCAGTGAAACGGCGGCCCTCATTAGCCTGAGCAACTCCCGAAACTGCTCCAAGGGTTTATGCACTAGCGAAGTGATGTCTGGCCTTCTTCTTGGTATTGGAGGGCTCGTGCAGAAACGTGAGAAAGCTCCGCTTGGATCTTTGGATTTTTTTACCTGTAAAGAGGTAGTGAAAACGATGTGAGAACAAAGTGAAAAGCTGTTTTGTGCAATTTTTCTAAATTGTTGACGTTGCCGTTGTAGCAATTCAAGGGACAGAAAACGGTAATTTCATAAAATCTGTGCTTCGTCAATCATCGTCACTCACCTACCATCAGGTGAGATCGGAGGTCATGCCTGCCCAGTATAAAAATAATCATCAATTGTTGTGATCTCGCGCACGAGATTTCCAAGATTTGGTAGATCAGATAATTACAGTGGAGCGACTCCCATCTGACCTCCGTGACCCTGATACCAGAGAGACCTGACCAGATTGGATCATGGTTACACATTCAATCGCCTGAGTGTGCAGGTTTCATCACGATGGTAACCTTCCGTTAGCATTCAACTACTATACGTAACTCGGAAAATAGTCATTGATATATGGCCGCAGTGGGATTCGAACCCGGTACATCTCGCTTACGAGTCGAATACCTTAACCATTCGACCACCGACGCTCCTAAATGCCTGCCCGGTAAGGATTAAAAATAGAATGACGTAGATATTGGATATAATATAAAGTCTAGGTAGTACATTAGTTCCTTACCAAAACGCAGTCCGCTCGTTTCAGTCCTAGGCAATATTTCTTATAAAGACTAAGGAACACAGGGGTCTTCTGTAAATACACGGAGATCACCGTCGATGTGTGAATCTCTCCTTCTTCCTGTATCACTTGCTCCAGTATGTCTTCTGACAATCGAAGTATCTTAACAAAAATAAACATCAATTAGTTTTTGATACCTTTTTGATACTACATTTTAGAATATTTATTATACATCGTTTATATTACATGTATTTCTTCTGGGGTTTCTTTTTCAGAAATGTGAAGGGTCCATAATCTTATATAAAAAGTAAAGATTGTTAGACATGATAATTAATTCAAAAAGGTTATTTAATGATAAATTAGCTTTGAAATTCAAATTTGATCTAAAATGACTGGTTCAGGGACACAGATCCGAGCGTGACTGCTCAATTTCTTTCTTTAAAGGTTTCTTCCCGTTCTCAGATCAAAACCGCTTAGAAGATTTCACACCAATTAGTTCACCAACAGAATATAGGTATGTTGCACCGCTTTGGTTCAACCTTTAGGTACAGTGCGTACACGGCTAAGGAATGAAACTCGTTGCCTGCGAGTGTATCCCCTGATCATTACAATCTGGGCGCCTTCAAGGCTAGAGTAAAGAGGATTTTCCTAGACAGTGGCGATCAAACGTCTGGTTAGTTGTAATAAAATAGTATATGTGTGCGTACCTCGTCAAAATTCTGGAACAGCAGCAAGTGATCGTTGGAGGCAATTAAGTCTGCTCTCTCAGACAGCGGGGCCACGAATCTGACAAGACCGAATTGCAAACAAGTGGCGAAATGCTGTTCCCTCGCCACTACTGCTAGTAGCGCCCTCTTTCTGCCGTCCGTTGGTAGACCTGGCGTCTGGAAATATAATAGCCTGGTAAAGGCAAAGGCAGTGTTTCCTTTGGACTAT
Source organism: Blastobasis lacticolella (assembly GCA_905147135.1). Classification (NCBI taxonomy): domain Eukaryota; kingdom Metazoa; phylum Arthropoda; class Insecta; order Lepidoptera; family Blastobasidae; genus Blastobasis; species Blastobasis lacticolella. The sequence continues at coordinate 2,508,424 of LR990046.1, forward strand.
GACATGGGATCGTTCAAGAGGTATATTAGAGGTCTCTTCAGAGGCGGGCAACGCATTAGTGACTCCCTTGGTGTTGCTGATGTCCATAGGCGGCGGTGACCACTTTCCATCAGGTGGCCCGCTTGATGTTTGTCTGCCGTATAACATTAAAAAAAAAAAAAAAAAAAAACATTTGGGATGTGTCAGGTTCCTACTGTGCCAATTAAGCTTTGTGTTGTATTCTGAAGTAGAAAGTCGGTTTTCTTGTGGGACTCAGAGATGATTGAAGCGGAATCATAGGTGCTTATTGTGAATTTTGATTTTATGTCAATCTCACTCTTTCTTTAATTAGACGAAAAAATAAATAAAAATTAACCTAAGCAAAAATTAACTTAATACACAACAAATACAGCATACTGTATCACGACCACACGAATATATTGATCATAGTGTCATTAATGACGTGACGTGAGATGCGAGTGACCTTATGTCACACTTCAAATTATAATAAGTATCTTTTTGACGTGACAACGTCTTATAATTCGATGAGCCGGCTGCACGCACGAAAAAACATGACTCATGCGGCGTTACCTCGCTCTGAGGCGTTCCATTTAAGGCTTGAAGTGCAAGCGAGAGCGCGGAACGAGCGACAAAGAGGCACAATCGGCCTCCGCGTTCGGCAGCGTTCGACATCTGTCTCTCTCCTACTTGAGTGAGCGATGCGTCCGCGTGGACAGCTGCTATACAATAATACATTTACATGTTTTCGTCAAGTATGAAGTGCAGTGAAAAGTGAATGTGGTGTCCATTGTTTATAGCAACGATAATTGCGGCGATAAAGGTAATGTTTCTTTCGATATTAAATATTTGTTCAGTGATATATTGTCGAATATTCGTGCTTTCATCATTAAAATAAATAGCATCGGTCCGCTAGTGCACCGATTGTAGGTTATGCTATAATTGACAAAACAATAACAATAAGTTAACAGAACTATTTCACGATAAGTAAAAAATCAATGGCTTTACTATTCGATCGAAATAATTATAGAGCGTAGCTATGATCTCAAAAAATTAAGTCATAAATGTTAAATGAACAACAACTTTTATTCAGTTTACTTGCTGAAAGAAATAATGTCAATACAGAATGTATTATTATAAAATAATAAAATCAAAAATTAAATTTTAACAGTCGAGTAGAAATTTAAACAATAAATTTTATTCATGTATTTTGTAAATTTAAAATGATTTTCTGAACGAAGAATTTTATGTTTTTTTTTCTAAATTATTTCGAACGACGATTCATTTTGCAGAACCGCTTACAATAGCACCATGGAAAAACAACCTGACGAACCAGAGGATGTCACGAATGAGCCACTACCTTCGATGAGTGAACCCATGGAGGTTCAAGATGCTGTAGCATCTACTTTAGCAACGCCATTCGCGCAGCCAATAATCGCTGCTTCAAAATCGAAAGCACAAAAGCAACGTGAGTACAGACAGCGTATCGCAGCATCTAGAACTCCTGCTCAGGCGGCTGCTGCGAGAAAATCAAAAAACGAAAGACAACGCAACAACAGATTACGCCAAGCTGCTAACTTGGCTATTGCCAGTGGTTCTCTAGAAGCGACAACTACATCTTCATCTAGTTCAGGGGAAGAATCGAACAATGTCCAAACTAGAAGTCAACGACAACACGCGCAACAACAATCTACCACCACTGTAGATCAACCTGATGAGCGTGTCAATCTCACAAATGAGCCACTCTTTCCGGCAATTCTTGTTCCCATGGAGGTTCAAGAAGCTGTTGCATCTACCTATGCGACGCCATTTGCAGAACCAATAACTGCTGCTCCAAAAACAAGGGCACAAATACAACGTGACTACAGACAGTGGATTGCTGCATCCAAAACTCCTGCACAGGCAGCAGCTGCAAGAGAAGCACGTAATGTAAGAGATCGAAACAACAGATTACGCAAAGCTGCTAACTTGGCTATTGCCAGTGGTTCTCTAGAAGCGACAACTACATCCTCATCGCGTTCAGGGCAAAGGTTAAACACCGTCCATATTGATACTCAACGACAATTTACCGACCAACAACGTCAAAGTTTAGCAACAGAACCAGCAGAAACTACTGTACAACCAAGTACTTCTTCAGATCAAATTGAAGTTCAAGCACAATCTGCTTGGAACACTAAATGGGCATCATCATTCATGAGATTCAAATCTACTTTTTTGGACAACGATTTTGGCTACGCTTGCTCGGTCTGCGACAGACTTTGGTTTAGAAACGACCTTAAACCCATCACTGCAGCACAGCTAAAGGTAATTTCGGATTGGTTTATCAAAGAAAATCGACAACTGAGCAGAGAAAAATATAAACTGGTTTGCAACACTTGCAAAAAGTCACTGAACAAACAATCGATGCCACCGCTAGCAAAAGTTAATGGATTCTCATATCCTGACCCACCACCAGGCCTACCACCGTTAGTGAACGATTGATTTCGCCTCGTCTACCATTTATGCAAGTGCGTCGTCTGCGCCATGATTTCGCTTATGGAATCGTAGGACAAGTAATAAACGTACCAGTCGATGTACAAGAAATGGTAAAATGTTTGCCGCGACAATTGGATGAAGACGACGTTATTAATGTAAACATTAAAAGTAACCTTGCCCACAAGTCTGTTTACATTAGCGGATACATGTCCAAAAGTACAGTTACTTCGTGGTTAACTGTTCTGCAGAACTCTCCATTATATCGTTTGTACGAAATCAAAGTGGACTTGTCGAGACTGAATCTTGCTTTGCCAGACCTCGATGACGTAGAGGATGACCCGTCAAACCGTATAGAAAATATCTCCGCAGAACAGAACCCTGAATCTGAGATTCTCGCTTCAAGACAACATACCGTGATGTGGAACCAAGAAGATTGTCTCAATATCACACCAGGACACCGGGCAACTCCCCTTAACATCATTTACGACCGTCATGCAGAAGAGTTGTCATTCCCATCGATATACTATGGAAATCCACGTCGATTCCACATGGGAGTTTCAGTGACACCTAACATGATGACAACCAGTGAAATACGACGAAGCGATAGACGCGGAGCCACGCCTCAAAAAATCTTGTACGTAGCAATGAAAATTTTGCGGCTACGTATGGTGAATTGGATTTACAGCACGTTTCGCAACGTTTCAGTCACAGAAAATGTTACACGACGTATGTTAGAAGACCCAGAATTTCTGAAAGAATATGTCTTACAAAACCTCGCATTCATGAAGACAGTGCCAAACTCCATCCAATACTGGGCTTCTCGCAAACGAGATCTCTTTACCATGATTCGTCAACTTGGTAAACCAACCATCTTTCTCACTATAAGTGCAAACGAAATACGATGGATGAAATTGCTTACTATACTTCTCAGACTGAGCAATAAACATCCTGGAAATCAGCAGGAGAACTCAACACTTCCGAGCGCTGTACTTTAGTTAGCGACGATCCTGTGACGTGCTGCATTTACTTCTACAAGCTCGTCGGTTCCTTGATGAAAATGCTGAAATCCAAACAGTCCCGAAAATGCTGGAATCCATAATCCATTCAGAGAGTATTTTGTTAGATATTACTTCATTCGTATTGAGTTCCAGCATTGAGGAAGCCCCCACGCACACATTTTATTGTGGTTAAACAACGACCCACATGAAACCCCGTCAGAAAATATGTCAAAAACCATTGAGCTCGTAGATAAATTGAGTACGGTAGCCCGGAATGATGTACCTAACAATTCCATCTACGCCAACCAGATACACAAACATACTTTCACGTGCACGAAGCGAGGTGAGACAATTTGTAGATTCGGAATTCCGTATTGGCCAATGTCTACGACTCGTGTATTGGTTCCAATGCCTCAATCTGATAAACGCCGTCGAACACTACAACAGAAGGCGAAAGAGCTGCGTACTTCACTCGATGAACGTCGGTACGCGGGCATGGGTGACTTTCTTGAAGCTAATGGTTTGACACACGATTCATACCTCGACATTGTGCGCTCAACGTTACGCAGACCAACTGTTCTGTTCAGACGAAACTTTGACGAACTTA